>OX602110.1:9795788-11127398 GCA_951449985.1 Falcaria lacertinaria
CGATTTCTATAGCCGGTACTAACCTGTCCATACCGCTGAGCGCTCTGGGGGGTCAGGTGTTGTTCCCGGGCTCGTCTCTGGGCCCCACATTGGGCCCCACGTTAGGGGCCACGTTGGGCCCGCCGCCGGCTGACAAGTCCAAGGATAAGGACCCGCCCAGCCCGTCGGCTCAAGGTGCGTCCTACGGTTTCTTCTAAAGGGGGAGCTTTCTATAACCACGAGGATATTTTGTATTTACACTTGATGTCTCGTTTGTAACGTTGGCAACTCTGAAGTGTATGATTACGGTCCATAGGTTTCGGTACTGTACTCGTGTAACATCAGACGGTTTCGTTAAGGATTTGAGATTCCATTGTAAAAAAAAGAAGACAGTTTGTCGGGTGAGACGTTCATACCCAGAAAGTTTAAAAATTGATATTGATTCCCGCAGCATCGAAGGAAAAGATAAAACAATGTGGTATAGATATTTTATTGCACGTCACATGCAGCCAGCCAGTAATCGCCAAAGTATATATTTAAAAAAATATGTAAATATTGTTTAAGTATTGTTGTGTTGTAGAAAGTTCCCCTGCATTCCTAAAGGACCATCCCAAGCTTTCACGATTTTCTGGCATTTATTATTAATTTGCTTGGTGTTTTCGTTTCCTCATGCACAGTCATACAGTCATCGTCACTGACACTGAAAAAATAACAAAATATGTTTTTCCAACATGTTAGCAGGCTTTTGTTTGGTAAAACAATCGGGCTATGATTCCCGTAGATCGTTAGAAAAACATGTTTTGTTAAAGCAATGTATGTACCTACCAGCATCATATTTTGCACTGATATCACGACTATGCACATACAGTTTTTTAAACTTTCGCGATTTAAACACATAGTAATAACATGAAAATGGGTCTTATACGCGATATTAAATTGTTTATTTACCTCCCGACGTTTCGACCGAGTTGCATCGGCCGTGGTCACGGGCTAACACTCAGTCAGCCCGTGATCGATGAATATCGCGTAGAAGACCCGTTTTCATGTCATTACTATGCACATACATACAAAAAAACTTATTTAAAGTACTCTATATGTATTTAGTGTTATAAATGATAAACATCAGCATTTTTGACTGTTGATGTATATGTATATGATTGACAATATTATTTCGTGTGAGTCTTGCCTTGAGTATTTGATAGCCATTTTCTGAAGTGACTTCGGCAATATTACAATTGCTCAGAAAAAGGGAAAAAAACGCCTACTAAATAACGATCGGCAATATTTTTGTAACAAACAAAAGACTTGTGACACAAAACTATGCGATTCTCTAAAAAGCCCGCGTCGGTATCCGGTGCTAATACCGCCGATGTCATAATAAAACAGTTGTGACGTGCGAGCGCGATAGGACACACCGTCAATAAATTGAACATAATATCTATCTGACGTGCAGAGTAGTGAGAGTGACATAGTAATTTTGACAGTTTGCAACAAAACTCTGAGCGATATCAGTAGCGTTTACTTTCCGAATTACACAGCTGTTCATCTTCCTAATGGCCTACCTGTTGAAATTAAATCACATATTAATAAATAAGGTCACTAGAAACCAAATTGGTTGTATAAATAAACATGCAACTGAAGAATCTGAGATTTTCATATTACTCATTTTATACTGAATAATTTAGACCATAAGTGCCTTATTAGGGTCTAAAATGAATTGATATGATTTGAATAGGTAAATAAAAGTGAAATTGAACCTTATATGTATAGGCGGTGGGGTCGCAGTTCGTGGTGGCGTGGGAGGGATGGGTGTGGTGCCAGTGCAAGTGCCGGTGAGCGTCGCCAACGGGCACACTGTATACCAAACCGTGCACGTTCCGGTGCACGCGCCACAACATCTGCAGATCATACCGCAGTTGCAACAGGTGAGGAACAACGCTCTTTTAACACGTAGACTGTTGAAATGCTCATAGAGTGTGAATTGCTATATTAAAAAAGAAAAACTTACGCGAGTTCACTATTACAAACGAATTATTTGCGGTTGATGCAATATCCTTGTCTAGGGATCGAACCGCAAAGTTAAGTTTGTCATTTAAACTGGTTTCTTTTTAGTATGGAACCCTCGGTGTGCAAGTCCCATTCGCACTTGGCCATTTTTCTTAGTATAGGCAACCCAAACCAAATCTAACAAAAAACCTGATACATATATGATAATTTAATAATAAAGAAAAAAATAAACTTCAGAAGATGGGGGTTTCTGGGCTTGAGTGATTCTTTAGGAAGGTTTTATGCATAATTCATTTAGGTTTCATATTATTATAGTACATACATATTCCGACACGAGATGCACCCGTGCGAAGCCGGGACGGGTCGCTAGTATAAATATAAAAAAAAACATGTTTTTTTTCCAATTGTAGATGCAAGCTCATCAACCTCAGGTCGCCAACGTGCTAACTCCGTCGGGGCAAATCCAGCAGATTCAAATTGCGTCCTTGGCTAACGTTCAGGTAAATATATGCAAGTATTGCGGCCTTTGTATGAAATTTTCGTGTAATATTACTCCTGATGCCATCTATTGACTAACTAATTCGACCTGTTCAAGTCACGCCCACAAAGTATCCAGTGAAGTGGAAAATGTGTAAATTAATTTTGAATCAACTGCGACATACCTAAGTGATAAGGGCGATCCCGTTTCTAAGCTATAATTATTTTAGCGATATTAATAAACCTTGTGGAGAGTTATTAATTAAATATTGAGTATAGGTTAAAGTCGGAGACATTGGTGTCGATGCTGTTGTACAAAATCACTAAACTAAACTAATTTGACAGGACTAAAAAGTTTTGCTATCCCTCTCATCTGCTGGGTTAAATAAGGATGGCAATAGTTTTAGTCCTGTCAAATTAGTTTAGTTTACTTATTTCGTACAACAGAATTAGCACTTTTTTCGGCCTGACCTTATACCAAATACTGTTAGGGTCAGTACTAGATCTAACTCGATGTGACTGGTTACCAGATTTATACACACACCGACTGCCATTTTAGAGGTAAACTCGGTTATCCAATTAAAGGTTTTATGACATCAAATTATGGTTGTGTTTACCTTTGTTGCAGCAAGGAGCGAACGGACAGACGAACGCTAGTGCGGGTTCCACGCCCGGCACAATCACGTTGCAGGTAATCTGCTTTTGGAATGTATGGTCTATTAGTACTCGATTTGGGTTTATTTTTGCATGGTTTTTTCACGTTCCATCTGCTTTGGGTTATTTGATCTTTAATTTTATTGTTTGTTTTATTGTATCGTGTTATTATTTCAATTATATGTATTTATTTAGTGGTTCATAATTTTGTTTATATTAAGAATACCTTATTCATTGATAGTAACGATCCAATAGTTATATTTGGAAGGGTTTATAATATATTAATACCATCAGACTAATTTAGTTGATATTGTATCGAATAAAAAAAAAATCACATAAAAAATACTTGTCGTGCACATAATATAATGTAAACAAATATGTTTTGCTATTGTGAAGCAATACTATCTATCTATATATCAATAATAATATATAGGTATATCATAAATGCATTTATCACGAGCTAACAAGCAAACATTCTATCCATTGCTGCTTGGACTAAAGGCGGTATCGGCCCCGATGCAAACGGACGCGGCCATCGCCCAGCAACCGTCGCAGATACTAACCAGCTCCCCGAACGATCCACAAGTCACTGTGATCTCCGCCTCCAATGTACGGGGCCAGGTATCTTCGGCAATGTTCGTGTCTCACGAATGTTGCCGAACACCTAACTTAGATGTTGTGTGTGGAGATATGTATGTACAAATGTGCGCCAATATTACAACTTCTCATTAATATTGGAGCCGCCTGACTGTGGACTGTACGTCCACCTTATAGAAGACCGCTGGGAAATAACACTACTCTGATGTAGTGTTGTTTTCCAGCAGTAAGTAAGCTTGCCAGTGGTCCACGAGGATACGCTGCACTAGTAGTAATGCACCTAGCACTGTGACTTCTCATTAACAACAGGGTTGGTAACTCGTTAGTGATATTCCTGTTATTGCTAGCGTTTATAGGCTACGGTGACTGCTTATCATCAGGTAGGTCATATGCTTGTGTGCCATCTTAGTGGTATAAAAAACTGCGTTTGTGTGCGTTTGAGTATGTTTCTTTAGGCCTGTGAACATGACGACGGAGGTGCAATATTTGCATGTTTGTGTTTGATGTGATAGTTTCGCCAACATTAATCTGTGAATAATGTGTGGGACAGATGCCAACGCTAGGGGTGGGCGGCCTCGGCGGCGCAGTGCAGCTGGTGCCAGCCCTGGGGCTCGGGGCCGGTGTACAGCTGGCGCAGCTGCAGCAGACACAGCCGCAGACACAGCCCGCGCCCGTCATCGGTATGTGTATATTGTACTGGCGCAACTGCAGCAGACACAGCCGCAGACACAGCCCGCGCCCGTCATCGGTATGTGTATATTGTACTGGCGCAACTGCAGCAGACACAGCCGCAGACACAGCCCGCGCCCGTCATCGGTATGTGTATATTGTACTGGCGCAGCTGCAGCAGACACAGCCGCAGACACAGCCCGCGCCCGTCATCGGTATGTGTATATTGTACTGGCGCAGCTGCAGCAGACACAGCCGCAGACACAGCCCGCGCCCGTCATCGGTATGTGTATATTGTACTGGCGCAGCTGCAGCAGACACAGCCGCAGACACAGCCCGCGCCCGTCATCGGTATGTGTATATTGTACTGGCGCAGCTGCAGCAGACACAGCCGCAGACACAGCCCGCGCCCGTCATCGGTATGTGTATATTGTACTGGCGCAGCTGCAGCAGACACAGCCGCAGACACAGCCCGCGCCCGTCATCGGTATGTGTATATTGTACTGGCGCAGCTGCAGCAGACACAGCCGCAGACACAGCCCGCGCCCGTCATCGGTATGTGTATATTGTACTGGCGCAGCTGCAGCAGACACAGCCGCAGACACAGCCCGCGCCCGTCATCGGTATGTGTATATTGTACTGGCGCAGCTGCAGCAGACACAGCCGCAGACACAGCCCGCGCCCGTCATCGGTATGTGTATATTGTACTGGCGCAACTGCAGCAGACACAGCCGCAGACACAGCCCGCGCCCGTCATCGGTATGTGTATATTGTACTGGCGCAACTGCAGCAGTTTCTATATCCCGGATTATATGCAGGGCACGTACGTACGTACGCCTACATTTTCTACATAATTTACCCGCGTCACCAAATGGAGTATTATTTCCAATGGTTTTGATGAGCGAAACAGTATGTAATATGACGCCATTATAAATTCAAATGGCCACCCGCATGGTGGCGATTTATAATATTCTCATCAACCCCTATGATATGGATATCAAATGAACGGGCTTTGTGAGTGACTAAAAGCTTGTATAAAAACTAGCGGCCCGCCCCGGCTTTGCACGACTAGACAATTAACAAATATGTTGTCTACCCGTTTTTAGACTTTTCAGGCAATTTTTATTTTTTTCTCTCCGTAAGAACCATCCTCGTACTTCAAAGAATATTTGCGCTTAGCAACACATTCAGCGATTAATTTTTATATTATAGATAATAGCTCTGTTGTTTTATAAGAATGTGGTGTGGTCGGTCGCAGGCCAGCAGATCCAGCAGGACCCCAACGAGCCGGGCAAGTGGCAGGTGGTGACGGTGAGCAGCAGCGGCGGCGCGGCCGGGGGAGCGGGAGGTGCGGGGGCGGGGGCGGGGGCGGCGGGGGCGGGGGCGGGCGGGGCGGAGTGCGAGGCCAAGCGGGACGACTCTCCCTCCGGCAAGCGGCTGCTCAAGCGGGTCGCCTGCACCTGCCCCAACTGCGACCAGGGAGAGAAGTCAGTACAACACACACTTCCTCAAGCCTGTTTAACCCGTTCACTGACAAATTTGACTTACGTTAGGTTATTAGATCTCTATCTATCATCTTATAAAAAAATGCATCAAAATCCGTTGCGTAGTTTTAAAGATCTAAGCATACACAGGACAGACACAGCGAGAAGCGATTTTGTTTTATATTATGTAGTGATGTGATGTTAAGTGATCGATGGTATTAGTATGAGACGTATAGTGAGTGTGTCCCTCCAGGCTGGTGGACCGCAAGAAGCAGCACGTGTGCCACATCGCGGGCTGCAACAAGGTGTACGGCAAGACGTCGCACCTGCGCGCGCACCTGCGCTGGCACAGCGGCGAGCGGCCCTTCCTCTGCAACTGGCTCTTCTGCGGGAAAAGGTCACTGTTTACATCTGTAGCCCGACTAACAATAACGTATTCTAAAACGTAACACCTAACACTTTAGTTCCACTTTTCGCCGGCGCAGCGCTGTTCATTTGTTACATGTTGTACTGATCACACGCATAGAGGCTAACCAACGTAATGGGGTGGAGGCGGTCGACGTACTGTGCACTGTTTGACAAGGGCTGGGAGAGTCCTAAGTTTCGTGATGATACATCTCAAAATCTAACATATTTATCTATGTATTAAAACGCGAAATTTAAACTTTACGAATAACATAAACAATAATTCCAATGCTTAAAATATGTAACGTCACACTGGGTGTCTCACATATCATGAAATTCGTGTGGCGCAATATATGGATGGCCCAAACGTACAAAAACTCGCGTGTCGTACTTTAAAAAGCATGGTTATTATCATGAGACTGCTTCTTATTAACCTCTCAACCAATTAAGATAGCCAAATATGTCCCGATTGGACATCTGACAGCTTATTGAAGTGTTTGATATTCATTGTTTGTTCATCAATTGTGATCGAATATTAAATGTATGCATATTATACGCACAGATTCACACGATCAGACGAGCTACAAAGGCATAGGCGAACACATACAGGCGAAAAGAGGTTTGAATGTCCAGAATGCAGCAAGCGGTTCATGCGCTCCGATCATCTTGCGAAACATGTACGCATTCACACCAAGAATAGAATTACGGTACGTACATAACAATTTTAAGATATATAAGGATTATATCTGGAATTATTTATATTTGTACATGGAAAAGCTGTGTGCATCTTATTCTCTGTAATGTGTTTCTGCATTCTTTTTACATTAAAATAAATATTATAATAAAACTACATGAACCTTTGTAAAAGAACGAAATTCTACAAGGAACTGAAAAAGCGTTTTGGTATTATTATTTGCATCTTTTCTTAGAATCTGGATATGCTTATCTATACTAATATTATAAGTACAAGATTTGTATTTTTGTTTGTAATTAATATAAAAAAAGTACTGGGCCGATTTAAAAAAATCTTTCGCCAATATATTGCTATATTCTCACTGTTAAACATAGGCTGTATATTATATGGCCATGTGAAAGTTAAAATAATAAATCTCTTCAAATCAACCGATTTTTTGCTCAATCCTACTTTTAGGTAACGGTTAGTTTTTTTTTTATTTGAAATGTGATTTCGATATTTAAATTGCTACCAAAATTTATTCGATTACTTCTTGCATTGCAGGAGGTAGCAACATCAACCCAGTCGATGTACTCGGACTCTGGCGACGACAGCTGTGACGAGAAGATGATGCTCACAATAGAGACCATCCACACGGACGCCGACCCCGAAGACAAGCTGGTCGTCATCCGTCCCGGAGTCAAGATGGAACCCGACCACCAACTCGACAGCTAGGACTCGTCTGAGTAGGGCACTTAAAGCCCTACGCACCAGAAAATAAAGTCCGAATTGGATCACGTGAGCTCAGCTGTCAAACTCTTAAATTAAGTGGCGAGCTACGATCCAATAGTGACTTGATAGTAAGGGTTCGTCTGAAATGGGCGACTTGCAGTTCTACGCACCAGAAGATAAGATGCAAATTTGATCACGTGAGCTCAGCTGTCAAACTCTCGAAATAATTGGTGAGGTCCGATCTAATAGTGAGTGTAGATTTGAATTTCATGGACCAGTTTCAAAAAGTGTCTTGCAAATGCAGCTACAGTGAGACTTGCATTACGATGAAGTGTGTCGATTAAAACTCACTTGTGAAGTGACTTACATATGGTTCAATTTAGAATCATATGCTCTGATTAAACTTTTGAACTATTTAATTTATGCGGCCAGTTCAGTTACAGTTTCAAGTGGAAATATCTTTTTCATTTGAATGTAGAACATTATTATATTCTGACCCTTATTTTAGGTCAACATAAGGTACAATATTTGATGTGAATGTATCGGTAATCAGGTTGTATGCTGTATTAAGATGTAATACTAAGTAATTAAACTAAATGTAGAATTTGCACTCCAGGGTCCTGTACATAACATTTTAGGCCCTAAAATGTTATGTACAGGTCCTAAAATTTAGGACTAGGATAATTAAGTCACGTCAAGAATATTATATATGGACTATGGAATATGGTCGTCTATCGAAAATAATAATGTTATGATTGTATAATTTTTTACTTTGTATTATTGGAACGTTTTGGTAGCTTTGGTGGTATGAATATTGTTAAAAATATTTATTTAACAGTTTAACCATTAGTGTTAAGTACCACCATAATCCACCCAAATTTTTTGAATAACATTTATACCCTAATTGATAGTGAAAAATCCTTAGCAAAGGAGAAAGTTCGAGTTTTTGTTGAGGAAGTTCGAGAAAATAGATAAATACATAAGATCACATTCAGATAATAAAAACCAGTAAAATTGATAACTCCTAGCTGTACGACAGGCGATGTACGAAAAAATGCAATATACAGATATTGTAAAATGTATATTTCCAAATTATATGTACTTGTCCCCCAAAATTAAATATGGGATACAGGCTGTGCTTGAACATATGTAGGAAATTCAACCTTTAAAGCGCAAAAGGGATTAGAAAAATGGTTGGCTGTCTAATATTATTAATGGGGGGTCGTCAACGCGCAAGTGATACCTGTTGTTGCAGGCGTCCGCAGGCTACGGTAACCGCTTACCATCAGGCCGTATGTTTGTTTGCCACCTTAGTAGTATTAAAAAACTAGAGCCGTAAAAATTTTGACACTTTTACTTTTTTACTTTAAGGTTAAACTTTAAAAACGCAATTTTATTTCTTTTTTCTAATGAAGGTGCGACTGAAAACACAGCGTTCTATGAGCAAGAAGAGATATGGCTTTTTACAATGGCCGATTCCAATGATAAAATTATGAAGTTATTTGTTCAATTAAATTCTAAATGATTAACTATTTGTATGATCATGGTTGTTGCAATGTTGTTGCGTTTTGTTCTGTATATTTATTTAGATACAATAATATGAACCGCCTATATGTAAGTTACTGTAATTAGCGGGTATGTGTAAATAATCCTTATGAATGTATAATTTAATCAATAATTCAAAGTTTGGTGTTAATGAATATGTATGTATGTAATGTTTCGAAACTCGGTAAGGAACAGTGCCGGTAGCAGGAACATTGTCGACAACGTATTCGAAAACGTAACTCGCGAAATGACAAAATTGTCATACTAATTTTTAGTTCCACTTTTCACCGCCGCGGCGCTGTTCATTTTTCAATACAAATATAGTCGAAGGCGATACGAAAACGTTGTCGACAATGTTCATGCTACCGGCACAGGACGTATTTGTTTACGCTTGGAATCATATTAAGATGCATTTTTAACATTGTTTGACAATGTAGGCACATTCTGTTATATTAACAAGAAATATAAGACCCCATATACAGCGGAGAATATTGGAATTAATTTCCAATCAAATAGTAAAGGGAGTTTATTAATAGGGTCTCAAAATGATCTATCCATATAATCACTTACGGCCGAATACCGACATTCAAAGTGTTTAGGCCCAGCTGTTTGAAGCGTCGTCAAATTACAATTTCGCATGTATAATCGGAGGGCATTCATAATTGATGTGGCATCAGATTTGACTGGCGTTTCAGTATTAGGCCATTGGCATGATGCTATGTAGAGAAACATTACCTGTAGCCATGTTTACAATCTATAATCGTTAACGCTATAGAAAACAAAAGAAATGTATGGGAATCATAAAGTTGATCACATGACAATTAAAAACACGTTAAGTATTTAATTTCCATACAATTCCTTCGTGTTCTATAGCGTTAACGATTGTAGATAGTGAACATGGCTAAGCCTGCTGGAATCACCGATTGTACTATGGGCCTCCAGTCTCAAAACGCATTATAGCAGTGCCGGTAGCAGGAACATTGTCGACAACGTATTCGAAAACGTAACTCGCGAAATGACAAAATTGTCATACTAATTTTTAGTTCCAAAATTCACCGCCGCAGCGCTGTTC
Organism: Falcaria lacertinaria; assembly: GCA_951449985.1. NCBI lineage: Eukaryota > Metazoa > Arthropoda > Insecta > Lepidoptera > Drepanidae > Falcaria > Falcaria lacertinaria. The sequence continues at coordinate 9,806,083 of OX602110.1, forward strand.
ATTTTTCAATACAAAAATAGTCGACGGCGATACGAAAACGTTGTCGGAACAGTTCATGCTAGCGGCACAGATGCTAATATAGTTTCGTAATTTTGCTTGAAGTTAAGCCATCATTATTCGATTTCTTATAATCGCTCCTAGAAATAAGTTATACGCACATGAATTCTTAAGTGATCATATTAATAAAACTTATGTATTTTTAATATTTAAATGTATAATTTGTATATTATGTACTTAGTAATTAAATGTTATTAATGAGTGCACGTACACACTAATCGATAATTTATATTAAAAATACATGTGTAATTAAATTAAGAACAATTAATTCTCAGTATAAATGTCTCTTAGTTATTTCACACCATAAGACATTATAGCAAAGTTTATGTAAAATAAATTGACAGGCCCAACATGCTGTATTGACTGTCGCAGGTTCAATTTTGTTTATGGGTTTTTTTTTGCCATGTGTATTAATTTTCGGTACCAATGTTGTGCAGATTCTGCCTACTTTGGGACCCGATTGTGCAATGTGTTAGATTTCGGACATCTGGGTATTCATTTTATTGCAAACTTCAATTATTTTACATAAACATTGCAAAAAGGTATCAAATGGAAAAAAAGAAAAAAGAAAAGAGAGAACATATATTCATAACAACACATAGAAATAAGAAAGGAAGACAAGTGTAGAGGAAGCATGTAGTATCGTTATGAAATGGTCCCAACTCAGCATGTGCTGGTAGCCTTGTGACGGACAACCAGCGCTTCTCTTCTATCTTCTTTTGGAATTGAATTATATCAATTGCTATAAATTTGATGAAGAGACATTTAAACAGAAAAATACTCCTAATTCATAAGTGCATACAAAATACTGTCCGTCGAAATGAAGACACATGATCTGTGATCAAAATTCTTTGCGATGTATAAACATAAGGCTAGTTATAAGTGAAACGGTTGTTTTTTAATGTAATGTGTACTTATGTCTACAACAATAGTCATCAGACCAACAGTCTGAATAAGGTTTTTGTAGGTCAAGTGGCATTGGCAAATCTGCTAACTAAACTAATGATCGGGATGGGTTTAAAATATTGTCTCTAGCCGCAGTTAATGAGTATTTCTTGATACAATTTATATAAATAAGCGTGTAATTAATGTTTCCTCGAGTATCCGTGTAACTTTGTTAAAGAACACAACCCATTTTTTATTTCCCCTCAATTCTGATATTGAACTTGGATATTGGACTATGTTAATATATCAGTTTTATTGAAAAGGGCTTACGCGTCGGAGAGGGTTCAATGACTTGATTTTATAATATAACATCTGACATAACTAATCATCACTTTCTTTTCTTTGTATAATGATACTATAGGTACAGCATAATAATTTAATCTATTTTTATAATTATTAAATGTGTAAAATATCTGTAAATATTTGTATTGTTGAAATGGTTATTAAAAATATTTTCATATTTTTTTGTAATATTTACTACAATCTCACTAATTTGTATTTTTAAGACCGTCCCAGATGCCACATGTAGCGCGAGCATGAATAAATTGCGACTACGTTCTCGTATCGGCTTAGACTATTTTTGTATGGAGAAATGAACAACGCTGCGGCGGTGAAAAGTGGAACTAAAATTAGTATTAGAGGTACGTAGTCGAAGAATGTTCTTGTTACCGGCACAAATTCGGTGTGACGCCGATCGGAAAACATGACACAGCAACGTAATATTAAATTCGGTAGTACGATACAAACTGTCATCCACTATTGATTTCAATAGTGACACCTTGGGCTGACACCAGTGATGTCCGCCCCGGTTATCACCCATTCTGTGTCGTCTTTACTATAAGGGTGCAAGGGCTCCGGGTCCGGGGCCCCCAACCTCACGGAGGCCGTGGCCCCGTAAGGCTGACAATGCTTGACGCATGCGCATAATAACAAATTATTTTATCAAAATATTTCTTAATTAAATAATAGGAAATATAATCAGCTGGGCGATTGTGGACACTCAAAGTACATAAATGTAAACATATTTTCTTTGCTCTGCATAGCCCCCCAATGGGAAGTAAAGAAAACTTATTTTGGTGGTATTACACTGGTGTAAATGTCTACAATATAACTAATCCACAATCTGTTCTCAACAAGTGTGTAAATCGCTTCCACAAGATACAATTGCGCCGTAATATTTGTTCGCTCCTGAACATAATTACAAGGGTAATTCAGAGTTAACAATCGAGCGTACGCTCGGCTGCCGCGCTTTATCGCGATCTCCAAGTACCGTTCTTCACGTTTATCTTTCCCGTTGGCGGAGCTGTTCCGTTCTTGTGAGTTAGAAAATTGTTTGCTTTAGAGATGCACAAGCTGATGTATCTTAAACACAATCTTAGAAAGAGAAGAATTTAGCACTGGGTATATTACAATCTGTACTCTGATCAATACCGTCGAGAGCCCGTAGATACCTACATGTTGTCTAAGGTTCTTTTTACGCCATCTACAAGGTTTTTCAGAATTTTATTGCCACTCTTTTACCATGTTTGTTAATAAACGTAAGTGCATTCTGACGTTTCGATTAACGCAAACATGTAATTCGAAGCGTTTTTTATTTATGTAAGGTGGTTTTGGTAATATAGTTTTGTTAGCCATTATGCAGCTGTGTAATGCATGACAATATTTCAAGTTTGCTTTCAGACAAATTTTAATATGCTCTTAAGTTTCTCAGTACTCATATCACGCCTTTTGATCACTTGCTGCGTCTTATCGCTTATCTAAGCTCCATCTAAATCTTCTATCTAGACAAGTATGATATCTGTGGAATTGTCGACCCAAGTAACATAAGTTTTACTTCGCTAATATGTACGAGACGTTAATGCGCCCAGTTTGCAACCATTTTAACTTGAACAGCAAGTCTTACAGCTCGAGAAGTACTGCTTACTTATTTTGCAAGCCGTCATCATTTAAAATCACCTGTATCAAGTGGGAGCAAGTCGCACGCCTGATTACTGATAAGCGTCACTCTACTTATACATGTAATTGTAGTGCTTAGGACTCGGAATCTCTTAAGTCGTCACCTCGAGACACCAATACAAGTAATACTTAGCTAATACGAGCTGCCCGCGACTCTGTCTGCGTAGAAAGCCTTCCATAGTGATCAGTCAGACGGTGTTGGAATTTGTCAATCTCATAGTCAGTTCAAATTAAGAAGGTAGGTGGAACTTTGCGAAACACGTAGTGACGCCGGTTTTTTAAGCATGTAGTGCGTGGGCAACGCGTAGTTTCTTTGTATTCGTTGTAGGTGTGTGCGTGTAATTGTGTATGTATGTGTATATATACACTGCAAGCTCAGAGTAGATAATATAGCAAGGCATAGTTTTAACCGGCGTCACTTCGTTGTTCGCAAAGTTCCATCTCCCTTTTCTATTTGATCTGAGATCTCATGCATTATAGTTATTCATTATTTATTGCTCATACCTACAATCCAATAACGTCTCTAATAAATTGAATCTCCTTACCGTCGCCGTTTCTTTCCTTTTCTTTTACATATAGTTAACTAATCGCAAAAAAATAAATATACTATAAATAAATGCTATTTTAAATTCTGCGTACTACGAAAGTGTGCGTATTAACTCCAGGCATCTATTAGATTGTAATTTCTACAATAACATTGCCACTGTCTAATATTGTCCATCCAATCTTTCACTTCTATTCGGAATTAATCCAAATGGTTGCGTTAAGCTCAGCGGTCGTCGCCCGCCATTTTACAAGCCGTTTGCCGTCTAATGGCGGCGATTACTGTGTCCGTGAAATCGTGATGCCAACCGCTACCCACAAAATGCTCCATTTTTCTATTTTTCCTAGCGCTCCGGTGATTTGTACCTTATGAATCGATTTATAAGTACCGACTCCAAGGTCTTTGTGACTCTCGAAGTATGGCGGGGAATATTTTGTGGTGGAACCTTTTCGTCGAGTAATGTCGCTCTATATCTTTTTAATGGCAGTTTAGAGAGTTAAAGTAAATCAAAATAATAACAGAAATGTAACGGTGTCTGTCTATCCGTAAGTTATATTTTCACAATTTGACAAGTAATCCTGTCATTTGATGGGTACCAATTAGTTATTCCGGATTTAGTAGGTACCTACAGTGTTTTAATTACATAAGGGGAAAAAAGAAAGGGCGAAATAATTTTTCCCGTGGGATTTCCCATTAAATTTAAAGTCGCCCGCCTGAGGACTATACCTAACTCCACCATAAAGAAAACCGCAGTCAGACATTTATACAATTTGAGACCTTTACCATTATCCGAACAGATCTAATTAATGCCGATGTCAACAGTTTCACATAAGGCCGTAGTGGTGTACAGCGCGATTTTTTTAGAATGAAGTGCAGGTTACTGAGCAGCTAGTAAACAATAAATATTTTGATACCAACCGGAGCTAAGATGTACAGTTGATAGTGAATGTAGGTGCAAGAAAGCAAGACAACTCGGTCTGCTGCGCGCGCCACGGCTCGTGGCCACGCTTGGAACAGATAATTTTAATTGCGCACATTTACCTAATTACACACGCCGAGGTATATTTTTTATAAATGCTGTAAGTCAATGTCACAAATGTACAATTTACATCGAAATACAGTTATTGAAGTGTCTTGATTTTGAAAACTTAGTTCAACACACTGTTCAACATTTTAAAATGAATATCGATTAAATGTTTTACTGTCTGTCTTTTTGTCTGTTAACCACTGACTGAATCTTGAAAATGAACACAAAAAATGCAAAATCTTTTAAACATAGATTTGAAGATACAAATTAAAAAAAGAAATTTCGCACTGGCAGCCTGTTTCTCTTCCCATTGTTATCTTTCAGCGAAATTGATTTTTTTTATTTGTTTTGAAGTAGCAATTTTACCTTTGGTTCAACACTTAATAAATACATTAGTTTTTTACCAGGGAAATCAAAGCTTCGCTCATATTACAAGTTAAGGAATAAGTGAATTAGGCACGTTACCCAATCCCACGCAGACAATCGCTTGCAAAAAACATGTAAAATTATATTTAATAGTTCATTGCCCTCTAAGTAAAATCATCTTTATGCAGGATCGTCCACTTGGTATCTTTATTTGCTGTATGTTAAAATTTTAAAAGGAATAGGTGATGACTTCAATTAAATACATCTAAAGGAATGGTATGATAATGACAGAGAGAAAGATACAAAAGTAATGCGAGTGTCGTGTGCTCAGATGGGCCGTATGCTTGTGTGCCACCTTAGTGGTATGAGTTATTATTCTGAACCAAGAGAATACAACCGCTACGCTAGAATTCTGAAGTTTGTACTTATATCGCTCGCACGTCACGATGGTTTGACAGATGTGTAGGTAAAGCTTTTTAATCTATTTTAATGCTTTAGCCACCATTAGTCATTATCCTGAGATTTTAATGGTCTTTTTCTAGATTTTTTATCATTTTTTAAATTTTTCTAGATTTTAAATCAGAAGCCTCTCTGCAATTATATTATATGTGTATAAAGGAATCTTTTCTGGCAATATTAAACGACGTACGGTAAGGTAAGGAAAAAAAAAAGTATGTAAAATAAATACAAGAAGCGAGAGACACGAGACCGGTCGTAGCACGTGTCTACCTACTAGATAAATAATATTTTGGGACGTTACCAAAATATTAATGATCTCTTCTGACCTCATGAAATACAGGTGTAAGCTTAAAATATGTAAATTATATACTATTATCAAGTTGTTACTGGTCTACTGTCTAGCTGTCTCGATTTGCGGACCATTGATTTACATATTTTTTTATTTATTTTAGATTTACAATTAATATTCTTTGTTCATGTATAAGTTTTGCTACTGCCCAATACTTTTTTTGAGAATTAAAAGGGTTTATTTTACGCGGAATAACATTAATCTGGGATAAAAAATGTACCCAAGTGTTAATCTAAGGCATACTATGGTTCACAGTTCTTAAAGTCTTGCTATCCCTTTCTCATGTGCGGGGTTAAATAAGGATAGCAATACCTTGAGAACTGTCAAATTAGTTTAGTGATTTTGTACAACAGAATTAGCACCTTTAAGTGTGTATCAAATTTTATTAAATTAATCTCATGTTTCAACTGCTGAACAAACAGCTTAAGTATAAGCGGTCAAGACCATTGTGTTCTTAAACTTTAGGTAAATATTCTTTTTTATTTCTTTTCTATTTATTTAAAACTAGCGACCCGCCCCGTGTTCGCACTTGTGCATCTCGGATCAGTTAAATTAATAAAATTTAAAAACCTTACTAAGGAACCATTAAGTTACGCCTACGGTATATTATTGAAAACCGCATTAAAATCCGTTGCGAACTTTATAAGATCTAACCGTACAGACGGCGGGTGCGACTTTGTTTTATACTATGTTATGATTATATAATATTTTATAGGCGTTATTTGACACGGTAAATAGTGCATGAGCAAATGTCTTAATGTTAACTGTTTGTAAGGCAGGTGCAACGGTCACCTGCACGCCCTGCAACCACTTCAACCGTTGCGGGAAGGTGAGACGGACAGGAGTACATTCTGGAGCGGTCAAGACTAAAGGCTACGGGAAATGTCGAGAATTTTCTGTTCTCTTTTTAGGGTTCCGATGTTAACCTCGTAACCTTTATAGTTTTGCCGTGTCATCTGCCTGTCTGTTCGTCTGTATGTCGGCCTTCTTTATCGGAGCTTAACAGGCTTGTCTAGTTTACGAATAATATACTTATAGCCCGTGAGTTTGTAATAAAATGGTAGAACCTCTTATTTTATCTTCTATAACTGTTAAATTATTTTTATTTCTAATGGTACATAACCTACAATCGCAGTCATTTGTCAAAATGAATATTTCAATATTCATCTGTATGAATATTGAAATATTGGACTAGGACTGTTCCTACAGGTGCCTCTGTCTTTGTAAGCACGGTGTATGCGCACGCGCCGATGCGTGGCGGTCGTCGGCTTCCACATCAACATATTTCCTCATCGTCGCTCATCATAATATTTCCAGAAGATGTTAAACTGATACACTACATATAGCACAACGCACCAAAGATATTTAATGCGATTTTTGATAAATAATCCCCTAACTAATATTATAAATGCGAATATGAGTTGGTTTATTTCTCTGGTACGCTTTCACGCCTTAACTACTCAATCGACCATCTTGAAATATTATAAAAGTACATAAGTACATAAAAGGATATAGAATACATTTTATCCGGAAAAAACATCTATAACTCCAACACCGTTTGACTAATCTCCATGAAAGTAGACCTTAATATTATGTATACATAAGTAATTTTCATGAAGTATTTTTTTATGTCCATTTCGAAATCCACGAGGAAGTTGATTGCAAAAGGTTTTGTTATCATCACCACAATATCAATAGTACGCTCTCTACACGGAGTTACGTAATCTATATAGAGCCTAGAAACAACAAGTTGGGGGTGGGCGGAATCATCTTCTTCTTCCTAACTATGGCAATCAATCTCCTTCAAGTACTATTTTTGCCAGTGTCGAGTGTTAGAGAATGATCAAGTTTCTCAATATTTAGTGATTTTTGCATTAAAATTCCCAGAATCATGCATTCTAATGTTTATGGGAGTTTCTGGAGACAATCCACGGCAGTAGCAGATCGCAAACGTGCCTTTAGTGTGGTGGGAAGATTAATGACCTTACTTTTAATCCATGGACGGGCTTTCATCTGTTTTAATTGATGCTCCATAAAGGTTATTGCTAATAGGAGCAACGAGGAGGGTGCATAATGTACCTGCCAGGCGTGTCGTCAGATCGGAGATACTCCGGGTGCCTAGTCGACGTCAGGTTATTGGCATTTACCACCAATGGCACTTGGGAGATAGCTAATTGCTCGGAAAGAGTTTTTGTTCAGGTAAGATACTTTCGAAAGACAGTTAAATTTATCGTGGGCAATCTGAATAACGACTTTGTGTTGCAAGCGTCCGTAGCCGCTTACCATCAGACGGGCCGCATGCTGGTTTGCCAGAATAGTGGTGTAAATATTGCAAATAAATGGCTTTTCCCGCGACTTCCCCCGCGTAGCCATAAGATATATGCCTAACCTATGATCCTCGGGGATATCGGTTGCTTCTCATTAGTGAAATATTATTTGAATCACTCCAGCCAGACTACTGGCTGGAGTGATTCAAATAATATTTCACTATCTATCTAGTAGATAGTGAAATATTATTCTAGTGTATTCATAGTGTAATCTCTGATTAGTATCTCTGATACTAATCAGAGATTACACTATGCATACATACACACAAACTCTTTAAATATTACCTACTCTATAAAGACGATAACTGAAAGATACGTCCAAACTGAATTGTTAACGATCATAAGCTTTGTTTGTATTAGAAAAAGCAAAAGGAATAGAATATGATCATGAAATTAGGAAGAAAATGGCAATGACGATGGATGAAGTGCTAAAACATAATTTAATTTCCACCTGCAATACTGTTTTGCCGTTGTAATAATTTAACCGAATCCAAGCTAATTTTACCAAAATATTGTAAGCCGACAATTTTAATTACAGGTTAATTTGGAAAGAGTAGCTCATTACAGCTTATCCTTAATCCTTAGCGTTAATAATAACACGAAGTAAACGTGGCATGAAGCACGGAGTCGCAGGAACGGTGACCACCCGTCCATGACCAGCTGGGGTAGATGACCGCTCGTCTGACCGACGAATTTTTATGAAGAATAGCTTCTATTGGCCCCAACACTTTTATAAAAACAACGAAGATATTCCGTGATGGCGTAAAAAGGTTAACACGATTCTCGCTACATTCTTTATGTGGCGCAAGCAATTGTTACTGTTTACGTCTTGTTATAATCTTTTTTACTTATTCTATTTAAATAAAAATATATTGTTGTAGGTATGTATGAGAAATCATTACTTGAATTCTTCTGATATTGCTATATTGTACTTAAAAGGAGATTTCAAATACGTCTGAAATTTTGTATGATTGAGTTAAGGAAATAAAACATTATTATTACTTGAGCACGGTTCGACCGATTTGACTGTTTTTCAAAGTCGCGTTTGGGACCACAGTCGTTGTCCCGATTGCCCCCTCAAAAAAAAAGATAAAATCCAAGGTGGTTTTGTTTTTTTATGTTCATAATTTGTCAGCACAAGGTTTAGATGAAAGATTTTTCGGAACACCACCGATAAAGCTGGAAATTCGTATACATTAATAAATTGCATTGATGTCGTGTGCCCATGTGATTCCGCCGGGGCGAATCGCCGGTTATTCTTATAAGGGTCACTTAAAGTTAATTATTTCCTACCTTTTTCACGCCCCGTAGCTTGCCAACTTCGTCCTCCGTTACCATGGATCGGGAAAATTCAGGATAATAAAGACTGTTCAAAGCGTTAGGAAAGGAATAGTAGGTCTCCCAAAATGTCACTAAATGACACTTCATAGGAAAGTTTCCCAATACGCATGGCGACACACATTACAATAGTATTTATTGTCCAAATTGCATCAATGTAGGCAGCATCCGAGAAACTGCGTCTAAAGAAACGGCAGCCATTGAAATTACAAATCCGTGTGCGTTTAGCTGACTCTTATAGTAAAGGCAATTTATGTAGACGACAAATATTATCTTACTATTCCCGGAAATTTCTATAACCGTAACGCGTCGACTTAAAGTTTAATATTGCATGCGAATATGTGTTTATGAGCAAATGTATAAAGTGAGGTAATTTTTCCGACACGCGTTTACGTGATTCCGTAAGCAATGGCTTTTTATACATTTCGACTTTTTCTTGTATTGTTGAAAAAAGTGTCGCGCGGGTCTTCGGCCTGGCGGCGGAGCGTGACGGTGACCACCACGGCCTGAGATGAAGCCTTTACAATAGACGAACACTATTATACTTACCACTAGCTCCTGCGCATCACTTTGTCCGCGTGGTATACAACGAAAAAAAAACGTATTTTATATCCCGTTTTTCTTAATTATCCGCCGGTAATTTTGATATGTTGTTAAGATTTTTCCATGTTAAAAAGTGTCGTGGATTCGTGTCTGATATGTCCTCTCCATATTAATGAAGAATGAAACGACTCGCGAATATCGGTTCAGCCGCTTCGGCGATTAGGGTGGAAACACAAATGAACAGTCAGACTGACCAATATTGAAAACGCGAGTTTGGAAGTTGATGACATGCGTTTATTTTGAAACCACAGACAGACACTTTAAATTAATTTTATCTTATTCTTAGCTTCTCGTTTATAGAGAACCATGTTTTCGGAACATTCGCATTGAGTGGTTTCTATGTTATGATTACTTTTGATTGTGTAGATGAGAGGCGTGTCCGGGGCGCAGTATCTATTTCTAAGAAATTTGACTGCTCACTAGAATGGCTGGTTGGGAGATATTGACATGAAACTAGAAATTACTGCCATCTGTGTAGTTCTAGTAAGAATCTTTCGAAAAAGAGTTCTAATCGCTTTCGACTACTTTTGTTTGGGAAAATAAACAGCACCACGCCGGTGAAAAGTAGAACTAAAAAATCGAATGAAAATTTTAAGAGTATTGATTTCGAATATTATGTAGTCGAAAGATGTTCTCGCTGAGTACTGAGCTTCGCAATCTTCCAGCGAAAACGTTTTTTCTTACCTAGGTTAAATCAGTTTTCAGACTACACACTTTTCTAAATAGACTTGCAACGATTTCCAATTGACAACCGAGACGGACGGCTTAATGGCGGAGGTGACTCGGTATATGAGCAGTTACTGATCCAATTACGACTGACTACGACTGAAATCGTTGTAGCAACAAGCACGAGCGCATAAATGGTTTAATACCAGCCTGGCATATTGTCTTAAAATACTGCGTCCTCAAGACACGTCACTGACAAAAATATGTTTTTAAACATTCGGCATTTTCGCTTAAAGTCTGCAACGCGCGTGTGAGTAGTGCGCTACTAATACTTGAGGTGTTTTGCGTATGTAGGTACGGCGACCGTTTACCATCAGGCGGGCTATTTACTTGTCTGCCACCTAATGTATAAATGTTATGTGATGAAATCTGTCAATTTGTACCTGTGAAATTTATAACAAGGCGTTGATCGCTGTTTTGATACGCCAAAAGATAATTTAAATTATAGCTGGTATACTGTTGGCAGCGGTTTAGACATGCACTAATACAATAGTAGGTATATTATCTATTCTGAGCTAATACTGTTGTCTTTGAGTTCATTATCTATGGATTGGTCTCCCATCAACAAGTCTGATCGTGCAATCTTAGTTTGCCTAATTTAGCATTTTCTTTGTATTGATGGGATGGTAAATAACTCATTGATAATTGTCTATTATAGGGCGATGTCTCCCACAGTGATGTAATCCTATTTTGTTAGAATAATGCAGTCATTCTGACGTAATTTTCAATAAAAAAGCGTGTTTGATTAACAAAACCGTCATTCTTTTTGTTGCTGATCTAATTTTATACTAAACACATGGAATTATTATCTCGTTGACCAAAAACAATCCAATTTAATTGGAATAGAGTGAGCACTGAGCATGTATTGTATATCCTGATACATAGTATATTTTATGGATTCCCTGTCCGTTCTCCAACAAGAGGGCGATGCGTAAAGCAATTCGGAAGAACGATTCGCCACGCAGGTGTACCCGTGACCACCCGTGACCACGGCTCCCTTGCCACGGCGCATCGGACTCCAACACAATAGCGCACTGGTTTATTTTGTGTTCAACGATCATTGGACTGCTAACAAGGCTTCGAAGGATAGTTTTGTAGCTAACAAGCGTAAAACCGCTTGATGATAAACAGACGCCGTACTTCATACGCGAATGCAATACCAGGGATATCGATGGGTTATTAGCTAACAGATCATTGAACAACATAAGCTAGCATAGCTCCGTCTGTCAGTACAACGCATCTTTGAGGAGCTCTAATCTCACTCACTTCACCTTTTTAAGACGCTACCAAGGTACTTACTCAGCCGTACTCTAGCCAGGGACGCACACACACACACAAATTGATATATAAATAAAAAAACACTATATTATTTAAAGCACACGATAAGACGGGTGGGGAAGTAATTGTTCAGTATTCGTGATTATTGACGAAGAAATAAAAACGCGACTGGCATAAAAACCTGCAGACAATTTTATTGAGACAAGTTTAACGACACTTCAGATTATGATAAAATCCATCGGCGATTACGCTAGAGCGTGCCAAAACATACATCTTATCATAACACCAGTGCCGGTAGCAGGAACATTTTTCCACTACGTATTCGAGAACGCAACTCGCAAAATGTCAAAATTGTCATACTAATTTTTAGTTCCACTTTTCACCGCCGCAGCGCTGTTAATTTTTAAATCTATACACATAAATAAAATTGAAGTGTCTGTTTGTAATATCAAAATAACATCATTTTACGAAATGCATATGCAAGTAAACACGTGTCTAATGACAAAAAAGCTATTAAAAAAATGTTTGTCTGTCTGTCTGTCTGTTTGTTTGGGGTAATCTCCGAAACGGCTGGACCGATTTGAACGGGAGTTTCACTGGAAGATAGCTGCTTTTACTGGGTGTAACATAGGCTATTTTAATTTTGAAAAAATAATTATGGTTCCGCACTACGAATAAAATACCATAAAATATGAACAAAATCCGCACGGCTGGACCGATTGAAACGAGACCTTCACTGGTAAATAGCTGATGTTACTGGGCGTAAAATAGGCTACTTTACTTTTGGAAAAATAATTAGGGTTTCGCACAACAAATAAAAAAACCATGAAATTGTAAACAAAATGCGAACGGCTGGACCGATTTGAACGGAACTGGCAGATAGCTGATGCTACTTTCATTTTGGAAAAACAATTAGGGATAAATTGATGTTTAGGGTTACGTACAAAAAATAAAAACTAATTGAATTTGTCAATAATATTTGAGGCGGGACCGATTTGAAAAGAAGACGTCTGTCGCTGAGATTACTTAAATTTTGGAAAAAAAAATAGGATTCCGCGCAACAAAAAAATTCAAATACGGGACCGTTATAACTTTATAAGCTTCGTACCGCGTGGAATTAAATTAGTTATCAATTTTATGGGCTTTTTTTTGCTGAACCCTAATTAAATAAGCTATGAATACAATACAACTATACATATAAATAAAATTTAAATGTCTGTTTGTAATGTCAAACTAACAGCTTTTTACTATATGCATATGAAAGTAAACACTAATGGCAAAATACTTTTTTTTTGTCTGGCCCTCTGTTTCGGAGATTAGCCCAAGTAATCTCCGACACCGGTGGACCGATTTGAAAGGAATTTTACTGGCAGATAGCTAATTTACTGGGCATAACATAGGTTACTCTTTTTTGAAGAAACAAAAGGGTTCCGCGCAACTAATAAAGAACCCATAAAATTGTGAACAATATCCGAACGGCGGGAATTATTTGAAAAGGACTTTCACTGAAAGGTAGCTGATGCTATAAGCATAACTTAGGCATAATAGGCATTTTTTTTTACAATAGTTACTATTGTACGGTGCAAATGAAATTGTCAACAAAATTAATTCCACGCGTACGAAGTCGCGGGCACAGCTAGTACTACTACATAATAGTCGAAGGCGATACGAAAACGTTGTCGCAAATATAGCTCGCGCTACAGGGGTATGACTCGGTTGTTACCTTTTTTTGTTATAAATAGAATAATCAAAATTATCAAATTTAGATTGATACTACTTTTTACGTCAGGCAAGTAAGACATACAACAACATAATATTTAGACCGTGTGGATACATTAGCTTTTTATTGAAGTACCGATTACAAAAACCACAGTGATATGTCATTAAATGAAATCATGTTTATGGGTTTTCCGCCTCATTGACAAGGATGACTTGATGTGATCATTCCAAATGGCAGTTCGGAGCTGTGACTCGCGTGTGAACCTTGTTGTCACTTCCTGGTTGAAATTAGCTTTGTATATCTGTGTACTGTATCTGTGTTAATTATAGCTAGGTACATGTTATTGTAATGTCGTTGAAGAATAGATAGATATTGTTCGTGAAAATTTGCTTGGTTTCTCCCGCTTAGCTGAATCAAAATAAGATTAAGTTACATAAAGTATTTTACGAAACGTGAAAAATCCCTGCACGCGGTAAGGGACTAAAATAGTATAGCTCTGTCCTTGTCTTGTACAATAGAACCGTATTTAGCCTTCTATTTGTGTATGAGTAGAGCAGGCTATGCCACCGCATCTATTAGTTACCCCCTCTACAGTTTAATGTGATATTTGCAGCATGATGGGAATCAGGATCCCTCTTTAAGAAAACATTAGAATCTATAGAAATATACTGCTTTGTAAAGGTTTTAGCTAACGACGGTAGCGTGATAATAATATCGCTTAGAGAACTTGGTGTCCTTCACTGAAATGCTGCGAGTGTAACTTGTTACGATCATTGGTAAAAGCTTCGGTCTTGAGTCCACCAACTGAAATGCGAGACCATTCATACCTACACGAGCCCATGTTACGTAGTAAAATAAATTGTTGCTAATAAGAGATCCACCCTTTTCTATTTCAGAAATGAAAACTCAAGCTCCTACAGTCATGTCAGCTTAACGGTCATCAATTGAGACGTAACTCACACCTTATTACATATAATATCATTGGTAACTCACGAGTAAGTTGCACTGAGCGTTGTCGACATTTATAAGTTATTAAGACATCGATGAAGTTTTTAAGTGAGCAATAAAATAAAATTATTATGACATGTGCTACGCGCCAGACGCGATCTACAAGTTATGGTTAGAAAAAACACCCTTGTGTTGACGTTTGTCAGTCTCTCAATGGTTATATTTTCATCTAGGTACTTAAGATGCATTACGCGATACTTCACTGTGATTACACCCATTGACCTCGTAATATCGAGATACAGATCTCATAAAAATATTTACACAAACGATCGCCGGCTCGTGTTGCAAAGTGATAAAAAAGCTAGGTATTCATCCAGCCGGGGTCGGCGGCCTGCTAGCGAGCATCGACTTCTCGACGAATCGATTGCAGCATCGAATAGACGAGATGTTCGCAGACCAATTCGACGCGAATCTTATTTGATGATGATTTAAATTTCACTAGATGGGAATTAAGATATTTTTAAATTGATGAACCTGATCTAGAATCTAGTAATTTACTCGGGCGTGCATTCCAAAAAGGTTGTCTTAAATATGTATATCTATCCGATTTGGCTGGATGGAAGTTTGTAAATGCTTGCATAGGTATGAACCTAAATAAACTTCGTTTTTTGCGGGAATATAGGAGTCAGAGCTGGCATCAGCTCGATGTAGTTTATGTAGCTGCCGAGAGTATAACGAAGGATCCAGTGGTAGTGTCATTATCCCTCTGATGTCGTGTTAAGGCAACTTTGGAGATCCCGGGACACACCTTCAAAGAGATTCGACACCAAGAGATACTTACTGAGTAAAATTCTCATGCTCCCTCCTAGGATATTTGGATATAAAACCAACTTTTAGAGGTAAATAAAATGGTCGTCTCAAAGAAAATGGGCTTAAGATAGAAATACATGAATATACCTATCATCCAATTAGTTCATAATCCAGCGTCCAGCTGAAATGAAGAAGTAAATATGGATTAAACCTGTTACTGAAACACTGAGAGCCTCGATTTACCATGTAGAGACAGATCAAAGAATGCAAGCCATGGGAAATAAGATATCAATGGTTGTATGGCATGTGGCTAATGCAGTTGGTCACAATACAGTGATCGATCTATATTAAAGGCAGCTCGCACTCTAATGGCATAGATTGCAGGCATGTGTCGCACACGCAGTTACGGCCAGGGTTGATATGTTTGAGGCTTAAATGATGGATCAAAAAAATCAAAAAATAATTTATACAGTTTAGGCCCTAATAAGGCACTTATGAAGGTCTAAATTACCATGGATATTTGAGAACTATCAAATTGATGCATATGTTCACGTAACTTGATGATAATAAAGTGTACCTATATAAATATTCGTGCCAATTCTTTTCTTTACCTGTCTTCTTCTTCTTCTTCTTCCTAAGTATGGCAATCAATTCCTCATCAGGGACTATTTTTGCCAGTGTCGAGTGTTAGAGAATTATCATGTTGCAAAATTTCTCGTGTTTGCCGCATTAAAATGCCTAGTGTCATGCATTCTAACGCCCAATGGAGTTTCTGGAGACAACCCACGGCAGTAGCAGATCGTAACACGCCTTTAGATTAGAGGTAACCTATTGACCAAAATGATAAATCACAACCCAAAAGTCGTATTATGGCATTATTTCCAATGCTCCTATAAATCAGTCACTAAATGAAACTTTACTGCACATATCGACACCAAAAATACACATTAAACAACACACTGGAAAAAATCTCAACCGCTCCGCCTGATTCCCGCCAAAAACTCCTACCTGTCTTTACTAAAACGGAACTAAATTATTTACCCTAATCTTTTTCTTCCTGACTATGGCAATCAATCATCTTCAGGGACTATTTATGCCAGTGTCGAGTGTTAGCGAATTGACAAATTTTTACCCTATTTTGGTGTTCATTGGAACTAAAATATTCATCGTTTTGACGTTACTTAATTTTATTTGACAGCACTACAACTTTATTTGGGAGTTCTAAGCTTAAATTTTGATAAATGTGTGTCAAGTGAATTAGCACCAGTGTGTTTGTAAATATTGTTTTTTGGACACTTAAAGACACTGTCTATACTTTTTTTTCTCTGAGTTCATGTGTATAGAAAAAAAAATTGATGGCCTTATATTTACGCGTGGCTCTGGGAAAAAAAATCACCATCTTTTTTGTTAATAATAACTAGGATTTAGTATACAGACATCCATTACAAAAAACATCTAAGTATCAAGCACTGTCCGATAGACTATAAACGCTTGGTTATCCAAAGGCCATAGATTTGCCGCCAAACGCGTACGCCATTACGCACGGTGCACGGTATGTGGCGGGAAGCGCGCGATGAAAGAATGTGTTGAAAGCTTAAAAAATGATGATCGATGTTAGCGATTAGACGTAATGCCAATGCCTCATGGCGCACTTACAGTGACGTGTCTTATGTGACTCGTGAACGCGCTTAGATGTGGTTATGGTCTTAGAGTTCCAAATCTTCCAAATTGGTTACAATACCGTGGTGGCCGTGTAGTTGAAATAACCGCCTGTCATTCGATGGGTCCAGATTATAGCCACGTCGGTCGTACCAAAGAGATTATCTAGGCTTGCACAAATTGATTAACCACACTACGACCGTAAAGGCAGAGTTATGGCACAATGAGATTTCCCATTAAAATGGAGCCTCCGGACTGGGGACTGTGTCCTCGACCTTGCAGAAGATAGCAATCAGAGTCTGCAGATACAGACACTACTCTATGAAGTGTTGTGTTACTGCAGTGAGTAAGTGTTCTAGAACTCCACGAGGATACGCTGTGCTGGTGTAAGGATATGCTGATAACACACGAGTCCTCTCATCGACAGTAGGACTGGCAATACCTTAGTGATAAGTCGCAAGTGTCTATAGGCTCTGGTGCTGGCTTTCTATCAGGTAGACCATACGCTTACTTGTAAACTTCGTAGATTAAAAACATAATTATTTCTATGCTCTGCACAGTTTCAATACAATAAGTTACTATGGCTTAGTATACTTCTATTCTGATGAATTGTCTTAGCAGTTAGCAATGTTAATTAGCAAGTTGCGGGACTTGTTTAAATTAAATATAAAAGTATACAATAATTTAAGCCTTTTAATTAGCTGCGAAATAGCTGACTAATTTGAGAACGTCGCTCAACTGTCAAAGAGTATGAAAATGTGCTCACAAACAATATTATGACATGTTAGTTACAAAATTAAAATTAGTTTACAGACATGTTAAGAAATTTACTAAGTCGTCAAATGTCTTGTTAAATTAAATAACATAAGATATTCCCGACTAAGCTTATAGATTCTCACGTAGTAATGAGTTCCGTTTCTAAATTTGATCGTGTGAAAGTTATATATGTCGCTAACTTAGCGGAACGGTTCAATATCAGCGCAATATCGGTTCAAGATCGGTGCAATATCGATGACCGACGAATTAGTTTGGAATTGAGTTACGTGACAGCCACCGTGAGAGTCGTCTGCAATTTGTCAGTATACCTTTCTAGTTGGTGAATACGCTTTCATATTTGTGAGAATCAGCGGATAAGTCGCGGTATTCCGGACAGTATAATGTGACAGGATAATTTTAACAATTTTGTAATCATTACCAACATAATTTTATGCCACATTATACGTATCTAATATTATATCGTAATAAGCATTCTTATAATCTATTTTACATTATTTAATTATAATAATGAAATATAAATTAAAGACCTTAATAATATTGTTTCGTTCCTTTTAGATTTGCTCTTAAATAAACAGTTTGAATCTATTTATGATTATTAAGTTAGTTTTATTCGATGACGAGCGCTTTTACAACAAAATACGTTCGGAAAAACATAGTGAATTCTGCTTTGAATAGGTTGAACGATATATTTCATCTTTGCCATGATAAGTTGCAATGCTGCAATATTCAAAAAATCTTTAAAATCTCTTCATGATCACAACGGACATCTGAAATATATTTTATGTTACACGTACAAAGTTTTTTTATACCATTAAGGTGGAAAACAAGCATACGGTCCGCCTGATGGTAAACGGTTATCGTAGCCTATGGCCGCTTGCAACACCAGGGGTATCACTCACGCGTTGTTGACTCTGAAATATGATAATAATGAAGAAGAAGATACGATATAGAATAATATGCTACACGCGTCGATACTTTGGCGCCGTCCCATCTCCCGGGTACTTCGACTGCGGCCGGTACCGCTCTGTACAACAGGAGAGCCTCAAACGCCGCAAATATGTTTGCCTCGTGAGAGGTTAAATATTTGCGGTTTTGCGGGGGAACCCTGGGGCCATGGGGTCCAGGAGCTCATTGAAGTCTCCGGTGACACGAAGGCTAAAACATATTTTGCGCAAAGGATCAGCATTGTCATGCAGCGGGGGAATGCTTCCAGACTCCTTGTTGTTTGTTGCGTCAAGTGTTTTATTTATTTCCTAATAGAATAAGATACTAATTTACTATTTTACGGCGATTCTAAGCCTCTAATGACTGAGCGACAGCAATGCTTACAACATGTTAAAGTAATACTAAAAGATGACAATAGCTGTACCGTACATTAGTGCTAGTTGACAATGCAGCAATGTTAGCAAAGAGGGCAATTGAGAGCTCTATTATTTCGTCCGGAGTGATGTGAACAGCTACGTCGTACTCGTAGATTAGGACCCGAAGGCATTCCTATAACAATTGCCCTCGAAACTTTCCCAGGGTTGTCAATGCATAGACAGTTGCTTAGAAGAGCAACAATGTTGGTATATAAACTAAATAGTATATACTATGCTAGTATATACTTAATATAGTGTTCCTTATAAGCCTAGTTGCAGGTGTATCTTAACACTAGCTTTTGCCCGCTGCTTATAATATGAATACCTATTTTAAAGCGTTTAACTTCAAAAACAACGAATTTTCATAAAAAAACTTTCATCCCCTATTTTACCACCGTAGTAGGGGTTGAATTTGCAAGAATCCTGAAATACGTGTTCATTCATTTTTATCTGCAAGTCCAAATACCATGTGCATTTTCATGCACGTTTTTTCATTCAATTTCATTTCAATTTTATAAATGACAGATTTTCATACAAACTTTCAACCCTCTTAGGGATGGAATTTCCGAAAATCCTTGTCAAAATTTCAAGTCTATAACCCCAGCAGTTAGGCTGTGCGTTGATATGTGAGTCAGTCAGTCTTTTATATTTTTCAAATAGTATAAAACAAAGTCGCTTCCTGTTGGTTGTACGTTTAGGCAGAAAGAAACGGCTTTCACTAATAGACGGAGTGATTCCCTGAGGAAGGCGTTTATTTATAAAATTATAATTAATTCATTTAAGTTTCAGATAGTACTTGCATATAGTACAGAAAATCCGACGCGAGATGCACCCGTGCGAAGCCGAGGTTCTTATTTAAAAATAATAAAAAAATCTTAATGTGTCTCTTGGCAGCCCTATAAATAAACGGTTGTCCATCTCAGAAGGCCTGCATTGCGTAAATGACATTCTTGTAGGTGTTTTTTGGTTCCGAGCGGAACGGATCGGGGTAATTTTTTTCTGGAGCGTTCCCGCGACTTAGAAACTAATGAACTGTGCAGTGAAGGAATCTCAGTGTTCACTCTTCGTGGGCTTCCGGTGGGGAGGAATTCTATTTATTTTCCATTGATACCGAAGTGTAAGGGAATTTTGAAATCGAAAGAAGTATATGAGGAGGTTTTTTTTAATTTCGGGATTTTTATAGTATGGCGAATTATCTATATAAAGTGGTGTTTGCTCGTAAGTAAGTGGTATCTTTATAAACTATCTTTCTTATAATATCTATGTTCCGGATACATTATTATGCAGGCCTTTTTTATGTTTATGTTATAGGTACTATTTCTAAAGATTCACAAGTGAAGTCGTTGGAAAAAGTTAGTGGTAATTTAAGCCTTAATTGGGCCTAACTGATTAAATATTTTTATTATGATTTATACCAATCACCAAATTGAACCGCATTTAAGCGTAGTATATTTTGTCAATTGCATATCTACCAATTTTATAGTCGTTCCCTAAAGGCTCATATCCGATATAGCCTGACCATAGATAAATATTATAAATATGCGACGTGTTATCCCTTGGTCCGTAATTCAGCATAACATATATCATATACATAATACTATAATATTATAAAGAGGAAAGTTTTGTATGTATTGAATAGGCTCCGAAACTATTGGACCGAATTCAACAATTCTTTCACCGTTAGAAAGCTACATCATCACTGAGTAACATAGGTTATATATTATACTAGCTTCCCGCCCCGGCTTCGCTCGGGTAGACAAAATATTTGATAAATGTCTATAGGTTCCGAAACTACTGGACCGATTTAAAAAAAAAACACCGGTAGAAAGCTACACTATCACTGATCAACATAGGCTAGCTGTCCGCCCCGGCTTTGCACGGGTAGACAAAATATTTGATATAAATGTCTACCCGTGCGAAGCCGGGGCCGGCAGCTAGTAACAGATAAACTAAATAACATAGCCATGAAAACTTCCATAATTTCTCACGGCAGCGACCATCTTAAAACGTAAATTAAGAATAAACTTTCGACTAATTGATCGCTACCGATTGGTGTCAGTAATTTTACAGATAACATTAGTGCACGATAAAGAAACGCTAAGATGACAAATTTAACGTCGGATCAATTATCGGCTGACCCGAATGTTTTGGGTCATTTCAATTAACCAAAGCCTTCAAGGGGTACTGAGAGGCAACGAGCTCCAAAAATACCGCATTACGATCCATTCGACAAACGATTAAAATTTCAATCCGTACCGAAACTGTTAAACCGTCAAATGTGGCGTAAAAAACGATGAAAATTGTTCGGTCACTGCACTCGGTGGCGGGTAATCTGAGCTGATGAGTTGGCGGTAATAGAACTGTTTTGCATTCCAACAAAACAGATATTATGTGTGGAACAACACGCAGCGTCGCTGTTTGAAGAAGCTGTCTTTAGATCTTGCACTTTTAGTAAATTAATTGGTTAACTTACCATTCTTCATGGTTTATATACTCATCTGTCTTTCACTCATGCAGGAGCGCGCCAACAATACTCTGTGGTAAGCTGTCAACTGACTGTCACTCATAGAAGTCTTCAATATTCACCAGCAAGCCCTTGCTGCGACGCTGCGTGTTGTTCCACACATAATATCTGTTTTGTTGGAATGCAAAACAGTTCTATTATGTGTCTTCACAACACGCAGCGTCGCTGTTTGAAGACCTGTTTGATATCTGCTGGTGAAAGAGAATGAGTATCTGGAAATAGACGCTATGTGATCTGAATATAATAAGAAAAAATTAAAACGTTTTCTTCTTTAAGGATAACAAATATTTCAGACTTTGTTCCACATATTATTATAATATAGAACTAATAAATTAGTCTAAACGAGAATTTAATTTGACTGAGCAACTTGTTAGTATAGTTATTAAATAGAAGGATGCACTTCTGTCAATAACTTAAAATATTATTTGTTTTAATTAAATAGTATAACTGTGATCAATTGTTATACTATTTCAACATTATATACAAGAGACAATCATTATCATTCATATTCAATCTTGATATGGAGAAAATTTATCATATATAACCCCCTATGATTGTATAAGCAGGGTTTTAATCTCTGATGTGAGTAAACAATTTTAAATGTTTCACTTCTTCTTCTTCAAGAACTCATCTACATGCAGTTTCAAATGCTGCTACAGAGCATCTATGTAATCTTTCTTGAAACTGAAATTAACCTACCAAATAAAGGTTATTATGTAACATGTCATAACCTGCCTTTTAACGGAAATCACACCGAAATAATAATAATGCTTTAGGTGCCAGAGACTGCCATACCCACTCACTCAGATATAGATTACATACACAACAATAAGTTGTTATACCTGGATGGAACTCACAAATTTCTTCCTTACACAAACACTTGTCCCGAACAAGGTTCGTATCCCTCACCGTAGTCAGAAGGAAATTGCCGTGGTAATTTAACTGCTTATTTAATAAACAATTACTAGCTGATCCAAATCAACTGTTGGTACACTGTTTGTATACATACATTGTATTAAGTATGTTGACTGATTGATTTAATTATCTTAGTGTATTATAGCCCTTGATTATATACGTGCTTATATAATTTTCTCAGTTCTCACGCAGTTTATGTAAAACTAACAAGCTTAGGACGGAATCACCCAAAACTTCAATTAACTACACATAAAAAGTCTCCCTCAGGAATGACTACATCCATTAGCGAAAAGCATTAAAATCTGTTGCGTAGTATCGGTTGCATAATACTGAAAATCTGACATAATCTTATTTAGTGCAATGTTTTCCTGAAACACTCGTCAAACAGTGCCTACACAAGCACACAGTGCCAGTATTACGCATCTGCAGATCCGACTCGGATAGATTAGGTTAAAAGGCTAAGGCGGGAGCGAAGCGAAGCGGAGCTACCGCCTTAGCATTCGAGGGTTTTTTTTTTTTTTTTGTATCTCATATTATTTTCACAGACCTTGTCACAGAAGGAAATACATATTTTTATTCCAGAATATTTCAGTAATAATTGATGTGTCAAAAGCATTCCTTTATAAATGTTTTTGCTAGACACCTTGTAAGTACAACAATTTGTAGATTAAATGACATATCTTATCTTGCCATGTTTTAAAGGATAACTATTTAAATTAAAAAGAGGGATATTTTCTTACAATTACTTGTTGTTCTTTATGAATATGAATTCAGCTTATTGATTTATTCCAATATCAAAAATGATAAAATTTATTTAAACTTTGCAATTCCTAGTTTTAAGTTTTCCAACATAGAGAATGAGCTTGAGGCTAATTTGAACAAAGAAGCTGTCAAATTTTAACTGTTCTGTCCTTGGATACCCAACTTCTATATAAATTAATCACTTATATCTTTTATTATTCAGAACTATCTCATATTAAACTATAGTATTAAAACTATTTAATATTAGTCATGCCAGGACCAAAGTACATGATAGCCCTCTCGAAAGGTAGAATGTTAGATCATATCCTGAAAATTAGCCATTGCTTTAACTGTTCACCAAATCTAGCAGACAATGCCGCACTGATTCCTTCTGGTGAAAGCCTACATTAAAGCCTAGTAACTATTAGCTCAACTGTTGCTATATTGATCTTGGCATTTTTTTTTGTTGACGAGGGGGAAACCTTCAAAAGGTACCCGCCTGCTTAAGGGGAGCAGACGGGGAATGTGAGATTTTGACTCACTAAAACCCCCCCGGTGGCCATCCTCCGTGCTATAGGAGGGCTCCGGGATCTCCAGTGGAACGCACCGGTGCCCTCCTGCACTTTGCCTGAGCACGTCCCGGGGGCAGCCATGTCGCCGCCCCTGGGACCCTCGCGTGCTCTTGACAGCACTTGCCACGTCGTGCTGCCACCAGCCCCGGGCCCGTTTAAAGGGGCAGTCAGAGCCCCCACTCTGGCTGCCCACGGGCCCGTCGGCCCCCTTTTAGTCGCCTTTTACGACAGGCAGGGGATACCATAGCCAAATTCTTAGCGACCCTGGCTTATTGGGTCAACGGTCTGGGGCGTCTGTTGCCACCGCCCCGCCGTCGCCGTCTCCGAGAGGGATCGGCTCTCTCCCGATCCCGCTCGGCGGCCTCCTTCTGGGACATGACAGTCTCACAGAAGGAGACCACGGCCTTCCATGCCTCCTCCTCTGCCAGCATAGCCGCTACTACGCGTGGCAGGGAGAGGTCCTGCCCGATCCTGGCGACCAGGATCCGCCGTTCCGAGCTCCACGCCGGACACAGGAGGAAAACACTTTCCCTCCTGGACTGGTAAACTACTTTAAGCAAGTTATTCTATGTCAGCATTGTCAATAATAGATCATTCATAACACTACAGTCTAATCCGTCTAGCAGAACCCTGCCCCGGACTGCATTTATGTGTGCGCACCTATTTGGATTACGCTCACGGGGCTATGCTTAACAATTACTAGCTCAGATATCTTAGGCGGGTTCTCTAAACAGGTACCTTATGTGCTTCAATTACAGGCACCACTAGGGCTCTAGAGATGCAGGTGCAGTGGTAGATTATCATAGGCAGAAATATAGTTTGGTAGTTGTATTCTATGTCATATCCTTTTAAAAGGCTTACCTGGTTTAGTAGGATTTCAATGTGAGCACTAAGAGCATTTATAAGGTGGTGAGACAGGGCTTTCATCCTCCGAGGATGGGGGCTCCTACCTCTTTTCTCTCACTTTGATACCGAGCAGCTGGTGGCAGATTCTTTACGCAAAGTGACTGTATCGCTGTACTACGAACTTTGCAAACGGTTTCACAACGAATCTGTTACCACGGTTAAACAATCTAACAAAACTTTCCAAGTTTCGTTACGTTCACGGAACATACAAACACTAAATTACTGTGTCGCAAACATTCGTTTCAACTCCATTATCACTTATTTTCTTAAAATAATATAATGATGCATTAATTTTGCATCCGTTACCGGCAAAATCTATAGACGCTATGAGTGACAGTCAGTTGACAGCTTACCACAGAGTATTGTTGGCGCGCTCCTGCATGAGTGAAAGACAGATGAGTATATAAACCATGAAGAATGGTAAGTTAACCAATTAATTTACTAAAAGTGCAAGATCTAAAGACAGCTTCTTCAAAGAGCGACGCTGCGTGTTGTGAAGACACATAATATGAAAGATATTACTGAAGCTTGCATGATTGCTGAAGTTTGTAAAACTTAGAATATAAATATTGCGTTGGAGATCTTCTCAACAATAAAGGATGCGTGAAGAAACAAGCAAGTCGTTCGCCTGATGGTACTGATCACACCTGCCCATATTGCAGTATCTTACTAAAGTAAGCTAGTGGGTAGCTATAAACATTTTGCGGGGAAACAGCTAGTTGTATAAAACTGGAAACACATAATCCTCCTTCAGCTTATGGACACAGTTTGATATATTTTAATGCTAAGGTGGAAAGACATCTTAAACAAGTTAACTTAATTTTGAAGTATAACAACTTCACGCCTCAAATAGCTATGATCATCCATCAAGTTGCAGACGCATTCTCGCCGCGATTCCACCGAAACCCACTGTGGTTATCGTGCAGTAATTATATTTTTCCGAGTAATGAGCACATCATGACCACGAGGTCTTTCAAACCGGGCAGTTTACCGGAGACCGTGTCAACAATGAAATAAAACAAACTGGTCCCAGCCGGATCAAATTAATTGCCCTGAAAACAGCCTGATGTTCCCACGCGGTGACATTTTTGGACCGAACGAGATTTGGTTAAGCTGCCAGGGTTAGCGTCTTGTCTTGCGATCTAGTTTCCAGTGTTACAAAGATTTATTCGAATTTAAAAGTCATATTTCCGAGACACCCTACTGAGTTTACTTAATCTATGCTTGTTGACCGAGCCGTGCTGCTGACAAGAGCTTACCATGTTACTAATGAGGTTTAATGCATACAAAAGATCGCAGTCAAATAAGTCTAGCACTTGGGTCTACGGTCTGCGAAGCCCTGATTATAAGTACTGATAAAACAGGCGTCCATAGTGTACGGTAACCACTTACTTTCAGGAACGTACGCTTATTTGTCATTGTATAAACTCAGGCGTGACGATTACGAACAGGCTATCGGTAGAAAAAAAACACTAGCAACTTCTAAAAGAGAACTTTTGGTTGCGCATTGATATTGCAGCTATATGTAGAAGTATAACACTATAATGTATTGTTACAAAAGTGAGCAATTGTCTTTGATTGCATCACCTATTCATTCTTCAAGTTCATTCACCATCTTGTCGTTAGAAGATCCGCGCCGGCGCCGATTCGGCACAACGCAGCAAACGGCAACCTGACACGGAATCGTGGATTACACACTCGGGTCTTACATTTGGATATTTATGAATTCGTCCGCGCTGAGCTTAAAA
This sequence comes from Falcaria lacertinaria, assembly GCA_951449985.1. NCBI lineage: Eukaryota > Metazoa > Arthropoda > Insecta > Lepidoptera > Drepanidae > Falcaria > Falcaria lacertinaria. The sequence continues at coordinate 9,832,739 of OX602110.1, forward strand.
TTCCAGAGGAACCTATAATTTCCAGGGATATAAAAAAGTATCCTATATGTTAATCCAGGTTAATAAGTATACGTGTGCCAAATCTCATACAAATCTGTTGCGCCGGTTTTACGTGATTGAGCAACAAAAATACATCAATTCTTACAAACCTTATAATATTAGTGGGATTTCTTCTCTTTCTTGCAGTCTTTCCACTAATGGAGGTGGGCAAATTTCTCTTTATGCTTGGCCTTTTAAAAATTATAATTCAATTATTTGTTTAATGGTACCAAAAAGTTATTAGAATTTTGTAGGTTTTTTTGAGTCGTCTGTAAGCGTCATACGATATCTATCAAGAAGGCTGATTACATAAATTCCGTTGTGATTGTCTATAGTCTTTAGGAAATATACTTAAATGGCGAATGAACTACAGTGACTCCGGCTAGTAAAATAATAAAGAGATAAAAATATATTTGCAGTAATCTCTAGAACTACGGAACTGATATTAAATTCACTACAGTCAACCTACACCATCCCTAAGTGGCAGGATAGACTTTATTGCGTGGAAGTCGGGGCTTAAAAGCTGGTGAACAGTATATATGCCAACTTTCTCAACCTTGTGAATCAAACCTAAACCTTATGAAGCCAAGCTCATTTCCACTAAACCATTGCAATCGAACGTTAGTGTTTCAAATTAACACGATCGGCCCACCTCACTCACGCATTCAAACTTCATAACGATACAATTTCTCAATTCCATACCAAACCTTATTCAATTTGTCCAAAACACCAAGAGGCCACTAATCAAAGGTAATGAATTTCTTAATTAAACCCTAATGTACGCCGTAATGACTAAAATCAAATAATGTAAATTACGGTTACCAGCCACTCTGGGTGGGAGAACGTAGGTTCATTATTAAATTAATTAAGACTTGGTTCATTATTGTCGGCTTTGTGCCGTTGGGTTATATTCATGTGAACACACATTTTGGTTCGACGAAAATTGGTTTGAATGAGATGAGTCTGAAGATGACACAATCATGATATTTATTTGTTTGGATTAAAGAATCAAAACACTTTTCCGATGACGATAAAAACCTATATAAATCCGAAAAGTAATCAAATGAGTATAGAGTCCGTATTCTGTACGAAATTTTCAATCACCATTACGTCCCGTTTACCGACCGACCAACCGTTTATCATCAGGCGGGCGGACGGGCCGTATGCTTGTTTGTCACCTTAGTGGTATAAAAAATGCGGTTTTCGTTACTACTGTCAGAATTTTGAGTTTAAAATGACTGCATAGTGAGTGCAATGCGTTTGTAATTTTCATATAGAATAGGGAGGGGGACATTACAATTAAAATTATTGTAAATAATTTACGAATTTGGAACGATTTCTTTAATCGAGATCTCAGACATGAGCGGACTTTGACAGTTGGCTAATAAGAGAAAAACTGATCCAAATTCAAAAGTATATTTTTGCAGGCTAGCTGTGATGTGGAGCATCAACGGCTTTAATGTCGAAGTAGGCTGGCGCCTGAAAAGATAGGCCTTGCTTAGTGGATAACAATTAAAATATTGTAGCACGTTCAATGCTTAGCATAAATAAAATCTTATTGCCTTAGCCATAAAGTAAATCATAGTTATTTATTTCCCCACCCTTCATTCCTCAAGTCAAGTTCAGTCACGGTACGCCAAGCGCAGGCATTGCGCAAGAGCATTATTATGCAGGTCTCATGAATCTCGAGTCTTATTAGTTTTTAAACAATTATTTATATTCTAATATTTATTCTATATTCGGTACTTGCTAACTTTAATCATGTAGTGCTATTTTTAATTGGGCCATGTTCCTCTCTCTTTGCATGTCTTGTCTTGATCTATCTATGATCTTTCTGCTTCATGCTGGCTGAGGAGGCTATTTTTACTGACCATTTCCTCCAAATAAGAAAGTCAACAACACTGCCGTGGTATATCTATAAAGCCGTTATCTACCAAAACCAATTTTTTGGCTAGGAGCAAAAAACGCAGGGGAAATTTAAACCTATGTAACTTCTCGATGACAAGACCAATTTGAAACCTGAAAACACCAAAAAATACATCAAGAGAAATACTTTTGATTCAATCGTTATATAACAGCATTATCACTATAGTTATCTCCGAAACTTTTAAAGATATAAAAAAATCGAATATACAGGTCGATAGAGAATTTTTTCTTATTAATGTACCATCAAAAACTGAAAATCGACCAGATGTCAGTTAACGGCTTTTTAGTTATACCACGGCAGAACAGGTTATAATCCGACATCATCATTCTCCTGCCTCTACCCCATTTTATTCGTAGTCGGCGCAATATGTTATTATCTTCCATTCCTCTCTAACAGCCGTCATCTATGTATTCACTTCCTTTCTGACCATGTCATCTTTCTCACAGTAAGCAGATTTAAAAGGTTAAACTTGCGCAATCCAATTTACTTAGTAAAATATAAGTACCTAATGAAAACATAAAAATTTGGGTAAACCTTAGCATGTCGATTACGCGTTCACATAAATAATTTCATTTCGTTTAATGCTAACCCATATGTTTTACTCCTGCCAAAAATTGATCAACGTGGCTAAAGAAGTGTTCACTTCAAAACAGAAGTAACTTATATTGTTACTCGAATTTACCTTTAGTATAGCGTCTACGGCTGATACTTGCCCAGTTTTTAATTATTCCCACCGCTATAGTAACGTTCTTGAATGGTCTGCGTCGCAATAACTTTAGGCCAATTACGGAATGATATCACAAGTACTTTTAGTTGAAAAGCGTTCATTAGAACAATAATTAAGTAAAAATCTCTTCAATGGCCATAGACCACAGAGCGGTGGGCAATGACCATGCAATTAAGTGTTCATACACCGTGAACTTAGTCGTTAACCGTGCCTCAAGGAATTGATGGTTCAAATTGCGTTCACGCTTGCTCCGGTTCTGGTTTTAATTATTGTCTGCTTTAATATTTTTACCCGACTGTTCCGGAAGAAGGGTATTTCGTTTTTATAGTATGTTCTTTGTCTATTTCTTTGGCAAGCCATATAACCTAAGCGGCTGGGAGATAGGATATAAATATTTTTAGGCAGTGTCTTTTTCTATATTATTTGCGGATTTTTTCTTAAAAATGCTTCTTCATAAGTTGTATCCTTCAACTGATAATCACGTAAGAACGGCTCAACGAATTTGTATGAAATTTGGTACATGTATAGTATATAACATTTTTTGTTTTTTTTTGTTGACGAGGGGGAAACCTTCAACAGGTACCCGCCTGCTTAAGGGGAGCAGAAGGGAATTTGAGATTATGACTCACTAAAACCCCCCCGGTGGCCATCCTCCGTGCTATAGGAGGGCTCCGGGATCTCCAGTGGAACGCACCGATGCCCTCCTGCACTTTGCCTGAGCACGTCCCGGGGACAGCCATGTCGCCGCCCCTGGAACCCTCGCGTGCTCTTGACAGCACTTGCCATGTTTTTGTTTATAACCTGGATTAACCCTTTCGGTTCGAGATACTTTTTACGCTGGTTTTTTTTTTAGCCCGGGGATATATTTTAGGGTCGGCAACGCGCGAGTGATACCCCCGGTGTTGCAAGCGTCCATAGGCTGCGGTAACCGCTTACCATCAGACGGGCCTTATGCTTGTTTGCCACCTAAGTGGTATATAAAAAAAAAAAATTAGTTTCCTCTGGGATTTCAAGCTCAACGCGGACGAAGTCGCGGGCAGAAGCTAGTAATTTGATATTTTCCCGAGGGATGAAATGAATGGTCTGGTTTTCAAGGTCCGTTACGTACTTAGTACCTTAGTGACCATTTTATAGTTAGCGTGGTTTTCGTAATTTTGATCGGAGGTATATCTTTAAATAGATACCTATATATTTTGGCAGGTTAGATTATGTACCATAATTTCTGTGCTTTCCAGCTGTAATCTAATCATTACAGTATATATGTCCGTTTGTGTATACCGTTGACGCGTGCGCACATCTTAATAGACCATATATAATTACCCGAAAATCGCCGTTACCATATTGCGATTTCATGTTAGTTAATCCGAGATATTAAATAACGACTGAAAATGAACATGAGAGCTTTGATCAAAGCATGAGAGATGTGTGCTAGTTAAAATATGTATAAAGCGTTAATTTTGGTCAGTTTTTTATTGGTGAATCCACGTAAACCATTGCTTTGCGATTAGTTTAAAATGATTGCATATTCCAATATGGAACACGGACATTCTAAGAAAACAATAATAATTTAAAATGTACAAATAATATTTCTTGATTTTGGAAAATCTCAGTGGCCGACGGTGCCGCTGCGATTTCCTAACAAGTGTAAAAGGTTCTAAAGCGTAATAATGTTAATAAGACAATTATAAGAAGGGCCTATTAGTGCATCCAGCGAATACTGGTTATGGTTCTTTGGATTTAAGACTGTTATTATTTTGTTGCAGCTACCTGTGTGAGCTACCGGTGCAACATTTTATTTGACTATAGTGGTTGTCCGTGATTTGTGTGTGTCGCATAGATTCCACACTGAATCAACTTAAACTTGCGTTCGATCCAAGAAGGTTTTTTTGTATAAAGATTTTTCTATCCTAGGTGCCACACACATTAATTTCACAAACAATGCCCCATAAAATTGAGTTGCAACTAAACACAAAAAAAGAGAAGTAAGACTTATTGGGATCTCCCGTGAGTTTTCCCATTAATATTGGAGCCGCCCGACTGGGGACTGTACCTCCACCTTACAGAAGACCGCAGTGAAATAACACTACTATGATGTATTGTTGTATTTCTGCGGTAAATAAGGTTGCCAGTGCTCCACGAGGATACGCTGTGCAGTAATACTGCTAGCACAGTGACTCCTCATCAACAACAGGGTTGGCAACTCGTTAGTGATATCCCTGGTATTGCTAGCGGCTATAGACCATCAGGTAAGCCGTATGCTTGTGCCACCTTAGTCGTATAAAAAAAAAACATGCGTCTAATTTTCAATCGTTCTTAAATAGCCCGGAGTAATGTAGTTATAAGCTTCTTATAAGCGCAATGAAGGAACGGCTTTTCGGAAGATTGAATACGAAATAGGTAGGTTATACTCGAAAGATACCTTTAGTTAGGGCAGTCGGGTTAAGCGAGTTACACCTTGCGAATTAATAAGTTTTCTAGTAAGAAATGTCAGTAGACACAATTAAAGGCAAACGACTTATGAGAGGGTCGGTGACCGACCTTAGCAAAGAGGGTGCAGCTGCATGTTGGGGGACCATCAAGAACACGTATACAGCTGATCAACTAGGCTTTTTACAAGCTTTTCTACAAGCTATTTTACAAGTTTTTATTTAGTTTCACCTGTCCGGTGAGGTGGATCTGTGTAATCAAATCTTGCAAGTAGAATTTGACCCACTTTTCAGACTCCGATTATGCTCAGATTTGGAATACATGTTTGGCTAAATGCCGCCAATTTTAATCCAATATGGCGAACGTCACAATCACCGTCGAGAGGTAAATAAACAATTTAATATCGCCTATAAGACCCGTTTTGTCATAATATAAAAATATAGCTAATAATAAAAACTTTAAATAATACTTTGTATGAATAAATTAATTAATATTTTTAAACCGAGTAATTTCGAACCAACAAACAATTTTAAATAATATAAATAACGGGCACTAGCCCTCTGTGCTCAAGATGGTGGCAGGCACATCTGCTGGGACAGCTGACGCGCACGCGCCGAGGCTTCGACGCAATGCCACCATAAAAAAATTAGAAGAGTTCGTTGCTCACAAGTTGAATGCCATGTTTGAGTGCTACTATATAACTTTATAATGTATGTTGAAATGATCATGGGAAGGATATTTTGTCATAATTCTCTAACCGTTACCCAACCGTACCTACTACTACTAGAAGACATCACAATGTGATAAGGTGCCAATTATACGCTAATTGTACCTACGGATTCTTATCGTCGTATACTTGTTATTTATTGGTTGTCGGCTGGTTGAGGCCTCTAGTAACAGGCGTGCTAGAACATATCTCGCTCAGGGAGTAAACATTTCTATCCAGCGTGGCAATGGTGCCAGCATTCTTGGCACTCTCCCACGTGATTCTGGTTTGGGTCAGATCTTTTATCCATAATAAGTTAGTTAAATCAGTTTATGTAAATATTTTAATCTGTTTTATGTTAAAGTAAAAGTAAGATTAAAATTTAATAGAGTCAAAATTAAAATTATTTTCTTATCTAAACTTGATCCGTATTTGAAGCGGAGGTTGCGGCTGGTTCTTGCGGCTGTCCCAGCGGATGTAGCGGCCCATCCGGCGCATTGATGGCTACGGCAGTATCATGGCTATACAATAAGGAAATAATAGAAATAATGCTCAATTCCTTTGCGTAATAAGCCTTTTTGTTACTGTAGACGTTGATAATTACAAGGACTGTTTTAGTCAACACAACAGTTATATAATAAACTGTAATAATAATAAGCAAAGCTTGTGCTATGGGAACCAGTAGCTGATACACTACTTCTATACATTTTTTTTTGTAAATATATACTTATAATACATACCAAACACCCAGACGCAAGGCAAACAGATTTGTCAGATAAATGTTTGCTCCGGCGGGAATCGAACCCGCGACCTCTAGCCTAGCAGTCAGGTGTACTAACCAGTAGACCAGCGGTCTCGTCTGTAATAACAAAAGGTTTCTTAAAAGATTACAGTAGATACATTTTATACATACATAACATCTCAATTCCTTTTCTGGGTAGGAAGAGAGTATTGTAAATTAAACCTTCATACTTATCTTATTAGGGCCTAAACTGAATAAACTTTTTTGGTTTAGATTTTTGAGTATAGAACGCCATATTACTCTTGTTTAATTGACACACCTTTTTTGTAATCACCTTCTTTTACAGTAATCGATCTCTTCATCCATGCTCGACGTTAGAATATAGATAGATGTTGATTTTTTAGTAAACATGTATAGTAATTACGTAAGTGGTCTTAAATTCGTCTTTTTCCTTTTTTTATTACGACTTTTCGTAGTTGGTGTGTCCGACGCCTCCGTCGTAACATTATTTACGGAACAAAGTGTTAGCGTTTTAGTACATAATTTATCCGCCGTAATAAAAATTGCCACGCAGGTGATGTCCCGATAAACGGTTAGTATTATATTGACGCTAAATAAACTTTGTCTGTCTGTCTATTTCATACCTTTTAACGTTTATTACATTATAATATAATAAAATGTTATACATAACTGTTTCCTGTAAATTTTTGCCGACTACCATGTCACCTTTGGTGAACATCATCGTATCACGAAACGCATTCGCTTACGCAATTTTCATCAATTTTACCTATAGGTAAATGGTCTGCTTTATAGTAAATGCGTGGTGTGAATAAACATGTTTCCACACTGCAATATGAGTGTGGATAAAATCCAAAATTTCCCATTTGAGCTAGCACCTGTTCGTTATCAAGTGACGTGGTCCGTTATCGGTTGCGCGAGCGCACCTTTGCAGTTTATCGCCAATAAATTGCGAGCCTGTGTTGTTATTTTAATAGTGATGATTGTTTTCATGTTTTAAGACGATTTGTTACTGTGCGAATATTACCTGCTCTAATCTGATATATTCTAAAACAACAAAGATTAGGAAAATATTAATTAAGTTAGCTAATGAAGTATATGTACACTTTGATTATAAATTTGTATGTACAGTAGGTATTGATGATGATAAAGAAACCTTGTATTGTGTACTAATGAATACTACGTATTCAATACTTTAGTAGGTATTGATGTTACTACTGCTAGTTTAGATTATCCCGAGCTATGCATTTTTAACTAATACCTAATCGAATATGCATTAATGTTTAGGCTTCGGATTATTCCCTTGTTGCGATCAGCAAACAAGAGATTTAAAAAAATATAATTCGATAAATTAAAGTACAAAATGATAGCTTGATTGGAGCATTTATGAAAAAAATTATGACTGCAACGGTAGATTATAAAATAAAATTGTGATATTATGAGACCTAAAAACATGAAATGTTCTATCATATTTCGTGATCTATGAATATGATCACAATAAAACAATAATCTACCCAGAAGGTAAACAAATCACGAACAGTTTTCTACAGTAGTCAAAACACGGTCAAAACTAGCGAACTCCTTATTCTAAGGTCAAAACACTAGCAATTTGAACTGTCAGTCTTTAGGCAAAGTGACTTGCTAATATTGTTATCGCTAATTGCCGCTGCAGAAATTTAAGGAGGTAGACACAAAGCTGACTAGGTTACATAAAACCTTAAAGATAAGGATGAATGCTAAAGAGTTAAACTATTTAAACTATTAAATAACCGGTACATTTGCATCAAGAGAATCGCCTGAAATGGTTGCAGCATGCTTGAAAGAACCCGGGTTGATTCATTCTAAACCTCATTAATCGACAATCACTTAAGCTGTTTAACTAACAATAAAAACGACGAAGTGATGACACAAAAGCTATTAGATTGCTTAACATTATTTATTAGATTGCTTGGTGTCGATTTTTATCAAGTATTTGGGAGCAGATAAAATCAGTCAGCGTTGTATTAACACCAGCAAGTTGATAACTTCAGCTGTTGATTCTATTTGAACTGTAATGGTGCAATCCTCCTTTGTAGTTCTTGTAAACATACAATTTCAGATATTTGTGATGTTGGTGGACTACATAAAGCGATGTGCGTAATGAAACTGTACGGAGTATTTAGAATACCTTCAGCAATTTTGAAAGTCTAGTCCTAAGTGTTTGCAGTTACACCTCTGTATGTGCCTCTGCACATCTATGCAATAGTAAGTGATTCAATTGATTACTCAGTAGAAATTCCCATATGATTTAATGAAGACTACACGACAGCCAATCTGGCAGTTGTAATTTCCAAGGGACGCCGAATGGATCGTTTACAAACAGCACAGGAACCGATTTGTAAATAAATTTGACGAAACCAAATCACTGTTATGATATACGTATCGAACCGGCCTCGGATGTCCACCCGATGTAAAACCATTGTTTGTGTTTACAAGTATTACAACGACAATTAGTTTAGCAATCCTTCTTTTCGAACGAGCACATTCAGCAGGTGACTGAACGTCGTTTTTTGTGTCAACAAATTCTTTGTGTTTCGCATTATCGCTTGCCTCATTTGTATTTGCGACGTCATCTTTAAATTGTGTTAAAACGAGCACAACTTCAGTTATGAAAACATGTTATGAGTGCATTTCTTTATCGGTCGGACGTTAATCATCGGATCTATGGACGGGGCTGACTTTTCGGCGCGTGAGTCAGGTGTCGCGTGTAAACAGAGTCAGGGTTGGCCGAGCCCCCGGCGACCCCCTAGCTACAGGCGGCCGGTGCGGTGGCGCGAACATTCGCAGCACGTCCTTTGTTGGCCGTTTTGTTTTGGAGTACCATCCGGTTCCTGGTGGTGGGGGGAGGGGACAGGTGAACGCAGGTAGCGCGCCCGGCGGCAGTCAGTCCTCCTCGGTGCGTCGGGCTGCGCGAGCGCCTCGTCTGCTCACTAACTATCTAATATGGAAATGGCCAGTCATTCCGCGACAGGTGCGCGCCCGCGGCGTTCGTGCACGTGTGCTGTTTGTGTGTGCGCCGGCGCAGCCTTCAGGCAGTCCCCTGATCACGGTAAGTTCCTGCAATTCAATACCTGTGGAATATTCATTCCAACGTTGCAACTGGACGCCGCGTTTTTGTCGTTTATAACAGCGTCGGCTGGTCTCACGCATCTGTCGTTCCGATTCGATGCAGCTGCTGGCGGTTGAATAGGTAGGTGTAATCTTTTTATTCCCTCGTGGAGTGCCGTAACGTATATTTGAATGAATTTGCCCTTTCAGCAAGGGCTGGAGTTGGGTCGTGTCGAGTAGTCGCGTAAAGCCGGCGTTCACACGGTCGCAGTCGCAACGTTTCGCGTGTTGGTGCTGCCTCGGTAAATATTGGTTCGATAACGTCCGCGATTGCGTGCGTGTACACTACTGTTATCGATTCCACACATGCGTCACTTCGATAGTTATCTTTGGCGAATCTGGGTCATTGTTCTTTTGTATTTCGTGTATTGTGGTTTCATAATGTTTCCCTGAACAGGTGTTCTTTCATCTGTACCGTTCTCCAAGCGATATTTAGTCGCTATCTATAACTAATTCACAGCCGTCTCACAAATGTTACCCTCGTCCCTAACTCTAACATAGTTTGACGTAAGCATGAAGCAAAAACTAGCAAAAAACTCGTGGATTGGAAAATATGAGCACTTAGGACAGTGCGGTGAGCACATCATGCGACTAAAATCGTGAGCCACATCCTCTTTTTCATTGAAATAAAATTTCGCACACCACATTTTGATCGAGTTGGTAAGTTTTAATGTCAAGAGCGGGTATATGCACGAATTTTTGGGAATCATGTTTTTTTTTGTTAAATGATTTCAAAATCGATTTGGAGTCGTAGCTAATCGATTACAACGTGTCAGGAACGAATCTACCAAATAACCTGGGTTTTATGTGTAGTAACTATGGAAACTAGATGTCTGGTCTAGCAGGTGTTCAGTTTCATTATCTATTTGTACTGACTCAGACTATAAATGATTATTACTTACCTATATTGTCTAACCTAACGAAATTCTTATAGCAAAATGGCTCTCCCTCCGGTCACGTGTTTTAAGGAAATGGGCAAATGCAATACCTACATACATTTCGTTTAACGATAAGGCAGATAAGTAGAATCCTGTTTCATTTTATCAATAACATTGTATGAGTCTTATCATGAAAGGTACGTAGTACTCTGAGAAGAAAGTTAACGAATGAGAAGTTGTGATTTTTTTAAAGAGAATTTATTCCTTAACTTTCAATAAGCTGATCGTTAAATGAGTTGTCTGAGTCCTTTAACTCATTACTGGTGACCGAAGTTAAGTCATTTCCTATAAAAGTATGTCTCAATGCCACATCCAAAAGCAAGTGTGCTCACAAAATGTGTGGATCATTGTATTCGTTGTAGGTATCTATTATGTCGGAGTGAATAGAATTCGTTGGTTTTTCCTGCCGCCACGCTCTGTCGCGTACGAATTGAAGCGTCGTGACAGGTACATAAAATTTGGAAACATACATAATTTCTGCTTACTTCATTTTACTGACGGTCGGTGGCCATTAATTATCGAATTTATTTCTGTAATTAGAGATAGATTACTCGCAGACATTGAGCATCAGAACTGGTTAAAGAAACATAAATTAACTAACTACTTGTAGAAGGGAGGTTTGGTGGCGTATTAGCAGATTATTTACGGGGCTAGACAGCTTTTGTTTTATTTATGATAATGACAACAATACAACAAAGGGGGCTTGGTGAAAGATGTACTCATTTAATTCATAACTATTATTTATTATATTTTTTACTATCCATCTATAAAGGTAGAAGGTAGGGTGGGTACAACCGCAGTGGAAACATTCTACGGCAAGCAATACTGAGCGAGAGTAATAACAGGCATAGGTATTTTTGATTATAAATTAAAACGCTTACCCGATAGGCTTCCTGAAGTAGTAGGCAGAAATGTGATATCAATCACTCTACACCAACACGCTCTCTTCACCGTAGATAAGTTAGTTCCTAAAGTGACAGGTGGTGGTGGTTAATCCAGTTTAGGACAATCCAATCCTTGTTCTAATCAGTTTGATAAATTTCACCATTTGCCTCTCATCTGAAGAACAAGGAGGTTGCACAACGTTTGAATGAGGCCTCCGGTGACATGAAGGTTGTAACATATTTTACGATAAAAATCGGGTGATTTTTTTTAATAATAAATACATATATTGTATTGGATTATTTAATTTTTTTAGCACTCGTAGTGAAAATCATTGTTTCACAGGGCGCTAAAACCAAATTTAACTCGTATAGAATGGGTCACTTTATCTCCTTGTATAACAATCTACTATTGCGCAAAGGATCAGCACTGCCATACAGCGGGGCAATGCTGCCAGCCTCCTTGGAACTCTCCCGCGTGACAAAGATTTGGGACAAGCCTTTTTTTCACTGCATTCCATGTGTCCTTATAGTTAGATAAAATAATAATCAAAGTAGAAACACACTTACGTATGTTATTTAAATATATTATGATTTTATATGTCATAACACTTCGATAATAGATTTTGGTTGGGTGGGCCTCGTAAACAAGCCAATGGCCCGTCCCGCGTGGGCCGTAATGTACAGATAAAAACCTTAAAATCTTGAACCACTTATTTTAATTTATGATTATTATAATATACAATTTATTTGGCTACTCTTAATTAAGTAATCTTTATATTTATTAATAGAGTGGCTTAAAGATCGAAGTCACTTTATATTAAATGAGATGCTGTAGTGCATGTAGTACCTATTTAATTTTAGAAAAAACTATGAGATATAGGTATCTATAGGTAGGTAAGAAGCTCATAAAAGAAATAAAAGTATTCCGATATATCATCATAATAATGTGAATGAAATGCTGATATTAAAAGAAGAAGAAATCAAACATTTAATACAAGCTTAGACAACGTGTCTTCTTGCGCTTAGCGAGTTCAAAAATTAAACACACTTTAAACTGTTGCTAAGCATAATGAGATCAAGTATAATTAGCTCAGGAGTAGTGGAGATAAATGTGACTGAAGCAATGCTTTAATAAAATTGTAGGAAGAAGAGGATCAAGTAATATGAATAGTTTAGCAGACCATAATAATTAAAAAAAATTGGAGATGCTATTAAGGAATGTCGTCTGATCATGAATTCAGACGTATGGCAATATTATGACACCACAGATGGGTGTAAATTTCATATGCCTTCATGAAAATTAATTCTGTTTATAACTGATCACACACGGGCAATTTTTACAAGTCTTCAAGCCTGAGTTGGTTAGTTACTCTGTCTGGTTGAATCTATCGTCAGTACTGGTACTAAGACCTTTATTTGATCTTAAGATTACGTATTTTTTCATACAAAAAAATTCTAACGCGATGCGAATACGTAGGTGAAAGTAGTTCTTGCTAAGGCTACAGAGTCAAAATAACTCAAATTTACGTAATTTGTTTGCTTTTCACTCCAAGCAACAGCATTACACACAGCTACTGAGAAGTCGTCGAACTTGCGGAAAGATTTATGGACTCTCTTATAAACTTTGAACCTTATCTCCATTGCCAAGGCTTTTACCCACAACGATATAAATTATTTAAATACTTCCTCACATAGTGGGTAAGAAGAATACAGGTAGATATTAATTCTCTATTATAAATATAAATACGTTTTAGAGCTTGTTTTTAATTTCGTTTTGTAGTTTTTTTGTATACATAATTGGGTAAAAGAAGGCCATATCTGATACATCCCATGCCATCTTAACCTCCATCTTACATAGCATAATATTAATGATAAATTAGAATGAAACATTATGTCGTCATCAAATCACAAGAAGGTTTTAATATTTTTTAAGTAATAAAATAAGAACAATGTTTCGTTGAAAACAGTAAGTTTAAATTTAACACGACTTATGTTTCAAATAAGCATACGGCCCGCCGGACGGTAAGCGATTATCATAGCCTCTGGACGCTTGCAACACCAGGGATAACATTGGCGCGTTGCTGACCCCAAATATGGAGTTAGTCGAGTTAGGGTAGCAATGCGCAATGCTATACGAACTGCCAGATACCAGATGCCAAATATCGAAAAAGAAAAGATTGAAGCTAAGGAAAAAATACTTTGGAAATTTAAAATAGACCAAATAGTTGAAGCATCCGACGATCGTATTTTAATAGAGACCGGCAATCGACAGCACGTCGGATTGCGGCATCCGAGACGAGATTTCTAATCGAGTCGAGCGTCACGCGCCGCGTCCCCCAGCCGGAACGAATTGTCCGGAGATAAGCATCAACATCGAGTCGTGGACAACACTAGTTTGTTTGTAGGGTTACCTTGCTTTAGGCAGAAATGAGCTACGCAGCCATTGTGAAAAAACTACTCATATGTCGAAGATTTTTAATGCGAAGCACTATTTTTATAATGAGATATAAAGGGTTACCTTATATTAAGACAATTGATATGAATTTATCATTTTTGCTGGAGGTTGGTAGATATTGGAGGTTGGAAACTTAAACTAGTAATTTGCCTTTTTTGCTAAACTTGGACGACTAATTAGACTTGACAATCTACACTGTTTGTTGTACACAGGGAGAAAAGTTGCCATTATGAAGACGTAATAAAAAAAAAGAAATCAAGAGGAGTTAGTTGTTCAAGATCAGCAACGCCCGAACCGCCATACTTTGTAAAAATACATGAATAGACATTTATGGAGCAGTTACTTTAAGACGATGTCAGACTTTTGCAATTTGTATCCGAAATTTGGCGCTTAACATGCCTAGAACTATAAGGTGGATTTAGTTAGACGCTTGTTTCCCACCTTATGACTATTAAAAAATATATGAAGAGGACCTTTCCGAAGAGAACTTTAGTAAAAGTACCATTGTGAAGTTGCAACATAGAGGCGGAGTCGCAATCAGGGCGGTTCTATTCTCATAACCTTTCCTAATGTATCAAGATCAATGCCAGCCAGCGCCGTAATGCGTTCGAAATGATAAATGCCGACAAAAAAGCACCAATTAGAACAATGCGATTCAATAAAGCGAGAATGGCCAAACCTTTTTTCGGCACATTAAATAGTCATTAACATTTTAACAATTAATTAATTTAATCTGCTAGATATGACCAATCTCGACGGCTCTGTGAGAAGTCGGCGCATGAAATTGTGTGCACGAGGCGTATCGACAATTTGCGTTAGTTTTTTTCTTCGCAGTCACGACAAAACGGATTCCGCGGCCAATCGCCGGTCAAAGACGATGTAATTGGGAGAAAGTACGTCACCACTGCTTGAGATTTGTTCGTGGCCAGTCTATGAAGATTGTTAAGGTATAAGCATCTCTATTTAAAACTACTGAACGTTTTGATTTTGTCGGTAAATGGACCCATAAAATGTTATGTTGAAACCCTACCTTTTACTGGTACAAATTCTATTACACTAATTTTAATTGACGCAGTATGCCCAGTAATTAACTTATATTAAACAATACTACACTTTAGTTTAGTGTTCAGACTAATCTAACACAGGGTAAATCTAAAAAAAACAAAAGTTTTTTTATCTGTTTTTTTTCTGAAGCTTTAGTCGCTTCGCGACTATGTCAGCTCTATTATGCATACACTTTTGTCTTCTACTTTAAACTATTACACAGCTTTGATTATATATTAATAGAAAGTTACACAGTAACATAAAGAGCGTCGTGCTGCTTCGCTCAAAACAAAACAATTTAATGTAAAGCAGATCTTTCTTAACTTTACGATTTCCCATGACTAGAGCATTTAGTGGTATAAAGTACCACCTCACGTCTTTATTTAAAAGAAATAGTAATGAAACTATAAATAAAAAATATCTTCCGTGGCTAAAGTGCCATTAGAAGACTAGTAGCAAATTAAATTATCTACGAAAATTTCGGGGAATCCGCTTTTACATTGAATCTAGCAATGTCAGAGAAAGCGATCGTAACGTGCGAGCGTGATAGGACACAAACGTCATAAACCATGAATTGTAAAGCTATATTATGTCTGTCGCGCTCGGTCAGTCGAGTGGTACTGTCAAATTAAAAAAGCCGCTATTTTTCTAGAATTACACTGTGGTTTTTTAAGCATGATCTGTGACACTGACATTCCATGCTGAGCTATAACTTCCCAGCGTAATTTCTTGTCTGTACACAATGCTTGTCTGTACTGGTCCTTTTGTTCGAGTGATAAGTACCTGAATGATGGTTCAAATTCCCTTAGCCCATTGCGTAGTCCACATTTGCAGGTAATAATTATTTTTTTGTAACAGAACCTTTTGTACTGAGTGCATTGTTAGCTTTGAGTGTACGTTCGATCATAGCTGATGTTATCAATGTATCCGAATTGGGAAATATGCTGTTACTATTATAACGAGCCTAACGGTATGTTGTAAAAACAAGCGTTGTTTGAAATAGTATTTCTAATAAGGTAAAGAAGTTTTCATAAACTTGGAAATGTATCTGGAAAAAATAGCACATCAGTTTTTTTAATGATGTCGTTATATTATTTAAATAAAAAAACGTGTTTAGAAATAAACGTATGATTTTATTATTTTCTCGTGGATGTTTACGTTTTGACATAAGTGTGAGAAAAAAAAATACTCCACAAAGTAAAATAGAACGGGCAGATCTAATCTCCCTTAGCAGTTTAAATAAAGTAAATATAATATATATTTATATTAAACAATTTGTTCCACTACTGGGCAAAGGTCTACCCCAATTTCCTCCTCTGCTATCTATCGCCGGCAATATTTGCGCAAATCTTTAATATTAATTTTATCAATACAATAATATAAAACACAGTCAGTAGCACTGAGCACATAGGAACGGGTATTGAACACTGAGTAAATTTGGTTATGAATATTCTTATCTCCAAACCAAACGGCGATACCATAAAATGATCAATTACATTTAAACGGCTATGTACCAACTTTCTAACAACGAGAACAATAAAACACTGGCAGACATTTTATTTATTTTAAAAGCACCGAACTGTAACTTTCAACGGTACTACACTGAAATAAAAATGGAAAAAGACAATTTACAGTTACATCTTCTTATTTTGTGAGTGAGATAATAAATTCAGAGGTCAATTGTTTAACAGTAAACGTAATTAGGAGCCGTTTGCCTTCTGCCCCGTGAAACCCGCTTTAAGATTTATATATCTTTCCTTCTCTTCAGTTTCTCCCATATATAAGTGAGACATGTAATTAATTAAATTTAATTAGTACTTATATGATGTAACATAGGTACTGACCATCCACTGAGATGTAACAGAATAGAATTTAAATTTTACAAATTAGTTGTTTTATAGACGTTAAAGAGAGCTCGGAAGGTACAAGAAGCTAATTAGGAAAATGAAATGAAATGTGCATTTCAAGAGTCAAATGTAGCGCGAGCATGAATAATTTTTGCAACGTTTTCGTAACGCCTTCGACTATTTTTGTATTGAAAAATTATCAACGCTGCGGCGGTGAAAAGTGGAACTAAAATTAGTATGACAATTTTGACATTTCGCGAGTTACATTTTCGTTTACGTAGTCGAAAAATGTTCCTGTTACCTGGCACTGGACTCTCTACCTACCCCGTGAAGGGACTGTGATGATATGTATGTATGCATATTACAAAATTATGCTTTTTTTTCATCACATTTTAAACGTATTTGTAAGGATTATGAAGCTGTATTAAAATGTGAAATCATATCAAAATACATTTTTACTACGGCGGTTTTGATGTTTTCGATACTAGTCCTATAGGACAGAGATTAACAGCAATAATTTATGGTCTGCGAGAATTATAACGCTTATATCGAACCCTGTTCGTGTAATAGTATCGGCATACTTCGTTTTACACGCCGAATGATGGGTAAGTTTATTAGTATTATTTCCCCAGATGACTCTGGTTTCATTATTTATTTTTATCGCTTGTCTTATAACAAAGAGTGACAGAGATAGGTATATTAGTGATTCATTCAAGTAAAGGCTTTTAATTATTCTGGGTCAAAAAGTTCGTTTCGTAGAAATGTAACTCTACTTATATTAAGGAACACTCTTTTCGTGGGAACATTTCAAAACTGGAACACTTGAATGATCTTAAAATGACTTCAAGTTATCGTAAGAATATTTCTCGAATGCATTCTGTTGGAACTCTGGTTTAATTAAATTTAAAAGCAATATATATGAAATGCTAGCTTTTTCATCTTGACTTCGCCCGTGTATCAATATAATATAGCTTTTGTAACTAAGTGATCATATATTAGGTCCTTACATATGAAATTGGCGTTTTGTATGGGAGGAACAAAAAGTCGAATATTTTTTAATATAATATATTAGGTCCTTACATATGAAATTGGCGTTTTGTATGGGAGGAACAAAAAGTCGAATATTTTTTAATATAATATATTTAATTAATCAAAGTATGAACCATTATTTTCTATGCACTTTTGCCATCTCATAGGTAGTTCATTGATCCCTTTACTAAAAAAACCAGTCGGACGGGAATCAATAAAATCTTTGAAGGCGATTTGGACTGCCCCATCGGAGTTGAATTTTTTCCCTTGCAAGAAGTTATCCAAATTTCGAAAAAAATGGTAATCTGTTGGAGCAAGGTCCGGGGAGTACGGAGGATGTCTTAGACTTTCCAATTGAAGCTCTTCTAATTTAGTAGCCGTCTGTAGCGCAGTGTGTGGTCTAGCGTTGTCGTGAAGCAGCAGTGGCGTGGAGCGATTGACCAGCCTAGGTTGTTTAGCCGCTAGCTTTTCCATCATGGTTTGCAATTCCTGACAATAGACATCAGCCGTAATAGTCTGGCCAGATTTGAAAAAACTGTAATGAACAATACCGGCACTAGTCCACCAAACGCTTACAAGTAACTTTTTTGGGGTTAATTTTCGCTTGGGGCAGGATTTGGCTGGCTGGCCAGGATCTAACCATTGCGCTGAGCGCTTCCGATTATCGTAAAGAACCCATTTTTCATCACAGGTAATGATTCGGTTTAAAATACCTTCATTATTGTGCCGGTTTAGTAATGTAACGCAGCAGTCGACGCGCGTTTGCCGGTTTGTTTCAGTCAATTCGTGAGGTACCCACCTTTCAAGCTTTTTAATCTTCCCAATTTGCTTCAAGTGAATTAAAACAGTTTTATCACTAACATTGCAGCCTGCAGCTAACTCGGACGTGGTTTGCGATGGATCCGCTTCCACAATAGCCTTCAACTCTTCATTATCAACTTGAGTCTCAGGCCGTCCACGGGGCTTGTTCTGCAGGTCGAAATTTCCAGAACGAAAACGTTGGAACCAAAAACGAACTGTGTTTTCTTTTGCAACACGACCGCCATACACATCATTCACCCTTCGAGTTGTTTCCGCAGCACTAGTGCCACGGCGGAACTCGTACTCGTAAATAATGCGATATTTAAGGTTTTCCATTTTGTAAAATGAGTGACGCAAACAGAAAAAAACAGAAGAAAAAAAACAAATGAATGACGATCATCGAAGCACAAATACATGAGTCTATAGCTGTACAAATTTGAATTTGGAATTCCTTACCAAAGAGGAGAAATTCGTGATTAAAGTGGCCAGTACGAAAAACGCCAATTTCATATGTAAGGACCTAATATTTAATTAATCAAAGTATGAACCATTATTTTCTATGCACTTTTGCCATCTCATAGGTAGTTCATTGATCCCTTTACTAAAAAAACCAGTCGGACGGGAATCAATAAAATCTTTGAAGGCGATTTGGACTGCCCCATCGGAGTTGAATTTTTTCCCTTGCAAGAAGTTATCCAAATTTCGAAAAAAATGGTAATCTGTTGGAGCAAGGTCCGGGGAGTACGGAGGATGTCTTAGACTTTCCAATTGAAGCTCTTCTAATTTAGTAGCCGTCTGTAGCGCAGTGTGTGGTCTAGCGTTGTCGTGAAGCAGCAGTGGCGTGGAGCGATTGACCAGCCTAGGTTGTTTAGCCGCTAGCTTTTCCATCATGGTTTGCAATTCCTGACAATAGACATCAGCCGTAATAGTCCGGCCAGATTTGAAAAAACTGTAATGAACAATACCGGCACTAGTCCACCAAACGCTTACAAGTAACTTTTTTGGGGTTAATTTTCGCTTGGGGCAGGATTTGGCTGGCTGGCCAGGATCTAACCATTGCGCTGAGCGCTTCCGATTATCGTAAAGAACCCATTTTTCATCACAGGTAATGATTCGGTATAAAATACCTTCATTATTGTGCCGGTTTAGTAATGTAACGCAGCAGTCGACGCGCGTTTGCCGGTTTGTTTCAGTCAATTCGTGAGGTACCCACCTTTCAAGCTTTTTAATCTTCCCAATTTGCTTCAAGTGAATTAAAACAGTTTTATCACTAACATTGCAGCCTGCAGCTAACTCGGACGTGGTTTGCGATGGATCCGCTTCCACAATAGCCTTCAACTCTTCATTATCAACTTGAGTCTCAGGCCGTCCACGGGGCTTGTTCTGCAGGTCGAAATTTCCAGAACGAAAACGTTGGAACCAAAAACGAACTGTGTTTTCTTTTGCAACACGACCGCCATACACATCATTCACCCTTCGAGTTGTTTCCGCAGCACTAGTGCCACGGCGGAACTCGTACTCGTAAATAATGCGATATTTAAGGTTTTCCATTTTGTAAAATGAGTGACGCAAACAGAAAAAAACAGAAGAAAAAAAACAAATGAATGACGATCATCGAAGCACAAATACATGAGTCTATAGCTGTACAAATTTGAATTTGGAATTCCTTACCAAAGAGGAGAAATTCGTGATTAAAGTGGCCAGTACGAAAAACGCCAATTTCATATGTAAGGACCTAATATTTAAAAAATCTGGTGTAATATTTTTTTGAATCGTGTCAGTAGTTTTTGAGTTTATTTATGGCAACAACAAACAAACATAAATACAAATATTTTCTATATGTAATATTAAGTATGGGATATGTGCTTTATACTAAAATATTAACTCTGCGGCTATCTTGGGGCGTTGCAATACATTCAGGACTGGAGTTTTAACGATGTTATACATTTTATTGAATTAAATGAAACAAATTTATACTATCCGTACTTGTTTTATATGAATTGTACCGTGTTGCGAAACAGTTATTGACAGCGTTAACGGAATTAACCGCTCATTGTAACTGCATGCACACAGGAGGGGCATGAAGAACGGTGCTACAAATAGCAATAACAATTAAAATAACGTTATAATTAACTGTTATATTTGTGATAGCGGATGGTTGTATAAATGTTTATGTTGTTGCATAAAAATAGGAATTGTAGCGTGCAGGGGCGCGCATTCCATAAAGGCAAATAGGCGTTGCCTACTTTCAAATAATCCAAATAAAGATCATAAATTTACCTAATAAATAAACAATATAAAATATAATAATCGTGCCCAATTCGTAAATCAATCTCAATCAATACGATAAAGTGCTAACAAACGCCATCTACAATTTAATGTAATCACAAATACTTTCAGCATATACGTCACTATCGTGTTAGTTGTAAATGATTGTTTAGGCAAGCTTCCGTGAGTTTTTGGTGGGAAATTTGAGATTTTTCCAGTGTTTCGTAAATTGTGTTATGGTAATCTTAAGTGAGTATTTTTGGTGTCGTTATGTGCAATAGTTTCATTTAGTGACTGATTTATTAGAACATTGGAAATAATGCTATAGCATGACTTTTGGGCCAAGTGATTTATCATTTTGGTCAATAGATTACCTCTGACCTGAAAGTATGTTACGATCTGTTACTGCGGTGGATTGTTTAGTACTAGGCATTTTGAGAAAAAAAATATAAAATTGAAAATTCTCAAAAAAATAATGACACACTCAACTGGCAAAAATAGTCCCTAAAGAGGAATGATTGCCATAGTTAGGACGAAGAAGAAGGAAAGCTTCAGAACAAATCTCTGTGAGTATAAATTATATTCCGTTTGTGCCTGTGACTTTTAAGTGAAGCTTAAATCCTTCAAACACGACTCGAAAGGCTCGTTAATTAATTTACTTTTAATTTATTTAAGCATTCTACAATTACGTGTACATTTCAGTCGTAAAATCTTTTGCAATCAATTAGGATTTAAAGACTATCGACATTAACGTAACATTTTAATGTCTAATTAACGATGAGGATTTGTCAATACATACTATTGCTTTTATTGAGTTCATAAAGTGCAGTAAAGAGTTATTGAATAAGTATAGCTATCAGATTCAAGATAATCGGTTCCCAGTAAAAGTGTCTTCCCACGATCCTGCTACACACGGATGGTTGACTGACATGAGGCTCATTGTTGATTAAAATTATACTACTGGCTTGACAACAACGGTTGAAGATATCGTTATCGCGTTAGTATCTTAATACTAGCGTCGTCGGTAGTAGACAAGACAAAATTACATGATAATGGCAGTGGCCAATTTTCCAAGTATAGGCCTCAGATCAAATAAAAAAGGTAAATGGAACAACGAAGTGACGACGGTTTTTTTATAATCGGCAGTTCATAGATTATTTTAACAAGAAATATCTTTGAATTAGTGCCCGCAATATCGTACGCGTGAAAAAAATGATGTGTTTTTGTGCGGAAACCTAATTATTTTCTGAAAAAAAAGTAGTCTACGTTACGGCTTGTAACAGAGTCTATCTGCCAGCGGAAGTCTCGTTGAAATTGGTCCAGCCGCTTAGCCGGAAGATTAGATTAGCCAGAACCGACAGATAAAAAAAGTTTTGTTTTAATCACCTTTTAGGTATAAGTATACCTAAAAGGTGATTAAAACAAAACTTTTTTTATAGCTTTTTACTAAATGCATAAGTATGCATTTAGTAAAAAGCTATTATTTTGACATTACAAACAGATACTTCAATGTAATTAATTGTATATTGTCCGTCCGTCTGTCCGCGGGCTAATAGGTAGACAGTTGAAATTTTCACAGAATGTGTATTTCTCTTGATGCTATATTTGTTACTATTGTAGACAAGTTTCACTATACTTGTACTCAAAATCGAACTCGGAACCTTGACGTTTGAAGTTATACAAAGGCTTTAATTTTTTTGCCATGTTATTTGGTGTTCCACAGTCAAATATATATCAACAGGTGTATGTATTATTAAACTTCAATATGCAACATGATTCAGCAAATAATACGCCTATGGAGTGTTGTCTATTTAGATTTTTGTGTGACTTGTAATTGGGGACTAGGCGGTTTGGTTGCGTTATAATCAGCCTTGGTCTTAGACTTCAGTTGAAACTGGTTTCGGCTGGTTGGTAAATTAAGATCGTACTGAGTTATTATTTTTTAATCTGGAGTGGTTTTCCTTT
Source organism: Falcaria lacertinaria (assembly GCA_951449985.1). Taxonomy (NCBI): domain Eukaryota; kingdom Metazoa; phylum Arthropoda; class Insecta; order Lepidoptera; family Drepanidae; genus Falcaria; species Falcaria lacertinaria. The sequence continues at coordinate 9,855,703 of OX602110.1, forward strand.
TACACAGAAGATAATATTATTTATCTACATTAATTCATTTTTTTTTTTGTTTAAAATTTATAAATATTGTATTAAATGTAAATAGGGAATCTATTTTAATATAGGCCATAATTCATATTCAATATCAAAACCAGTAAAAGTTTTTTTTTAATTAAAAACGTATGTATATCCTAATCACAAGAGTTTTTAAATGTTTGGAGTTTTACCCGGTATTGTATAGTAATTTTATTGAGTTAGTTCAATGTATTATGAGATTATTTAGACATAGATACATTTTTGCGAACCAGATGCTGAAATATCGTCTTTGTTAGAATCAAAGACGATATCTCAGCATTTGGTCATCTTGTATCATGTTCAATAGCTCGCGTTGATGTCTTTTGAAGCCAAATTGTAAACACTAGTTTGATGTAGTGTTGTGATTCTACAGTAAGAAAAGTTGCCAGTGCTCCACGAGGATACGCTGGGCTAGAAGTAATGCTGCTAGCACAGTGAGTCCTCATCAACAAAAGGGCTGGCAACTCGTAAGTGATACCCCTGGTATTGCTAGCGGCTATAGGCTACGGTGACTGCTTACCGTGTGCCGTATGCTTGTGTGCCACCTTAGTGCTATTATCTGGTTTATATAGTACTAATATGGCGTTCTACTTATACAACTGGACTAAATGTATCAGAATATCCCAATTTGATACCAGCGGGAAACCTCACGAGTTGCCGACTCGAATTTATTTGTAATGTTTAGAATGACGATTCATTAAATAACTTTTTATTGTGTTATGTCTGTTAAATATGATAAGTTTTAAGATGAAATATATCCTAAGGTACTCAGGGAAAGAGTATGTTTTAATTAGCGAATGAACTTTTATAATTGGTCCAGTAATTTCAGAGATTACCCCTCACAAACAACCAAACAAATTCGACCACTTCATAATATTAATAGAGACATAGATATTATATACAACTCTTTACAGTTGTATACTTTCGCAGTAAGATTGTAGTCGTCATATAACGCTACGTGCGAAGAAAATTATACCTATATGTATTTAGAGTGTATCTCAATTATAAAGGAATCATGCGCAGTCACTCCATACATTCAAAATACCGTTACCGCAATGACAGACAGCGGCCGATGCTAGTTACTTACATTACAAGTGTATTTTGTGATAACTTTTGACCGTGTCTTCGTTTGCGTTGATTTAGTTGAATTAAAAATATCTTGATCTTGAAAAGCCAGGAGACTTTTTCACTAAAACTTCAATTAAAGGTCGTCAAAAATTCTGTAAAGTATTTTGCCCAAAGGATCATTGTTATCATTGTACCCACCCGTGTGACAACGACCTGGTTTTTTTTTAATAATAGCTTTACAGAATTCAAAGTATTTACACAATTGACACAAACTGCATGACTGTAAATTATGTATGATTGTTGAACCTATTATAAAAGCGGGGACAGCATTATTACATGTGTAGCGATTTTAGTCGCACATACACTATTAACCCCTTATTTACCTATTTAGGGATTATAAGCTTTATTGACACAAAACAGATGAAACTATTTACAAAAACATATCTTAACCTACCTATAAGTAGTAGGATAAAAGATCTGACCCAAACCTGAATCATGCGGTAGCGTGCCAAGAATGCTGGCAGCATTGCCACGCTGGATAGCAATGCTGATTCTCTGAGCGAGATATGTTCCAGCACGCCTGTCACGGGAGGCCTCAACCAGCCGACGTGAGACCTCCTTGAAAAGCTAAAGAGCATCCGAATAGGGATTTAATAAAATAAAATATTGTATTTGCATACTAGTTATAGGAGCCTACCTGCCAAAGCTTTCCTGAGATTTCCTGAGATTTCGTGATGAGTCAGTCAGTCAGTCAATGAGTGAGTATTTAACTCATAATACGTATTACCTTTATGGATTAAGAGATTTACCAAGTCCAGTTAAATATGTTGAGCTATCATAAACCTTGAAAACCCAGTCCATAAACATGACAGGTTATGAATCGCATGTGAACTAACTCATAACTTAATCTACAAGACAATTTAACGTGAGAACTGAGTATAGGTACTCAGTTCACGTTTGGTAATCGCTTCGAATTAAGTTAACAAAGTCGGCTTGGACACTGAACATTTCTATACAATTAAATATTCATTACGGTTAGCCGATGGCAGGCATTTTCTATCATTTGGACTGTGTTTTGGGCCTTGGTTCAGCACGAAGCCTTCGGGCTACACGGGCCATTTTGTTCAAACAAATGTTTGTTACAAATATATCATTAATTGGTCCAACTTTTGTCCCAATATCACGTTATCTGTTGTTATTTGTAGACTTCGGTTTCAAGATTTTATTTAAAGTTTTTTAAGGGATTATTAATATAAACATGAGCTTAGCAGGCATCTTTAAAGTGAGACAGGTAACGATTCCACTCTACTTTTCACTTGAATGATAAGAGGCATATCTTGAGTAAGCGCTTGAGCACAAGTTAAAATTAATTCTTCTACATTTTCATGGAATATTTTCTAAGTTTAAAGTAAATTTAGTATCATGATTGTTTGTCACCTACACACCCCATTTCCACCGAGATCAAACTAACTCACAAATGCAGAGCTAGGACTACCAGCCATGAGTGGGCCGATTGGTTGATGAAAAGATATATAAATCATACTTGTATTGATATTAATAGTTCATCTTATTGAATATCCTTAAACATGAAATAAAGTGCTAAATAAAAACGGCATTAGACTCACCTGTCACTTCACATAAGGAGAAGCTGAGAACAGTGAGTTGTCTCATCAAAAATAGGGTTCGCATCGCGTTAGAGATACATATTACATTACAAGTGTCTACAGGCTCCGGTGACCGCTTACTATCAGGTGGAAAACTTACGCACTAGCGTAGTACTAAGTGTGCTGTCTTTTGTAAACATTGGCCATAAATTTACTCAATTTCTCGTAAGATCGGCTTACAAAGATAAAAAGTAATGTACATACATATTTAAAAGTTATCTTTCCCACGATTCGTATGACGTGTGACGCAAGCCCTATGCTAATACAACTTACAGCCTCACAATAAGGTTCGTCTTCACATAATTGCCGTAATAAGCGTTGTACAATCATAATCAAACAGCATTACTCTTCGATCGAAACTGGACCTTATTACAGAGGCATTGTGTGATGATTGCCAATCAACATTTGTATATTGGCTGACGTTGCAAACTTAAATACAATGGATTTATAATTGTTCGTGTGAAATTGGATACGTGGGAGTCTATGGATGACTGTGATGAGATGAGATGTGATAGCTGTAGAAATTGGCATCATTTTATTATATCCGGCTCTTAGTGTCGGTGATATTCAACGAGGCGAGCAGTTGGGATTTTATCTCCCTAACATAATTCCAAATTCAAATTCACATAAACTCCTGTCGTATGTCATACAAGTTATTAAAAGCAACGCTAAAGTTTTATAAAAAAATTATAATTTTTTTATGATTTATTTATGAAAGAAAAACATTTGTTTGTTTGTTTTTAAGTATTTAAGGTCTAACCTTTGAAATTCGTAAGATGATAAAAAAGCGTTCATCCATACTATCGGTTATATTATCGGATTTGCTTTATCCTATTTGCACTGATTAATACATGATAAGCCAAAAGACTGTGTTAGGCTGCGAAATAAACGAATGCCTTATTGGATCCTAAACTGAATAATCAATTAGTCATTAGTTGCTAACTAATGTTGAACCGCATCTAAATAAGCAAATTACAATACCATCAGAATTGTTAATGCATGCCTTTAAAGGAATCAATTTCAAACATGCATCTTTGAACACGTCCATAAAATGAACATTTGGTACTAAAATAAACCTTCACTGGTTTCGAATACGATTTATAATCCAAACGGGCTAATATAATTACTAAAAGTACCAGCATCCCGAAGGCTCGAGTAAAAAGCCTTGAGGAACCAGTGACTTGTCTTCACGGAAGAGAGGTGAACGACCTCCCCCCCCCTAATTATACCCTCCTAGAGCCGAGACTAACTTTGCGGTTTTAGTAGATTTTCATACAAAAACTAATGTACGGGCAGTTAGTTTAATAGCTCCTTGGTAACGGTTATGTTGCCACTACGCATAATTTCAATTTTATATTTATTTTATTCTCTATTTTATGCTTTAAATTTGTGATTGAAGCTTCTCTCTGGTTTTATGTTCATACAATTTCTGAAAAGAGATTATATTAATTAATCTTGTTAAAAAAAGGTACAAAGAGGTTTCACACTATTTTAAGAAATAAAAATCAAATTGAACTGTCATTTTATTATGATTGAGTAGATACTGAAAATTACAAATTTATAACTTTTGTCGTGTCAACAAATAAATTATTTAAAAAATTAAAATAAACTTATATAGAAATGCACTTAATTAAAATTGTTTCAAGTGCAGGTACAAAAATATGTTTATCTCGAACATGCATTTAGTCGTAACATAATTTCGAAACAACCAACATTCTTATCTGCAGTTGGCGAGACAAGGTGACATTTGCGACTTGTTATTTTGTTTCAGTTCGTCAGCTCGAAAAAGTCTGCTAAATACCCAAGGTTAGAATACAGACGGCGGGTGGAACGCCCCGGCTTAATTCCCATGGCATCAGCCGTGAGAAAGATTTCTAGCCACTGCCGCTATTCATTTTTGTGCAAAAACTCGGGCGCATTCGGAAGCGCGGAAAGGTCACACGAGAAACGGGCAGCTTTTTAATACGAAAAGCACTATGTATACACGCAAAAGAAAAATGTTCTTTCATTTTATAATGCTTGAAAAGCAAGCAAAGCTCTCTTCTTTACTAAAATCTGATTAGCTATGCGATTATCTAAAAAAAGACTCGGTAATTCGTCGATACCAAAAAAACTTATTGTGTGTGCGTGCATACATGTAAGCGAGATAGAAGTATAGAATACAACGAATAAATTATACATTATTATCATTGCGATATGTACTAGACGCACTCACACAACCCTGAGTTATAGACGTAGTCATTTTGACATTTCCTGTCGAACTTAGAGCAGTTTCGGTCGCTGTTCCTCCAGAAATACACTGCAGAGTTCTTCATCCAATTTATCGTTCATCAATTTAAATTAGAGAACTAAATAGGGTCAGCCTGCAGTTTCATGCAATGCGCTATCTTTGAGGGTATCTATTTCCTCAGGACAATACATTTACCATTTGCTGCGAACAATCGTCTTCGAGGCAGGCTCTCTAATTGGCCATTTGCTAGGCAGAATATTTCGGTTCCCTTATTATTGCTCTGAATAAGAATAATGGTATACATATTGCAGTTGCAATCCGTTTCCTATGCCTCGGATGAATAATTCTGAACCTAGAAAATATATAAATTTCTAGTCTGGCCAGGAGAAACCAGGACCGTACGTCTCTCTCTAGCATCACCGTTCAGCCGTTTAGTTGTGAAAAGGTAGAAACCAATTAAACAAATTGAGTTACTTTCGCATTTATAATATTAGTATGGAGTATGGAAGTATGAATTAGTGGGATTCCTTTGGTTTAGCACCTGATTGACAGACGTGTAACATATACGTCATAAGCTACCAGTCTACGAGTTCCATTATACTCTACCCCCTATCTATCCTATCACGATCATTATCACACAAGTTGCCGCTCTCATATAGTTCTTGGCGCCATTGTTGGCACCTCATTTCTAACCATTGTGCCCACAGATCGGAGATAGCGGGGTGTTGTATAGAATGCCGTATTGTATTGGAAAGCTGAAAATATTTTATTAGCCGCGGTAAACAATAAGCGGCGACTGTATTCTATAGTCTTATGTCAGGAAGGATGACTTAATGAATTGTGTAATTCTACTAGTAATAGTATTGAGAATTGAGTAGTTGTATAAGTAGCTTTTATATTCCAACCTGGCACAGGTACAATCAGCCTATTGCGCGGTTAAAAATACATGTAACTGTTTTTACACAGTATTTTCATTAGAGATGTTGAGGTTTTTCGAAAGATCAATGAAAATATCGAGTCTGGCAATCCTAACTATATGTTAAGCAGTGTATGCAGTAATATTGTGTTATAGTATCGTTGGTAACTTGCAAACAGATGTCCAATAAAATTATTGTATTTATGTTGTATACTAATATTTTTCTATTTCATTAAATCCCAGGTCAACATAAATATATGTTTATAAGCATTATTAAGGGTATATCACAATTGCAATCATATATTGTTGCAGGTCTATTTGATACGGAAAATAACCCGAAATTGAGAAAAAACTGGGAATAACCGGTAAGTCTTTCCAATTTGCCTTTTTATTGTTTAAGATGGTAAAGTGATGACAGGTTTCTTAGGGTTTTAAGTGCAGAGATATTTTTCAAATAAGTATCTACTTGTATGTACCAGGGCATATACACAACAAATGAACTGTTTAACTTTTTTGTATTTTAATTATTCCGTAGTAATTTTGAAAAACCCCTTTATGGAGCTCATTCCACAGCTTCAGCAAGCAAAGGATGAATCTCTAACTAAACAATCAAACAATCTAATTATATAAATAAAATTTGAGTGTCAGTTTGTAATGTCTAAATATCAGCTTATTAGTACAATGCATATTATGAAGAATATCTGTTACCATTTTTTTTTTATTATTTGCCTGTCTGTCATTTTGTACCGGATAATCTCCGAAGCGCTGATGTTCCAAGCCGTAATGTAGTCTTATTTTATTTTAGAAAAATATGTGTATAGGGTGAAACGAAAAAAAAACATTAACCCATGAAATGGACAAAATTAACGCATACGAAGTTTCGGGCACAAGTAGTATAAAGTGAAGTGAGATATTTTTTTTATGTAAAACAGCGTTAGGTGTTTTTGTTAAGCAGGTGTCGTTCATGTTCCTTTTTAAAAACGAGGTGGTAACAGAACGTCATGACTTTGACATTACGAACTCATTATGGGTATGCGGGCCTTGCCACGATGCCATTTTGTTTTTGTCAACCGGCCAGTAACAATAAATTTAGCTACAATAATACAACTATTGTCAAAAGGAGAACACATAAGTGCTGGCTGTTTGAATTCTATTAGAAAATATGAAGTCAGCAGCATATTCGAAATTTGAAATATCAACGATAACTTGCGGTGTAAAGTCCAAGCATTGTTTTATTACAATTATACTGACTTGATACTATGAAATGTAGAATTTTCAAGAAACATTAATGACACGATTAAATCAAGCGTATTAATGCTATTTAAGGAATTTACTGTCATGTGTTTAGGTTATAATACATGCTTATTCCCTATGGCAGTGGCGAATATTCTGACGTCATTTTGACGTAGCAGCAAAATAAAAAAAACTATTTTGATTACAAAGGTCGCCACTTCTTTCTTTGTTAATTTAAAATAAGTCAGAATTTTCACAACCATCATAGGGAATAAGCTCACAGATCTACTCGAAGTTACCATCCAAGTAAAAATCTGAAAGGAAAATGCAAACTTTCTAATAGTCATTTTCAAACACTGCAATCTATGTGGCTATCTCTTTGATTTAAATGGGCTTTTTGAACCGAAGAAACACTTAGATGAATGGGTAGTTTTAGATAATACCTCACCAAGAACGATAATCAAGCGACATGGTAATCGCCGTGACGTGGTGTTGAACTCGTTACGCTGTGATAGTCAGCCCCTACCAAGCTACTTTCGTGTCATTCGCCAACAACCATTCATTCTCTTAACTCGCATTACATCGGCCGGACGGCACCACCCGCGCTAGTCGAGCGGGCGTTCCCGCGGAGCAATGGATTGTGAACTAAGCTATACCTACTTATATCATTTTGTGTGTGTGGAAAAATATACAGTGCGACCGTCTAATCGAAGTCCAAGGTTTTGTTATTTCAGTATATGTAAGTAATTTAGAAATAATACAATATATCGTTTTTATTTTGTGTATATGACTGGCCGGTTCGCTTTAGTCAGGTTATTTTATGAGTAGTTTATAAGCGCTTAAATGTTGCAAGATGGAGCAAAAATACTTTGTTCCTTCTTAATTATAAGATGTATTTATGAGGACCATGGCAAGAACGCTGAAATTAATTGTAGGAAAAAAATACACTTTGTTCTATCTTTACATAGATATAAATGTATACCTACGTATATTGTACCCTCATGCTGTTCATAAGTTACTCGTCCCTATAAATAAGTCAATACAACTCTGACACTACTCTGCTCTGTTAAATTAAACTTTATCACTACGTATTATTTAGAGTTTAAACAAAATACCACCCTACAATAATAAGTACAAGTCCTTTATTTCTTTGAAAAAAATAACGGTCTAAAATCCATATATTAAATGAAGGGTCCTAAAAAAGCACCACTTACCACCACATATTTATGGTACAGGACCTCAAAACTCAAGATTGTTTCTTAACTTGAGTTTAAACACCTTTTTTAATTTAGTATACTTTAAAATAACTTATACTTTGAGGTTATCACCATTATAATTATCGCCTTCTTAACGCTTATGCGTTGGTTTTTATGATAAAAGTTCATCTCAGGTTATTATTGGCTGATTTCCAAACTGAACAGTAAATTGATATTCGCGCCCGCTTCGACGTTCTATATTATAAATCCTGTTCTTTATACTGGCTGGTGAGAGCTCGAAGCATACTTTCTTTACGAAAAAATAAAAACCTACATAAATGTCAACCTCTTTTGATTATGTAATATTAATTTGTAATGGCGCCGCGTAGATTTTGAAAAACAAATAATGTTGGATAGGTTTTATTTTTTTTGGCAAAAAATCCTTAAAATCAGTAAAAGGTAATAATGTAAAATCTATTTACCGGAAGAGCGGGTAAAAATATTTAATGACATCAGCTAAGAATTCATTAATTGTATGAAAATAAAAAAATATCGATAAACACTCTCATTAATTTATAATTTAATTTATACATAATTGTGGCCACACACCGTGTAGTCTTAAAATAACTAACTTAAAAATAAAATAACTGTATCAGCACAATCTCGCCTCATAATTATTTCGATATAATTTTTAAACATCGCATACTGTCGCGTTGAACGGGTTATTAAGATTTTTATTAGAGCTTGAAAGCTTTCTGCATAAATATCGCCTCAATTTGAGACCACTCAGGGGAACCAGACCTTACATTCATAAGTTTTTATTGTACATACAGGCCTTTACCGAATTAATACGTTTAGACAAAATAAACAGGTTTTAACATTTTAAATTAACTAAAGTGAACATTTTTTGCAAATTGCTAACCAATATATATTTTATTGAAAATCTATTATCATGAATAGATTTGAGATGGATAATTTAACGTTATACATCCTATTGTATAATTAAAGTTACAACATCAGTATTTTTAAATTATTTAGAGTTAAAATATATGTTTTAGTTTTAAATAACAATTTTGAAAACTACACGTTGAAGGGTTTAAAGTAGCGCGTTAAATTTTGTCAAATGTATATTGAAATTGAACAAAGAGAATTTGATTACACTACTTACTGGCGTCTTTGAATTCCAACTTTTTTATTCTGTTTGTAGCACTCTTCTCTATGCATTGGAATGGACCAAACCTTAACGTAATTGCCTATAATTTCGACTGATTGCATAGTAGGGCCTATTAACGCTAATATCTCCAGATCAGCCCAATGCTGGGTCTGGCAGGTGCCTTAGAACCACAAGAAATGTGCTCTCGTTAGATAATTGATATAATGAGAAATAGCCAGTTAAAATTACATCAATTTCTTTTGAAAGTTAATTTAATTACGTACAAAGATTAAGTCTTATTTTGTTGACAAAATACTAATTTAAGGTCGGCCACCTGCGAATGATACCCCTGGTGCTGAAATCGTTCATGGGCTACGGATACCGCTTACCGTCAGGCATTCTGTATGCTTGGTTTGACACGTTAGTGGTATAGTAAAAATATCATAGGACAGAAATATCGCAACCCATAGACAAAAATACATATACCAACATCTAAACACACTTTGTACTAGAAGACTAAAACAAAACCGTTTAGTAAATAAAAATAATAATATTATAAGAACACTGTAGCCCTTCATTATTATTATTTTGTAAGTATAAGTCGTTTGAAGGTCGGAGTCCAAAGAATTATCTTGGTTGCATTCATCTCGTTTTCCCCTTGGTAGGTCTCACTCAAAACTTATAACTGCAGTGTCAGATATTCCCTCAACAAGCATAAATGTGTGAACAGGTTTGAAGGGAACTGTATTTAGCCCAATTACCGCTTGTAATATACGTAAACAAGTGCCGGGACCAGCAGGCGAATTACTAGTTGACTCATCATAATGGAGCTAAGAAAAAAAAATAGTACTACAGCTGTTTCGGTATCTTCATCGACACTCACTTGATGGTAAAAGTGGATAAAATTGGAACTAACTCAATAAATAGACAAGCTTCAAATAATATGTGTATTAAGACGGAGTTGACAAGACACAACTGCAAAAGAACAAATATGTGGCGCTGTATTCTGTTTTTGCCAGTTTTCCATGTTTTTTCCGCTTGCAACACGCGCTAGACCTACTTTATATGTGTGTCACTCTGCGATAGCAACCGCATAATGCTAACTTATCGCTCAACTATTTTAAATTATTTGACGTGGAATTCGTTGAAAAGTATAGTTTTTGCTGTCACTTACAAGATAGTAAGTATGTTACCATCTTTTTGTTACTTACGTTATAGGCAGAATTATTTATATTTATTAATTATACGTCGGACGGTGGAAGTTAAAGTTTATATGGAGAAGTAGTGCAGAAAGCTAATTAATCTTTTTCATATGCATTTGAAATACATTATTTTAATTAAATTAACCATTACGCACACTACCATGCGTTTAGCACACAACCAAGAGAATACAACCGCTTGGCACACAATACTGAGAATGACAAGCCGACCTAACAGACGTTGTCCTGTCCAAAATGTCACAATAATATTTTCTCTTTGATCACAAAGGAGTATGCACGTTGTCATGTATAGAATCGAATTTCGATCACCAGGCACCTCTAGTAAGTAAGCAGAATTTTTGATCTATACTTCTGTACATTTTTATTTTAAACTAAGAAATATTTGTTTGTTGTTTAGTTGGTATGTAAGGGGTAATTTAATGACTGGAACTGCTGAACCGATTTAAAAACAACTAATTTATTTTAGTCTCTTTATATTAGGTCCTTACATATGAAATTGGCGTTTTGTATGGGAGGAACAAAAAGTCGAATATTTTTTAATATAATATATTTAATTAATCAAAGTATGAACCATTATTTTCTATGCACGTTTGCCATCTCATAGGTAGTTCATTGATCCCTTTACTAAAAAAACCAGTCGGACGGGAATCAATAAAATCTTTGAAGGCGATTTGGACTGCCCCATCGGAGTTGAATTTTTTCCCTTGCAAGAAGTTATCCAAATTTCGAAATAAATGGTAATCTGTTGGAGCAAGGTCCGGGGAGTACGGAGGATGTCTTAGACTTTCCAATTGAAGCTCTTCTAATTTAGTAGCCGTCTGTAGCGCAGTGTGTGGTCTAGCGTTGTCGTGAAGCAGCAGTGGCGTGGAGCGATTGACCAGCCTAGGTTGTTTAGCCGCTAGCTTTTCCATCATGGTTTGCAATTCCTGACAATAGACATCAGCCGTAATAGTCTGGCCAGATTTGAAAAAACTGTAATGAACAATACCGGCACTAGTCCACCAAACGCTTACAAGTAACTTTTTTGGGGTTAATTTTCGCTTGGGGCAGGATTTGGCTGGCTGGCCAGGATCTAACCATTGCGCTGAGCGCTTCCGATTATCGTAAAGAACCCATTTTTCATCACAGGTAATGATTCGGTTTAAAATACCTTCATTATTGTGCCGGTTTAGTAATGTAACGCAGCAGTCGACGCGCGTTTGCCGGTTTGTTTCAGTCAATTCGTGAGGTACCCACCTTTCAAGCTTTTTAATCTTCCCAATTTGCTTCAAGTGAATTAAAACAGTTTTATCACTAACATTGCAGCCTGCAGCTAACTCGGACGTGGTTTGCGATGGATCCGCTTCCACAATAGCCTTCAACTCTTCATTATCAACTTGAGTCTCAGGCCGTCCACGGGGCTTGTTCTGCAGGTCGAAATTTCCAGAACGAAAACGTTGGAACCAAAAACGAACTGTGTTTTCTTTTGCAACACGACCGCCATACACATCATTCACCCTTCGAGTTGTTTCCGCAGCACTAGTGCCACGGCGGAACTCGTACTCGTAAATAATGCGATATTTAAGGTTTTCCATTTTGTAAAATGAGTGACGCAAACAGAAAAAAACAGAAGAAAAAAAACAAATGAATGACGATCATCGAAGCACAAATACATGAGTCTATAGCTGTACAAATTTGAATTTGGAATTCCTTACCAAAGAGGAGAAATTCGTGATTAAAGTGGCCAGTACGAAAAACGCCAATTTCATATGTAAGGACCTAATATATGGGTCGTGAACGAATTGTTTGCCCACATTTTTCTCACTCTAGCTTCTAGTCCCCGCGTATTTTTTTTCTGTCTTACTGGGACCGTCTGCCTGATCTATAAATATAATGGTCTCTTTTCAGATGAATGGGAACACTCGCAATATGAAAAAAAAACAATGCTAAATCGGAATTCTAGTAGAGTTATTCTTTAGTTCCCTAGCAATGGTATACAATGTAATCTAAGTTTATTGAAAATAGCAGTAAAAACTACAAGTACCTATATATGAATAAAAAAAGTGTAGCACAAGGGTCTTATAACTCAGCTGTTATAATGCAAAAAAATATCCGTTATCATTCTCCGAAGCAAGGCACGTGTTCAGAAGGGTAGAGCATGTGCGCTTGCGCAGGTGTGCTCGCAGCCGTCTGCCAACTGCGCCCTTTCTAAAGGTTGTATTACCTTGCGTAATGTAGTGGTGCCAGTATTATAACACTTATTATACTTACGAGTTTATCCTCACGCCGCGTTATGTTAACCCATTATGCGCAGGCAGAAACGTAGAGCGCCATCTCAGTGTTGTCTTCGTTTTGTTGGTGGTTTGGTGTGTAGTTTTAATAAACAACAAAATACATACATTTTAATATAGACAGATGAATAAGAAAATTAACACCAATAAGTCATTGCATAGTTTTTAAAGTTCACTATCGAATTGCTACGATTTACGGGGACTCTAGTCTATTTTTAAACTTTACTTTTTACATATCTACACTATTATTATATTATAAAAAGGAAAGATTTGATTGTTTGTATTGAATAGGCTCCGAAACTACTGAACCGATTTTAAAACTACATTATCACTGAGTAACATAGGCTATATATTATATTGATACGCGGGCGAAGTCGCGGGGAAAACAGCTAGTAACCTTTATTTTTTATTTACTTTCTTACTTGTCTACTGTCTAAATAAGTGGTATTTTTTAATTCCAGATTTTGGAGAATGCCGATCGATCAGGTCGTACATAAGGAAAAGACGGTATGTATACTTTTTTTATAATTATTAGATGACGTGATGTAACCCACACATATTGGCGTGGCACTTGTCTTGTCAATATTATAATGACGTCACACACAAGTGCCAATGAACGAGTTCTGCCGCCATACGCCTATTTAGTTAAAATACAATAGATATATTTTTAGAATGGCTTAGCACACACGTTTCCAATGGTAGCTAAGAATTCAGAAGAAGTCAGAATTGTAAGATTTGTCAGTTTGCTCGAAAATATTCACTAGTTTTCCTTTGGAACTCCATTGGTCCTTAATGAGAGCTTTTGTGCGGTCATGTCTGATTTATCTTTTGTATGTCTGTTTACGTTATACTTTAAAAACGCACTGTATAGAATAAAAAAATATATGAATTAAGGAAGAAGATGATTAGCACTTTCATGAGTACTTCATTTTTTTATCATATTCATTTGTTTGATAAGTAAGGAAAATCTCCGACAATATAAGCTACTTGCTACATCAGACATAACACCATATAGGTCGCGGCACGAAACTCTAGCGCTGACCGTTATTGCGCAGAAGTAAAAAATAAGGTGTCTTGGCGGGGTACAGGGGTGAAGGGCGAGCGTGCGTTGCGCCGATTGGCTCTCCAGTCGTACTCCGTCCCCCGTGCCGATACGACGCTCCGCGCACTTCCAGTGTACAGTCGCGTTCTGAATTGTTTTGTTGTCATCGTTAATTTTTGTTGTTGTTTTTTGTTAAGTTTGTTTTGTTGATTTGTTTGTTGTGTTTGTTAGTTTATTCACTGTTTGATTAAGTTTGAACAGTTTTTAAACAGTGAAAATGCCGAGGCCGAGAAGGAATACTGTTTTGAAAAGACAGGCACGGAAAATGGTGTTTGACGTGCATTGTTTTCTGAAAAGGGAATCGAATGATTTCATTAATTCCCTGAAACAAATTCAAAGTGAAATTGGCGAAGCTGCGAGTATTTTACTCGATTCTGACCGCAGCACTGTAGATATAAGTGAAATAAAACAAACTGCAGAAGTTATTCAGGCGGGAAATATAAAATTAAATAGTATAATTAGTGACTTACAGAAAATTCAGAAAAGGACAGCTGAATCTACAAAGACGTCCATAGCAACGGTAAGGAAAATCTCCACTGAAGCCAATAATTCCGACTTATTATCAGTATTTAGAACACCAGGCAAAAAACGCTCCAGATCAAAACCGGTCACAGATATTGATAACTTTGATCAAGGATTAATAAAGAGGTGCATACATAACTTTCATAGGACAAATAATGAACTTCCCACCGTCGGAAAGTTGAGAAAGAAGCTAGAGGAAGATATAAATTTCAAAGGCTCAGAACGAAGTCTTCGACGAATAATTAAGAGTTTAGGGTTTCGGTGGAAAAATACTGAAAACAATCGAAAAGTACTGATTGAAAGTTCAAATATACGTTTACTACGTATCGAATACTTACGCAAAATAAAACAATATCGCCAAGAGGGAAGGCCCATCGTATATACAGATGAATCTTACGTAGATTCATCGCACTCTGCTCCAAAAGCCTGGACCGATGGTACTACAAAAGGTCTCAAAAAACCTATCTCCAAAGGACAGCGGGTGGTCATTGTCCACGCAGGATCAGAGGCTGGGTTCATACCGAACGCACTGTTAACTTTTAAAGCTGGTGCGAAATCAGGCGACTACCACGACAATATGAACTACGACAACTACGAAAAATGGCTGAGGACACAGTTATTGCCGAACTTACCGCCTAATTCTGTCGTGGTAGTCGACAACGCATCATACCATAATAAACAATGGGACCTTGCACCCACTTCTAATTCCAAAAAAGCTGACATGCAGGGTTGGCTTACTGAAAAGGGCATACAATATGAGGAAACTCTACTAAAACCTCAACTATACAATTTAATACGGGCTAACAAAGATAGATTTAAAACATTTTCAATTGACAGGATACTAGCAGAGCAAGGACATCAAGTGCTAAGACTGCCACCATACCACCCAGATCTAAATCCAATCGAAATGGCATGGTCTGACATAAAGCAATATGTAGGCAGTAAAAATGTGAAGTGGAGTGTTGCTAAATGTATAGAACTAATTCAAGAAAAAGTTTTGCTGATGGGTGCTTGGGATTGGGGAAAGTTATGCCAAAAGGTAAAGGACATAGAAGAGCAATATGTCAAGAGTGACCATGTCGTGGATTTGGTTACAGAAGAATTCATCATTCGCGTTGATGGTGACAGTTCAGAGGATAGCCTTGGTGAGTCTGATGACGATGACGCTGTTAGTGCCGACGACCGAAGCAGCCCTGAGCCGGGGCCCTCAGTAAGCAAAAGGCCCTGTTGGGATACTATTGAAGGTGTAAGACCATTGTCTGATTCGGACTAGATATCGGAAAGGAGAATGCGGTGTCTGATGTCCACACCCTGCCGAACTCGCAGGTTTCTTCTATCCTGAGAAGAAACTTCAGTAGGTTCTTATGTAATTCGGACTTAATATAATTTTTTTTATTATTTGGTATTTAATATAAAAATTTACAAATCCGATAGTGTATTTATTTTTCTACTCCCCATAAACTTGTTAAAAATTATATTGTAGGTAACATGAAGTAATATTTGCGTGCGTGACAGTACCCATACGCAGTTAAGTTCCACATTTTGTTCACCGCTAGACTTACTATTTGACTTTACATTAAAACATTATTTTGCTGTTTTTAACTAAGCAATTAAATTACTAATTTGTATTGCGTGCGCGATGGTACCCATGCGCAGCTATCCCCTCCACGTTTCGCTCAGCGCTAGAGTTTCGTGCCGCGACCTGTACGTCATAGAAAGGACACAGGGAAAGTAATGATATTTGTTTTTGTTTTTTTTTTGGATATATTATATTGTTCTGAAAAAGTGTTCATCAATAATGTTACGTAGCCGATCTTTATCTGAACGGATCATTACGTGGAATGTAATCTACATTCCACCAATGTATATGCCTGAAGTAAATATTTGAGCATTGTCTGCTTCTCTATACAGCCTTATTTGCCGCCGCGGCAGTTCATATATTTGTACTAACTAATCAATATTGTACTTACATGCTTAACTCTGTTACTTTTAAACTAACAATCCAATTTTATACGTGAATAATTTCATGGTGGCATGGATTTGTCATCGGTGAACCGCAATACGTTCACAAACTACCCGTGGATTTCTTGTGTGAACAGCACTATTAACTTCGTTGAAGTACGAACTATTTACAGAGTGGTTAACACTTTAATTCCTATAATAGGCAGTTGTTTGGTACTGTATCGGTTTGGAGTGATCAAATTTCATACGAAAATAGTTGGTCAAATTATAATTCCTAAATTGCATGTCATTTTCATTATTCTCATTTTGTAAGCAATTGCTTTTTTCCGTTGCCCTTTTAAACATACCTTTTTGTACTAGTATTAGCTATTTGTGACGTAGGCATGTCGATTAAAAGCCCAATGCAGTCGACAAATCGACATTTGATCTTGACAAACGAGGAAATAGTAGACAAAAGCGTGACTAAGGCTCGGTTTTATTTATAGTTCTTATCGATTACTTCCTACGTGTCATGTCGGTCTATTTGATTGTAATAAACAACTGGCAATGAAATTATCAATTCGTGGATAAGATGTGGCCCAGTTTTCACTCCTGGACTCTGACTCTGCTTTTTCAATGAAAAATCAATCAACCAGAACACAATAATAATTTCCAAATAATAACATCGGAGTATTAAATGAAACCATGCTGGTTAGGTTAGGAGAGTGGGCTATCAGTTTTCGACATCATTTTTACTTCGAGTGCCCATCCACAAAAATATTATAAATGTGAAAGTAACTCTGTTTGTTTGCTACCTTTTCACAACTAAACAGCTGAACGGATCGTAATGAAATTTGGCAATGAGATCGATTTTAACCTCGGGAAGGTCAAAGGCTATCTTTATCTAGGGCGAAGCCGCGGGTAGAAGCTAGTCATTATATAAAATCGCACGTTTGGTTATACTTACGTGACATATCTAAATGATTTTTATTAACGCCCCTGTCACTTTTAATTTGCTAATAGGTATGAATCATTTTAAGTGAATATTTCCACAAGTAGTCGGTAAGCGCGCCGTGAAATCTTTTTCCAATAAGCTGAGCTAGTCTGGCGTCAGCGTACGTATATACAAGAAAGCATATAGGCCGGGTTATGATATAATAACACAACATTTATGTTATTAGTTTATATTCGTGGTGCCAAATATTTTTTTTTATACTCTCTTCTTATCTTAAACCAATTCGATTTTAATGTAAATGATAGTCTGATTGTAAGCTGTAGAATATTTTTTGTTAGATTACATAATCAAACTCGTTTTCAATACATGCTTTTCGCATTAGAAATTCGTCTCACGTTGGTGGCGCCTGACGTGAATGTAGGTAACTATTTCGGAAAATACCTACCGTATTGTTAGAAGTTCTAACATTGAATTTAGACTTCTATCTATTTAAAATGTATTAAGAACTAGGTCTTATGTGATCTAAACAGGATCATTATCGTCCTCCACGAGTGAAACTGTTAGACACTTAATTGGATATTCGATATCAATGCGACATTGACTTTTAATTTTTATATAATTATATTCACGAGACATACGGTGAATAGTTGTGGGTTTATTATATGGGTATTTGAATAGGAATGATAAATTAAAACAGGAATAATAATTTTACCAGACATATTACTTAATATATAATTTTATACGGCAACACGCACTTTATACGGTAACGTTATTAAAAAGGACATTTTAGAACGGTCCGCAAATCTAAAAATTCTATTTATTCTGTCTGGTAGGCCTAGGCAAGTGTTATCCAGTTAACTTAACTAACTTGTTTTCTTTAGATTGGTTCTAGAATCTTCTGGAAGCATTCAAAATTGCGCCTCGTGATACTGCCTATAATAATGCATTGTTTATTGAGCAAGATTCCAATAAAAACGCCTCAGCTTATGACTTCTCCGGATCAAGTGACGTAATCTAACCTTGTATCAATTATTTAAAAAAATTAACACCTTTTACACGTAATCAAAAAACCCTTATTTAATGGTGAGTTTTGTACCTACAATCAGTTCGGAAGATCACATAAAATAACACTAAAACTGAAATCCCAAAGAACGTTGCTCAATTCCAAGTAAGGAGCCAACTTACTAAATTAGTTACTTGTCGTTGTAAGTATATAATGTACATTTCCACATCCTACATACATACATTAGCATCATAAACAGTCGGAATAAGTACGACCGTGAACTTGCATCGTGTGAACGAACTCATTTAGGAGTCGAAATGTTCTCAATCGCGGTGCCTCGTTCGTCTATGGACGTGACTGCCAGGGCCGTATCTGGGCTTGCAAGGAGTGCAAGCGCGTGCAATTTATTTTACCTATCAGGGATTTGACAGTGTTTTGAACGTTGGATTTGTATCTCAATTAATTAATAAAAACCGTAAAAAGGATGTATTTGTGTAACCTTCAAGTGCAAAAAACGTACGCGCTGGTGTTAAGCGTCAGGCTCAAATGTTAGCCTTAAGTTCAAACACCCACGATTAGTCTATAATTTGTAACATTTGTACACGTACTATATATATTGTGATTAATAAACATTTGGCTAGCAATAAACGGTGGTGACTTGCATTAATATCACTATTATGATCAACATGTGTTTATAAGACATTTATTAATAATAAATCCTCAAAAGCCCAAGTATTCCACCCGAGTACATCCCATGCAGTTCTCGCGTGCTAACTCTAGTACTTTTCTACTCGCTCGTAGATCCGAATGTCGAGCTCCGTGCTTCGTCGACGATTGTGGTCACGATGGCTTAGACTTTTGTTCGAGCCTTAGTTTTGCTCTCTCACCCTGCTCTGGATTAAACATAAAGTATATTCTATTTAAATTACATTCTATTGATTATTTCAAATAGAAAGGGTAAAAGATAAAAACATTTGCCTCCATTTAATTCTTATAAGATTCTAGAAGGTAAATATTTTTCTCCATCTGAATTCATCATGCCAATTAATTATTAACAAATAATGTTGCACTTAATAAAATTAGTTGATCCCTGTCGTTTTTAAGCTTAATAGAATAGAATATAAGTAACTGGGTATACAGTACGTAAAGAGAAAAATATTGAACTGTGAACATCATCTTCGGCAACTAGTTGAATCTTGCTACTGGTTGTGAAACTAAATTGCTAAGTCTTACTGGAGCTACCAAAATCAAACAATAATTTTTGGTACCACGCACGAACGGTGTACAATCGTTCATCTTTTAGTTAGTTCCCATGGTAGAGTTGCAACACTATATAAAATGGATCGTTCACCTTAAGGTCCTATTTCACTACCTTTATGTGAATTAGAAAATATTTCAACCATGCCGAAAAACTTTAGTTTATCTAGACAGTTTTTTTTATATTGACTATTTTGAAGTATTTATATTCTGGTGAACTTTTTAAAATTTACGAATAAAATGAAAGAGGTTTACTTGTATACGTTGAAAACTCTTGGAAGTGGATTTGGATTTAAGCAATATATGTAGATTTTTAGTTTACAAACTTTCTTAATGTAAATTTTTTTATACCACTAAGGTGGCAAACAAGCATGCGGCCCGCCTGATGGTATGGACGCTTGCAACACCAGGCGTATCACTCGCGCGTTGCCGACCTTATCGTAAGCAAGTCAGCACCGTATTAAACTACTTTGACTTTTTAATATTAGTATCACATTTTTTATGTGAAACCAAATAGAACCTGTTTGTGAACGATTAATATTAAACTTAAAATTTTGTTGCGGACCTCTCTTGATAAAACTAAAACTCATAGTAGTTCTTCAGATAACAATGTTTAGTTCTGAGATTGCTGCAGTGTAGCAGCACCTTTAGTCTACTCGTCGTGACCGTATTCACACGCTGCTGGGATTACCGCCAAGATTCAAACGGAGTGATTGATAGAGAGAATGCGCGAAGAACAGTCAGAGAATAGGATTAGAAGATTAGGCACTCTCATCCCATTGGCATAAAGTAGCTTTTCAGTCCTTCAATTAATTTCCGTTGGCAATGGTATGTTCCCACATCCGTTAAAGGATCAAGTTTGGAGCCAATAGTTTCGTGAATTAGTGAAAGATCAGTGCCAAATAATTGCCCTGTGTTTTGTACGAGTCTTATATTTATTAGAAGTTGGCTTTGTTTACCTTTTCTATGAATTAGATGCCTTATTGCTATGCTTTGGGTATGGTTTGCGATTTTGTCGCAAAGCGCCCTTTTTATTCAACGCGAAATATCCTAAACGCTTTATATAGGTACCTATACCAAATGCGCCAAACGCCAAAAGCAGCGCAAAAGGTCCTAAGTGCAAATTAAAGTTGTTGTTTTAGCTAATTTTCTCATTAAGGCTTTTTTTCCGAACCGGTGGTAAAGTAGACCTTCATATGTGAATTATAAGGGTCTAAACAGAAAAAAATATTTTCAACTTTGATTTTGTTTTTGTGTATACAAAACAACGAGTTTATAAAGAAAAAGGATTTAAGCCCTTCGTAGCAAAGTATAGAACTAATTACATTTTATGCCCGTAGGTCGTACAGTCATATCAAAAATGTACTATGTGAACGATTACTTGTATATTGTGGTGTATTGTGAAGTTGTTGTAAATAGCGTATAGTTGCTTGCATCTTGACCCCTAGTACTACTTGCATTACTTAACACTTGGTCACCGCTGACAATGTTGACGGACTGACAAGTACCTATGTGTGTTTGGAGGTCGACTATGTTGAATCTTTTTTGTTATGTGAAATCTCAAGAAGCTAGTGAAGCCTTAGGAACAAAGGAAAGAAGTTAGGAATGATATTTATTGTCACACTATAGGTTGGGTTCTTGGGTTGGACCCGAATTGTAGGTTCTTTTCTTTCTTGATGCTACGGTTACGGGTAATTAATAACGTAAAGCTAGTTACATACTAACATAAATTTATTGCAAGAGACTAGGTGTCATGGTGTGCGCTATTTCTGACTTTTTATTATACTTCTAACGTGGCAACAAAGCATACGGCCCACTTGATGGTAAGCGAACACCAGGGGTATCACTTGCGCGTTGCCGATCCTTGAAAGGCTATAATCTAGGTAGTGTTTGTTGTTTAAATGTAACCAGGCTGTAGTACAATATAACTTTGTTCGTAGAGTTTAAAAATTAAGAATGTTGTGTATTTATTTGTGTTTTACGCTAGTTCGGTGATTCAGCGATATTGTTGCTACACAAAAGAGCATTATGTGAAATCCACCGAAATACACCATAATGAATGACACGTAACACACCGACCGACATACATGTCATTCTTTGAAGAAATGTGTGTACTATTTACTCATTCCTGTCTGTTGAACAAGTACCTGTGCCCTTCCTTATGCCGGCAACGAGCTACTTAGTTGATCATGTTTATGCATTAAGTACACCTATTACCGTAACGGTTAAAACAAGCGCGGTTGGGTTCATGACCCGTCATTTTTATGCGCGACGCGATGGCTACACGTGAGAATCATTGCACTAATGTTTTTGAGAAATTTTAGCTACCTGTTAATGACGTTGATGGGCTAGGGTAATGACTTTGTCGGGGCTTTAATGTGGATGGGAATTATATTTGCTCTTTTTTCTCACACAGATAAACGTTCGCTCTAAGAAATAGTAATATATTATTTTGGCTATTTGACTTTATACATCGAACTTTTTTTTTTAAACAGTCTACAGTTGCGTTAAAGTTTACCAGCCATGTACCTACACTGTCTAGTAAGGTAGGTAGCAATTCTAAACATATATACTTTTCACTTCGTTTTAATGTGCTAATAACTGCCAACAAAATTGCTCACAACAATAACCCAAGTTTCGTCTTCCATCCCCATGAAATAGTCTGCTCTTGACGAGGATCATCCCCGGTTGCATCACTCGAATGGACCTTTACGTTGGATATATATCCCCACGCAAGCCTAGATAATGGACCGGGCCTTATAAGGCTCCGTGAAATTAAGAAATACAATTTATACTTGTAATGGCTAGAAGTAAAGAAGTCGCCGACTCACCCTAAGCTCTATTTTAGTTATCAACTATCGATAGTTGTAAGCTTGTGGAGACTAGACAGGGCCGTTCAAAATTGGCTGTTCCGTTCGGAAACGATCCTGCCACGCCGGTATCACCGGTTCTGTAAGTTCACGGTTTCCTGGGACGCTTTCGTATACAAGTTACGCCTATTCTGGTTATATTGATGTATCGCGTTGTGTTGTAGATATGTTAGTAGACGGTCGGGCGTTTAACAAGGTACTTAAGTTCTCTCGTACACTTGTGAAGAATTTAAAATACTAAACGTAAAAATTACAATTTTAATAGGTATCCATATTTATTTTGAAAGTACAAACGGGTCCTATGTTCCCCTTATATAATGATAAAAAAAAAAAACATGCTATTCAATTCATCGCAGCAACTGACGTAAGTAAGTAGGTACTCATTAATACTTAATTTTTTTTAAATAACTATTCCATTTGAATTTGCGATTGTAATCTTTGCATTAGTTATAATTTACAATATTCGCTGAACACTAATCAAATTTGAATTTATTCAACAAATACTTCTATTGTTTGAATGTCAATGAACTCCCGCTTGACTACGAGGCGTAAAAGAATAAAGAAAATTGCTTTTAAAATAAGAATAAATAAAAACAATATTAGATGGATGTAATAATAAAATACAAAAGGCACATAACAAATTAATGCGGTGTAGATAATTCTTAATGCGGCCGTAGCCGAGTCTTCTCACGGCGAGCCGTTAGGCGCACTCAAAATATTTATATTTTATTTTATTTTTGTTATTCTCACTTCTGTGGAAGTGATTATTATTTCGCTGTAATCGGGTGTTAGGTTACCATAACGTTTATTTTTATTGGTATGCTGTATGGTTTTGTATTATGTGTACACGTTATGTCTAAATTTTTTTACTCCGATGGTGTGATTGGATGGTGAACATAAAATATCTGCGAATTAAGTTGTTATAAATGTTTTTAGATTTTGATGAGTGTGTGCAACAATTTAAAATGAAGACAGTTGTGTGGTGTTTTTTTCCGTTACACAAAAAGTTAAGTTATTGCATCCCGAAAACACTATGGTAATTTATTAATAATCCGTTAGTTTCCACACCTTGAGTTAGTTATATTTATATGTATGTATTTATATAGCATATGGCATTAAGTCCGCCTGTGCAAACTGTATTTGCAAGGAGTGTAAATAAATAAATAATTTAACTAATTCTTCAAAGCTATTCGAAAAATATATAAATAGTAATACACATTATTGAAGCTAACGTCTACACAGCAATATCCAATTAACGTTCAATATTAGAATTTAAAACACAAGCAGTTGAATGACCTGTTGACGTATTTCCAAAGGCACACGTAATCAAATATATAAAGAACACATATGATTCGGCGTGGGTAGTCTCGCGCCCACGTCGTATGCCGCGTAACCTGCCCGCTGACAGCAGCATTAGCTAAGAAATAAAATATCACACATGACATGACCTGTAACCCCAGCGTAAATACATTACTAACAAGAAGAAACCGCTGAGAAATTTAATGCAATATTCAATATCTTGGGATGGTGATGGTTTAAGAAAACACCATTAATTCATGTTTGAGTGTACAGTGTACACAAACCTACCTAATAGCACTACACATAATATCAATTCCTTTTAATAATAATAATTGTCTAATAATAATAATGTTTGTACATTATTACACAACGCCATATTCTGATCCCAAACTAAGCAAACCTTGTACTATGGAAACCAGCAGCTGATATAATACTTTTTTTTTGTAAATACATACTTATAATACATACCAAACACTCAGACGCAAGGCAAACATATTCGTCACATAGATGTTAGCCCCGGCGGGAATCGAACCCGCGACCAGCGACCTAGACCAGCGGTCTCGTCATGTTTTTAGCGTTGAGTAAGCTTAATTTGCCAAGCTGATCCACTTTCAAAGGACCGTTAAGACATAGAATGCGCTCCATAAAATTAATTGAATCCCCCTTATCAGTCTATGGAGGCTTGCAACAACTAGGGTATTGTTCGCGCGTTGCGAGAAATGCGATTTTTTTTTTCACACCCTTCCCATACAACTCCATTCTGTGTTTGGGAAAACTACGGTACTAGAGGTCATTCCATAAGCTGATTGATTGATGAAAACACTGACCTTATTTTCAATAAAAATAAGACCAAAGATCATTAGCTTATTATCAGTTCACAATTTCCTAACAATCAATTTGTATCTTTTCAGGTCAACTGTACTACGAACGTGAAATAGCACACCATGGTCATTAGTAACGATCGTAAGTACATAATACGTAGGTATGCTACACATTTCCATATGTTATTACTTCTAAGGAGTAGTCATTCAGAACCTGTCCCACGGAAGTGATTGTTGACTAGCTGGGGAAACAGGCATCTATATGTGACGTTTAAAAGTAGATTGTTAGCTGCTGACGTAAACGTTTCCTTTGAACATGGATATACCCAGTAGCCGAGTAGTGTAACTGAGTCATATTACAATTTGTTTTAAAAAAAATATATAAATAATAAAATAAGTATGTGTTTACCAATAGCGCGAGCATGAATTAGTTCAGACAACGTTTTCGTATCGCCTTCAACTATTTTTGTTTTGAAAGATGAACAGCGCTGCGAAGGTGAACAATTTTGACAAATCGCTAGTTACGTTCTCGTATATGTAGTCACGTGATGACGATGTGTTATATTACATTACATAACATATTTTCGCTTAACAACTATGGCTTTTGCGAGGGCTGTAGTGACAGATAGCAGACAGACAAAAAAAAGAAGCGTTTCTATCCAACCATATCAATGATAATTCACGTCCGTTGATCTGAAAAATGGAAAGTAGCTGACTGGTTAGATTGATTTAATTTTTATGACAATTATTATATCATTGATTGATCAAAATCCCATATCCGTTATAAAACACCTATTCTGTATCAAAAAGATAAGCTGTAATCCTTAATTGTATTGGTACTAAGCAATTTGGCTGTCATTTTAATTAAATTGCTGGATTCCTATCAATATTATAATAATCCCAATTAATAATTTAGGGATTTCATAAAAAAGGGTTATGGCTTAAGTCTGTTGTTCGTTGTATGTAATAAGTCCAGTTGTGTGATAGAAGAATTGCTTTTAAAAACATGTTATTAGGTAACAGTTAGTTCCCAAGTATTTATCTCGATTATTCGTAGAAGCCACGATAAATTTATCGCACGAGGTTGGTTAAATCGGCTTAAAAGCGTTTCTTTGCTAATTATCGGATACTGACACCGGATGATTTACGAAAACCGTGCGAGTGCGACATATTTACGAGTGCAAATTTATTTAACACTTGTAGGGTTCCGGATAAAACTGATATTTTTGTACAAATTTGGTTGTGGTATAGTTATAGTACATAATATATAGTATAGCTGTTACACGTGACTTCGTCTGCATTTTTTTAAAGACAAAAGATGCTATGTCCTTTCCCATTACGATCCGTTCAGCCGTTTAGTTGTTAAAAGGTAGCAAGCCAACAAAAAAAAAGTTACTTTCGCATCTATAATATTAGTATGCAATGCAGAAATATTTTCACTTAATGTGAAATATAATATTATTTGGTTCAAGAAGGTAGGTATCAAAACCAGAATATTATTATCTTGTAATGAACATAGATATTATTTTTATTATTATATTATTTTTATATTTATATTTTGTATTATTTTTTGTCAACTCGTATTGATTAGTTGTTTCTGAATAAGAAAACTATACACCTGTGTACCCTTAATAGGCGAAAACGTGATAGTTAATCATCTTTAGTACCTTATGTATAATTTTACCACCATATTTGACCGTCTGTTATTTAGAAAACAAGATTATGCTAATATTGACATCGTAAAATATTATAAATGTTTGAGCGCATATGCTCTGAAACTAGTAGTTTGTCATTTTCGAGAGCTATCGAGCGACGGTATAATCTTTAAGAAAACAACAATACCTAGTATTCGTGTATCTTGTGTAGTAAATTCGTAAGATTGTTCTTAAATAATTGATTTTATTTAAATATTTAGATAATAAATTACACTATGTACACATCTTTGCATGTAAATGCATAAATACGGTACTTGTCAAAATTTTGTATTTACTACTTTGTGCACAAATGTTGGATATAACATAGGTTAATTTTTAATTGGCAATCTACAAAGGGTTTATACTAACTCAAAACGAAGTGGTTACCATTAAATCTAGTAACGACTTATTGAAAAACACGATGCTTTCAACGAGATACTTACTACGAGCTTACTACTACTTACTACTTACTTACTTAGAGCTTACCTAATAATGTATACTGGGCCTCGAGACCGCTATATTATAATTTATCACAAATTCGTGCCATTAAGACACAATTATTGCGGCAATGACCACACGCTACTTACAACTTACCTAACTTTATTAACTATTGCCGTAATAATAGCGTCATAATGGCACGAAGGGATAAATTAAATAGCACAGTCGGGGCCTTGCTTGCTAACCTAACCCTTACTAGCTGTTAAGGAACCCTAAAGATAACAGTTTCGCGTCCAGCAGGGAAATGCACTCGAATAACTCGCCAGGCCGTCACTCACAGTGAGTTATAACTCGCGATCGGTGGTTGATAGTGTAAATATTTAGTATGTGTGTGTATGGGTAGGTTATATAGACTATATTTATACACGCACTTTTGTTGGGGTTAGGGTAATTTCGTTAAAGTGTAGTTTCGTCACTGTTTTTAGTATAATATTATATTTCCAGTATTTTCATAGTAGCGCATTTTGCCAGTGCTCCCAGCTAGAACTAATGCTACTAGAACAGTACGTCCTCATCAACAGCAGGGTTGGGAAATCGTTAGTGATACCTCTGGTATTGCTAGCGGCTATTAGGCTACGGTGACTACTTACCATGGTGGGCCGTACTATAAAAAAATGTAGTAAAGATAATTATGTTTTAACATTTTTATTCAACAGGTAATTATAATAATAATCATTACGTAGTCAAATAAATATTTATGTAAAAACGTCTTACTTTAATAGGCTGTGACGTCGCAAATCATATTTGCATAGATGTTTAATGCCATATTAGTATTAGGATAAGTGATGTTATACCGGTCGTCAGATTGTAGGCTTACATAATAGTATACCTGCTATGGAGAATTATGTCCATTTTAATAAAACCAGACAAGTTACATCACCTCCAATACATTTTAATTTGAAATGAAATATCTATTACAAACATTGAGTCCAAAGCTACCTACATCGTCATCAAGGCGATAAAAAGGTTAATTTGGTTTCCAAAATACATTCGGTCATACTCGTGTACAATTGTACATGTTCTGTGACTCACGAAGTTACTTGTCCAGTCTGTTTTCGCATAACCGGTCACAATTGCCATCGAGCAATGTTCCACTCTGCTCTCAGGATACGGCATTTTAGAATCAATTTATTGAATACGCAATTATCTCAATCAATTCAGTGTAAGTGCTAAATACTGTTTGTTTTATAAGTGAATTTAACGTTATTACAGCTTTGGACTGTACTGTGTAAATCGTCAATGTTTTTACCAATTTGGTACTCATTTTTTTGATATTTTGTTATCTTAATTTATTATATGAATCTTAGTTTATTTTCACGCCTTCCTTAATTATATTTAACATATTCTACTGCTAAATGCTTACCCTTTACTGGATGAAACTGTATACTTCAACTTCAGTAGTATTCAAAAGGGGTAGGTCAAAATGGAATCTCCGGTGGGTTTTTCCATTAAAATTGGAGCCGCCCGGTTGGGGACTGTACCTCAACCTTACAGAAGTCCTCAGTCAAATAACACTACTTGTAGTGCGGTATTTCTGTTATAATACACGTAGGAATTTGATCACTTTATCACCTTGCCGTACATTTATGACATGTATATGGATTGATAAGTGTTTTACAAATGTTAGTAAGGATATATGGGCCTATACAGTTTATATTTTATTTCTTAGCTCCATGTTTCGAGGACGTTCGCTCATCAAGACGTTGACGACTAAACTGAATGACACACGATTTGTATTCGTATATACGGACATGTGTTAGTTTATACTACTAAGTTATTACTTTATGATGTCTTTATGTAATAATTATATAAGGGGTCAAAAGTGGGTCCAAATGGTTCGTGTAATATTACACACGGTGCTCCTCGCCTAGCTTGAACTTGGCTTGACACGCTACCGTGTGTCTACATATCTACTCGAATTTAGATATACAAAAATTTTATATGTTAGAAAAGTAATTTTATAAAATATCTGTGGATTAAAAATAATTCTTGACTTTTCTTAATGTTAGGAAATATGGCCGACCAACTGTTAATTGCCGAAAGTACTGTAATATTCTTTATAGACAATTGGTTACGAATGTCGAGGATTAGAGAGTGTGACAACTCTATGACGATTTAGGTATGTATTTAAACTATTTGAAGTACTTATTTACTTTTTTTGGCAAAGCGACAGATGAAGGACCTTGGCCTCAAAAATCAGAAGCCGTCACTCGTTTCTATTCTGCGCAACATTACCTTATTTGGCTTAAATAAGAAAGAAGGTTTAAAAATTGATAAATTTAAAACAGACAATAATTACTAATTAAATCTACTCACTTTTTGTCGGCCTTGCGATGAAGACGTTTATGAAGACGATTAAATACGAGCTTCCATAATCTTATTGCAATAAAATTGTAATCGTGTGCATCATATCTTAGTAGGTTCGTACGTAGACAAATAGAAATAAAAAGTTTATGGAGAGGTGTTAGTTGTTCAGAAGTGGGTGTGGTCACCCCTCTGCCTACATCTTCGGAGAGGCGTTGTAATGTTTTTTAGGTTACGTTTTGAATATCTTATACCTAAGACATGCATAACCCGGGATACAATAATATGGCAGTTTTAAAGGGTTCCGTAGGTCCTTGAAACGAAAAACTGATTTAAATCAATTCAGTTCCAGGGTAGTATAGGTTAGGTACTAAAAATGTGTGCATTCCTTGAATTAATACCTAATCAAATATCGATTAAATTATATAAATTGATGCCATCAATAAATCTTCGCATTGCAACATTTGTAAATATACAAGTAGTACAGTAACTTCGATATTAAAGAGAACCAATAAATCTATTCGGATACATTATGTCATCGGCCGGCATAGTGAGGCGGCCGTTGGCACTCCTGTCGCTTATTATAGTAGAGTACAGTGGGCTAAGTTGAGTGTCATCTTTAAATAATAAATCACAAAAATATATTACATTTACAATTATATCTCTGTTTGGAACAAAATTGTTGCTATGTTATATTATTCAATGCCGTTTCACTACGTCATAAAAATGAATTAATGTATTATTTAATTTATTACGTTATAAAAAAGTGAAAATTTACGTTATTAAGTAAGTCATTTAATTATCAATTTACTATACAACTATTATTCTATAGAAAATAAATAACAAAACTAAAACCAGGAAAGTAATTGATAACAATTCGTATTCAGTACAAAGCATTAAAGTTCTAAACGGCGCCAGTGAAAATAAGATCAGTTTTTTTAGTTCTATTCCACGCACGCGCCATACATATCGAAGTTTATCTTCAACACCGTTATTGAAGTACTGTCCCCGAGGCGACTGTGTCCGTACTCTATGAATATTGTAGGCGGTGTATAGTAACCAGTTTAAGCTCAACCTGTAGAACCCGTCGGGCGAGCAGCCCACATTTTTTACTTCTCATAGACAAGCATTTTGCTTTGTTACACAATGTTGGAATTTTTAATTACCCACATGATTAGATAATTGACACGGCCAGGTGGCGAATTATTTTTGGATACAAAAAACTTTACGACATACGAAAAATGCGTTTGGAATTACATTTGCTTTGCTGCAAGCCGTAGCTAATGCGCTATGAATGGGACAGGATTTTTCGGAGAAATAAACTTATCTTAAAAATGGCTTGGAAACATCTACAGTATGTATATAAATATTTGTAGAAAATATAAGTTTTATATAGGTATACTAGGTAGTACGCGTAATTTTTATTTTATGAATTTAAAATCGTGTAGAGCATCTACACGATTTAAGTTTTAAACTTTTACACTTTTCTTCATGAAATTTGAATGAAATGAATGTTGATTTTCTTGTTAATATCAGAAGCCAGTTGAGATTAATATTAAAGTAAGAAAGAAATAAAATTAAGAAAATATCTCTTCTAAACATTATTTAAGTTTCGCAGATATCATCCCAACATATTCATACAAAAATACTTTATATAGTTTTTGGTATGGTAAACATAATTTATACGTGGTAAAAGTTCGACTTAGTCCTCTCTCAGATAATTTGTATCATGAGAAACTTTTCTTCCCGCCCATACTTAGACACTCGTGTATGGATGTCGTGGGAAAGAAAAATAATATTAATATTTAAATTTAAATTTAGAAGGTCGGGGAGCTAATGTATGAACCAAAATTTTTCGAGAACAATGGTTTTGGAGGTCTGCGAACAACCCCTGTAAACTCACGTAACAAAATGCTCAATAATTCAGCAACATTCAAACTAAATACAAATTTCTAATACACTAAGGTTATACCAAAGCGAAAGGTATCAGAGTCACGTTTTACAGCGCGAGTGGTACCCGACCCCATGTATGGAAGAATACTTACATTACAATCACTCGATACATTACAACCATTGTTCTCACTAAATTCCTCAATATATCTTATGTAAATGTTACTTTTTGACACAGAATATATAATAGATTGAGTACGTTTAGTTTGACTGTTTTCTTGGGACATTATCACGCAGCCGAACCGAACCAATGACACCACGCGTAGCACTCAGTCTTACTATGCACTAAGCCAACGGTGTCGTTAGAAAATCTATTTGTTCTACCTATTCCGTGAAACAATTTCCGTATTGCTTTACCCTACTTCCCCAGTAAGGGGTTGTGAGTTATGACCATAGTCTTTTAATTAACCACTCGTGGAAATACAAAATTTTAAAGTACATGTGAAATATGATGAAAAATAATGTGTATATTTAGATTCTCTCGTATATGCGTATGTTTTTGTATGTACGCGCGCTATGAATAGTTTGAAATATTAAGTCAATCGAAACAAAATAATGATAATTTTGTGTTGTATCTTACTTAGAAACGCTTAGAATAAACTACGGCACAGTTCAAATTAGCCAAACATATATTTCACCATTACCATAAAACGGTATTCATTGAAATCACGATCGCGAATAGACACAGGAGTCTCCAATGAGCATCATTAAAATACGAAATGATGTCATACATCAATTCACTACACATTTCTCCTTTCAAACAGGACAGGACAGGACAGGAAATATTTTTTTAATCAACACTCATAACTTCGTTCTGAAAGAAAAGCAATGAACAAAAAAGTAAATGAATTTCCCTATCCGGGGTTTTTTATCGTTATATTTTGTTATTGAATTGTCAGGTGAAGTATTATATTGAAATTGCCGCGATAGTCGCCGTTAATTTCGGGATATTAAAAAATCTTCAGCACTTTTTTTCGCGTTTACGTTATATTTTCTAGAATAAAGCATTTTGACCTTATGCTGTTGATTCGGCAGTTTTAAACAGTTTAAATATACCAGCATTTCAAATGGACGAGTATTTTTATTTTCTAAAATCGAGTTAGGGCGATATGAGTTCTTCCGTGGGTTTTCCCATTAAACGGGACTGTACCTCCGCCTTACAGAAGACCGCAGTAAAATAACACTTCTTTCATGTAGTGTTGTGATTCTGCGGTGAGTAAGGTCACCAGTACTCCACGGGGATACGCTGCGCTAGTACCTACTAATGGTTCTAGCACAGTGAGTCCTCAACAACATCAGGGTTGGCAACGCGTTATTGATACCCCTGGTATTACTAGTGGCTATAGACTACGGTGACTGCTAACCATCCGATGGGCCGTATGCTTGTGTGCCATCTTAGTATAAAAAACAATAGCTATTAAGCGCTTATAATTAAGAAACAAGACGTAGCAGGAACAATTCGATCAACATAAATAAAAATAAATATAATGGAGGGCTGAAATTGAAATGTCACCGAGACTCAACCCAAGTAGTAATCTATAGTCTAACTAAAATCATACTAACAGGTAGGTCCTAAGCCACGTGATCGGCGGCGGCGTAGCACGGTGGCATCTCAGTATTAATTAGAACTCCTATCTCAAACCTCGGACCCATCCTGTCTCGACTAACATATGTGCACGTTTAGAACGGTTCATTAAACATTACTTACTTGCATCTAAGACTTGTATCATCACGCCGCGCCGTATCCCCCCTTCTAGGCATGCTGAATATTTGTAAGTGTGTATTAGTTTAGTTGTAATTATTAGCATGACCGGTCCATTGTTAGTTTTAAATCACCATTATTTATTCATTATTATTTTGAATTAATGATCACGTATTAGTCTATGATTAAAACAAGCTTTCCTATAATTTACCTACCTATATAGTTACTTTTAGCTAAAATATATTAACTATGTGCGTCCGAGATTGATAGTCAAATATTCAATATTTTATTTTATTTATTTATTAAGCACAAAAAACAGAACACAATTTTATAAAAAAACAAGTACAAAATAAATGGGAATAATCGCAATCAATACAGTGAACACTTCGTATTAGTCACTTGGTACCTAATACACGTGTTACTCGATTTTGAATCTGAATACTATCACAGAGTCAATGATACATAATCATTGCACAGAGTAGATAAAATAAACGGTTTGCGGAACAAGAACAATTTATTACAAATTTATTACATGGAAATATAGCGTTAATCCAGACCAGACAGTACGGTAGCCAGTCGGTACAAATGAACCCCGCGAGGCGATCGGACATGTCAGTCGCCGGACATTACTCAATGCGGCATGAATGACATAGCTTACAGGAAACAGCATATAAACCAGAAACATTATTAATTCTTATTTGACTGTTTGGAGTTTTTATACCTCTAAGGTGACACACAAGCATACGGCCCAACTGGTGGTGAAAAGCAGTCAACGTAGCCTATTAGCCGCTAGCAATTAGTATCCTCGTGGAGCACTGGCAACCTTACTTACCACAGAAACACAACACTACATCAAAGTAGTGTTATTTGACTACGGTCTTCTGTAAGGAGGTACAGTCCCCAGTCGGGCGACGCCAATATTAATTGGAAAACCCATTTTTAAAATATTGTGCAGTATATTCCATGAAATGTAATCAAATATTCTTTAATTAAATAAATTCTAAACCCTTCCTAGCAATCTTATTTACTCTTTTCTATGGTAAAAAAACATTACTTCTTCTACTTTCTTATTCCAATGGCGGGTAAGGGACTTGACAATAAACGTGGTGTCTGAAGATGTTTTCGATGACAAGGATTTTTTTAAGAAGGTTATAACTTCGCGTATTACTTTGCTGTTTGCTGAAAGACTGTGTGAAGAGGCTGTGTTTTCTAAACTGTAGCCATTTTATGCAGCTCACCCACGGATTCGTGAGTTGTTCACAATTTCCATTTACGTCTTTTTATGCAATTAAATATCAAGTATTATCTGTCGCACCTATTTACCCGCCTAGTGTACACGGCTATACCAAACGAGTAACACTTGTCGTTTGGTATATTGAATCATTATTATTATGAAGCGAAGTGTAGGAGGGCTTTCCGGAAAAATCTTATTCGTAGCACGAACTATAAAAGGGATTTGGGGATTCAGAATTTAGTAAATCTATCTACCCTTCTGTTATATCGACGTGCACATTTAATATATATTTACTTACGTAACACATATTTGTGTGTATACATGATGAAAACAAAGTCACGAATAAAATAAATGTACATATTTAGCTTGTCCTTAGATAAAAGGTATTTGTTTGGTAAAAGCATTTTTTTGTATTTAAGGATTGAGATACTGACTGATTATTTGATAAAAATATTTTATGATGCCCTTTCCTTGTTTTTAATAATAAACCGTATGGTACGTTAGCCCAAACATAATAGCAAAAAAATACTTTCTTCGGGACATCCGCAATAACTCAACCTTAGGCCCGTGGAGGCTTAACAACGATTTCAGTCAAAAAAGACTACTCGTTACGGAGGTTCATCACCTTTTAGATTAACTGTAGCCTTAGCTAGAACAACGTATTCGTATCGCATTCGACTATTTGGCACGGGAAAATAACAGCGCTGCGCCGGGGAAAATTAGAACTAAAAATTAATATGAAAATGTTGACGTTTTAAGAGGTACGTTTGCGAATACTTAGTTGAAAGAGGTTCTTGCTACGAGTACTGGTTACCATTAGACGGCCGTATGCTCTTTGAATAATCACTTTTGTATCACTTGATCTAGTTTTTTTTATCATATCTTTAATATCAAAACGGATGTGTTCAGACTAACTACTAATTTTGTTTCTGATTGAAGCGATAACCGCAATGTCATTTCCATTATCTGTAAAACATTGGCCGTAGGTATTAACCAATATCTACCAACAAAACGGCCAACGTGTGAGTAAAATTTATAGCCAAACAAACTGTGAGTCATAATGCACCTAAGTTGGCAGAACGTGTACAAACATTTCCTTACTTGAAATTAGAAATTCTACCGCACGTTTGCTGAATACGAGATAAGTTACTAATTCGGAACACAAGAATATCTAGAGGTCGTCCGTGTAGTACGAAAGGCAAACTATAGCAGTGTTTTGGTGCACTTTGGACAAACTTTGCAACAACTTTGTGAGTTTATTTTACGATGCATTAGTGCATCAGTCGAATCGAAAAGTCACTGTGTTTTTAATAGATTACAAACAAGCTAACCGCGTCGGAGAGAAATCGTTTTGAATTGATAATTGATTATTATCGATGGCGAAATCTTTAACGGTATCAGTATGATATTACATAGACAAGGGTAAAAGGTTTCCGACTGATATATATTTGCCGTACGGTGCATCTAACTATCGAAACTAACTCGTGAAGGTTAATGCACCCTAATTTAAAAAATGCAAACGAATTGAACTGAAAGGGGAACACATTTTGTGCGGACACCACATATAACATAATATAGGAACGGGGGCAGAAAACTAACTACTTCACTTTGTCTTCAAGATTGTATAGTCAATTCACCAGAACTGGCACATGTCACTTCACTTGCTGTTCTGCTTACACTAATGCGACTTACTTAAGTTAAAGTAAAAACACATCATGTAATAAATAGTCCAGTTAAAGATACGGGCACATGTTTACTTGAAAACACAATGTGATCGTTTATAAGTGAGGTAAGTTGATTTTATAACAATAACTAAGTGCGAATTTGCATTGTCTAGCGATGTTATTGAAGGTTATAAATAGTTACGCTGGTCGTAATAAATAAATGTTGTAGATAGCAACCGGTGATAAATCTCCGAGGTATCTGATAAAGCAGCTTATTTATCTGCAATATACGTCACAACTAACATTCATTATGAATCATTCATATTTTTGCCGACTGTTTTTCTGCTTTGAAAGTCTGATGAGCGTTTGATTTTATAGTTTGGTCGGAAATGAAGATTCACGCTGTGCTCACAAAACATTGCAAGAGAATTCTCCAATAGTAAGTAGACTCTCTATGTGGTCTGGTAAGAGTTTGGATATTGTGCAGTCGTCTATCAGAATGTAAACAGCACATTCAGTCATATTTTGATAGATGTTCCGGAGCAAATGATAATGTATTACAATGGACATAGGGGAATTCAAAGCTTGTCACAAATCGTAAAGTGATATTTAATCGCATTCGTAAATGAAGAATTCAACAAAAAAAAAAAAATATGATGTAAAAGTAACCTGTGAAGTAATAATCTGTAAGGCTATTTCAGTTTTAATGATACTAGGCAGTGAACTAACTGGCTGTAAAACGCAGAAAAGATTCTCATGTCCAACATTTTGGTCTGGTCTGACTCCTGCTAGCATTTAGTATTCTTTACTTTACTTATCTGTCTCCCATTTTAAACCATGTACAATTCTAACTACTAGACTAATTAGATCCCTCATGCATATTATAACTTTTGTGGTTAGAAGTACAAAATACGATTGATGGAAACAGAATAATTGGCAATATCTAGGCATTTAGGCCTCTTGATTTGTGGTTATCTTCACCAAACAAATATTAAATCTAATACCTTATTTATACTAGAAAGGCAAATATGTTTACACTTTAGTAAAACCAGCGATTGCGTTAACAAGTGTATCTTTATAAGCAAGCCTTTAAATCACACTATGAACAGGAGATACAAAATCTATCGGCTCCACTCGAGCTAGTCACTAATCTAGGCATTG
This sequence comes from Falcaria lacertinaria, assembly GCA_951449985.1. Classification (NCBI taxonomy): domain Eukaryota; kingdom Metazoa; phylum Arthropoda; class Insecta; order Lepidoptera; family Drepanidae; genus Falcaria; species Falcaria lacertinaria. The sequence goes on from OX602110.1 coordinate 9,892,684, forward strand.
CGTCCAAGTTTCCCATGGAATCAATTTAAATTGCTTTATATCGATCTTGTCTGCTTTAATTGGAATGATTTATGTTTGTGAGAATATTTTATTCGATTATTTTAAGTCTCACGTATTTCAGCATTACAATGGCTATTCTTCTCTTTTCCAAACCTCTGATAGACAAACATTTTCTCTTTCGTCAAAGAATAATCTTGTTTAAATTCGACTTAAATTTTACAAATAGCCATAAGTTGATGTAATGTGAATACTTTTTTATATAAGAGTTTATTGCAGTCAAAAATTTGGTGATCCTTGTATGATCTCTCTACCTTTTGTCTAGACTATCGGGTATGACACAGTACGAGAAAAAGCACTATTTTACAGTATTTATTTGTCACAGAATAAAAAAATATATAATTTGCGTTTTTTTTCCATATTCTAATCAGTTCGGAAAAAATAATGAAATCACACAAAATCGAGATCACACGAAAGAACAGTTAAACGTTATAATTAGTGAAGAAACTGTTTTATAACACGTACGACAGGAAACGCCCAGCACTTTAGTGGTCATCTGTTCATAAATGTTTAAAAGCAGTACCTAAGTGGTGAGACGTTTTAACTGGCATTTCAAGCAGTGGTCTGTGGGATTATTCCGTATGACCGTTACAAAGATTCTGACGTCATTTTGACGTAGCAGCAACACAAAATGACAGTTTTGGTTACTAATGTCACAATTATTTCGCTTGTATTGTTCTTCAATGACGTTATAATCTTTGAATCCGTCGTGCAACTTCATGCGGAATAAGCCTTCGGACCTAAGACGGAACGAAACAAGTTCACAAAGCCTATCTCTACAGGCATGCCACTTGCTTTGTCAACCAAGCAATAACATCTGTGATAGCATGGTCGTATTGGCGCTTTCATTTACTCTAAGCTACGATGTAGATAGCGCTTGAATGATTTGTTATTATTGTAAGTTTTACATGGACAAATTGAGGATATGAATGGAGAGTTGCAAGCAGTGTTGGCTAACGCGCTAAGAACAACGAGCAATTTATCTTATGTGCCCGGTTTGGTGTTTTTGCGAAGGATAATAAGCTTTGCCAAATCCGAAATGCTAGATGACTAGCATGCAATAACGGTTGTCCTTTAGTATTCTAGCAAAATCTTCTAAGATCACTGATTTGGTTCCCGTTCATAATACCTAAATCATTAATATTAGTAATGATGAAAAAAATATTGAGGATGATAATGGTAAGATAATTTTCTTTTTCAATATTGATTACTAATAGATTGCTGTTTATTTAATGATCTGTCTAAGGTATTAAAGACTTTAATACGCTCATAGCCATCTAATAGATTTAAAGTTAACTTGAATTAAGGTTAAATATATCAAACTGATCAATTTATATACTTCCGTTGCATTTCAGATAAGAGATCATTTTAGTGCCAAGCAATTAGACGCAGTTTATCCAAATACCCACTTCGGTACGCTAAATTATATGCCTCATTAATTCGGGTTTCATTTAGATTAACTTAATACTGCTAGTGTCAGCATTTCATATTGTTCTATTTGTGTTTTGAATCGATTCTGTTCAATTATCATTAGTATTTACATGGATTTATACAGATATATCTAAATATTTACTTGAATGCTTTATTATTTTCTTTCACATACTAGCCTAAACTAATTTTAAGTTTAATGCTGTCCAAATTGAAATGATTCGTTTCAAAATTATGAATATACCTACATATTTAGTTTCAATGAACAACAGAATAGGGTAAATTAGTCAGATGAACATAACCATTGGCACCATGTCACTTATTTTGTCAAATACTATATAGTGGGTCAATTTAAAGCTCAGTATATCATTATGAGTACTACCTGGCTTCTGACAAATAAATATGAATAATACTTCCGTAGATTCTGCAAGCAAACAGGCACTAACCGTTAATTAATTTTAATTGCGCACGCGCTTCTGATAGCCATCTCTTGCGCAGGTGCGTGCCTTAGCGTATAACTCACAGAGGAAATATGATTAGTGGACATCTCACGAGATACTAGGAATACTAACTAAGTTATTTATTTCAGAGATTTTCATAGGTTTTGTGGAATATCTTTTTTTTAGTTTTTTAAACGAGTAAATTATCTATAATATAAAAATTAATCGCTGAATGAGTTGCTAAGCGCAAATCTCGAGAACAGCTGAACAATTTTCTCTTTTTTTTTTAATATTCCTTGAAGTACGAGAATGATTCTTACGGAGAGAAAAAAATAAAAAAAGTCTGTGAAAGTCTAAACACGGGTAGACAAAATATTTGATAAATGTCTACCCGTGCGAAGCCGGGGCGAGCCGCTAGTTTTACATATTTTTATGCATTCAAATGTATTTAGCTTAATGATCCCGGTCGGGTTTGCACGATGCACCAGACAGGACAAGCTAACTTTGTTTAGAGCGTACTGCCAGTCATTCTAGTGCAGCCTGTGGCCCAAGTACACGCAGTTCTCATACAGCGCCCTACGAGTCCAGTACAACGATGCCTTTAGTGCCTGTTAGTGCTGCCGCGTTTGCAGCGCCTCCGGGACGTTTGCTGAGGCGAGAATTGACGGGTTCCATACGACCATCCGGAAACGTTGCGCCTCCATTCTACACAGAGCGCGTACCAGCTCCCACAGCATCCTAAGAGTATTGTGTGACAGGAGGCACTGCCCGGTACTGGTGCACTGGATGGGACTTCATGCACCTGGGTCCTATCTGGTCCGCTAGTGCCTAGACAATCTTCCCTGTTAATTTTAAAACTTACGAACACATTAGGTTATAACTAACTAACATATGGAACTTTGGTCTGTAATATAGATATAGGATTGTTTTTACCATAACTTATTTAGATTCTTTTACAACATTCTTAAGAAAAATACATAAATATTAAAAAAAAAAAAAAAATTAAGATGTAATTATTGGTCGTATAATACGTGTGCACATTTTGTTGATCAGAAGTCTTGAAGTCGCTTAAAACGCCGTTGATTTTTTGTTACATACATAAAGGTGAAGTTAATAAAAGGATCTCAAAAAGCATCAAGAACGCTTACAAACACAGTCGTTCGTGAAAGAAGAAAAGAAAACGAGAAATATGTTTTATACCAAAAAGAAGCAGTCTTATTTCAAGAGAAGAATTGGTATCCCAAGAAGAACTCGCTCCACGCACAGGCAATGGCACTGGAAGAATTCACGGGTTTCATTAACAGTCCCGTGGTCTCTTAGTGGCATCACTAGTGCTGGGCGATACTTCTTTACATTGAGGAAAATTATTTTGCTGTAAGCTTGAAGAACTCAAAGATTTCTTGGAGAAGATTATTAAACTTTTTCAGGGAAATATTCAGGCTTAAGAAAATCCACCTGTATACTTAAATTGTGCATGATTTTTAAATAAGTAGTCAGATGGCATGCCAGTAAGTAGTCATCGCTTCGCTTGTATAATACCTTCAATTATAAAATTGTAAGGGCTTAAAGTCATGTTAATTAAGGGTCTGGGTCAAGTAATTGTTTAATTCGTTTTGATAATATGAATTGTGAAGTAGCAGATTATGATTTTGGAGAGAATTCATGTAGTACTTAATTGTTTTATTAAATTGTTTAATATACATGAGAATATCCAACAAAAGATTAAAATATGGTGTCCGCGGATTTCTTCGGTTAGGTTTTTTATTCTTCCTTAGTATTTTTAGAAATGTAAACCTTAAAACTAAGTGAATCAATATTTATAATATTTTTTCTTCATTACACTGAGTGGTACCCTAATATTAGTATATACTATTTGATATTATATGTACATTAAAAGTACCTTTAATACAATAAAACATTGTAATTATTTTATTCTCGGGAAAGTTCTATTACAGTGTGCATTCAGCGGTGTTAAGGTTTGGTCCTAGTCATAAGCATTGGCGAGAAGTAAAAAAATCTCTTACATTTAAAAGTATCCAAGTAATACCTTCTTATTTCTATTTAAGGTTTAGTATTATAATCAAACATTGTATGGTAAATTTAAGATATGTTATAATATATAGGCAATATTTAAGTGGGTGTGGATGGTCAATCCTGAAACTGAGTAATACCAAAAAGTATTCAAAGGCGCCACGGGCCACATTTTGATGAAAACTAAAACTGTATCATTGATTTTAGTTAAATGTTGGAACCCGTTGATTTAAAAAAAAACATAGTGTATTATTACACTATTCGATAGTGTGGTTAATATCCTTATTCGAATTCTGGGAAGTAATGACATACGGAGATTACAATATTTTTGAGATCGGAATGTCTGATACATGATTGTCGATTACCGGGAACATTTAAGTTGCTTAACGATAATAGTGACGTGACGCATGCATATATTAAAATACTAATCTCCGCCGAAATTGTAAACTTGTGTTCATAAAACCTGAAGTCACCTTTTTTGCTTGTTAACATCCGCCCCATGTTACACTATTGTACGAGGAGTGAGAGTTAAAAAACTAGATTTATAGCTGTTTAAGTACGGCCATGGCTTGTACTGTAAATTGTACTTGCAACAGATACCACTAGATTAAAGTACAGATCACGTGTGATTTACATCGCTCATATCTCATTACTTGTACCACCAATAATGGTTGCGGTCTACAGAGATTTCTTCAATTATATTGCCGCAGCCGTGTCCCAGAATCGACTCACGTCTCTAGAAAGCCGGTTATGAAGCGATCGTCTTTTTGTTAACTCTATTTATTGCTCCGTTTTTGTATAAAGTAATAGCGACGAGGAATGCTTTGTAGACCGTTCATTGTTGTTTGAGGTAATTGGTTCAAGCGAAAATAGGGTATTTATTACATAGATAGAGCGTTAGGAAGTATGCATATTAGAATTGTTACAAAACTGGGACCCGGATGCTCTTCAGTTTTTTAAGGAGGTCTCACGTCGGGTGGTTGCGGCCTCCCGTGACAGGCGTTCTGGATCATATCTCGAGAATCAGCATTGCTATCCAGCGTGGCAATGCTGCCAGCATTCTGGATTCTGGTTTGGGTCAGTATCTATAAGTAGGTAGGTTAAGTTTTGTTTTTTGTAAATAGTTTAATCTGAATTGAATAAAGTTCAAAACTGTAAGTATTCATTTACAGTAGATTTACATAACGTAATCCTGAGTTGGTAATAGTATCCCAATGTTTAAAACTTTAAGAATAAGCAGATAAGTATTATTCTAGAATTTAACTAGAACCAATCTGGCACGATACTGTATCAAATAATAATAACAACGAATATTCCAATTTCTTAACTCTTCAATTTACCGTAAGTATAAAAACTCGTGGAGTCGGTAAAAAGTTCAACAGAAATGTTTCGTGTCAAAAAGTATTTTTTCAGACGTGCCTCAAACTTCGACATTCACCAATGTTACGAAAATTCAGCTTTTCTGTCCAGTTTGCTCAATCGATTACTTTTTGTGCCAGTGAAATCGATACGAAACTGTCTTTATTAAGAGTCTATTCTTATGACACGGCGATAATTAAGAGACCGTTACGATAACCGTAGCGAAGCCACCATTCGATTTAGGTTTTTATTATTTGAACGTAACGAATATTCATAAATTAAAAGTCATATTAGTCCAAGGATGAAATATAGCATTTCTTGCCAAAGACCGGAAATTCACCTCACATCTTAGAATCAAACTCTCGCACTACGCGGTTTTAAAGGAATTTCCTTCAGCAAACATCATAGGATGAGCTCCTAAAATGAGAATGAGTATAATGTATTGGTATCTTAAAAAAAGGGTGGCAAAGTCAGCAAACCATGGATATGGTCAAGCCTACAAACAATTACACAGAATTAAATAATTTCGGTGCAAATGAAAGATTCAGTTCGAATTGCAATAAAACTAATCCACTGAAATGAAATAAATATCTTGCATTTAATTTAGGTCCTAGTGAGGCACTTATGAGTCATTTGAATTTACAGCCGGTTTAGAAAAAACCTGAGAAGAATAACTCTAACACTGGTCCAGAATACACCTTCTGGACAGAGCCAGTAGTACAGTGTTCAACAGTATAGGCAGTCGCGTGGGCTAGAGATGGGAGGCCTCCAGGCGAAGGGATCGAAGCGAACACGCTGTATATGGCTCTTCACATTGTTTGCTTTATTTGGTGAGCCCTCGGGACGCTCTGCCGGGAATACAACGGCTTATTGGGGAGGGGAAGTTATCATTTTTGGAGAGAAAATTTGCACGATCTTATATGGGTGCAGTAAGTATTACGTGGTCAGGTTTTTAAAAATAGCTGGTGAGAGCAAAGGGCGAAGCAAGAGTCTTCAAGTCAAGAGTGATCGTATTAAAATAACTATATAACTACACAGGTTTATAAGAAATGCAGGTGGAGCGTAAGCTTTTTAGTGATGGAAAAATTATCCAAAGAAAATCCATTGATAGTTACGAGAACATGAATTACTATATTTTTTTTCTATTATGTATACTTAATAAAAATATTTACACATATGCCTAGCAACAATGACTGGCGTTTTTTTTGTCACCATATAATATAAAGTGCTACTAAAGGCACCTTTAAATGACGTCACAGCGGAAGTTATCCTGCGGGTACCGTATCAGCTAATTAGCATACAACAAGGCTACGTTACGTAGGCACCGGGGCTGCGAAGCAGACTAGAGGCAGTACATTCTCCTCGCTACACTTTGAATTATTTATGCTATCAAGCTTGCAGGTGGTGGCATTGTGTTCTCTATACCTTAAAGACGCACTAGTTAACTGTCGATATTGCGTAGGTTTTGCTAAATAAATCGTCTACGTAAAATCAATGTGATATTGATGCTTATTCCGTTATACAAAGTCATTAAACTGCCGAGTGTGATAAGGACGCCAATTGTACTCTACTTATATGTACACTATATTCATTTTGGTGTATCTCTTGGTGTTGTCAGTAAAGCTTAAATCATAATAAATAATATGATTGAATGTGTGCACATATTTTTATCCTTTTGTTTTGTTGTTGGGGTTTTCATGCATTTGAACTATGTGGTAGGCAGTACTTAAGATCCACTCCCTATTGAACGTCACGCTGCTAAATACTGCATATGAATTCCTCACGTTGGATAGGACGCCGAGGAGGCTGTGATTTGGCTTCCTAAATAGCAGTCCATCCCCTAATTCGTCCCTTAAAATACATAAAATTATTGTAACAATACTTACAAAGCCCTCTAAGGAGATGCGCGCACAATTTGATAAAAAAAAATATTTTGAAATTTAGATATGCTTATTAATTTCTGTCATAAATAGTAAAGGTAGTGCCTCCGATCTGCCTCAAGTATATAAGTATAAAATTAATCAAATGCATATGTTACGTGTGAAGTGTGGTTACACCGATAATACAGTACCCCGAGCATGAATAATTTGCGACTACATATTTGAAATCGTAATTCGATATATGTCAAAATTGTCATACAATTTTTTAGTTCCACTTTTCCCCGGCGTATAGCTGTTCATTTTCCCATACAATAACAGTCGAAGGCGGTACGAAAACGTTGTCGCAATTTATTCATGCTTGCACTACTGGTAGCAAGAACATCTTTCGTTCTACTACGTAGTTGAAAACGTAGTTCTCATAATGTCGAAATGTTCATACGAATTTTTAGTTCTGCTTTTCACCGCCGCAGCGCTGCTCATTTTCGCATACAAAAAGAAGCGGGTACGATGAATGATCCGTAGGATAGATAGGATAGATCCGTAGAGAGAAGTTCAGCCAGCTGCACCTCGGTCGTGGTAAAACAAGGTGTAACCACACTCGGCTTTTAGCCGTAACATATGCATTGTATTATGTGAAATCGACTGTACTATCTAATAATATTATGTACTTACAGATGCACGAAGCTCCCTTTTACAGCTCTTGCACAAATTGTAGCTGGACCTAGCCTAAAACCAAGAGACGGTTCGCAAAGACTTTTATCGACTAATTCTTGTTTTGATAAGCTCAGATGACGTAATTTTCTATCAGGTGGGAGTTTGCCCGGATGGTTGGGGATAATCTGTAATGAAAAGTTAACTAAAGAATTGATATACTGGAGAAAAAGCTGAAAAAGAATTAGTTTTCGGTAGCTGTTTTTACGTTTTGGTATGCTGTCCTAAGGCTGCCCTTTTCTGTAACCTGGACAATGTGTGTGCATAATTTCACGATGATCGGAATTATCATAATATATAATTCTTAGTAAGGATGGCAAGGTAAGACCAGGATCAAACAGAAATCGTACTCACCGACTGCCTGCCCCACCCGACAACGATTGCACTAGTATCCCTTCGCATACCTTTGACCAATGGTATCGGTTTGATATAACCGTTGACCGGCACTGGACGATCCATCAGCAACACAGCTAAGTTATTCTTGTATATTCCATCGTACTTGGGATGAATTATGTGGTCGACTATGTGCCTTACGCACAGTGAGGATCTTGGTACTGTAGCACCGAGATAGGCCGTGATACGACCACTTTGTAGATCTCGCTCCTCGGCACAGTAAGCGTTGGTCAGTACCGTCCTGTTTGTAAGAAGGGACGCACCACACGAAGACGGCCTGGTAATTTGAAACATCAGGAACACAGCGTGAGGATACTGACCGATGTCCACATCACTCCCCTTGTAAATACGTAACGATTCTTTTAAGGTTTCATTCGAATATATTGATGGGATGCTCAACAGGAGCAAGTTTAGCGATCGATACATTATTTGTGAGTGAATGAAACTTTCTTAATGTGAGTTGCGTTAATTAATTACTCAATTTGACGATCCAAATTGGCTTTGCTTTTAATGATGATTAATTAATTAATTCGAAATTGTGTTATGTCGATACACTGCTAAATTTAAATATGATTACGGCTTTTTGAATATATAATCCTGGTGAAGGAAATGAAGTATATAAAATTGTGCATTTTCACATCTTCTGCACGGTACTTAGTTCCCGTAGGTTTTTCACATTACTTCATGATAGATTGTTTTTAATTAATACAGGTACTTCAGAATCGTTCTTCCTTACATTGAAACTCAATATGGAACAGCTTGTATTGCATTATATCAAAAAAAAAAAACTATTATCATCACGCCAAGTGCCTTTGTAAATAAGTAAGTTTGTAAGAGAGAGAGAGAGCGATTACGCTCTTTTACTCTTGACTTAAATGGCATTGCAAATGACAATCGATAAAGGATTTTGGTTAACAGTGGGACACTAAAGGCTAAATAAGATAAGATAAAAAAGACAGATTTTATTAAACATAACCAATTAAATTCAGGCACTAAACTTTTTACTTCACTACTAGCAATACAACCGTTTGGTGTTCTTTTTGATCCAGTCATAGAAATAGCTGACGTCAGTGTACACAATGATTTGGGAAGACCGCTGTGGCATCTTGTGTGAAACTATGCCGATCTGGATATAACCGTTGATGACTAGCGCGCCGCCGGAATCGCCCCTGTGCAAAAAATTACGATAAAATAATAGCTATCTTTCTACCCGCGACTTCGCTAGTGTAGCGACAGTATATAAAAACGATAGGTCCGATCTGTTTTCTATAGGATTTGAGTAAAAACCTCCGAAGTGAGCGTGTACATCGCAAAAAGAGTAACATAAGTAACTATGCTACATTTTAAGTCTTGAGGGCGTATGCTTTTGGAGATCTCGTCATGAGTCAGTCACTAGCGATACCTCTGTAATTTAAGGGTCTATAAGCTATGGTAACCGCTTACCATCAAGCCGGTCTTACACTTGTTTGCCTTCACGTATGAAAAAAGTCAATACCTATGTTATCACTAATACACAAAGCATAATAAAATTGTATGAGAAACGATTTGTATGTTTGTATTTTTGTTTTTTATGAATAGACTCAAAAACTATTGGACCGATTTGAAAAAAACCTTCAGCAGTGTCCTCCCTGATCCCAGTTTTATCCCTGAGTGTCAAAGGCTTTAATATTATATTGCTACGCGGACAAAGACGTCAAAAAAGCGTTTAAATAAACATACATGGCAACAGTCTCTATTTCGCCTGCACTGCGCGCACAGAAAGTTCCCGGACTTATAGTTCCAATCACTTTAGCACAGTCCTCCGTCTCCATCACGTTTTGGGTAATAAACATCAGTCTATCACCCGACGTTAGTTTAACTTCCTGTAAACGGTAAAACCATTCCAAAACCATAAGTATAGTAACATTACTTTGTTATTAATGTCAAACTAATATGATGCAAAATAAAGCTTCTTTTTCCTAATAGGGTTTTTTATTAGGGTGCTGTTTGACTTTTCACAACAATAAACAATTAGCACGCTTGTATTTTAGAACATCGTTTATTCTGTTGTGCTAAACCAATTTGACAGGACTAAAAAGTCTTGCTATCCCTTTCTCATATGCTGGGTTAAATAAGGATGGCAATATTTTAGATCTTGTCTAATTCGTTTACTTTAATGATTGCGTACAACAGAATACGATTAGGATTAGTTTCCATAGCGTATAATCTACTTCCTTGTCTGTTCAACGATCAAAAGTATTTAAAAGTTGTCTTACATTTGTAAGTCCCCATCCGGCTACTTGCGCAGTCTTGCTATACGGAGGGTTCTTCATAAGCACAATCCTCTTCACATTTTGAGAAAACTTTAAGGCAGTCTTCACTTTAACCAATCCTACGTCGAACAACGACTCCACAGGCTCATACTTGCTATGTATAATGAAAGAAGACACAGTAGAAGCCCGTCCTTTGTACATAGTCTCGCTTCCAACGTATATCAACATTTTTCGCACTCCGTCACAACCGTCTAAGCAATGCGCAGCCGTCATTAGTATTTTCTGGTTCAGAATGGAAGAGCCGCAGATCCACATGCTATGTCTGTTCGAATTCATCTCACAGCTAAACGACAAAAGCCCTGTGTGAGGGAAGCGTTGTATTGGTGCATATTTACCCTCCACCATAAAAGGCTCCATGACCGACTGAGCTGTCACTAAACCCAGTGTTATGATGCATATGAAAATGGTACCAAACGGCGATATTTGCAAGGAACCTCTATTAAGAAACATTTCTCTTACAAGACTAGCGTTCGCTCTACCAGTTTTGATTTCTGTTCAGCTTGTTGATTTTATAGTCGACATAATTAGGTATGTAGTTTTCATTAATGATTTGATTTTTCCCTTTCGAAGGATAATGTCACGCATAATTAATCTAAGTCATGAATAACTGAAAGGTTTTATTGTTTTTTTATACGACATACCAGATGGTAAGCAGTCACGTGGCCTGTAGCCGCTAGAAATACTAGTGCATTGGCCACCTCGTTGTTGTAAAGGACTCACTGTGCTAGCAGCATATCTTACTACTAGCGCAGTGATCCTAGTGGAGCACTGGCAACCTTACTCACCGCAGAAAAACAATACTACGTCAAAGTAGTGTTATTGGACTGCGGTCTTCTGTAAGCTACCGTACCCAGCCGGCCTGGGAAAACACACGGGACATCCCATTTCGCAATACCTCTCTTTGTAAACTCATTGTGTGATAAATCACTGTACCGCAGTCTATAGACACCTGTAGTGAATCAGTGATGAGTTGCCAATCTTATGTTGGAAGTAAAGCTAGAGTTACACAGAGAACATTAGTAATAATCTGAAAGATCGAATAGGTATCTTTCTTTCCAATCTACGAGGCGTTAAAACCTGAACACTACACAGCATTAGCACAATCTTCAGTTTTTTTAAACCAACATGGTGGGAAACAAGCATATGGCCCACCTTATGGTAAGCGGTCACCGTAGCCTATGGACGCTTGCAACGCCAGGGGTAACACTTGCGCGTTGCCGATCCTGAAATTATTCTTGAGTTTTTTTATACCTGTACGGTGGCACAAGCATACGGCTCACCTGATGGTAAACAGTCACCGTAGCCTATAGCCGCTACCAATACCAGGGATATCACTAACGAGTTGCCAACCCTGTTGTTAATGAGGAGTAACTGTCCTACGTCTCTTTTTTAGCTCATGGTGGGATTAATCACTGTACTTAAACTTAGAAAAACTCATGGGTACAGGTCGGGATTTGAACCTAGGCCATCGGATGACAGGTTGCTGCTTCAACCACAAGGCCACCACGGCTTTGTATGTTTTGTATTCTTCATTATGGATTCTCGCCATAAGGGCAGCCCCGTGCTTAATATAATACGTGTGCGTTAGCTCGAAGATAAATATATGTGAGAGTATGTACAGTAGGTAAAAGGTGACTTATATTAAGGATCACGCTCGAGGTAGATTCCTTATCCTGAATAAATTCAGTGTCTAGGAAATGGCACGGTTGCGTGGATTTTTGAGTTTCGAAGAAAAACCTTTAATTTAAAATGTATCATGAAAAAAGCTTTTTCCCCGTGACTTCTACCTAATATAATACCTAGTGTAGGTATACATATAGCTATATATTACTCAGGAATAATGTATCTTTCTAAATGTATATTTCTACAAGTAAAATCGGTCGAATGGTTTTTGATTTTATTAATTACAAACAAAAATACAAATATTTTCTCATTATAACTTATGTATAAATGCCCGAAAAACGACAATGGTCAAGTTGGGACCTATAAAAAATATTCGATAACAGTGCATACAATTTTCTGATTGAGTCCTCACCTCTGCCCTAATCTTTACGGAAGGCATAAAATATCTGTTCCGATATTTTAAAGGAGGAATTTGACTGACATATCAACGCACAGCCTAAGCGGCTGGGGTCAGACATGATTTTTTTACAGTAGGTATCTTTTATGACGTAGGCATTCGCTAAGGAAGGGTTTTTGGAAATTCCACCCATAAGGGGGTGAAACAGGGAAAATGAAAGTTTGTATAAAATTCATCATTTTTGAAGTTAAGCGGATGAAAATTTATATTTGGCATTTTAATAAAAAAAAAACGGTTTTTGGAAATTCCATCCCTAAAAATAGACGATGAAAATTTGTATGATAATTTTCGTACTTGTATTAAAATCATACATGCACATAATAAATATATTGTAGATATTGTGCATGCAAATTTATTCACAGTCAAATTCCTTAATAGTTTCCATAATCCAGTCATAGTGGTGTCGGACGTCTGCGTAAATTGCTATGTGGTCTGATATGCTCGGCACTTTGTAGGACACCACGCCGATCTGAATGTAGCCATGAGTGAAGAGGGCACTGCCGGAGTCTCCCCTGGAATGTTTATTTATTTTTATTTTATACCACTAAGGTGGCACACAAGCATACAGCACACCTGATGGTAAGCAGTCACCGTAGCCTATAGCCGCTAGCAATACCAGGGGTATCACTATCGCATTGCCAACCATGTTGTTGATGAGGACTGTGCCAGCAGCATTACTACTAGCGCACCGTATTTTCGTTGAGCACTGACAACCTTAATTACCGCAGAAACACAACACTACATCAAAGTAGTGCTTTTTGACTGCTGTCTTCTGTAAGGTGGAGGTACAGTCTCCAGCTGGGCGGCTCCAATATAATTGGAAAACCCACAGGAGATCCCAATTCGCCATTCCTCTCTTTTTAAGCTCATGGTATGATTAATCACCGTACTTAATCTTGGAAAAACTCACTGTGAGTTCGAACCTGGGGCCATCCTATGGCAGGCCGTTGCTTCAACCGCAAAGCCACCACGGCTACTAACATAAAATATACTCTAAATTAGGACATAGCTTTCTTCGTGCAATATAAATTAGTGGTGGCCGAGTGGTTGAACAGACCGTCTGCCAATAGAAGTGAGGTGCATACTCCGCGATCATACTCCTGGTGTTATAAGTGGCCATTGGTTAAGGTAACCGCTCACCAATAGGTTGGCCGTACGCCTGTTTCCAATAATCAGAGTGGTCCGGGTTCAAACTCACTGTTATTAATCACACCACATGCGTTTAAACGAGATAGAGCGCAATGGGATAGATTTCTCAATAAAAACTAGTATGTAATAACTAGCAACTAGCTAATTTGCTGCAAAATATTCCTGCGAAGGCTGCGAAAAACGCTTACAGAATTCCTCGCCATTGCGATCTGCTGGCAGTAAGGAGATTCATCCTAGCTTCTTATAGCACATTTCTCAGAAGCTAGGGTTTTGAACACCCTTGGTATAATAAGCGTCCTTAGGCTATATTGTCGAAGCGAATTTTCACCCGCTACCCATAATTAAAGCACAATGTCTAGGGTTTTTTTTAATCATGAATATTAGTGCCGGTTCTTTCCAGGTGTTTTAATCCGATCCGGTGGTAAAGTTGTGCCTTACTAGAGTCTATAATTAATAAACAATTTTGATTTGTATCATTCAATTTCTACCATTCTCCTAGATCATAATGCACTTACGAGTATGTAAGGCTAGCTTTTGCCCGCGTCTCAAACTTTTCTGGGATACTTATTATCTTGTGTGTTAATCCAGGCTTATAATCTACACGTATGCCAAATATCATACAAATCCGTTGAGCCGTTTTTTATGTGATTAAGCAAAAAACATCCATACTCACAAACTTTCACATTTATTATAATATATTAGTAATATAAATTCATCAGTAACATACGGATTGACGGAGCTCTCGGAGGATTCTCCGCAAATCACACCATCAGGTATGTTTCTTATGACATTAATGCATTTCCGCCTCGAAGTTACTCTCTGGTCAGTTATCTTAATAAAATTCGTTGATATGTGGTTTTTTATCTATAACAAACAAGTTGTTTTTTTGTTCAAATAAATTATAACTCATGTATGCTTATCAATGGTAGTGGCGACATGCACGTGTGAACTCTGCTTCATCCAGTACAACGTACCAAACCGGGTAATGTACGAGCTTTTTTTTTTTCTTTTATACCACTAAGGTGGCACACAAGCATACGGCCCACCTGAAAGTAAGCAGTCACCGTACCCTATTGCCGCTAGCATACCAGGGATATCGCTTAAGAGTTGAAAACCTGTTGTATTTGTAAATTGTCACGATTTATTTATTATTATTATGACTGTTATTGTTAATTATGACGATTTTAATAGCTCCCCCCGTGTGCATGCATCTATAGATGTAATAGATTTATTAATCGTCATTTTCACCACCTTCTAGGCTACTGTGCCGTTAGTAGGAACATTTTTCGACTACGTATTCGAAAACGTTACTCAGGAAATGTCAAAATTGTTCTAATAATTTTTAGTTCCACTTTTCACCGCCGCAGCGCTGTTCATTTTTCAATACAGTAATACGGATAGGAAAAATACGGATCGATGACAGTACAATAATATATAATAGAATATATAATACTTTTTAAGCGTGTTTATTAGTTTTTTTTTTATGTAGATAATTTATTCAAACTTACATCAACCAATCCCCATCCGGCAATTTTGGCATGCTTACTATTAGGCGGGCTTTTCATCAGTGCTATTCTTCGTACTTTAGTCCCTAAGGGCAAAACTACTTTCGTCATTATAAGAGCTATATCGTTCCTTGGAAATGATTGAAAATGTGGATGTAATTTAAATTTAACCGCACTAGTTCGAAAACCCTCTAGCTTGTGTTCGCTACCCACACCAATGGCGATGCGGGTGCTTCTTAAACAATGCTCTAAACAGTGGCCTGCTGTCAGAACGATGCGTTGGTTTAGAATTGATGACCCACAATAGAAATGGCTCATTTGATTATGATTTTGCGCGCACCGTATGCTTAGCGCCGCTGCGTGCGGCGCATCTTCAATTTTCGCGTAATCACCACCTTCGATCATCATCTCATTAGAACCACCATTAGAACCACTTACAAGAACATCTAAAGTTAAAATAGTAGTTAAACGTAACAATAGCATAATTGCCAGCAGGTCTGAACACGGATTCAATTGATTTACAATTTCTTTGCTGTACGCGTATTCGCCTATAAGGATTTAAGTGTCGAACTAATTAATTTGCCCAATCGTTATTTCTAATTGTATTTTGTATGAGCAATCCCAAATACACTTAACATTTACTATCAGTACTGTAGATGGTAATTTAGCTCCGTAAAGTCTGAATTTAATAATTAGTTACCAAAATTACGGTTTCTTTTGAGAGGTAGGGCGATTTGGGATTGCCCGTGGGTTATCCCATTTAAATTGGAGCCGCCCGACTGGGGACTGTACCTCCGCCTCACAGAAGATCGCTGTGAAATAACACTACTTAATTTAATGTTGTGTTTCTGGGGTAAGTAAGGTTGCCAGTGCTCCACGAGGATACGCTGGGCTAGTAGTAATACTGTTTAGAATTTGGTTACAAATTTGTTCTTACTAGTTACGGTTACGATACGAGGGCTGATCTGCAGAAAGCGCCATCATTGTTAGCTTCATAACACACTAGCGGCCCGCCCCGGCTTCGCACGGGTAGACATTAGTTTCAGAGCATAGACAATTAGCAAATATTTTGTCTACTCGTGCGAAGCCGCCCCGGCTAGAAATATTGCATCTAAGCCCCTTAGATGCAATATTTCTTATATTGCATATTAAAAATCTTGAGAAGATAGTCATATTGTCTAACGGCCGAGCAGCATATAATCGAGTGCTTGAAGATTTTACGATACACTTGATTTACTCGCCTAAGGCTCAATGGTTAAGTACGGTACTTAAAGTAAATATAGCAGTAATTACTTGATATTACCTTTGCAAACTTAATACAGCTCGTTTGTTTTTCGTCTACTTCAAATCATTGATGTGTTATTACGTAATGCCGCTTAGAGGTTTTGATTACATTGCGTTAATTTGCGTTACACTTTTGTTTTTGCTTTTCTTTTGGACGATACCGTCGATTTAGTGGCATGACTGCTACGCTATGTGACCTGGGTTCGATCTCCGCCTAGCATGATACTATTTCATAGTTGGTTTGTTTTTATTTAGCATAATATAATAAAGAATATTAAAAAAAGTTTCATATTTTCACTTTGTCCAGACAATTACGAATACAAAACCGGTCTCAAGTGATGTTCATTCATATTTGTGGCAATGGATTTTTATATAGATATAGAAGTTTAATGTAGGTACATTAAAATTATATATCTATATAAAAATCCTACTCAATAATATTTTTTACAAAAACCTTGACCTTAGTCCCTGAAATTTTTGAATGAGTCGAGTTGAACAAGAAACCGGGTATTTTTTTGTAGTATAAGTATTTTCGAACCTTGACAATCTGAAATGTATCCCAAGTAACGAGATCATTTTGAAATAAGCTCGACTAGAGCAGATGCTCGCTCCACCAATGACTGCGCATGGTGAATGCACCTGAACCATTGCGGTACTATTGGACGTGAAGTCACTTCGTACTCACTGCAACGTTTACGCCTTTGGCGTTGACACCAAGATTAGAACGCAGCAACGACTTAATGCTGCGTTCTAATCTTGGTGTCAACGACACGACGATGTCAATATTGGCTGATTTTATTTATTCGCTACACGTTAATTGATAAATAAAAATATCGATATTTTTAACGGCTGAAAATATGAATTAATATTTTTATATATTAATGAAGTTGATGTATTTATATTAGTTCGTTGAAGTTGATATAAATATTGATATGATATTTTTATTCGATATCATTAAATTTATTTATTTAATTTGATAATTATTTTCAATTATTCGTTAATTTTAACGGTTAATTAATATATTCGACATCTCCAGGATGGTAAAACTACTTGGCAAGGTTAATTATGTCCTGTAGGGCTAGCAAGAATAATTGCGACAACGTTTTCGTATCGCCTTCGACTATTTTTGTATTGGAAATTGAACACCGCTGCGGCGGTGAAAAGTGGAACTAAAAATTAGTATGACAATTTTGACATTTCGCGAGTTACGTTTTCGAATACGTTGTCGAAAAAGTTCATGCTACCGGCACTGTATGTCTTTCAAACCTAGAAAATGCGTTTGACAGGGGTACATACTTTCTCCAATCCTCTTCAAGACCTATTAGGGGAATATTTATCTTGTAATCGATATTTATTTTTACTCGATAAGTTATAGTACGTAAGCGAACCAGTCTGCTTACGGACACATAGTAACGCTAAAAGCAGCAGAGTACAAAGAAAAAGTACGGCAAATGGCGGCACCGTTATTTGGAGAAGAGCGGAGTACCGAGTAACTGTCGTGTTCCGGTTCCAAGCGTTATATTCTAAGCTTAGGTGGTTCTTGAACCTATTCACTTATTGTTTCCTAGGAACTGCCTGAGAATTGCACACAGTTGCGAGTATAGCTACGACAGAAAAAATCTTCTTTATATATTTAATGGCAACAAAATTAAATTCTTTTTTTTTTTTTTTGGGATATGGTCTCTCGCAGTTAGTTCGAGGGAACTTTTACTGCTTAACCGGACTAAAGTGGCGAGGCCATTTAAGGCCTCCAGCCAGAAGGGGGACATAATCTAATCAACAGAACTAAGGGCGTTGCTGGGATATGGGCTACGGAGCCTAGACTGGCTTTGGGGACGAAGAAGACGGGATGAGTGCGACGCTCCTCGCCGGCGAGGGCGGTACAGGGGTCGGTTTGCGGTTTGTGCGCGTTTAATGGCTTCCTGGAGTAGGGTGGTGTCATCGTCGGGATCGAAGAGGACATGCCTTGGTCGACGACGTTTCGATATTCGAGATGGTGTATATCGGGCGGCCGCTGCTATCAGCGGGTTGGAATGTTTTTCGGCAGAGTCGAAAAAACGTTTGGCCATCTGTTTTAGAAACTGCTTGATGGTAGGCAGTTTCAGATCCACATGGAGTTGGCTATTGCGGATGTACCACGGTGCACCGGTAGCCTTGCGCAAGAATCGGTTTTGAACCACCTGCAATCTATGTATGTGGGACTTGGCCGTGTGTGCGAAGACCACGCCGGCGTAAGTCATTATTGGGCGAATGCACGCAAGGTAGATTCGCACCTTATACTTGAGGGACAATTTACTGCGTGCATTTAATAGGTGATGGAGTCGTCCAAGGGCAAAAACGGCGCGATTGCGAACTGTCTTTATATGCTCACGGAAGGTGAGTTTTTGGTCGAGGATGATGCCTAGATATTTGGCCTTTGATTCCCATGGAATCGGTTGGTCGAACATCGATAGTGGTCGGATTGGAGCGTGGTGTTGGTCGCCGGATCTCGAAAAGAGGACGGCTGCGCTCTTGTCTGGATTCACTTCGATCCTCCATTTCCGGAACCATTTGCCTAAGGCAGAGGCTGCGGCCTGGAGGTGTCGAGTGATTGCGTCGCGACTACTGCCGGTGTAGTAAATGGCCGTGTCGTCGGCGAATAGTGCCAAGTTTACTTTTGGTCTTTTTGGGATATCGCTGGTGTATAGCGTAAATAGGAGTGGGGAGAGTACAGAGCCCTGAGGGACTCCTGCTCGGATCGATCGCGGGGACGACAGAGCGCCCTCTATGCGATAACGGAAGCTTCGTTTCGACAAAAAGTCTCGTATGATGAGTACGAGGCGGTCTGGCACTCCCAGTTGGTACAGCTTATAAATTAAGCCGTTATGCCAGACTTTGTCGAAGGCCTTAGCTACGTCGAAAAAGAGCATGCCAGTTGTCCGCTTTCGCTGAAAGCCCATACTGATGTGTTCAACAATGCGATGCAGTTGCTGGACACACGAGTGCTTGGTTCGAAAGCCAAACTGTTCGTCGGGAATGAGTTTATTTGACTCGGCGTAATTTTTGAGTCTCTTATAGATAAGCCTTTCGTAAATCTTCCCAAGGACTTTGAGAAGACTAATAGGACGATAGCTTGAGGATTCGGTTTTTGGTTTGCCCGGTTTTGGGATACCTATGACGACAGCTTCTTTCCAAGATTGTGGAAATATGTTGTTGCCGAGAGCTGCGTTGAATATTGCAGTGATGAGAATTATAAGTTGGGGGGGAAAGAGCTTAATCACCTTATTGGTAATGCCGTCTGACCCTGGAGCTTTCCTAGGGCGGAGGTCCTTGATTATAGTTTTGACTTCATCTTCTGATATTACAGGGATGGGATATTCGGGGTTCTCAGTGGGTGGCAGAGCTGTTCTACGTTCGACTTCGGCATCCACCTTCTCGAGGTGAACCATGTCTACTGGTAGGGAGCTGGGAGAGCATTGAGCTTCAAGGTTGTCGGCTAAGCATTCTGTCTTTTCGTCGTCGTCAAAAGCGGGGCTTTGCCCGGGGCGGTTGAGAGGGGGGATGGTGCAAACCTCTTTGGATTTGAGCTTGCGTTGTAGTTGCCAGAAGGACTGGTGGTTTGGGGTAAGGTCGCTTAGGAGCTTGTCCCAGTTGGCTCCCCTCATTTCTTTCATGCGCCTCCTTACTTTACTTTGTAAGTGGTTCATGAAGGATCTGTTGGTTGCATTTGGGTAAGTCCTGTAAGCTCGGATAGCCGCGTTCTTCTCTGTTACCAGATCTCGTACGTCATCAGGCAGTTTCCAGCGATGATCGCTCATGTCTGGGATCTGCTGTGAGCAGTCGTCAATGGCCGACTGCACGTGATCGGTAAGCGAGTCGATTGCTTTTATCGTGTCGTCTATTGATACTATATTATCGGGGATGGATTCGAGGTGGACGGACGGAGTGTGTTTGAGGTGTTCCTCAAGTTTCCTCCAGTTCGTTGCCACTTTTGACGGGGCTGGTTGACCAGGATCGGGGGGGCCAGTGCGGGGGGTTAAGTTTATGATCACAGGTCGATGGTCTGAGTCAAGTTCGTCGTGTGATTCTAGGGAACTCAAACGGAGGTTTATGTTTTTTAATATTGCCAGGTCCAGAACGTCAGGACGGTGGTTAATATTAGCTGGGAAGTGGGTTGGATGCATTGGGGCCACGATATCAAAGTTTAAAATGCCACTAAGATAGTCGAGTTGCTTGCCTCTTGTGTTGCCATTTTGGCTGTGCCATGACGCGTGCTTGGCATTGAGGTCTCCCGCCACTAGGACTGAGTTGCCCAAGTTGAGGAGTACTTCGATATCGGGTCGGATGTTGATGTTATGGTCTACGGGAGAGAGGTAGGCTGATGCAATAATGATTGGCTGGTGTCCTGTCATGCCTAGCCGGCACACTGATGCCTCAATGTGGGAAAGGTTAGGTGGGTCCATGGGAATGCAGTACAAGGACCTTTTATAGTATATTAGCGTGCCGCCTTTGGCCGAACGGACTCTGTCGTTGCGAACTATTGCATAGTTTGCGATTCGAGGGTCTCGGTTAGATGGTTTTAGGAAGGTCTCTTGTACTAGAAAAATGTCTAGTTGGTGGTCGCGGAGGAACGAAGCGATCTCGTCGCGTTGGTTAATTATGCCGTTGGCATTGAAGAATCCTACTTTGAGGGATCGGGGTTTGAGTCTACTCTTTATAGTATCCATTTATTGGCCTGGGAGTAGGGAGGCGAGGGACTTGGTAACATGGGCGTATTCACCCAATGTTGCCAGAAGGGCAGGTACGTTTCCGCGTGCTGCCCTAAGTTTTGTAGCCATTTCATTGAGGCTGCGAATGTCTACTGCAGAAAATAGCTGGCATAAGAATGCCATGTTCTCTGCGGTATCATCGTCAGGTACCTCTGTGGCTTGTCGGGGTGTTCCCTTAGTCAAAGGGACTGGTTTGTTGACCGGCACGGGGGTGGTCATATTGGCAGATACGGTAGCCGGTAGGTTTGCGCTCGGTTTAGGAGCGGGTTTAGCCATCAGCGGCGGTATGGACGTGGTGGTGGTCGGTTGTTGGGGGGCAAGTTTCGGGAATGCGCGTTGGTGGTTGAGCGCGTTCCATGGGGACGGTCTTTGCGGGCTGAGGCGTTCGGGAAAGGTCGCGGAGGGGAGATTTTCCCGCAGTTGCCGAGCTTGGTTGCGCTTGGCTACTTTTGGGTTGGAGCGGGGGGCCTTTGGACATCCGCGGTAGTTGGCTGGATGGCCAGCTGTACCGCACAGAACGCAGCTAGGCGGCTCTGTGCATTGTGAGACGTCTTTAGGGCGGGGGCAGTCTTTTGTGCCGTGGTCGCCCAGGCACTTGACGCACCTAGGCTTCGCAAAACAATTGCGAGATGAGTGGCCGTATAGTTGGCACTTGTGGCACTGGCCGATTTGGCCCCTTTTATTCGGGGCTTCAATGGTAATGCCAGAGAGTTGGCATACCTTTTTTATGTTATAAATGGCCTTTGCGGCCGGGGTATGTTTTGATACGACAAAGACCATGTCGTAGATAGGGCCGCCACGTGCACCGTGCATGCGGTGTACCTCGAGAGCCGGGATGTCTTGTGACTGTAGGTCCGCTAGAATAGACTGTTCGTCTATTTCTTTGGGGATCCCTCGGATGACTACGCGGAGTAGGCGGTCCTCCGGGAGGTCATAAGAGTGAAAGGACATTGATCTGTCCTGGAGCATTTTGGATAAGGACCTGTGGTCCTTAGCTGTGGGGACCGTGATTTTTATCCCATGACTCGTTGTTCGAGCCTGGGTATACTGAATTTTGTGGTCATTACACCACTTTGAAACTACCGTCCATTTATCTTTATCGTGCAGATAAATGGGCGGTGGTGAACGCTCCTTCCGCGGGGCTGGGGTTTCATTGACCCGGGGGCTGATGGGCCGTTCCGCCTGAGCAGGGGCTGATGCCTGAGAGGCGTGGGTCGCGGAGACCCGAGTTGCGGTCTTTAGGGACTTGGCCGGGTTAGGGCCCTCAACGGTTTTGGTCTTGATAGACCGTTTCTTTTTTCTGCCTACGACGACTTGGAAGTCATCGGGCGAGGATGTGGAGCTTGAGTCGGACAGATGGTCGGACTCAGAGGCCATTTCCGCGTCGTTAATGACGGGCACGATTAATGCCGGTGAAATTCCGACAAGTGGACTCGCCGGGCTTTCCTCGAAGTGGATTGGGTAGGTGGGCGGCGTCTTTGTGACGCAGGTAGCCCGTGTGGCAACATCGGCGGGTTCGATGACGTCATCGATGACTGGCATCTGTGCCGCATATTTTTCTTGGAAGTAAGGGTCCTTCATAAGGACTCTTACAAAAGCCAAGAGGGTGGCGTCGGCCATTTTCTTTAAAAATGGTTAAAAAATCCACATGGGTAGAACCGCTGTGGGTGCTGGTTGGTTTCCTATCCCTGGGTTTGACGGGCCCAGGGGTGTGTTTTTGGTGTGTCGTCCCTTCTTGGCGGGGAAAGCCAAGCAGGGTTGAGTAGGGTGTGCCCTAAGCTTGTGATCCCGTCGCCAGTCTTATTGTGCTGACGGGTTCCTAACAGCCTTGGTGCAGAGGAGACTTTAGGCCGAAACCTTAAGAAACCAAACAACACCAAGGAATGGGATGGTAGGGAGAGGGTAGGGGTGGGATGGAGGAGATGGTTAGCGTCGACTAGGAGTCCCCCCAAGGCCGGTGGTGCTAACCCCGTCCGATTGACTGTTTTGCCCAGAAGGGGCAAAACGGGTGTGTCGGGTCAACACCCCACTCGGTTTCGTTGGCACCGTAAGGTTTCCACCGAGGACCACCAAACAGTGGTTTTTACCCAGATGGGGCAAACAGTATTCGCGGTCTCAAGAGAAACAGTCGAGGAGATCGAGCGTTGCCTAGATAGGCAAGTCTCGATCGAATGGCAGTGCGACGGCAGAGCGCAGCACAGAAATCACACGAGAACACGTCCGCACGCGGCGAGCGCTCAAGTGAGAAATGAATGGTTTCACAAAATTAAATTCTCTTTGTATTTCATTTTATATCAAATTATAGATCGGTGATATCATGTCATAGAGTAAATCTTCTTGGCAATGTCGTACGGTCACTATTCTACCGACGGTCACTGTACTAGTCCATCAAAAATGCCGGCAACAACTTGCCGGCAACGTGGGCCTATGGAATTCATTTCACCAACCCTTGGATAATGTAATGTATTTTTTTATGTTATGTAATTTAAAATATATGCAAATTTACGAATATTATGTGAGCCACTTTTGCTGAATACGACGAGGAACAGGACATCACATAAATTGAAAAAATATTTATTTACTGCAACTTATTAGGGACAATTAATTATTATACAATTACAACGCTGAAACACTTAAATCATACTTAAATATAGTGTGTATATACAGTAAGCAAGCCTGTATCGTGAAAACCCAGATTACGATTATTATAATTAATTTAGTGGCGTTTTGGTTATATTTAGATGTTTTTTTACGTTTTTGTTTTATACAGCCGTAAATTACAATTTATTTGAGAATATCAATCAAAGTATGAATAACTAATTGATATCGGGACAAGATTATCCATTGATTGTCAAAACTTTAGTACGACACAGTACACTCGTGACAGTAGACAGTTTAAATCACAGAATTACGCGAAGATGATATTGACCTGTTTGATGTGAATGAATAAGAACTTTTATGTTTGCCTTGGATCTGGGTCTCTAGTATGTATTTACTGAGTTATACCTCTACGATATTTGATGACTTCCAAGTAGTAACAAACTCCATATTTGGGCATCTAACGCAATCTTCACAGCTCACAAGTATGGAAACCCATAATAAGCATGTCATCATAGAGATTTACAATTTCATTCGACATTTCCCACAGTAAATAGTGCAATTTGAACGAAACGTGTTGACGTAGCGATTGCGCTGACCTCATTCGTGTTGTTACTCGGTTCTCTAAAATGTTTTTGAATAATAATCAAATGATTTTTTGTAGGAAGATACGATTTAGCACAACTGGAAATATGAACTGTTTGACAAAAATTTGGCATCAAAAAATATGTTAAAAATTCAGATGTTCATTTCAAGGAGATATTTTGCAAAATAGTACCTCGAAAATAAGTGTATAAATTGTTTTTAATAAACGATATAATACTGTTTTTTAGGTACTACTATCTCAAAATTACAGAAGAGACAAAATACTGAAACACTACCTGATAGATTTCATAAAAAAAACTGCATTAAACGGCCGACATTGCTTGACGCTATACTTATAAATATTGCATAAAATTTACAAAAATAACCCTAAATGATTATGCTATATTGATTTATACTTGTCGAGTAAAGATCACAACTATCTGTAAGGTAACTTCTAAAAGTCTCACAGCAACCACACCACTATCAACAAAATTACTGAGCTCAAGTCTGCATTTTCTCAACACATAGATTAGTTGGATTTGGAAACGAGTAAAAAAGAAATTACCTACATCAAAGCCAACATTAATTGGACCGACGTAGGAGGTGATTATGTGCTAAGTATATTTATTTTCGGCTCATTGATTAAGCTTTACAATAGAAACCAATCTGTTTGTTCCGTATAAAAACATTGCTCTAATTTGAAATACAGTTTCTCGTTTAATTTAGCAAAAACTGCTCCAGTTAAGTGGAATCAGCAAGTGATACAATTTTAATCCTCAATTCCGTGGTTTTAATTTTTTTATAGTTTGCTCCAAATTACTTGGCTATTAACATTTCTTGCTGTACATTTGCTTCTTTTTATGGAATTTTTGATGTGATGACGGTTATGCAGTGACGCACTTCCGGTGCGAGAAATGAAGCGATGATTACCCACTATGTGTTATGACACTCTTATGTGCCAATCAAGCTGTATATAATATAGTATATCTTATTCACCACATAGCATTGCCTCCATATTAAGATCCAATATTTCGAGACGATTATTTCAACAAACACTTCAATGCAGATGTGTGGGCTTATACTAAGCTCTTGACAAGAGTATAAGCGTTTAGCAAATAACACTAGAAGAATGATTTTTCGCATGATGAATGAATACAGATCTGTATTATAATGATGTTAAAGTTCTTTATACAAAAATTCCGTTGCGTAGCTGCGTTTCTATCCGATCATCAAAACGCTTATACCAAACTTGTGCCAGAATTTTACTCTCAATTTACTTCTGAATTGACAACAGTTTTAACGCACAATGTAGGTCAGATGGCAGTCGCTTTGTGTTAAGATCTGGGTACCATGAGGTAGTTAGATGTTTTTATAATATATATTTGTCGATGTCTTGAATTGTGTTCTTAGTAACGTGCGTGCTCACATTGGTGAACTAAAAATTTTGGTATTGATTGTAGTTTCGCAATCAAAATACAATGTAGGTACTACAACACGTGCATCTATAACATCCAGTTTTGGAATTCAGTACGTTGTGTAAGCTTGGGCGTGGCTGAATGATTTGTTGCTCACGGCTTTCCTAGTTCGAGATCTCAGGTACCTACTTTAGTACCTGCCTATTGCTTGCTATTATACTAGGCTTTGGAATGAGGACATCGGCCTTCGCATATGACGTGTAACATTAGACAATTCTACCTCTTTTTTGTCGCTAAGACTTAAACGAAAGGCGTCGCTTCTACTAAGAAGGTCGCTGAATTGACAACACTGTTTCCCGGCCTCTTGTAATGCATTTCCGTTCACTTTATCATGGAATAATGAAAAGATGTCAATACACATCAATAAAAAAACTGACATCTGTACCAAAAAAAGTTAAGGAAAAATTAAAAAAGCCTTTAATAGCCTGTAGGATAGATCACTTGGGTATAACATGGTCTGAAGAAGGCATAAGATATGATTATGATAAATTATCACATATATTTTAGAAGCTATACATACGGTATTACAATTGAATTTAATAACGCTTATCAACTTTATTGATCGCCCAAAAATACGCTACTCAAAAGACTGCGCAAGCAACGCATAAACAGCTTTGTACAAAGATGTTTTTGATGCCGCACCACCTTTGCAATGTAGGCATCAGATGTTATTGAAGTGCAAATCAAGTATTGTAATCATTATTGAATTTTCCTCGCCTTAATTCACCACATCTCTAAGCAATGCGAAATAAACACCAACAACTCTTATTCCATTCCCATTTCCGCACTGTAGGATGGAACATAATCGTAAATTGATCAGACACATGACCACCAACCACCAGGCGTTGGTCGCTTGAACGATGTAAACAAGTGTTGTATACGTCGCAGTGACGACTGTGTGGGTCACGTGATTCTGGAGACATTTACATAGACATGCGCTTGGATTTGATAAAGTGGAAGTGTAGTGGACACACGCAACGCAGGTGCTGTGTCAGCATATATGAGCGCGTGTGATGATTATATTTGATGTGTTCAGTAGTTCTTTAGCAAGAACAACTTCATATTCGAACAACTACGTATTGGTATCGCTTTCGACTATTTTGTACGAGAAATTGAACAACGCTGCGCCGGCGATAAATGGAACTACAAATTCGTATGGAAATGTTGTCATTTTGAAAGTTACGTTTTCTAATACCTATTCGTAAGATGTTATTGCTACTTGTTCTGTTTTATACCACTATCGTAGGAAACACGCATAACGTTAAGTAAGTAAGTAAATAAAACGGTCGCATATGACAACAGAAAATTGGCATCACTATACCCTGGCATCAAAAAACAGATAGTATGTGCAACGCCAAGGGCTATGTCACCCTAAGCACACGTAGCCGGCCCTGTTAAAACCTCTTTACACCCTTCTTCAATTAGTGTCATGCTTTACGTTTTTAAATTTATAAATGTTTAAAAAATGATTCGCGCTATGTTCCGTCTGTAGCAGAAACAAAATATATCGATGGCACGGCATGTAGCTACATTTAAGGGTACGCTTTTAGCTTTTAAATACATACTTTATATTGTTCTCGGTGTCCTTCATTAAATATGAGAAGTCCTTAACTTCTCATATTTTATGAAGGAGAACGATTCTTATACACTAACGACACATCAATACACTCAATTGGTTTTTCTATCAGGTTATTCAAATTAAGCATAAAAATAATCACATATAACAAGCGTTAAAATTATAACATCGCATCTATCAAGATCATTGTAGTTCTGCCTTTAGAGTCTGTAAGCCGTGCAAGACCGGCGGGCGCCCGCACGTTGACAGATTTATCGCTACCAACTATGTTCTCAATGAGACCACTCGTTTGTATTATATTAAAGAGGCAGTTTAAGTGGGGTTTCTCTTTCATTCGTGAAGCCGACGGAATAGGGAATCCTTTTTTAAATATCAATAATCTTTTTCTTATTCAGGGAAATGGGCACTCATTTTCCACCAAGATTCTCATATTTCTACCATTTTATTTGCATATAATATGAGAAACGTATTTGAATCAAGAAGCAAATGTATAATTTTATTAGTATTTTTATACCACTAAGGTGACAAACAAGCATACGGCCCGCCTGATGGTAAGCAGTCGCCGTGGCCTATGGACACTTGCAACACCCAGGAGTATACCTCGCGCGTTGCAGACCCTAAAATTTAACTTTACTTAATTATTCACGTATAATAAATAGCCAAGGATAGCAAGCATTTAATGGCTGTTGTTTCATAATTAGTTCAGTACTTAGACATTTTCTTCTACATATAAACGAAGAAATGCACCCTCTTTATTTTTATAGAGTAAAAACAACCTGTCCTGTCCCGTCCTGTCCCGAGGATATATGTCCAAGAAATTAACCAAACTTGTACGATACAGATAGATGGTTGATAAAATGCCGCGTTACAGAATTTAACATTAATTAATTGTTTGAGCCCATTAAAATAACTCTAAAGTAACTCAAATTCTTGGGAATGTATTTATAATGATTCCTTTTATACTACCGCCAATTATAAAATGTTTTACTGGCGAATTTCAACTACAAAAATAATTATTTTTTCACACCACACCTCACACAACCAAACAGAGAAGAAGCTGTCGCGGATTTATATTGATTACTTTGGATATTTATCCTTTTTATCTAACATCACACGAAACCACATTAGGGGAAACAGGTAGGGTCGGACCGAAGATCGAGTTCTGGCCGAAACCGAAGCCGAACTTAAAAACCTTATAAATGCAGATTGACGCCTCCAGCAAGTTTTTGGCCAATTATTAGCCGAAGAGTACTGGAAGATTCGTATAATATTTAGTTAGAATGAAAAACCGAATATGATTTTGTTTTATACCACTAAGGTGGCACACAAGCATACGGCCCACCTGATAGTAAGCAGTCGCCGTAACCTATAGCCGCTAGCAATACCAGGGATATCGCTAACGCGTTGCCAACCATGTTGTTGATGAGGACTCACTGTGCTAGCAGCATAACTACTAGCCCAGCGTATCCTCGTGGAGCACTGGCAACTTACTTACCGCAGAAACACAACACTACTTTAAAGTATGATAAATATTTTAGACTACTCACAATTGGCACCGTTATAATATTTAAATAAATTATAATAATTATTAATAAAACAAAACAACTTACACCAAGTAGAGCTATGGATCAACGCAACGAAGACTACACGTGAAGAAATGGCTGATAAATATATTGGTAATTGTTTATAGGCACATGTAGCGTGGAAAATAGTATACTGCTAAGCCAGCCAGACCAATTTGCTAGGAGTACTTAAGCTATAACCACATGAGATCATCTACAAAATATGATCAGCCCATTCAACGACGAAGGAAATCGTAGTAAATGTCTTACTTTACATCAAGTGTAAGTACAAGAGGTAGGCGTAATGAGATTTCCCATAAAATAAACAGAGCCGTGAGCAAGCCGACTGAGAATAGTATTTCCTTGCAAAAATCTTAATAATTCTGCTTTGTTTTTTATGTTCATCACTTACATTCACAGTGCAGGCTCACCACCTGTCACGTCGGGACCTGATATATTTTCGACGAGAAGTGGGTTGCGCCTGAAGTCACACTACCTAAGCCTAACTCTTCGCAGAATCATTCGGCTAAGGGTTATTTTACTTATCTTTTTTTTCCCCATTCTATAGCCTACATACACTGTTGTCTAACAAGTGGGGTATAAAATCAAATAAAAAATTGGATATTGTATGTTTATTGTATACTAGCGGCCCGCCCGGCTTCGCACGGGTAGACATTAGTTTCGGAGCATAGACATTTATCAAATATTTTGTCCACCCGTGCGGAGCCGGGGTGGGCAGCTAGTATAATATATAGCCTATGTTACTCAGTGATCATTTAGCTTTCTAACTGTGAAAGATTTTTTTAAATCGGTCCTGTAGTTTCGGAGCCTATTCAATACAAACCCACAAAAATACATAAATACAAATCTTTCCTCTTTATAATACTAGTGTAGATGTGGGGTATACAGATGAGCCGTGGAGGCTGGATTCCAGCAAACGAAAAGCGTCGCCGAAGCCTAGGCGCCGGTGGAAGGACAAGCAAGATTCCTACGAGAAAGACTGGGCAATGAAAACATCCGACAGAGAGTGGAAGGAGAAAAGAGAAGCTTTTGCCCAGCAGTGGGATTTATTAGGCACATAATATATTAATAAAAAATAATGCCGGCAAGAAGTGGGTTTCTAAACTAATGTCGCTAACATTAGTCACACTACCTAATTCTAACTCTTTGGAACCTTTCTGATAGCAGTATAGACTTATCTTTATTTTCACCACTCCATACCTCACCCTTACTTGTACGTCGTGTATTATCTACTCTGAGCCCTTACCTTTATATCAAATCCGATGATTACACGAACCTTGTATTATTGCACATCTATAAACTGTTGATTAAATGCTTGTACACGCTGTGTAAATTGGCGGTTGGATAGTTCTAGCAATAAGGTGGCCTCGTAAATACTCCCGGCTCATTACGGACCCTAACGAGTATTCGGCGCGCGCGCACGTGCCCGGATATATCAGGCTGCCGCGAACACCGTCTCGCAACTAATGTATTAGGTCCTTACATATGAAATTGGCGTTTTGTATGGGAGGAACAAAAAGTCGAATATTTTTTAATATAATATATTTAATTAATCAAAGTATGAACCATTATTTTCTATGCACTTTTGCCATCTCATAGGTAGTTCATTGATCCCTTTACTAAAAAAACCAGTCGGACGGGAATCAATAAAATCTTTGAAGGCGATTTGGACTGCCCCATCGGAGTTGAATTTTTTCCCTTGCAAGA
This sequence comes from Falcaria lacertinaria, assembly GCA_951449985.1. NCBI lineage: Eukaryota > Metazoa > Arthropoda > Insecta > Lepidoptera > Drepanidae > Falcaria > Falcaria lacertinaria. The sequence continues at coordinate 9,923,585 of OX602110.1, forward strand.
AGTTATCCAAATTTCGAAAAAAATGGTAATCTGTTGGAGCAAGGTCCGGGGAGTACGGAGGATGTCTTAGACTTTCCAATTGAAGCTCTTCTAATTTAGTAGCCGTCTGTAGCGCAGTGTGTGGTCTAGCGTTGTCGTGAAGCAGCAGTGGCGTGGAGCGATTGACCAGCCTAGGTTGTTTAGCCGCTAGCTTTTCCATCATGGTTTCCAATTCCTGACAATAGACATCAGCCGTAATAGTCTGGCCAGATTTGAAAAAACTGTAATGAACAATACCGGCACTAGTCCACCAAACGCTTACAAGTAACTTTTTTGGGGTTAATTTTCGCTTGGGGCAGGATTTGGCTGGCTGGCCAGGATCTAACCATTGCGCTGAGCGCTTCCGATTATCGTAAAGAACCCATTTTTCATCACAGGTAATGATTCGGTTTAAAATACCTTCATTATTGTGCCGGTTTAGTAATGTAACGCAGCAGTCGACGCGCGTTTGCCGGTTTGTTTCAGTCAATTCGTGAGGTACCCACCTTTCAAGCTTTTTAATCTTCCCAATTTGCTTCAAGTGAATTAAAACAGTTTTATCACTAACATTGCAGCCTGCAGCTAACTCGGACGTGGTTTGCGATGGATCCGCTTCCACAATAGCCTTCAACTCTTCATTATCAACTTGAGTCTCAGGCCGTCCACGGGGCTTGTTCTGCAGGTCGAAATTTCCAGAACGAAAACGTTGGAACCAAAAACGAACTGTGTTTTCTTTTGCAACACGACCGCCATACACATCATTCACCCTTCGAGTTGTTTCCGCAGCACTAGTGCCACGGCGGAACTCGTACTCGTAAATAATGCGATATTTAAGGTTTTCCATTTTGTAAAATGAGTGACGCAAACAGAAAAAAACAGAAGAAAAAAAACAAATGAATGACGATCATCGAAGCACAAATACATGAGTCTATAGCTGTACAAATTTGAATTTGGAATTCCTTACCAAAGAGGAGAAATTCGTGATTAAAGTGGCCAGTACGAAAAACGCCAATTTCATATGTAAGGACCTAATATTTTTTTATGTAAGTCTGTATGAGTATTTTTATTGACCAAATAAAAAATCAAAGTGACGGGAAAATTAAACAATAATGCCTTGATTTGAAATTTTGTACTGTTACTTCTCATGTTTTCAATTCTCTTGTGCAACTGACTTAACATAGATACATAGTTTTTTTTAAATAATTGAACCTCACTATAACCATCGTTTGACAGTAATTAATTTGATTTTGACAGAACTTTGTGTATTCTAAGATTTTAAGCTAGTGTGTGTCACGATAATTGGCTACTTAAATTTCTTTCATTTCTGAATTGAGTATTCAAATTACGGCAACATTTTGACAGATTTGTTAATTTTGGTTGTTACTAGCATATAACACGCGTTACGAGATAATAACTTAATTAGTCATAAAACTCAGAATACAAAATATGTACCGTACATAATGATTGAATAAATAAAGAGTGCTCGACATCTACTCATAGATTTATGAATCTGAATTGGATCTCTGAACTAAATTGTAAGTAATATATTATTTACAGCAGGTTACGAATTACGTTATGGTGTAACAGACGTTCAAATTAACTGTGGTGAACAACATCGTTTGGATTACAAGACATTCAAGGCGATATATGTGTGTGTAATGCTCTATTATTGTATGTACGTACTTACATCTCCATATTAACGATGTAAAATAAAGTAAAATGTAGGTACAATACTAGCTTCTAATCTCAGCAATTGAAGGATTTGTCATGTCTGGATTGAGGATGTCTAAATTATGTCAAGGAATAATTAGCTAATAATAAAAATATAACGCTGAAAAGCAAGCGTACGCGCCTGGTGATAAGGGCAGGGTATCACTAGTGCGTTGTCAACTTTGTTATGCGAATTGTCACTTTACAAGAAGCGAACAGACTACGTTGCCGATTTTGTTGTTAAAAACTACTAAACTTAACTTATTTGACAGGTCTAAAAGTATTGCCATCCTTATTGAACCTCGGACATGAGAAAAGGATAGCAAGACTTTTAGAACTGTCAAATTAGTTAAGTTTAGTAATTTTGAACAACAGAATCGACACCTCTACTTACTGCGAGAAAACGTATCCTTAATAAGCTCTGGGCTTAAGAACCTTACTCACCAAAAAACCAAATCCTTTAACAGAGTACCGTTATTTAGCTACGATCTTCTGTAAGGTGGAATCAATAACTAAGCTAACCTCTATAACCACTTAGCCGGTCCTTGCTGTAATGATACAAACGTGTCGCTATTTATCGAGCATTAGTCACGGGTATCTCAATTTGTTCTAATCTACAATGTGTCACCACATCTGTTGCAATCTACGTAATTTCCTTCCTAGAATTGTTGGTCTTGACAACTAGCTGCACCAAGCGGTTGCATCCTTATGAGAATATTGATGTAGGTTGACCCAACGTACCCTTACAACTTTTTTTTAATTAAATATGTTGGTACATTTACCACATACAAAATAACATGTTTTGATATTACCCATTTTCTACATGTACAAAATTACTATGTATTTCGATGATCCCGTGTTGTTCCTAAATATTTTTTTATCACATTACGATGAAAGCCCGTTGAGTTAGCATTCGGTCTCTCAAAGACTCACACAGAAAAAAAACTTGTAGCCAAAAGAGGAAGTAACCAACACATAGCACAGCATAAATGTTTATTTGTTTCAGACGGGTGATGGTCATAACCAACACACGACAACATCATCATTCTCCTGCCCTTATCTCCTATTATTTGGGCTCAGCGCAATATGTATTTCTCTTCCATCCTTCTCTATCAGCCGTCATCTCTGTATTCACTTCCTTTCTGGCCATGTCATCTTTCACACAATCCATCCATCTTTTCTTAGGTCTACCTCGACCCATGTACCCGTCCACATTCATACATAAAACCTTTCTTACCACGTTATCTTCATTCCTTCGCATACCAACCAACACACGACAAAGCAAAATCAATTCATCGACATCGGACAATAAATACCTTTCTTTCAAACAAGTATCACCAGGAAGAACTATAATTACGCTTGTCAATTGAACCTCGTAAAACTATTGCACCAGCTGCTTCAGAAAGAGGAAGAGGCCCATCCTCTAAGCGTCTAATAAATCCTCGGATAAATAACGAACCTTAGGGGGCGACCATTAATAACGTGGAGGGATTTTGGCATCATATCATCACGCCAAGGCCCCCACGGAGTAGACAGAGAGTAGGTATAAAGCTCCATTTCCCTGTTGACTTGCACCTCTGTTATGTTTTTTTTACATTCATCGATCTCAGCATACATACCTGCTGGTTCTGAGTACTATTGTACCTTTCCATCATTGAGTATACTGTTAATTTGATCTAGAATGTTGACCTTCCACGGCTTCTTCTTCCGCTCACATTCGTATTTGGTCATATTCTTCCCTCGCTGTCTACTTGGTGAGCAACCTTGAGTTTGTCGAGAATGCCCCCTAATAACACGTGTTATTTTTGAAAATGCGAATATTTTGTCCAAATATATTAATGTATCTTTGAATGCGATGGAATTTACACTTCCTTGCAAAAAACGTGACATTTGCCGGAACCCCTCACATAAAATTGTATGAAATTCGGCTAGCTAGATCCCCCTAGGCGCCTCACGTTATTAATGGACGCCCCTTTAAATACACCAGTTGTCCAATTAATACAGCGAGTATTGCACCTGTAGGCGCACGCTTGACGGAGCGCCCGCGCACCGAACTGGAACGAAATAGGAGCCGTGAACATATGAACATCGGACGTTATAAGTTTAGTTAATTGAATCTGTACGATTGCTTGGTTATTTTGTAAATTACTTGTGTTTTATGCGTCATTGAGTCCCTTTTAATTGATTGAGGTCGTGTGCCTTCAATATTCTTCAACGTTTATTATGGCCATTTGTCCATAGAGACGAACACATTTTTGTATGTCCGTGAATGAAGAGAGAGTGGGAGTTTTTGGCGGGAATCAGGCGGAGCGGTTGAGATTTTTTTCCAGTGTGTCGTAAATTGTGTTATAGTGATCTTTAATGTGTATTTTTGGTGTCGATATGTGCAGTAAAGTTTCATTTAGTGACTGATTTATAGGAGCATTGGAAATAATGCCATAATACGACTTTTGGGTTAAGTGATTTAACATTTTGGTCAATAGGTTACCTCTAATCTAAAGGCGTGTTACGATCTGCTACTGCCGTGGGTTGTCTCCAGAAACTCCATTGGGCGTTAGAATGCATGACACTAGGCATTTTAATGCGGCAAACACGAGAAATTTTGCAACATGAAAATTCTCTAACACTCGACACTGGCAAAAATAGTCCCTGAAGGGATTGATTGCCATACTTAGGAAGAAGAAGAGAGAGTGACATCCGTGTAGTAAGCATCCATAGGCTACGGTATCAATCAGGTGGTCCGTAGGCATGTTTGCCCTGCAAAAGGCTGACCATTTACAAGAAACAGGAAGAAAATTAATATTTCCATCAAATCAGGGAATAATCATAATATTAAATTAAATAATCTAATTGAGTCAAATTCGTGGATGTTGGCACAATTAAATTTATACTAACTAACTTTGGTCAAGGTTGTAAGGTACATTGAACATGACATCACTAAACAATTAGGTAAGAAGATCAATGCTGTTTTTGTTTTGAGCTTGTTTCTTATATACTTTTAGGTTGCTAAAGGTTTAAGATATTGTGAAGACATTGAAGGTTCATTGACGCAATCAAAGATTGACGCCAAAGAAATCGCAGAATGCACGAGAAGATAAGATATATTGCTGACAAAAAAATATTGTATGCCAAATAGTTTTTTTTTTGTTGGATTGCATTTAAATCTTGTTTGGTTCTACAAAATTATATCAAGGCGTCGTCTTAGTGAAGGCAGTAATATAAATTCGACTAGAAATATTCAGGCCTCTCTGTAGCAATTAGTTTTGAAATTTGCTTCCCATTACTCAGACTATCTTAGATTTGGCGAAATTTATATACTCTGATTGCGCCTACATATCTTTTTTCCAAACATTGGTAATTTTCGTCAAATGTTTGTACCAAGCATCCAAGACGGATTGATGCCTCTGGAAGGTGGGTGACCGAGGTAACGGAGCGGAGCCGAGGGCGCTTCGCTTGGCTGCTCACCAGGATAATGACATTGGCTTCTTGAGCCAATCATATCTCACTTGTTCTGCTGTTATAGCTACCTGCCACAAAGCCGGTATGAACTGGTGCTAGCCGGATATTTCGTAACTTGGGTATGTTGGGCTTATTTGTGGTTCTATTCTATCCAGTACAGTTAAGTAACTATTAGACGGTCTGGTTTAAGTGAAATATGACATCAGTGTCGGCCTATTGGCAACAATGTGCTTCGCCATAACACTTGATTAGTACAAACTAGTCCAGAGTTCTACCGCCATATCTTCGTCATCAAAGTGCATTATTGTTTGTACCTTATATTAAAATACTGTGAAATATTCAAGACCATAAAGGCTTGCAACTGTCCTTTATAGATCTGTAGCCCGAGCAAAAATAACTTGTAACAACATATTCGTATCGCCTTTAACTATAACTTTATGGGAAAATGAACAGCGCTGCGGCGGTGAAAAGTGGAACTAAAAATGTGTATGAAAATTTAGACATTTTGAGAGTAACTTTTTCGAATACGTAAACGAAAGATGTTCTTGCTACCGACAGGAGTCACTTTGTAGGCTATAGCCTATGTTATCAGTAATAATGTAGCTTTCTAACGGTGAAAGAACTTTTGAAATCGGTCCAGTAGTTTCGGAGCCTATTCAATACAAACATACACATAATATTAGCCCAGAGTAGATACTATAATGTACTACGTACAAATATAAGTATAGAATACAAGCAAGCTAGCTTAAAATAGTGAATAATTTAGATGAGTTGTCTATCATAGTAGCTGAGCTGGTAAAAATGGTGAAATGTGTAAGTTTCTAGCGCGCTGGTATCGCCACGCGCGCGCCAGAGCGAGACCGAGGGTGCACGGTCTGATGCGCACAGCCTAAAAACTATTCATGTCGTAGGTATATTTGAGAAATTGGTGGTTTTGTGAAAGACTGGAATGAGGTTGCGAATGAAACAGACTTTTATTTATTAGCTTTTACACCTTGTCAAAATAGTTCTTGCGTATTAGGGATATGTTAGATTTAAATGAGTGGGCACTGCAATCATTAACGAAGGGTAACTTTTTCAGTTTTTTTATAATCATTTATTTATGTGAGCACTCTTATTTTGATTTTTATGTGTGTCATGTGTCACATCACATCACATTAACCTACATAAAACATAATATAATATGTACTTAGATATCGCAAGGTACATACGTATACTTAAGTGGTAGGTTATTGACCCCTACATAGATAATTTCATTAAAACTACCGTCTTGGACTTAATTTACGGCCAGTGGCTACTAAGATGATGCTATAGTGAAATTGAATTAAAGGTGACACAAATCTAGGGTTAGGGCTGCCTCAAACCAAATATTGGACAAATGCGAGGACGACCGCGACATTATTGATTAAATTATTACTTACATATGAAACAGTACCGCGACTAAAGCTAACTTGACTGGCTCTGAATCAGTGGACTAAAAGAAATAAAATTTGGAGGAAGAACCTATTGATCACTTCTCTCCCTACAGATGGCAGTTCTCATATGGAGAAACACAATACCTGAATATGATCTTCTATCATAAGACGTTGCATGACTCGCATCCACGTGAACCTTTACTTTGTTAAGAAACTTCTTCTTGTACTGTAGACCTGGGGTTTTATTATTCTCAATGGGATACCTCCGTACCACTTGTTGAGGTGGATTTTCACCATTTTTCTCTGACTCCCAGTCTTTAAACTATATTTTCTCTCTGTCCTCGATAATCACCTCTGGTGAAAACAGATTATCACGTACTTCAGAACCCTGACGTTGTAGTTCTACCCTTGGATTACTAGTGTCGTCAACGTCTCCTTCTGAACGTAGTTGCAAAATGTTTAATTCACCAGTATCCCTGACAGTTACTGGTTCATCTTCTAGAAGATATATTCCGGTGTGAATTCCCCTGAAACTCTTACATTTTTGATTCTCATAAATTACAAAGCCCTTACCTTTAAATCCAAAATTAAAGTAGTAGGATCCAAAAACCGATATGCTTTATCTAAAATAGAGGCTGAGGACGTAGCATTAGCAGAAGCAGCTAGAGAAGCAATTTTCTTTAAGAGAATGATTTCCGAAGTCACTGGTCGAGCTCAGGCAGTGATGAAGATTTATAGTGACAGTCAATCTGCTGTTGCTATAGCTCAGAACCGTGTACACCACCAATGCACAAAATATATTAATAAATATAAATGTGCGACACTACATTCTAAGGGAGGCAGTTGAGAATGGTCATATTAAATTAGAGTATGTTGAGACTGAGCGTATGGTTACAGATACTCTAACCAAGTCTTTGTCAAAAGGAAAGTTTAAGTGATGTGCGTTGAGTATGCGAGTTGTGTGATTTTGTGATGGATAAGAGTAGAAGAATTAATATAAGGAGTGGTAAAATAAGGTTGTACCGTATCTACCCGATAGGTACCAAACTCTTTTTAGGAAGTAAATTTATTCTTCTAGTTTTGTATTAAAAATAAATGTATCATTGTATTTTTATGTTGACTTGACACATTATGTTGTCCATTCTGTGAAAAAAGTAAAATTCAAGTTTCATCGTATCTTTAAAATTATTTGCAAGTTCGGCATTTCCTTAACGTACCACAGTGTCTTAACTAGGCAATTGAAATTCTTCAAGTGGGGGACGCGGGCTGAACCCCTAGTTCGAGTATTTACAACTGTTGTCATTCGAGCTTTGACATAATCACTTTTGTTGACAAAATTCTAAGTTGCGAGGCGAACAAGGCCTTTAAAATAATGGGTAAGTAAGTCTATTCTTATCAAAATATGCTCCTGAAAATATCTTCAATTAGCTAATATTTCTGGTGGTGTCGATGAGTAGAACAATATCATTATAAAATTCTAAAATGAATCATAATTTTCATATTTCATAGCAAATAACATCTCCAGTCATTGTACTTTAATCAAAGTTTTGCCACGTGCAATAGTCAATGTGAATTAGAGGGATTTATAAAGAGATGACCCTATAGCATTAATAATTATTATCTTTGTAAATAGAACAATAAAGTGTGTCATGCCTGCCTGTGTCACAGGCCTAATCTTCGCATTGACGCTGCGAGCGTCGCCCGGGCGCGACCCAATCTGAACGTTCCATTCTTTGTAATGCAAAATTATAATTTTTTTTTGTGCTTCGGTCTTTTATGAAAAGAGGTTGTAATTAATGTGGATGTGGCAGTTCTTGGCGCGTAACAAACAGGTCGCGGCGATGTTGGGCGTACTATCCGTGGCCGCCATAGTGGTCATTGTCCTCACCACCAGGGGTGCTTCGTACACCGTGGTTGGAGCGGACTTTGAGGAGACTGAGGATATCAGTGATGTTCCCCATGTGTTTTCCACTCACAGGTAAATAGTGTGATGTTCTATTTGAAAATAATTTTCGGATTACACGATACTATAATATACTTGTCATTAAAAGCGTAGATTTGAAATTAACCGACATTGCCGAGTAATGTCTCTAAAACAATACCTTACTTACCCACTAACTAAGCTAACCCGGGAATTTGAAGTGTCTGTTTGATTGGAGTTATAAAAAGAACACGTCAAACCTTAAAGTAAAGCGCCTGTTACTTTCTCGTTGCAATAGCAAACTCAGAATAATGTTATGACCTGTTCTGCAGGCACAGTGTTTTTTCAGCATTAGTGCAAACTCCAAACTAGCTTCATGTTTTTGCTACTGTTGAACATACAAAAAAAAAAAGCATAAATATGAAGCATTCTGATACGGTAGCAATGCTGGTTATTGTATTGTGGTATACATATTATGATGTAGATAAAGGACAAACAGTTTTCGTCACTGCCAGCATAGCGCCACTTTGACGAGCTTAGGAACCATTCTCATCGCTGGAACTCAAACACAGAAATCTTTTTAATAGTAAGATACCAGAAATTAAAGAGTGCAGCTTAGTTCTAAAACCACAGAAATCTAAATATTACAGTATTCAGCTCTCTGTAAACCCAAAACTACAAAAGATTCGCGTTAGGTACTTGAAAATTGACTCTTAAGCATCGATGATGCCCTCACTGTTCTCAGAATACCTTCAAACGAAAAATTCATGGCGTCCATCGGAAACGGGCATATAGCAACCAACATCTTCAGTGATACAGTGCACATGAACGGCTTGTACAATGGACGCAAAGGAGAGAGTCACAGAGCAAGAATACCTGGTTGGGCGAATATAAGGCTCAATTCTACATTGACACATCATCCCTTTAAGCCTGTTTACATCCTGGATACTAAGGAAGGGGTATTCAAAGTAAGGGTAGATAGAGACAGGTCCATTGTCACTCAGAGAATCTACGCACATCGTTTCTACACGAGGACCATTGTGAATCAGATTCAAGTTGTTTCGAAGCCGCATTCGGGTAAGTTATTGGTACAATAGATTGTTTATAATAGTTGGCTATTAGCCCAATTTAGGCTTTTGCGGACTAATTTCTGCATCTTTTGTCGTCTGTGTATCCATAGGTGTACCTTATTTAGTGGAAATTAAGAATCAAATAGAAGTTTAGGATACGTGCAGAACAATAAAGAATAAAAAAATAAAATATTATCGTTCTTCTGAAAACCTTTCTGAATGGAAGAATATTCAGAAAAGGCAGTGTGTTACAGCACCCACACATTAATTAATTTGACAATTACCTCATAAGGCGATCTTTAAGTGGCGGTACTCACACACGATCGTAAGTAACCGAAGTTAAAGTTACGTTGCTATACGCACAGCAGTAGGCGTTAAAGTTTTTTTTTGTATTAACTGTTATGACTTCATAATTGAATGTTAGGGGTGAGTAGTTTATGTACCTATGTATACTTTATTTAGCTAGTCCATAGAAAATATATTGACGCCTTGTACCTTTACATTAAGGTCACATGTCCAGCTTTTGTGACCCATATTTTCTTTCGCAGACCCCAACTTCGTGCACGTCGAGATTTGGATAGCTATAAAACTGATGCCCGGTGAAAAAAGCGAGGATATATCGTTCCACGATCCTATACCAGAGATCATCGATGGTAGAACTATCTGGAGTTCGTGCGGACATACCAAGGAGACGGAAGAGGCCACGTACCAACCTCTGCCGGTAGAAGTATGTGCCTATTGGACTTCGGTGCCTGATCATCTGGTGGTGCCCCAGCACGGGTCCCGGGTCGTCACATTTGCGATGACAGTGGATAAGAATAAGACCGTAGCCAGGGATGAGTTGGTAAAAGGTACGTTGTGCGTTTTATGATACCGCTTTTTTTCGCTGACAAGACGTTTAAAAATAAATAAAATTGAAGGGACCGATTCTACGGGAGAGCTGATAAGGATAGCTTGTTAGTTCAAAAAAAAGTTCGTTCAAAATAAAGTTTGTTTGTGTTAGTTTGTGCTAGTAGTAATACTGCTAGCACAGTTGGCAACTCGTTAGTGATGTCCCCGGTATTGCGGTACTACTTACCATCAGGTGGGCCGTATGCTTGTGTGCCACCTTTTTTTTTTTTTTTTTTTTTATTCTTTATTTTTAAGGGGCTTTAAAACAAAGTTTATGCCAGCCCCATCGTATCTTAATTATAACAAAATTAACTTAATTAAACTAAAGACTAAGCTATCATTAATTAACCACTGACAAGGCGTATCAAATTATGTATGATTTATGGACTGCAGACAGGGAGTCACCAGTCCATAAATCATTTGGGCTTCATTTGAAGCTGGACGTGACAAAATAACTTGTAAGACGCCCACACTGTATTCATTCACTCCCAGGTCCTCAAACACTTGTCGTCTCTCTGCTTGGTTCCGGACACATTCCATCAGTACGTGATACACATCCTCCGGTTTGTCGCACACCTCACAGTTAGGCGAAGCTACTTTACCCATCATATGTGCAAATATCGCGAGTGGAATGTGTCCGGAACGTAATCTGTGAGCAATGACAACCAGTTTTCGACTCACGTCGCCTATAAACCACGGCGAACGATGAGGTTGGCTCTGCATTATTCGATACCAAATACCCTTGGTTTGAGACCGTCTATCAAAATACTCTCGCCAGTTCTCAAAACATACACTTTTATATTTGGGTAATAATTCTGAATACGATGGCCCAACAAAACTGTTTGAACCGTGAACAACCGCTGACTTCGCTAAACGGTCAACCTCCTCGTTCCCCGATAAACCAATATGTGAGGGTATCCATTGTATCTTTACACAAATTTGATTTCGATCAAAATATTCCAATTGACGAATTATTTTATAAGCGACCGAGCACCCTCTGTTTCCGCTTATACAGCCTGAAATATGTTGCAAAGCACTCTTACAATCACTAAGTATTACAATACTCCTACCAATACTATTAATTTGTGCATAGGACAACGCCTCCGATATAGCAGCTAACTCCAAGGTCATTATACATACCGGCGACGTGTTCCTATAACAATTTGATTGTCCACGAGTTGCATCATAGAATGCAAAACCTGACGATGACGCAGACATCTCGGTGCCCTTTGAACCATCGGTGAAAATTTTATGCCAATTATTATACTTACTATACAACTCGCATAATACTTCATTCTTTAAAATACTATAGTTGTACTCTCTTTTTGCTTTTTGAACACAATCTAAACTATCTTTTATATAGTAACCAGAATTAATCCTGGATAGCCATACGTCATGTGAAAACATCTGTAAAGGGTTCGAAGAATTAACTATTTCTGTTTTGGTTTCATTGTAGGTCACCATCAACAAAGGTTTTTTTTTATTTTGCCAATACCTATTGTTGCAAAGGGCACCGAGCTCATTCAAGAGTAGTGTGGTAGGATTATCAGTCCATGACATCGCTTTGAGACAATATTTATATCCTAAATATTTCCTTCTCACAAATAAGGGGGATATACATATTTCACTTTCCATTACGTGTAAGGGTGTTGATTTAATAAAACCTCCTATAATTCTAAGAGCTTGATTTTGAATTTTGTCTAATTTGGAAGTGTGGCAGTTGGCACTATTATCATAAAGAAAGCAACCGAAGTCCATTCTACTTCTGATTAAATGTATATATAGCCTCCTTAAATGCTTAGGGTGGACGCCCCAATTGCTCCCGGCTAAAATCTTTAAAACATTTAAGCACTTCTGTGTTTTTTCACATACTTCATTGATATGCCTACTCCAGCGCAACGAACGGTCCAACCAAATACCTAAATATCTAATTTGCTCGCTAGCATTGATGGCTGTTCGGTTTATTGACAAATATATGCTATGTTGTCTACGACCTCTGCTAAATAGACAGAACTTTGACTTATTTGCGGATATTTGCAAGCCAATGCTGGACAGAATACCATCTATGTCATTTAATGCTGATTGCATCTTTGTTACACTATCTTCAATATTTTTGTTGCTTGTGTATATCACATAATCATCAGCGTATTGGCCTATTTCTATAGAATTACTTTTACAAATATCAGAACTTACAATATTAAATAATAAGGGAGATAATGGGTCGCCCTGGCCTAATCCTTTGTGCGTCCACCTCACCAGTTCAGAACAGTCCTCATTATTACTATTCATAATCAAATGTCTCTCACTCAAAAATTCCCAGAGATAACTGCATATTTTAGAGCCAACTTTTAGATTATCTAATTTTGTAGTTAGTGCCTCAACTGATACATCATTGTATGCATTCTCAATATCAAGGAAGCAAGCCAAAGTCGCTATATTTTTGGAAATACCAATTTGTATAGCAGTTACCAGCCGTGCCACCGAATCCAAACAAGATTGCCCCTTCCTAAAGCCAGTGGTATTTGCAGACAAGATATTATTTTTTTCTACGAACCATTCTAACCTCTTAGCAACCATATTATGATACGTTTTACAAATACAAGAGATCAATGAAATGGGTCTTAATTTAGTATCTAAACTTGAAACTTGACTTTTAGGTATTGGGATTATTTTAACATCTCTCCACTGTTGCGGGATATAACTAGTAAAAAAAATTAGGTTATATAAGCTGAGTAGATATTCTTTACCTATGCTCGGAAGATTAAATATCATAGAGTATGTGATGTTGTCGTCTCCAGGAGCCGTGTCTTTTTGTTTAAGGCACGCTTCTAATTCTTGAATGCTAAAAGGTTGATCTAACAAGTAATTGGTTGATGAAAATATAGGCTTAGATACTTTAACATAATCTGGGGCCAAGCTACAGAGTAACTCTCGTTTTTTGGTATCCGGGGGATTAAATCTCGGTTGACGATATCCCTTAACCCACCTCATTTTTCTCCACATGTCTGACAAGGACGTGTTTTCATCAATAGATTCACACATATTTCTCCAACCAACACGTCTAGCGCTAGCTAATTCTGTCCTAACTAATAAGTTTCTATTTTCTAAAAGAGTAAGATTGTCAGGAGTTGGATTGCGACGGAAAGAACCAAGTGCTAATCTCCTTTGAGCCACCAGTTTGGATAGTGCTGAATTCCAGTAAGGTTTTGGTGTAAACTTACTTGTGGGATCGTTATTAACTTTATAACACGGTATATTCTCATTTGCGGCCTCATGAATTTTTTTAATAAACGCATCATATGAAGATTGCAAATTATCCCCTGGGCTGTTTACAGTCGGTAATGACAGTTCCAAGGACTTCCTAAATGCTGGCCAATTAGCTTTCTTATAGTTCCGTCTTTTCTCGTCACGAGACAAATCTTGATATATGGCAGACACCTTAATCAACATGTGATCACTGCCTAAATTCTCGTTGAGGACCTTCCATGTTAAATCTAAACATATATCAGTAGAAGCAAAGGTAATATCAGGCGTCGTTTCCTGTAAGCTATTATTAACAAAGTTAAACCTAGTTGCACCGCCCGTATTTAAAGGAATAAAGCTATAGTTCGTAGATGAGTCCAGTATTTGTACGCCTCTTGGATCATTTTTATACGACCAATTAGTATGATGTGCGTTAAAATCCCCTCCTATCAAGGTTTTTCTGTTAAACAACGAGAACAGTTCCTCCCAGTCGGCTTGTGTCGTGTTAACAGATGAAGGGCAGTAGACAGAGATAACGTTAGATATCAACTTACAATTTAAAACTTTTATCGCCACCACTTCAATTCCAGTGTTACTCAACCTAATGTGATTAACTTCTGACTTAATAGATTTATGAGTGATAATTGCCACCCCACCATATGAATCTAATCTATCGGTCCTAAACACATTATAATTACTTATGTTAAGATTAATCTCCTCATTTAACCATGTCTCGCTTATTAACGCTATATGTACTTTATGTTGATGTAAGGTGCACTCAAAATCGGTTAATTTTGGTTTAATACTCCGCGAATTCCACTGGACCATGTTAACAAAACGTTGCTTCCTATGAGCTCTATCCATGCCCAAGCACCAATAGAAGCTTTGAAACAAAGTCCCCCTTTCTAAATACATCAACTACCAATGGGTAGCATTCTTCGAATACAACATTTAAAAAGTCCGTGATTTTTTCGCTAAGTATTTTCCTAGACACCAAAATATCCTTTATCTTACTACATAAACGTACAAAATTAAACTTTATCTCACTCTTGGGTACTTCCTCACGCACACAGTCTTCTTTCATTGTATTGCCTTTGTCTACTGTAGTTTTCTTCTTTTTCTTTTTCAGCCTCTTGTTATTTTCCTGACTATCTAGGTTCCAGTTCTCGATAACTGAATCTTCGCTTAAATTATGATCATCCAATTCTTTGTCGATTTCTAAAATATGCTCCTTTGCATTACTCTTTAAAGCCTGACTATAACTCACAGTAGGTATACTTGTGGACTGTAGCTGCTGATTCGTGTCGCATCCGATGTTCATTGAAGGGGTTACAGTGTTTTGGCTCCCAAAGGATTGATTTTTCTCTCTCTCATTGTATAGAAATAATGCCTTTTTGTAAGTGCAACTTTCTTGACACATAAGATTTTTTATGTCCTTTTCTTTTTTAAAAGCCGGGCATTGAACTCTGGCAATCGACATATGGGAACCCTGGCAGTTAACGCATTTATATACCTTAGTGTCACAATTCTCGTGATTTCCTCCACATTTAGGACATACAATCTTTTTAGATGGGCAATACTTTTTAAAATGTCCATACCTCCAACAATTTGCACACTGCGTAACAGGGTGGGTGTATGGTTCCACTAACATCCTACTACCGTACGCTAACACGTACGCGGGGATAGTGGTGGCCTTGAAACAAACGCGGATTGTTTCACTATCAACCCAAGCCCCCTCGCTCGATCGCCTCTTTAAACGGTTCACCGAAATAATTTCGTACTCACATTCAAAAACTTTATGCAATTCTTCCACTTCTGCTTCTAGTTCTATTTGTCTTACTAACCCATAACATAGGCTCATTTCATCTGTCATCTGGCATCTAAAGCCTTTAACTTGTAATATCTCACAATTCACTAATTTTTCCGCACTCTCTTTGCTGCCAAAACTAATATTTACTTTAAAACTGTTTTTAAATTTTATTCTAACAATATCTTTAATCTGGAGATCTCTCAATAGTTTTGCTAACGCTATTTGCTTAGGAAGTGGCTCCTTCGACGTCACATTGACCGATATCTCAGAAACCCCTCCTTGACTCGTAATATTCATACTTTCAGCCACGGTATTGGTTCCGCCATTTCTCGAGTTGCATCTATGCATACGCTTCGACTTTCTACCCACTTCCACAAAATCATCTTCATCGCCCTCAGTTTCATTTCTTAGACGCTTTAGACGCTGAAGCTGGCTGTCTGATAGAAGTTCTGGTGAAGCACTTCTACTTCTCAACTCGTCGTTCATTGTACAAGATTACTTCGCACTTTTATTTCGTAGGGAAATGATCCGCGCGGTGAAGGACGTGCACTCCCCGCACCGCCCGGCGTGCGACTGTGGTGTGCCACCTTAGAGGTATATAAAAAAGGACCCGGCTTGTGGTAAGCGTTTACCGTAGCTTATGGACGCTAAGGTTAACACTCGCGCTTTGCCAACCCAAAATGTGCAGACTCTTATTTTATAAGTTAATCGATGTGATGGTATAATTACACGTGTGAATAGTTCTGCAGGTGGATGGTGAAGAGTTGTTTGACCAACACGTGGAGCAGTGGCAGAGACTGCATCAACAGGGCGGATTGGATATTGAAGGGAATTTACAGCTGGTGAGTACCTACCTATTTTTTATTTGTTATTTTTTTAACTCGCCGATCTGAACCTATTACTTATAACTTACAAGATTTAGCTCGTGACCAAGGACGGTGTAATTTACCCGAAACGTCGAGGTCAATATAGTTATTAAGTATCGTGCTTACAACGCATCCTTTTTATTAATAACTAGCTGCCCCGGCTTCGCACGGGTAGACATTTATCAAATATTTTGTTTACCCGTGCGAAGCCGGGGCAGGCAGCTAGTATAATATATAGCCTATGTTACTCAGTGATAATGTAGCTTTCTAAAGGTGAATTTTTGAAATCGGTCCCGTATTTTCGGAGCCTATTCAATACAACCATACACACAAAATATTTTCTCTTTATAATATCAGTATAGATGTATGTGAATAATTATTTATATCTCAACATTCAGCAGTGAGTGCGTGAAGACTCGGACACAAAGTATCATATTTTTCTGAACATGTAGGTAAATCGATAGTCATAGTAACCTGATTATCAGTAGTATTAAATTAATTGAATTTTTCACTCTTCAGGCCAAAATTGCGAATGGTATTTGGTACTATTTCCTAAGTTCGCTGCCGGCGGAGAAATCTCACCAACCTCTAGACAGGTATTATGGTCTTAGCCCTGTGGGACTGGCTAGGGGCAGCTCCCTTGAAGACTATGAAGGTGAATATAACTACCATTTTAACCACTATGGTAGGAACTTAGGAAGCAACGGTCCATCTGATGGTAACCACTCACCAGTAGCAGTACTGTTCGATGTTGTGTTATATGTGTCAACTTGTTTTGTATTTTCATTACTAGATGTCATTGATCGCTACGGATGACACATTAAAACTCGCTGTAGAGATTCTCTGTAGTAGTCACATGTTAAGTTGACGTATGAATAAAGACTTAATTCATTTACCTCGCTTACCAAGGAGTTATAATATAATAGTAAAACCTTGCGACAGCTATTTTTGGGACTCTCAACACAGTATCGATAGAACTTTGCCAACCTTATTGTTGTGACAGCTCACTGTAGTTACTTCACCTTGTGGTATAGTATACACAGTGTATTCTAGAGCCGTGGTTGCCTAGTGGTATAAAGCGTTGCCTGCTATTCTAGCGACGCAAGTTATTGAATCCCACCGGTTTTTACCAAATCTAATTCTTAGGCACTACGTAGTGCCAAAGAAAGGGCGACGGTCTCACTGACGCGTTGGCACCAAGGTATCTTCGGTGGAAAGTGGGTGGGGAAAACTGCAACACTTTTGTTAATCACGTGCGGCTCTTTTGTTTCGCTAAGATTATTTTTAATTATGAGCCCCAGTACTATGAATGAATTTTATAATTTTTCAATCTCTTGTTAAGAAATATTTTGATGAAGCTAGTTACGTTTATTTTGATCCGAGTTCAAAAAGAGTATGTCATTATGTTCACACCTTTTTCAGGTCACAACTTCTGGGACACAGAAATGTGGATGTTTCCATCAATACTGCTCCTGTATCCTCAATATGCACAGAAACTGCTCCAGTACCGTCTTGATTTGGCGTACGTGGCTGCTGAGCTGGCCAAGATCACAGGGCATAAGGGATACAGGTAATCTTGCAGCTTTAGGTACTTCAAATCTGCCTTTGACTGCGTCTATGGAACAATTATCGGGATTTTTATCAATATAAAACAACTATTTAGCTTGAATTCGTCTGGGAGATTGTAGCCATTTTTAAACGTGTAGAAATTACACCTACCTACAATGATATTATATGTAAAAAGGTGCCTACCTACATATATATTATACAGTCATTAAATTTAGTAATCGAACAAATAAAATGTAACTCTTTTTTAAATAGAGAGAGAGAGATCTTTTTTAAGCCGTATTATTACGGTATAGACGCATTGACTGAACCAGTCCAATCAAGATTCAATTGTTTGCGATCTAGTCGACTAGTTTTTCTGGAACTTATAAATATTAAGACCGAAACATACCAAATCCTATGAAACAAAAAAAAAGGTTAACTGCGGTTGTTATCTGCATTACATATATTTCAATGCTATACATACACTTATTATAACACTAGTCACCTATTTAAATGTATTAAACAAACTTATTAATATATTTTGTTGATCAGGACAATGATTGTAACAGTCTGCGGTTTCGTTCACCAAATTACTTGTTTTCGCTCCAACAGATTCCCGTGGGAGAGTGCGTACACGGGCGTAGAAGTAACGCAACCCTGTTGTCCAGAAGTAGCTGAATTTGAGCAGCATATATCCGGCTGTATAGCATTCGCAGCTCGTCAGTACTTGGCTACCACCAGGGACGAAGAGTGGCTTAAGGTTGCTTCAGCATAGATCATTTCCTACTATTATTTACTGACCTAAGTTGGCGTAAAGGAGAAATAAAAACTACAAACCTTTTTTAATATCACTACTTTGGCAAGTGTGGCAAATTATACAACCTGTGTTTGTAGGGTAGTTTACCGTAGCCTATGGACGCATCATAATTTCAGTAACAATAGCCAATTTTATGTTGAAAGGAAACTACAGCACAGTTCATTTAAGCCAAAGGTACCCAAACTTTTTTTCTTGTAGACCCCTTTCAATTTTTTAGTGCAATCGTGGACTCGCTGTTCCTACATTGTTACCATATTCTCAAAACTCGTAATAAATGTGAAGATTAGATCTTACGTAGGACATTTTGGTTCTTCACCATTTTCGTGGACCCCTTACTACTTGTGAACATCCCCCCTTAATTTTTCACGCCAAAATAGACCCCAATCTAGTCTCCCGGACCCCTTTGGGAATCACTGATTTAAACTCTGGAAACCTTACTCACCAAACCTCCCCTTATTACAGCATGGGGGTTGTTCTATCGTGACACACATAGCGGACTTTTGGGCCTCACGCGCTGTGATCAACTACAATACTGGACTCTATGATATTGAGAGTAAGTCTTTTAATAAATATTATGCTTTTATTGGCTTCATCTATATGTAAGTTCCTATGTGTGTATATATTAACGTAACGGAATATTTCAATGTCATAGGTAGTCGGATTATTTTGAAAATAAGCCAACACGTAGGCAATACAATAATACCATAACTGTCCTAATACCGGAAAGTATTATATATGTCGCCGGAAGATAACAAGAACCGCAAATGTATAAATTTCCTAGGAAATTTATCAACCTTCGTAGGATTCTAAACGAGAGATTATTGTATTAATTTACGTTCACCGTTTGTAACATTGTAGTCCGACATGGCCGTGATAGGTTAGAAGCTTAGATCATTTACACTAACTAACTAGTGTAAATGATCTAAGGTTAGAAGGCTAAAGCGGGTGCGAAGCGTAGCGGAGCACCCGCCTTAGCCGACTTTGGTTGTTTTTTTAGTTCGGTAAGTTTATTAATTTGCGAAAATGTGGTCGTAAATTAATACAATTAATCTCTCGTTTAGAATCCTATGAAGGTTGATACATTTCCTAGGAAATTTATACATTTGCCGTTCTTGTTATCTTCCGGTGACATATACATTTAAAGCGTGTTTTTAGTTTATTTCTTTACTGTAATTTATTTACACTAAAAATGGCATCTTGTAAGCTAGTTATAGTCTGTTGGTAAGCGGTGTCCGTACACTATACGCTTGCAACATCTTATTGGTAGCGTGTTGTGAGTGTAGTGTTATTTGGCTGTAAGTCAAACACGTAGTAGTCAGTCATAGTAAGGGGTAAAATAGGGGATGAAAGTTTTGTTGGAAACCCGTATTTTTTTAAGTGAAAATGAAAATAGGTAGCAGTGGGCAAAAGCTATTATTTAGATATAGGTACAAGTTGACTTATTCACTTTACCACGTGTGCGAAGCCGCGGGCAAAAGCTAGATATATAATAATATACTATACTTATAAGGTACCTAATCCTCTCTGATACTGTATATCCCGTATGTATTTACGTATTATTGATTGACTGTCTAATTTGCAGATGTGATGGGGCCTGATGAAGATCACAGTAATATTACCAATTCTGCTTTTACGAACGTAGTCGCTGGTTATTCGCTTTACCTAGCGCAGTAAGTATACAAAGTACTACAAATATTAGGTCCTTACATATGAAATTGGCGTTTTTCGTACTGGCCACTTTAATCACGAATTTCTCCTCTTTGGTAAGGAATTCCAAATTCAAATTTGTACAGCTATAGACTCATGTATTTGTGCTTCGATGATCGTCATTCATTTGTTTTTTTTCTTCTGTTTTTTTCTGTTTGCGTCACTCATTTTACAAAATGGAAAACCTTAAATATCGCATTATTTACGAGTACGAGTTCCGCCGTGGCACTAGTGCTGCGGAAACAACTCGAAGGGTGAATGATGTGTATGGCGGTCGTGTTGCAAAAGAAAACACAGTTCGTTTTTAATTCCAACGTTTTCGTTCTGGAAATTTCGACCTGCAGAACAAGCCCTGTGGACGGCCTGAGACTCAAGTTGATAATGAAGAGTTGAAGGCTATTGTGGAAGCGGATCCATCGCAAACCACGTCCGAGTTAGCTGCAGGCTGCAATGTTAGTGATAAAACTGTTTTAATTCACTTGAAGCAAATTGGGAAGATTAAAAAGCTTGAAAGGTGGGTACCTCACGAATTGACTGAAACAAACCGGCAAACGCGCGTCGACTGCTGCGTTACATTACTAAACCGGCACAATAATGAAGGTATTTTAAACCGAATCATTACCTGTGATGAAAAATGGGTTCTTTACGATAATCGGAAGCGCTCAGCGCAATGGTTAGATCCTGGCCAGCCAGCCAAATCCTGCCCCAAGCGAAAATTAACCCCAAAAAAGTTACTTGTAAGCGTTTGGTGGACTAGTGCCGGTATTGTTCATTACAGTTTTTTCAAATCTGGCCAGACTATTACGGCTGATGTCTATTGTCAGGAATTGCAAACCATGATGGAAAAGCTAGCGGCTAAACAACCTAGGCTGGTCAATCGCTCCACGCCACTGCTGCTTCACGACAACGCTAGACCACACACTGCGCTACAGACGGCTACTAAATTAGAAGAGCTTCAATTGGAAAGTCTAAGACATCCTCCGTACTCCCCGGACCTTGCTCCAACAGATTACCATTTTTTTCGAAATTTGGATAACTTCTTGCAAGGGAAAAAATTCAACTCCGATGGGGCAGTTCAAATCGCCTTCAAAGATTTTATTGATTTCCGTCCGACTGGTTTTTTTTAGTAAAGGGATCAATGAACTACCTATGAGATGGCAAAAGTGCATAGAAAATAATGGTTCATACTTTGATTAATTAAATATATTATATTAAAAAATATTCGACTTTTTGTTCCTCCCATACAAAACGCCAATTTCATATGTAAGGACCTAATATTTCAATTTTATATGCGGCTGTGTGTAGTACGTGACTATGACGACACCGTTGTTCTAGTGATCAGGAAAGCTGACTGTAGCATTAGTAGTCGCGGGTTTCATCCCCGCATGAGAGCAAACAATCTTATGAACCTACTAGTTCTGCCCGCGATGAGACTAGAATCTCAGAGGAAGCTAAAATTTTCCCGGGATAAAAAGTATTCTATGTGTTAATCCAGGTTATAAATTGTCTGTATTCCAAAATTCATCCAAATCCGTTGAATAGTTTTTACGTGAAAGAGTAACAAACATCCATCCATATTCACAAACTTTCGCATGTTAATATAAGTGTGATTGTGTTGGCCTTGAATGATTCGTAATAGAGTAATCATATTTAATACAGTAGTCTAGTGCCCATAACCTTAGTTTGTTTAAGGCTGTCTGATATATTCGAACATGTATTATTTTTCTCTTCTCTAAATTTATGGAGCCGTTTAGGGTCCGGTCTTTTCTAGGCTTGCGTGGGGATATATATCCAACGTAGAGGCCCGTTCGAGAATTTTAATATTCGGTAACGTGGCGAATATCATCCCCGGAATGCATAGTGATTTAGTGATGCACCTGAAAATGATTGAGCTATCGTGGTGATTTGTTAATGGTTTGGGAATGCTTGGGGTATCTAGGCTATGGGATGATATTGTTATTATAACCAGCACAACTATAGCAAACATACTTGTATGAGAACTTATTAAGCTATTTTCTATAAGGTTGAAGTCCCCAATTAAGCAGCTCTAAGGTTTTTAATTGCAATTGTTTTTTTCAGGTACGTTGCCTGCCTATGCGAATCGTACTACATGGCGAAGGACCCAGACCATTGGGCAGACATCGCCTGGAGCCTGAACCTTCCTTACGAGCAGAAATACGATTACCATCCACAGTTCTCAGGGTACAAAAGGGGAGACAGCATCAAGCAGGCTGATGCCATACTACTTGGGTTCCCATTGCAGTATCCTATGAATATGTGAGTACATTTCAATATATTTCATTAACAATTTTTCGTGGATCGAACTCTGCTACGCAGATACAATACGCTCGTATAGATTCAAGAAAGCAACTTAATTTCGTCCTCAGTATGTTTCAAGTATTTATTTAGGTGTTGCAATTTTATAATATGAACTACTTATGAAAAAAATATATAAAAATATATACCTACTCAGATGTGGGCTTAAACGACGAGAGATACCATTTTCACTGTCTTAAAGAAATGGTAATTGAATAGTTTGACTAGATTCCGTTGTTTTCTTATAATGGTTCTGTACTGTAGCAAGAATAACTTTCGACTACGTAGTACCTATACGTATAGCTTTCGACCAATTTTCATAGCTATATATAGTTCAAATTTTGGCCGGCGCAGCGCTGTTAATTTTGCCATACAAAAATAGCCGAAAGTAGTCTAAAGCAATTCTTGCTAAGACCACTGAGCCCGTCCCGTCATAGTTATTGGTTCTGAAGAACAATTTAATCCTGTCCTGTAGGATAAAATAAATACAGTTACATACCTAAAGAAAGTAGTTCTTAAAACAACACAGATCTACGAGGGCCAATGACCTCTCGTACTACGAGTCCGTGACCCGCACCAACGGTCCAGCCATGACCTGGAGTATGCACACCATAGGACACCTGGAAATCGAAGACGACCTGAAAGCAGCCGAGCTCTTCAACCAAAGCTACCAGAATTACGTCAGAGAACCCTTCAAGGTGATATTAAATTCCAGTGCTGAGGATACTGCTAATTCAGATAATAGTCATGACGACATCCGTCACGTGGCCTGCAGAGCAAGTCCCTGTTTTATTACGTAAATAAATATGAGAAGTTAGGCATGTAGACCTACATGTTAGTTTTGGAGACTTGTGGTCAATAGGTATGTGAGTGTGAAAACGCATTACTAATACAGGTTCGGTTATTGCCTAGGTATAAACTATAAGACTATCTTAATAATTAATACGCGAAGCAAAAATGTTGTGGGTACCTCTTACGGCCCCTTTTTACTAATATTTATCGGTATTTAGCACGGTAAATATATATAGAAGAGTTGAGGCCTCCCGTGACAGGCGTGCTGGAAGAGAATCAGCATTTCTATCCAGCGTGGCAATGCTGCTAGCAGTGCCAGTATTCTTGGCACGCTCCCGCATGATTCTAGTTTGGCTCAGATCTTTTATCTATTAGTAGGTAGGTTAAGTTCGGTTTTTTCTAAATATTTTAATCTTTTTGAATAAAGTTATGCATTGGAAATATATTGCTGTAATAAAAGTAACGTTTCACATACTATCATTCACTCAGCGACCGCTACTAAGTATTATGATCAATCGTTCACAGCTACTATGCAAGTTATATCAATTTAAGCAACATCGTTATCGGTGTGCCGTTGTATGAATGGCCGGCCGTAGGTATTTATTTTATTTTATTTATTTATTTATTCAGGAACAAAAAAAAATTATACAAAAACTATTTTGCGATAATATCTGCAGTAGTTTAAAACTGTGTCGCAGATATTAACTCCGGGAAGTGGCGTTACAGAGGTCCAGGTATTTTTAAATATATTATAAACTAAATTAACTTAATTACATTAATGAAATTATATATATATAATAATATATTAAAAATGTATAATACAGTCTCCGCCAAACGTAGATTAGACTATAAAATTGGCACGTTTAGTTTGTATTTTATTTTATTCTCCTTACCTATGGGTTTCAGGTATGGTCAGAGCTCCAACGTCCAAACGTAGGGGCAACGAACTTCTTCACTGGCATGGGGGGCTTTCTACAGACCCTGATCTTCGGATACGCTGGAGTTAGGATACATCTTGATAGGTTGGAGATCAGGAAACCGCAGTTACCTCCTGAAGCCAAAAAGTTTAAAATTCGAGGTGAGTGCTGACAATTTCATACAATTCGCTTTACGCCAAGCAAGTAATCTGGCAAGTGATTTACCAATCTACATATTTAATTAAGACTTCAAAAATGACACAAATATGCTTCACAGCGAATCTTCGTATTGTTTTGAACTTAGCCTTACCCAGTAGCGTATTCGCTTTGTAAGACGAAACTTATTTCATCTTCCGAGCATGAGCACGCTTATGTATAGATCGCATATCTGGGACAGGAAAACACTTTCACTCACATATTCAGTCTAGTCCATTTATTTTAAACCATTTTGAGAGTACTTCGGTTCTGCTTCTATGTAATAATTATGTGTTATTTATTTGTTGTGGCCCGCGACATTCAGACTCCCACGTGTTTGTGGCCCCTATGAAAAAAGGTTGAATACCGCTGATAGTCACTCGACTGAATATATTATAAGTAGCTCAGAGTGGATAGATAATATACTACGTACAATTAGTAGGGATAAGCCGCTATGAATAGACGGAACGCGGAAAATATTAAAGGTTGTTATGTAACTAATTAAAATTTCGAAATATGATAAACATGATAAAATGTTTTATTAGTAGGTACCTTCTTATTTATACAACTGGTTAACTACTGTTTTGTTTGCATATTCGTCTGCAAGCTGTGTTCGAACTGTGCTATTATCGATGTAATTTTCTGTCCCGTACCTACTTACACTTCTCTTATCTTATGGATATGTTCTGTACTGCTGGCCAAAGTCCTCTTTCCCCTTTCTTCCGTGGACTCGGCAATATGCTTAAGTATTTTGACCTTCTGCGACTACACCATCCTATACCAGAACATGGTGTTCTGGTCCCCTCCTATAGGATGTATGTTTGGCATCCAGCAAACATGGCCGACCCAATCCTTTGGTGCCGCTTGAGTTAGATAATAGATAAACGAGCCGAAGTGATTAGTAATTTTTTTTCAGGTATAAAGTATTTGGGTGCGAGTCTTTCGCTGAACATAGAGATAGAAACAACGACGTTGATGGTGTCACAAATTGACGACAACTGGCCGTTGACGATGAACAACGGGCGATATAACGTCACACTGCTTCCTGGTATGACAGGTGAGGATGCGGGACCACTTTAATTCTATCTCTTTCGTCTCCTTCCTCCTCGGAATAAACGTTTAGGTAATTTTCAAGCGAGACGAATTATTATTGATTATATTAGTTTAGGCCCTAAAAAGAGATACCTACTTATGAATGCCCACTTCACCACCGGTTCAAAAAAAAAACCTTAGAAAAACCAGCAAGAAACTCAGAGCTTTATCTTTTTTGATGTGAAAATCATGATGTAACAATATACAATAAAAATGTATAACAAAATTCTTCAGGACAAACATCACAATATGCTGCTTTCATGGATTATTTTAAATATTAAATGGATTGTGAATTATTTACTTGTTTCGTAAAATGTACTTATGTGGGACTTTTTTGTTTCTAGTGACCCTTACGGGCAACGGACCCTTTACAATACGATCCACGCCATGGAAAGACTGCAAGCTGCCCGCAGACACAATAGGACACAATTATTTACGGCCAATTGGTTTACATTAAAACTTAAATAAAGCCTTATTTTTTTAGACTTCTTTAATCTTATGATATTTACTATGATAAGTTGTAATTTATTTTCCTGATATTTATGTAAATTTTAAATTCTTTAGTTTAGTCTTCAATAAAAATAAGAACTATCGCGTGTAACTACATTAATTTGAAATATGTTGATCATCAAATAAACAGTAGGTATGTGCCATAATTTTGTTATCTCCTTCAAGCAAAAACATTATGAAGTCGTAGTGGCCGTGTAGATGAAATGGCCGCCTGTTTGAGATGTCAGGTTCAAATCCTGACATGCACTGATGAGTTTCCTTCAGATTTGGACCAAAGTGGATTATGTCCTTTATTGGTAGATACTTACATTGTGGGTGATGAATAATCTTTTAAAAGATTGGACGGACAGTAGGTACAGAAGTTTGCAGCCACTACTTGTTACTACTGTGTCAGGAATACACAGCTCCTAGAGGATTGGAGAAAGAAAAGAAAAAAAAAACTGATATTAGCACCTAGTAATACATATATGTTAGTAGATTGATTTTAATCTTTGTACTTCGTCTGACCATGCAAATAGATTGTTGCGAAATTAGTTTGAATGGAAAACAAAAAAAATGCTACTGTCCAAATATTATCTATACAACATTAGGATATCAAGTGTCTGCTGCATCAACTTAATAAACTGCCCAATGTACAAAAAAACCGGTCCAGTGCGAGTCGAACTCGCGCACCGAGGGTTCCGTACACACTTGTAGGTAAGGTTAAAAGTAGGCGAACTTCAAATGAGGTCATTATTCGTCGGTGACTCTCAACAACGTGAAACAGGAATATTTATTAGTAAATTCGAACTTAAAAAGAAAATTACTACATATTATATTTTTCTCTTTACTTGTGCTATAAGACACTGCTTGCTGTCAAATTTCATGGTTCTAGGACAACAAGTAACCTATAGGTTTCCCTTGTGAAATCGCAAAATATGCGAAAATTTGCGACATAAACGGTCATACTTTTTCTTCGTATTGCGACTTACAGGTTTCATTATATCACAGCTGAAAGAGCCCATAGACCCGGGTCTTTGATCGGGTATTCATATTAATTTGATCTCGAGATAAAAAATCTTGACAGACAGACAGGCGGACAACAATGTGATCCTATCAGGGTTCCTTTTTACCTTTTAAGGTACGGAACTCTAAAAACGTTTCCTTCCAAGTACCTACTCAATGTTTTTTTAGGTCTCATCAAAATTATTATTTTTCTATGCTATATTTGTACAATAACAAGGTAAGTCGAATTAAACGTCCATATGTAACAACAAAACATTGCTTACAATAAAGTATTGAAATCAGAACTGCGAATATAACCTACGAAAACCACGAACAAGATAATGAGCCGCAAACAATTTATTGTTTTGAAAGAACGTGCGATAGGTAGGTTGGCATTAAAGCAGAAAACATAGTTAAAATGATCAATTTATTTACATTACTGACCAATATAACACATTCCAAAACATTCAACACTATCAGTTTTATTATTCTTCATAAGGCTTATCACAGAGTGCTTTGGAATATCGGAGAATGCTATATAAATAAATAATACAATGTTACTAAACTTACTGCAACAGAATACATAGTAGTATATACATAAAACATATGTAAATTCGATCAAAAAGCATTTTCGTGCATAACCGTATACATAATTACGTATTATTCCTTACAGATCTATTCCAGCTAGCAAATAAAACAATTCATGTTATTTCCTCAAGTCTTACAAAAATTACAAATCATTCGTACGATGCAAAAACTTTTTGTACGCTTTTATCAGCTTCACCTGTGTGTACTTAGTTACTATTAATTAAAGTAAATTAATCTATCAAGACCTTTGATCAAGAGGTCTGATTACATTGACAATTGGAACACGTGTTAAGGACCGATGACAATACAATAATTTCATAACTTTATCCTAATATCCTGACCAGGATCATAAGGATAAATACATGCGTGTTTTTTAATTTATCAAACTATTAATTACATTACATTCAATGATTTACCATGTACTGTACATCATCAGCTGTATGGTTCCAGTAGCAGTTTAGTAAGCACATACAACACTCATGTCACTTATATCTTTGAGTTTCACCTCATAGCTCTTAAGACGTAATTCTGGATTGCTTAAGTTATCAATAAATTGAGCAACTTTAGTGACTACACTAATATAATCATGATTATATTAATCTTGGAACAAGGAATGCATTGAAATTAACATTGATAACCTTATAAAAGATCAAATAATATTATAATCCATTAAATCCCGCAAATATTACGTAAGTATTTATTAATACGTAATACTTATATCGCTTTCATATGTCCAAATTACAAATTTGTATAAAGGTAAGATTGTATGTATTCAAATTCAAATTCAAAAAGATCTTTATTTGACTAGACTTTACAGGCAAGCACTTTCAAATCGTCAGAATCTACCACCGGATTCGGAAGGTCGGTTTTGCTGTGAAGAATCCGGCAAGAAACTCAGCAATTGCTCTTTTTAAAACCAAAATAATTACATACAAGTTTACATTTCAAATACTAACTTAACATGGATACCTATTGCTCAAATTAATATATAAAAACAATTGATAACACTAAAAAATTATATTAACACATAGACAAGTTAAATATGTACCAATATGTTTTAGACATAATAAAGAACCTCAATTTGTTTCAAAAATTGCATATTCATATCACTGGTTAACAAACATACGGCTCGCATGATAGTAACCATCAGTTCCGTATACTGACACTTGCATATATCTTTTAACCAACGAAGATTTCCTGAAAAGCCCCATTGCTTTAATTTCTAGGGGAAAAGGGGGAAGTTTATACTACTGTCTGGAACCTGTGCCAAAGGAATGGGGAGGTTAAGCCCTGTAAGCTCCAGACAATTCTGCTAGCACGCCTCTGAACCGAGTTAAAAGGCCTACTAAAACAAAACTACTATGTACTTTATAAAGAAGCATTTACTATTAATATCATATCTGCATATTCATTACAATATAACATACCACATTTTGAAGAAGTGGTTCAGTACTGCTAAATTCTGAAGATAATCTGTTATAAAAATAATATCTACTTGTGTGGTACTCGTCCATACCAATATAATTATGCCAAATTGCATGGCAAACGCGCTATTCGATTTGGATAAAAGTCTTAGCCTTTTCGGTACCTTGATCACAAAACAGTACGTCAATTGTACTTTATACAACAGTGGTATGTACTTATATATTTAGCTAATGTACTGTTATAATATTTAAAACTCATAGTAACTCAAGTCATACACGACAGAATAAATGTTTTTAACAATAGCTTAATTAGAACTTTTAAACCCTTTTTGACTCGTAAAGGACCATTGAACGAACAAATCCGAAAGTCGCCTTTAATAAATGACCAACCAAAAAATGAAGTTTTAAATATTTGTATGAAGGATTTATATTATTACGTATATCATAGTAAATAATATTGACAACATTAAAATTGCAAGCATAATCGTGCAGTAAATTTAAATTATCGTAACTGAAAATATACATACATAGATACTCCCAGTCCGTCATTGTAGGCATAGATGTATGAGTGACTGAAATACAATTTGATAAATACTTTAGCGGATGTCATCCAATCTAAAATGCAACAAATGTATATGATTCAAAGAGCCTTAATGATAAATGGAATTCTTAAAACGAATAACGTACGCTGATTATTATTTATTGTATCTTTATTGCTAAGTTTTGGAAATGAAAAGATACTGTAATAAAGGCTCAGATTATCAATATCACTCGCGGATTATTAATCAAATTATTATCTATATTAATACTAGGACCGAGTTCCGTTACTGACGACACATAAAAATCTATGTACAAGTCTGACGAAGAAGTTCAAAAAATATACTTTTTCGTTCTTAATTACTAAAATTGTACAAAGCTTCAAATTTTACAACCATAAATGGTGTCGATGCTGTTGTACAAAATCACTAAGTAAACTAAGTTGACTTGACAAAAAAGTCTTGCCATCCCTTTCTCATGTGCGGGGTTAAACAAGGATGGCAATACTTTAATTCCTGTCAAATTAGTCAACAGAATTAGCACCATTATTATAATAACCGACAACTGCCAAGTAGCCTTTTAAGACATATCTACCATCCTTAACACAAGCACAGCCATTCTGAAATAACTACCTATTTTCTTCTTTGCCGAACGGGTCGATTAGACCGACAAAAGGGGTCTAGGTAGATAACATAAACCTCGGTATTATGGACTTAAACCATTCGAATGTCTGATAACAAGTCACTGCTATATACAAGCAAATCTTTATAATATGGGGTCCTGCTAGATACTTTTAATTAACTATTGTGTTCATATTGACGTTATTTTGAACGTTATTATTATATTTGTTTCATACCTTTTAATGGTTGAGACTCGAGTACAAAGTGCACCTTATCAATTTATTAGCTGTCATGTTCCATTCTGTATCTCCGACCTTCATAAGATTTAAGCCACAATTAAAACAGTGGTCCATTTCGAGAACTTCCCGTACCAAAATGTAAAAATAACCGCATAAATCGACCCAGAAAGAGAAACAACGGAGCAGTCAGTTCGTACATAAAAGAAACAAACCGAATTGCACCGCCTCTTTTTGAAGTAGGTTAAAAATTAAATGTAAAACTACTTATATCACACGATGAATATAAGTTGAATCGAACTAGAACATACGACTGTTGATCCTAATTAAACAGTAGAAGCTGACCTACCTAATTAACCACCAATGAAATACAATGCCCACAATTAACAAATTTCACATTACAAAATAAATTAAAATGAACACGCATGCCACAGACAATTGCATTTGTGTTCAAACAGATAGGTATAGCACCAAGGTGGCCAGCAAACAGTACTGGCAATGGATGAATTATCTTCAAAAGTGGAATCCTTTGCGTCTATCCGAGATCAAACCCGACTATATTGTCCAAATCGTAGTTGAATATCCTATAGTCGTGTTTATACAGTTTGTATAGGCGCCTGATAAGGGGCAGTTCTAGTTGGGAGAAATACTTATGCAGCTTCTCCGACGTGCCTGATGTGTGGGTCAGCCGAGGGAATTCTATGTGTGAAGCGTTGATTGTGTGCAGAGCTAGGAGTGCGTCGTCTAGTAACGTCTCGTATTTACCTGGAAATAACAGAACATATTTTAATAAAAACTCACCTCGTTCTTTTTATAAACTGTGTGAGAGGGTAACTACACATTAACTTGCAGATTTATCGTCTATATCTAATCTAATATATAAAATTCTCGTGTCACAGTTTTCGTTGCCATACTCCTCCGAAACGGCTTGACCGATTTTGATGAAATTTTTTGTGCTTATCCGGTATCTATGAGAATCGGCCAACATCTATTTTTCATCCCCATAAATGCAAAAAAAAAATGTCCACACGAGCGAAGCCGGGCGGGCAGCTAGTTGTATATAAAACTTCGTGTCGCGGTGTTTGTAGTTAAACTTCTCCGAAACGGCTTGACCGATTCTTATGAAATTTTGTGTGCATATTGGGTAGGTCTGATAATCGGACAACATCTATTTTTCATGCCCCTGAATTAAAAAAAAAAGAATTTATGAAACGGTCCAGTAGTTTCGGAGCATATAGACATTTATCAAATATTTTGTCCACCCGTGCGAAGCCGGGGCGGGCAGCTAGTTATCTATACTTCTGTTCATCTATACTCTATATTATAAAGAGGAAAGATTTGTATTTTCGTGTGTATATTTGTATTGAGTAGGCTCCGAAACTACTGGACGATTTCAAAAATTCTTTCACCGTTAGAAATCTACATTATCACTGAGTAACATAGGTTATATATTATATTAGCTGCCCGCCCCGGCTTCGCACGGGTAGATGAAATATTTGATAAATTTCTACCCGTGCAAAACAGAGGCGGGCCGCTAGTTACTTAATATTTTGCAATTTTTAAAGGTCTTTTAGAAGTACCTATAAGTATGACAACACAGGTTAACTAAGGTAACCTATTTTCCTTGTATAATGAGTTTCGCAGATCAGATAAAATACATATGGTTAAATCTTATTCCGTTCCGTTGCTAGCATTGTTTAGGATACTCAAAGGCCGCTGATGATGATATAATAAGTAAATTCTAGGAGATCATTTAGCAAGCTCCTGTATGTATAAGACACGAATTTGGGTAGGGATTTTTTTGTTGGCCTTGCAGACAAAATAGAGAAGTCTTAACAATGTTCCGTGTACATTTCTCACATTTTCGCATATGCATTAGTAACTATAGCCCCGAGAAAGGAAATAACGCAAGTCGAACAATACGAGGCACTCAAATAGGTATGGCACATCCGATTACATCACGCCAGGACGCTGTCGTTAACATATATATTTTATATTTAAACTAATTTTAACTATGAAACCTCTGATTGTACTAATTTACATATTATATTATTTGATATTATAGATCGGTCGGTACCTTAAGGATATATTGCTTGAGATGCATAAAATTACTTCAACTCCAACCCAGTCAGCCTACGGCTCAATAACGCGATAAAGGCATATGAAATAATAAAAATACTAAGAAATAGCGTACAATTGGAGTTAGTACGAATTTAATTTAGTAATCAACAAACATAGGAATCAAAGGATACAATACAAGAATAGCCCAAGCGGAAATAAAACTAAAACAAGCTAGTTGTTTCGAATTTGAGCTGAAAACAAACCAAACAAGATTTCTGACAACACGACGCAACGCTAAGTTCTATCCTGCTCCGATACATCTACGGCAGGGCTTTCTGACTCTATCGGTATTTAGCAGTCCTATATATTATTTCATAGTGATTCCAACGGCACGTCTGGTTGACCTTTAGCTTCTGAGAAATCGACTTTGAGCAGTTATCGGAGGGATCATCTAAATTTAGATATAAAAATATATTAAGCATTCTTAATTTTTTTGCTTGCCTAGCAAAGTCAAGAAGTTACAAACTTTAAAGGATTTCATCTCGATCGTATCTTTTACTGAAACTAATATATACTATACAGTCTTAAAGAGCCAGAATAAATGTTGTTTACCATTAAAAATCTATTAGAGGACATGCGGAAGAGCGTAATATGGACGCCAAATTGTATGTTACATGAAATTTTGTTGCTTTACAGTCCTGACAGTATACTTACATTACTTCACACTAGCAAGTTAATAAAGTATTTCTTTATTCGTTTTTTTACCGCAAATGTTTTTCGTCAACTTTGAGCACACTTAAAAAACTATAACTAGCTTCTAACGTGCGTAAAAAAAGGTAGAAGGAAGTATTTAAGTTGCCGAAATTAATTAGAGATCTCTAAAGATTTGGGTAGGTTGAATATTCCAGCAAAATAACCAAATGGGGCACTACCTAGTGTGTCTTCATCTGCTTCTCTTTGAGCAGTTTTTCTATTTATTACACAAGTATTAACGATTTTGCTGATTGTATACCATCATTCATGATGATTATGTGATCAAACTTAAAACTGGAATTCTTTCTGTCGCGACTTGCACCTTTTTAAAGTAGATTAGGTGCCGAGTACCAACTCGCGTGTGCAAACATGCAAGGTCCTCATGCAACCATGGACAAACAAAAATAATCACAAAGAAATTTGAAGCAATCTGCAACTTTATGCAACGACAATGTTACAAGATCTTAAAGTGCCAACAAGTTGTGCCAACTAACAGTTTGGTCAACTTTTAACGATTTTTTGTTTCGACAACAGAGCATATCAAAGGTCGACAAGGAATCGACGGCGGGGTTATTCAAGTTAGAATTATTAATTAAAATCAAATACTTTATAAGCACGCATTAACTTGCAATAATATAAGGGTGAGAAAACAGGCCATTAGCATCATCACAATAAATATAGTTATCAGGACCGGCTAAGTTACGGATTCTGTTAGTCTATCTATAGTCACAAACACAATACAAGCATAGTTTTATGATTGTTATGATATTACAGTTATTTTTATTAAAACAGTTACAAGTAAAGTACCTTAGAACCTCACAATAACTGGTTCTTCTTTGCATATTATAGCATTTGGAATTCGGAATGAGTCGATAGATTTCGTGCAAAGTCGTGGCCATGAAACCATGTTTCAAAATTGGGTAACCAGTCACATCGGGTTAAAGCTACTGCCGACCCCAGAATTGTGGGGACATGCAATGATGACACGCCCCTTTTTGGGGGCAAAGGGTTACGTCGACTTTGACCAATGACTTTTTGGGATGCTCAATTCCTTTTTGCACGTTGACCAGGTTTTAGGGAAAGGAACGAGGGGAGAGTGAACACTCCTACAGACAACTGCATTAAAATCAAAATTATCAGATTGATACAAAGCGACATTCTTGATTGAAATAGAGCCTACAGTTAATATGTTCCTAAGCTAATGGTTATACACGTATTTCAAAGCATTAGCATAAACAAGCTAGCCAGCAGGTTAGAAGACGTACGTATCATATTTCTTGCGTCATCATATTTATGACTTACGGTCGGTGTACATTGACTACTTTTGCACATCATTAGATATATCAAGCTTGTAGTTATCTGCTCTTCCAATTTTTTTATCATCTTTAATTACATCAAATATAATAATTTTGATACTTGATTGGACAACATGAGGTACTGTATTCTTTAAATAGAAAGTTTATATTTTGATATTAAACTTATCAATAACAACAAACAGAACTTTTTTATAAACGACAGAATTCAACATGTAGAATTGTGTACAATTCTGTTGTAATATTAATTATAACTATTAAATAAAATATTGAGCGACAATACAGAAAACTGATGGCAGCCCAGGTTATTTCACCAGGCAGGTTAAATTTGAAGTGACTATCGAAATTTGAAACAAATGGATGTTAATCGCGTCCGTCGTCATATCGTATGATAAGTTCCACCAAATTATATGCAACCTTTGACTGACAGACACGTTACGTCAGAAAACTGGTTATTCAGACTGTTTGCGTAAAGGTGTCTGTACAAATGAGCTCGACTTTTGACAAACATATTTTATCAACTATATTGAACTGCTATCGAGTAAATTTGATCGGTGGTAATTTAGACCTTCATAAGTGCCTTATTAGGGCCTAAACTGAATAAATGATTTTTGATTTTGATTTTGATCCGCTTTAGATTTGAAATACGAGTGATACGCTTTCTATCTTTCCGTTTTGTTACCTTTTCAAGGATAATAACTTTAACTTTTACATATTTCAAGAGTGAACAAAAAAATTTCCCTTCGCAGAAGCGCACGCGCAGCTCATCTTGACCATGAGATATATTTATTTACCTATTTATCGTACGTATTGTATTATCAGGGAAAGGCCCAGCGCTGCAAGAGGCACATTATTTTGATAGAAGCCTACGTATGAGTATATCCGGCAGACAAGGCCGCCAAGTCAATGAAAAGTTACAAATCACGCGATGACCATCATCTGGGAAATCTAACACGATTGTTTCGCTTTGTCCTTTACACATAAATTTTAAAAATAATTTGTGGCATAAATTTCCAAATGAGTAAGTAAGATAAATCGAAGAACAATGTTAGACATGTGCACTAAGCCTTCCGAATAAGGTGTCTTAGACCGACCCTGTGTCTAATATGTCGATTCTGTTGTTCAATATTACCAAACTTAGGTAACTAACTTGACAGGTCTAAAAGCCTTGCTATCCCTTTCTGATGTGCGGGGTTAAATAAGGATGGCAATATTTTAAGACCTGTAAAATTAGTTATGTTTAGTCATTTTGAACAAAAGAATTGGCACCACTGTTTGGTTAAAAATAACTACAAATCAATGAATTAACAACTAGCTTGATAGCATTCAAATAACAACAGCTTATCAAAACGATAACATATTTAAAACGAATTGGCCGATGTGAAATTTCATAGGATTCTTGAGGTCACCGACATCGGAAATGCGTAGGCGTGGCGGGGAAGGGATCTTATTACCGATCAATATAGACCCATTGTGCTGTGTGACTGAACAACTTTATTATAACACAAGCGCAACTGATGTACAAGCTATATTTTTGTGATCAAGCGCATAATATAAAATTTACAATCCTTCAAATAATCAAAAACAAAAGATTTTTATTGATTTGGTTATTTTTATAATGACACAGCGCTATTTGATCCCAAACTGAACACTGCTCTATCGTCTATGGATACCAGACATCTGATAGAATATTTACTTTACTAACACCTGCAGGAGTTCGGTTTACTAGACTATCGGTGTCGTTAGTATCATTATCAAGCACAGAATATTCTTAGTTATTCAGACACTGCATTCTTGGATTTCTATGAAGCATTATAATCACTAGAATATTAGGATCATTAATTGTGAAGTTCTGTCTTTGCCTAAAGTTTTTCTCTTGGGTACGTAAAATAAGTACCTACACATGTATACGATACAAATTTTATATGATACAAATTTCATCGTGAACAAGGAGCAAAAAATTACTTATTTCTAGCCCAAATTGTCATTATATTGTAACTTATTAACTTATATATCAAGTAGAAAGATATTGAGTGCGTTGCCGTTGGAGCCAATAAGATCTAG
This sequence comes from Falcaria lacertinaria, assembly GCA_951449985.1. NCBI lineage: Eukaryota > Metazoa > Arthropoda > Insecta > Lepidoptera > Drepanidae > Falcaria > Falcaria lacertinaria. The sequence continues at coordinate 9,960,462 of OX602110.1, forward strand.
TACCTCATTCCGGTTACGGAATAAAATGGGTTTCAGCCGTTTAGGTTTGACAAAAACATAGATAAATTCTTTGGTGTCAAATATAATTGGATTATTGCCAAAAAATTTTAGACATCGTCAAGTTCTGTTGCACACTTAAGCTTGTGGATGGATTTTCATATAATTTAAGACTTAGTATGGTCATGAATTATTTCAAGACGCTTGTAATGTTTACTAGACTAGAACCATTAAGTTGTTTTGTTGCAGTTATTTTTAACGACCAAGTTTACTTATTATGTGTGAACACAGGATTTTATGCATTAAAAAGATTAACATAACGATCTCACTTGCGTATTGGCCGAATTTATGTTGTAACTTTGTAAGTATACTATGAAAGAATATGTTTCAATCCTCCAGATTTTAAAGCCTCCCTGACATGAAAACAGGGTTGTCAATGATAGATGGTAACAGGCAGACGAAACCTTTTCACGTTTTTAATATTAGTAAGAAGTTAGTAGGTAGTAGTCAGATATTAAACACTATATAATATTGTACCGTGTGTATCACATTGTAACAAAACCAACAATAAAACGGATAAGCCGTGTTACCTAAACAGTAATTCTTTCCCCTTGGTTAGTTCTTTACGATTTTTGTCACGTAAGAAGAAAATTAGACCACTAAAAGTAATGTGCATCATTGTCAAGTACAATGATGCACATTACTTTTAGTGGTCTAATTTTAATCTTACGTGACAAAAATCGTAGTAGTCGGTAACGATTGCAAAACAAAGCAAAGAAAAACATCAAAAATAACCTAACGGACTAATGATAACACTGAAATAATAAAATTTGCTACTTTGTAGAAGAGTTATCTGCTAGATACCGGGCGTGGCGTGGTGGATAGCCATATTTGCAGTGAGATATTTTCTGTGAGCAGACATTTGTGTCTAACTTTACGGCGTTCAGTTTGACGACTGTGAAAATACTGAGTATGAGAATGACAAATCTATTGGTATAGTAGATGTGTTCTATAAGGCCTATAGAAAACGCAAAGAGCCTGATGCAGTACCGCGTAGTACTATAACTACAGCCAGTAGCGAGGCTCGAGGCTCCCAAACTATTTGATAAGTTTACTAACCTTTATCAGCAAATTGTGATATCAATGCCTATTTCCACATCCTAGGGCAAAACCAAGAGTACCGGGAGTAGATTTTATGGTACCGATACTGACCGCTCTACGCCAGTACGGTAGTTCCCCGTACGGTAGCTAAATCTACCTACCTGATGGCCGAATACTGATACGTCCGTTAAATCTGATACCACGTATATGTTGAGTGGCCTACGATTTTATAAGCGAAATTGTATTTTGAAGATGCTTCAAGCACCTATGTTGGCCTTCAAACGTTGAATGTCGTTTCATTATTAGTAAATCATACTTCCAGACAATGATCTTCAACCCCAACGGAGTTTTATTCAATATCTATCAGAATGATTAAATATGAACATCGATAAACATTGGTAAATATGGCTTAATTATCATATACGTTGTGTTGAGAAGTTAATTCGGGTGATTTGGCGGTTCCTAGACAGGTCCAGCGGATCAGATAGAAAACAACAAGTAGATATTAATTGTGAAATCTGTGATAATTTTGCTAGACAAAGCTCGAACAACCAAATTGTTCTTTATGCTAGCAAAAAGCAACACGCGAATATACACAAAATCAGTCGATTGAAATAATGACGGCTTTGTAAATTATCCCGAGAGCATTAAGTTACACCGGAAAACACGTGCATAACACTGTAAGTAGGAAGAAATATGAATGAGCAAAAGCTCTTTATCATTACAAATTGTTTTTTTTTTCCAAATACGTATTGTCTATTTGCATTGCATATGATACAGCTTGTATGTCATCTATTCGTTAATTTATACAACATTCACGAATCAGACAGGCTTTTTCACGGACTTTGACACGGGTGGAATTTAGTCCAAATATTTCCTATACAATAAAAAAATCTTTTATACAAACATTATAATACTTAAGTAAACACTAAACTAAAATATGTACCTTATTCTGATGTTAATTGAAACTAAAATATTCATCGTTTTGATAGGACTTAATTGGATTGGACAACACTCCGACTTAATTTGACAGTTCTAAGCTAAAATTTAGAGTAATTTAGGCTAGGTGTGTGAGAAGCACGAGTTTGATGCAGATGATTTGTGATTTTGATTTGAGATTAATTAAATGGTCTTAATTTAGACATATTTCCGGATCAAAATTATTCTCCAATAATGATGAGCATTAAATTCTAGTGGAACTTACCGATTAGAGTGTACTTGATGAGGCAAGGATGGCAAAGGTTGGAGATTGGCGCCCAATGTTCGTTGTTGACCACATCGGCCAACTCCTTGGATTTGTTCGTCAAGAACAATACGAACTCCTTAAAGGTGACGTCATGGCCGTACTCCAGAGAATCATTTGACGGATTCTCACGGAACGCCTTGATAATGCGGCGGCCGACACGATCCTAGAAAGATAAAGGTGTTGAAAAAGAAGTTCTATTTGTACGATGCTATGGTGGTAAATTTATATTTTTTATAAGCCATGGGGTAATTTAGCTTGGTAATGGTAAATCTAAATCGTTAGTCTAGCAGCGCTTTCTCAGTGTTCTGGTCAGCTTCAATATACGTTCGAGGGGGAAATCCCAGTGTTTCACCATTATAATAAATATTACTTACTACGAGCTAATTAGTGTTTTCAGTTTTGTTATTTATTCGTTCTGATAACCTACCAAAAAGATCAAATATAAGTTCGTGGGGAATCACATACCTACAAGTGTTCTACAAAATGATAGTCAAACTGTGTGATTACGAATAAAAACTTTTTAATGATATTAAATATATTTTTCTCACATCAATACGCTTCTGCGCCGTGTATATCATACGTAAGCCGGGCCCGGCAAGAAAAACTTAGCGGAATGTCTATAATAATGCTCTTCTATTCTTTTAGGTATCCTAATGTTCTTTGCTCACTATTAAGTGCACTCAAGCAAAGTGAAATCTTAATCACTAAAAAGCACTTACGAATTTATAGTTTCTCTAAGTAATCTTGGTACTTCTCTAAGTCAACAAGTGGACCGTTGCGTTAAAAAAATCGTTTACCTTGATGAGATAGAACTTGCAGCCATGTAAATAAAAAAATAAGACATACATTTTAAGACTGTCAGTATCACAGGAACTTAATACTTAGTGATCAATTTTGTTATTTTTACCCATCACTAGTAACTGCTCAGTTTGCTTTGTTTTCTGACGAAATATATTTTAGAGCCGACCAAACCTCTCTAATTAGCTGACCGTTTTAATTTTAGGCGATTGCCCATAATAAATCAGCGAGCAATTAAAGATAAACATTATGTATCAAATAATTATTCGCACTTGTCTGCATATATTATGTATTGGTAAAGGTAACGTGCCACAACAGGAGCGTAAATCGTCGTTACATTTAGATCTTCATTTATAGGTACGTACTAATATGAAGAGGTAAAAGGACATCATCCATTGAAAGTGCCGGCCAACGCAATATTTTTTTATATTTTGTTAGTTAAGCTTGCCCGTCTGAACATTTATTACTATGGCACCAAAGGACCGTACTCGTTGATTTTATTTGAGATCGAAAATCTGAATTTTCATACATTTTTTGTTGAAATTGGAATTCAAATAACCAAATCAAATGAAATGTACTGTAATGTCCAGTTTTGGTGTCATAGTATAAAATGCTCAGATAGACAAGCTCTAACAGAATATACAAAAAAAAATTGGACCAAATCTCTATGAAACATGGATGATGGATCCTTTCCTCGTTTGTATGTATAATGTAATCTCTGGAATTATTATTTAAAAAACTAGCGGCCCGCCCCGGCTTCGCACGGGTAGACTTTTATATCAAATATTTTGTCTACCCGTGCAAAGCCGGGGCGGGAAGCTAGTATAATATATAGCCTTTGTTACTCAGTGATGATGTAGCTTTCTAACGGTGAAAGAATTTTTGAAATCGGTCTAAAAAAAAAAACAAAATTTAGGGGTGGACTACCCCTAACATTTAGGGGGATGAAAAATAGATGTTGGCCGATTCTCATAGATACCGGATAAGCACAAAAAAATTCATCAAAATCGGTCAAGCCGTTTCGGAGGAGTATGGTAACGAAAACTGTGACACGAGAATTTTATATATTAGATATTGTCCCTGTGTTTATCATAGGATATAATAATAATAATTCTATAGCTACGCGCGAGCGCAATTGCGGTAAAAGCTGGTATAAATATTAAAGAGTCATAATTCCGGAATTTGTCAACATCATGGGTCTTGAAGTCATCATCGATGTTATATTAATTGCTATTTAAGATTCTACATGTTTTGTCAAGAACACATTGTTATCTAATAAAACTGTCTGAACCAAGGTCAACGGAATATTTTCGACGATTAACAAAAAACATATTATAACGAATATAAACAATGATGAATCAGTTATTAAATTTGCATACGTAGGTAGGAATGTTTTATTTATTTAAAATGAATTAATTTAGATATAAATTGTAAGTGGGTCGTAAAAAGTATTCTCACAAGTTTCTTGATCTTGGGAAATGCGTCATTAATTTTGGATTAATTTTGACGAACATTTACAGTCGGGCACTCGGAGTGTACAATATATTATTATACATTATTCTATCTATACTAGTTGTGCCCGCCACTTCGAAACGCCGACTATTGAATTAACGAATACGCGAAAGAGTTATAAGACCTTGAATAATTAATAAGCCTTGTGGAACATGTCATTTATTCAGCAAAACTTATATAATTATCCAATAATTTAATATCATCATAAACTGTGCTAAATACGTTTCCCTACTCGCCACGTGAGTGGAGCACAGGGTATCGAAGTGTGTTAGTTTTAATCGTTGAACCCTCAATATTAAGATACTGTTATTAAACTTTCTATGGTTTAAGTGCAGGTACATGTCATCTATACTAATATTATAAAGAGGAAATATTTGTATTTTTGTATGTATTGAATAGGCTCCGAAACTATCGGACCTATTTCAAAAATTCTTTCACCGTTAGAAAGCTACATCATCACTGAGTAACATAGGCTATATATTATACTAGCTTCCCGCCCCGGCTTCGCTCGGGTAGACAAAATATTTGATAAATGTCTATAGGCTCCGAAACTACTGGATCGATTTCAAAAATTCTTTCACCGTTAGAAAGCTACACTATCACTGATTAACATAGGCTAGCTGCCCGCCCCGGCTTTGCACGGGTAGACAAAATATTTGATATAAATGTCTACCCGTGCGAAGCCGGGGCGGGCCGCTAGTTTATACATATATATGTATAGGTACATGTAGGCTTATTCACTTTACCGCGTGCGAAGTCGCGGGCAAAAGCTAGTATATACATTTATGTATTAAACTGAGGTGTTCCTTGACAGATGTATATTAAGGAATAAGGTTGTATAACAAATAAAATCCTGCTGTTTCGACCGTACATGCAAACCTCTATAATTAGTTTACTAATTGCTTGAAGCCCTTGAAGATTCCAATACTGCACTGAATAGATTGCATCTTCGAATGAGTGCATGATATTTCTAATTAATCACAATGTACACATAAAAAAATGTTTTGGTTTGGTAGTATCTTAGTAACTAACTGTGTGCTATAAGGTTTATTTCAAAACAGTTTCACAATGTCATCATCATCAACCTATTGCAGTCCACTGCTGGACTTGGTCACTCCCATGGTGCGCCACTGAGCTTGATCCTGAGCTCTCCTCATCCACTTCACAATGTACTTACAATATAAAAGCTAACAAGGTAAGGTAATCATCATTTTAATACATTTAATGTTGAGAGAAAGGAAATGTGAAAGTGCATTTCTAGAGCAGCTAAGTATATACATTTACCTACTAATTAAATTACCTTCTAAGTGGGTTTTCAAGCTCATATATATAGTGAATTACCTAATAAATAAATGTTAAACATCTTTACTTAAATGATATGGGATTGTCTATGTCCAATTTTCTTTTTTAGTCACCTTTTATTGACAGTGAATCTATCTAAATCTTTTCTAACTATAAATTAAATTTCATGAAAGTTTATAAAAAAGAATTTCCTATAGATATCTGGACTAGGAGTTAGGTTCTGAATTTCAAAAGAGCTAACCGGGGCCTAAACTTATATTATTTTAATTATAAACAAAGAAACCAGTTGAAATAAGTAGGTACTTACTTGAAAATATTTTGCACTTGGTGTTTCTCCCTCTAACTTATTTCTATAAGCAGACAGCAGTCTCTCAAATGGATTTCTAACAATTATCATTTTATGATAATTCTCCAGCATATAATCGCGGTCTGGTTTCTGAACTGTGCTCAAGTTCCGGAACATGCCTGGAGTGTGTGCTATACTGGCTGTTATGGATAATACATCAGTGTTATTCCATTTGCCAGCCAGTATCATAAGAATCCTCTTCCAATTAGTACAGGCCACCTAAAATTTTAAAGTTTCTATTATGGTGTCTGAAATAAGTCATAGTAGGCTACTTCAAGAACTATGCAAAAGTAGCAAGTAAAAAAAATTACAAAACTATTAAACATATTTTGTATATATAAACTTTAGAGAAAAGAATTTATTTTCCAAAATGCACTTCATTTGATTTGTTATCTACCAGTGCTAATAATTTATTCTGTGTACTTGTACTGAACTATTTACTGGCAAAGCAACCAAAAAAATTTTAGACTTCACATCATTGTCATTAATAATGTACGTAATTTAGGCTTAATTACATAAATATGTATCAAGGCTGATGCAATGTTTTTTAGTTTTAATTGGTTGCGTTCAAACCGACGTTGTAGAATTTTGGACGGAAGGCTAGCTAGCGAAGACGTAAAGTTACATTATACTTCTACTTGACATAGACTCACCTTGGGCACGTAACAGTAAAGGAGTTTGTGCTCATCGTCCACCAAAATATGTTCCAAACTGTTCGCCGGCAATTCATCTAAGCTCACATGAGACGGAAAACGTCCGCACGTCTCTTGAATCAACTCTTGTCGAGCCAAGTTCAAGGACTGGGTCAGCTCTAAGGAATGCTCCGAATGGTCACTAATTTCATTATCATTCACATTACCACTTACAAATAGCATAATGCTAAATAATACCACTGTCCTGACACTCATTTTTCACATTTACAAAAGTTTATAAACTTTCTCAAAAAAAATTTATTAACCTCTGTTTTCAATGTAGGGCACGCTTTTAAATCATTAGTGTCGTTGAAAACACTAGTATTGAAAAGCAAATGATAACCAACCTTGTTTTATGTGATTTAAAAGGTAGTTTTATTGTTTACATTCCAGAAAAGTCAATAAACTGTTATGTTTTAATCGCGAACTCATTATTTTTTTTGATAAACTTTGCACGACCACCAACTCCGACACTACCAAAAATACTGGCTTACTAGCCAGCCAGTGTTGCCACTCGCCAGTCTCTTACATCTGTTGCCAGATGCCATTGTTAAAATTATACTTAACATACGGTGATAAATTTAATCGTAATCTAAAATATTTTTCAAAATAACCGTCATATTAAAAGGTAATCAGCTTAATTTTTGTGCACAACCGCACAAAAACATAATAGATCTTACAAGATTATTGGTTGACCGAATGATGATGAAGAAGAAAGAATGAATAACTTACTACTGAATGAATTTTAAATAAGAATGTGTTTGCCACTATTTGGCATTTGTTACTGCTAGGTGATACTTTTCGCCATAAATCTATGCTGTTTGTTAGAGTTTAAATTCTTTACAAATGTATATGTACTCTAAACGCTTTTTGCTTTCAGCCTTGGTCAACACAGTGAGGTTTGTGACGCGGCGTCGCCGTGGGTTACAAACTCTTCAGTTACCAGTATTAACAACCGCTGAATTTTTTGCGCACTCTTTTATTTTACTAACCAATCTAATATATTAATATGTATTATTATTATATTATGATTACAAGTGAGGAATATTTAATTTTAGATCATCAATTTAATCAATTAATTAACATAATTATAATAGTAGGCACTGCATATTAGTGACAAATATTTGATTTGGTTAATAAATGTCTTCAGTTTGCTGTAAGCCTTTCTGGGATGTTACTCTGTAAATAAAATACTTACAATGAAAATTAATATTTTAAGAAGTACGGTCTTAGAGTAGGGTCTTGTAACGGAACTCAAAACTGTTTTAAGAATAGTACCTAAATTTATCACGGTAATGTTACCTACCCTCAAGTGTTGAATGTAGCAAACTTGATAATATTGTCGAATGAGGGAGAAAGCTTCTTCGGCTACTGCCAGCTGATGGTGTTGCCATGCGAGAACAGCCAGACATGCCCACAAGGTCTCATCTTCTACTGTACGGCAAAGCTGTATAGTTATTATTGATCAATTAATTACTTACGTTTTTATAGTAAACTAGCTCGTCCATGTTGTAAAAACTATTATTTTTCTAAGTATTAATTAAATGGCGCTTAAGAGCCGCTTTAGGTAAATTGCTATAGGTAAATAAAATATTCTACCGATCAATAATCAAATAAATATTCAACTTTACAGCTATCGATGTGTAGAAGAAGTAAAGTAGTAAATATTATATGCAATGTAAAGGGACTGTCATCTTCATACCTGCAAAGCAGCCTGCCACATATTGGAAGCGACGTGTTTCAGAAGCTTTTCAGGGAATGCAGCTAGAGACAGATGCAGCACTGAACCATCTCCACGACAAACCTTTACTATACCATCTTCCACACTTAGAACTGTGGGATTCCGACCAAGATCACTAAAAATAACAATCACATAGGTACTTATTAACAACAATCATAATATAAAACAACGGTACATTATAGGGCATCTGAAGAGGTGTATGCTAGGCAATTATATTTCATACCTCTTAGTAAAAAGCTAACAGAACTTAATACATACGTGGCTATAGTATAGAGGTCAATTTTATAATCACCTGATTACCTAATCCTCAACTCGTTTAAGTTATATAAAAATAATTGTATGAAGTCTCTTACGATATCTCTTTGCTGACGGTGGTAAGTGCTAACCAATCAGGTTGCGTGGCTGCTTTGGGACAGCACCAAGTGACAACGGAGTTAGCCCGTAGTCCTACAAGCAATTCGGTTTCACAACTCCATACAATACTGAGGATTTGAGAACCTAGAAACAATTTAACTGATACATTTTGTAATTCTTTACAAACTATTATTTTTCAGAAAATATTCGTATTCTGTATATGTTTTTTTCCACCACTTTAAGAACTGGGCTGTATGCAGCAGAGCAGAACTAAATTTATAGAATAGGTTTTGATGATCCTAACTTGAATTTGGATGCTTACCTAATTTTACAAAATTTGGCTTACTATCCTTAACAGTAACCACATATAGGTCCCTGTTGTAATCCAGCAAGGCTAGAAGTCTCTCGTTACTTGGTCCAGTTTGACTGAGCGCAATGCTGGATACAGTCATCTTATGCATCAGCTTGGTAACTATATTGTCTGTAGAACTTCGGACAATGAGACCAGTCGGAAGGTCGAATATATGGATCACTGAAGAAAAGTAATATTATCATAATTATGTACCTATAAATTAGTTGATATACAATTGTCGGCGCATTTTTAGGTACAGTTGACAAACATTCAATTAATGAAAGGTACAAGCTACACGTAACTCTTTTGGGAAACGTGTAACACCTTCATTTTGGACCCTGGGACTCACTGGTATAACCTTATTAATTCCAATAGCTAAATAGACCATACAATAATGTTTGTAAATCTATAGAAGTAATATCAATGATTAAGGTTATTATTTGAAGAATATTCATAGCTCAGTACCATCCAAACATGAGTGTAGGACCAAGAGGAAGTCAATCCATTCAAAGATTAAGAATATCTGTACTTTGTAAAGATAGATCCAAAAACGTTCAAAAGTTTTCCTCACATTTCCGGTCGGCTTGATCAATAGCGGCTAAAGCATCAGGACCTAATGATACTGCAGCTCGTCCTAAGGTTTCAGGTCTGGCTCCCAAACGAGGACTGGCCAGTAAACGACCCATGTAGCTGTATACTGATATACCAGCTCTTTCTACAATGCATATGCATCTGGAAGCAGATATTACATTTAAAGCTCATTGAAAATGCTATTCTGTCGTTTTGCAATACTGTCAAGATTTAAAATGGAAGCCAAAATTGAGTTCGTCGTCATAGATAATAAATCTTCATTTCGATTTGTACACTTAAGGATTAGTCTATATTTTTTTATAAATCATCTTAAATTGCTAACGTATGTTTAGTATTTAATACATTAAGTGAACTTAGCTATAATACACGTGGATGTTGATTTACCTTTCAGCCAGCAAAATCATGCTTATAGTGCCTTCCTTCAGATCAAAAGTCACTGGTGTATTCCAAGAACTTAGTTTGTGTATAAAGCATTGTTTCACAGTGGCTATCACAAGATGATTGAAGCCTAGAGCTATCTGTATCACTCTGTCTGGATAATCGAGTTGATCACTTTGATCAGTAATAATATTCTTGATCGAGATTACTTTACGACCAGATTGCGAGCAAGCAAAGTTCCTCCAGGTGTATTCTCTGTAAGTATCAAACATCTACCACTACAAAATCTTTATAATCAAAATATGGATATAATTGATCACTTAAATTTGGATAAGTTTTGATTACGATGATAATAAAAAATTCAAAACGAGCAATAGGTATTATCATTTTATAGTTATTGATTTAATCGTCATAATCACATTCGCTGAACGCCATCCATTGCTGACTGAACCACACAAACCTGATCCAGGAAGTATTAGACAAACCTGTCGATGATATGAGCAAACAGCACGTGCCCATTGGCACAGGCGGCGGCTAATTGAGTGCCGTCCGATGACCACGCGATGTTGTAAACACTACCAGTGGCAGGGCGTTCTAGACAATGGGACCACTGAAATAGAACTTAATGTTAATTTTAGTAGCCTCAAATCATTGTTTCGAGTTTATTAGTTAATTAGGTTGGGAGAGGGAGATGACTTGTGTATTTATTCCACGAAATACAGAATCAATTACACACATGGTTATACTTACTCCATTAGCATTGCATAAGCGAATAAGATTGAAGCTACCAATAAGGAACATATCACCAGCGGGCGACCAGCTCACGCTTGTTATTGGTTGGTCATGTTTTACGCTCACTGAAATTTGCTGGCCGAATGTATCCCAAATCTGCAAGTTACTATAAAATTTATGTAGGTAGTTGTTCGTAAATAGGTTGAAATAAAAGACAATTATTTACGTTGATATTATGGAACAACTCTTATTTACCTTGGAAAAACCATCTTCAGATCCAGAAATGATTAAGTTGTTGTTTGCATTCCAGGAAGTGCATAAAATGAGACCATCATGAGCTTTCCACTGCAAAATAAAAAAAAAACGTTTATTTTGTGTCTTTCATTACAATAACTGGGAAGATTGAACATACCTTAGTTATTTTATTACTAGAGTTTAATTGCTTTATGACGAGAAAATTCCCCTTAGAATGCAAGACGGCACTGCTATCAGGGCTCCACACGGCATTATAGATTGGAACGTCTGATTTCACTATAGTCGACCGCAGAAGTCCGTTTCGTGACCAGACTTTCAAAAACCCATCTTCACCAGCTACAACAGAAAGTTACTCAGAAATAATAAAACGATTTTGAATCGCGTATATTTTGGATTATAGTTACTTTGAACTATTATATTCACCTGTAAGAAGACCAGCTCCATCAGGGCTCCATTGAGCAGTAAGACAGGCGCCTTGATGAGCGGCTACCGTTTTTTCTATACGTCCATTGTGATTTACGATATGAAACCTAATCAATGTAATGCATTGTTATTATAGTGTGGACGTGAATATAATTTTAGCTGTTAATAAGGTTTATGTAGGTACTAAGTACTAACTTGCCATCTGCGCATGAAATTAGTATCACATCATGTTGATGCTTGTTGCTCCCGATGTTGATTTTCGGGAACAAGTGCATTTCAGTTGGATAAAAGTCGTCCGGGAACGTTGTTACCACCATGCACTCGCTGTTTACCAAATTCCATTTAAGAAGTTTGTGATCGTCCCTTGAGAGAAAAATACTTATATATACTTCTATACTAATATACATATACAATATTATAAAGAGGAATGATTTGTATATTTGTGTGTGTGTATGTTTGTATTGAATAGGCTCCGACTCTACTGGACCGATTTCAAAAAATCTTTCACCGAGTAAGCTACATTATCACTGAGTATTATAGGCTATATATTATTATATTGATACGCGGGCGGAGTTGCGGGGAAACAGCTAGTTAAACATATGATATCGAATACTTGGAATAAAAAGAACCTACTAAAACCAAATATTGTTTTTATACTTACCCACATGAAAATACATCTTCTGTATTATTCCAACTAACGCAAACAACGACCCCCACATGTTTAGGGTCTTTGAAAAATGATATTTTTAATTTCATTTTGCTTCTCAACTTTTACGCTTTTTAAATTCCGAGGATTTATGTTTATGTCACCGTTGCTATGGTAACCAACAAGAATACAAAACGTAAATAATTAGGGAGGTTATGTTCTGTTTTTGTAAATTGTGTAAACGTTAAGTAATGTAGCATCTTTGATTATATACTTTATAATCAAAGTGTAACATAAAATACAGATTAATTGGTGTTCGTGACACGTTCACACATTGTAAATATTTTTGTGATCGTGATTTGTACTACAATATTTTACATTGAAACTTATTGAAACTGCGACAGAATAATACTGTTTTTAATGTACCTAAATCATAAGTATGACAAATAAAAAGGTTTCGGTAATTTTCCTGACATTTATTCTGTTATTGAACGAATTTAATTCATTCAATCTCTCTTGCTTGACGGCTGGGATGTCAGTGCTGTCATTACTTACTGTCACATTAAATGTTTCTCGTATCGTATTCAATTGCATTGCACATTCTCACATGTTCATATTTCATTTAATGATTATTGTAACAAACAAGTACTTATAATATATAAAAATATTACTTATAAGAAAATGTCTGATGTGCCAGATTTGAGTAGTGATGAAGAGCATTTTGAAGAAGATGAATGGCAAGAAATGGAAACTAGTAACACGATGGTAACATGCTTGTTTTGCCCCAACGTTTTGTCGTCGATTGAAGAAGGTTTTAACCACTGCGAGGTGGTTCACAAGTTTAGCCTCAACAACTTAAAAGTTAAGTTCAATATGGACTGTTATTCATACATAAAAATGATCAATTATATCAAGATTAAGAGACCATCTCCCGATGCGATAATGAATGGAAGTGACGTTCTTTGGGATGATGAAGTGTATTTAAAACCCGTAGATCACGATGAATGGCTGATGTTTGACTTCGATTCTCTCACTGACAAGCCTAGCTCACCAAAAACATACCATGCAAATGTTGAAAATGGACTAGTGACATTATCTCAAGCGCATTTTATTGAACTGCAAAGGACGATACAGACCTTAACAGAACAGTTGAGTGTCAGTCAAACTCATCTTCAAATGGCCAAAGAAGACATAAACAAGATGCAACAGTCAATGAAAACCATAGTAGATGGTGGAAATAGTAGTTTTAAGACAGAGGATAGAAATATTATTGTTAACTGTGTGTCTAAGGTGCCTTTAGAGATGGATGAGGGCTACTTCAGTACTTATGCTCACTTTGGTATCCATTATGACATGCTCTCAGACAAAGTTAGAACAAAGACGTACCAAGATGCAATTATAAATAATAAAGAAACCATTCAAGACAAAGTTGTCTTAGACCTTGGTTGTGGCACGGGTATATTGTCCATGTTCTGTGCAACTGCTGGTGCTAAAAAGGTTTATGCATTAGATCAATCGGAAGTTATTTATCATGCTATGGATATCATAAGGGAAAATAACCTGCATGATAAAATTGTAACAGTGAAAGGTAGGCTTGAAGATACAAAGTTGGAGGAGAAAGTTGATATTATTGTTTCTGAGTGGATGGGCTACTTTTTATTGTTTGAAGGCATGCTTGACAGTGTAATTTACGCTAGAGAACATTGTCTCAATCCAGGCGGGCTGCTGCTCCCTAACAGATGTAACATAAGTGTTGTTGCAAATGGTGATGTTGATACACATAAAAGACTTATAGATTTTTGGTCTGATGTTTACGGTTATAAAATGAATTGTATGAAATCTGAGGTTGTTAGAGAAGCCAGCATTGACATAGTCGCACCTCAGCACATACTATCTGAACCGAGTGTGATTAAAGAAATAGACATCAACACATGCAACACTGATGTTATGGACTTCACATCAAACTTCAAACTGATAATCACAAAAGATGGTAAATTATCATCTCTAGTTGGATATTTTGATACATTTTTTGATTTGCCTGAAAAGACCTCATTCTCAACGGGTCCTCACAAAACTGCTACTCATTGGAAGCAAACAGTATTCTACTTCAGAGATTGCAAGGAAGTGAAACAGGGTGACATTATTATAGGAACTATAATTTGTAATAGACAGAAGACCGATGTAAGAGCTTTGTCAGTACAAATCAATATATTTGGCAAAACTCATAAGTATATACTTAGTTAAATTAGTTATATAAGTGCTAAAGCTGCTAGCATTAAAATCATTTTTTTTATGGAATCTATGTATCATGAAGTTTTTTGCAGTGCTTTGGGCTTTATTGTAAATTAAATTTGAAAACTATAAAACCATTTAAGAATTCAAATGTTTATTCTATATTATAAGTCTCTGTTACATCTTGTATTGTTTTATGAAACATTAATCATGATAATTGAGTTGGTATCTAAGTTAAACTTTGTAATCTACTCTATTTGTCTATGCAAAGAAACAATTTATATAGTTCTAATTTTGCCTTTTAAGTTAGGTTTCAATTGTTAGGAATTAAAGTAAAAATGATTTCTACGAAAATGATTTATTTTATTTTACACATCATTTACACATAAAATAAAAGTGTTTTATATTATTTACATAAAATTTGACTTAAAATAATAACAGCATTACAGTTTGAGATTTCACATGTAAATTAATAATAATATAAATTATTAAGATCATTATTTGGCTACTACATTTTAGATGAAAAAGATTTTGAAGTTATGACTAGGAAAAACACTGAAACGCGAGTTTTTAAGCAGTGGCAGGTGTCCAGAACACTAATATTGCAAAGATTCCAGGTACAACTAACATGATACTATTGTAGGTTAAAGTTTATGTTGTGTATTAATATGTATATATACCTAAGCTTATGAATATAAGGAAGGTATTTCTTATTTGTTTATTACTATTATTTATTTATTATTATTATTCTTGACGCCTAATAACACTACTGTGGACATTTAAAAACGAACTCGGAATGTAAAGACACATTGTACAAAAGTGAAGTCTACTACTCACACAATAAGAATCATATTAAATTGAAAAGTCAAGTAAGCCACAAGCTGTGTACTGAAACAACAGTAAATATAATGTACATAAGGCTCATTACGCTAGTTACTACGATTTTATAAAGCTATATCCCGAATCAGAATGGCATCTATTTACTATCTACTACCTTTTTAAAGTATACATTTAAGTAATAATTTATAATATTATTATTATTAATAATAATAATTGTAGGTATCTTACTTCGTAGTCATTATTAATTAATAACTAAATGCATAATATACAGAATTTCCATTCAATAATTATCTTTAATTTTAATTAGATTGATAAATATATAAAAAGATCTATTGTTAATTTGTTTCTACAATAAGCGTCACAGTATATTTTTTTATCTACCCTTACCATCCCTGAAATGGATACAGGACCTTATAATAACATGATTATGGATTCATTTGATTTGATATTCATGTGAATGGTCCCACGTACCTACTGAGAATACATACTAGGCCTCTCATCAATGCCTCATATTCTGAATAATGTCTTGATATTCTTCGGATTGTAAGGTGTGACTGCGATAACTAAGCATAAAGCATTGAAGCTTATCTTGTAATACAAATATATATTAGTATGTATATAAATATATACCGGTGATAATCAAACAGCATTATTTGAGGACGCTATGTAGTATGTTATGTAGTAATTTAGATGTTGGAAAATTCACACTTTTCGAATTCTTCATATAAAGATACTGAAACACTTTTTGCAATCTGTACAGAAAACTTAAGAATAAAATTTCCAATGTCTAAATAGCATAATATGAGCAATACGACAATTGTAAGTAAACCCTGAAAGTATGGTAGGGTGAGTTTGTTACATCCTGTAGAAAGTATGGCAAGAAGAAAAGATTGCTGATAGAGGAATGAAAAATTATACTTAAGGAAATAATAACGATCTTGTGCTGACCCCCAAACCCACTAATATCAAAAAGAGGAAAAGAAAGATATGATTGTTTGTTTACATTGAATAGGCTCCGAAAGTACTGAACCGATTTGAAAAATTATTTTACGATTAGAAACCGACATTATCCCTGATGAACATACATACTTTTTACCGCGGGAAAATGCTTCATTCCTACGGGAAAACGGGTAATAGAACAACGGATAGTAAGAACTATCCTTATTTTTTTCACATAACTTTTAAACGGGTGAAATTTGATATGGGTATTTGGATGGTTTCCTGGATGATTTAAAAACAATTGGACCCGGTAGGTGGCGCTGCTGTCGGAATGTCAACTACTAAACGGCTGGACCGATCGGGTTCAAATTTTGTATGTGTATTTTAGT
Source organism: Falcaria lacertinaria (assembly GCA_951449985.1). NCBI lineage: Eukaryota > Metazoa > Arthropoda > Insecta > Lepidoptera > Drepanidae > Falcaria > Falcaria lacertinaria. Next base: position 9,977,328 of record OX602110.1, read on the forward strand.
ATACTTATATATTTTTTATTTATATATTATTACCTAATCTATCTTTCTATACATATAAATAAAAATGAATCGCCGTAATGTATGTACTGTATTGCACCGAATGTCATATTTTTAATGGGTACACCAACCGTGCGAGTTGTTAAATAAACTAAACAAGAATTGAGAGCTGGCATCGTTTTCTCGGGTTTATTAGTGTAGAAAAAGATCATATCTATCGATTATCAAGATAAATATTTTTACTGGTAAAATATTGGATAAGTAAGACAAAGGGTACACAAAATCATCCTTACACAAGTGAGGCAATGAAATTTACAATATAGTTTTGTCAAAAATACCTATGAACTCGATAGTTAATAATTATCGTTTATATCATTGACATAGCATGTCCGTACAATAAGCTGTTCCGCTGATGAAGAAGGCAGGTCGTACTGAAGACTTAGTGAAGTAAAGATCACCATTATTAAATGAGCATACGATGTAACTAGAGTTTTATAAAGGACACTACAGCACAGATTTGATCAGTTTGTTTGATGTTAATAATGTATACTTTATTATTATAATAGTCATAATTTAATATTCAAATGATTTTTTTAATCCATTTGATATCAATCAACTATCTACTACTTTATACTCAAATAACTTACTAATCGGCCACATCTAGAATTAATATGTATTTGCCCGTCTTCAAGCCTGATAACACATATTACTGTAAAATCTCCAATTTCAATAGAATTAATAATAATATTCAGTTTAAGATTATTTGGCATCTGTGAGTAGACACTGGCCTAAATATCTTTCGCAATAGTAAATTCAATTTGATTTCTTCCAGTCGAAGGATAGTACCCAACATGCAGGACGGTTACTTTGTTTCGGGTTCTCTAGAGATTTCCTTGTTCGTTCTCAGGCTTTTCACACCGTTATTCAGTCTAAAAGTTAGTAGGTAGTCGAAACATTTCTCTGTTTTTTCTTGAGTGCGTAGTAGGTATTTATTAATATTTTGATCTGGTTTCTGAAATGCCATAATAGAAAATGTTGTACCTATTGGAAAGAAAAGAATATCTCGCTAAATTATCAGTAGCTAATATATAATTTCACTATCTACCTATATTACTAAAATTTGAGATGGCGTTAATTTATTTAGAAAATAATTTCATATATAATAACATTTGGTCAGGAATATCAAGACTCTCCAATTTAATCGGAAACATTAAAATTAATAAGCGTATTTTTCATATTATGGGTTAAATTTAAGACTAACATTATTCTACTATATAAGTTATAATTACTAAATAGGTAGGTATAAAGTAGGTAAGGTGTATGTTTGATCATCGACAGAAGTGCACAGGTAGGTGTTTATGATATAAGTTATGTTGATTGCTCCATAACCAGCATTAGATAAGATTTTAGAAGGTATATTTATCTTAATTACGCTATTTGAAATGAGTTTAATACAATCTAATTTATTTTGTAACTAAATAATTTCAAATGTAAGTAATATACTTATATTGATTTATGCATCACGAGTAAATATGTTTGATTTCTATAAGTGTACCCCAGGGTGTCAACATAGGACCACATCATTAAAGTGTAGGTATTTTAATATCCGGTGATCATTTACGTAATCATCTAGGTTTTATTCTAGCTCGTAACAGATAAATTATGGATGACAATAATATATGAATTAATTTAGGCTATGCTGAATATTCTAAGCTGCGAATTTTAATGACAAATGTTAACTAGTGGCGTTTTTCTCCGCTGAGCGGGAGATCAGCCGTTTTGAATTGGCTCACTATGTTATCTTCCACATAGAGAAACATTTATACATTCAGGCTTTTCACATTGTGCTTTGAAGTTGTTTATTTGTGCGTTACACACAACATTTTAATTAGCAAACTATAAATGAAGCGTCCTCGCACACTTATAACAACAATTAATTTTAATGTTTTTTCAACAGTGAATGGAACACGTTGTAACAACTATTTCTAACACTATTTACAAAGGTGGCTAAATATTATTCTTCTGTTGGTATTGGCGCGTTGGTGCTCTCCTCCTCTAGTTTGGCTCGGGCCTCGGCGTCTGTAAAAAATCAATCAAACAAATGTTAGGTAAGTAATTCCATTTTCACTCCCATAAGTGTATTATCTATGTTCACTCCTCTTGCTCAAAAAGTCTGTCTTTGTAGCGTACCAGATCAGGGATTATCATGCTCTAGGGAAGTATATTCTTTATATTTATGTCTGTGACCTGGAACTACATGTAACTCATTATTGTTTATTTGTTCATGACATAGATACATGTCTTTTAGTCGCATACTTCATCGCTTATTAAAACTCCATGTTTAACCCAGACTACTCGACATTCATCTACACTAGATAGGACTGAAATAAAGTTGCCGGTAGGGATGGGCATAAAAAATATATATCGATATTTTATGTCAATATTTAATATGGATTCTTTTGATATTGATATTGATCGTATCGATATTTTATATAGATTTTTTATATACATTAGATTAATGGTATCGTATCGATTTTTATCGGATCGACATTTTGATATCCATAACTGTCGTATCGATATTTTGATATCGATTTCTTTATATATCGATATTAATATCTAGAATAGTAATAAAATAACTTAATTTTTAATTTCGTGATTATTAAATTTTGGTCACTCGTAGTGAAATGCAGAGTGTTACACACGGCGCTAAAAACCCATTGTATGCGAGGTAGTTTTACACCCGAGCTTTAGTGAGGATGTAAATAGAAACCGAGTTACTTTAGCATCTTGTATAACAATCTACTATTCTGTCAAATTACTGCTGGCTACAGGAAGAGCGTGGTTTCATTGTCCATGAAGAGGTTCATGAAGAGATAAATTTGTTACAATTTATGCTACTATTGTATCTCCTGAAGTGGCAATCTCGTTACCTACCTTCTCTTTAATTTAATTAACGAACCAAATCCAATACAGTTAAGTACATAAACCCTTCAACAAAGGGCACAAATTCAAAGGGTTACAAATGTTACAATAGGTAGGTACAATATTCAACAAATTTACAAATTATGAGTAAAGTACCTTTTGTGGCCTGCTCCTTCCAAATTTTCTTATTGTCGCTGAGGCAAGCAATCCACGGCTTTCGTATTTTGAATTTGTTGCTGGTTTCATTACCTGAAATTTGTGTTCAATTGAAATTTCATTATTAATTCGCTAAAGGCATTTAATTTATACCGAATCTTAAGATAGGTGGGTTCCTAGAATTTCTTGTTACCGAATATTAAATTTAATAAAGATTATATTATTTAAGCCATACAAATGCCATTAATCTAATTTTTCTGTAGATACTTAGTTCTCTATAATTATTACTTCGCTTATGAATAAAATTACCCGAATTAGATTCCATTATTTACATCAGCCATAACAATTAATATTTCAATGTATCTACCTCATTATTGTTGATTGAACTTGCCCTAGGTTAATAGATATGTTTTTGTAAATAGTTTAATCTGACTTGCCCTTAATATCGTGAACTCTAACTTCTACTAGTTTAGTAAAGTAATCAAGGATCTTACCAACGCTCTCCTCATTGATGGCGTCATGTCCAGCAGTACTGGTCGAGTTCTTGCCACTGGAATGTAAGGGTCCCAACACGCATTCTAGCATATCGGCACAGACACCCATACTGGGCTCCACAATGAATTCAATGAAGCCGATCTGCGACTCGGCCACTAGAGTGTTGTTTCTATCACATAGAGGGCTGAATGGAAGACCCAAGTCTCTCTCCTTGTCGCCTTGAAGGAAGAACTCATCGAGGAGACTCATGGTCCATCGGTGGTGCAGATCCCATCTCTGGAATAGTTGAGAACATAGAATCAGGTATACAATTTGCCTAGTTGTTTACATTTGATCAATTGCCAACTGCAACAAGCAATTGCCTACGTATGTAGGCAAGCCGTTTATAACATTTCATGACATAGTATAGTTACAACATTTGTTAATTGTTTCAATTCACCACATTCTGACTACTTATAAGAAAGTTTTGCCATTACCACTTCGTCTACAGCAATATCACCATTTACTTTGAATTCTACTAGTTTTAATAATATTAAGTTGAACTTGCTGTACCCGTGACTTCGTACGCGTGGGATTAATTTCGTTTACATTCAAATCGGTCCAGATGTTTTGGAGATTACCCGTAAGAAACATATAGACAGACAGACTTTTTTTAATATGTGTTTATCGTTATCTGGATTGTGTTTACTTTCATATGCATTTTCTAAAAACCTGGTAATTTTGACATTACAAACGGACATTTAATTTTTTTTTTTTTAAGGACAGATTTATATCCACGGCGCAGGCTTCGTCCAAAAAAATTTATTTATTTGTATAGATCTGACTTCCAGACATCTAAAAGTTTACTCACTTTGGCCGGATGCGAAATATCACAGCAATGCAACACCAGCGAGGCTGTTTTGGACTTGTCTACGGTCGGTTCAGCAAGTGACAGCAGCGACCGCATGTTCTTCAACTGTTGGAAGTGGAATGACATGTCCGTAGCCAGGACCATGTCGATCACCAACGTACGGAACTCCCGAAACTCATCCCGGGACAAATTCTGGAGAATGTTGCATTCTTCGTCCCGCATCAGTCTGAAAACAAGGATTTATGAGCATGGAAGCGTGAATTAAAATTATTCATTATTTAGTTTACACCTCTGGCACTAATGAACGTCGCAGATTCTATCACCACATCTTCATTACACCTTGTATATTAATACAGATGTATTTTTACTAATACAGAAAAAGTAAGTTCAAAAACTAAAACCCGACTGTGGAATACTTAATCACGCTCTAAAAAGTATGAAACAAGAAATCATTCTCATCTGGCACGTACGTATTAACCCTTAGTACTTTAAAGAGTGTGTGAGATTCTTAACTTAATATTTAAGGTAAACCTTGAAACTTAATTTAACGTGATTTAGCTATAAAAATTCCTTAATTAAAACAGTCATGTTAAGTTCTTCCAATTTGCCCTTCTATACCCGACCATACCTGTTTGAACGAGATAGTAATACAAAGCCATTCTTACCTTTCTTTCGGCTAGGATAAATTTGGGATACTAATAGATTATTTGGGATTATCAAAAGCGTCTTTAACAGACATTAAGAATAAGTTGTCTGAATAAACTTCATGTTACCTCATGATGTGTCAGAACTTGTTACTACTATTATAAAATTAATACAAGTTACTCCGAGCGATCTCCATATTTAATCTACTAACCTAAACTTATTTTTACTTTTCCAATTTTACCTGTTTACCAGTTATTCGTTATTTGAATTTAATGATGGCATCAAAGGATGGAATAATGAATTTCATCATAAATAGGTACGTATAAAGATGCCAAATCTCTTGTAACAATGAAATTACAACAAAAAACATTTGGTGCTGTCAAAACAATGAATATAATTATTCAACTACCTACAGAATAGGATAAATATTTTAGTTTAGTTTTAATCCAATCGGATGAAGGTTAGAATTGTCAAATTATAATTTTCGAACTGTTTCAGGCATAACTTACGAAATGTATTTTCGGTGTTCTAACTTCAAATATAGTGACTATAAATTAACTGTACATGCTTGACGTGCAGTGACGCAAATAACCTTGCCTTAAAATAATATAATTTCTGTGTATCTTACGAACCCTTAGGCACACAATAAACTGAGGGAGAGACGTCAAACGGCGTCTGACCGCTCGTTTATCCCTAATCAGAGGCTCCCATCCATCAATCCGTCTCGACCCGACCGTAAATTGCTTAGGAACTAACATTTCACTGTAAGCTGGCCTCGGTACTGTCCTAATAAAGTTATAACACCTCACGGTGAAAGAAAACATTATGAAGAAACCTGCATACGTCTGTCACGTTGGCACTAAATTATTTTCGGTGGAAAGTGGGTGTTGTAACACCTCTGCCTACCTCTTCAGGGACCCTTGTGGGAAGGCGTAAAGAACGATAATGAGTGTTTTTATAAATCACTAGCTGTTTTCCCCGCGACTTCGCCCGCGTATCAATATAATAATATGTAGCCTATGTTACTCATTGATAATGTAGGTTTCTAACGGCAAAAGATTTTTTGCAATCGGTCCAGTAGATTCGGAGCCCATTTAAAACAAACAAACAATCAAATTTTGCCTCTTTATAATATTAGTGTAGACTAGTTATTTCCGTGACTTCACCTGCATCGACATAGGATACATGAGACCTATCCTCAATTTTTTAAATAGTATAATAGTTTCGAAGATTGCTTCAAACACACAATCAAAATGTTTGTCCTTGTAGAATGTACATCAAACGTATTGCTACGCGGGCGCAGGTGCGTGAAGAAGCGTTTTTGGGTAGGTATTCTTACTTAAAAAAATCAAAACTAAAATGATCTTAAATATATCTTAGGGTCGGCCACGCGCAAGTGATACTTCTAGTGTTGCAAGCGTCCATAAGCTACGGTAACCGCTTACCAACAGACGGGCCGGTGCTTGCTTGCCACCTTAGTGGTATACAAAAATCTTCAAGAATAAGCGTGTACCTCCATATTTATTCGATTTAGAACAAGATTCGAACACATCATTGATTTATACCACAATATCCATATTCTATTTTTACGAACGAGATACGCTAAATGACAACTCCTTTAAGGGTACAAAAATTGTATCACATTTTCTGCTAAGTTAGGCTAGGTGCCATCATACATCAATCCGCATGTCATGTCTTGCGAAGATGGATATATCATCGCAGAATATACCTACCTACTTTGTCATAAAACGCGTCGTCGAAAAAATTACGATTACCTACGAAATGTGTTGAGAATTTTTACATGTCTCGCAAAAGTTATAACATCTTATTTTATTTATCAGTGCCGGTAGCAGGAACATTGTCGACTACGAATTCGAAAACGTAACTCGCGAAATGTCAAAATTGCCATACTAATTTTAGTTCCACTTTTCACCGCCGCAGAGCTGTTCATTTTCCAATACAAAAATAGTCGAAGGCGATACGAAAACGTTGTCGACAATGTTCCTGCTACCGGCACTGTACAGCCATTTTACCGTATGTGACATTATTTATTATTAAACTAGAATAATAGCAATACAGTTATATTTTATGTATGTTTAGCTACACTTAGATACAAAATTTTATCAAAGAAGTTCAAGGTGTAATATACATATATTTTATAGGTAATCTATGAAAAGTATACACAAAGAACAACGTTAGTCAAGACGCTTGCATTACGAAACGTATCACTACCAATCTTATTGTTGAGAGGGCTGATTGAACAGAAATTATTTACATATAGCCTCAATAAATACTAGCGACAATTGACATTTCTTATATCTCGATCGATATATATGTATATATCAATACGCCAAAGCCGGTAGAACCTAAGGCTAACCATAAATAAAAAAATCAACAAAATAAAATAAATTTATCCAGTCTTATATCTCGCGGAAGGATTTATTGAAAGGTCCGTTAGCATCAAGAACACGGATATTGTAAAATATCTATATCCATCCAAGCTAATAATATATTTAAAAACTATTATATTCGTCTTCTATACAATTCTAAAAACAGTAAAGACGAAACCCATTTAAAGTTCCGTATTAATAACACCAATTAGTTTTTTTTATTGTTGTATTATTGTACCATATATATTACGTGTAACTCACTGAAATAAAATTAACGTTTTCTAGTAATAAAAATGAAAAGAAATTCCTGGCACGTAACGGCAATATCAAGTCAAGAAACTCAATAGAGATAGCAGTCTCAGATATTCAAACAAAAGACGCAAACGCGGGGGTGCGTTAAAATGCGATATGATTTCCCTTAGGACCAGAAATTTTGTCTTTATTTGCACTAGATATTGTACAATTTCACTTTCTTCTATATTTTCGTCAAAAAGGAAGACATTGAACAATAATTATTATTACTTGGAGAATTTTGGTGGACTGATTGTAATTTATTAAGTACTAGCTTGTGCCCGCGACTTCGCTCGCACTCGCTCGAGGTAACGCAGTTCATTATCCCATTTCGCGCAATTAGGGGCTACATTTTGAAAACGCCTGAAACATATTTATTTTCTTACTTATTTACAGAAGTACATCTGTGTAGTTTCGAATAAAACAGAAGAATTTTAGAAAATCCTTAGCGGGTGGCTACGTCATATAACTGGCTGCGTGCCAAATTTCAGCGTAATCCGTTCAGTTCCAGTCAGTAACATCATCAGCCTATAGACGTCCACTGCTGAACAAAGGCCTCCCCCACAGATTTCCACAATGACCGATTCAATGCGGCCCGCATCCAACGCTTGCCAGCGACCTTTATCAGGGCATCGGTCCATCTAGTGGACGGTCCAGTCAGTAACGGTTGTCCTTTATACAGGATATATATATATATATATATATATATTTAGTAATGTTCATATTGCTAACATCATGTTAGTAACATGCTTGCCCTGCATACGCGTATCAATCCATGGAACGGAATCTTTTAACGAGCTTTTGACTGACTTCAAGACGTCTGTTCACTTTGAAACTTTGCGCCCCTAGAAGCTATGATTTAGTTGCATATTTTTAGTTTGTTCAAACATGATTAATTTCTAAAACAAACGCCTATTAGGTGGGATCTCTCGGTCCCAATTTAAGGTCTCAATCTTTCACTTTAATAGGTACGTATTTTTAGCTAATTTCAGTTATAATTTAATATTTTGTTGTACATACATATCAAGGTCCCTATTACCGCAAGTAGATACTATAAAGCACCACTGCACTTTTGACTTGCACAACGCTTTACCTTCTTGTACATTAATTAATTTATTAATTTGTATTGTAATTACATTTGTTATATCCATAACTAAGGCATATATTATTCTAACCCTACTAAATGTATATAACAAAGCAGTATGATTGCATCAGCAAGGAAATAATCTAACCGACTAATCTAGCTCAACGTTAGCAAATATAGCTCCTCCTTCAGACTTTTATAGTAAGCAATTTTTCTCGTCAAATAAACGTCGCACCATAATATCCGACACAAGACGTTGCGTTTGATTAAAATGTAAATCGTTGGTGGTGTACCAACTGATGCACAATATTGTGAACATTGGAGAAGCATTGTACAGCTGACAGTATACTATGAGCATGATTTATGTAATTACAGATTTATGTATGCTATACTAAATTAACATTGGAACGTTATTTATATACGTTTCATTGAAGAACAAGAATAATATTAATTCAATGTTTACTGTCACTAAAAGGCATGGACGTAGTAAAATCAATAGTTAATTTAAAATCGTAATCGAAATGGTTCATAAAATTCGCATTCGTTGGAAGAACGGACCATAGGATAGAACTCTCGAACATAAATCTTGTTAAACTAATGAAACTCTAGTAGCCTTAAGAGTTGTACGTAGTATATTATCTATGTCTATCTATATCTCTGACCTTAGGAGTGAGGATTCGCTATTTATTAGGCATTGTTTGTACAGGACCATACATTGAATTAAAGATTAACACAAAATATTGAATTGAAAAAAAGCGCCTTTGCCGCTTCTGAAACGGTACTTAAGTACCAAGTTATATTGATTTTACTTTGACCTGAGTACGTTCTTTACCTTTCATTGTCACGTACGGGCTCGGAGGCCCTGCGGATCTGGATAAAGTTATAAACCCAAAGAGTTTGGGTGACCTACTGGCAAGAACGTAACAAAAAACAAAAATTGCCCAAACTTAACTTTGGGGTTCGATCCCTAGATCAGTTTGTGATAGTAAATAGCTAAATTAAAAAAAAGATATTTTTTCTAAAATGTAGCAATTCATACCCTATGATCATTTCAAGTGTCTATTTGTTACCATAATTAAGCAAAAAAATCCCCCAAAAAAACACGTTTCTAGTAGGGGTGCCGCCTTTTTTTGATTATATTTTTCATTTAAATTATTTTGCTATAGCGGTAACTGAAACACACATTCTGTTAAAATTTCAAGTGTCTTACTATTACAGATCATGAAATACAATACAGCCCGCCAACAGACAAAAGGACGGATGGACGGACGAACAGCGAACTCTTAGCAACAGGGTTCTGTTTGTTACCCTTCGGGGAGAGAACCCTAAAAAGGCTTCATTCGGCAGAGATGATTATGTTCTCACACATTTATAGTATGAGAGGTAGCGAAACATCTAACCTTTTATTGCCTCATTCATGTTACAGCTTGAGCAAAAACTGGGCGTCGTAAACGGAAATTCTACGTTACCTACCTACAATAACGATTATATGAAGGGGCCTACAGAAACGATGCGTATATACATTAAATGGAATACAAGGGGATTGTCAGAGCCAAGTACACAATAACAAATTGATATGAACAGAAATTGTCGATATTATAGATGTTCCAAAAATCTGCTCTCAACAACGAGAAAAATGTATAGCTATTGAACACGACATCACTTGTCACAGCTTCTGGGATTTTGGCGTGTTTATTAGTAGCGTTGCCGTAGTGCAGAGATCACCAAATAGTTTCAATTGGTGCCCGTTTCTGAAAATCATATGCCAACGCGATCTGTTTGGTAGACGATTAGGGGCGTTCTTATCACGTGACGTCCCCCCTTCATACATCATCATAAGACATAAATAGTAAACTTATAGCAAAAATAAAACGTGGGCTAAATTTAAAAACTAAATGCTATATACTAACCGGAAAGCAGCACTAATGTGATGGTTCTCCAGCACAGCTCTGTCATTGTACAGCAAAGCTGTGTCTGAGCCCGACATTACGTGGAAGTTATTTGTGGTTCCAGTGTGCTCGAAGTCGTGGACAACTGCCGCCACCAGGGTTGCAAAGATCTCCAGATCTGACAGCCAGTTCTGTAGGAAAACAACATGAGCAATAATTGTTATATCACGATTGTTACATGAGCATGTCTAAGACAGTACTGAGTTTCTTGCCGGTTCTTCTCAGGTGACTTTTATTTCCGAACCGGTAGTACTTTAGAGCTTCAAAAGTGCTATATATATTAGAGCATAAAGAAAAAAATAATTATTATTTTTATTTATAGCGGTTGTATTCTCTGTTGTAACTGATTTGCATGATCTTGTTTTTTTTTTTTGTCTTTTGTCTTTGTGTCATACTATAATCGCCCAGCTCACGTAACGTAACGAACCAATCAGCCTAGTTTTAGAAATCATTTTGTAAAAAAATGGATCTAAATACTAGGAAATCCTTTGAAAAGGTATTTTAACAAGCTAGATCGCTTTGTTACTCGGAAAATCCGAATTAAAATGTACGGATATAAATTTTGCTGTAAATTTATGATGTTTTCCTCGCAACATGCAATGTGGATGCATTAATCTTATGCTTAGCGCTAAAGGTGTCAGCTTGTTCAGAGCATATTATTTTTATTTCGCACTAGTTATTCATTCAGTTTTACGTAAATATTGGTGCTGTTATTCTAGTGCTACCAAGGAGCCCCGTTTTTGTATTGATTAAAGTTAGGGAGGCGAGAATAATTAATTTGGTATGAATAATTATAGCTGGTTTAATAGAAAATTTTTTTTGATGCATTAATTAGTAATTTCCCGGAAAAAATATTTTTCTCATTCTCATTTGTTCTCTTTTTTTTTGAAGGTGGCAAACAAGCATACGACCCACCTGATGATAAGCGGTCATCGTAGCCTATGGACGCTTGCAACACCAGGGGTATCACTCGCGCGTTGCCGACCCTAAAAGCCTTCCTTTGTCAGAGTCATAAATAGCTGAACCTTAACTAATAAAACTAGATGAACTATTTTAAATACCTTTTGAATTTGAATGAACTACGGGCGCGGTGAAAGTTCATGGTACGAACATTGGCCCATAATTTTAGCTGAGATTTCTTGAAACAGTAATTGGAAATTCTCAATCACAGCCAATATTATTTCCATTTTCCAGTTGAAATTACTGATTAATAACACGAAACGTAGGTTCTTCCACAGTCCTGATGAAATCGCAAAATACTCTACCCCGAAAATCAAACCAGGATATTAATTCAGAAAATTCGAATTGTGACAAACCTTAGGTCTACATGTAATATTAAGATCGTGTCTACAAACATTCACTTCAATTACTTATTATTCAAAAGGATTATACTCTTATCTACATGAGCCCCGCTACGACAAAGTCTTTAAGACGCTACCTGCATCAACCTAAATTGGAGTATTAGGTTCTGTTTTGTATACAGTAATAGGGTAAGCCACTGGGTATGCCTTATTTAAGTCACTCGATTTTGAATTCAAATTGTCTATGTCAGTAGGGTAATCTTCTTCAAAAAGAGAAATACTTCAAATTTTCTAAGAATTAATAATACAGATAAAAGTTGGAATGAGTTTTCATATCTTCCTTTTGTATTTCAGAGAAGCTGTCAATGATGCTGCAATTACTGTTAATTGCAGCTTCTCTTTTCGACGATTTAACACAACGCCATATTTTTCAGTCTATATAGTAGTTCTAAATTTTAAAACTTTATGCGGTTTGCCTTTTTGCCAGACGTATTATTATGGGTTCTACCACGTTAGCGAGCTTTCGTTATTATTCTGAGGTTCCACCGTTACATTCTATATTATTATTCTATTAATCTTGGTATGACACCTTTGCTCTTTCTTTCAGTTATGCCTTAGCATCTCTACGTTTAGCACGTAGTATATTTCCACTCTGACTTTTAGCTTATCTCTGATACGTATGCATTCTGAATTTAAACCATCGTGGTATATGCGTTATCCAATCGTCACTTCCATTAATTTTACATTCTATATTCTTACCATCAGCCCCGTCTGGCAGAGCATGTAGTGGACTGTCTGGGCCACGTCCGCCGCGTGCAAGTTGTTGTGATAAGGGTTGTGGAACTTGCAGTAGCCTTCCTCTATCCGGCCGAGGAAGTTCTCCAGGATCGTTGGCGGTACCTGTAGTGTTGGAAAATAAATCATAATTTCATTTGTGGACATTGTCACAACATTTGTGACATTGGTGCCAATTATTCTTGTGACACGCCTAAAGCACTAAGCTAACAGTGCTACCGAATAAAGTTTTAGTGCTGTCCAATAAAATTATGTCCTGACAAAATGATGATTATTCTAGTTTCAATTACCAATATAATAGGGTTCATAGTTTAGTTTAAGTCAAGTCAGAGAATCAAGAGAATTGGCACCAATATCCAGATGCATTATTCCTAAAACTCATAGCGGAGAAAACTCTCGATTAAGTCATCTCAAATCTAAATCATAATCGGTTCATAATCGAAAAAAAATCATAAATACACACGTTAAATACCCTCGTTTTGCGTCGGGGGTTAGAAAGGGCGTCTGCCCGTTTTTCGTGCATGGATAAACATTTTATTAAGTTTTTATTTCGAAAAAAATACTAAATCTACGTACATATACATTTATGTTTTCAACCAATTCCTTTCTGAGAACATCGTCTTGTTTCCCTTCAGTAGATTGACGCACAAAGTACACATAGTTGCGAAAATCTTCGTAAAAGAATGTAACTTTCATTAAATTCTCGACCAAAAAATTGTAGCTACGGACGACATTCATCAAGAATTCTTAACAAGGCGTAATCCGAAACTCCTAGAGGGTTACACAAGCGGAGAAAACGAGATGGTTGGTCTGGTTATGAAATAACGAGACACGTTTTTATAAGCATGTTTTTTATAAGCTCATAATTTTATAATTTTTGATATAGGTATACTTATAGTAAGTATTAAGCCATCAAAACTAAAACTTGTAAAAAAAAGAGCCTCTGTTACGCCCAGTAAAATAAGCTATCTGCCAGTAAAATTCCATTCAAATCGGTCTAGCGGTTTCGGACATTACCCCAAACAAACAGACTAAAAAAAATGCAGCTGTAATTAATCTTGGGTATACTTTCTAGGTATTATTTTTATTATTATTAAATATTATTTTTATTAATATTATTATTACCTCGTCACCGCAGAATTTTTAGGATCCTATATTTAACGTATCAGCCAGAAAATTATAATATTACACAAAATGTTTAAAGTAAGAAAATAAAAATTCTACAAATGGCTCTTACATTATAGATGTTGTTTCACGTTGGACTGAAACGTCAATAACATTCAAAAGTAATTCCAAATATGTCGTTACACCAACATATTACCACTCATATTCATAAAATGTGCCTTAGATCATTGAAAAAAATTAAACATATCTGATTTTCTTAAAGTACAATTTTTTTTCAAGTTATCGAGATTTTAAGTACATCAATCGATAGAGAAAGAAATTTTCAGTCGAACTCTATATATAACTCAATTTTGTAATTTTGGCGGTTACGCTAATTCATATAACAGGTGACGGACGATATGCATTTCTTAAAAATCTGACATTACAAACAGACACTTCAATTTTATTTATGTGTATAGATTTGAAGCTGCTATGTCTGCTAGAAGTGCTTTATAGTTTTGATGATCGGTCAGTCAGTCAGTGGCAAAATTAAGATAATTCTTAACTACTGGTTCAAATTGAATGAAATTTTAAATATACCGTGTTCATATAATGCCTGCTTGGTTACTGAAAATTCAGGCTTTCATTTTTATCCACAACTAAGTTATGGCCTGTACAAATGAGTTTTTGTATATATTGTATTTAGGTAATTATTAATTTACGAGTAGGTATACGCTGTGGGTATAAGGCGGCGAACTTAAATTGTTTTTTTTTATACCACTAAGGTGGCACACAAGCATACGGCCCACTTGATGGTAATCATTCACAGTAGCCTATAGCTGCTAGCAATACCAGGGGTATCACTAACGCGTTGCCAGCCCTGTTGTTGATGAGGCTTCACTGTGCTAGCAGTATGACTACTAGCGCAGAATATCCTCGTGAAGCGCTGGCAACCTTACTAACCGCAGAAACACAACACTAAACAAAAGGTGTGTTATTTGTCTGCGGTCTTCTGAAAGGTGGAGGTACTATCCTCAGTCGGGCAGCTCCAATTTTTATGGGAAAACCCACGGGAGATCCCAGTTCGCCCTTTTGACTGATTAATATATAATAATTACTATTTTATACTCTCAACGGGTAACTATCGTGAACTTTCGACTCTAAATTTCATTAAAAAGTTATGTTTCAAAATAATCTATCAAATTAGAATACCTTATGACTTTTTTACGACCTTGTAATGACTCCTCTGTGGGGCGGACAATGTAAATTTTAATATTTAAAATAACTTAAAAAATGAGACGAGTAAATTTGTTTTTTATTTTAAAATGTAAACATAATATATTATCGTGAAATTACTCTTATGTCTAACTAAATAAATTATAGGTATTTAAAAAATAGTAAATACTTGCAAGTGTTTCTTTATAATTTACAAAAGAGCTCTGCTAAACATTTTCAAAATGAAATGAATAAGGTAAACTTTGTATTTGATATTTTTTGTGTGTTTGTTAATTTTTTTTTTTAATTTTAATTATTAAGAAACATATTTAACCACGTGCCCCACAAAAGCCGGTTGTTGGACACCGTCTTACGCTGCCAAGAGGTAGTAAGTTAACGAATACGAATCCTTAAGAAATTACTTACCTTAAACTTATGTATCATTCCGTATCTATTAAGCAGCTCATATCCCAGGTACTTGACTGGTGCGCCGCCTGCTGCGTCATGCAATGCGAACACGTCGAAAGACCACTCGTCTAGGGTCTGAAAAGAAAAATAAACTTTTGACACTTTTATGGCATAGTATATGGATTTAACCTTATTTGAGAATATATTGTTAATATTTAATCTTCAAGTATGTATCGATCCTGAAAATAAATATTTTCGTCAAGTAGGCATTTCTAAAAAACATTTTTACTCAAATATTAAACTGAATGTATATTTCCAATTTAATCGATAAATTAATCTAATAAATACAAATCTAATGAAATGACTAAATTGAATTCTGAAGTTACAAAAAAACAATCGTATGACCCGGCCTGTCAGACAGACAGGGGTTTGGTGACAGCGTTTTGAGACTTGTTACTGTGGGAATATTATATCATGGTTACTGATCTTGCAATGAAAGGAATGGCAATGCTGGGAATCTAAACACATAAACTTGTGTCCATTTCAAAGGTAACGTACACGTATAATATCTACTGAGATACGTAGGTACCAAGACTTAGAAGATTAAGACAAGATTAAGAATTAGCTCAGGCTCTTTTTGCCGAAATTAAGCAAAAGAAATTGTCAATTAAGCTTCTACCTCAAGTCATTCGTCTCCATCTAGGTGAATATATGAACTGTTACTGAATTACTTACGAGCGTATATCTCCACCGCTTTCAAAATCAATAATTTATGCAGTTTAGGCCCTAATAAGGCACTTATGAAGGTCTAAATTACCACCGGCGTCGTATTTGATATTGCGAGGTGATTACGTGAAAAGCTAACTAGATAAAAAAAATAAAATTCTCTTTTAATTATCGAAAATCTTGTATGGAGATTTCCATTGAAAGCAAAAAACAATTTTAATAAAGAGAAATATGGCACCAGCACCATCCCTTCCGTCGAATCATAAGCGACGTAAATCGAACCCTAAATCAAACGCTCAAAGTCGATAATAGGTCGATAATAATTTACACTGAAGTCTAAAATACCGTCCGTAGAAAGACAAATCTCAATGTAATAACATCAGGGTACGCCTGATGTTACGACGTGGACATTTTTATTGCCCCACTCGGTTTCAGATAGCTGGGTCATGCTGAATGACCTTATTAAAAAAAATACACGGAAGTTAAAACATTTGTACGTTTCAATCGACGCAGAGCGGCCATGTTTTCCAACAATTTGTTAGCCATTACTTACCTACTTACTCGCAGTAACCCACTCCGAAATATTTCTCGTTATTCCCTAGAGCAACTTATTTAATTATGTAAGAGTGCTTGACTGTGTAATTTTAACCACTCCTAATTTCAGTATAGCGTATTTTCTTTGGCTTATTTTCTTTAGAAATGGTCGGTAAACGTCGACCATTTTTGGTGCCAGTCCCAGTAATCATAATAAATCATAGAGTATATAGATTTGTCCACTTACAAGATCGTTAGTACTAGTATCTAGGTTTTCGATTAAGGAAGACACCATAAAACCGACATACCTAAATATTATTAGAAACTCAACCAGTGATGTATGTATAGCCCCCCTATCCGTACTAGTTTAATTATGCCCCGCTCGCTCCAGTAAAAAGGATAGACATCTGCATTGGGAGCAATTATAGCTGCAACTTTATTTTCATCATATCCTTCTCTTTTCAAGCTGCTTTTTAGAGCTCCATGTACGTACTATAAGGCCTTGTCTGGTCTTGTCACACATTCTGAATATGCCGTTCGTTACCCAAGCGATTAACGATGAGAGGATGGACGCCTTCCCTTTTTTACCACTTGTGATATAAAAACGAATTCTAATTTCGGTAATATAGACAGAAAGCATACATTGATAAAATTTCATGGATGTTTCCTGTTACAAATTTATTTTTAGGCTCACGGAAACAGAGGTCCGTAAATATTTTACAAAGAAGGAAGTAATTTGTGGCTTACATCGGAAAGCTCTATAAAAATAAAAAAATGTGTTGACTTTTTTATTAGATGCTTTAAAACAAAATCCACGACTTTAACTTGTGATGTAGGGTAGTTGTATTTTTTATTAGGAGCAACAAAGTTGAATCTATTAATTTTGTGTAGAAGTAAGAATTTCAAAAATCCTTCACGAGAAAATTGCATAGCTATGAATATTTTATTTGAGTAAAGAACATGAAAGCAACATCATTGCAGCGAGATTTTAACACTAAATAACTTGTAAAACACTCACCTTAAGGACTCTTACAACATCTTGAGGAAATTGCATAAGAGCGGTGCTAGTGACCCGTCTATAGATTCTATCGACAAAGATGCCCGCGCGGATGGCATGAGCGACCGATCTGAACTTCGGCTTCTCATCAGACTTCCGCTTCGCTGTCGCCAGCTGCCTAGTGAAGGTGGACGCCAGCCATTCCCGGACCTCAGGCGGAACTGCATCTGGCTGCACCTCTGATAACTCATCATCTTCGTCAGCAAGCCGCCTGCGCACAACCCAACATGTAAAATTAGCGAAATTAACAAATTAATTTAAACTCGAAAGCATATTTTCGCGGCGCAATAAGCTCCAACGGTTATCAAATTAGCATAAATGAAGAGTTAATCAGACGTTCCGAGACACGGAGATACCATCGAAAGCCAAGCTTACTGGCGCAACGGTAATATTAATTTACCCGTTGCAATTCAAATACAAAATCTTGAATCTGTATTACTTATAAAAGTATCTTACCCTTCGGCATTCTTATCAGGGACTGTAATATTATTCCTTGAATTAATTTATATTCAATGAATAGGCCTTCGCATCATAATTTTATTTTGTGACCTCTTACGATATAAGTAACTTACACTAATTGCTCTAATGAACTTTACCGTACATAAAATTATAATCTATGTCTAAGGCATAACTTGAAAAACTATGTATTATTTGTCTAGCCTATAATTATACATTGTTGTAATCTATACTCTAATGATGCTTATTAAATGCTTAAGATAGTTCAACATTTTTTGTTTCCAAATGAGTGAATAATTTGATTAAATTATAAAATATTGCTACAAAAGAAGAGAGTATTATATGTGAGATGTGTGTTATCTTCAAGTTTCTAGACTTTTTGGTTGATATAGGTCATAACGACAAAGTTCCAATGCTTACCACGAAATACTTCATATTGATATTTTGAAAAATGGGTAGTAGGTTAAATTAGACCCTGTGAAATGGAACGTTGTCGAGTGCTTTGATTCTATCATTTCATTTTTAACGCGTGTTTCAAAACATTTCATTTTGATATAGAGTTGCAGAAGAAAATATAAAATATCTGAAAAAAAAAACGAAAAGATGTAGAGTAACGTTTGCAGGGAAAATGGTGAGATGAACTTTGAGATTAACAGTTGTTTGAGCTTGACATTCGGGTTACTAGGTAAGTATATATTACCTATTGTTACATGCAGCGTGCTCAAGAAGTCCTAGCACCCAGTTACATTGCTTTTCATTGGTATTTCACAATCGCAATAATTCCAGTATTTAACATTTAAATGGAGATCATAATAATGATGCATCGAAACCAACAAGAGGCTTACCTAGCATCTAACCTTTTCCCGCTTAGAAAGCTTTAAATTGACCTATTAATGTGTTTTACCTCAAGTATATTAAGCATAAAATGGCATTTGCTAAATTAAGTGCATACGTACATGATATATGTTTCACTATCGACGAATTAATGATATTAGTACATATTAAAACAAATGTTCTAATACAATATTTTTTTCTGATTTATAACAATGGAAAGCAATATAGCACAGATAACATTTACACGACAGAATAAGCAGGTTATTTGGGATGCTCAAGAGGTTAATGGTGGACCAATTCCTATTGGCACTTGAATAAAACCAGAAGTTTTATGCATTACAAACTCTGATTATATTTGAATCCCTTGATTCAGATTTTGTTTTGGTACCCTGAAATTTTAGGTGTTTGTCGAATGGATTTCGTAACTGGTTTCTTTCAAGTAGCAATGGAATTAAAAATAAATGGTAACATCGACACACCTAAACACCAGGGTGGGAGCTGACTGCTGACGCGCCACTGCCGGTCTAAAATAAAACACGCCGTCAATGGGACAAAAATTAAGAAGAATCCTATGGATTTAGGGAGTGGAAGTATACTATCTGGACGACCGGTTGGTCATTGCTTAACTCGTTCAAATAGGGACTGCAATTATTCTGGTATCGGTAACAATAGTACGGTAATACATAAGTACGGAAATTCGGTGTTTTATAACATTCGTTACCTGATGAAGTCAACCGATTTTTAATAAAGTGTGGTAAATATGTACAAAAAAGTATAAGAATAATAAAAATATCACGGATCATAATCTGTACAAAATAATAACGTACAATGGGTGTACAAAGTTGCTTACTAAAATTATGATTTATATATAAAATATGAGGTGAAGCAATGGGTCTGTTAAAAATATCGTATAGTGAACTTATAAAACTTAATATTCCCAAACTATCAGGATGAAATTTTAGGTAAGTCTAAGGAATGAAACTCGTCTCACACATAGAGGATAAGCTGAGGTATAGCTACAGGGGTCACCCAGAATCAAGAAATTGAGAATACAAGAATCATGCCTGGGGACAAAACTTACACAGAAGAAACATGGACAATCACAAAGACAAATCACAAAAGGGTCGAAGACGGCACACAGGACTAAATGTCAGATCTAATCTAAAACGAAGAGAAAATACTAAAACTACTTTAGAACAAGTTAAGCAGTCTCACGTAGCTCGATTATACAGTGTAACACGCGAAGTAAATTATTACTTTGCTTAACTTATCCTGTTAGAACCTTAATATAGAACAAATTAACCTATGTAACATAACCGAAAACAGTTCGGAGTCTATCCAAACTTAAGACGCAAAATAATCTGGGAAAGATGTTCTAAACTAACAGGAGGAGTAACTTAGATAAAGTCGAATTGAACTGAAGCTTCAACAGAACAGAAAGACCTAATCGCAAAGAACGGACAGAAGGGAGGCGCGACTACTTGGCCAATGGCGGCGTTGTTGTAACGGTATTAACTTTGCTTCATTCGGTTTCTCTACCGAGCACCGCGCCCAGCAGGGCGTTCGCAGTCGTCGCATGGGCAGCGTTGTCGTCGGCACTCGTGGCAGCTCTGCATCTCTCCTATCCCTGCATTAGACAGAATCACTGACGAAGCGACGCCCGCCGGCTGCCATGCGTTTAAATACATTCTAGAAAATTCAGGCTCGCAACTGGCACAACTGTTGTGACAAATGATACCTGTGATGGAAAAAAAAAGTTGGCGTGTCGAAGCATTTTCCAAAGGTAGTTGCCAAGCAAACTGATGACTAGATGGTACTCTATTATCTTCAAAGGTCAATTAATTAATTCAAATAATAATATCGTGACCTCAGAATCATATTAGTACCTATATTATTAAATGTAAATGAAGACGACATTTCAACGGTTTCAAAGTTAATTTTGTTTAAATGAGACATTTGTACGGGTTTGGTTCGAGCGACAACTTCAAAGCCGTAGCCGTAGAAAGCCGTAGAAAAACTTTCTTGATATACGTATATTACTCTTGCTATCTTCCTTTTGGGAGTTTCAAAATTTTCAAATCAAATATTATTCTGGTTTTATTCCATAGCACGAATACATGAGTAAATAAACCTTAGAAAGACTATATGGAATACAATATATCCGAAAATAAGAATGTCCTTGGTTGGGCTTGATGCATAACATGCATTTACCTAACTATGACATTTGAAAAAAAGGTGCAAAAAAATAAGTAACTATTATCTACTGTCTCACTACGAAAGATTTGTGGAATTATGGCTCGAAAGGACGAAATAGGAGGGTTTGATTCTTGAAAGTGACCATACCTTGTTCCAGGTGAATTTAATGTATCACACCTGTTATTAGTAAGTAGGCTAGATAATAAGACAATTTGTACTCCTTTGGTATATCTTTCCTTAAAATATGTAATATTAGTCTATAACAACAGCTTATAGTGTGCCAATAAAATAAAATAAATAAAACTTCATTTGCGGTCCAAAAACTCGCCACATACAGACTGCGAAACTATTCGACTGCAAAAACTGCTTGTTTATATAGTTGTTGAAAAATGTGCATTGAAACGAAAATTCATTTAAATTTCTTTCATGTATCGTTTTTATTTTTATTTTTTCATCAGTAAGACGATTAATTAGACTGTAATCGATTAAATCATCAAACCTGTAAGTCAATATCAAGAAAAGATATTACCGTTTATGTCATATATTTTGCGATCTCACAAGGGAATCAAAACCTACAGGGTACTTCCCGTTAACCTAGAACCATGATATTTGGCAGGAAGCAGTGTCCTACAGCACAAGTAAAGGATAAAATCTGAAAACCTCAAATATGTAGCTAGTTTTTTTTTATGCGATTTTACTAAAAAACATTACGGAATCGCGCTGTTGAGTCTCCGACGAATAATGAACTCATTTGAAGATTGCCTATTTTTAATCTTACCTACAAGTGTGTACGGAACCCTCGGTGCACGAGTCCGACTCGCACTTGGCCGGTTTTTATTACGTCAAGAGCGCAAAAAATACCTCGTACAATATTAATTAATAATATTAATAAATAAGTGTATGGTTCTGTTTTGTTAGTTCGTTGAATGGCATATTCATTGTCATATATTTTATACTAAATAATTTTGCATAAACCCGATGAATCTAGATCGAAAAAAATATCTTAAAAATTTTGTCTGCCTATTACTAAATGGAAGGATTTATGCTGTGAGAATTTTCTTGTGTTTATATTATATTGTGTTATGAGTAAATATCTTGTGTTGATATTAAAAATCGGCCAAATGCAAATGCTTGGAGTCTAAATATTTATCGCCGAATAAAAAAGCAAGAAGAAAACTGCTGGTGTGAAAGTACGGGAAAGACATGCATTTCGTTTATTAAAAACCTCTTGATAACATGACTTGGATACATAAACACAGAATTATCAAAATATTCATTTGAAATTTGGAATCACAGCTCTCAGGGCACTGTCTTTTTGCTAAAACAACAGTACAAAAATACAAGATAATTACTTGAACGTTGAATTATTCCAAGGTCACGCTGGGACATTTCGCTATCCCAATTAACCTGAGCGCAGGGCCCTTATTAGGGCTGCCCTAATTTGACTCTTCGTTTAAATTTCGTGTCGAGAAGGGTCCTATTACATGCCTTTGTAACAGCCTTTTTAAGTGTGAGGTAGAAACATTGAGGCACCTATTTGGTGGTATTTTTGTAACAAGGTCTTTTACATTTGTTAAACAAAATTGAACATTGTAAAATCATGTTTCTACTTTTTACTGAACAGTTAGGTCTTCTGGTATTCTAGGTATTGGATGGCGTTGCGCCGGTAGGCCAAAACACAGAAGTCGAGGCAACTTGGACCTTAGCCGACGGAAATAAAATATCAAATCCACTGGGCACAGTGAGTGGATATGCCTTGCGGTGTGATAGCAACATATTAAGATAAGATTGTATATTTAAAGATCCCTACTGTTAATTTAAAGCTACTAACTCTGACTGCTAGGCTACGTTTGTGTGATGAAAATGTGTGTTTTCTTTTAGTGTTAATTATTGATGTATTCTATAAATTGTGCATCAAGAAGTAAGTGCACAGGTCCCAAGCTTAGCAATATAAACAGCTTAGGACTAGATAATACAGACAGACAGACAGATATTATTATGTTATGAGATAGGACTATTATCGCATAACAAAACTATAATTGATAACTATTAAGTTCTTATTAGTACTGAATTTTAAAACGTTATTTATCCAGGTATTTCGTAGTGTTTAAACATTTATAAGTATATTCAATGCTATTGTGATATTTCATTATTATTAAAATAATATTAATTTTAATAGATACTGTATAGTAAGAAAAGCGAACCGATTATGATCTTTGAAGATAGCATAGACTACACAATAACTAATATTGAACATGAAATAAGTACATAATAACACAGTACCCTATAAACACACACAAGAGTATTAAGCATCAAATAAATCTTTTGTGCTAACATTTCATTAATTCTTTCCATTTTTTGTGAAACCAAAAGCTAAATAAAAAATGCTCCGACACTTTAGTGAAATGGAATGAGAAATAAGAAATATTATTCGGAAGCAATCTAAATGCTTTTAAAAAGATTTGGTGGAGTGAAATTAACGGCGCTTAGGTCTATGAATTAAATATTGTTGTTGCGATGTAAAATATATGCGAAGACTGCTAAATCTGAAACATAGAGAAATTTAATATTCCATGGATTTATCATAAGGTTCTATAGGAGATGGGCTGCTCTTAAACAACAAATTTATTTATTGAACGTAGATCTTTCAAAATATTATTATATTAACTTTATTTTAATTTACTGAGTAGTGTTTTCATACAAAAAAAAACCTATTGTTTGCTTAACTTGCATACAATTGATATTGGTGTCGATTCTGTTGTACAAAATTACTAAACTAAATAAATTTGACCGCAGTAAAAGTCTTGCTATTCCTTTCACATGTGCGGGGTTAAATAAGGATGGCAATACTTTAAGTTGTGTCAAATTAGTTAAGTTTAATAATTTCGTACAACAGAATTAGCACCATTGTTAGCTTCAGTCAAGTTTAATGTTTAAGAATGTTTTAAAACTTACGAATATATTTTTTTTTGGTTTTCAATTGTAATTATAATTATACCTCATATTTGTACGCAGTATATTATCTACTCTGCTATAATAGCAAGCTAAGTTTCATCTCATATAAAATCTATTCTGGATATATAGCAGACGTATATTTATAAATGTTATAACGAATAAGTACATTATATGGTACATATGGTATTATATGGTATAAATGTAATCCACATAGACCTATAAATGAAATAGGTAATCGGTTTGCCAATTAAGTACAAAGTATGATGACATATGAAAAACACACCTTTAACTGTTTATTGATCGAATATTCGTCTCTAACCAATCTCCTTGGACAAAGTACATATAAATACAAATAAGTAATTAATATAATAAACACTGAAATACCATGTACAACTAAATTAGCAATACTTACTTGGTTTCATCGATGTAGACCGCCTCGAGAACCTTCGCTGCATACTGGAGGTTTTTTTGTAAAGTCTCTGCTGATATTTCACCTCTGTTTAATTGTCTTAGGAGATAGCGTAATCTGTGGACAAGAAAATAAAAATAAACACGAGTTGACGAAAAACATTACTGTACAGTACAACCATAGCTGACAGACAATTCAGTATATCAACTAACAACGAGACCTCTGATCTGGTGGTTAGTATACCAGACTGTAACGCTAAGGGTTCGATTCCCGCCGGGGCAAACATTTATGTGACCAACATGTTTGCTTTGCGTCTGGGTGTTCGGTATGTATTTACTAAAACAATTGTTTAAGTATTATATCAGCTGCCTTTCTCATGTGCCGGGTTAAATAAGGATGCCAATATTTTTAGACCTGTAAAATTAGTTAAGTTTAGTAATTGTGAACAACAGAATTGGCGCCAATGTCCAAGGGTTATTATTACTAAGCTGCTATCCAAAGTTTTTGCAACGTAATTTAGTGATAATATCCTTGCTTGCCAGCTTCGTTATACAAAAAGTCTAGACACTGGATAAAATTGTATCCAATTACGATGAAATTAAGATTGAGATTAGTGTAGACAAGGACGCGGACGCAGCTTTATATTACGCGAGTCGGTCTGAGTGGAATTTGTTATACACACGAAAATCCACCGGCAAGTCGGAAATTTGGATAAAATTGCACCCGTCCGGCACCGGGGTGGGTCGCTAGTTAAATATAATATAGTGTATTTTGAATACCTCTTTCATGAAGCCCAACATCGTGATTGAACTATCTCACAAGAACTAAAGAAACGCTCTAATGTTCCAGGTTAAAGGAATACCAAGGCTATTTCTAGATTATTACAAAAGTTTCTATACATACTTCATACGCTAAACTCCTATTCTACTCAACCCCCGGCTTTGTAAAGGTTGTATTTTCTCTGCAAATTGGTGATGTATTTTCTCCGTTTAATTTGCCCAGATTTTGCACGGTTGAAATAGTCGGGCCGATGTGAAGAGCCATCCACAGTCATTGGGAGCTTTCCAGCCCACGCTCCGCTTTATTTTGTTATATTTTCATTTCCCGCGATCGAATACATTCATATTGTGAGTTGATAAAGAGACTTGAATCCTCTTAGCCAACCATACAATTTGGAGGATAATATTTGTTTATTAAAAAAAGCTACACTGAATACAAAATATGTTAATCTTAAATAAAAATATAGTATAAAACAGTCGCTTCCCGCCGTTTGTACGCTTGGATATTTTAAAGTGTGCAACGGATTTTACTGCGGATTTCACTATTAGACGGATATATTCATGAAGAAGGTTTTATGTATAATGCTGCCGTGAGAGTATAAATTAGCGCTAGTATAATAATAATAATAATATGGCCGCAGGGCAGCTTGTGGCGAGCTGTTGGTGACACCACGGACCCGAGGCCTCCAGGAGGCGACCCGAGGCCCCCAGGGGGCGGCGCCTAGGCCCCCGCCTCTGGCTTGCCTTCACTGGCCGGCCAGAGTCGAGCGCGAGAGCTATATGCTCGAAAGGGTGGAAGTGCTCAATATGCGTAATAGCGGGGAAACCCGCTCCGGGGACTGCCGTATGCCAGAACCCGCGATGGTCAAACCTGTGCACACCTCTCGACACCCTTCAGCTGCCTGCCCCCATGTTGCCCCTCAGCGGCATCTTATACGCCGCACTTAAGAAGGGGCATCTAGCAAAAAAAATGCTTAGCTTCGCCTGCCTACACTGGGTTTGTTAGTGATTAATGAGCTTTTACTTAACCCAGACCTCAAAAGACATATCTAAAGGATTCAACAAATCCTTTGAAGATGCGTTTTTCAGACATCTCTTTGATATTACTCTGTTACTTACATAAATGGGGTCTTAAAACGGTTTGGTTTTGTGAGCTCCCGATATTTCTCTTTGTAAGAAATAGGTTTTCATTTCTTTGAGTATGTTCACCTATGTATTAATAATTACGGAGAAAGATCAGTTTACCCTGTGTTTAAATAAAAAATACAATACATACTATTTTATATGTACCCTGTTTGTATTATTCTAGAGCAGGTAAAATAAAAAACGCATAAATAAATATCATGGTCATTAAAATTAAACAAATAAAAACAATCTAAAGGAAAAACTGTTTTAAATACCTTTTCCAAATACACTTTGTAATTGAAGATCACCCATTGTTTATTTCGACACTCGTAATAAGGGTATTATCACAAAAGAAAGGAGGAAAATCTTTTAAAATACACGACAAGAACGGACAAAGAGATATAAAGAGATACCTTCTGCTCATATTTCATTCAAACGAGTTCGCATTGCCATCGATTTAAGGCTTCAGAATCAGTAACGAGTACGTCTCTCTTCATTTTTACGCGGAGTTATTGCTCATTCTGTTTCATTGGACCGTTTAGCTTTGTTATCATAACAATGGATGTTTTATTCTATTCAACAAGCTACTAATTAGGACACAATAATAGATAGATAGATAACTCTTTACTGTACACCTTAAAACTATAATACAGAAACATAATTTATTATACATATCGGTACAAATGGCGGCCTTATCACTAGATGTGATCAATAATATTACATTTATATCCAGAGCGTAAGCTGCTGCTTCTAAAAACATGAAATAGGTAATAGAGAGAATTCGGTGTAGATACGTCAATCTGATACCAATAAAAAGTACCTACATATTATTATAATAAAATAATGTAGGTACATTATAATGTTCAAGCTTTATTATTGTTATGTATCACGGAGCGTCAAAAGCGTCGGAGGTCATAAGGTCCGGTTATTATTATTATGCAGTTTCCAAAATATATTTAAATTTTAGCAAAATTTGCTATACTAATAAAATATTATAAAAAAAGAATCAAAATTTGTATCTAACAATTGTTAAGAATTAATCTTTAAAACTACTGGACCGATTTTTAAATACTTTGACCAATATTTTAAATTGTTTGACCAATGAATGCTTTATCACCGCGGTTGCTTAAACTTTCGTGGTTATGATCGAATTTCGAAATGTATAAAATTCATTTTGTCACCAGGTATATCACTAACGCGTTGTTAACCATGTTGTTGATGAGGAGTCACTGTGCTAGCACCATTACTACTAGCCCAGCGTATCCTCATGGAGCACTGACAACCTTACTTACCGCAGAAACACAACACTACATCAAGTAGTGTTATTTCACTTCGGTCTTGTGTAAGGTGGAGGTACAGTCCCCAGCCAAGCGGCTTCGATTTGAATGGGAAAACCTAAGGACGATCCTATTTCGCCCTATCTCTATTGAAACCCTTCAACACATGGCACATCGCTCTAGGTAGAATTCATTTATGCTACCACTAGCGGCCCGCCGCGGCTTTGCACGGGTAGACATTTTTCAAGTATTTTGTCTACCTGCAGTATAATAATATATAGCCTATGTTACTCAGTGATAATGTAGCTTTCGAACGGTTAAATAATTTTTGAAATCTGTCCTGTAGTTACGGAGCCTGTGCAACAAAAACATACACATCAAAATACAAATCATTCCACTATAGTATAGAAGTATAATTCACGGATAAAGTGTAAAATGTATTGTAATACAATGCAGTGTATGATCGTGTACCGTAGCGCGGCTGATCAATGACGTCCATTGTTTTCAGTTCACCGGGTGTGTGTGAATAGGATGTTATGTCATAAGTGCGTGCAGTGTATGTGTGTTGTTGATCGATTGTATTATATTTCATGTCGGAACATTTGAACGATCAATCTCCATCTGTACTGGTGACAAGAAGCCTTAGTAAGAACAACTTGGGACTATTTATTACGTATCGCTCTCTACTATTTTTGTACAGGAAAATGAACAGACCTACGGCGGCGAATTGGCCGGAAGATATTCCTTTTGCGTGGCGAGCATAATCACCTTGATCGCCACATAGGTTAAATTATTTTTATATTATCTATAATAAATTGAATAACTTTATATTCATAGATTGGTCTCTGTGCGCAGTAGCAAACTATATAAGAATAAATTAAGGTTTATTTAAGAAAAACGACGTCGATTGAAAAACGTCTGTAAGAACAAGCCTTTAACGAAATGGAATACAATAATTGTTTTAATAAAAGGTACAAAATGGGGTATTCATTGATCAGAGGCCCAATTATCGAAATTGCTAAGAATGTTCGGTACAATTCATTTTGTCTACTGAATAATTGGAAACAATTTCCATAGCGCTACATCTAAAATGAAATAATTGACCTAAATGCTTCGTAATTAAATGAAAATACGAGCACGCACAGCGCTATCAAACTGGAAGGTCAGAAATGTGTTCATCAACGCTTTTCTTTTGTTAAAATTAAGAATGAAGACCGGAGGAAAAATAAATATTTCGGCCAGTATTCTTTAGAACAGTACTGGCAACAAGCATATTCATTTTCCCATAGTCGAAAGCGATACGAATACATAGTCGCATGTTGTCCTTGCTGAAGCTATTGTTCTCAAGGGAGTCTTGAGGCTTATTTCACCGCATTGAGGGATGTTTGTTCTGTAGTTCAACCTGGGGCTTTGCAGGTAAATTTAGACCATTTCGTAGCTTTGTTCAAGATTTAAGGATTTCGGTAAAGAAACATTTGGTGTTTGAGGTTTTCAGGTAATACGGGCCTCAGGTAATAAGGATTCGTTTGAGCAAATAATAACTTTGAGAACACTCATTTCGCACACTTGTTATATATCCATACTAATATTATACATGTGAAATTAACTCTGTTTGTTTGTTTGCTATCTTTTCAACTTGGACTAAACGGCTGAACGGATTGTAATAAAATTTGTATATGAGATAGATTATATCTTGCGGAAGGAGAATTTTTTTCTTTTAACAAATGCAGAAAAAGTCGCGGGTTACAGTTAGATATATGTTTAATATATATGACTAGCGGTCCGCCCCGGCTTCGCACGGGTAGACATTAGTTTTGGAGCATAGACATTTATTAAACATTTTGTCCACCCGTGCGAAGCCGGGGTAAGCAGCTAGTATACTATATAGCCTATGTTACTCAGTGATAATGTAGCTTTCTAACGGTGAAAGAATTTTTGAAATCGGTCCAGTAGTTTCGGAGCCTATTCAATACAAACCCACAAAAATACAAATCTTTCATCTTTATAATATTATAGTATAGATTTGTAATTTTGTGTGTGTGTGTTAAATGGGCTCCGAAACTGCTGGACCGATTTCAAAAATTCTTTCACCGTTAGAAAGCGACATTATCACTGAGTAACATAGGCTATATTATATTGAATTTTAACCGCTTTAAAATTATATAATTTACCAAATACCAACACATAAGGCTAATGCCTTATGCGCTTAGGCGCTTAATAATAAAATGTAACTAAAATAATAAGGGGTAAAAAAATATTATCTATATAATATATCTTAAATTATTACCTATCTTTATATCTCAAAACGAATCTTTGTATTTGATATTAAATTACGAAGACGGTTGGTTATTTAAAGTATCAAAGGCTTAGTATAGGGGTTCTGGGCTGTCCTAAGCTAACAGCCGTCGTAGGGCGCCGCCCGCCCTACGTCCTTAGCTACGGAGCAAACAAGACGAGTCGTTTATTTTGGCTTATAACGTGGTAATGTGTGCTATTGTTCTTTTTAGGGCTCCGTACCATAAAAGGAACCCGTAAAGGATCACTTTGTTGTCCGTCTGTCTGTCTGTCTAACCTAAACTGTCTGTCTAAACCTTTTTCTTAAGAACATTATTTTAAGAACGTTATAAAGTTGACATTAATATCTAATACTCGGGTCTATGGTCTCATTTAATTGTGTAATTATTATACCTGTAAGTCAATAATATGAAGAACAGATATGAGCGTTTAGGTCGCAAACTTTCGCATATTTTTCGATTTCACAAGGGAATCCCTATAGGGTCTCCCGTTGAGCTAGAATCATGAAATTTGGCAAGAAGCACAGTGTCTGTGCTGTAACGAGTAAAGGAAACAATTTGGTTCTATTAGACAAAGAAAAATAATCGACACAGCTAGTATGTAAGTACGAAATTCTAATACGTTTTGATAAAAATGAATGATAAAGCTCAATCGTTCACAATTTTAATAAAGATCGCGAAAAGTGCGATAGTTAAATAGAGAAAGGATAAAGAAATAACACGTAGTACATTATCTACTCTGAGAAATAACAGATAAAGCATTTATAACAAAGCAATTACAATAGAACATATTATATATTCTACATATTTTTCCTAAATGTAAAAGAAAATTTTTACATTTAAAAACTTTCATTTAAATATTATAGTGCTACTGCTCATGTACCTTCTTTTTTGATAAATTTTAATTTTTAAAAAAAGTTTATATTTTTTTCTTTCATTTATTTCATCTACGTTTCTTCATCAGCCTTTCAATTTTGTTAATGTTAATTGTTTTTAAAGCTTTCTAAAAGATTCTCACAGTCTGATATTACCCTGGAAATCCTCATATATATATAAACAATAAAAATATTAACTCATCCCTATCCCCTGCGCAGCCAGTATTTTTTTACATTTTGAGTTATATTTTTGAGCCCAATTTACCCATTCGCTTCAGTACTTTATAATAAGTTAGATTCAATTCCGTTTTTGAATTTAAAAACTGAATAGCTTCGTCGCTAATATCGCCGGCCACGGTGTTTTAACGTAATTTGATACACTCAAATAGCGACTTTGTGATATGTGATGTAGAGTGTTATGTAGTTTTTTTCTTAAATATGACATTTTTACAACTATGGTGGCAAACAAGCTTACGGCCCACCTGATGGTAAGTGGTCATTATATTCTATGGACGCTTGCAACACCGGGGGTATCTCTCTTGCGTTGCCGACCCTAACTGTATGACTGTTGGGGTTTTAGATGTTCGTTACAAAATCATGCGCAGACAATGTTGGTTATAGTACAACGTACTATGTTTATTTAGTTTCTTACCAAAACAGTTTCTACGTGTTCGATCAGTTCAGCTTCCCATTTTTTAATAAATTTTGGACCGTTTAAGTATTGTAAGTATACGCTTATTTAGAGAAAGCTCTAGTTTCTGTGCTTAAACAATAAAAAACTATCCAATTGAACTTGAATATAGAACCCTAACTTGTAAGCAAAAGACTTATCCCGGAAAACCAACAAGCGTTGGCAAACCAACAACTATCTCTTCCCACCATTTTTAAAGAACTTGCTGTATCCTGGGAAAGAACTATCCTCACCTTAGAGCGGCTTTGTCGCAAGCATCGGGCGTGTCGACAGCGGGCAAGTGTTCTGAATCGAGGTCGAGCTGGTCGAGCTGTTCATCGGTAGGCGTTGACGTCTCTGGCTTGCTGCGACTAGAGGAGCGGCGGACTATCGTGAGGGCACCTTGTTCTGCAAGAAAAAAAACCTTTGAAAACTATGCCACAGTATAATAGGGAGGTAAACGAGATTGCACTGGAGGGAAGAACATTTTATGTTTATCTGTCACACTGACATGAGCTCTTAAGTCTTCTGGCTACTGCTACATTAATTAATCTCTTCGTAGATCCACTCTTTTCGTTTCATTCATTAAGAACTTAGTTGATTTATTTTATATTTATTATGAAATGAAAAACCGTGGTCCGTGTGGTCAGGCCGTTTCATATTTGTGGTTGTTCGGAGTCATACCCCGAACTTACAATGAAGATTTTCGATGAAGGAAAACATCGTGAGGAAACCTACATGACAGAAGCAATTCAAGAACGTATGAGAAGTCCGCCAATCTGAACTAAGCCCGTGTGGTACCATGACCTGCCTTCGTAAAGGAGGTATTAAGGACTATAAATAAAGGCTGCTACTTCTGTATACTTTTTAAGCACTTAGCAGGAAATTTAAGTTAAATAGCTATCAACATGCTCTTATCTACGTTCAAACCTCTGTTAGAATGAGGTAAATTAAGAGAACCATAATTTTATTTTTTGTTTATTAAAAAATATACTGTAATAAAAATAATAATATCGTGTAGTATATAGTATACTTTATTATGTTCATTGCAGAGTACTTTGCATACTTAAAGGATTGATGAAAATTAAAACATCATCCAAGTAATAAGTTGTGTGAACTTATTTAATTAGAGACCTTTCATTGAAGAGGCACCGCATGAAGATGATTAAATTACTAGGCCAATCTACTGATACTGAGACACTATAAATGATTGGCTTTCATAATTTTAAACATAAACAAAAACGAAATATTATATCCCCCATTCAAAGCATTATTTACAAAACTAATCGAGTGTTGGAATTTTTTCGCAATTTAATGATACCATAACCTCAGAGTAGATAATATACTACGTACCCATAACAATACATAAAACAACATGGCATGCGGTATCGTAGGAGCGTGCAAAATAATAATTGAACATCAATTTGATAAAACTGCTGACCTAATGGTAATTGTTTATGCGACGCTAAAATTCACTTTCGGCTTTTCATACTTAATAAGTAGGTACTTATTAAGTATGTCAGTACCGACATGATAATTTGATGACACGACGTGACATGAAAGTACTGTTGAAATTAACTTTTACGGCATAAAGATATTATATACTTCTTTCTATTCGGAATTGAATTTAAATTAAAATATTTATACAATTTAGGCCCTGCTGGAAGTCAATAAATAAAATTGATCTCTGAGAACAATTGGCAAGAACTTCAGGAAGATATCTAAAATCTTCTTTCCATAATATAATCATTTTATCTTTTCATAAAATGCAACAAAATTTATAACATTGTTTCATCATCATCATCATCATCATAAGCTTTTTCGTGAAGCCCACTGCAGGTTATTGAGCCTGCCTCAGAGACACGTGTGTCACATAACCGCAGATGAACCCCCGTCGCAAAGAGGTTATGAGTTTAACGTGTGTATCTGCGCGTCTGTGTGTCAGACTGCGGTATCATAACTCCTAAAAGGATTAACCGATTGTGTTTTAGGTTTTTTGTTTCAAAGGTAACTTAATCAAGAGTGTTCAGTTTTTATCTATATTCTTCAGAGGATTATGTGTCGGGGGCTCCTAATTTTTGTTGTTGTTATGTCGTCCGTCCACCGAGCTGGCGGCAAGCCTTATTCCATCTGCCATATTCACATAGAGCGTGACCAGCAAGGCGCCATTCCAACCTCACCCGCTTACTTATTTATAATACTGTAACTTGTGATTCAATAATATAGACCCAAGGGGCTTATCTCGCAGTTCCCAAAACACAATCACGGGACTGTCACTCGGAATCATTAGTTGTGAAAACAACGGGAACGTTTCCGCGTTCACATTATTTCCCCTGTAAACAGAGGGCACTGCCAAACGTTTGTACACAAAAATAAATAACCTACTTTCCGTTTCGTTCTCTTTGTGTTGAAACAATTATTTACTTGGAACAATTAATTAGCGCCTGTGATTATTTTGTAAGCCGGCTTTATTTTTAAAACAATTTTGTTACGAGATTTTGCTTGATTAGAAAATATTAGATTTTTTAAATTAGGAAAATATTAGATTAGACAAGATAATCAGGTAACACTTTTAGCATATCATTAGTTTGTAATAATTTGTTTATTAAATTAGCACTAGGTACTATATACGAATTGGTTTTAAGTATTCCTAAGATGAAGCGTACTTTAAGTATGTATTTTTTTAGCATGTCACATTAAAGATGTCGATTCTAATGAGACGACAAAATACTGTAATGTAATTCCAAAGAGACATTTTAATTAATTAAGGTAGGTATCTAATAACCTAAGTTATAGGAAGCTTAACAGTAAATAGTATTTTTCTGTTCGCTTTGTAATGTATTACGAAGGATTGGTACGGTACTTCCTTCCTGGAAATCCATGAATCCCTTTGTTGACTGCCCGGTTGCCATGGCAACTGAAGGTTCACTCCATTTAATAAATTGCAATGTAGTCATAAACTTATACGCCTTATTGAGATGGTAATGTAATTGATTATAGTTTTTAGGATTCCATATCCTTATTAATAACGTGTGCCTTATTTTTTCTTAATTTCTCTTGGTGCATGGGTTCGACTCGCACTTGTCCGGTTTTTATGAAATACTGGATGCAGAATATAGATCGTTTATTTTTACATAATTTTCGGGCGTAAAATGATCGGATTTAATTACTTTTCTAAGGACTGCACGCAGTTTTGAAGGACTAGTAGAAAATAAAAAATAAATGTGTATAAAATGCGAAGAAAAATGTATCTGTTTTTGAGACAAATTTATATATAGAAGTAGTATAAAGTAATGAATCAATTGTAGCCCACGGTAAATATAACAAAATATACCTAGCATTGCCATAACTTAACACATTTTGCTGAAACAAATGACAGCTATCTTCAAATAAAAGAAAGGGCGCACAATCTTCTGTTTTCGCCCTTGTGAATTGGTACCTTTTCCTCCCGGTCAGTCAGTCTCAAAGGAGCTCGGGTGCGGAGAAAATAGGCAATCTCGGAAACAAACGAGATATGCCTTTGCCTTGGCGTATTTGTAATAACAAACGCAAACACCAAACTAACGCGCTGTAAGTATATTTTGTTATTGGCTTTCGTTTTTAGACGTGATCTTCAATTTTTTATACCACTGACGTAGCACACAAGCATAAGGCCCACCTGATAGTCAGCATTCACCGTAGCCTATAGCCGCTAGCAATACCTCCAGGGGTGTAACTAACGTGTTGCCAACCCTTTTTATTTGAGGACCTACTGTGCTAGCAGCATTACTGCCAGTGCAGCGTATCCTCATGGATCACTGGCAACCTTACTTACCGCTGAAACGCTACATCAAAGTAGAGTTATTTGACTGCGGTCTTCTGCAAGGTGGAAGTACAGTCCCCAGCCAGGCGACTCCAATTGTAATGGGAAAACCAACGTGCGATCCCAGTTCGCCCCGTCTTTTTAGCTCATGGTGTGATTGATGACTGTACTTAAGCTTATAAAAACTAATTGGTGCAGGCCGGTGTTTGAACCTGGTCCCAACAGATCATCAAAAACAACTTTGTTAACAAGTCGTTTTTGTCGCATTTCTTTAGCAACTTTTTGAGGCGTGATTTCGTCCGCAAATAAGTAACATTGCCATTAGTAGCCAGGACTAAGAAAAAAAAAAACAAATTGAGAAGAAATGTAGTGTAATTTAAAGGAGAGTTGACGTACCTATCACTCCTGTCATAAAAAAAAGTTTTGATTGCTTCTCAATAAACATAACTAAAGGAGAGGTTAGTTTTTATAATCTTCTGTACACAGAGCTCTGTACTCTTTAGGATATTATAACCTTACGGAGCAGAACCATTATTTTTTGAAAACATTTCCTTTGAGATAAACACACAACAAAACAAATATGATGATAAATACTTACTCCTATATCATCTTTTTAATATAACATCACAAATACACATACCTAATACGTGTACAGATATCATTCAAAGGTTCTTTAAGTAGGAAATCCGGTGCCATGGCAACCAAGGCTGCCACTTTTACACTGGCTGCCTCTCCATGTTCACGCAGATATGGTTTCAGCTGTAATAGGATATTATATCTCTTTGCATTGTCGTACAGAGAGTATGTATTATTAAACTTGCGGCCCGCCCCGGCTTCGCACGGGTAGACATTAGTTTCGGAGCATAGACATTTATCAAATATTTTGTCCACCCGTGCGAAGCCGGGGCGGGCAGCTAGTATAATATATAGCCTATGTTACTCAGTGATCAGTTAGCTTTCTAACGATGAAATATTTTTTGAAATCGGTCCAGTAGTTTCGGAGCCTATTCAATACAAACCCACAAAAATAAAAAAATACAAATCTTTCCTCTTTATAATATAAGTGTAGATTAGTGTAGATGTAGATGATATAGATATTTATTTTTTATAGCCGTGGTGGCCTTGTGGTACGAAGCGTTGCCTGCTATTCTAGCGAGGAAGCGAAGTTCGAATCCCACTGGGTTGTATTGTACCAATGAGTTTTTCTAAGTTAAGTGCAGTGATTAGTCACATCACGAGCTTTACGGTGAAGGATAACATCGTGAGGAACCTTGTATACGTCTGAGAAGAAATTCAAGGTATGTAGTGCCTTAGAGACGGCGACGGTCTTACCATCTCTCACGTTGGCACCAAATTATCTTCGGTGGAAAGTGACTGTTGTAGCACCTCTGCCTACCCCTTCGGGGACCTTTGTGAGAAAGGCGTGAAGATATAGATATTCTTGTAATACTTTTTCTTTCTTATTTCTTTACTCTTCGTACACACCTCTTTTGCTTCTTCTTCATTCATCAGTCTCTTCATACGTGCCCGCCATTTCCTATTACTCTTTTCCTTTTCATTAGACATCACGTATCTACAATTTCCATGAGAAGTGGGTGTTGACTATGACAAAGATAATTACGTGCCCCTCTATATCCGTTATGAGAAGTTTTTATAGTATAATTACTTCACACTATAACAGAATACGCAAACTTTCTATAAATATTTAAGAATTACGCTGTCAAAATTTACGCTTTTATGGAACATTTTGGCGTATTCGCTCTCGTTATATTCTGGGTAACATACTTCCCCATTCCACGCCTACAGGACTTGAATTTAGATAAATCTTAGGTAAACACGCATTTACTTATTCATTTACAGAATAATTTTAGTAAAGTTTCGAATAAAAGTCTATCTAACCTTTTTCTCCATGCAAACTTTGGACCCCGTCTCATCCCCTAAAGGGGTGAATTTTGGATCATTCCTTAGCCTCCCCACGTCTAATAACTATCTGCGTGTCAAATTTCAACGAAATCCGTTAAGTGGTTTTTAACTGTGTTGATACATCAGTTAGTTTGTAACGGTTGCCTTCTATACACAGGAATATATACTATATAATAGGCCATACAATAGCTCTGTGCGAGACACACGCCTGCGGACTCAAATACTTCAATATTATCGTCAATGTATAATTTATCTATCTGGGATATACATAAGGTAGACTATATGATTTTGATGGGATGTTTTTATTGTTTCTGTTTATGGGAAGACTGTAAAAATCTTATGGCTTTTGAATAAAATGCGGGTTTACAACGTTGTTTCGGACGAGTGCGCAGTTGGCAGCAATACCCTCTTCAAGCTTTTATTAGGGCGAAATACAATGAAGACAGTATGAAGAGTCATTTAACTTTACTCTGAGTCCAGTGTCAATAACGTTTTCCTAAAGGAGTACAGCATGGGGTTCTTCAAGAAGGGTGTGAAGATTTTTGTAGGGTCGGCAACGCGCGAGTGGTAATGCGGTTTTCATTTAGAGACGAAGTGATTACAGACTACAGAGGAAGGTTAAAATAAAAAGTAAACGGATATTCAATAACGAATACAATATAAGACTAGTAATAAATTATGTAATTTACAATGCAAAGAACAATGTTGAGTGCAAAGGAAAAACATTCAACACTACACTTAGGAATAACAATAACAATAATATTATGAAGAAATAAAGGGAAATACAATTTCAAGGTTTAAGCGTGAAGGATGCAATGCGAGATGCGACGGAGTAGAAATATTATATATATACGGAACGTGCACGAATATACATGGCGGTTACTACGATTGTTTATAAATAGTATTTTTCTTAAATACATACATTAGTATATCTGAGAAGTATTTTTAATAAAAGTTGATAGGAAAACATTTCTTTATTTTTGTCATTTTAATTATATGTCCCCATTAATGGCTAACGTTTATTGCGTTAATAATTTGTAACATAATAAATATTCTCATCTTGTCATCACTATTATGTAAAAGCATATCTCAGTATTCAAATGAAGGCCAACAGATTATGAAGTTGATTTTTTTCATAACGTGTCATAATGGAATGTGTATTTTGAAGCGTTATGGGATACCTCGGACATTATAACACATCGCCACCTAGCCCCAAATTAAGTTAAGCTTTTACTAGGGCAACCACAAAACTTGATAAATACTTCTACCGCCTATCTATTGAACAATAAATAATAATGCTTGGACATTATCACACAGCGCCATCTGACCGCAAAATAAATATTTATACTGAATATTTTTTGTAAATACATACCAAACACTTAGACGCAAGGCATGCACAAGTGTTTGCCCCGGCGGGATTTGAACCCGCGACCCTAGCGTAGCAGTCAGATATGCGAAACGCTAGACCAGCGTTCTTGTCAGTTTCAGAGTCAGGGTGATAAAATCCATATAATGTTATAATCGCAGTAACCACCATACATCCTAGCCGTGCTTACTGGGAGGGGTGCCGTTGCGTGGCGTGGGGGGCGGCGGGCGGGGCGCGTCCTCGCGAGGTGCGCCCGCGCCGCCTGGGGGGCTCGCCACTGGAACATTATTATACTTACTTACTAAACAATCATTTTATGATGTACACAGAAATAGAATTGAACGTACTCAAAAGAGATTCCTCAACTACCTCGCATATAGCCTGAATTTACACAAGAATTTAAACTCATACAACGCTCGTCTGAAATACTTCCGATTATTTTCACTTAATGACAGACGTAAGCTGCTAGATCTCTAAATAAATAAAACATAAAGAACTAATCAACCTTATGATCTTAACATTAAGAATCACGCTGAAGCGAATTCTAAAGTACCAT
Organism: Falcaria lacertinaria; assembly: GCA_951449985.1. Lineage (NCBI taxonomy): Eukaryota > Metazoa > Arthropoda > Insecta > Lepidoptera > Drepanidae > Falcaria > Falcaria lacertinaria. The sequence continues at coordinate 10,016,764 of OX602110.1, forward strand.
GTGTGTTTTATGAATTATGCTGATGCTTAAAATGAAAATACAAACACTTGTTGCCATGATCCGTTCACTGTTACTGAAAAATAAAAACGATTCAAATTACCATTTTTAAATTACTTTTTATACAGTATTATTAAATATATACGTAATAATATATGGAGAAAATGCTAGGAATATGTTCTTGTGCTTGTATATGAGTTGTCTACTAACGCAAAATTTTCCTATTCGTGTTATATGAGGAGTCTATGCTCATGAATAAAACATTAACGTGCGAATTCGTAAAAGTTGCGATTCTTTTGGAGATTTCTGTAATAAAAAAAAGAGTCGGTGCCCAATTTAAAAGCACATTTTATACATTACCTTAAGTGGTATTCAACTTAAGGTAATGTGTGATTTGTGAAGGGTTCTTGACGATGTATATTAAGCAAACATATAATGAAAAGTGAATAACTGGTATGATAATTACAATTTATATATGAATTTGATGAAATTTGATGATGATGAAATTATAACTTAAATTTCAAATTATAACACTTCCGACAGAAAATGTACCTTTAAAACAAAAAGAGAAATTAAAATCTGTTCATCCGCTTAGGAGCTACGATGCCACAGACTGACACAGATACTTAGATGCACAGATACACAGAAACTTATAAAACTCCTCTTTTTGCGTCGGGGGATAAATAAAAATTAAAACCTGTTTTGTATCCAAAATTATTCCTACATTTTTTACTACAAAAAAAAACTATTTATGATCCTAATTTAAATTAAACGTTACTTTTATATGTTTAAATTAAATTAAATAAGCTAATTCTTCCTATAGTTAATGGTAGTCGAGTAGCTACCAGCCAATCCTTTTAAAAAACAAAGCCGATATTTCTTTTCCTTTATTATCTGAAGGTTAAAGTAACTTCTGTAGGTAAGTCTGCTTGCAACTGATTTAGTTTTGAAGTCTTTTTAACACAAATTTATTTAATATGACCTGAAAGTAAATGATATGCATTATAATTTCAAGCATGTGTTGCCTACGCTCATCTTGCTACATTGGAAATAAGACGATATGAAGTATTGACTTCGCTTGTTCATGCCTCAAACAACAGCGAATACTCTCCAAATAATTATTATGATGTCGACAATGAGTTACAGGTGTCGCTAGGATTCCGTAGCCGCTTACTTACACGTAATACTTTTCGTCTTTTGGGTATTCAAAAAAGAACTCACGGTATCTTACTATATAAATCTCAAATCACAATATTCAAATCTCGTACACGTCAGGCCGTACGGAGGTTTTCATGAATGAGGTACAAGCCGGGAGATGAGAAAATTATCTCAGTTAAAATAAATGCTACAATCATGTACAAAATTGTGTTACGCTCGTGTTGTGCTTAACAAGAATTTAAGTATGTGACCTATTTTGCATAAAAATAGGCTTTCTGTAACACAAGCAAGACGTCACGGTTTCAAAACTCAAAACAGTTTGTATTATTTATTTATTATATTTAAATAAAATATTGAGATTTCATCAAACAAAGTGTAACAAGAATAACAATCAATAGGGACAAATTGAACCAAATACAAAGTGAAATCCACCATTACGAGAGCTGAACTCGAAACCAATTACGCTAACCGTGGCTTCACCTTTGGCATGTGCCAGTATAATCAATGCGGACACGTCGGGAGTCTGGCATCTGGGATACTATTGAATGTATCGGCAAATCAGTTTGCGTTCAAATCCCGTCTCTTACAAAGTTCTCGTTTGAGCTTGTTATAGTTCAAGCATAGATTGGGTGAAGTAAATGGAATAATAGGTATATTCCGGCAACATACTATATTTAGTGAAGATAAGTTATGATCTTTACAGATTCTATGTACATTATATCCTGCTGGATAATATAATATAAAATTCTCTGTCGCGGTGTTTGTAGTTAAACACCACCGAAACGGCTTGACCGATTCTCATGAAATTTTGTGTGCATAAGGGGTAGGTCTGAGAATCGGACAACATCGATTTTTCATCGCCCTAAATTAAAAAATATATATTTGAAAACGGTCCAGTAGTTTCGGAGTATATAGACATTTATCAATTATTTTGTCCACCCGTGCGAAGCCGGGGCGGGCAGCTAGTATAGATATAAAATAATAAAGAGGTAAATACACTTTTAGTACCACACATAAATACAAATATCACTAATGATATTATACTAAGCCAACAATCTTCACATCGTCGTATCTCGTTAGCGAATAATTATTTGACGCAATTTCTCACGAAACTGCTATAATTATTTTACTTAGATGTTTACCTGTAACAAAGCGATAACATGTTTCACGGTGACATCCTATTCTCAGAATTGAAAGGGATCGTATACAGTTTAAAGTTTGCCTTGAGTGTACAATGTATTGAATTTGGATAAAGTCATCGGTATAAACTTGTCGCTTCCGTCCTGTGTTAAGATGCAAGATGTTTCTGTTTTGTGTTTGACGTTATTCAAAAAGATACTTTTATTCTTGAACTTACTGTCCCGACAGACGTCCTGCCTTAGCTATGAGTTTATATTTCAAATACACCATATGAAAAGGACATTCAGTTTATCCTGTAATTAAAAATGATGCGGTTTTTTTCTTTTTGTAAGAAACTACTCCTGACACAAACACAAAGAAAGCCGTTCACGCGTGATGCCGTGACAAAGGGACATAGGAATTATTTTTTAAACATAAAGATAGAATCAGGCACTTTACGGAAACTTATTTTAAAAGACGTATATTATTTGCATTGTTTCTTTCAATAAGAATTGTTTAATTCACAAAAAGGCTGCGCATTTTTCATTACAGGTTATTTTGTAACCACTGGTAACCAAATAGTCAGAATTTTGAAGTATTGCGGTGTTTATATATTATGTTTTCTTTTTTATACTACTAAGATGGCACACAAGAATACGGCCCACCTAAGCAGTCTCCGTAGCCAATTCAAGCAGTTTTCGAAGCATTTTGATCAGGGTCTAGATACAGATAAGCAAAAGCTTAGTAGCCAGTTCAACAGATTGTCTTTATAAAATCTTGCTCATTTTTAATTAACGAAAAAGTATTCTTTTTCACTTCGTTTTCCTTTAATTATTGGAATTCCGCGAATCTATTATATTCTCGAGGAGCCGGCTCTCTGATTACATCTAAATCAATAACGGAGATTATAGTATACAGTATATCAAAGTCTGATTTAAAATCCTTATTGGTGGGTGTTAGAGTAAATTTTCCTCTGTCTCGGAAACCAGGACGGTTTGATAAGATAATAAGGGTGAAGTCAAAAGGAAATACTTCTGTTGATCTAGCAAATTGTGTGTACATTTACTTCAAAACATTGTTTGGCCTTAAAGATTTTGATTATTTTGTTTTGTTTTTCGTAAAATTGGTCAATTAACTAATTTCAATATTTTTTGGAATAATCTAAATGAGTTTTTTGTGTTTGTTTGAGTTGACAATTGAAAAATCCATATTAGATTTTTATGATATAATATTAGATTACGATTGCACAACTATGGCCTGCGATTTTACATGCGAATTTGTAATTTGGCAACGCTTAGGACAGTTACTTGACCCTTTAGATTCAGTATGTCGATTCATTGTTCGGTCGTATGTATCATAAAAGTAATTAAACTATTTACAAAAAACAGAAATTATCACCTATAGATAAAAAATCGAATCCAAACCAGAATCACGCGGGAGCGTGTGAAAAATGGTGGCAACGTTGCAACACTGGATAGCAATGCTAATTATCTGAGCGCGATAATGAAAAAAATCTCTGCAACATGTGACTTTGCGACCAACGAAGTGACGCCGGTTAAAACTACGCCTTGCGGTGTACATATACACAGGTATTTTTTAGTTTATCTGAGATCACGATATGTTTGGACAATAATTTGTGTGCTTAGACATAATACAAGACTTGAGACATAGATAAGTAGCACACACAGATTTAAGGAACATATAAATTAAGCTGCTAATTTTCACAACAGTTAAATGAGCAGGCAGACTTTCTGCTGTTTCAGCTTTCAACCAAACCGACATTTTACGTATCACGCCATACCGTAATACATATATACAAACAGTCTTAGCACGTTCAACGATCTTGATCAAAAGAACACGAAGATACATTAAAATATCTTCTTTAAGCAGTGGTGTTGTAAGGTCGAAAATAGATATAGCTTTTGGCAATTAGGAGCACAGGCGCACGTCTTAAGGGAATAATTTACGTGGCCGAGGGCATAGGGGTAGAGCCTCGTATATTATAGGTAACAGGTACCTATATGTCGGTATGTTTAATTACCCTTTAACACATATAGGCTCTGCGTAGGGAAGATATAGGTTTCCAAGATTGATGGCCTTTTTGATGAACGATTATCTAAAGACAACGAACGTAATACTTTTACTGAAATATATGTAATTCTGTACTTGATCTAAGTTCAAGAAAACCATGATAGCCCCAGGTACATCCAAGATGATGAGGTTAGAATAATGTAAAATGTAATTTCTGCTGTTGCTATTATACAAATTTTCCATCTAATTTAAAACCGATTTTTTAAACACAGTAAAAAGTGGCTTTTCAAGATTTATTTTGTACACATACAAATTAACAAATGTCACAAGCACATTTTGTGAGATACGAATTGCAGTTTCTTACTTGAAACACATTATAAAAATCGCACTATATTGTGTTAAAATCTTTTATCTTATCAAACTTCTGTCTTTTTGTAAAATGTATGTGATTTCAAAGTGATTTAAGTGGGTTCCTTAAAACATAGACCTTTAAATTGAGAACAAAATCGTTCTTTATACGACTCAACGAGGTGTGATTGTGCAGTGCCATAAAAATGCCAATAAAATGTATTGGGATAGTTATAGAAACGAGGGAGCGAACGGAGGTGTAATAAATAATGGTAGATAAAATTCAACCGAGTAAGACTTTGAGCCTATTGCAAGACAGAAGAGTTTTCAGATTTTTCCTTTACTTATGCTGCAAGACAATGCTTCTTGCCAAATTTCATGATTCTAGGTCAACGGGAAGTAAAGTACCCTATATTAATTACCTTGTGAAATAGCAAAATATTCGAAAATTTGCAACATAAACGGTCACATCTTTTCTTCATATTGACTTATAGGTCCGCGCGCTCTTGATATAAAAGTTATTGACAGACAGACAGACAGACGAACAACAATGTGATCCTATAAGGGTTCTTTTTTTCCTTTTAAGGTATGGAGCCCTATACAGATAAATTTCGCATTTCTATAATTGTATAAACATGCAACGCGATAGTTTGAAAGTGAATATCGTGTCTTCAGAGGTTCAAAAAAGCTGACAGATTATGTTGAACAATGTTTTGAGCTTATATATAGAAAAAATAATTTAAAATATCAAGGGAGAAATTTCTTTTGATTCTTGAATAATTGTAGCGTTATAAACCATTTCATTTTGTTCCCCTTATACGCAGGTGTTTGAGCCCGGCTTCGGGTTCGATGTCGTAAATTTTATTTATCCGACGATACAGTTAACGGGATCTCCACAGCCTTCCAAGGGTTGACGTGTTAATAAGTACTTTAGAAAGGGAAATTAATATTAAGAATTTTCTTTTAGAGATTAATAAAAATCATTTATTTATATTGAAATAAGAATAATGGGAAAATTATGTTGAGATTTTTGTGTTAATGATTCAGGGGACAAGAAGGCTGGAACATTTTTTGCGCAAAGGATCAGCATTGTCATACAGCGGGTAATGCTGCTAGCTTTCTTGACACCCGCGTGACGACAATTTAGCACAAGTATTTTAGTTATTTTATTTCTCCCTTTAAAATTTTTGCTTTGTCATAAATAGGAATACCTACATTTTATTTAGGTAATTTATATACAGAGAAACATCACTTGTTTTCATTGTGTGACCTTTATATTTAGTTTTTAATAAAAATACATACTAACCCAAAACAAGTCACAACATAAAATAATGAAAAGAACAATAAAAAAACAGACAGAATTGTTTGGTAGTTCACTATCTACTTTTTTATTTAATTTGTCCATAATTACAATATATCCCAGAGGCATCGAGTGTCGATCCCGATAGTGCTAGGAATTATGATTTTAAATATTTTCTCTCTTAACTAAGCGTTGAGTATTGAGAGAGCTTTGAGGGATTGACTAGCAAATAGGTAACATAGTCCCTTTGATTCATAGTCCTAGACACCAATGACATTTCAATGTAAGTGGAATTTCACGCCAGTTACTCGACACAAAATGTCTGAATAACTGGCGTGAAATTATGAAACTAGAATACCGTTTCCATGGCTACGGGATCTTGTCTATTAGGACTCAGTCAGTAATTAAGAGACAAGGTTAATTATGCAGAACTACTTCGAGCTTAGCTGACTACATCCAAAAAATATGGAAATCTCCGTCTGTGATTTCGATATAAAGGATTTTTGTTAAATGTTAGTTATGGTGCTTTATACCATCTGCCTACCCCTATTATAAATGCGAAAGTTTGTGTGGATGGATGGATGGTGTTTGTTACTCATCACGCAAAAACTACTAAACGGATTTGGATTAATTTTAGAACAGAGATAATTAATAACCTGGATTAACACAGGATATTTTTTACCCCGGGAAAATGTTTTTATCCCGGGAAAATTTAAGGTTCCTCTGAGATTCTAAGCTCAACGCAGACGTAGTCGCGTGCAGAAGCTAGTATTTAATATGTCTCAAAGCATATAACGAATATAGGTAGTGTCACGCAGCAGATAAATAACAAGATACGTATTTATGGCAGCAAAAATGTTACGCTTGTATACTTGTATCTCCTGAATATATAACAATTTCGTAAAATATTCACATATCCTTTCAGCGTGTTCGCTGTAATTTCTCTTTGAAATATATAATTCTAGCTTTTATCTCTATAATAAACTATATACATAATACTAAACAGCGGCCCGCCCTGAATTCACATAGGTTACTTCATAATTCAACGTAGTTATAATTTCCAAATATGATAAGTAAGAAAAAAATTACTAGCCAAGTCGAAGCGTTCAAAAGTCTATTTTTATACATGCTATTGCTTTTTATTTATGTAGCTATCACATTGAAATATGTATATATCTTAGCTACGAGATAATACGTCGAAAGTGTCACAAACCATAGACACGCTAAAATGCCCTATTTACCAAATCTTAACTTAATAAAAGAAGCTTCCTTTGAACTTATAACAAAGTATTGACAAAAGGCCCGAAACTTATTACCCCAGCCAATACTTTGGGATACAGGTACAGTGGAGCACATAAGTCCTTACTATTTTTAGTTGATTAGCTGAGTAGTATTTTAGTAGGAATATTATTTATTCTCTTGAGCAGGATCATTGGAAATAAAACGTACAAATTTAATTATATAAGAAACGTAATAACATATAATTGTATGTGCCACCTTTGTTGTAAATAAAAAAATAAAAAGATATAATATGAATATCGTAGAGCAAAATAAACCCATGTAGCACTGAAATTCTTTTATATTTTAATATTTATATTATATTTATGGAAAAATGTTAGCAATAACATTCGTCACAACGGTCATCAGAACCGGCGGGCATGAATTAACATATTGATGTATGTACGAGAAGCAAAGAAGAGAGAAAGAGAAGGTTCCACACCGCAATTCACGAGTGAGATGCAGCTCTTTACTCTCTGCCTACCCTGAAAGGGACTCGGCACAACTTTCGACTACGTATTAGAAAAGTTTAAATGTCATTTCAAAAAGTCAAAATTATCACACGAATTTTTAGTTCCACTTTTCACCGCCGCAGCGCTGTTCATTATCAAATACAAAAATTGTCGAAGGCGATACGAATACATAGCAAGTTATTCTTGCTTGCAACTAATCAACATCACTTCCAGACGTTCCTGTACCTACATGAAAGCCCGAAAACTTTATTCACATACGAGTTGTGACGTCGCCTGTACCTAACTGTATATTAGCTGTCACTAGCGCGTCACGTGCAGAGCAAATTGACATTTAACAACACAAATCAATTATGGCGATTGGTGGGAAACGTATGTTCGCGGCTTCGGGTGGGGTCACATTAGGAAATTATCGGTACGAGTATAATACGACTATATTTTAACGAACTACGGCGAAGTAAGAAGTATGATAGTAGGTATTACCACATTTAATTTGATCGCACTCCTTATCAATATCCTGACACTTAATATCGATATACTACATGATTTTCAAGGACAACATTTTCATATTCCAGTATCGATAGTAAGGTTAGTGACAGACAAACGTACGACCCATTTGATGGTAAGCGGTTACCGTAGCCTATAAAAGCAACAAGCAAGGGTACAACCAACCAGTTAACTACCTAGAAAACAAACGTTGAAATAGACACGCGATAGATGGCGCTATTCGAGATGTTGCTGAATGTCAGTCGAGAGACACAATCCTTCACCGCGATTTGGAATGCACTCCGTGGATCGTTTTGGAAACCAGGCCTGCCGGGAAGGGAAGATCTTCCTTCCACCGAGGCTGAGTTGGATCACCTCGCTCACAAATAAATTTCCTTTTTTTTATTTTCGACGAAATCTACGGAATGTATGATAATATAAAGAGGTACAGATAACATAGTAAAATACCATTTTCTCTCCTGTTTGTGATACCTTTTTCACGAGACTTTGGAGTTATCAATATAAAAAAAGAAAACAGGTTTTTTTCAAAGATTTGCTTGCCACAGTGTGGTTCAGTATATATATGGTTGTATACATAGCTGGAGTGAACATCATTAAGGTCTCCCTCTCGCTTAATTAAGTTATAAATATATAGTTGTTCTCGCTTCTGCCCGTGGCTTTGAACGCGTGGTAAAGTGAATAAGTCAATATCCAATTTTACCCCCTTAGGGGTGGTACTTACAAAAACCCTTCCTTAGTGGATGCCTACGTTGTAAAAAGTACCTACTGTCAAAATTTCAAGTCTAACCCAAGGCGTTTATGTCGTGCGGTGATATGTCAGACAGTCGGTTTCCTATTTGCGGTAAAGCATTTGTTAGTAGCATAGAAATCGTGATCAATTGGTACGTGCGAACAATTTTACTGGTGTTCACATTACAGCCTACTAATCACGTCAGAAGCACAAGCAGCGTTAAAAGGTGATTATGCCGAGGTTCTTGATGGGTTCCAAGTAGTTGGAGGTAAGTTATTCTTATCGACCAGTAGAAGTCGTTAGTTGGCCCCATTCTGCGTGACAATCGTTGGTTTATTCACAATTGCGCTTACGTATATTAATTTCATTTTAAACTCTTAATATAATAAGGTTGGTTCGAGATCATCTATTTTTTACATTATTGACTGTTGTGTATTAATTTTGCTATGCTAAAACTAATATAAATATTACTAGCAGGTAAAATTATGTTGATTGTTCCTATTGGGAGTTCTCTTTTAGGTTCGATAATAGTAGGTTTTACAGATTTGAACGCATAATGACTGTTATTATATTTTAGCATGGGTTGGGCATAAGACTCAAAATGAGAAGTAATAAGCTTAAGAAATACGTAGGAATTTACATCGTAGCAGTAAGCCGCAGCATATGCTACGACGTAGCGCTATGCTACACCGACACCGATATTAAAGTGTATTATGTAGTGGAAACCGCGTAGCGTGGGTTGGTGGTTGCATAAAAACAATATTTGTGTACCGCTTGATATTGCTACGCCATCGTAGTGTTTCGTACCGTGATTATAAGGACCCTGTTCTCAGTAGTTCCTTTGAAAGAACTGCTAAATGAACTACCGAGATCAAACCGTAATAAGAATACAATGAAATAAATAACGGCAAGATATTTTTCATGTTTGATAAACAGCTATTGAGGGACCTATATATTTTTCAACATTCAAACACGTAAAATCTCATCCTTGCGAAATTGTTTTTAATGAAACAAAAAAAATATTTTTGATGATTTAGTAATTATATGACGTGATTAAAATAATAATCATCCAAATATTCACTCATTTACCTTAACGAAAGCCTTCACGCTACTTCATCATTGGTCACGACATGTTTTACGCTATACTTAGGGAAAACAACACGAAATTAAAACAATTAAGGCATACACATTTAAAAACAACTGGAATAAATTAACACATTAATTTTATTATTCCTAAACGTGTTCACACGTGCAAATTTTCCCATAGGTGACCATTACGTTTTTATTGTCAACAAATTGCGGGGACGCGTGTGTACAATCGAGCACTCAACTCAACGCGCTGATGTTAGATAGAAAGGTACACTCGTGAACTAAAGTGCGGGCGTTTAATCAAGGGAATAGCATGTTGATAATAAAGAGTTGCGAATATCGAAGCCCAGTCTGTCATCAAGGATATAGTTGATATAGTTGGTACAGTTGGGTGAATAATATGGTAACGGGATACAGTTTAGTAACGTTATGTTGTTAAAAGCTCAGATCATTACTAGCTGTAACAGGATAAAGAACCGTGAAAGAGCGTAGTTTTACGATAATTGAAAAATGGAGCGAGAAAAGCAATGGCCATAAAAGTCGTTGGAGGGAATAATAGGATATACGATACGTTACCGCTGTATCGCCTTACGCACTGTATATTTTTCTTAATGTATTATTTTAAAATTTCTATCTATTGGAATAACTGTTTATTTACTACAAGGATCAGCAGACCTAGTGCGTATGACGATTACACGCGAGCATTCTGACGTTATTATGACGTAGCAACAAAATGGCGGTTTTGGTTACTACTGTCAATTTTATTTCGCTTTTTTTAATACAATGATGTCAGAATTTTCGCATCCGTTGCGTCGTGCAACCACCGTACGGAATAAACCCACTGATAAGTTATCGATCTGTAGTAATTTAGACCTTCATAAGAGCCTTATTAGGGCCTAAACTGAATAAATGATTTTTGATTTTGATTTTGATTTTGATTTTGATTTTGTAATAGATGAGTCCAGTTCCAAATACAAATAAAACTAGCACCACCATTTCCAAATAAACTTTACACGTCAATTTACTCCATCGCGAACAAAAGTGCGTTCTAGAAAAACAATAGTTGGAAATACGAGGTCAATGACAAGTTTCCCACTTTTCCGCACGATTGTCCACCGTGATGCGTGCGTGCCGCGCCCTTAACGTATCTGATGTCCTACGTCGATAAGACGGGGCGTGTGCGTTATTACAAACTGTTCTATTACTTGTCAATGTGATTGTTCTTGATGAGTTGTTACTGGTTTTATGACGTCATTAGAAATCGTTGGTTTGAAGACTATCACCTCATTATTTCTTGCTCAATCAATAAGCTATTTGTTATTGTATCTTATGTTAAATATTTTCATTGTCATTATCAAAATATCGCTGTATTTTTTTTAGGTTTTCATGACTTCAATATTCTGTACGTTTTTTATACCACTAAGATGGCACACAAGCCTACGGCTCACCTGATGGTAAGCAGTCACCGAAGCCTGTAGTCGCTAGCAGGAATATTACTAACGAGTTGCCATCCCTGTTGACGAAAAGGACTCACCTAGGTAGCAGCATTACTACTTGCACAGCGTATCCTGCTGGAGCGCTGGCAACCTTACCGCAGAAACACAACACTACGTCAAATTAGTGTTATTTGACTGCGATCTTCTGCAAGATGGAGGTACAGTTTCCAACCGGGCGGCTTCAATTTTAGTGGGAAAGCGCACGGGATATCCATTTTCGTCCTACCTCTCTTTAAATTACTTACACTATGGACCACTAGCACTATTGTTGAGATCTAACTGAATTACTGAGATCACAAGTCCTTCTCGCTCCACTTTATTCTCGCCAAAACTTCCAATATCACCGATAAGGAGTGCTGTTGCCTGAAGTTACGATTCCGTCTACCCTTCCAAAAATCATTCCAGGCGTAAAAAAATCATAGTCTTGGGAACTGTCGACATTAGTAGCCAACAAATTGAACTCATACATTTTTACCCTAACAACAATCGCTCAACGCGATTAAAGAAGTTTTCAGCACAACAAATGTTTATCAAGGCATATAAAAATCATGTACACCGGAAGGTATACATTTTCATTGTAGCACTCGGTCAGTTGAAATATGGCAAACCGCAGACTACGGTCCAGATGGTACCTATTTTCATATACAGCAGTAAATTCAATTCGCGGTAAATTAGATGGAAGGGGGCGTTAGTTTAATATTTCTGCAACGTACCTATAGATACATTTTGATGTTTATAAATCTGTTTGTCTTTTTGACTGTCAGTTATAAGAATATAGATACACGACATCACGCCAAGTCCCTCACGAAGTAGGTAGAGAGTAAAGAGTGCCATTTCACCCTTGACTTGCACATGTCTTTTGTTATATAGGCTATATATTATACTAGCTGCCCGCCCCGGCTTCGCACGGGTAGACAAAATATTTGATAAATGTCTACCCGTGCGAAGCGTGCGAAAATTCACATACATTTCTAGTTAATTCGTAGTAACTTGGGCGTTTCCTCGTTTTCAAATCTAAATGCGAACAGCTTTAACGTGACTGTATTAAATGAACCTGTCGAAATGCTTTGCTAGCTCTAATTGCTCCGTCTAAACTCATTAACACACTCTTGAGGTCGGTACACGTTATATTACTGCACAGTTCAGTTGTCGTAGCTACCCCATATGTTAGAAACATTCGTATTTTTCATGTAATAATGTTTTAAGAAAAGAATTAAAGATTTCCTTAATTTGTACGTATACCATACAAGCATTCGGCTCGCCTGATGGTAAACGGTTGCCGTAGCCTATGGACGACTGCTTTAGTTTGAAATAAAATAAAAATGACTTGTGTTACGTTTTTGTTAAAAACTTTAAAAGTAAAAAACTCATAAATTAACAATATCAAAATTTTTGTACTTTCATATATTTTTTTTTAAATAAAAAAAAATATGTATCGTTAAAAACATAAAACCCGAAATAGGATAGATAAATATAGGATATAATAAAAATGAAATAAAAAACAATTTATTTTAAACGGTATTGTTACAACTTTTCTGATCCAAAATGACTATAACCTACGAAGACTAACAAAATTCGGAGGTCACTCGATTTCATCGTAAATATAATTTAAAAGAAGATAGGCCATTAGTGAATTCGATTTCTACCAAATCGCGCCCGACATTGACGACTTTACCGCTAGAGATATCGAATTCCCAGTTCGTATCGAAATAAATTGCATTTGTGAGATCCTATTTAATAAGATATCTCGATAATAGCGACGCCTTTGAAAGTGACTAGTGGTTACTATTGAATTCAGATTCGATTATTTAAAAAAATCAATACTCTGGTTGAATGGATATATGAGTAAGATTTTTGTTTTTTGTAAGAGGTTATTTATATTATGTACATTACATTAAGCTGGAGCTAAACTGGACAAATAGGGTAACAAATAAGGCCGTAATCAAAAGGGTTGGCAAGAGAAGCACATAAAATAAACAATTGACAACAGAAGAGGAAATATGGTTTGATCTTATAAGTCACTAGCTTTTGCCTGCGGCTTACATACCTACCTATTTTCATGGCTCTAAAAGGATGTATTTTCATTTAAAAAAATCCCTTATTTTACAAAACTCCTTCCTTATGGGATGTCTACGTCATAAAATGTACCTACTGTCAAAATGTCAAGACTGTGTGCGTTGTAGCCCATGAATGTGTGTCAGTCAGTCGGTTAGTTTGTTCTTTTATATATACAGAAGACAAGAGACGAGAGATTCTTCTTAAAAATCGTGTTATAAACGGATAACGCATACGAACTTTGAATACATACCTATATTCAGAATTTTTGAACCTAGGCCGTTAATTTATGGCATATTATAATTAAATAAGATTCTCGTAGATCATTTAAAGTTTAAATTAATTTCGACAGCACACTAATCAGAAAATAAATTCGTATTGTTTTGGGCTTGGCAATTAAAAGTTAAACTCAGTTCAAATTTTAGTAGTAGATGAGAGAGCTCAAAATATATTAATATTAACTATCCATAGAGTAGAATACATGATACTTTTAAATATGAATATACTGTAATTAAAAGTTTTCAGTTTCCAATCCGATTACCTTTCAAGCGATGATCTGAATAGGGCCAAGTGTAGTGTAGGCTTATTAAACTAGGTCAACGGGAAGTATCCTATAGTTTTTGATTCCCTTGTGAAATCGCAAAATATGCGAAATTTTGCGACACGGTAATATCTTTTCTTCATATTGACTTACAGGTTTGATTATTTTACAGCCGAAACGGACCATTCATTTTAATTTCAATTTGATAGCTTCACGCGTTCTTGAGATAAAAAATCTGGACAGACAGAGAATTCCTTTTAAGGTACGGAACCCTAAAAATAAGTACAAGGTTTATTAATAAGACTAACAGTTTATACGGGAATATTCCGGTATTGTAAAACAGCACTGCATTACATCGTCAATATAAACAATGTTTTGGGACACATCCACGTGGATATAGCAAACATTATACGAGTAATTCGGTACTGACTGTCACGTACCACGGTCGTTATACGTGATCTGTTTCTAAATAGTTCCGTGGGGAATTAATTGTTCTGTTACGCATATTTAAATAAAACATTTGACATTAAGAAACGCTTGATAGGCCAAATTTGAAATGTAGAACAAAGGAGTACTATCTTAATAATTCTTACAAATCTTATTCGCTTCAGCATAATAAGATTTGAAAACCGTCAGATAGCTCTTCAGTGCTTGATCACGTGTGACAACGAACGTTGGAAAATCACAAATGTTATTCAAACTATTCACACAAATAATCTTTTGTACGTATATAATCTACTCTGCGATAAAACTGTACATTTTGTACGGTAATAAGGAAGAAATCGTCAACGTCAATGTCAACGTCGTTTAAAAATACCCCATAGTACATACATACACACTTTGTTTGTACATTTCTAAAATGTTATTCCAAAGCGAAGTATTTAGATCTCTTATTTTTATACTACTAAGGTGGCACACAAGCATACGGCCCACCTGATGGTAAGCAGTCACCGTAGCCTATAGCCGCTAGCAATACCAGGGGTGTAACTAACTGGTTGCCAACCACGTTGTTATTGAGGACTTACTGTGCTAGCAGCATTACTACTACTAGCCCAGCTTATCCTCGTGGAGCACTGGCGATTACTTACCGCAGAAATACAACACTATATCAAATAGTGCTATTTCACTGCGGTCTTCTGTAAGTTACAGTCCCCAGTCAGGCGGCTCCAATTTAAATGGGAAAACCCAAGGGAAATCCCAATATGCCCTACTCTTAAAATCTCCTGACGGACTGACTAATCAACGCTGAGTTGAATCCGAGAAATCAGCGGGATCCTACGAGATTTGAGTAAAACGAGATGTCAAAAACCATAAGTACAACAATAGCTATGACGCACCACTCGCAGTTTGTAATTAGGCCTAGTGACAAGTTAATACCGATGTTTTATAGCTGCGAACAGTTGGAGGCGTTATTATTACTACAGACCTAGGATTTTTGTCACTCTATATTTATGATAGCTGTTTCCCCGCGACTTTGCCCGCGTATCAATATAATATTATAGCCTATGTTACTCAGTGATAATGTAGCTTTCTAACGGTGAAGAATTTTTGAAATCGGTCCAGTAGTTTCAGAGCCTATTCAATACAAACATACACGCACACAAAAATACAAATCATACATCTTTATAATATTATTAGTATAGATTATTAAACTATTCTTCGTTGATGTATATGTATGTATGTATGTGTGTGTTTGGTCGTGGTATGGCATACAAATGTGTGTATAAAAATGGTAATATTTGGTAGAAAATCACTGCCTTTTTAATATTTAAGCAGTTTCAAATATTGCAGCAGCGCCTTGTATTATGACAGCTAACTGTGAATAAAAGGCCCGTGAATGTATTCCACATTATTTCATGTAAAGCTCCTACTTAATATTCTTATCCTGTATTGGACGTAGAAAACTGGTCTGACAAGGGATTTGCGCGCATTTTGTTGGGAGCGAGTGATAATTTTCGTAAACAACAACAATTTTAGATTATTTCTGATACAAAAATCATCCAGCGAGTTTTCTACCCATTTTTGCTATGAACAATATTATGAATATAATAACAGCTTAAAAGAACATATTTTACGTAAGACATGTTATAAAGCTATTTTTTTATTCTTTTCAATTTAGTGTTTGTTTTTTACAATATGTAAATCCCATCGTAAATTAAACTAAACACACTAATAAACATATAAATGTTCAATGAATAGTAATCAGGTTTAACACTAGTTTACCAGCTTGCATAAGTTCAAGGCAACTTCGAAAGTGGGTGTATTCATTTTTTTTATACCACTATGGTGGCACACAAGCGTATCGTAGCCTATAGCCGCTAGCAATACCAGGGATACCACTAACGGGTTGCCAACCATGTTGTTGATGAGGACTCACTGTGCTAGCAGCATTACTAGCCCAGCGTATCCTCGTGGAGCACTGGCAGCCTTACTTACCGCAGAAACACAACATTACATCAAGTTGTGTTATTTCACTACAGTGTTCTGTAAGTCGCAGGTACAGTCCCCAGTCGGGCGGCTCCAATTTAAATGGGAAAACCCACGGGAATTCCCAAATCGCCCTACCTCTCTTTGTATACCTTGTACCCACATCGCACCGATTGATATTAAGAATCTTAAAGACCGATTCCCTCAAGTCGGCTCCTGTCACATTCCATCAATAGATGTTGCACTGTTATCTAATAGTGCAACATCTATTGATGGAATGAGTATCTACTCAGAATCGAACACAAATAAAATGATATTGTACGTGATGCTTATCTATATATAATTAGGATGGTTGTATAGGTATCCAGCATACGTACTGCTAGTGAAGGTCGAGTGTGAAATAAAGAAAGTCCGAACTGAATGGACGATGTTTAATTGCAAGTCACATGTAAACGGTACAAAATTAGGCGACTGACTGCGGGGTAGGCAGTGCAGTCGTACCACAATGCACCACCTACATATACAACATGTCGCTACAATATTCTTCGCTACTAATAATGAACATAAAGTTACGTTATTAAACTGTGACTTATTTTAAGGTTGAACACTATAGCTGCTAATTTCATTATGCTGTCATCATTGCACGTCTCGTTTACACAGATAATAGTTTCATACGTTGCCAGTATATTTCCATCTAAAGCATTAAGTAAAGCGAAGGCAGTTTCTGCACGTTTTGCACATAAAGTGCTCTTTGGAGATCCCGCAGGTTAATAGCGACCGTGTAAGGTATTAAGGAGCTGCTAACGTCGGAGAAACGGCCGCAGTTGATAAAAATATTGTTGATGACGTCTCTAACATGTGGGTTAGAAGTTGAATATTTACTAGACTACCTACTAGTTAACTGAAATGAGAAAATTACTGAGTTAAAACAATTTCTGAACGAAGTCTTTTGGACATTTGGTTGTTATGGTAACTTGAAAAGAATGACTTAGCGGATTTTTTATAGAAGATAATATATTTATGAATTTGCTTTGTTCCGCCTAAAATTCGGCATATAATAATAAGGATTACCCAACAAAAGCTAAGCTTATGTCTCCCGACAAAATCAAAACCATAAATAAAAAAACTGTTAGGCCCTAATAAGGCACTTATGAAGGTCTAAATTACCAACGGTTCGGAAAAAAAGCCACCTGAGAGAAAAAGGCAAGGAACTCAGTGCTCTGTCTGTTTTTTTTCATGTAACAATCATGATATAACAATTTATAATAAAAAAATCTAGACAAGTAAGGCTATTTAGCAAAATTATTCCTTTATTCTTCTCAGTGACCCGAATAGCAGAAAATATATCCAAAATCGTAGGTATATATATCGTAAATCTACCTACAACTACCTAAGGAGAAGGTCTTTCTGCCTTGAGGTGTATTCACGGGTTTCCGCACATGTCAATGTCAGAGCTGGAATCTCTATTTATGTGACAGCCACTTCTCTTGGCGTTTCCAAACTGGCTTTATTTCACTGCAAATATTTTCCGTAAATTATTATTTTATTTAGAGTCTAAATAATTGCAGTGATGTATAGTAATTTATTGAAAACTAACTTAAAAAAAACAAGGAGAAAAAAAGGTGATGTAAATTTTCGGACATTATTCGGACAACTGTTAAGTTTTATGTAAATACATAACATTTTTTTAAGTCTGGTTTAACATTTTTTTTTTCAACACTTTCATGTTTGAGACGGAGATCAGACCAGTAACAGCGAATGTAAACGACGATACCGATTGAATAAATAAGAAAATTATTTATTCAATCGGTTGTAAAGGTTTTTTATGATCGGCTTATCAGTAATTCATTTCCATACATCATATTTCATGAAACTTTCATTTGATCTGTATTTAGAGTAACCTTCAAAATGATATGAAATGGGATGGAAAAGGAACACTTGGAATAATCTTATTTCTTTCTCAACAATATCTCTGTTGAAGATCTTTACTTGCGTCTAGTACGAGAAGCAATATACAGATTAAAAATATATTATTTTGAAAGTAAACCACAGTCCAACCTCAGATCAAAAACGAAGATGGACCTTTGCGAAAAACGGAGCGACGGAGCTACCTTTTATTTAATCAGAGAGTCCAATGACATAACAGCCAATTAATAATTGGATCGGTAATGCTATACTTTAATTAAGAGCATGTTATAAAAACTGCGATAACTAGCGCCAATTAATTAGGAGCAGAGTTGTAATTGCACTATAAGTTTGCAGCAGAGCAATCGACTTTATTGCTACTCGACAATGGTTTCCATTGCACATTATTGTAGTTGCGTAAGTTTATTTTTTATAAGAACGTGATAAGTAAGCGTTTGGCCTGTCTGTTGGTGAGTGTTCAACTTAGCCTATGGATGCTTGTAATTCCAGCAGTATCCTATTAATATTATTTTTATTTACTATAATTATATAATTACGTTACCAACTGGCAGCGTTCTGTTAGATTGAGTTTAGTGAATATTTAAGTAGGTTTTTTCTGTTATTTAGTTTTTGGCTATTTTAGTTTCCTAAGTGGAGATCAATTGGTATATAGAAATTGTGTTTATGAACAAAAAGTGTTGATATAGAAAGAATACCACTTCATATGTTCATCACTAAATGTTTCCACCGCTGGGATATAACCTGCTACGTGGCGTTGCAGTACTTGCAGTTAGGTTTACTAGCCACTAGACTAACCATGTCGGATTTTTTAGGATGTCTTATATTTATTTTTGTTACAGATCAGCGTCACGATTTTGATGATGTCTTTGGAAGTTACAAGCACAAATAATTTGAAGGCACTAAGTATGAATATTGTTAGTAAATAGGTATAATTTTTTCTAAAATAACTTTTCTACCTGATACTGTAACTTCAACCTAAAGCCCCACGAAACAACGCTGATGTCCAATTGAAATGGGACGTTGATACTAGGGACGTTCTCGCATATTTTCTGTTTCAACTGTTTCAGCGGAGATATTAGCGCAAGAGTTTGCAGCGGAAAGTTCGGATGATTCTGACGAAGTTAGTAGAGGTAAGCACGATGCATTATTTTTACACTGTGTTAGTAACACTTCGTTACCACTGTCGGGACCTTGAGCCAGTGCTGTCAAGAGCACGCGACGGTTCCAGGGGCGGCGACATGGCTGCCCCCGGGACGTGCTCAGGCAAAGTGCAGGAGGGCACCGGTTCGTTCTATTGGAGATCCCGGAGCCCTCCTATATGCACGGAGGATGGCCACCGGGGGGGTTTTATTGAGTCAAAATCTTACATACCCCGTCTGCTCCCCTTAAAGCAGGCGGGTACCGTTTGAAGGTTTCACCCGCGACAAAAAAAAAAGAAAAAAGGGTTGAGCGATATTTTCGACAGCGTCATATTGTACATTATATACTTTTATTGTTCGTAAACACTATATGACCCAGTGAACTTCGTACGTATGCTCAATATAATAATAGGGGGCGTTGGAAATTTTCATACAACATTTATTAGATCTTCCCTAATTTTATTTCTTATAAGTTGTTATTATTATTATTATAAGACGGTATAAAAAACAATGAAATCGGTCGAGCTATATTTGATTTATTGCAAGGCTAGCGCACGGCAAATTTATGCTCCACGAAGATAAGCTGCACTAGTGGTAATGCTGCTAGCACAGTAATCCTTATCAACAACCTGGTTGGCAATTCGTTAGTGGTTTTCCTGGTATTGCTAGCGGCTATAGGCTACGGTCACTGCTTACCATTAGGTAGGCCGATACGCTTGTGTGCCACCTTAGTGGTTTAAAAAAAACAAACGGCTTGACCGATTTTTATGTTTTTTTGTGTATAGTCGGCAGGTCAGAGAATAGGACGTAAACTTTTTTACATACCACCCCAATTTTTTTTAATATCTTGGATAAAAATAATTTATAATTATGGCAAAACAACGTTTGCCGCAGCTAGTAATTTTAATAAAATCACGTTGTAATTTTTCAGAGGTTTCCAAATACGTAAATTATTTGGGTAAGTATACCTTTTAGTGGTTTTGCAACATCGTTGGTTTTTTACCAATAATATCTTTTTAATTATGCATTTTTAAATTAATTTAAAAAATGTTTAAGATCATTTATGGTAAGAATAAAAGGGAAGGATGAAAGTCTCGATAGCGACATACAGCAAAAGACATTTATAAGTTTCAATCTCTGTGCATACAACTAGATATTTTGTATGTTATTATACAACTATGAACTTAATTAAAATCATTATTTTCAAAGCAAAATTTGAGGCGGTTCATATTTCCCCAAAAATAATAAAGTACTTTGAACAAAACCGCCCTTATCTCCATTGTTAGCGCGAACATTGCTGTGACGTTATCTAGGTCAAACTTCCTGTCAGTTTTGTTTGAAAAGAAACCTTATATTCTACCCATTAGTATTTCACTTTGATTCTAGGTAAACAGGAAGAGAAATTTGTCAAAAAACAACACGGTAAGTTGCATCCTCATTTTTTAAACTAGCTAGCTCCGTTCCCACTTTGATTATTTATATAATTATGTAGATAGTTCTCATATAAGCCACGTTACTAGTCACTCTAATCAGCTCTATAATTACACTCGAAAGCAATAAATTGGGGTCTCCAAAACAAATCTAAGATGGAAACTATTAACTATTCGAATGAAATGAATAATACTAATGTCTTGTTTTTATTTGAATAAGCAAACTTTTTAAGGATCCGAGATGTTAATGCTTATATTGTTGACCTGAATTCATTGCTCGCGAGTGTATTATAAATTTATCGAATACTTTTCAAGGAGTTAGACTGATTAAAGTAATGGTGCTCTTTTTTACAGCGAAGCAAATAAGCGCCGAAGGTTAGTATTTGAGTAAAAAAAACATGCTAAGATATTTTATGATTTTGTTTAAGCTCAGAGTAGATAACATACTACGGTTTAAGTATTCATTAATAACAATTTTATTGACTGTGTATGTGATTTTTAGAAAAAAGAGACGTCAAATTTTTTGATGATTTACTGAACAAAATCAGAGCGATGAATAGTAAGTCTTAATTGTTTAATATATATATATATATATATTTATTGTTTTTATTCAATAGCCATCTCAAGTTAAGAAATTTGATTTAAAGGGATATCCGAAAAGGTAATATAATTTTCTATTTTCTTTATTACAGAGGACCGAAGACGCTTGCATTCATATTAAATAAAGACTTTGATTTGAAAGATGTGTTTTATATACCTACATGATATTAGTCACATTGAGCGAGCCGTGGTGGCCGTGTGGTATGAAGCGTTGCCTGCTATTCCAGCGACGCAAGTTCGAACACGACCGGTCAGTCCGTCAGTATGAGTGTGAGTCAACAATGAGGTGCTGTGATGTGATAGATAACCCACAAGCTTTGCGTTGAAGGAAAACACCGTGAGGAAACCTGCATGAAACGTCTTAGAAGAAAGATATTGTAATTGAAAAGGCAATAAATTTCCCGAAATACCATCACGGGGATGCGTGATTATTTAATGATCAGAAAAAAAGACTTTACCTAATATTCACTTAATATAAAATATCTTAAGCCCGCTACTACCTCCGCGTTGAACTTAGAATCTCAGAGGAACCTAAAATTTTCCCGGTATAAAAACATTTTCCCGTGATAAAAAGTATCCTATGTGTTAATCTAGGTTATAAATTATATGTGTTCCAAATATCATCCAAATCCGTTGAGTAGTTTTTGCGTGAAACAGTAACAAACATCCATCCATCCATACTCACGAACATTCGCATTTATAATATTATATATAGTAGGATGTAAAACTATGTAAGTATGGATGTTGGTTGCTCCTCCATTACGTAAAAACGGCTCAATGGATTTTTATGAAATTGGGTACACGTAATAGTTTATAGCCTAGATTAACAAATAGGATTTTTACCAGGAAAATATTAGGTTCCTCTGGGATTTTAAGCTCAACGCAGACGAAGTCGCGGGCAGAAGCTAGTACTACAATAAACTTTACTGACGTGTTATCTTCTTTTTGATATTCATATTGTTACTAGCGGCCCGCCCCGGCTTCGCACGGGTAGACTTTTATATCAAATATTTTGTCTACCCGAGCGAAGCCGGGGCGGGAAGCTAGTATAATATATAGCCTATGTTACTCAGTGATGATGTAGCTTTCTAACGGTGAAATAATTTTTGAAATCGGTCTAAAAAATAAAAAATAAATAGGGGTGGACTACCCCTAACATTTAGGGGGATGAAAAATAGATGTTGGCCGATTCTCATAGATACCGGATAAGCACAAAAAATTTCATCAAAATCGGTCAAGCCGTTTCGGAGGAGTGTGGCAACGAAAACTGTGACACGAGAATTTTATATATTAGATATGTCCAAGCATTAAAAACAAATTAAAATCATTCAATAGATAAGGTATATTCTATACAAGATACAATTACAACGAGCGACAATGTAAGCAACACTAGCAATTTCTTGTACGTAATTAATTTTATCGGACATAACATGGAACATATCCCTTATAGAGACAATAGGGATACAGTATCAATTAACGCAACTAACGAATGCCTCGGGCGAAAATGTGTCGATACTTGAGAACTACATATTTGTACCAAGTGAGAAAATAATGAGTAGTATTGAATATGAAAATCAATCGACGGCTAGAAGTTTTATAGCTTCGGCTACATAAAGACTAAATAATATGGAAGTTATCCATCCAAACTTAAGCCGTAAGCATTGTGCTTAACTTTACAGATTGATCGACATACTGTGCAGCAAATGAGTTTTACTAGATAGGGTCGTCTAAAGTAAGCATATGCCTCCTCCGACATATGAGATAGTTTTCTTTGGCAGAAAATGCTATCTTTTTTTATACCACAAACGTGGCACACAAGCATGTGGCCCTCCTGATAGTAAGCAGTCACCGTAGCCTATAGCCGCTGTTGTTGATGAGGAGTCACTGTGCTAGCAGCATAGTAATGCTGCCCCCCCCCCTCAAAAATATGCTGTGCTAGTTACTCCTAGCACAGCATATTTTTGAAGGGCCAATCCGGACCACGAACGTCTTCCCCTGCCACGCCTTCCTTCTATTTATTACGTGAATATAGAGTAAAAAAAAATAAAAGATACCATCCATGTTTCATAGAGATTTGGTCTAAATTAGAAAGTGCCGGCCAACTACTATGGCACTAAAATTTGACATTACAGTACATTTAATTTTTTTACAGGTTTTGATTATTTTTTATTCCTATTTTCAACAAAAATGTATCAACATCTGATTTTCGAACTCAATTAAAATCGAGGACAAAGATCCTATAGCAATATATGTTCAGGCGGGCAAGCTCTAACAGAATATACAAAAAAATTGCGTTGGCTGGCCCTTTCAGATTCGGACCAAAATGGATGATGGCCTTTGCGCCAAATCAATTACTGGGCCAGAGATTTTAAATACATTCCAAATTTTGAAAACAAACGTGTTTTGGGTACAATTTTCAAAATGATTCTATTCATTCACAGAGTAGGAAATACGATAGAGACGATGTTAGAATAAAACATTCCAACACTCGCACCATTTTGTGCAACAAATTCTTTACAATATTCAGTAAGCTACTGTCTGGTGTGGCTGTTATGGAATACATATTGCAATGCGACGTGTAGTCTGGTAGGTACTGGGTAATACGATTCGAATGATTTTGTGTATGTTTGTAAATGTTATTGTTATAAATAAAATGTATTGTAAAACAACATAACAATAAGTTTTTTCAGCCTGCAACTTCTATCTGCAAAACAAATATTTCAAATTCAAGAATTATTTTTAACATCATACTTACCCTATGGATACCTATAATTATACTTTTATAAGTGAATAAACTGAGCAAATTATTTTTGATATAATATTATGGTGAGAAAATAGCAGAAAATATTTTGCTGGTCAAATTGTGCTCTAGGGACAATCTTCAACTACCATGTCAGGTACAGTCAATTGCTCGACTTGGCGGGGGCACTGCCGTGCCTCCAGATACTCGGGGATATCTATGCAGTAATCTCTGAAGATTCTGGACAGAATCCATTTTTTTTAATCGAAATGACAAGCCGCACTGTTGCTGTCTTCATATAATATATTTTATTTGGATGAAAACACGCTTTAAGTTTGCAATATATATTTTTCTGTTGCACGCGACCTTCATTAGAAACAATATGTTTTTAAGAAATTGTTTTTAATTTTAATGTAATTAATAGCAGATTAAATTTAATTCATCAAGATAAAGGATACCTTAGCTATTAAGTATTTAAACATTAATATTTCATAATAAACGTAGAGAAAGTAATGTTATAAAACCACAGAATAAAATACTTCAAAAATGAAAAGATTCTAAGAAATTATTAATAATATAAATACACGCGAGCTGTTCTTAGAATTACTTACCTTAATAACGCTTCAAAGGAATAATGAATAACTCGTTTAATTAAATAATTTTGCGTTGATTAGTTCGTTTTGTTTCAGTGGACACATCTTTTGACAAGAAACGGAAAAAGAAACTTGGTAGCATGGCAATTTGATCTTTGTAAATACAAGTTATATATCTAGAAGAATTTTGTTTAACAGTCTATATCATTATACCATGATTGTAACATGAAAAAAGTCAGCGTTGGAGTTTCTTACCGGTTCTTCTCAGGTGGCTATTTTTTCGAACCGGTGGTAACGTTAGATCTTCATAATAATAAATGAATTCATCCAGTTTTTTTGTCTGAATTCGATGGTATGGTAATCGTTTGGTATTCAAAACCCTTATATTTTTTCTATAACAATCGGTTACCAAGGTACGATTGGTTGCTATGGTGAGACGTAACCCATCCAACTACGAACGGTATTTAAGGATGTTTAACAACGCAGATCGATCGCTATGCATTAAAAATAGTTCCTCTGTATGAGTTTTCCAACTAACCTGCGAGTTATTAGGAAAACTGTTACTGATTTATTTATTATTTGTTTACAACACCAGGGGTATCACTCGCATGTTGCCGACCCTGTAATGTATATAATATTATGTGCTTAATCCTAACCAAAGAGGCGCCATCTGGTGCGCATCGGGGTAACTAATCGGATCTGCATCGTGCTAGCGAAGTTCTCCGGATCATTGAATTTAAGAGGAGATTAAAGTTCAGTCGAATAGCAATTATCAGACTTGGCTAATGTTGCACTATTAAATTTTATGGTGCAATGTGGGGGATAACTTTCAGTGCTAAGCTTTGGTTCTTTGAACTGATGCGCTGTTAGTTTGATGGTCAGAAAAATAAATGATAAGATTTTTTTAATACGAAAGCATTCTAGCGACTATAAAAAGTCGGGATGAAAAGTACCCTGTAGCTTTTTATTTGTGTACTCACTTTTAATAAAAGAAATTATCCACAACGATACTCATAACTTATACCTACGACTTTCCATTTTCAGTATGAGAATCATTTTGAAATATGCTGTTCATCCAAAAGTAGGCTTATACTTTGTTTTTGTTATTTCGTTTTTTATATTTTAAGTTAATTAGGTCTAAACAAAAAATGCGAACAATAGTTTCTTTCAATAAATTGACACCATCTTTATTTGACTGACTTAGAGAACAATTTCATAAAATTTGCACATCACTAACCTCGCTGAATGCACCTTTTCAGAAATCTGGAAACTAATGGCTGGAAATAAAACTTCAAGCACGACTTTTAGTCACTGTATTTAAGTATCGCTAAGTATCCGAGCTACGAAAAGTTTATCGAAATTTTCTTTGACGTGGAGTTCGGCGTTCGGAGTTTAAAAGCCATAATATTTTTTCTTTTTCTTACTATTCCACGTGATATTGCTTAAATTATTCATCTTTTTTGTAGGCACTGGTTAAAGTATTTTTTTACTACGAAGGTGGCGACCCAGACTACGTTCCGCGTGGTGGTAAGCGGTCACCATAACCTACTATAGACGCAAAACCAAGAATGATGAAGATACATATCAATCTATCATAAATATGAAACTAAAACTATGGCTCAATTTATATCTTTTCCCTGGTAAATTAATCTTTTAACAAAATGCCTAAATAGTGTTGGCCCTAACTGGGAACCCTGAGGGATTGGGGCCATAGACTGCCTAAAGGGATTATTGCTTAGCGGGTATTATCGCTCAAGTTCTATTGAAATACTGAGACAATGTAGGTAATCCTTAGTTTGGTGCGTATTATCATCCTTTCGCTAGTTTGTCTTCTGAGATGCTGTTGTTTGGTAAGCTATTAACTGATCTTTATTAATGTAGAAGTGAAATTCGTTTGTTTGGTTCAATGTAGGTAGTCGCTGGAACAACATAACAGTACATTTTCTAAGCATTATTTCACTTATCGAATGTACTAAGCACTGGATCAAACGGCAGTTACCAATTTTTCATGAAGCGACTACATCTCATCTTCGCAACCTATTTTACAGAGAAACTCGGTTGAACTATGCATAAATAAATATAGGCTATTTAAAAAAAAATGATTTTGATGAAGCATTCTCTACAGACAGTATGTACTTATTAGATGAGGGATAGAGACAAACAAATTATAAATATTAGCATTTAATTATAATTATAATTGATTACATATTTTCTATATAGTCCTAGTCTGCCATTTTGTCAAGCTTTAGAGGGCAACGTACCTACGTAGGTACTTGATATTCTAGAAAGAAATATGCAATAACAACAAATTGCCTCGAACTGAGGCTCCTAAAACAAAAAAAAAACTTACCATAATTCTTAGAAACGAACACGAAGAAATATTTAAATCCCTCATTTCTTGGCACGGGCCCCAACCAAAGGAAATAAAGGCAAATTATCCTTCCGTGAGAAAGTTCAGTTTAAGTTGCACCATTGCGTTTGAAATCCGGACCGCATTGCGTCCCGTGGGTATTTGCCGACATGCAAAATTATCCTTCGACTGCAGGGCCTGGGTAGCCGCAAGCAATAATGGCGTTCATGTTTCGTTGTACATATAGATACGTTACTAGACTAGATATAGATACGTTGCCTACTTCGCTGTTGCTATCAAATATTATATTCTTGTTGCACCGTTCTTGCACTTGCATTTGTATTTTGCAAATACCATTTTTCTCAGTAAAATGAATTGTGTTCTTTTGAGAAATACATGTCTTTTATCATAAGATAAGATAAGATAAGAGACTGAAGTGGCCCAGATATTAGACAGACACACAAGTATACGGCCCACCTGATGGCAAGCAGTCACCGTACCCTATAGCCGCTAGCAACACCAGGAGATCACCAACGGGTTACCAACCATGTTGTTAATGAGGAGTCACTGTGCTAGCAGAGCGTATCCTCGTGAAGCACTGGCAACTTTACATACCACAGAAACATAACACTACATCAAAGTAGTGTTATTTGTCTGCGGTCTTCTGTAAGGTGCAGGTGCAGTCCACAGTAGGGCGGCTCCAATTTTATTAGGAAAAACCACGGGAAATCCCAAATCCCTACCTCTCTTAAAATATTATACGATTAGTCCTAGACATGTGTATCTCAGTATACTACTACACACAAAAAATAGAATGATATCAACTATCTGCTAATATTAATCAAAGGCTGTCGTTAATACTAAGGTGGCAAGTAAGCGAACCACCCACCTCATGGTAAGCTGTCATCTTAGCCTATATAGAAGATTGTGGTACCGGAGATATCACTAGGGCGTTGCCAATCTTACTGTTGGACAGGATTCACTGTGTTAAATACAACACAAACTAACGCAGAGTAGAGTTATGTAACTGCGACATTCTATAAGGAAATTTAATTATGCCTTCAATGGGCGTCTCGTTTTAATAAAAGAGCTAGGCTGATGCCCTTTACGTGCAACGGCAAGCTAACAGAAAACCTTAACAACTTAAAAAGTATCGGATAAAGCGAAGCCACAGTCTACAGAATTTAATAGAAAGGTCTCCGGTTCAACTCTCACGGGAGATGTTTTCATATGCAAAGTTAAAGTACTCTATGTTATTAAACCCCGTTTTAGTTCAACGGTATGAAGTGCAATTAGTACAACAAGCGAAGTAAAGTCTTTGAAATTTAAATTGTTCTGCAGATAGGTAATAATTTGGTGTGGTAAATAAATATAATTGGAGGGTAGGTATATAGGTATTCTAATGAAAAGCGTTTTGTCTCCATGAGTAAGGAGCATTACTAAACCAGTCACAAATATTGCATTAAACTTCATTTATGATTTAAAACAAAATCACTATTTAGAGCGTCAAATATGATGAATACTGCGCCTGTAATATTTTGTTAGCAACGATCTTTAATATTAGCCAAAGTCTCAGTAATTAAGATCATAATATTAAAAATAAATGGGTGAAAGTATACAACAAGTCAAAGGAAGCTTTCAGTAATGAGGCTCTACGAAGTCAGTAAACACACCTCTTTCGACAACCCGGCCACTTTACATTCCCTTGAGTTTATTTCAACTGAATTTCGCGTCGGTTCCTTTCCGTGGAATAAAAATGTCGCAAGTTTATTACTAATGGCATTACGCTTTGAAGAAATAAAATTGCACCAAGTACAAGTTGAGCGTAAATATGGTGTGACGTAGGATTTTTAATCAATGAATTGTAAATAATATTACATATGTAATATGGTCATGTCTAGTACATTTTCGAGTATGGAGCGCCATTTCACTATCGACGAATAAAAACAAAACATGTGTGGCTGAATTGGCAATGCGCAGGTAATCGATTATCGCTGTTAAAAATGATTTGCTGATGTCAGGTATCAGTCGCCTTGTGTAAAAATCCAGCTACATCGATTCATATCAAGTGCAAATACCAACAGTGTTTGAGATTAGACTTCGATTTAATTATTTATTTCTGATAGGATGGTATAAGATGATGATGGTTAATATGAGTGTGTAGAAAATGATTTTTTTTATACCACTAAGGTGGCAAACAAGCACACGGCCCACCTGATGGTAAGCGGTCACCGTAGCCTATGGACGCTTGCAACGCCCAGGGGTATACTCGCGCGTTGCCGACCCTGACTATTTTTATACCTGGGTATTTTTATAAACTAAACAGACTCATACATAAAACGACCCAGAATTATTCAATTTGTTCAGAGTGAAACGTGGGAGGTACTCGTATAATATTAAGGTATATTAATTATAGCAAAGGTTGAAATTTTTGTGGGTTTCATAGTTTCGCCACCACCAAATCGTGAAATATTTTTACATTTTCACGTGTCGTCGAGTGTGTAAATGTTTGCTCCTTTATGCTTATGAGAGCACTAAGAATAATTATTCATAAATTAACCTTATCTTTCGTACAAAGGACGTCAAGTTAATGCAATTATTATGAAATAATTCGAAAATTCTCAGCTTTCTTGAATTCAATCGATACTGATTACATTTTTTTGATTGTGTCATCAAGATTAAGAGACTTCTGTTCCGAGTTGCTGTGTGCTTTATTCTACGATAGTTTATTTAAGCTTGAAGTAGACACGAATAGACACATCTTATTCTCATCTTAATATGTATGTCAAAATCTATCTACGTTCGTAACAATGATTTATCAATTTGATTGTCTTCGATTATTTTGATCATGTTATTGAGATTTTCTTAGAATTTGCCCCGATTTCATATAATGGAAACGAATTGATTCTAGAATCGATTTATATCCATACTAACGGAAATTCATAAAGTATACCTACTCACTACTCTCTGAAAAGTCTTCAACTGGCAGTGAAAGTCCCGTCGAAATCCGCTCAGATGACACACACATGAATTTTACTGATTTGTTGAAACATGTATAGATTCTACATGTATATGAGGGTTAAAATAATGTAGCTCTTCATAAAAAGTCATATTCAGCTTTCATCCTTTATCTTAGCTATGCCACAGAATGGAAAAGTTGCTGAATGAATGCGTTCTTTATAAAAATATATCGCTCTTGTAAATCGTTCCCTGGAGATAACCACCGAGCTTGCGAAGATAAAAAGGGGAGATAAATTAAATCTAATACGCGAACATTTTTCAAAAACTTCACAAACGCGCTGGTACGTAAAAAAAATCTTTATACCTGTCAAATACAAAGTTTTAAAGTTTTGTACGACTTTGCCCCAAACTTTTATCCCGAAGACGATAAGTAATGTGATAGGTAAATATTTATCTAACCATTAGGTACATTTCCATGTAAATGTGTATGAGGTTAAGATGGCAGTCACATACTTTAAAATCCTTGTTTATAGCCAAATCATGTTACCGACCATGTAGAAATACAACAGTTAAAAAAAAATGCATATCGAATATGATCGTCACCTTCACCATAGAGAAAGGAGACACTTGAAAGCATGTTATTCAACTTTAACGATACTGGATTTATATAGAACTAGCTAATACCCGCGACTTCGCCCGCGTGGTTTTAGAGAAAAAAATAAAATTATGTAAGAGCATTCTGACTGAGCTGTTTAAGACGGTATACAAACTTTCAACCCCTGTTGGGGTGTACCCTTTAAGGAAATTTTTTTGAAGCGTAAGATAACCTTTGTCCTTCCCCAGTTTAAAATCTATCTCATTGCCAAATTTCAATACGATCCGTTCAGCCGTTTAGTCGTGAAAAGGTAGCAAACAAACAGAGTTACTTTCGTATTTAAAATAATATTACTAGCGACCCGCCTCGGCTTCACACGGCCAGCGTTGTCCATATGAGTTAAATAAATACCTACAAAATACAAATTAATTATGCACAAAAACCTTCCACTTGAATCACTCTATCTATTAAAAAACCGCATCAAAATCCGTTGCGTAGTTTTAAGTTCTAAGCATACATAGGGACAGACAGACAATGGGAAGTGACTTAGTTTATAATATGTACTGAAGTATGGATGGAAACGGCCTGCACGACGGCTCATTAAATTCTCCCTCGCCTAGAAGCTGTGTAATATGACGTCACTCATGCTTGCTTTAGGAAAGGTAAACTATGTGTGAACTGGTTTAAGAGTTAAACTACTCGCCACTTAGTTTCGACCCTTGTGCATTCGCAACTTGTATGGGCGATTTACTTAGGTACTTAAGATGTTTAGTAAAGGATGGTTTTTACACGTTAAAGTGATGACATATTTAGTTTCGAATAGAACATCAAGTTCTTTTTTAAATACAATACTAATATTTTAAAAGCGATAGTTTGTGAGTATGGATGGATGGATGTTTGTTACTCTTTCACGCAAAAACTACTGAACGGATTTGCGTGAAATTTGGAACACAGTTGTAATATTATAAACTGGATTAACACGTAGGATACTTTTTATCCCGGGAAAATTTTAAGCTCAACACGGGCAGAAGCTAGTACATATATAAAATGCAACCGTCAATGACTAAACTGATGTATCAACACAGCCTCAAACTATTGAACGGATTGCGCTGAAATTTGGCAAGCAATTAATTATTATCACGTAGGCACCCGCTATGGAGAAACAAGATTCAAAGAACCTTTTTATTCGAAATTCACTTCATGTAAAATAGGGATAAAGTTTGTGTGAAAATCTGTAATTTTTGAAGGCAAGCGTGAAAATGTATATATCGGTAGGTACATGTTGACTTATTCACTTACTACGCGTGCAAAGCCGCGGGCAAAAGCTAATTCAAAATATGGAGCGTGCTTCTGTATGATATTTTCTGTCACGTATTTCGAAATCCGCACGTACCATCGTTGTCACAAGTGATTTCCCAACAAAATGTTGACTGGTTTGGAACCAAAATGCAGAATTAATCGGCACTTAATACCGAAGAGTTAGTAAAGTTGATCTTGCTAAATAGCCATGAGTTTTAAATAATATCGACAGATTCCATTCAATTAATGCACCTATACCATTCCGGTTAATTGGAAATTTATAAACAAGTGTACAAGTTCAGTCAGTTGGAAAACAGTTAACAGTGCAAATATTGTCATTTTAATAATATTCCAACTATATAATATTGCGTTATTTATGTCTGTGTTATTTAAATACCTATATAATATAAACTTTCGTTACGGACGTACGTAGTCTTATCGTGGATGCTATATACCAGTGTTCCTTTTGTGTATTTACCTTAAAAAGCTGTTGTATTTATATACCTACTAAGTGTTGGGGACGTGAAGAGTTGTGATGATTCCAGATCTGTTTCCGTATATATGCGATGATTGTACCAGGAGTTGTGCGTCGAAATGTGAAAATATAAATAAAAAAAAAAAAATCGAATTTTATAGAACAGAAAAATATTTAAAATTTGGAGGCAATTGTTTTCCGTGCAAAATATTTGGCTTGGAGACGACGTCCTTTTAGCCGTGCGCGCTGGCTGGTAGATGGCGCGCGAACACTAAGTAAAGATACACTATAAATAAATTAATCTATAAAATATCAAACAACTAAAACATACACCACTATATATTTTTGTAATAGTCAACACAATTCCGAAAACGAAGAAATGCTATCTACCTATAAATAGGTAGGTAGGATAAGTTCTGTTTTTTGTAAATAGTTTAATCTGTTTTGAATAAAGTAATAAAAAATGCATTTATTACAAGTAGCGATCGCCTAGTGATCGATCGACATTTGACCACAACTCGAAATATAAGCATACTATGACTATGACATTCGGTAAGACTTGTATGAAACGGTAGTGTGCATAATGTTTAATTTATTAATTTTAATGTATTTCTAACTGTTATAATATTTATTGGTAATTGAAGATGAATTTTTTTACAGGAATTAAAAACTTAAAATAAACTAAATTAAGAAGTACAACACTTACCTACACGTAAAATTAAATAAAATAATATAAATTTCTAACTTATATTAAATTAAGAATATTAGCTTTCAGCACTCCTCATGCATGTAATAAACTTTAACTGTACCAAAATATCATAATTTTCCGTGGCCGCAATTTTCAAAATAGAGTTACAACATTTGTGCTTCACTTATTAATATTAAAAATAATACAACCTCAAATAAAACTGTTATATATACCTATACACACCCAACTCAACATCGCATAAATAAGCACCGAGTGTGTATAATGAGCAGCGGTGTAATATTGTTTCAAAAGACCCCTTCTAATATTTACGCTGACGGTAACGTGTACACTTAATCTCAAAAGGAGATGTAAGGTAGACTTATAAAATATTAACGTATCCCAGTGAACGTTTGCTTAACACGGGTCTGACGAAGTGCGTTCGATATTTAATGTATCATCCCAAAAACGTTTGCAACAAATATCTAATGTAGTAAAGATTAAAGAGCGGTTTCACCCGCGTAGTTCTCTAGTAATTGTCTCGATGTTAGTTTTTTATACTAATAATATGGCACACAAGCATACGTCCTACTTGATGGTAAGCAGTCACCGTAGCCTATATCCGCTAGCAAAAACAGTGGTTTGTGGTTCACTAACGCGTTGCCAACCATGTTGTTGATGAGGACTCCCTATGCTAGCAGCATTGCATTGCGCAGCGTATCCCCGCAATCAGTATCTGAACACTACTTCAAAGTAGTGGAGATGCAGTATCCAGCCGGGCGGTTCCAATTGAATGGGAAAACCCACGGTAGATCCCATTTCGCGACAAAAAACAACATAAAATTTTGTCAAACATGAAAGTGTAACAAATAAACGATCTCGCAACAAAATCGCATTTTTATATTAGTTACGATCTTATAAATTCCAAACAGAAAACCGTTTGAGAAAATATTGACGAAAATTTATTACACGGTCTAACATTAAAACTAGAGTTCTAGGGTTCACAGCCATTACGCACAAAGCTTAACATTTAGAATTTGGATTTAAATATTTGTACAATTCGGCTGAATTAAGAAGTGAAATTAAGTTACATTCCAAACATCTTCAATTATTGTTAGAATTAATTGCGTTGTGTTAGGAATGATCTAACATCTACATTGGTTCATTCTGTTATTCTTTATAATGAAATTAATGACGAACATTTTGTTTTAGCGTAAATTTGTTTAATTGAATGTAGTTCGTCTCAAATTCAAATACTGAGTGTTTTTAACAGTTTCGTCTAAGCACACTTAACAGTAAAATACACATTGCAGTGCCCATTTTAATTCTGTATAATTGTATTCGGTATAAATTCGATAATGTATCGCTTCAGATTATACTGCAACGAAAAGTCAGTTGAGAATGAGTACCTACTTTCTCAAGTAAAACTAGAAGCCAAGTGTCAAATTGTCTCTCACTCATCAATAATAATGGATTGTAAAAGAAGGTTTATGGTCGGACTAGATTTCTCAACGAAATATTAAGCGACTATCATTAGAGTGCAGCAACGATAAACACTCCGCTCTTATTATTGCATTCGTGTTACTTTAGATATAAACGCTCTAAAATTATACAATCTCCCGTAATTTTCCCGTAAAAATCCTGTCATATTGGGGACAAAGTATCGCAGGCTAATTGTTGGATTACATACTTTCTAAAAGTGAAAATCGTAACGTATCTAGTAAACAGAGAAATATACAAAAAAAAACCAGTGACATTCCAAATTTTCCAGTGATATTCCAAATGTTACGTGGACAAGTTTGGCTATGTTGGATGATGTGATAGACGGATATGAGACGTGTGTTTTGAATGCTGCCGTTTCAGATGTGCTAGTACAGACTCAAATGCAAACAGATATGCAAAACAGTACCGAATCACGAATTGTAAATTCTCCAATATCGGACGACATCCGAAATTTGTAGAGCTTAAAATATTCCTCAGCCTACAAATGTATTGTGGTACTGGAAATTTAGCTTCATTGTATATCCGTTACAAGAACACAAAGTCACGGAATTAGGTGATTATATTTGATATAGTTACCTAGTATTATTATAATCGTGTAGCAACCAATATAATTAAAATTGAGTACAGAGGAAGCCACAATCGACATTGATAGTCATTCTCTCTCACCTCTACAGTTTGTAATAAGTGTGAATGAGACAGTTATAGATATGTTATATCTATGACATGTAAAGGAAATAAATGAGTTTAACTTCATATAAAATATGTTATATCCTATAGCAATACTCACTCACCAAACCCAAATTCACCTTACGATAGATGTAGTGATCCATGAAAATGTTAAAATTAAAATGGTCCCAGTATAAAAAAAATAATTAATGTTTATACTGAAATTACTTTCAAGCTTTCTCCTGCTCTTGCAACTTTGCCATTAGAACGACATCTTATGCTGTCTCTCTCCCACTTGCGCATATTATTACTTAGCAAAGGATCCTACTTTTATATATTAATCCCAGATTTGAATAATACGGGGGGCTTAACATCGACTTTCGGCTTGAACACGATGGTAACAGAATTTCTGGAGCTACTTACGGGACTTTGTTTAAGAACCTTGGGCTGCTTACCTGAAATAGAAATTTATTAATTAATAATAATATTAAATCAATAAACACATAAATTATAATCATTCAACACTATTACACTACTCAGATTACAAATGTCTAAATAAATACAAAATGGAGATACGATAGATGTAACTAGAACGGAATATAAGCTGATGATAGAGAATTTTTTATCCCAATTTAGAGCAGAAAAGGTCATGCGATGGGACTCCCAGCTCCTCCAAGCTGTAGTACGCTACTCACATACACGACAATCCTTCGGAAAATGTGACACAATACATTTGTATCGCATCATCAATGAATGAAAAGATTAGTATTATTTCATCATCGCATCTAATATGAATGTTTTCAAAATAATTTCAAGATAATATCCATTGTAACTTAGACACAAAGGTATGCTGTGTAAACATTCGAATTAGATAAAATGATCGTAGTATTTTTGTCAGGTCTACTTTGCCTCATATTTTTTACAGTAAGGTACGTGTAGTTACGATTTACTGATATATCTCCAATCTAAAAAGAAGTTATTTCTAACTATCCAGCAATTAAGTTTATGTGACGTATAATCAAGTGACTAAAATTATTAACTTATTTTTTCGTGTCGAGAAGTGCGAATGCAAAAAAAGTCGGTAGATGGAATAGGTACCTTTTTGGTTTCGTGCTAGCAGCTCTGTCACATAAACTCTCAGATATTACCTTATAACTAGCACATAATATTTAAGTACTTATTACTGACGACTGCTGCTATGTGGAATTGGGCTCTTAGGTTAATTGCAAGAGATGTCACATGTTAATTATCTGTTAGATTGTACGGTGAAAGCGTTAGATGTAGGTCTTAATCCTGAGGGACTGAGCAGCTGCATTGGCAGGCGTGCTGCTTACCGCCTGTAACTTCAACTCGATCTTGCATTTTTGCACCAATTAGAACTAAAATTTTCCAACATAATTGCATTTGTTTAGTCTCGCCGGAGTGTTAGCAGTTCAATATTATGATACGCCGTCCAAACATTCATGATATTGTTTATCAAACAAAATCATCGCTTATTGCACGATGAATTCATTTCTTTTATTGCCTAGCCGGCGTTCTGGCTGTATTGTAAACATTTCGGCAGTTTTGATTTCTTTATTAGAAAAGTTTTGTGCTACCTTGATACAGACGATAAATATCCTCCATTCAATTGTGGTTAAACAATCCTCTCAATTTTTTATTTAAATAATTTTAAGTGATTGTCTTCTAATTAATTGTATAAAGGTGTTTATAATAGCCACTTATTTGTTACTCAATATTCAAATAACAGTTCAAGTAAGTACTTTAAACAAGCTATACACAACGTTTTTAGTCGAATCTTCTAACATAGAAAGTGTTGACCGGCCAATTAGATCAATTCTCAAGCAAGCTGTGAATGTTCAAGCAAATTTTCGAGGCACTCCGCTCCTAGACTGTTATTTAAATCTTGACTCTCTGGACTTTCATGTATCGGCTCTTCATTATTTTGGTAAAGCAGTTTCAAATAAATTTTCAGGAATGTGGGTGTTAATGTTAGTGTCAGTGGTGGCAGCCCATGCAAGCTACGAGAATGTGAACGTAAAGCAGGACTGGTGGCATACGGCGGTCTTCTACCAGATTTATCCCAGATCCTTCATGGATAGCGATGGAGATGGAGTTGGCGATCTGAATGGTATGTTTTATACAAAATGTGCTTAAAAACGAGAGACAGTTAGTAATTATGGTATAAAAACTAGGAGAAGAATAACAGTGATCAGTTAATATTTGATTTTTATCCATCAAAAAAAGGATGTTAATCAAATATTTGAAATTGCTGGCTAACTGGCCTAACTACAAGTTCAAATTTCATTTAGGCAAAAGTACCTGATACAAGTATGTAATAAGTAAGTTTTTTTTTCTTTTAGGCATTACTTCCAGGTTAGAATACCTGAAAGAATTAGGAGTAGATGCGATATGGCTTTCTCCAATTTATAAGTCACCGATGAACGACTTTGGCTACGATGTCTCCGATTACTACACCATTCAGCCGGAATACGGAACCATGGAAGACTTTGAACAACTGCTCAAAAAAGCCAACGAACTCAGTAAGCTCTATATTAATTATTCATTGCTTAATCCATTACGTAAATTTATGCATTCAGGTCAGACGAATGATCAAAATTCCTTCCCCCTCCAAAAATTGTTTAGCGAAAGGAACCAGACTTTGCAGGGTTTTGGCTTCAGCGTTTGAATTACAACACTAACTAATCAGTTCGTTAAGCCCAACCGGGGCCTGTTTTTCAAGTTAGGAAAATTTCTTGGTTGTCTACACTAATCTACATCTACATCTACATCTACACTTAATATTATAAAGAGGAAAGATTTGTATTTTGTGGGTTTGTATTGTATTCAATACAAACCCACGCCTAAGCCTATTGGCTCCGAAACTCCTGGACCGATTTCAAAAATGCTTTCACCGTTAGAAAGCTAAATTATCACTGAATATCATAGGCTTCGCACGGGTGGACAAAATATTTGATAAATGTCTGTGCTCCGAAACTAATGTCTACCCGTGCGAAGCCGAGACAGGCCGCTAGTTTATTCATAAAACCCTTTGGAAATCAAGTCCATCACCTTGCTAATTATAATAATAATACTTTGGTATGTATCAACAGGAGATTTCCTTTGAGTTTGGGAATGTTTTAGATAAATTACACAGAATATTATATTCCTTGCTTAAAACACTATCAAGAGAATCGCAGGCTACACAGTTAACTCTGAATACTTGGTAAGACCTTTGCAAAGCAAACTAATGAATTTGATATGTTGCTTTCAGACATAAAAGTGGTTTTGGACTTCGTACCGAACCATTCGAGCAATGAAAGCGAATGGTTTATAAAGTCATCGAGCAAAGACGAGTATTACAGTGACTGGTACATTTGGGAGAATGGACACATTGATGATCAAGGACAGAAGAGCCCTCCAAACAACTGGGTAATTAATATACATATTATCACGCCAAGTCGCTCGTGGGGTTGGAAGAGATTAGGTTTATCTTCCTTTTCTTTTTAACGTTCATCAATCTCTTCATACATGCCTGCGGACTCCTACCTAGTATTTACCTTTTCATCATTATATTGATTAGTATAAAGGAGTTGCATTATAAAAATATCTCTAGTGGCAGTAACATCATCTCGCTTTAATACATGATACTCGTAAGATCTATCATGTGGTCGTGTCACACGAGTTGACAGAAGTGGTAGACGACTTCTTACTAAAAACTTGTTTTGATCCATCTTTTGCTTCTTGAAGACAGAATCGAAATATTAGAAACCAATTTCTTTCATTTGTTAAATTACCAATACTAATTGTTGATTTGTAATGATGTTTTAATCTAATGATTACTATTTATATTATTAGCAAATATGCAACAGGTAATTAATTCATTTTCGTAGCAAACCCCGAAGGCGGGTGTTAAATACTTCAAAGCCATTCCCTGAATATTCTCTTGGGCTTACTCATGATTAGATTGGAGACATTTAATCACTCTTCCCTCAATTTATTTACTTAAATAATACAAAAACAGTAGATAATTCTAATGGCAATTGTTACTTTTAGATCAGTGTCTTTAGAAAGAGTGCGTGGTCCTATTCAACGAATAGGGATCAATACTATCTACATCAATTCAGTCCAGCGCAGCCGGATTTTAATTACAGGAATCCTGTCGTTATCGAAGAAATGAAAGTGAGTGTCACACATTACACAGTGATAACACACATATTCTTAAAATGTACGCTAGGTATATGATTCTCTGAAACATTAATATTTGAATTTATAAAACTGGTGCCCATGTAAAATTACTACAGGCGAGATTGAGTAGTTATATGCCGCTTGACATTTTGACAACTTGCAACTAATATTGGGTGGCGAATTCAGGCGCAGTTTTTGAAGGAATGCACTGAGGTTTATAAACAACTAACTATTACCCGCGACTGTAGCCCAAATTTTATTACGATGCGTTCAGCCATCTTGTCCCGAAAACAACTGGTAGCAATCAAACAAACAAACAGAGTTAGGTACTTTCGTATTTATAAAATTAGTATGTCTTTATTTTCAGAATATACTCAAATTCTGGCTGGAGAAAGGTGTAGCCGGTATGAGGATCAACGCAGTTAATTATTTATTTGAAGTCGACAAAGATGCATACGGTGGTCGCTATCCCGATGAACCTAGGACTGGGAAGCCTGGCCTTGGGCCAGAAGACTATGGTTATTTGGAGCACATCTACACGAAAGACCAAGAAGAAACTTATGATATGGTAGCTCAGTTTAGGGATGTTTTCGATGCTATATCCGTTCGGGATAACCTAACCAGGTATTTTAAAATTGTTCAGTGCCCTAATAATTTGTGAAAAAGTATTCGTATTGTTAACGTAAACATGACCATGGTTATCTGTGTTTGTTTATGTATGGCCGGAATTTTGATACAAAAACGTCATTAATATCAACGCAACGAAGATACCTTTGCGATGCGCAAGAAGATGATACACTCCGAGGCTTAATTCCTTTTAAGCACGGTAGGGGCGTATTGTATCAAAATTCCGGACAGACGTAAACTAACACAGGTAGCCATGGATGATGGACATGTTGAGTTGAGTGGCTTCTGTTTTTCTGTGGTGTTCACTTTGTGGTTTAGCTATAAGAAGGTGAAGTTCAATTTCTATTGCATTTTATAACGTCACTATATCAAATCAATATGGTTTTTGAAGTTGGTAAGCAAGATTACGATCCACCTGATAAATTTTCTATCATTATTATTTCTAGCATTTCACCCTTAAGTTTTTGTATCTAGATTGCAAGCCCTTAATACCAAAATACATTCACATATAGAAATAAAGGTATTTTTTCCATGAACACTTCTGTTTCAACTTCTATGTAGCTTATATTTATTATTCGTCTTTTATTTTATATGAAACTGTGTTCGTTTGGGTAATATAAAATAATCAAAAACCGTGTGCCCTCACGTTTCGTGTATAAAGTACGGCTCCATTTGTTAATTCCCCAGGGTAATGATGACGGAGGCTCAAACTGGCATCAAAAATGCAGTACGGTATTACGGGGATAACACTCATCCAGGCGCTCACATTCCGTTGAATTTCGTCCTCATAGACCGATTGGATAAGAACTCGGATGCAAGGGACATTAAGTACGCTATAGATCGCTGGCTAACTTATAAACCTTTGAAGAAGCAAGCCAACTGGATGGTGAGTTAATGAAATTGAATGTACTTTTGATGGGAAATATATTCTATTGCGGTGGGGCAGACTGGCAGATGTTAAGATGTTCTTAACGCATATTTGTTTCACGCATATTTTCTAAACAAAAGAATTTCGATGTTTCACATCTATCACGTGGATGTGAGTGTAAGTCTCGGAGGTGTAGTTTTGTCTTTGATAGAATAAGAATTGGATTTTTATGAGAGGTTGGATACGAAGCGTCATACAATTTGAGAGATAAAATATTGAAATCCAAGAAAAAAATATTTATGTATCCTATAAATAAGCAATGCGGAATTAACTTTGCAAAAAGATTTGTACCTAACTTTGAAAGGAAATTGAACAGTCAACTTTTTCAAGTTAGGATGTGCGATGAATTTTTACCTCTCCCTGTTAAATTTGTAATCAACTTACTTCGACTTAAAACTTCATGTCGCAATTTCCTCACGACAAAGTGTCTTTTCTAATAATAAATGATTTTATTCTTTACACATGTGATGTCTTTCAGATTGGAAATCATGACATCAGCCGAATAGCGTCTCGGTTCAGGCCAGACTTAGTCGACGCTTACAATATGCTCGTGCTCCTGCTACCAGGGATTGCTGTCAGTTATATGGTAAATTATATGAAAGGGCCTTACATAACTTCACTATATATATTATAAGTTGTCCCACACCGCGTCTCCGTCTGTTTCTTCTATCAAATCAAATAAAAAAGGTATATGGAACTTTGCGAACATGAGTGACGCCAGGTTTTAAACATGTAGTGTATGGGCAAGGCGTATTTTCGTTGTATGTAATTGTGTATATGTATGTACACTAAAGGCGTAGTTTAACCGGTGTCAATATGTTCTTCGCAAACTTATCTACATTTTTTTATTTGATCCGAGTCTGTCCCAATATTTTTTCTCGCTAATGTCGGAGAATACAGGGTCGTTCATTCGTTTTACGTATAGACAGACTGATTCAGAAAATTGGTTCAAACAGATAATCTATATATGAGGCCCAAGCTTTTTGAACAATAGGTTCTGGTGTGCCGTATATATTTTACTATGATAAATATAAAAGCCTGATTATTATTGTATATACCTTTATATTTAAAGCAGGAGACGATCAAGGATAAGCTACATCAAGCAAGTTAAGGATAAGATAG
Source organism: Falcaria lacertinaria (assembly GCA_951449985.1). Classification (NCBI taxonomy): domain Eukaryota; kingdom Metazoa; phylum Arthropoda; class Insecta; order Lepidoptera; family Drepanidae; genus Falcaria; species Falcaria lacertinaria. The sequence continues at coordinate 10,059,137 of OX602110.1, forward strand.
CTGTCATATCGTATAAGGTCGTCGTATACGTCAAAGAAATAGCACTGTACAGGGAGAAGTGGTGGAAGATTCATCGGCAAGAGTATATAACTCTTAAATTATAAGAAGAAGATTATTATTATTATTGCTGACCCGTACTTAATAAAAAAAAAAACCATTGTTAAAACAAACTTCCATATTGTGCGAGATATAATGCACATACTGAATTATACGGGGATTTTAACCCTTTTTTATCATTGCAATATAGGACAAGTGCACGTTAGAATGTAAAATACTTGCGTGACTGTAATCTAGAGATTTAAGAGTGTTTATAGCAAAATATTCAAAATAGTTAAATAAATTAAAATGCTATTTTACATTACAGGGAGAAGAAATTGGAATGGCAAATGGATTCGTGCCGTGGAGCGAAACAAAGGACCCTCTGGCTTGCAATACAGATGACCCTGTGAACTTCGTAGAAGTATCCCGGGATCCCGTCCGAACCCCTTTTCAATGGAGCAGTGAAAAAAATGCAGGTATTAGTTCAGGTTTCAGATCCTTAAGGATCGTGGAAAGGAAAAGAAAGGAGGAAAATCACAAATTATTGTATCGTTATTGATGGGAAAAATATAATCGCAACTTAAATAATAAATTAAATCTTGGATAATTCAATATGGCTTCGAAGTTGTAATCAGCTATGTTAACATTATTAGTCTGGCGTTCTCGTGTCTTAATTTGCTAATGAGTACGTCCGAACTCATTCATCAGAACTCACTCAGTTATAACTTACTCAAATAAAACTGATACATAAAAAAAAGTCCCGGAATGAATAAGAATAACAACTCCGCTCCCATCTATGTTTTAGGCTAAGCGCCTTACCTTACTTATCTCTACCCAGCGACCCGTACTCGGTTGTACCCTTTTGAATATTTTTCGTGTCCGCGTGAATAAAATACTTCATTTGATTGTGACGTGAGGCTAAATGGGGTCAGTTGGCAACGGAAATGTCTGCCCTGCTCAGTTCATGTATTATATTGATATGTACGACTACGTGGCTTTATATAGGGAGGTACATAATTATTTCGCCTACATTTTGTCCTGTTTGGGAAATGTGCTAGAAGATTAGGTAAATTTCATCATATGAATCCGAATTCCCATCGTATGTTTCGCGCTCAATACATTTAAGGATTATTATTTGTGTGTCTATTAGAATTATTTCATCTACATCTTTGTCATTTACACATACACGCTTTTTTTTTCTATTTTAATATTAGTTTTCACTCAATAAAAGATATTTTTTTTATAATTATTCCGAGATATTTTCCGCAGAATGTATTATATCATGTTAGTACACCATCTTTTACGTAACTTAACTGAGTTAATTAACAAGGACTAACACACAGCAGTATGTTTCAAAGTAATATCCAATGAGTTCTGCAGCAACACGGAAATAAACCACAAATAGGTTCCAACTTCCTCCGCCTGCTTGTGGAACGTAACTATAACACAATTTATAGATGTACCTATTCATCGGAATTTTCTTTCGTGTTCTCTCGTGTCTGTGAGAAAATTCCAGAATCCATTTCAATATTGAGTGTTGCGTGTCAATCATTTAAAATTATTGGGAATTGGGTAGTAGAGTAATAATAAGTAGCGGTCGCTTACTGGTCGAAAAAACAAAAAAACTGGTAAAAAAAATGAATCCAATAACACTTTTGTCAAACAACATGCACTATAGAAGAGTGTAATGGTCGAATACTGAACTGAAACGCCACTCAAATCTGATGCCACGTTAATTTTGAGTGGCCTCCGATTTTACATGCGATTTCGTTTTATACACAAATCGCCATCTAGCACCACCAAACCAAACTAAGCAAAGCTTGTACTATGGGAACCAGCAGCTGATACAATACTTATATACTTTTTTTTTGTAAATACATACGTATAATACATATCAAACATCCAGACACAAGGCAAACATGTTTATCACATAAAAGCTTGCCTCGGCGGGAATCGAGACCGCGACTACTAAGGTGGCACACAAGCATACGGCCCAGCTGATGGTAAGCAGTCACCGTATCCTATAGCCGCTAGCAGTACCATAGATATCACTAACGAGTTGCCAACCCTGTTGTTGATGAGGACTCACTGTGCTAGCAGCATCACTACTAGCCCAGCGTACCCTCGTGGAGCACTGGCAACCTTACTTACCGCGGAAACACAACACTACATCAAGTACTGTTATTTCACTGCGGTCTTCTGTAAGGTGGAGGTACAGTCCCCAGACGGGCTGCTCCAATTTAAATGGGAAAACCCACGGGAAATCCCAAATCGCCGGACCTCCTTTGCTACATGTAAACCTTCCTTGTGATTTTCGTGGATCTTCTTTGCTGAATGAAAGATCTTACCTAAAAGACCCTCTAGGCATCAATAACTCATTTTTGATCAAACTGTGGGTCGAGTTCTTGTTGCTTAACTACGTCTCTATTATAGTATCTGTTTTCATTTGCAGGTTTTTCATCGGCGGAAAATACTTGGCTCCCAGTAGCCGATGGCTTCGAGCATTTGAATGTCGCCAACCAGAGATCGGCAGTGCGTTCTCACTACCAAGTGTATCGGACTCTCACTAGCCTACGCGCTCGACCAGCCTTCAGGCTGGGCAGATATCAGTCTTTAGCACTCAGCAATGAAGTATTTGCTTTTAAACGGTAAGTTTTCGTATCATCTTCAAGCTATAAAGGTTTACGTGTACACTGATGTGAGAACATAACATAAAACAAAAAAGTTTTTTTTAAATATTTTAATTAGCTGTTTCGACACACGTTGTCCTGTCTTAGCTATGAAATTATGGGCCAAATACACCATAGAAAAAAGGATCTTTAGTTTATCCCGAAATTTTAAATATTCTCCTGACAATATCAAACGCAAAAAAAAGAATAAGCGAAATCAATCTAGATGTTCTCGCGTGTTGTCTGAACCAAGGGAAATAGGGATTCATTTTCATATATATGTATACATATAGATATAGATAGAAGACTAAGGCCTGACTTCGTCTTTATGATCTATCGACTTTTCACACGATCACGAGATTGCTTAGAGTACACGAAACGAACGCTTTGCAATCGCCAACCATTTAGCAGGTAAACCGGAGTTTGGGAACCGATATATATTAGGTCCTTACATATGAAATTGGCGTTTTGTATGGGAGGAACAAAAAGTCGAATATTTTTTAATATAATATATTTAATTAATCAAAGTATGAACCATTATTTTCTATGCACTTTTGCCATCTCATAGGAAGTTCATTGATCCCTTTACTAAAAAAACCAGTCGGACGGGAATCAATAAAATCTTTGAAGGCGATTTGGACTGCCCCATCGGAGTTGAATTTTTTCCCTTGCAAGAAGTTATCCAAATTTCGAAAAAAATGGTAATCTGTTGGAGCAAGGTCCGGGGAGTACGGAGGATGTCTTAGACTTTCCAATTGAAGCTCTTCTAATTTAGTAGCCGTCTGTAGCGCAGTGTGTGGTCTAGCGTTGTCGTGAAGCAGCAGTGGCGTGGAGCGATTGACCAGCCTAGGTTGTTTAGCCGCTAGCTTTTCCATCATGGTTTGCAATTCCTGACAATAGACATCAGCCGTAATAGTCTGGCCAGATTTGAAAAAACTGTAATGAACAATACCGGCACTAGTCCACCAAACGCTTACAAGTAACTTTTTTGGGGTTAATTTTCGCTTGGGGCAGGATTTGGCTGGCTGGCCAGGATCTAACCATTGCGCTGAGCGCTTCCGATTATCGTAAAGAACCCATTTTTCATCACAGGTAATGATTCGGTTTAAAATACCTTCATTATTGTGCCGGTTTAGTAATGTAACGCAGCAGTCGACGCGCGTTTGCCGGTTTGTTTCAGTCAATTCGTGAGGTACCCACCTTTCAAGCTTTTTAATCTTCCCAATTTGCTTCAAGTGAATTAAAACAGTTTTATCACTAACATTGCAGCCTGCAGCTAACTCGGACGTGGTTTGCGATGGATCCGCTTCCACAATAGCCTTCAACTCTTCATTATCAACTTGAGTCTCAGGCCGTCCACGGGGCTTGTTCTGCAGGTCGAAATTTCCAGAACGAAAACGTTGGAACCAAAAACGAACTGTGTTTTCTTTTGCAACACGACCGCCATACACATCATTCACCCTTCGAGTTGTTTCCGCAGCACTAGTGCCACGGCGGAACTCGTACTCGTAAATAATGCGATATTTAAGGTTTTCCATTTTGTAAAATGAGTGACGCAAACAGAAAAAAACAGAAGAAAAAAAACAAATGAATGACGATCATCGAAGCACAAATACATGAGTCTATAGCTGTACAAATTTGAATTTGGAATTCCTTACCAAAGAGGAGAAATTCGTGATTAAAGTGGCCAGTACGAAAAACGCCAATTTCATATGTAAGGACCTAATATATTAAACTTATCGCATTATCTTCACAAGTTGGAAATAATGGTTCTACTTTATGTTTTCATCAAAGTTACTCAACAAATAAACTTATTATCTCAAAAGCTATAAGACTTTTAGGATATTTTTTGTATCCTGCCTATGTCGTGTTTTAGTCACTCGTAGGGTTATATGATTTTTTGCGTAATCTTCCGCCTTATATTCTCTGTGATAAATTCTTACGCGCTTACGTAATTACTTGAATTGTATGAGTAATACTAGATTTGCTTGCGCTTTGAGTCGTCGACGTACCATGAAATGTAGTAATTAACCCGCGTAACTGTAGTACGTCAGGAGAACCCTTGTCTGTGATTAAAATTTCAGGCTTCCAAAGAGCTATGGAGTTACAAATGTCACTTTGTATACGAGTCGACGACTAATGTACCCGATTTCACGGTTTCTGACCAAATAAATCCTTATTAAAAACGGCTTTGTTTAGTGATTTCCCACCTCTCTATTCGTTATTTGAGTTTAAAAGCTTATAAAATACTGTAAACCAAATGCAATAAAAAATATGATTTATAATTTATTTACATTTTGTTCGTAAAAATCGTACATCTAAAATCCCCCCCAATAAGTATAGGTGCAATCTTAATATTTTGCTAAAAGATATTCTGCGACGAAGCCGTAATATCACGCACAATCGACGAGACAAGTGATGTGGTGTTTTACCATGATTGTTAGTGGCCTGCCCAATCAGATTTCAGTGTTTATCGAGGATGCTTCAGTGCTGTGGCTGTCGCTAACAAGTGTCCTACAAGCTGGGACACATATTAACATACTATCTCTACATATGATTCCCTGTATCCCTTGGTCACGGCATCACACGTAAATGGCTAGACCGATTTCGCAAATTATTTCTTTTGTGTTTATTACTGTCAGTAGAAGGTTCTTATGAAAATAAAATTGTAAGAAATAGTCGGAATATTTTAATTTCGGCATAAACTAAAGGACCTTTGTTCTATGGTTGTTTAGACATATGAATTCATAGCTATGGCAGGACAACGTCTGTCGGGACAGCTAGTTTACTATATATATATCGGGATACTGATATATATATATATATATCAGTATCCCGATGCCCGAGGCCCCCGTCCCGGAGGACTCTGTTTTTTTCTTTTAAACTCAATTTTTATTTTCAGATGGTACAACGATGAAACATACGTCGTGGTAATGAACGTGGGGAAGACCTACCGTGTCGTCAATTTGACTGCATTCGACCTCGTCTTCGGCCAGTTGGAGGTTGAAGTAAGCAGCGTGCTTTCGTCTAGGACTATTAGGTAAATTATTTTTAAATTTCACCTGTTTGCAGTTTATTCGAATCACGTGTTATGCTGAACATTACCGCATTGATTCTTATTCGCTTATGAAATCTATATTGATATTATAAAGAGGAAAGATTTTAGTATGTGTGTATGTTTGTATTGAATTGGCGGGCCGCTAGTCATTAATATAAGACAATTCTTACAAAAACATCACCGGTACTCCTAGAACCTAATTAAACCCAATATTGGTTCCAGTGACAATGTCCAAGCGAATTATTTGGATTTGGTTGGCGACGAGGCTCTGGTCTTAAGGATGCAGGTGTGAGGATAAGAAGACACGCAACTGTAAAACATTTTTTAAAATAAATATTAGCCAAATCATAATAGTGCTTATTTACTGACGAGACCGCTGGTCTGGTGGATAGTATACGTGGATAGCTACGCTATTCGCCGCGGATTCGATTCCCACCGGGGTGAACATTATATGTGACAACATCCTGTATTACTTTTTGACGAGACCGCTGACCTAGTGGTAAGTATACCTGACTGCTACGCGAGGGGTGGTGGGTTAGATTCCCGCCGAGGAAAACATTTATATGTCAAATATGTTTGCCCAGCTTTGTGGTGTTGTGTATATATAATAAGTATACACATAATATATACAAAAAAGTATTTAAGTATTATAGCAGCTGCAGGTTACCATGATACTAGCTTTGCTAGGTTTGGGGCAAGATGGCGCTGTTTGATAATGTCCAAACATTATTATTTATAATTCGGTCACATCCTCAGTAGAATTGAGCCACGATTTGTAATCAAAGTCGTGGGCTTCAAAGAAGTCAAAAGATACTAATAATTTCATGCATGTGAAGACTTTATGACACGCGTTCATAGTATTTTTGTCGCGTATGCGTGATATTGCCTGCATTATCTATGCTTTGTGCGAGCAAGTCAATTGAAAGAAGTTATTAAAATGCATTTCTAGGTACATTAATATTGAAGGAGTTTGATCAAAGGTTTATGCGCAACCATTTGATGGCAAGCTATCGAGATGTTTTCATACTAACAAACGACTGGTACTTAGTTTCTGTGTTTTTTTATTTTACGAAAGTGTTCCAGCTTACGGCCCGTCTCAATAAGTAGCGACTTACTAACCTACCACAGCCAAATGTAACTATATAATGTTATAAATAGAATCTCAGATTACACTAACATAAAGCCGTGGTGGACGTGTGGTTGAAGCAACGGCCTGGCATCTGATGGGCCCTGGTTTAAGCCCCGGCCTGTTTCAATGAGTTTTTATAAGCTTATACAATGAGCTTTAAAAAGAGAGTAGGGCAAATTGGGATCTCCCGTGGGTTTCCTCAATATATAGGAGCCGCCCGACTGGGGACTGTACCTGGTCTCCACCTTACAGAAGACCGTAGTGAAATAACACTACTTGATGTAGTGTTGTGTTTCTGCGGTAACTAAGGATGCCAGTGCTCCACGAGGATACGCTGCACTAGAAGTAATGCTGCTAGCACAGTGACTCTTTATAAACAATAGGGTTGGCAACACGTTAGTGATATTCCTGGTATTGTTAGCGACTATTAGGCTACGGTGATTGCTTACCATCAGGTGGGCCGTATGCTTGTGTGCCACCTTAGTGGCATATGAAAGAATAGTAGCCTATCAATTGATGTCATACAATAATTGCAATGATCCTGATAATAGCTCGTATTATTCGGAAAATCTTTCTCATATTCAAATTATCCGGTCCTCAGCAAGTGTCCGAAGTATTCGTAAAGATAAGGTTTGTTCGATTATCTTACGAACCATTTATGTAGTGAGTTTCATTAAATATTAATCAACAACAATTTGCTGTAACAATTTCCCCATTCTTGGTAGAAATGTGAACTATGCAATGCTGTTCCGGGAATTCTGTCTTCACAAGTTGAAAGCGTGAGTAATTTAGGGCTGTTTTCTTGTGTGCATGCCGATCTGATATTCATCAAACACAAATTATGTTACACTAGCTTTTGTTTGCGACGCCACCGGCGAGAAATCAGAATAATACATGGATACCATGATAAAATGCCATTCAGTCGGGGTTTGTGTAGCTTTTTATTACTGAAAGTTTATTTTTAAATAATATTGTGATTCTATGTTATGATTCAAATAAAGCAAAATAATTTTAAAATTTATTTTAATTTATTTATTATAAAATTGAACTCCTATTTTCATTTCGTAACATTCTACAGATCATAATTTTATACTAAGTATACAATAATAGGTACTTATGTATTGTACTTCAATAACGAAAATAGGAGTACAAAATAACTGCTTTTAATTTGAAGATAAGAGTCGGGAGCGGGACAATGTTTTCATTTCGGCTACAACTGTTGTGAATATTCCCACGCGTTTTGAAGATTTTATACCTATTCTTTGATCTAAGACGTTTATATAAAAGTAGAGCCGTGATGGCCTTGTGGTATTCTAGCGACGCAAGTTGAAATCCCATCGGTCCGTAACAACAAGTTTTTTTAATCACAGTGATTAGTCACACCACGATATTTACGGTGTAGGAAAACAAAAAAAACCTGCATACTTCTGAAAAGAAATTCAAGTTCGATGTAAGGACGTATGCCTAAGAGACGGCAATGGAATCACCATCTGTCACATTGACACCAAATTATTTTCGGTGGAAAGTGGGTGATGCATGTTACTAAAAAAACGCACTTAGCACAAAATACCAACAAACTTTGGTTAAATGGAATATACAAAGATAATTGTTAATTATATACCACCTTCTTCATTATGATTTATAGCTTAACTTAATACCTATGTCACAACAATAAATTAATTGTAGTATCAACATTTTCGCGTGTTAAGAGTTCATAGTAAAACTTAGCAACTTAGATTATTACTAAGAAGAGTGTAAGCTATATTTTGTTGGCCTGTATTTTACACTATTAAGAAAAAAGTAGGTTAAAAATCGCTTACTTTCTTATTTCTGTATTCTTAAATCCTTTGTATATTTGTAACTCATATAAGTTATTAAATCAGATATGTCATTAAGTGTATTCAAGCTTTACTTACTCGTATCAATGGGATCCCTTCTAGCTATATTGTATATAATACAATATAGCTAGAAGGGATCCCATTGATATATGCCAAATTTCAAGTGTGTAGAGTTCATGATTCTTGAGATTAGGTGATGAGTCAGTCAGCGGGTGATAGATATATGTTTAGGAACATGATTTGCGGAATATTTTCAGTGAATTACCGTCATCATATAAAAATATTTTCATCAAAGCAAAACCATTCGGATTTTACAAACAGATACGATCGAATAAAATTTGCATTTGAATAACTGTTCTTTATAAATATCCCATGCCAGCTAGTTTAATTATATTATTGTAAAGAAAAAGTTATAAAGTTACCCACAGGACACCATAAAAACAATCGCTCAAACGTAACGTTTACGTCGTTAACGTCTAATACCATTTAATAAATAATTAAATATCCGAAATACACAGTCTAATTCACAGTCTAGCCAGTTTAGGTAAATAGACCTTAAATTACGCGATTGTATCTTCCCCGAAACGTCAATACTTATTCTCCATTCTCTGATCATCTTATCTGCAGAAAAATATAAACAATCAAACATAATCTTAACGATATGATAACTGGACTCCCTGACAGTTTTTGTGGTATTATCTTATCAGCTACATGAAATTGTTGTTGTTGACATTCGAGAACTTGTCACGATCGCTGAGGGGGAGAGAGGTAGGGCGATTTGGGATTTCCCGTGGGTTATCCCATTTAAATTGGAGCCGCCCGACTGGGGACTGTACCTCCGCCTTACAGAAGTCCGCAGTGAAATAACACTACTTGATGTAGTGTCGTGTTTCTGCGGTAAGTAAGGTTGCCAGTGCTTCACGAGGATACGCTGGGCTAGTAGTAATGCTGCTAGCACATTGAGTCCTCAACAACAACATGGTTGGCAACCCGTTAGTGATACCCCTGGTATTGCTAGCGACTATAGGCTACGGTGACTGCTTACCATCAAATGGGCCGTAAGCTTGTGTGCCACCGTAGTGTGAACCAAAAGGGGGTCTATATAACCATTCCCATTTCGCTTTAAATTAATCACTTTAGAATATTTTCAGTTGATGACACAAGCAATGTTTTATTACATGAAAAACAATTCTTTGTGCTTTCTGATGCTTATTTATCAATTGTTTTTTAGTAATGGACTTTCATAGCGCTTGAGCTACAGAAAACCGAATTCATAACAATTCCATGTTTTCTGGAATATTTTTGGGTGTCACGCAATTGCTCGTATTATTTGGCTGTGAGCTATAGAAGCGAATTACACTGAGGCTGTATATATTTTTTCAGATAAAGCAATGAACTTGCGTTAATCTTATCGTACTGTCAACTCCGAATAATAAAAATATAGATCTTGCGACGCTTGTCAGTTTCGGTTGAAATGATAACATAATCCTACTCTGGTTACGACAGATGATCTCTTCAAGAGAGGTATTAAGCTCCTAAGTTTCTTCTTCATAGAAAATCTTATCAAGATACTAGTAACGATGTCGGTCATACATAATATCTACTCAGTAGGCTTATTTAAATATTACTAACTAAGCTTATGTTTTTAATTTAAAATGGATTGGATAGAAATGTTAAATCATTTTTTTTCAAATGTAAAATAATATTATTTTTTGTTTAGTAAATTATTGTTAAAAGGGATACCATTTTATGTACATTATTCATTCAATTTTTCGATGATTACTCATGTTATCAGAATCTCTATGAATTGGCCAAATTTACAGTTAGTCAATGCATGTATATTTACATTACATTATTATCGAGTGTTTTTAACAATTCAAAGACCACTTCGATTACGTACTCAAAGTTAACAAGCAATATTTAATGAGTCAACAAGCAAACCAACAAAAACAATCAATTAAAATTGCAGGAGAGCGATTGTAAAATTTGCATTTCAACGTTAAAATGTAATTCCTAGTGTTGAAATTTTGCTTCTAAATTCCTCGAGCGTAATTGACGTGCGCAGAACCTACATATACGCAGTCTGGAGTACGAAAACGCAGGACCGAATATTCCATTTGTAACGGTATCTTTATCAGTTACTATTGATCATGAAACCACTCTTACTTGTGATGTTCTTGCATCACGAACAAAAGCTGTGATGTAAGTGCTTACATCTTCAACATCTTATCAAGACACTTGGTCGGCATATCTTTGTGATAAGTAACACAATTGTCATCATATAAATCATTTCATTCCAAAACCGATACTTCAGTAGTCGTATAACTGTCAACAGTTAGAAATTTATCATGAAGGCGGTATACTTGCTGCCACTGTTTCTGGTGCTGTGCAGCGCCAGAAAAATTAAGAGCCATGAGAAAGAACTTGATTGGTGGGAAACTACAATTTTCTATCAGATCTATCCAAGATCTTTCGCTGATAGTAATGGAGACGGAATTGGCGACTTAAACGGTGTGTTTTTATTATTTTAGTTACTTTTAAAACTAATATGCGCTTATCTCTTACAATCTAACACAAGTTGTTCTTTTGTAGTTGCATAAGCAATACTCTTTTCTAATCTTGTTTTTAGTTATGGAAACCAAATGCTCTTCAAGAATAATGGTTACAGCTGGTATCGATTGTAGGTTAAAATTGAAGGCTTTTGACAGATTTTTAAATTTTGCCGAGCCATGCCGTGTCGTTTACTGAAAAAAACGATTTAATCTGCTTGATTCCCACTTAAAACTAAAATAAAACACCCAGCCTTCTGATAAAATATGAGTAGATACATACTTTATGGACCATCCACAATGCTGTCCAGTAATAGACCTTGCGATCCAAAGAACGTCGAACCAAAAATCGAGGAACCATTAATTGTAAATAATTTTATTCTGTTCATTAATTACAAGAACGTAGACTTGGATAAATTATCTTTAATTTCAAAGCAGTTATTAATTAAGTCCTGAAGTTAGCACACTAATTTTGATAGGTACGCAATTAATATTTCAATTACTTAGTAAAAAATAATGTTCAAGCTTCTTGATTTAATAAATCTGTTAATATATTGAATAACACCATTGTGCCATTTAGGAATCACATCGAAGCTGTCTTATATCAAAGAGTTGGGTGTTGGTGCCATATGGCTTTCACCCATGTTCCAGTCACCTATGTATGATTTTGGATATGACATCTCTGATTTTTATGCCGTACACGATGAGTACGGTACCATGGAAGACTTCGAAAACCTCGTGGATACGGCCACTGAGCTCGGTAAGAAATTAAAAGTATTTATTTATTTCACACTCTGATGGTTTGAAATCTAATGATCATTGTGAAAAGAATTTCATGTAACTAATGATACAAAAATAAAAGTAAATATTGTTTGTGCTTTTGTAGCCACGATAGAAGATTATGAAACCACAATATTTCACGTTAATTACTTTATTAGTGTTCAATCATTAAGTAGCAAGCAAGCAATAATTTGTTCTGTTATGGAAAAGCTCATTAACAATATTCCTTTGTATTCACAGGCATAAAAGTAGTTTTAGATCTTGTACCAAATCACACATCAAACGAGAGTATGTGGTTCCAAGAAGCACTTAATGGCAACGAGAAATACTATAATTACTTTGTTTGGGAAGATGGTATCATCGACGAGGATGGAAATAGGCAACCACCCAACAACTGGGTTAGATTTTTAAATAAAGTTGATCATTTAAATAATTAATTGTTATAGAAAATCTGAGTCTGATCATTTGAAATTTTAGCTCAGCCACTTCCGTGGTAGTGCCTGGGAATATAGAGAAGAAGTTGGAAAATACTATTTGCATCAGTTCGTAGTCGGTCAACCAGACTTGAACTACCGTAACCCAGAAGTAGTCGAAGAAATGAAGGTGAGGACAATAATAAGCCAAACTAAATAAAAAGGAGACGATAAGAGTTAATTATGACCGCTTAAACGTTTTTTAGGAAATTATCCGATTCTGGCTGAACAAAGGAGTAGCTGGATTCAGAGTGGACGCTGTCAACTGTCTATATGAAGTAGACAAGGAATTGTTTGGAGGAGTATATCCCGATGAACCTCTATCGGGAAGAACTGACGTAGACCCTGAGTCTCATGACTATCTAAGTCATATTTACACTAAAGACCAAAACGAGACTTACTACATGGTTTACCAATGGAGAGACGTTATGGATGAATTCAAAGCCAAAGATGGTGTGTCTAGAGTGATGATGACCGAAGTTTATGCATCAATTCAAGATGTTGTGAGGTATTTCAGTGAAGGAGACTTATTAGGCGCTCACATGCCTTTCAACTTTGATCTGATCACCGATGTGGATGCCTCATCTTCGGCTGCTGATATCAAACGGGCTGTAGATAAGTTTATGACTTACAAACCGGTTGATAAGCCAGCTAACTGGGTTGTAAGTACATATATTCTGCGTACATAATCAGTTTTGTTATGCGAATTTTATGTCAATGACTCCAATAAACATTTCATTGTGTAAATAAAAAGCAGAACAATGAAATCGAAATACATATACATTTAGAGGCTTTTTCTTTCAGGTTGGCAATCATGATAATAGCAGAATGGCAACTAGGTATGGGTCATCATTAGTTGACGGAATTAACATGATTGTTTTATTGCTCCCTGGAGTTGGTGTGAGCTATATGGTATGATGAACTAATGTTATAAACCTTTCTTTACTTATTTCTGGTTTGATGGTACTAAATTCATTATTTATATTCAGGGTGAAGAAATTGGCCTTCTTGATGGATATGTAAGCTGGGAAGACACTGTAGATCCATCAGGTTGTAACACTAACGATCCTATTAACTACGTTAAAGAGTCCAGAGATCCTGAAAGGACACCTTTCCAATGGAATGCTGATAAGAATGCTGGTATGGTATATAATAAGCAAAAGTCATACTGCAAGAATCAGAATGTTTATGCTACTAATTTAATATCTGTGTGTTTAGGTTTCTCAACTGCTGACAAGACCTGGTTACCAGTAGCTGATGGTTATAAAGAATTGAATGTAGAAGCTCAACAGCTATCGGACAGATCTCATTTAAAGGTTTATCAAGCTCTGTCTGAGCTTCGCCAACATAAGGTATTCAGATATGGCCGATATGAATCCTTGGCTATGAATAATGGAGTATTTGTTTTTAGAAGGTAGAGTGCAACAGTTTGCTGTTTAAATAACAAAGATTAATCAATTGTTTAAGCAGGTGAATTCTTAGATGTTTCCAGAAAAGTAAATTTTACTATTGCGTTTTCAGGTGGTATAACAAAGAGAACTACCTAGTCGTGGTGAACATGCGTGATGTAGATTACGAGGTGGACTTAACTCACTTTGAAAACGTATCCGGGAAAATGTCTGTTGTTCTTAGAAGTATTCAGTCTCCGAAGAATCACGGGTAATATTAATTAATTCTCGATTCTTATATTTTTTCTTAACAATTGTGTGAACGTAAATTAATTTGTTAATTTTCTGCTTTTCAGAGACGTATTTGATGCTTCTGCCCTTCCAGTTGTTGCTTTTGAAGGAATCGTACTCAGATTAAAATGAATTCGAAGTTATATTAAGCCGAAGAATTTAAGCACAGAAGATGGAAGATATTTATTGTATGTGTGAATAGAACAGAAAAAATATACTTTGTATAAATAAATAATATGTTATATTATGTATTAGACTCATTCTTTCATAATTATAATAAAGATTTTTTATGAGTTATATGATTAACTAAATTATACATATTATGTTACTCAATAGTATATAACACCTTTTAACACTTCAGTACCCCGAGCAAGAATAAATTGCGATTACGTATTCGTATCACCTTCTACTATTTTTATATGTGAAGAGTGGAGCTAAAAATTCGTATGAACATTTTGTCATTTTCAGAGTTAAGTAGTCGTAAGATGTTCTTGCTACCGGCACAGAAATGCGAGTATAGATATGTAAAAAGAAAACATCAAATATTTAATATACAATATGTCGTAGCTTTAACGTAGAGTTGATCACTTGATAAATGCTAGAGAATTTCATGAAATAGTAGCATTTCATGAAGTGGACAACTTAATCTGAGCATTTTTGTCAACATTTCATAATTTTGTCATCCACGTTGGGCCGGATAAATAGGATTTTCATGAAATATTGAATAAAATTCCAGTATATGTTCGTCCGACAGACGTTATTTAAATAAAATAGGAAATTTAGGAAAAAATTGGGAATCTTAAAATACAACATACCTAACCTAACCTAACACCTTTTTTCAATTGCTTATAAGCAGATATTTGACTCGACAAAAATAATCACCTGTTTCGTACATTTTGGTCGAGTGGTGTTACACATTATTCACTTTTTCACTGCGAAAACAACATTGTCGTCAGCAGCCAGGTTCACATATAAACAAAGCGCCTGCAGCGCCTCTACCAGTAACAGAACTAATGTAACCATTTCATGAAGTAGCCACGCGTTTAGCTGCCCATACCGAGAAACTATTTCCTACCATTGATCTGCCCAAGTCACATCATGATGTGGCCAATAGACAGTAGATCAAATTAATTCGAAAAATTTCGAGCATTTTATGGAGTGATCAAATGGCCACGACATGTACATTCTAAATGTTTGATATTATGCATTCATCTTCTAAAATGTTCTAATTCATCAATACAAAATGTTGCTATCAATAAACTCTCAGGAGATATCTCAACTTAAATAAGGAATATTCTGGTATGCAAATGCATACCTATATTCTATGTTATATTATTGCCAGGTTATGTGGAGGACAGAATAACTGGATCATGGATGTCTGCGTAAATATATGATAGTTATTCAGTTTCCACTAATATAATACACTAGCGGCCCGCCCCGGCTTCGCACGGGTAGACATATAATATTTTGTATACCCGTGCAAAGCCGGGGCGGGCAGCTAGCCTATGTTACTCAGTGATAGTGTAGCTTTCTAACGGTGAAAGATTTTTTGAAATCGGTTCAGTAGTTTCGGAGCCCATAGATATTTATCAAATATTTTGTATACCCGAGCGAAGCTGGGGCGGGCAGCTAGTATAATATATAGCCTATGTTACTCAGTGATGATGTAGCTTTCTAATGAAAAAAGAATTATTAAAATCGGTCCAGTACTTTTTGAGTTTATTCGTTACATACAAAAATACAAATCTTTCCTCTTTATAATATTAGTGTAGATACACAATATAGGTACCCTTCCTTGTTCGGAGTAAATGCAGATTGTATGAGATGACCAGTTTTTTTTTATATATTTGGTAAATGCTTATAATCATAAATGTTTGTTCGATCTACAAACCATACCATTCCTTGTAGCAAGTTTCGCTTAAAGCTGAGCTCTGCTATATATAACAGACATCATGTATTGACAAACAGATCCCGAAATAGCCGGGTATGACTGTTGCCCGGGACGAAGTACTGTTGACCGGGTCTAATTACTAGCTTTGAGGGGCCTTTGCCCATCAGTTTCTTTGAAAAGCTTTTATATAAGAACTACTGAATTTACATTGTGCCGAATACGTAAAAGAAACTACAATCAAAGTTTGACTAACTGTTAGAATCGCATGTAAAATCGGAGGTCACTTAAAATTTGTGTGGCATCAGAATTGACTGGCATTGCAGTGTTCGGCCATTGGGGTCGTGAGTCTAATAATACAATATTCTTTTCAGGGGTGTCATATTTAATGTCCCCGTTCTGTCCCATTTTTTTTTATACATTGCCAATTCGAACGTGGTGGTAATAGTGTTGAGTCGGAAGATGTTTCAATAAAATAACACTTCAAATTTTATTAACTGATACCGTTACATCCAAACATTCCATATAGATACTAAAATTGAAACGGGAGATAATTTTATATTCCTTATCAATACAAGAGATCATAAGTGCTTTATCACAAGATATATTACACTATATAAATATTGTGAATTGGATTGATGCGATATCTTGTACCGAGGATCCCGAGGTAAGTGAAATAATATATAATTAAAAATATAAACATCAATTTATTTCGAAAACGTTAATTATTACACATGGAAATAGCGTTTTCCTAACCACAGAATAGGTATTTTTATTTTCCGTAAATAGTGTATTAAAATAATGACGTTACTTAATAATAATATTTAATTAAGCTTATTATTTGTGATCAGGTTCAAGATGAAGTTTGCCATTTTATTACCTCTGTTGTTCGTTCTGGCATATGGGGCCAATGTAGAAAGGGAGCTGGATTGGTGGGAAACCACCATATTTTATCAAATATATCCGAGATCGTTTAAAGATAGTGATGGTGATGGCATTGGAGACCTTAATGGTAAGATATTAAATGAATCTAAGCGTCTTTATGAATTAATTATGTGTCAACCATAATTACTTACCATTTTGTAAGTTACTTTTTTTTATATACGACTAAGGTGGCAAACAAGCTTACGGCCCAACTGATGGTAAGCGGTCACCGTACCCTATGGACGCTTGCAACACCAGGGGTACCACTCGCGCGTTGCCGACCCTAAACGTAACCATATGTGTATGTGAAAAAAGATAAGACGATAAAAGATCCTCGTGGTATCTTAGCAGCTCACACATTGGTGCCAATTCTGTTGTTCAAAATTACTAAACTTAACTTATTTGACAGGTCTAAAAATATTGCTATCCTTATTTAACCCTGCACATGAGAAAGAGATAGCTAGACTTTTAGACATGTCAAATTAGTTAAGTTTAGTCATTTTGAACAACAGAATCGACACCATTACCTAACTAAAATAAATAATATTCCTCCATCACAATACTGTATTGTTTTGATTAAAAAGGTGTATTTAATTTTCAGGAATTACATCAAGTTTGGAGTATTTGAAGGAATTGGGTGTTGGTGCAACTTGGCTGTCTCCTATCTTCAAATCGCCAATGTACGACTTTGGATATGACATTGCAGATTTCTACGATATTCAACCTGAGTATGGTACCATGGCAGACTTTGAGAATTTGATGAATAAAGCTAAAGAACTAGGTAAATCCAATGTTTATAAGTAGTTCATTCCTCGGTACAGTTAATATAGCATCGCGATTTATTTGAAAATACTACTTTATTGGAAAATATAAGTATTTCACTAGATTGCATTAATAAATTGACACCATTCTATTAACTTCAGATATTAAAATCATCCTTGATTACGTACCAAATCACACTAGTAACGAGAGCGTCTGGTTTGAAGAAGCTCTGAAAGGTCATGAGAAATATTACAATTACTTTGTCTGGGAAGATGGAGTGGTTGACGAAAATGGTGTTCTGCATCCACCAAACAATTGGGTGAGTAACTTTTAAAAAAAGTAATGTAAGGGACCTACAGTGCTCTAACAACGTCTGAATTTGTCGCTATCGCATTGGCCTTCAAAGCCATGAGTGTAGAGGTATTGTAAGAATACTCACATCAAAACTAATATAATCAAATGTTCATGCTTCTCGTAAATTTAAGAGCTAAAAGTTTTAATTTGTAGGTTAGTGTATTTCGGAACAGTGCCTGGGAATACAGAGAAGAAGTAGGCAAGTTCTATCTTCATCAGTTCGTAATTGGCCAACCAGACTTAGACTATAATAACCCCGATGTCATTGAAGAAATGAAAAATGTTGTACGGTTCTGGCTTGACAAAGGTGTGGCTGGCTTCAGAGTAGATGCCATCGCTCATTTATTTGAAGTCGATAAGAATCTATTCGGTGGTAAATATCCCAATGAACCTAAAGCTAATAATTTGGAAAATGATCCTGACAGTTACGATTACTTAGACCATATTTACACCAAAGACCAAGATTTGACCTTTGACATGGTATACCAATGGAGAGATATTATGGAGGAATACAAAAATAACGACGGATTCACTAGAGTGATGATGACAGAAGCTTACTCGAGCCCTGATATTCTAATGAAATATTTCGGTGACGGTGACCGTCAAGGTGCTCAGATACCTTTTAACTTTGTACTTATATCGAATGTTAACGGAAAATCATCTGCTGCCGATATTAAATATGCTCTAGACGAATTCCTAACATACAAGCCATATGATAAGTTAGCAAATTGGGTGGTAAGTAAAATAAATGATTTTTTGCACATATCTTCAGAATTAAAACTTCCAATATTCTATTACAGGCTGGAAATCATGACAACAACAGAGTTGCATCACGATTCAGTCCAGAATTAGTTGACGGAATCAATATGATTGTGTTACTCCTGCCAGGAATTGCTGTTACGTATATGGTAAGGAAATAAATATGACATTACAAACATATCATCATCATGCCAAGTACCACACGGGGAAGGCAGCGGGTATAGAGCGCCATTTCACTCTTTTGCTTCTTTTTAATTAATCAATCTTTTCATATATGCCCGCCGTTTCCCAGTAATCGTTACGTTTCCCTCATTGTATCAAATAAGGAATTCACGGTATAAAGCATAAAAAATGTTCTCGTGTTTATTTATTTTCAGGGCGAAGAATTAGGTATGGTCGATGGATATATAAGCTGGGAAGATACGGTTGATCCTAGTGGATGTAATACGAATGACCCAATAAATTATATATACGCCTCCAGAGATCCTGAGAGAACACCCTTCCAATGGAGCTCTGAAAAGAATGCAGGTAAAAATTTTAAAACAAAAATAAAACATTGGAATTTTCTGACATTCTAAGCCAAGTTCCAAGTAAATATGATCTGTTTTAGGTTTCTCAACAGCCGACAAGACATGGCTTCCTGTTGCTGACGGTTATGAAACATTGAATGTTGAAGTTCAAAAAGTCGCTGCAAGATCCCACCTTAACGTTTACAAATCTCTAGTTAAATTGAGAACTGAAACTACATTCAGACAAGGAAAATATGAATCACTGGCACTGAACGAGGACATTTTTGCTTTTAGAAGGTATTACAACAGAAATTCATTGAATACTTTTTCAATTATCATAATATTAGTAAGTGAAGCAAAAACTTAGTTGCCCTTTTTACGAAAATTGCTTTGGACAGAGGAGTATATGAAATTTGGCACAGTTAATCTTTATATAGAGGCACACCATAAAAAACTACAGAACAGCATTACTGAGAACTTAGGAACAAGCTTAGAGAAAAATAGGGCAATGCAATTCCAGTACACTATAAGCCTACTTTTTATTTTTAATAGATGGTACAACGGTGAAATCTACGTTGTCATCATTAACTTCAGGAACGTGGCACATACCGTTGACTTAACCTATTTCGAGGATGTGTCGGGAAGGTTGATAGTTGTTGAGAGGTGCATCTTTTCGCCAAAGGAAGCTGGGTAATTATGATTTCCATTACGATTTTAAATGGCTTAAGGAGGTTATCAATTTACATGATTTATGGCCGAATAATGAACCGCCATCCAAATCTGATTTCATATAAATTTTGAGTAGCCTCCGATTTTATATATGTATTTTGATGATGCTTCAAACCCTGGATCTGCAAAATTTGACTGGCGATTCAATTCTCGACCGTTAGACAGTTAAGAGGTTCACGAGTTGGTAGCACAGTGAGTCCTCAACAACAATAGGGTTGGCGACGCGTTGGTGATGGCCCATGAGTTGCTAGCGTCTATAGGCTACGGTGACTGCTTACCATCAGGTGAACCTACGCTGACACTTGCATGCCAATTAAGTACAGTAAAAAAACTTAAAGTACAGATGAAAGGAGGCAGGCCATTAATTTAGCCTTAATAATAGCCTTGATAATCTCAGTTTTAGGAGAAACTTTTATTATATGTCTTCATAAAATATTTCTACTTTCAGGGATCTCGTGGGGGCAGATAAAGTGTATATATCGGAATACGAGTCCATTGTTCTCAAACTAGTTCATTGACGCTTACAAACTATGCCTAGTACTTCTCCCTAATTGAACTGAATAAACAATTATTAAGCGTCTCTATTTTTACTACTTTATGATAGACATAATGTACGTAACATATTTTTCTTTACTTTAAATATTTTGTTTTATTTTATTGATCTCTTTAACAGATTTATTTTATTTCAATAGAGGTTTAATTTAAGTCCAGTACAGCAACTATGTCCCTTATCATAAGGCCCATAAAATTATCATATTTATAAAATCAATTAAATTTAATGAAGTATAATAATAATAATAATGCTTGGACATTATCACACAGCGCCATCTGGCCCCAAACTAAGCAAAGCTTGTACTATGGGAACCAGTAGCTGATATAATATATATATATATATTTTTTAAATACATACTTATAATACATACCATACACCCAGACGCAAGACAAACATATTTGTCACATAAATGTTTGCCCCGGCGGGAATCGAACCCGCAACCCGAGCGTAGCAGTCAGGTGTACTAACCACTAGACCAGCGGTCTCGTCGACCGCTTCATTCAATTAAGTTCTGTTTTTGTAAATAGTTTAATCTGTTTTGTGTTAATGAATGCATCATAAAAAAGAAAAAAAACGTTGCATACATGCATGCATTTGTTTGAAAGGGTCATATCAAATCTTATTGATTAAAGTTTCCGTAAGGATACGTTTACCATCTGGACTGTCCCAAGAAAGTGTAATCTAACGTCGACGAGAATCTCATCCGACATGCTGACTCCCAATTGATAATATGAATAACTCTGTGCTCTAATAAGAGGTTCATTTACATGTATAAATTATTCATTTACCGTGTTGATGGCGGAATTCCAAGTACTTTGCGTTAAGACAGACTGGATACGGTTGAGCGATGTGCGAAAATTATTATGAGCACAATGTTTGTGTTAACGTTATTAAATTTAATTGCTTGTAATAAGATAATTTACTTGTAAATAAATATTAAGGAATTCTTATATACATAGGACACATCTATAGAAATAAACTAGTAAAAAATCTGCCTCATCAGGTTTAAGCTGGAGATATTAATAATTTATAGTAAAAGTTCACGAATACCACCAGAAAAATTGGCATCACAATTTCGCCAAATTTTTGGCTTCCGGGGAATTTAAAATCATCGATACTTTTCAGCATAGGTAATTAGATTATGCACTCTTATATGAATAAAATCTAACGTAACTGTTGTTCATTAGAAAAATGGCAACAATTATTATTTATTATTGTACTCCCAGAAGTTCTGTATCATCTTTTATTAAGGCGTACAACAAAGGACTGGAATTCTCTCCCATCGTCAGTGTGCCCTGAATCCTACAACCTGGGACTCTTTAAGACTTGAGTGAATAGGCTACTAACGGGCAAGCGAGCTCCACCTTCGACCACATCTTCACTTACCATCAGTTGAAATCGTGGTCAAAGGCTGGTCCGTAAAAAAAAAATGTTCTATGGAAAATCTCGAGTATTGAACTCCAAAATTTAATATGAGCCTAAAAAATAAGGTAAATAATATTTAAATAATATACAAAACGGCGCAGAGTCAAAAGGAAACATAAATAAACTGCTCAAAAATCTTTTGAAGGCCTCCCTTCACCTTTGGGATGCATTACGGACGGAAAACTAAATATTTTCCATGTAAAATTATGAAAGCTCAAAGGGAGGGTCAAGCCGATCCTTTTTGATCCTTAATTAAATAACTGAACAATAGTGAATTTGGGTACCTTTAATATTTTGTTTTATTCTTATATAAAGTTTCAGATATTTCCATAATAATACTTAGCTGGGTGCAGCGTACAGCGTTCAATTTGAATATTTTAGTATAAATTCATAGATTAATAGAATGTTGAGTCTAGCTCTATCTAGTCAATTTGGCTTATTTATTTTCATTACTAGAACTGCATAAATTAGTTTATAGGTTTCATAGTGTTTTTTTTAAAATCTGCTTATAAACGAGTAGTCATTTGTGTTACTAGTTAGTTAGTTACTATGAATATAAAGTACTATACTTAATAATATAATTTGCCAAAAGGAAACCATAAATTTTCTATGTATTTCTGTGCAAATTTTCTCTTTGGACACTTATTCCTTTCCTATCATGAAGTCTACTTACTCTTAAAATAATTGACTTGACGGATTCTGATCGAAGACAGACGTGAAATCTTTACATAATCTATTTGCACCAACGTCAATCCAATCCAACTTTAATAAACATCCCGTCTATCGATGCTAGTTCATCTCATTACATCCTTTAAAGGGTGTAGCTAACGGCCGCGCGTCAAAGCATCGTACGAAAATTTTAACAAGCTGCAAATACCCAGTAAGGTGCGCCGAGCCTTATAAAGAATTAATGAAATGAGAGTGTATGGTCCCTAATGCTTTATGTGTGAAGTAAAGTTAAGGATAATCTTAGCGAGAGAATTTAGTTATATGATGTTGCAGAAGGGAGATCTCAGTCTGCAAGAACGTTACCAAGAAGACGTCGTTGGTGTAGTGGTTTAAGTAAGCCTGTTACGATGAGTGTTGCGGGTTCGATCCTTGCAACCAGACAGAAATATTCCAAGAATAGATGAACATTCTCATGTGTTTGTTTTAAGTGTAGAGTATGTTTTTTTTAAATATATTTATGATATCAGTTGCTAGTACAAGCTTTGCTTAGTCTGGAACCAGATGGCGCTATGTCCAAACACATTATACATATTACTATTCATATAATAACATTGTGTTGCCTAACCATTATACTAAATTATTATATTCAAAGAATAATATATAAAAAAAACAACGATAATAATATTTTGTAGGATGAACTATGATGGCGTCATGCTTTGACGTAGTGAAAATAAATTATCATACATTAAATCGACGCTGCTGACAGGTCCCTATAAAAGAATTTAATTTTAACTGCGTGCACAGAATATTTACTCTATTTTTTTTTCAAATTATTTTTGTGAAACCTAGGCTAGGCCTTGGACATCCGTCGGCTGATGAACTTTTATTTTAGTTTTTTGTTCCATTAGGGTGGCACACAAGCAAACGGCCAACCTGATGGTAAGCGGTCATCGTAGCCTATAGCCGCTAGCATTTCAGGGGTATCATTAATGCGTTGCAAACCCTGTTGTTGAATAGGACTCACTGTGTAAGCAGCATTCTACTAGCGCAGCGTATCCTCGTGGAGCACTGGCAACCATACTTACCACAGAAACACAACACTTCATCAAAGTAGCGTATTTCACTGCGGTCTTCTGTACGGTGAAGGTACAGTCCCCAGTCAGGCGGCTCCAATATTAATGGGAAAACCCACAAGGTATCCCAATTTGCCCTACCTCTCTTAAGTGAATGGATTTAATTCAAGTTTCCTAATTTTAAATGTAATATCGCATTAGTATGATACCTATTACTGTAATGATGATATGGTTGTAAATAAATGTTCAGATAAAGCTAGGTTCGCGTGCTTACTTATTTTTCCTATTTGAATTACTCATAATTTTGTCCATTACGGAAATATTTCTTGAATATCAAACATTAATTTTGGCAGAATAAGAGAAAGCTGCTAGTACTTGGTTGGCAACTCGTTAGTGATATCCCTGGTATTGCTAGCGGCTATAGGCTACCATCAGGTGGGCCGTATGCTTGTGTGCCACCGGAGTGGTATAAAAAAAAAGATAATCCAAACACCATTCGTAAAATATACATTCTAAGAACAATAACGTCGGAAGATTAACCTATCTTCCCCTAACTCAATCAAGGTGTAGAAGTGACATTTCTTATTGGCTCCGAGGAATATGTAGTCAGTTGGGATACCCATGTCGTCTTTCTTTCGACAACATAAGCGCCTGCGGAAGTAAGCTCATTTGTCACCGCTGACTGCGAGACCAATTTGTTGGTTAGCATTTTGGTGTGTTTTAACTACCGGTCGATAACGATCTCGTCACCTTGATGGTCCAAAGCAACCGTGGACGATGTTAACCTATTTCTTAGAATGTTTGCAGTCAAAGACGTAAACGCAAAGGTTTGGTGTCGGGTACCTATTAAGAATGCATAAATATTTCTCATTTAGTTCAGTACAAAACTAATCAAATCTAGAGTAGTAGAACACGTAAATTTCGAACAGGTACATTTTATTGACCTGTATAAAACGAAAGTTAATGGTGCCAATTCTGTTGTTCAAAATTATTAAATTAACTAATTTGACAGGTCTAAAAATATTGCCATCCATATTTAACCCCGCGAATGAGAAAGGGATAGCAAGACTTTTAGACCTGTCAAATTAGTTATGTTTAGTAATTTTGAACAACAGAATTGGCATCAAGTCTGCCTTTCAATTTAGTAAGTTAGTTAGTTAAGTAAAAAATATAGATGAAGCTGACTGAAGAGAAGCCTGGATGACTTATTGTAATTCTCTCATGTACCTACTTTTTACCATTTAATTGTTCTACCATTTGCAATCTTTGGAAAATAATCTAAGAATTAATTTTCATAATACCTTGCTCGGAATGAATTTCAGTGCTAACAGGTACTCAGGAGAAAATAGGGGAAAAGCTTTTGAGGGTTTCCGAAAATAAATTAACTTATACCTGAACACATTTTTCTCCGGGATGGATTTTGACGTCCAATTCCGGAAAATTGCGTAACATAATTATACCTACTACTGAAGGAGAAAGTAGGTACTCCTTAAGACATTAATGCGACAAAAAATGGCTTTTAATGACCCTACTTAAGATTTCGAATTGCGATTCGAGAAGTTCTCCTAGAAAGGGTAAAATTATATTTGACTTTGGAATTTTAAATTTGTTATTCCACGAATATTGGTTAAATTTCCACGTAAAGGATAAAGTAGGAATAAATTTTGGTTAACATTAATTCTGGTTACCTATTTATTTAAAGATACTACATATATGTAATGTCATTTCTGTAATTGGTAAATAAATATCCATTAGTATTATCGCCTAATGCAAAAACTAACTCATTCAATGCATATTCCTATGCCTGAACCACTTTCAAGGCTTGTAATAGTTGAACGTAAATCGAATTCGACAGTGGGCCGACGCCGGCGCAGCGCCTTGCATAACTACACATGCCCGGAGCTGTCAAAGATTATGAATAGAAGTAGAATGATAAAGTATTGTGTTTATGCCCATATTTTTTTATCCTCAACGAATATCATTATATATACCAATAGTATAAAATGTAAGTCGCTTCCCGCTGTCTGTCTGTCCCTATGTATGCTTGGATCTTCAAAACTACGCAACGGATTTTGATGTGTTTTTTTTATAGATAGAGTTATTTAAGAGAAAGGTTTATTAATCATTCATTTGTGTTGTTAGGTATTTAGCTTACATGGCTAACGCTGGCCGTACGAAGCCGGGTTGCTAGTGATATATTTTTGGTATCGGGATAAACTAAAGGACCTTTGTTCTATGGTTTATTTGTCATATGTATGCATAGCTAAGACAGGACAAAGTCTGTCGGGACAGCTAGTATATTATAATGTTTTTCACGTAAAACTCTAAGTAAGAGATTATTATTTTGTACGTCATTGTCATTATCATCGTTGTGACTAACCTAACAATCTAACAACGAATTTAAAAGTAGGTACTAGATAATATATACATTTTAAGAGAGACTCTCTATGTCTTATCTACTCTTCAAACCACTATTGCATTCTAAAATGTTAAGCGTTATTGAAGTTCGATCGGTATGTTTAATCGTAAGTTATTTATGTATTTACAAATAAAGTAACATCATTACAGTAATATCTTACTAATGCTATATTAATTTAAAATTGGGAAACTTGAATTAAATCCATTTACTGAAGAGAGGTAGGGCGAATTGAGATCTCTTGTGGGTTTTCCCATTAATATTAGAGCCGGACGACTGGGGACAGTATGTACCTCTATCGTACAGTCTACATAACTTTGGTATAATTTCACATATTTTTAGATAATATCTATGAGAGAAAGATGTGGATGTTATATAATTATCCTCAAATAAAAAGGTATGTCGGAAGGATTCTGCTATTGGTCCAAAAATAGCCTTCAAATCAATGTTCGAACTAGATAGAATACAAAGTCGTATGAATTATTTGTGTATGCTCTTGGCAAAATACTAGGATTTTAATTTTATGAGAATACCTTTTGCCTGTTAAATTATTTAAAACTTTTTGATCTAAGGTTTACTGGAGCGGCTGTGATAGTGAGCCTATCCGCAGAACCCCTATAAAAGAAGTTCGTGCTTCACAAACATGCGCACGGAATATAAATGTTTGTGTCTGTATGAATATTTCTGTCCGCTCTTTATACTGAAACATTTTTATGAATACAAGGTATTGAATTCATCTTCATTAAGGCCGTTACAGGTATCTGCATTCACGGAGTAAAATGATGAATATAATACGCTAAAATTTTATGAATAATACATGCAAGTAGCTTTTAAGATTTAATCTATATTAACAGTTTCGTTATGAGTATTTACATGTATAATCTTTACGAGAAAGTGGCCATTAGGTACAATGTTCCCGCACAACATCTGAAGGGTACAGGGATGGCTGAGGACCAGCGCTACCAGGAATTCCCATTACTGGATACAGAAGCTGAGCCTAGCCCCTTTGCTTTTAATTATATTAAAATTTGAAATTCAGTTTTCAATGTAACTGACAATATTATATTTTAAAACAACTTAAATTTGTACTGTATTTAAAAGCAATAAACGTGTTTATTCTTATTAGTGAATACACAAAGTAATAACTATGAAGTTTTAATGATTTTATTTGGAAAGTATTAACTAATCCATAATGCACTTTCAACCCACTATAAAATTACCGCATTTATCAAAATATCGTCACTGGAGAACGGTACGAGTACGACCGATTCGGCTTCCTTTTGTGTTCTTGATTGTCAGGATGTTGTTTTATGACAGAAAGCCAAAAAGAGTTTTAAGAGGTAGGGCGATTTGGGATTTCCCGTGGGTTATCCCATTTAAATTGGAGCCGCCCGACTGGGGACTGTACCTCCGCCTTACAGAAGACCGCAGTGAAATAACACTACTTGATGTAGTGTTGTGTTTCTGCGGTAAGTAAGGTTGCCAGTGCTCCACGAGGATTGCTAGCGGCTATAGGCTACGGTGACTGCTTACCATCAGGTGGGCCGTATGCTTGTGTGCCACCTTAGTGGTATAAAAAAAAAAGAACAAAGTCGGTAATTTAAACTCATTAGTATATTACACCAGTTTGAAAATATACCTTGCTGTTCTACAAGCAAATTGGACGAGATACACGAGAAAGCCTAGCTTAGACGACCTCCTTGTCTATTTCATACCTTTTACTCTTACTCAGATCCCGTGACGTAACAAGGAATTAGTATTCCCCTCGTATGGAGGCCGGGATTGACGACACGTTAGTCCCAGTAATAGATATTTATCGACGGATACATTATGCTATAGGGACACCATCAGTGTTAGCGGGACGTCAAACATAGTATAATTGATTGAATGCGTAAACTGGGTTAGTTCTCTCTATATTTTTTATGTCTTAATCGATAGTGTGGAAACGGTTTTCTCATGCGCAATGTTGAGGAGACATTGGTGCCAATTCTGTTGTTCTTCACTTAACTAAAATCACTTAACTAAACAATTTGGCAGGTCTAAAAATATTGCCATCCTTATTTAACCCCGTACATGAGAAAGGGATAGCAAGACTTTTAGACCTGTCAAATTAATTAAGTTTAGTAATTTGGGCAACAGAATCGACACCAATATCGTACTAGGTATTTATCTATGCCAATATTATAAAGGGGTACTGGAACTAATAATACTCCTTTTAAAAATCTTTCACTGTTGGAAAACTACACTATATTCGAGTAGCATAATTCTGCAATATTATTATTATGTACTACTCTGTCGCCAGGATAACTAGTAAATAATGATTTGCGTTAAAAAATCTACAGGTTAATTAATCTATTTATTCATTTATGTACATTCCCAAAACATCACGTACTGATCAACGTATGTGAATAAAGTTTGATAAAAAAATTTACCAATATTAACTTATTCGACGATGAGAATCTAGTGAAGGCAGTAAAATAAAGCTTGGTTAGTAAAGCCTTAATGCATTGAGCTGCTGTGTGCTCGAGCGCGAATGTGCCTGGCAAAAAAAGCAATGCAACTTGGTAAAAATGGCCCGTGCAATCGATGACCATTCATTAATACTAGAAAAAGAGGCATTGCAAGTCATGCTTTCCATTCCACACCCAGTGTTTACAAAAAAAATACATAGATAGAAATAAATATAGGCACCTAAAAAAATATTTAAGTTCCTCGTAGTAAATTGTTGAATCCAATAGAGGAAGTTCAAATTATTGCCCTACGCTCTAATTTTATTCACACGGATCAGAGGAAGTGAACAAACAAACACTGTTTGTTATCTCTAATTATATAAAGAGGCGAGGTATTTATTTATTATAATAAAATCTCTTCAAATCAAATTGAAATACGTTCTAGTTCGAAAACTCAATATTTTTTTCTTTTTAGCAAAAGTATTGGGTACGTCACAGGGCAGTATGCTAGCTTTCATAATTAATTTACACTCGATCGGTATTCGCTTTTTACCAAAAACTACAATTATTTATGAATTCCTAATGCTCATAGCAACTACTAGAAATTTCTAATGAGTCGTGGGGCTTTCGGGACCGGGACCGCGGTCCCAAAAGCCCCTTTTTGAAGACCATTTTCTAATTTTCTCGAAAACGCTATGCCACCCAATTATGCAGAGTTGATAATATATTCGATCGTTTTAAAGACAATCACATTTCCATTTGCACATGGCTTCAAAATGTATCTGCTTATAATCTTCCCAAAACCGTGATTAAGACGCAGGTAGGTCGCTCCTACAACCTCGTCATCAATAGACCGATTTAATTCAACTCATTTCATCATTGCAGCACAATAATGTTTACCTTTCACGAATTTCGTATCCGGCAGCTAAGCTTTGACGCAATGCCATTAACTGCCAACCCAACTATTTAAAATGGTACCGTAAACTCCCTGCTGCAGTACACTCTAATAACAGTCGCAATTTTACAGTGTAATAGTACCAATGGCCTGGACCGCACCTAGGCTGGTTTCAAAATGTTCGCAAATTGGGAGCATTTTTATTAATGACTGCTCGATACAGTGATGTTGGTACACTGGTGATTCGTCAATGACAAAAGCAATTATGGTAAGGTAATATATTTGATAGCTGGTTATAAAATTGATGTTGTTTGGTGGATGGTAACGAACATGTCTCGGCAATATTTTTTTACACTGATCTGCTACTAGATTATGTAATCAATCCGCAACGGATGCTATTCCCGCCGATCTGGTAATGTCAAAAAAGATCTAATGTTACGCGCCAGGGCATAAGAAATCAAACTATATAGTTATTATTTTATGACTGTGGAATACAGATAGCTATCTTTTGCGATAGCAGAACTTAGAGATGTGTAAATTTTGACATCCCGCATCAAAACATGGTTAAGATGTCTCAGACTAGCCATAAAATTACTTTATTATTGGTATTAAATTTGTGTTTCTGTACTAACGAATATATTAAAAAGGAAAGTTTGTCTGTTTGTTACATAATCACGCTTAAAAGGCTATACGAAGTTTAAGTAAATTTGAATCAAAATAATGTTAATAATCTTCACTCTTTCCCACAAGGTTCCCCGAAGAAGTAGGCAGAGGTGTTACTACACCCATTTTTCACCGAAGATAATTTGGTGTCAATAATGTCTTGTAATGCTTACATAATATAGAGTTACTGTTAAGTTTTATGATATGGGCACAACAGTTAAAGACGAGCTTCAAGCAAACACTGATTTTAATCATCATGTAGGTAGGTGTGTGTACATGCATAATATCTTAATCTACCTACTTATTATAATATCACAGTAACTTTCGTCCAAAAAGCCACAGCCGTTACAATAATTACAGAAATAATAAACATCCCCAGAATAGTTTCACCACTGGACTCCGTAACGCAACTCAAAACACGTTGTTTGACGTGTCGCCTCTCAATATCGGACAATTAAGTGATACGATTACATTGAGAGCTATTAATGACAGTGTTACGTATCCGCTCTATATTTAGAGGCGGTACCGCTTTGATTCATGTGGGCTGCTCTGACACCTAACTGCAAGCGACCGGTTTAACGACTATTGGGTGATATTGGTAAGCTTGTTTTTCAAATAATCAGAGAGAAGCCTGTTCTCTGTTATAAACTTCATGCCCCCAC
This sequence comes from Falcaria lacertinaria, assembly GCA_951449985.1. Classification (NCBI taxonomy): domain Eukaryota; kingdom Metazoa; phylum Arthropoda; class Insecta; order Lepidoptera; family Drepanidae; genus Falcaria; species Falcaria lacertinaria. Next base: position 10,090,082 of record OX602110.1, read on the forward strand.
GCTGCCAAAACATTGCACGTGCTGTGCTTACTGCCGTATCATTAATCTAGATTCAAAGTTACAGCTGGAAACGTCGTCAAATACAATTTCACGTGTTAAATCGGAGGCATCTGCATCTGATTTGACTGGTGCTTCAGTAGGTAAAATAAAAAAATATATAGAAGAGTAAATATCTTAAACAGAATAGGAGCGTTAAACCAGTTTAGAACGAGGTATAGAAAAGAGAAGAACAATAGATAAGCGAAAGTCATAGGCGAGAAGAAGAAGTCATAAGAGAAAAGAACAAAAAGATCAAATAGAATGCCATGCCAAGCGGTTACTTGAGCTAACTGGTTAAACATTGGTTTTCTGGAACAGAAAATACTGCATCAATGATTATAAATCATCCAACATAACGGTATTAGAAGATGTGGTTATCAATCGCTTTTTGAAAGCCGCAAGCTGCAATATCCAGGTACCTACTTAGAAGCTCTTACTTTTGATTAAATTTTTATCTGATTCCTTCGGGTGCAACTTTCTTTGCCAATATAAAGATCTAATCATACCACAGACGAAGATTTTCCGTAAAAGGAACGTGGGTTGAAAAATAATTGAATTTGTCGACGAAACTATAATTGCATTGTGAAACTATATCTTGAGGTTCTTCAGGTTTAATAACATTACCTTCTGTCTTTGAAGAAGGGAGTATTGTTATTAAAGTACACACAGAATGAGATCCCGAGTATTCTACCTTGCACAAAGAGTTTATGCCACAAAGAAAGGAAATAACACAAGAGAGTTTCATTTAAAAGACAAAATTACATTTCACTACGTCACACTTGCGAGGAGTTATTTGCATTATGTTGTTCAAGGAATCTAAGAATATAATTTATCATTAATTCTATACGGTACTATCACTTGATATAAAAAATCGAAACAATTGAACATAATCAGCTTAGGCATTTACGATTTTACATCTTTTTTTTGTAGTAACTAATTAAAAAAAGAAGCTTTGTGCTTTATGAATGAATAAATTAAACATATTATAAATGTTTTGAAACAAGAATGGATTTTACAGCGTCTAGAATCACGTGATCGATCCCGACATAATTTAATATTATGACTGGCCTACAAGTCGTAATTCTATGTTTGAATATGCTAAGCGTATGGGTGTTATAAATAAAAAAACCACTTCATTACTATTCATGATGTTGAAATGGTTTTAAGAATCAATTAGTAGCATAAATTAAAATTAGTTGAGATAGCAATCACGTTTACGCCAAAACGCTCGGCGTTTGACATATCAATAGATTATTGACTGATAACAAATGTCTAATAGATAGTAAAGTTTAATTATTTTTATGAAATTAAATTATCTATAGTATATTTTGAAGTTAAAATAGTAGAAATAAAAAGCAAAGAAAGTAATCTCAAGCCCATGGATATGCTTAAAAAAACAATTCATTAAAGAAACAAGAGAGAAGGAACACATCCTGAGGAAACCTGCATACGTCTCAGAAGAAATTCAAGGGCGTATGTAGTGCCTAAGAGTGCCATATTCGCACCTTCCCACGAGGGTCCCCGAAGGAGTAGGCAGAGGTGTTACAACACCGACTTTCCACCGAAAAAAAATTTGGTGCCAACGTGACAGATGGTGAGTCCGTCGCCGTCTCTTAGGCACTACATAACGTCTTTGAATTTCTTCTCAGACGTATGCAGATTTCCTCACGATGTTTTCATTCACAGTAAAGCTCGTGGTGTGGCTAATCACTGCACTTAAGTTAGAAAAACTTATTGGTCCAGACCGGTGGGATTCGAACTTGCGTCGCTAGAATAGCAGACAACGCTTCATATCACAAGGTCTCCACGACTCTCTAGCTTATAGAAACTATATCTGAATAAATAGCTACCTTTCTTATTTACATCTAGGAAGAAACTTAGTACAAAATAACACTACTACAGCTGTACAATTGCACCCACTATCTTCTGTGTAAACTCACTCGAGCCAAACAAACACATAGTGGTAGAAATTGTCAATCTGGCTCGGTCGGCGGCTGTTGTGACCTAAAATCAAGCGCAAAATGTCAGTTGGGGGTCACTATGTCCCAAACAAGTTTGTGGTGTCAGATAATTGGATAAGTGCATGAAATTTGAAAATCACTATGCCTTATTCGACTTGTCTTAGGTTCGATAGAAATTTATTCAGAACTGACGCAATCTATTTCGACTCAGGATTAAGATATCACAAGTAAGTTTTGTAATTTTAAACCACATCGGAATTTAATCATTAAAATACTTTTTGTATTCTGTTCGCACAAATAGACTGAAAACACGCCAAAAAAATGAGACTCCGGTTTGATAGTAAATTAAAATAATTAATTATTTATTAACCGATTCATACTTATTAACAATGCAACAGCAACATTAGAAGATGATTAATATACTTATTAATCAAAGACTTTCTTACATCTTTTATGTATTAGGTACTAGACCTCATGAAAAAAAGTATTTTTTAAATTCTTCAATGTAGGTTGCATATAATTTTAAAAGACGAGTTCTCCAAATTGTTTATGGTATATTTTTACTTTTTCTATTGCATTTTTTTGGTAAGACAGATCTCACGGTAAAACTTTTGCACGCAGAAGATGAAGTTCATTTATAGCATTGACTGCTGCATACCTATGCCCTTTTTAACAGATAACATTGGCTATTTATAAATGCTTCATCGATAAAGATCTAACATTTCGTTATCTCGTTGATATTTCTGTTGGCATTTGAGTTTGCGCAATGCATCAATAGGCTGTATTTATGTTGTACCTACTTACTAAGAGATTACTTCTAACAAGCTTAAATGGTGCCGTAAGATGTCATAAGATACTACTTTAGGATAAGTAAGTACAGATATACCTCTTTACATACAAATAACTCTTTAATATATATACCATTAGATAAAAATATATAATTGTAATTTTAAGTGATTTGTATTGGTATTGCTTGCGGCTATAGGCTACGGTGACTGCTTACCATCAGGTGGGCCGTATGCTTGTTTGCCACCTTAGTGGTATAGAAATTAAAACTTCATAGGATTAAAAAAAAAGTGTTTGAAAAAGATTCGGTGGTAGAGTATTTTCTGAGCCCATACAAATGTTACTCATGCATGATATGATTGCTTTTTAGGGTCCCGTACCCGAAGGGTAACCAACCCATTAACTAAGACTCCACTGTCCGTTCGTCTGTATGTCAGCGGAACGGATCTCATGATAATAAAAAGAAAGAAATGAATAAATGTATTTTCTTTCTTTCATAATAGTTAATGCTAGGACTAGCTGGGGACTGCCCTTCCAGAAACATATTACTTGGCTATATCTTAATAATGGCAACAAGTAGATGCGTGAAATGCTCATAGAGTTTGTATTACAATATCTATACATCTATACATACCTATACACATAAATAAAATTGAAGCGTCTGTTTGTAATGTCAAAATAACAGCTATGTACGAAATGCATATCAAAGTAAACACGATTCTAATGACAAAAAAGCAATTAAATTTTTTTTGTCTGTCTGTCTGTCTGTCTGTCTGTCTGTCTGTCTGTCTGTCTGTCTGTCGGTCTGTCTGCCTGTCTGTCTGTCTGTTGGTTTGGGGTAATCTCGGAAACGGCTAGACCAATTTGAACGAGACTTTCACTGGTAGATAGCTAATTTTACTGTGCGTAACATAGGCTACTTTAGTTTTGGAAAAATAACTAGGGTTCCGCAAAATGAATAAAAACCATAAAATTGTGAACAAAATCCGAACGGCTGGACCGATTTGAACAAGACTTGCACTGGTAGATAGCTGATTTTACTGGGCGTAACATAGGCAACTTTAATTTTGGAAAAATAATTAGGGTTGCGCACAACGAATAAAAAACAATAAAATTGTGAACAACACCGAATACGGGAATTATTTGAACAGGACTTTCACTGAAAGGTAGCTGATACTATAAATATAACTTAGGCATATTTTTTTTATAAGTAGTTATTGTACGGAGCAAATGAAATTGTCAAAAAACATAATTCCACGCGTACTAAGTTGCGGGCACAGCTAGTTTTCTAATTTAAAAAAAAAACTAATTTAATATTAAAAACGTATTAATTGCGATTGGTGCAATAGCCGTGTCAAGGGTTCGAACGGCAAAGTTAAGTTTGTCATTTAACCTAGTTTGTTTAAAGTACGGAACCCTCGGTGTGCGAGTCCAACTAGAACTTGGCCGATTATTTTCGCTTATTTTTCTGTATATACAATAAGGCTTCAATAGCGAAGAATTAATTTATTATTAAGGAACATTTTAACGAGTTTATAATACGTATTAAATTTTTTGTGTCAAATATTTCGGCAGCATTCCAACCGCAGTGATCATGGAGAATAAATATAATATTTACAATCATAATAAATAAATTAAAAAAATATGTATTCTCCATGATCACTGCGGTTGGAATGATGCCGAAATATAGAATATATAGTATAGCCGAGACAAACGAACAAACAAGTATCTGAATACATATTAATAATGCATAGTCTGAATGGGCCTTTATCTGACTATGTCAATACAAGATACGTTGCAGTTCATTTTATATACAAATAAAGTTTCAATGTTTTGTCCGAGGAACAAGCCAAAGGCGCGTCATAACAACCGTGTTTTTGCATACAATATGATGTCACATATTATTAAAATGCGATTGACATAATTAAGTAGCATTTACTATTGTTACAAGCAAAACAGCGTATCAAATGTTGAATCTGTTTCTGTCCCATGCGCAAACTGGCTTTGCGGGTCGGCCTGCCATCCACTGCAATATTTTACGGACGTGTTATGTTAATGAGTGGTGTAAGAGCCATTATAAGTTATTATGTCAATCAAACTGTGACAAATTAGCTTTGTATATAGATTCGAAGCTACCTAAGATTTCTTGTTTATTTATGACAAGCGGCCCGCCCGGCTTTGCACGGCCAGCGTTAGCCATAGAAGTTAAGTACCTACAAAACACAATGCATTATACACAAAAACCTTCCTCTTGTATCACTCTATCTATTAAAACACCGCATCAGAATCCGTTGCGTAGTTTTAAAGATCAAAGCATACATAGGGACAGACAGACAGCGGGAAGCTGATGATACTATAAGGAACGAGGTAGTTAGTGGTTAGTGATTTACATTTCCCAAATTAACAGCTCTTATTTAAAAGGTATATTGGATTATTGATATTCTTATCACACGATCCAGACCAACCACGTGGTGGAACTTCGTGCCATTTCACCGAAGATAGCGCTGATGAGTTTATTTTTGGCAAAAAAAATATGATCTCCGATTTAGCCGTCGACTGTGAGTGGCAATAAAATTATCGGGGCTAAGCGCTTAATACCAAGCTTGATTGATGAAGATTATTCTAACGTATCCCTTATTTTTTTATAGGAGATTATCACGCACACCACAAATCTAGATCTTGATAAAGAAAATAGTCGAAAAGAAAAACGTGAATATGGAATATTGATGAAGATAACCTAGCAACAATATTTTCCGTATCCAAAATATTCTATGTAGACTTGTGGCACTAGCTTTAGTAATGTTGTAATTTTTTTGGTAATAATTGGAATGGCACTCTATACTCTCTGCCTACCCCGAAAAAGACTTGGCGTGATGATATGTAAATATGTATGTACGTATGTATGTATGAATATATAATATTCCTGTGGATATAAGCTAAATGAATCGTGTCATTGAATATCTAAATAGATGCATGACTATACCTTTGCATCAAACGTCAAAACTAGTTGCATTGTATGCGTGCATGTGAAGGCGGGTTGCCATACAAGGCACTGCAGCGATCCGAAGCTAGGAATTCCGATTACCTTTGACGTTTTGTAATATATCGAAATGTAGCTTAGCATAGTGTATGGAAAGTTGATGCACTAGCACTACCAACATCACTGTAATTTCTTCATATTTTCAAGAGATAAAAGAGATAATTTACTCATCACTCATAGACAAAGGCTAGTTTCTTTTTCCAGTTAAAGTAGCAATAGTTTATGGTACTATAAAATATATGAAAAAAAAAACATTACTCACTTTCTGCTTGGACATATGCTCGGATATTATTTCTGAATGGCAATAAGAAAATAATATTTTTGATATATTCCGGAAACTCCTTTTTATCACACGATTTTATTAGTTTCACCTTTATGTATGTATGTATGTATCTATCATTGTAACAAAATCTTACAACGTCATCTTTACCGAGGACACTGACCGTTTTGAAAAATTGCACACCGATGACAATACAATTTATTTCATAACTAATCAGAACTGTTACATTTAATATAAACTAACTTTTTCATAACTTGATCCTAGTAATATCCTGAACAAGATCATCAGGATAATTTAATTATGATGCGTGTTTTTGTAGTTTATTTTATACTAGTAAATAATTCGGGATAAAAAATTACTTTAGTACGTGTATCTACAAGTCACGGTCTATCCGCGTACCAAATTTTAATAAATCCATTTTGTCCATTTGAATATTAGTCATATTCAAATTTATATTATTAACTGTATAATTTAATTCCAGCCTTGAGGCGGTGGGTGCACGGGCTATTCTTGATTAATCTTGATTAGCCGTCCACCCGCCAGTGGTTAAAGGCAGTTGGTGGACGGGTCACGACCCATTCAGCATTTCGACCGGCTTCAAAAGTTCAAATTTACATTCATATAAAAATATTCAACGCAGTTCAGAATCAATTGACTTTAATAATTGTGACAGGTGGCAAACCAGACCGTTAACTAGACGTACCTACTTGTCGAGTGGTGTAAAAATATCTTGCCTAAACGAGAACGACATTTCTCAGAACAATTTAGAATAAATAAGTGATAGAAGTAGCACTCTTTAAGTAAACAATTCATTAAGTATTCTATAAATACTTTGAGCGGAAATACTTAGTGTTATCATTGAAATTATATTAAGACTAGCTGTGAGCTTTTCGCGTAAAATTACGCCCGCATTTTGATTTGTATAAAATTTTTAAAGCTACGTATATAAAACGCAGGCTAATTAAGGCTTCTGTAGTACCTAGTTCTAGATATTATCCATGCAAAAAAACTTCAAACCTTTTTGTAATATTTTTGCTTGAAATAAATGTAGTAGATAATGCCTATATGCCTACAGTACAGGGCAAGCTATATTATCTCGAACAAGCTGGTATAACAAAACGACAAACCCATTCGATTAATGCTACATCACCGTTATCTGATAACCGGTATCGGCGTTATCACCATGACGTCATTACGGTAACATTACATCGATACCCGATACGTTAGACAGAATGTCAGATTTTGTTAATCACTATAAACATATCTGCGGGTAACGCTAGAGTAAGCTCGGATGGCGAGAATCGTATTTGTCACAATAAATTATGAACTACTAGGTATTATGTTCTCACTCACTCAACCAATCACGTATTAACTCTTTCACTTGGTAACTGTTTCCCTTAAATTTAAACATATGTGCTTAACAGCTGAAAAAAAATATAGTGGATAAAAAGTAGTATACGTTATCAAAATATTATTTAATATTATACGCTACGACGCCTGCAATTAATCTAAAACGTAAGGTTTATGACGGAAAATAAAAATAATAAGCCAAATGTGGAAGAAAACATTACTGCCCCAATAACCAAGACGGACGTCGCTCTTACGTTATTTTTATATGTGAATGAAAATGTCACACAATTTCCGTGAAAATTCCATGATTTATGGAGGGAAATAAAAAATTCCAGAAATTGTGTCACAGCAAATGGTAGAATGAATGTAGTAGATAGCTAAATCTGTAAGCAATTTGCAGTCACTAGTTACCAATGTGAAAGGTGAATGTGAAAGAAAGGGTCTCCGTCTTAATGCAGGGAAGACTAAGGTACTGGTGTTCGAAAGAGATGAATTTATAAAATACGTAGCTAATACAGTGGGCTAACAACTACAGGTGGATTAGAAGTGGTGAACATAGCTCAGTGACACGCAAGGCTGTAGGGAAGGGATGTTAAGGATATTTTTAAGCTAATTCTTGTACTTAAAACCTAACGGGAAAATAGGTACAATCTACAACTATGGCAATATTAATATGAAGATGATGTATAGCCATAAAGATCTAATTATATATCCACTGATATGAAAAAAATATATAAAACACTTTTGCTGTTCACTTGAGAAGCATCATAAATTTCACGAAGTCTCAAAGATTATAAAGTTAACTCATAAAATGAGAAAAGAATCTTGTTAAGGAATTTCCTTAAAAGTTAAAGAATAAAATTATGTTAATTGGCCGCCGCCGTGAAATAATGTGCAATTTTTTTAGCTCTTCGAAACAGCCATTTTTTGATGAAAATATACTATAAATAAATTCATATCATAATAAATTCCGACATAACCTATGACTTTAAAGATACATACATACATTAACATCACGCCAAATCCCTCACCGGGTATTCAGAGAGTATAGAGCGCCTTCTTAAAACATTTGTCTGCAAAAGTATTGTTTCTAATTAAGATAGTAGAATAGAGTCCGGAAGTAAGGGACTGAAGTTCTCGAGGACGCTTGGAAACGAACCATTGTTCTTCGCAGAAGTGAAGAGCACCGGTACTATGTGCACATCTATGTCATTGTCGGCACTACTTATAAACCTTAGTTGCTTTGACACGTACACGTACCTATACTGAAATTCAAACACCGTCTTTATGACGTTAGAAATAATGTAGCTAGGAAAAGTTGACGGGCTCTGATTCGCCACGTGACATAATGATATGAATAACACGCATCATCTAAATAAACAATATTAGTATCATTTATGTCATTTATCGTGGCAAAGGTAAGACATATATCTCTTTATTTACAACAAATTAATTTAATATTATTTTAATTTTTTAAAGTGATGATTACAAATTATAATATTTCAATACAATCAAGGAGAATGGTGTTACCAGCTATTTTGTTTGTCACCGTACGATGTTGCCCAGAAGTATAATTCTCTGCAATGCCATTAAACAAAGGATCTAAATAAAAGATATTAAGAATGCCTTCATTTCAATGTCAAACGTTTCAACGTGTCTCTTAAAATGAGCGTGTTTGATACGGGTATCAGTGTCTGTAATTTCAGACATTTTGACAACAGGATAATAGTCCATTGGTTATTTTCAATACTAATATACTTATACTAATAATATTATAAAGAGGAAAGATTTGTATTTTTGTAAGTTTGTATTGAATAAGCTCCGAAAGTACTGGCCCTTTCACCTTCTTTCACCGTTAGTAAGCTACATTTTCACTGAGTAACATTGGCTTTATATTATACTCGCTTCCCGCCCAGGCTTCGCACGGGTAGACAAAATATTTGATTAATGTCTACCCGTGCGAAGCCGGGGCGGGCCGCTAGTTATTAATATAAAAAAGAGATTTAAATCTAAATACGCCTAAATATATATCCTATCTGGGACTGCAGCTGTGACCAGTAACGTGCTCTTGACTAAATTGACAACACTGTTCCCCGGCTTCCTATAACGTTTTACACAGTAAAGGGAGAGGAAAGATAAATGAAACAGGATGCATTAAAATTATTGGTTATACAGGACAGGTGACTGTAAATACTCACCTATGACATAGGAGTACCCATCTAGCGTGAGCACACATTTTCTTGGTGCTCCCGATGCAGACCGATGCCTGAGCGTCCGCGGTGCGGCACCTAAAGCTCTACCTCCGCCAGGATCACTGTGACACTTGTGTACCAGCTCTTTGTCACCCACATCACTGCTGCCGTCAACGGAGCCCTGCCTACTGCCTTCCAGCAGCGCTTTCCCTCGCCGCATCATCACATCATACGCTATCTCCGATTAAAACATCATCACTCACAAGTCACTTCAATTCACTCACTGATCACTCAAGAATCTCAGGATATGTTTATGATTTCGGCACTGGGTTTGATATGTTGTAAGCCCGTTCATATATTAGAGATTTGCCATTGGCATTTTTATAACCTCACTGATCTAAAAATAATTAATCGAAATTATTGCTCCTTTGCGGAAGTTTTTTTTATTTATAACGTCAATACCGCGAGTTGTTGTAAATACGCGGCAGTTAATGGATTTAATGGTTTACTTTCGTCGATTTGATTTATCTAACAACGATTGTCGATAAGATATATCTAAATCGTTATCCGATTGTTAAATTGATTGAACAGCCGTATTTATCATCCTTAATGATGATTTACTCGTTTCCGACCAAATTAGTAAAGAAAAAAAAAACACCAATACATAAAATTTATTATTTATTATTGGAGATGTGATTCGATTAATCCATTCGTAAGGAACATGTTAGTATCGAACGAGCTAGTACATATTATACATACGAAGTTGCACTTTAATTGCTTTCTCTTATACTTTATTTAAGCCTTGAACTTTGCCTGTGACGGAGTTGTGCCTGAGTATTCACCTCTGCTAGAGTATTTTCCTATTCCAACGTAAGTCGCGTCAATTGTATGAACCTTCAAATAAATGGTTCTTTGTTCTTCAGGCTAATACAGCATAAAAGAATCTCTTGTTTGTCAGTTAGCAGCCAAACGAAAATACAAATCTCTGCATTATTGTTCGCAAACAATAAAACCATTAAATATTCATCTCGTTAAAGTTTAAATTTGAACTTCATAGATTATCCGACTGTGTCAAAACCGTGTAATGAATGTTTAGCATAACACAGGTGGAAACACGGAAATCTATTTGAAGGGACTGAGTGTGGTTTTTCCGCCATAGTAACGCAGCACGGGGCACCCATAAAAATGTTGCGTCACGGCCCACGGTCGGGGGTGGTGGTCCCCCCACTTGTAAACAGATTGTGACGTTGTCCACCGGACTGTGCCAAATCGTGACCAACAGGTGGTCCCGTTCCTGATGTCAACTCCAAAGTTCATACACTTTACTCACATTTTTTAATTAATAAAAAAAAATTGGGATTGTTTTTAATATGCCGTGTATGTGATATCGGACATGTTCGGACGGAGCGATCGCCGAGAAATGTCGGTCATGACGCAAGCACGCCACCGTACCGCGTGGAAGCCTGCGCGCGACTGTCGCTTCGCTGAGCCACATGCTACGCCCGCCACAGGTAGCTGCTGATTACTGAGCACTTCAAGTTCCAAATTCAAAATCCCCGGGATATATATTGAGCAATGTCTTTCACTAAGCACTCAGTTTAACTTGCTAGTTATGGTTGTACTGTTTTCTTGTATTTTTATCAATAATACCTGCCATGTTCTCAAACTTTCGGTATTTTTTTGAGTTATTGGGGTACTTGACATTTCTTTTGTGCAAGTAATGTTCATACTAACTTCACATTAACTATTGAAACCATGTCAATCTATGTCCTTAATTTTCTTTCAGATTTGGTCACCCATCTCAAGTCTGCTGCAGATATTCTTATCTAGCTTGGTCACTCTACACACCTATCTCACCTCTGCCCAACGTCCGCGTCAGTAAAATCGCTTCGGTTTTAAACATACTTTGGAATAGATTAGTGTGACAATGATAGATAACGTTCAAAGTACTCATTTATGGAATGGAATCTCAGGGGTAGTTTTCCTAAATTAGTGCAGAAGTTTTTCGGGAAAAGTGTATACGGCATTTTCTTGTTGCTTCCTTCGTAGTAAACGTGTAGGCAATGCGTTATACTATAGTATCATATATAATAAATATATTATGTTATGCTATAAGTAAGCTTCTTACCGCAGATGCTTAGGTTATAGATGAGATGTCATATCTCAGTTTTGGTTTTTAAGGATCTGACTCTTTAAGAAAGATGTAACGAGATTTTCGCAGGCGCGATTATTGGCCCTCATTTACTCATGAACTCCTGGCATTGTAAGCGTCCCTTGGTACGGTATTTGCTTCCCATAGTTTCCCACATACAAAAAGAGAGGTAGGGCGATTTGGGATTTCCCGTGGGTTTTCCCATTTAAATTGGAGCCGCCCGACTGGGGACTGTACCTCCACCTTACAGACGACCGCAGTGAAATAACACTACTTGATGTAGTGTTGTGTTTCTGCAGTAAGTAAGGTTGCATTTGCTCCAAGAGGATACGCTGGGCTAGTAGTAATGCTGCTAGCACAGTGAGTCCTCATCAACAACGTGATACCCCTGGTAATTCTAGCGGCTACAGGCTACGGTGACTGCTCACCATCAGGTGGGCCGTATGCTTGTGTGCCACCTTAGTGGTATAAAAAAAATACAAAATATATCAATATTGTGATTTAATTGGTATAGCTGCTATATCATAAAAACGTTATAAAATAAATAAATATGCTCCGAATAGTCACGAGTCCCGTAATAAAACTGAGTCAATAATTAATTGATTTCATTATTATGGTTTAACTATATGGAAATATCTACATTAATGATGTGTCAGTACCTACAGGCTTCTAGATTGATAGCTTGTTAAGAGCAACTCAGTAATAAAAGATACGAATGAACCATTTTATCAATTACCAGATTAAAATAATAACCATATTTTGCTGTATCTTCAATTATTATATATTTTGATAGCTGAATTTAATTACCGTTATAAATTGGCCGGTGGGTAATTATTCAGTAACAATTATTTTAAGGGTTCTGTATTTCGAACGCGACCGTAGCCATCAAAAACCATTTTATTAGTTTATCAGCACTGTTGGACTAATTGTTGGTCTAACAAGTATAAAGTTTGAAAACTGTATACCCGACTATGGAAAAATGGAAAAATATACCGGCGCTAAAAACAAAGGAATGAAAACAGTTAAAATCGGGGATTACACGGTCGAATTCCTCCTGTTATTGATATCGGTGAGTGTGGCCTATGTTACCCGGGCCATAGTAAAGATTGTCACATTATTCACCAAAATTATGATCATCACGGATGAATAGTTTACGCGCTGTGTTCCTTCACAGCATACATACGTACCTTTATTAATACCACTACGGTGGTAACGTACAGTCCGCTTGATGGTTAGCGGTTACCTAAGCCTATGGACGCTTGCAACACCAGGGGTATCACTGACCCATTTTGGCCTACGACCTACCTTTTGTCGGGTAAAAACTTAAGCGTGTTCCAGCCGTAGTTTTCCCATGGGAGGGGAATTTCATCATGGGTTCTTAAAGTAGGCGGTGTCACAAGCGTCCATAGGCGAATATAACCGCTAATCTTCAGACAGACCGAACGGTTCCTTGCCACTAAGAAAAATTATATAAAAGTTTGTAAGTACCTAATTGCGGTATACTGAAATGCCAGTAATATCTGAGAGCATATTAAATTTGAGTGGCCTCCGATTTAAAGGCGATCTTGGTGCCAATTCTGTTGTTCAAAATTACTAAACATAACTAATTTGACAGGTCTAAAAATATTGCCATCCTTATTTAACCTTGTGCATGAGAAAGGGATAGCAAGACTTTCAGACCTGTCAAATTAGTTTAGTTTAGTAATTTTGTACAACCCAATTGGCACCATTTTATTGTTACAAACAGTTACAGGGGCCGTCAAACTTTGAATCACGTTTAGGTATTCAGATTTATACTGAAGCATATCGTCTTCGAACAAAGAGGTAACACGCTTTTTACACCGTGAATACTAAAGAATAACAGAGGTTTTTGTAAGGATTGTTTTAAGACATGCCCGATCACGTGACAGCTGTGTTACCTACCGGACGAAGGGGCAAGAGTTAATCACGTGCTTCCCCCGGAGGTGAAGGAATAATAAACAAGTACGTAATCATTGAGTTAGACGGCTTGGCAACTACTCAGTTGTTTGTTTTATATATGTATATTTATATGCTGCTACTCGACTCTACATAATGGTTAAGAAGAAGAATATAATATTGAGATAAATGTGTGAAATTGTTAATTAATGTGATGCAAGCTGCATAACGAGACACACAATTGATGACAAGCTTTTTTTGACATAAAGGATTTGTTCCGTACTCAAAAATATTTATTAAAAGTAAGGTGGCTTTTCGTTATCCCGTTCCCAAAAGCCACCCAACTCATTCAGATGCAGATCAATACAATTCAGAACGAACTGCTGTTTTTAATTACTTACCGAAGCACATAAGTTTTTTATAAAAAATAATTTAAAAAAAGGCGTGTTTTAAAATGTGACTTGTAGAATTTGACACATTCTACTGTTATGGTACTCTTATACATTGTAGTCTTCCTGGTCCATGGACGGCTTTAAAACACCTTTTCTCTAACCTAATAACAATTTGCAAAGCATGGCGGAACCGCAGTAAACTATATTTAGTGAAATAATTTACATTTATTGTAATAACACTACTTTGATGTAATGTTGAGTTTCTGCTGTAGGTAAGTAAGGTTGCCAGTGCTTCACGAGGATACGCTGCGCTAGTAGTAATGATCCTAGCACAATGAGTCCTCAACAACAACAGGGTTAACAACTTATTAGTGATATCCCTGGTATTGCTAGCGGCTATAGCTTTCGGTGGGCCGTATGCTTGTGTGCCACCTTAGTGGTATAAAAAAACTGTAATCCAGCTAGCAATCTTTAAAACATGATGATTTACTCTATTTTACAAATAATTGGGTCGCACTAATCATGGATTAGTTAAACAAGAAACTATAGTTATCCGCCTATGCTTTGATGTTATGACGAGGGTGCGAAAACTTATTCTACCAAAGGGATAATTTGTGTGAGCCATTTGTTATACTTGGACAAATCTTGTGAAGATTCCTTTGTTTAGATGTGGACTTAGTTACAACATTAATAAGTTAAGTTGTACGAATTTCCAAAGAACATGACCATAAAAATAATATGTCGAATACCTACATTTATATTAAGGGAAAAAATTGCAAGAAAAAAATACCGTTGACTAATTACCGCATTGATTGTCCTTTAACATATTTGGTATTTAAGTCCGTTACCAATTAACATATTTGGTATTTAAACTTATACCAGCATATTAGGTGACATGCGTAAATCATTAATTTCGGTAAAATATCAAGCACGAAATATTTAATGCTGTCAGTAACAAAGGAACAGCACTTTCAACATAATTACAGAACACAGCCAGACATTGTAAGCCCGCACACACCCGCTAATTGGATCAATGGTAAGCCAAAGTTCGCGTGCGAAGGTACATTCGAACCAGCCTACTACTGCTAACAATTTGTTTTATCGCCCCAGACAGAGGGTTTAAGTTAACCCTATTCAGCACGTAGCCAGGATGTCGATAAGATAGTTTGGGTTCTCAAGTCTGCAGGTTTTACGTTGCAGTTTGGATTTGTTCGTGATTTTAAATGTGGAAAACGTTCTAGAATTTCAAAAGACTAAATGAATTTGAGAAATAATGTTGCCTACATTAAAGAGTTTCGGTAAATTCTGGGATTTTATTTGTTAACGGTGTATATTTTAAATAAATTCGAGTATACACTACGCTAGTAGCAATGCTGCAGGCATAGTGAGTCCTTATCAACAACAGGGTTGTCAATGCATAAGTGATACCCCTGGTATTGCTATAAGCTACGGTGACTGTTTACTATCAGGTATGCCAGACGCTTGTGTGCCTTAATGATATCAACATACAGAAGGTATGTATTTACAGTTACCTAAGTTGGGCATTGTAAATTAGACAAACCTTACAAGCTAAAGCAGCTTGTTAGGCAAAGATTATATGTAAACGAAACGTTATATCCACCAATGTTGACTTTATATGTAAATTATCTACCAATCTCGTAGCAGTAATAAAATAATTAATACTTCTGTCATTATAGAACATTTAATACCAAATAGTATTTCGGTAGTTTTCATAATATAAAATTCTAATGTGAAAAAATCGTAGCCGATGGGAATCAAATATGTGACAATACTAGATTATTTTTTAAATAACCCGAATGTATAAATAACGACTCCGAAATTAGACATATTTGTAAGATAGAAACGCAAAAATATTTATATCTATTGATTCTATCGAAGACTGATGCTTGAGTTTGTGCCAAGAAAATAGTTGTTTCAAAGCTCAATAGAATATGAATTATTTCGATACTACTAACGCCATCGCCGTCAGTGCGGTGAAAATCGGAACTAAAATAAGTGCGGCGCTTTCCGCAAGCTTTCACTTACCAATCGTATAAGTGGCGCCATCTATCTGAAAAGTTGCGCTCTTGCACTTCTTAAAGATCTTGCCGCTCACCACCTGCCGCATCGCACTGTCATGGGACGCAGGGTTCGATGCTATATCCCGCCGCATCATATGACTGGCGGTATTGTCGAACCTGTTCCTCAGCTCCTCGAAAGACAAGTCGGTCGACAAATCTGGCGATTTGTCGCGGAACCGACACACTTGCCCGCATAACTGACCGCTCTGAGATTCAGCCGTTTTTTTGTCCATTTTGTCCGAAACACTGGCCACTGTCACTCAATCACCACTCGACACGAACATTGTCACAGTACGAAATGTCACTAGAAATGAGAAAAAACTATTGTTATATAAGTAATTTGGATACTTAAAAGAAACTTTTTTTTTATTTATTCGGCTTTTATATTGCGAGTTTATTTGTTCTAAAATAACATTTATTGAGTAGCTTGTTAAGTAAATTCGGTAAAATTGTTTGAAAACTCAACGATGTGTGAATTGGCGTTCTACACTCCCTGCCTACCCCGTAAGGGACATTGCGTTGTGGTATGTATGTCATAAAAATATAAGTATGTATGGTATTATCATCTCCATTCATTGTTATAATAAAATAACCAACCCTGTAATTAGAGGTACAGTTCCCAGTCGGGCGGCTCTAATTCAAACGGGAAAACCCACGGGATATCCCAAATCGCCCTACCTCTCTTTTTAAAAGCTCATGGTGTGATTAATCACCGGATTAACCACCATGAGCTTTTAAAAGATAAGTACTTAAGCTTACGCTTAAGAACAGTCACTTAAGTTTAGAAAAGCTCATTGGGACAGGCCGGGATTAGAACCTGGGCCCATCAGATATAATAATAATATAATATAATATAATGCTTGGACATTATCACACAGCGCCATCTGGCCCCAAACTAAGCAAAGCTTGTACTATGGGAACCAGTAGCTGATATAATACTTATATACTTTTTTTTTTTGTAAATACATATTTATAATACATACCAAACACCCAAACGCAAGGCAAACATATTTGTCACATAAATGTTTGCCCTGGCGGGAATCGAACCCGCGACCTCTAGCGTAGCAGTCAGGTATACTAACCACTAGACCAGCGGTCTCGATGACAGGCCGTTGCTTCAACCACAAGGCCACCACGGCTTCAATCTTGGCTTTCCACAGCTTCTTCCTTTACTCACACTCGTATATGTACTGTGATTCTAATTGCTTACTTAAGTACATATATATTAATAAATTCATTAAACGCTGCGCCCCAACAATTTTTCCAACATATATGAGCTATCATCATGACTGGTCGTATCATGAAATCAACCTAATGGGCCATTGTAAGTTTTTGTGAGCTACTAGTTCAATACAGGAAATTAATCAAGCTAATTTATTGACTACGTATACACAGCGGAGGTATTTTGATGGCAATAAATTGATTAAGAATCTATTTAATGTATTTAGTAGAGAGTAAATTCATAGTAAATACCTACTTAGCAGTATGTTATAATTCAATAAAATACCTTGAACCTTCTTTATTTAATTTATTTATTTAATATAATGTACATAATTAGAATGTAGACATAACTGCTGTTTGGATTAAAAACTTAAAATAAACTAAACTAAGAAGTACAAAACTTACCTACACGTAAAATAAATGTGAAATGTAAATAAATGAAGCTTTTAATGGTTAGGTACGTAGAAGATAAAATAAAATATTTGGTCGAAAAAGGAAAAGTTCGGTGTTTCATAAAGTGTATTTGATTTGATTTAATATTTGTTTTAATTTGACTTAATATAAGATTCGGACTTCAATGATACAATAAAATAATGGATCTAATGAAATTAATATCGTCTGCCCAAACGAAAACGTGAAATTTATAATCCGTTCTATGATATTAATTAGAATGCATATTTAACTTACTCTCATATTGTTATATGAGAGTAGAGAGTAGATTATTCTTATTGTATGAGAGTATATCACACTGCACAGCTATGCAACAGCATAAAATTGATTAGGTATCCCCTACTAAATGTATGTTTTCTAAGTTCGCTACTTTGTACAGGCCTTTGGTTACAGTGTCACAGATTTCTAACATATCATGTATGTGTTTCCCATGTAAAACACCAAGGACTTGTAATTCTTAACAAGATAGGCATGGTTACAACCGCTTTGAACCGGACAGATACTATGTAGCACACTTAGAATATATTTACAGTGTGTACATCAATGATACTGGTTGCGGGTTTGTGTACTTGTTAAAAGTTTGTTTTCATTACGTATACTATTTTTAGAGCTCCCTTCTTACTGATTACATGTGGCAACGTTGTTTTCGCCGCTAATGTTGATTTGGGCTATTTAAATAACCCTTCAAGAACAGATCTTAGTATTTTTCCTTGAAAAAAAATACCCATATTATGAGCTAGTGATGAGATTTCGTTCTATTAAATTAATTGTCACTTTTTATGTTTGAAAATAATATAATTTAGATACGCTGTCGGAAATACACGTTTATAAATCGAAAGAATGCTACTATAAATCGTAGTGAAAGAAAGAAAGTGTGTATGTGTGTAGTGGTATGAATGAAGGATAAAATATTTTGTGTGAAATTTACTATGTTCTCTCTAAGTCAGAGTTGAGTAGGTACTACAGCTATGTCGCTAAAGAGCTGTTAGTTAACAATGAGTTCAACATTAGGAAGACCGTTTCCTAGCTTAGTTCCCTTCAAATAAAACAAGAGTTTTACAGCTCCATTTCATTATAAATGTAACTTATTGAAACAGATGCGTAACCATTCGAGTAATCAAATGAAATTGGGCCATAAACCATACAAGCGAATAAAAGGGCCATTATATCAACTTAATGAGTTCCGTATTAGGCAAAGAATTATTAAGAAGGGCCTGCACGCACATATATTGTATGTAAGGAAATGTATCTTGCAGAACTATTATATTTCTAAACAAGTAACTTACCGTGAGTTCTACTACTTTTCCGCCGAAAACAATTAGGAATCATTAAGTATTTTTTTAAGTGTGTACACATTTTATTCTGATATTGGTACTAATTCTGTTTTACGAAATCATTAAACTACTAAGTGTAGTTTAATTTGACAGGACTTAAAGTATTGTCATCTTAATTTAATCCCACACATGACAAAGGGATATCAAGTGTTAAAAATCTGTCAAATTAGTTTAGTTTTGTGATTTTGAACAACAGAATTGACACCACTATAAAATTAGAGTAGATAAAAAGTTAAAGTATTATACTATTTTAATTCCCGGAATTACCTCATATGACATCGAATCGTTAGGTTAGATGATGATTTTTACATAGCATGATGGTCATCATGGTCACCAAATTTAATAAACCAATAGATTCTCTTATGAGATCATGTTTTATTAAACCATGTATTAAATAGGTAAAGATTTTTATCTTACTCTAAAGCATTATATACAAAGAGGAACGTAAATCTGAACGATTCGATCATTTCACTCGTTTTGGTCATAAACCGAACGTTGTATGATCGATGTGGTTGCATAATTTGATGCGCATCTTCCGTTCGTGGCCGCAAAATATTGAAGAGCTGATACATACATTCATCAGTTTGTATCAAATATGTTTCCATTGTCTTCCTTATAGATTCAATACATCAATAAAATGATGTATTTTATTAGTAGTTCGCACATCTTTTAAGGCCCATTTGACATTCATATTTTTGATTAAAATTCTAGCAATCATCCTTTTAACGAACACGATAAGGCTATATGCCATATTGGTGGACTCCACGTGCTTTCTTTAATATAATCTCAATCCAAACAGTTGAGAGCCGTAGTCACCAAATTTTGTGCTCCTAGCTGCAGCACCGCAAAACCGGTGTATACTGTGACATCCACAATTAAATGCCTCATTAAGGCTATAAATTAAAAAAAGGAATTTCATATTTATAACAAGACATATTCAATACAAAAAAAACATATTAAATGTATTCTGAAACTCTCAGTTCAAAGCCAACGGATAAAAGTAAATAGATTCTGACAGGCTTGCGTGGTTAAACCCATTTGCTTATCATCTGCGACTTGAAGATAGAGCCTTGTAACGTTATGTTTACACCTTGCCTATAGGCTGTTTGTAATTACGGTCTCAGTAGCTTGATTACGTATGTTTGGCAATTAAGTGTCAAATTGAAATCGCATACGGCTTTGAGTCCTATTATTATGGTTTGTCAGCTACAGTAGTAGTAGATTGTACGTCTGAAACAAGTGTTGTGGTGTAAATGGTGTAATGGACAGATTTCACACGCGAGAGCCGTTGAAATTGCTCTTAACCTGATATCCCACTTAAATCCGAAGGTACCTTGAGTGAGGTCAAAGGATTTCATTAAAGGTAGGTTTAAAGGCAGAATTTATAACTGTACATAGGATGTAAGACGCGGCGGCCGGAAGATTGTGGCTTAACGCAATTCCGGCGGCGCTCTCTCGGAAAAATTATATTAAAAAATATAATTTCGAAATTAGCCATTTTTACATTTTATTTTAGGCTATTTTTATTATGTTCTGAATGAAATATGGTTACCTGTATCTGTATTTTGTATCTTTGGAAATATTTACATTTATAAGTACCTTCTTTACTTTAAGTTCTTATTGTGGTTTAACTAATTCAATCCTATAATCTGGCATGTACTTAATTATATTGCTATGTTCATGGCCCGCCGGATGGTAACCGGTTACCGTAGCCTATACACGCTTTCAACGCAAGCGACTGCGCCAAAATTCTCACCACTCCTTTCTTGAAGAACTATGCTAATTGGGGAATTCCTCATTAATCCAGGAAAAAGCAACATTAATACTAAACTAGTCAATAGAGTAAACAATAGAAGTTCAGTGCAATATTTAAGTTCTAGAACGAAAATGGAAACAAAAACGAAGCACCGTACATTATCTTCTTGCGCAAGGAATTACAAAAAACTCGTATCAACGCGAAGTGAGACGAATAGTCGTGCAAAAGTTGAGTAAACGTTTCTAATGAAATAAATAATGGTCGGCGTCACAAGGACACTTAGAGAAAACCTTCTTGAAGATATACATTTTAAGATGCCATATAAAAACGAGAAAAGAAATATTGCGACGGTTTTATTTTTTCCAAATTATTTATGTAAGCAAACGGGAAATCTAACTAATAACAATAGTAATTATGTATATTCATGCTTATTTTTTAATACACTCGATTATGACACTGCATATATACTTTTTATTACATCGATATTCTCTGGCTATAATATTACTAGGCATATTCTTATTCTCACAATTACAAAAACGTCTGTACGTGCTCTCTTTTAACACCTTTCAGTCATCACCAGACTAGAATAGATATATTATGATGTCATTAAACCTCCTGGTCCTCTGCCGTTGAATGTACGGTTCGAGTTTGGTATGGAATAAGTATAAGTGTAGAATGCAGGGTCGGTCACAATATGGGTAGTTATTTAGTGTGATGTAACCTTAGTTAATTGACCCATATTTTGTCCTTTGCACCTATCAGGTTATACATAATTTATGATTAAAACAAGTTTAAAACGTATATAAAATATATATGATTTTGTTAAGTTATTTATATTCCCCTCAATTCGTCAATATGATATGCTACCGAAAAATCGAGCGTTATTCATCCAAACTAATTTAACATACTTTATACAAAAACCAACACACGAAGACTGATTCCAGTCAAATGTTTCAAAGAAACTCGTGGTAATTCCGAAATAAACTTTTCAAGAAAGAATACAGTCATGCCTACGTCGAATTACTGACGTCACGAGAGCCTAATTACTTACTTCGATCAAAAATAAACAGAACAGACATGACGTGGTCGAATCTAGTACACTTTAATGAATTCTTTGTGGATTGCAAGAAGATTATCAAAGTAAAAATACACTGCAGTGACGTGAGAGTTCGACCACTACGCAATTGGATATTCCAAAATAGCTGCGTGCGAATGCAATTTCTGATGAAATATCGATGCGAGATTCCAAACAACTGGGATAAGCGAGCTTTGACATCAAATTAATAAAAATCTGTTCCTAAGTTCAAAAGCAGATTCTGCAAAATAGCGCTCCTCAGAGCTTATTCCGAAAGCGGGATTGCGGCGGCGCCGAGAATATGAATGTACTTAAAAATCTATGCATACAAAATACATTTGACTTTGTAATAAAGACATGGTTCTAGAATGTAATAGATTAAAGAACGTAGAACCTTCTTACTCAGACCATTAAGAGTCAACGTAGCGTTGCATACTCCCGGTATATGATAGTTGTCTTCTCCTTTCACTAACAAAGATGATACTAAATCCCAATCAGCTATACATGAGACAACGTTTAACAAAGGCATTTTCCGATGTTCGCTGATAGGCTCTTTCTTAGGCTCGATGTGTGTTAAATACTACGGCTGTTTGTTGGAAAATTTGCTAAGCATACCTCGTAAAAAGCAGTGGTGGCCTTCTGGTTGAAGCAACGGCCTATCACCTGATAGGCCCAGGTTCAAATCCCGGCCTGTACCAATGAGTTTTTCTAAGCTTAAGTACAGTGATTAATCACACCATGAGCTAAAAAAGAGAGGTAGGGCGAATAGGGATCTCCCGCGGGTTTTCGTATTAATATTGGAGCCGCCCGACTGGGCACTGTACCTCCGCCTTACAGAAGACCGCATTTAAATAACACTTCTGTGTTGTTTCTGCGGTAAGTAAGGTTTCCAGTGCTCCGGGAGGATACGCTGGGCTAGTAGTAATGCTGCTGGCACAGTGACTCCTCATCAATAACAGGGTTGGCAACTCGTCAGTGATATCCCTGGTATTGCTAGCAGCTACGGTGACTGCCTACCATCAGGTAGGTCGTATGCGTGTGTACCACCTTAGAGGTATAAAGAAAATAAAGATTTATCGTACGTCAAAGTACGTACGCTCCGCAATATTTAGACTAATCAATCGGAACCGAGGCGTATGGAATCCGAACATCGACAGAACAGTTTATTTTCACTATGTAGTTGTTTACGATGTTACTGCGTACACACACGTAAATGTCACTCCTAATCAAATGGTAGCGGATACAACTGAAATAAATGTTACTATTGAATTACGTACAAGATTTGTGTGAAGAACTGATATTAATAATCAAGTTAATAAGAGATAGAAAATCTTTATAAAGAAGATTTAACGTTCGTTCCGTGTAGTTGGTACTATTCTGCAAAATCTGCATTTGAATCCAGAACAGATATTTGGATAAGCCTTAGCAAGAAAAGCTTTTGGCTAAAAGCTTTTCTTGCTAAGGCTTACTATGTATTCGTATCGCTTCGATTATTTTTGTACTGAAAGATGAAGAGCGGTGCGACGGCGAAAAGTGATGTTCTCGCTACCAGTACCCAGGTGTCCAAAGCTGCATTTCGATAAGTTAAAAGGCTGACATCAAAAAGAGGTACTACGAATTTTCACTCTGATATTTTAGAAAATAGCATACCTGCAGTGTTTAAATGTTAGCGAACATGCCGAATTTTTTAATGCCAGACAAATCTGAGACCACATGAATTTTGAGCGGACTCCGATTTTACATGCGAAATTGTAAGTAGACCTTTATATGGTTGACGCTTCAAACAGTTACTGTCTTCAAAATTTGAATGTCGTTCTATATTTGGCTACCAATAAGGTAACGAACGCTATTTACAAAACAGGTACCTGATGAAATATATGTTGTTTTAGATAATTACGCAGATATATACCTACCTTTAAATAAACACAAGCTGAAATCCTCGACCATGTTAATTTAATTGTAAGCAAATAATCGCTATGAAGGCATGTTCGCTTGTAACATACTTGAAATAAAATCAGCGATCAGATTGTGTGGTGTATTTATTGGCAAAGAGACAAAATACAGCTTCGCATTAATTGTGTTACTGTCACCGTCTAGTTGTTCGAAAAATCTCAGTATTAATTACTTTTAGGACCATCTGAGACTACTTAGTCTTGATTTAAAACATCTGGACATCTTTAATATACTAATCCATTTGGAAATGGAAATTCATGCCGAATTTCTCGTTTATAAGGAAATTCCTTGAGTAGATGGCATTTCATAAAGATGCTGATGACATCGCACTCTCTCATTCTATCTTAAGTGTAATGAATGTGATAGCTACAGGTTTCAGGAAAAATACTTTAAAAATCACGAGATGTTCGAGGATATCATGGTTTATTTTATGACGTTTCAGCTTTAGCATGATTGATTGATTAGCAAACAGAAAAACATCTATAAGCACTTATTATAATTTAAAAATGGGATTTGATGACAAGCTTCCTACCTGTATGTAGGTTCTATTACTAAACATTTTGCAGGGAGTGTGTCTGAAATTCAATTACTAGAGGGCACCAGGATCACAGTTGCGGCGGGACAAATAGGATATTTGCAAATAGATGACGTTGCGTAAATATGTAGGAAAATTTCCCAACACATTTCGTACCTGGTTGATGTTCACTATTTCGGTTCAGTCTCCATTAAATTCTACCTACTCTGTTAAGAAGATCTTTATCAATAATACTCATAATGCTTGGACATTATCACACAGCGCCATCTGGCCCCAAACTAAGCAAAGCTTGTACTATGGGAACCAGTAGCTAATTTAATACGTATATACTTTTTTGTAAATACATACTTATAATACATACCAAACATCCAGACGCAAGGCAAACTTGTTTGTCACATAAATGTTTTCCCTGGCGGGAATCGAACCCGCGACCGCTAGCTTAGCTATTAAGAATATAGTCTAGGAGCCAGTGACAGATTTTCATGACCAAGTCCCTCCCAATCAAACATTTGTAAAATGCTTTAGGGATTTATACCATGAATACTCGCGACCGTCAGCTGCGACTCCGTGAGTGGGGCGGGCAGTGGCAGCCTCCCACGCATGGAGAAAAAAAAAAGTTTTTCAGTCATTTCCTCCCATTTGAAATGAAATTTGGCAGATTATAGTTTACCTAGTATTTTAAAGAAAAAACAAAGTCAGCTGACCATAATATGGTGGATTATATGTCAGCTGGCTGCTTGAACATGAAAAAAATATATTTATATTTTCAATTATTTCCTCTCAACAAAAATTTACCTTGTGGTTTTTTATATGTTACTATGAATGAAAATTAATGTCAGCTTGCTGTATCTAAGTGGAAAGTTTGTCAGCTGGTACCTTCAAAGGTGTAACGCAGCAACATCGATCACCTACTGTATCTTATGAAAAAAATCAGCTACAGTAGTGTAGCTGATTTTTTTCATTATTTTCTTTTACATCTAAATACTGTTATTTTACTTCGATAATTTTGTTGGGTGGATTGAGGTTCATACTTTCCGAATGTTCTGATTGTGAAAAAGGTAATCCCGCTGTACCTACTGCTCTTAAAGTACAATAAATACAATTACGAAAGTGCTGTGACCTAACCATACCCGGAAATCTCTACGGTCATTCATTAGCTTTGAATTGACAATATTATGATACAATATTCGAAATTAGAATTCCATTCAATCATCAAATCAAAAGTTCATTTAAAAAGAGATGGGTTTTTAATTTAAACATAAAGTAAACATACCTTATAAGTATATTGAAGCCTGTTTAAAATGACAAGTCATCTAGTTTGAAGTGCGCCTCAGCCCTTGAAAGCAATTTAAAATTCGGTTCGTGTGCGACCTCGATTGTCGTCCCGTGCGAAGCTTCTTACAGATTGATCAAAGTTGCTTACGTCACTTCCCATAATGTAGTCAATTTCAAAGTTTTCCCTTAAGATCTTCATATTATGGGGGCTTAAGATACAAGAGTATTTCCATGTTTATTATCAAGTCGAACAGGTAAACTGATTTAGTGAACTCGAATGAAAATAAAAATCCCTTCTAAAACAAACTAGGTTAAATGACCAACTAAATTATGTCGGTTGATCCCTAGACACGGTAAATGCACCAACCGCATACCTATAATAAGTTTGTCGTTGACTATGGCATTCGCTTGTTTTTAGAAAATTTAGCATTTAAAACTCTATGAGCATTTTGACGAGACCTCTGGTCTAGTGGTTAGTATGCCTGACTGCTACGCTGGGGTCGCGGGTTCGATTCCCGCCGGAGCAAACATTTATGTGACAAATATGTTTGCCTTGCGTCTGGGTGTTTAGTATGTATTATAAGTATGTATTTACAAAAAAAAAGTATATAAGTATTGTATCAGCTGCTGGTTTCCATAGTACAAGCATTGCTTAGTTTGGGGCCAGATGGCGCTGTGTGATAATGTCCAAGCATTATTATTATTATTATAGCATTATTATTTCAAGCATGCGGTGTTGTAAGCATGTAGTGCCTGGGCAAGGCGTAGTTTCATTGCATTCGTTGTAGGTGTGTGTGTGTAATTGTGTATATGTACACTGAAAGGTGTAGTTTTAACCGGCGTCACTTCGTTGATCGCAAAGTTCCATTTACCTTTCTTATTTGAACTGAAGCCTAAATGTTTGATGTTACCGATGAGACTGCTAGCCTGTCTCCACAACAATACCTAGCTTTACAAAGCAATGTCAATACCTCTAACGAAGCCAATAGATACGGCCATTGTATTTTGTCAATGGAAATTCTATGCACCCACCGCATTGTGGGAGCATGACTGTACGATACGCGACTTGAAATTACATGACAGTGTTGATTTATTGGTACTTCTATTTACTTATGTTTCCACTTATTTTGGTGAATAATCAAGAGATGCGGCTTGTCGCATTTCAATAGAGGTGGTAGTTAAGTAGCTATCACCTCTATTGAAATGCGTTTTATTTCATTTAATTAAAAAAGCTACCCTTCCGTCTTCACAAAAATCTCTTTACACCCATTTTGAAGAACCCAATGCCGTACTCCTTAAATTAATATTTTATCGACGGATCATCAAGATTTTCCAGCTTTCCACTCCAGTAAAATAGATTTTGCATTTGGTATACATCGGACGCATTTCTCTTCTTTGTCGCAGAGCGTGATAAAAGCCAAGTACATAAATATATTATAAGAATTAAGCTGCCATTTCATCAATTCCATTTATCCCTCGTTGCCTGCAATATGTTTGTGCTAATAGCACCAGTTCGACAAGTACAATGCTAAGTAATTGCTGAATCAAAATGGTTGGAAAATTCCCAAATCGAACATTTATCTCTATTGGCGGTTGGAAATACAGGGTAGGCTATACTATATATTCGTAGATTATAATAAAAAAGGATTTTAATAAATCTGCAATTTATATGTAGGTCATTTTCTTAATTATCCTGCTTGGATAATTAAATTGGTCATTGTTTATTGAAGAATTTATACAGAGAGCTAAGATTTATATGATATCAACGATGAAGTTAAAATAAAAACTAACTTATAGACTTACATTACGAATTTTAAGTAAATGATTTGAAAACACTGATGGACTGAGACATCGCAAAAAAAAATAAAATACAGATACGGCTGATAGAGCCCTCTCTATCAGCCGTTGTATCTGTATTTGTGGCAACTGGCAACGCGCGAGTGATAACCCTGGTGTTGCAAGCGTCCATGGACTACGGTGACCACTTACCATCAGGTGGGCTGTATGCTTGTTAGCCACCCTAGAGGCATAAAAAATATAAAAAAACATTCCGCCTACCACAATTATCACTTCATAAAGGCAGGAAATTGTTATTGTTAAAGAAAAAGCCGTTCATGTTTTAACTGACTTCAAAAAGGAGGATAATTTCGATTCAATTCGTTCTTTAACGCTAACCGTTAAATAAACTTTGAACAATATCTCACAATCTAAAGACAATGAAATTTTCAGCTTCATTGTGACATTATTACCTTGAATTTTCCGTGCGTGAAATTGTTTGGTTCTGCTATTCCGCGTATGAGATCTTTACATATTCAACGGGACGACGATGCAAGGACGTTAACTTCGTAAGAATTATTTTTAAATACAAAATAAGTTATACAAAAACGTACTATGAAATGTATTCATTTCGGTCTCAATTTTTTTATAACAATCAAAAGGTAACTGTAATAATTGTTACTTCTGTAAACATTATAATGATTATTACTACTGTAATTTTAACCAAGATGACACATATGCGGATTTATACATTTTTTGATGCAGCTTTTGGTTTATGATAATTAACCTTAAGTATAGTGTTTTTTTATGACATGTAGTAACGGAATTGATTTGTAATTTGGGTTGCATAGTTCAAACCCGAAACCCTTTCTGGCTCCTTCTTGTTATCAAAATATTACACCTACACGATTCAGCTGAAATTAAATTGTATCCAAAAACGGATTTAATAATAGCTTATTACAAAATTCTGAACAACAACCCTTCATCACTTTGAACTCAAACTGCTAACTACATACATGTATTTGATGGGAAAATTTTACCCAACAATAGATTTAGGAATATCGCTCCTTCTATGGAATCTGAGCAATTTTTAAGAAGAAATCTGGAACTTGAAAGCTCCTTGCAAACATGCGAAGTTGGTTTAAGTTACAAATACTGTGCCAATATCGTTTGGCAACATTTCTTCCTGATACTATCTCTGGAAGCACAGGGGATATAAGCAACATTTTGGTATGACATGACCATACGCATCGATGGCAGTAATCTTCTAGATTATGGTGTAATGAGATTGCGGATTTATTTATGACTTAAATAATACAATGAGCATATCAGACTTTATTACAACAAATCCAGCCATTGCACGAGCATTCAAGTCATAAATTGAGTCCTTTATTAAGATTGGATTCACAAAAGTTTATCGCTCTTTACGAAGTATACCAAGTCGTTTATAAGAAATATATTATTGACAACTGAACACGTTTGTCTGCTCTTCTAATGGTTACTAAGCCTGACTAATTCGCTAGCAGTCGCGGGCTCGATTCCAACATAA
The DNA here is from genome assembly GCA_951449985.1 of Falcaria lacertinaria. Lineage (NCBI taxonomy): Eukaryota > Metazoa > Arthropoda > Insecta > Lepidoptera > Drepanidae > Falcaria > Falcaria lacertinaria. The sequence continues at coordinate 10,119,196 of OX602110.1, forward strand.
CCAAACATTTATGTGTAGCATTTGTTTGAATTGTGTCTGGATTTTGAGTTTGTACTGAAAAAAATATAAAGGTAAGTATGCTATTTATTGTTAGGTATCCATCCACAGTACAAGTACCTAAAAGCGTAGTTTAGGAGTTTTGGGACCAGATGGCGCTGTGTGACAATTCTCAAACAATAAGGAGGATAAACACTAAGGAGATATAAAGAAGCAAGGATTTTGCTTTCTCAAAATTTATTTCTTTGACAAAATGTATTAATATATTTTTACTCCGTATCCCATTGTGTAATTTTAAAATCCAATGTATAAAATAAATTTCTAGCGCTTCGTTTTCACTAGTCTATAATGAAGCTGAAATAAAATTAAGCTTTGAAACTTTATCTCGGTTCCATTGACGACCAGCCTTCATTCGAACAAAAGAACTAAATCGAACTCATTTCGTTTGACGAACGTACGAAAAACTTTTCTTAGCGAACAACTCTTGGAGTCTTAAGGAACTGTCCCCGTGACTTTATTATGTTCTTGACGGCGCAGTAACTTGTTTCTGTTTCGTCTAATTAGTCGAGTCGTCACGTACTTCAAGTTCTTTTTTTTAAACAAGCATACGACCCGCCTGATGTTAAGCGGTTGCCGTAGCCTATGGAAGTTTGCAACACTAGGGGTATCACTCGCGCGTTTCCGACCCGTAGATAATATTATAAGGAAATATCCTTCAGGCATGTCACGCTAGCTCAGCTATGCGATATTTCGTAGGTGGTGGCCGTGTGGTATGAAGCGTTGCCTGCTATTCTAGCGACGCTACTTCGAATCTCAGAAGTGTGATTAGTCACACCACGAAATTTACTGTGAAGGAATGCATCGTGAGGAAACTTCTTTCCATCCTGTCACATTGGCACCAAATTATATTCGGTTAAAAGTACCTCTTGGTTTGTAAGGCGTGAAGATATAATTCGAAATCTCTCTTCGAAATGAAGTCCAGCCTATGTAAATTACCTTCAATAAAAATTGCCAGAGCTGCGAAAAATATTTTCTATAAAACTGCGGATGCCTGAATCTTTTCATAAACCAATACCTATTGAAGGCGTAGCTACAGTGATAAGGTTAAGGTGTATTTTAGGTGAATGAATGGCGATAAAAGTTTGGAAATCTTTGGCTTTCATGAACCTACATAGAAACAAGCCTAATAAACGACTAACCATGATATGAGAATACTTCAAATTGTACCCATGTAAGCCTGTTTAATTAATTCAGAGTTAAGTTCAGTTTGGCAAACTCCCATCGTTTCAATAATAAAGAAGGGTGGAGTTTTTCCCACGTGTCGTCGGGCGAAGTGTCTGGAACACGACGTCCATAATTGCATTTCTAACATACCAATTTCATTCCAAGAAATGTTGGTTTGAATGGAAATACGCCCGAAAAGTTTCAGCGCAAGAAAATATTTGCCGAGAAAAATTGGTAGCGGTACAAGTTTTTTATTTTACGCTGAAATTGAGAGGTATTTGGATAGCGATTAAAAAAATAAATACCGGTGTACTTATAGTATAAAGTAGCTAAAGTGACTATAGTATTTTTTATAGTGAAATTATATAAGACTAAAGTATTGTTTATGTTTTGTTGCTTATTATACGAAAAACATATTTACCTATACAAATCTATGTATCTCCAAGCATCTTTATCAAAATTTTGGTCAATTATTGTAACTACCAGTTTGCTAGTTATTTCTTACTGGAGACTTGGCGTGCGATATGGGTATACGTATGTACCTATAATTGGCTTATGTTTTACCACATACATTTATACATATTTTCGAAAATACGAGTATCTGCGGTCGACTAGTCTAGTCATTTTGTATCTGTGTTTATGGCTCTGGCACTATTCAGTGCGTAACTATCAGTAGTCATAGATTACTGATACCAGATTAGAGAATTGGTCGCAAGAACATTCAACTACATTTTTTAAAACGTAAATCTAAAAATAACAAAATTTTCATAGCAATTTCTAGTTCCACTTTTCGCCGTCCCAGCGATGTTCATTTTCCCATACAACATTTTCGAAAGCGACACGAATACATAGTCGAAAATTGTTCTTGCAAAGGGTACAGAACTCAATTTATATTTATCTCATATTGTACGTTGGGCGTCTTTTGTTCCGACGCCTTTTGTGAGGAGGGCAAAGATAATGATGTAGCTCCTTCAAGAAAATAGGTACACTGTGGGTACACTACAATAGTTTCCGAGCTTGTCTCATGGGTTGTGTCTGCGGTTCACCAGTAATGAGCTTTGAGATGATATCATCTAAATGGTGGCTGGTAAAGCACTTATGATATTAGAATGTTGAATATTCTTTTCATAGTCGGCTTGATTATTTAAATAAAGGATAATATTTAACATCAGTAACTGTTGGCGATAGCAAATACTATTTGGAATTTCATTAGTTTTTATATTCAAATTCGGAATGATATATATGATTTATATCGAGTCGAAGACAGAAAGTTGTTAAGTGAGCGCAATAAATAATGTGCTGCAAAAATGACAAACGTACAACATTTTACCACGTTCTCCTCGTCTTCCAATATTATTTTTATCTTTTCACTGAATGCCTTTTTTCTATGGTGTATTTGTTAATGAATTCATAGCCAAGACCGGACAACGTTTTCAGGACAAGCTAGTCCTTGATAAATATATAAACCAAATGTGTTTAAATATATGCGTGTTCCTTTCTCCATTTGTATCATTCAGATATTTACTAACGGAACGCTATAGTGATCTGTTTTCTTTAGAATCAGAACATTGGCATCTCACTAAGTAATAAAGCCATGCACGTGGAGGATAAAAATAGGTATACTTGTTTAATGAATTGCTGGATCTATGTTTTATAATCTGTGAGGTGAGATAAATGATGCTGAAACTTGTTTCGGCTTTCGGCTAAAACTATTTAAAATGTCCACGTTTAAGGCGATCTGCCGGGATAATTTTGGTTGCTTATGTAGTATTCTTCTAGGTTATGTCCTGTCGGTTATAATTCACTTGTATATATTAGGTCCTTACATATGAAATTGGCGTTTTTCGTACTGGCCACTTTAATCACGAATTTCTCCTCTTTGGTAAGGAATTCCAAATTCAAATTTGTACAGCTATAGACTCATGTATTTGTGCTTCGATGATCGTCATTCATTTGTTTTTTTTCTTCTGTTTTTTTCTGTTTGCGTCACTCATTTTACAAAATGGAAAACCTTAAATATCGCATTATTTACGAGTACGAGTTCCGCCGTGGCACTAGTGCTGCGGAAACAACTCGAAGGGTGAATGATGTGTATGGCGGTCGTGTTGCAAAAGAAAACACAGTTCGTTTTTGGTTCCAACGTTTTCGTTCTGGAAATTTCGACCTGCAGAACAAGCCCCGTGGACGGCCTGAGACTCAAGTTGATAATGAAGAGTTGAAGGCTATTGTGGAAGCGGATCCATCGCAAACCACGTCCGAGTTAGCTGCAAGCTGCAATGTTAGTGATAAAACTGTTTTAATTCACTTGAAGCAAATTGGGAAGATTAAAAAGCTTGAAAGGTGGGTACCTCACGAATTGACTGAAACAAACCGGCAAACGCGCGTCGACTGCTGCGTTACATTACTAAACCGGCACAATAATGAAGGTATTTTAAACCGAATCATTACCTGTGATGAAAAATGGGTTCTTTACGATAATCGGAAGCGCTCAGCGCAATGGTTAGATCCTGGCCAGCCAGCCAAATCCTGCCCCAAGCGAAAATTAACCCCAAAAAAGTTACTTGTAAGCGTTTGGTGGACTAGTGCCGGTATTGTTCATTACAGTTTTTTCAAATCTGGCCAGACTATTACGGCTGATGTCTATTGTCAGGAATTGCAAACCATGATGGAAAAGCTAGCGGCTAAACAACCTAGGCTGGTCAATCGCTCCACGCCACTGCTGCTTCACGACAACGCTAGACCACACACTGCGCTACAGACGGCTACTAAATTAGAAGAGCTTCAATTGGAAAGTCTAAGACATCCTCCGTACTCCCCGGACCTTGCTCCAACAGATTACCATTTTTTTCGAAATTTGGATAACTTCTTGCAAGGGAAAAAATTCAACTCCGATGGGGCAGTCCAAATCGCCTTCAAAGATTTTATTGATTCCCGTCCGACTGGTTTTTTTAGTAAAGGGATCAATGAACTACCTATGAGATGGCAAAAGTGCATAGAAAATAATGGTTCATACTTTGATTAATTAAATATATTATATTAAAAAATATTCGACTTTTTGTTCCTCCCATACAAAACGCCAATTTCATATGTAAGGACCTAATATAATTCAAAGGTGTGTCAGTACAACAGAGCCGACGTTTGAATGTCGTGCTGAAATTATATGGGAATGTTTAAATTTAGCACGTGCCCAAAATTGTATAATTTGGAGACCAAGTATTAGTTTCCGTAAGTTGTTAATATCTTCATTACAATAAACTTTACAAATGAAACATTCATCAAATATTTCCGATACAATAATTTATCAATTTCAACAAGAATACATAATTTGAAAATAAATCAAACTTATTTAGTGCTTAGTAACAACACAGCAAAAACCGAATAAGTTTTTGTAGAACAAAAACTCAAGACGCGGCTCTTTTTTTAAAAGAGTATGTTTAGCATACTTGGCGTCGCCTGATTCTCTAAACGCCTTTGAAATACTTGTGCAGCTTAGTGACAGAGTTTGGGTTCTAACTTTGGGCGGAGAAAGAATAAAATTTGGAATAACCTTCGTACATTAACGTACGTGGGAACGTACGCATGGCTAGATTTTGTTTTTAATGTCAACTTAAGTAGACACGTAATTCACAGGTCCCGGAGCAAAGAACATAAAACGTATGCAAAAGCCATCCATAATTAATGGATATGACACGAATATTCAAAGAATTCGGTATGAAGAAAAATAATGTATACTGAAGGAAAATAAAATAAAAAAACGAATTCGTAATATTTTGTCGTCTGTATTTTGAAGACGAATAAAATGTATCGAGATAATGAAACAAGAATTTTATTTTATTGCGAGTACAAATCCCTTGGTTGTGACATTATTGGGTTTTAAAATATTCTTTTGCCCTGATTGATGACATTCAGATTTAAAATCAAAATCAAAATCAAAAATCATTTATTCAGTTTGGGCCCTAATAAGGCTCTTATGAAGGTCTAAATTACCACCGGTTCGGAAAAAAAGCCACCTGAGAAGAACCGGCAAGAAACTCAGTGCTCTGTCTTTTTTTGCATTTAACAATCATTATATAACAATTTGTAACAAAATTCTTCTAGAAATTGGTATGAAATTACAAATATCAAAATGAAAGCTACCAAGTTGGTTTTGTCACTGCTTTCATGAAATACATATTTCAACTATTACAATTATTTGATTACGATTGATGTAGACAGAAGAATAGGATTAATGATTATGTAAGACACATTTCGTGCTTACACTACATATATTATTTCGTAGTGTAAATTATTTTGAAACATTAAAAAAAAACAAACAAAAACATTATAGGTAGGTGCTAGTAAGTGGACCTAGGTTGTCTTTATGCCAAATTTCATCCGACTTAGTATTGTCGTTTTCGTGAAAAACAAGTTGTTTTTTTTATACAAACTTTTATTCGGTCCATAAGCCCTTTTATTTGACACCCATATCATAGGGGTCACTGTGGAAATTTTAAATCTCCATTTTGTGACGTCCGTCATATTGGATGAAAAATTGTGGCATCTAGTTCATCGTTATTGAAACCAAACGTGTATACGTCAAATTTAAGCTTAATCACACACTGGGAAGTGAGTTACATTTAACTTGCAGGATTTCATCTCACACGCACACGCACACACACATACACACACACACACACACACGCACACACCGGACAATTGAAACTCAATAAAGGTTTATAAATATAGCTCATGAAATTGGTAAGCAGTTTTATAAAAATGAAGATAGATGGTGAAGAGTATATCAAAGCGGCAGAACAAAGTCACTTCGCAATTTGAACACGCAACAAACCTTGCACGATACTGAACAACGGCCCATAAACACGACTAGGAACATTAATTTCAAAGGCATCTAAACAGAGGCTCTGAATAACGGATGAACAACGGAGCACACATAAACTATGTAAAGGATTAAAATTTTATAGGATCCGTCAGCTTCCTCTCGTGTCTGATATTTTTGGATATGGTGTTAAGATAATTAACATTATTAATTTTATAGAAAAATATATAACTTAACTAAAGGCGGTAGGAAGGGGTAGGCAGAGGTCTGACTTTACTCATCACCCACATTTTACCGAGTTCATTAGCTCTACGGTAGCAAGTTATGGCCTGTCTATTGAATATATTGAATTGATTCAGGTTTTACTTTGCGGAAATTCATATTTATAGAATACAAAATATATTATAATTTGCTTTGTCCGCTTAATGAGTGTGATACGGTCGAACGGCCTGCGCCCAGGTGAGCTCAGCCGTGGTTTCTTCCGACACGTGTTTCAGGACTTCCACGTCCCATCATCAGGGTGCCGCCGCGTTGGTCGAGCAGCGTGATGACACATCGAGGTCTGGATGCTGGAGCAGCGCCGCAGCACGATGGTCGGACGCTGGAGCAGCGTCACAGGATGCTGGACCAGCGTCCTGTGACTCATTAAGCGGACAAAGCAAATTATAATATTATATATTTTATGGCCTGTCATCTATTTTTATCCTGATCCTAACATTAAATAAATAGTTGCCTGAATAAACAACTTTACTACAATTTAAAAGGTAAAGGGTACTCGGTATCGGCGGGCATGTATGAAAAGATTGATGAATGTAAATGTAGCAAAAGAGTTGGAGTCAAGAGTGAAACAGCTCTCTTAACTCTCTTTCTAACCCGTGAGGGACTTGGCGTGATGATATTACATACATACATACTATCTAGTTGTGAATACAGATGTTTTGTATGCTGGAATAGTCGTAAAAGATTTCTTAAGCCACTGAACTATCAAACAAACGTACGGCCTCCGTATCTCTACTGTACTAGCCATAGCTTTCGATTTTAATTTAAAAGAAATTCATTTCCATAGCGGCGAATTTTTAGTTTTAGGTGCTACATGATAAAAAATATCTGAGATTTTAAGAAAAAAAGATTCAAGACTTTTATAAACAAAGAAAATGTATTATCCCATTTGTCTAAATTATCAGACAAAATCTTCCAATCAAATAGGCACTAACGTCTACGAAATATCGTAGCTCATCATTCTTCGTAGCCATAATGTAGCGCCATAGATCATTAATTTACGTCTACGCTTTTTCGTGGCAAAAATTTTATGTGGGTTAGTTCAAACCATTTATATTTTATTGATCGGGTGATGGAAGAGCTTGTTTAAATTTTAACTTAAAAGCTACGGTGACTGCTTACCATCAGTGGGTTGTATGCTTGAGTGCCACCTTACTGGTACAAAAAAAGTTATTAAATGAAATGTCTAAAACGAAGTCTTTATCGATTCTATACCTTAAGCGCAGAATAAACACGGTAGCATTGTATTGATGCAGAGTTATTGCTAATGACCAGTTGTTGTTTACCTTTCTAATGGAGACATTGGATATTACATTACAATGTTACAAATTGCGAAATGATTCATGGAAGTGAACTAAATAAGCTAATTAGGTCACCATTTTCAAATAACCTTTGTTTATTTACAATTAGCTTTTTCCCCGCAACTTCGCCCGCGTACCAATAAAGGTATTACCCGTTATCCCGTAGGAATGAAGCATTTTCTCGCGGTAACTAGTAGCCTTTGTTCATAAGGGATAATGTCGGCTTCTAATGGTAAAAGATTTTTTTCAAATTGATTTTTCAACTCCTTTAGTTAGGGAGCCTATTCAATACAAACAAACACTAAATTCTTTACCCTTTATTATATTAGTGAAGTTATCACTTTCTAAGATGCTTATAGCAGGTTATGTACAGTTGAGATTTTACACATACATCATATAGCTACTACATTTCTTAATTTCTACTTTTCTTCGTTCTTTTTCAAAGGCAGGCAAACGCATAACCACATAAACAAATTCAGCTACCGTATGTATGTGTCTGCTGAACTTCAGAAGGAGTATACTAAGTAGTGGAAAGACTAGAAATTACATAAACATTTAGTACCACTAAAATGGATAAGAAAATTTATCTAACAAGGTACACGCAATAAAAAAGGACTTAAAACAAATAGAAAAGCTTTTAATATATTATAATGCTTTTATGCCGAAGGTCCCACAGAAACGGGATGATGTTCCCACGGAAATGTACAAATATTTACTTCGCTAATCAGCAACCAGAATGAGCTACAGCGAATCATGGCCGGGTTTACCTAGTAGCTATATAAGGTTATATTTGGTTATAAGATTATAAGTACAAGAAAGATAAGATACTGAGTACATCTATTGAGGTTTTCCCATTTGGAATTAAAGTATAAGTGTACATTACACATTTCAACATGGAGCTTATCACACTTATACTATAAATGCGAAAGTTTGTGTGTTAGTGAGTGTTTGTACCCCCTTCACAACACATTGGCTGAATGACTTTATTTGATACTAGCTGCCCGCCCCGGCCTCGCACGGGTGGACATAATATTTGATAAATGTCTATATATGCTCCGAAACTACTGGACCGATTTCAAAAAATCTTTTTTTTACTTTAGGGGGATGCAAAATAGATGTTGTCCGATTTTCAGACCTACCCAATATGCACACAAAATTTCATGAGAATCGGTCTAGCCGTTTCGGAGGAGTTTAACTACAAACACCGCGACACGAGAATTTTATATATAAGATTTGGAATGGAGGTAGCTTAGAAGCTGGATAAACATATATAATTCTTTTTATCCCTTAAAATTGTATGGTTCCCGAAGGCTAGTAGAACCGTGCGGGCGACACCGCGGTAAAAGCTAGTGGTATAATATTGTCGACTAATCGTTAATTACGCACGTGCGAACAAAGTTAAATTAAGTGTTGAACGTGCTACGCGAATGAGTTTATTACCATCACAACTCGAACATTATGATACTCGTCTCGTTTTCATGAAATATCGAATTCGATAGAGTGAGTGAGATAGATATAAGGGAACTTGGTACGCAAAATATTCACGAGAGTTTAACAGGAGTTATTATTAAATAGGCCTCTATTAGGTACCATGAGCTTTTAATAACTGGCAAGTCATATGTTTCACACCAGCAAGGTATGTATTTTAGTATAAAAAACTAATAATAAAGGTCCTCAGATATGATTATTTGTCTGTCCTGCCCAATGATAACCGACTTGAGCAGTTTGAAGTAAGTATAAAATAGCCTTCCTACAGGGGCCCTGACAAGATAGGCAGGGTGTTAAAATATCCACTTTACAGCGAAGATATTTTGGTGCCAACGCGACAGATGGTGAGTCCGTCGCCGTCTCTTAGACACTTTATACTATAACTAAATTACTTCTGTAATTAATTGTACTGTAATGTGTAATAAGATAAATGAAAACTTTAAATAATTATTAGAAATACTAGTCTACTATTTCTGATATATAGTTAACGAACCAAATTTCATTAAACTCGTAAATAAGTTAAAAAATTTAACAAGAACCTTAAGGTAACTTTACATTAATATTGGATTGATGTAATCTCGTTAAACTAAGACACATTTCTCACTCGACTCGACGGCAAGGCTTAACCTTTCGCACTTTAAAACTGACGCTAAGCTTTATTAAATATTCGCTAGAATAAATACCTCAAGTTTAACAGTTGGAATAGATATAGTTATCTAAGTTAAAATTCAAGTAATAACAAATATAAGTAGAAATAACTCATTAAATATAAGTATAAGTAGAAAATATACTCAAGAGTAGAACCTGTTAAGTATATAAAACGTGAATAATACTTTTATTGATATAGTCCAGAACTAGGAATTTTTACATTTAGTTTTATATTCAAAGTGCCCCCTGTACAAAAGCTTATTATACATATTAAATTAAACTTTATTACTTGCGCTATTGAGACGGAAATAAATAAACATAAATAATTTTTCATAACAGCCGAGATTATTTCTCTCAAATTACAATCATACTTTTATTAGTATGGCACCGAACAGTCGTAATCAAACCTGGAAGAGATTTCTTTTTAAGAACTTCAAAGTTGCCAATTTTATTGTATGAAATCAATTTGTCAGAACTTAACGTATTGTCATCCTTATTTAACGACGTACAATAGAAAGGGATAGCTAGACTTTTAGTCCTGTCAAATTAGTTAAGTGATTTTGTACATCAGAATGATCTGAATCGACACCATTGACTGTAAAATTAGTTTCTAGTAATTTATTTTGTACAGAAATAGGTAACATTGATACTTGAATAAACTACCAATAGTAATTTATCGTTTTCGCAGTATTGAGTCACTGACGTTAATTAGTTAAATTACCACCTCGACTCGTTTCCAAATGGCGTATAGTCGAATAACGCAATATACGCGAATAATTTGGAATCTCATCAATATTAATTTAAATTTTGTATATGTTACTTTATGTGATAAATTATACAGACAGAAGAAAATAATACTGCGCGTGAAATCCCTCAGCCTCCCCTGCCACTGAAAACCCGCGGTTTTGTTTTCAAGCCATGGTAAAATATACATATTTCAGGACAAGCTAGTCCTTGATAAATATATAAACCAAATGTGTTTAAATATATGCGTGTTCCTTTCTCCATCTGTATCATTCAGATATTTACTAACGGAACGCTATAGTGATCTGTTTTCTCTAGAATCAGAACATTGGCATCTCACTAAGTAATAAAGCCAAGCACGTGGACGATAAAAATAGTTATACTTGTTTAATGAATTGCTGGATCTATGTTTTATAATCTGTGAGGTGAGATAAATGATGCTGAAACTTGTTTCGGCTTTCGGCTAAAACTATTTAAAATTTCCACGTTTAAGGCGATCTGCCGGGATCATTTTGGTTGCTTATGTAGTATTCTTCTAGGTTATGTCCTGTCGGTTATAATTCACTTGTATATATAATTCAAAGGTGTGTGTCAGTACAACAGAGCCGACGTTTGAATGTCATGCTGGAATTATATGGGAATGTTTAAATTTAGCACGTGCCCAAAATTGTATAATTTGGAGACCAAGTATTAGTTTCCGTAAGTTGTTAATATCTTCATTACAATAAACTTTACAAATGAAACATTCATCAAATATTTCCGATACAATAATTTATCAATTTCAACAAGAATACATAATTTGAAAATAAATCAAACTTATTTAGTGCTTAGTAACAACACAGCAAAAACCGAATAAGTTTTTGTAGAACAAAAACTCAAGACGCGGCTCTTTTTTTAAAAGAGTATGTTTAGCATACTTGGCGTCGCCTGATTCTCTAAACGCCTTTGAAATACTTGTGCAGCTTAGTGACAGAGTTTGGGTTCTAACTTTGGGCGGAGAAAGAATAAAATTTGGAATAACCTTCGTACATTAACGTACGTGGGAACGTACGCATGGCTAGATTTTGTTTTTAATGTCAACTTAAGTAGACACGTAATTCACAGGTCCCGGAGCAAAGAACATAAAACGTATGCAAAAGCCATCCATAATTAATGGATATGACACGAATATTCAAAGAATTCGGTATGAAGAAAAATAATGTATACTGAAGGAAAATAAAATAAAAAAACGAATTCGTAATATTTTGTCGTCTGTATTTTGAAGACGAATAAAATGTATCGAGATAATGAAACAAGAATTTTATTTTATTGCGAGTACAAATCCCTTGGTTGTGACATTATTGGATTTTAAAATATTCTTTTGCCCTGATTGATGACATTCAGATTTAAAATCAAAATCAAAATCAAAAATCATTTATTCAGTTTGGGCCCTAATAAGGCTCTTATGAAGGTCTAAATTACCACCGGTTCGGAAAAAAAGCCACCTGAGAAGAACCGGCAAGAAACTCAGTGCTCTGTCTTTTTTTGCATTTAACAATCATTATATAACAATTTGTAACAAAATTCTTCTAGAAATTGGTATGAAATTACAAATATCAAAAAGAAAGCTACCAAGTTGGTTTTGTCACTGCTTTCATGAAATACATATTTCAACTATTACAATTATTTGATTACGATTGATGTAGACAGAAGAATAGGATTAATGATTATGTAAGACACATTTCGTGCTTACACTACATATATTATTTCGTAGTGTAAATTATTTTGAAATATTAAAAAAAAAACAAACAAAACATTATAGGTAGGTGCTAGTAAGTGGACCTAGGTTGTCTTTATGCCAAATTTCATCCGACTTAGTATTATCGTTTTCGTGAAAAACAAGTTGTTTTTTATACAAACTTTTATTCGGTCCATAAGCCCTTTTATTTGACACCCATATCATAGGGGTCACTGTGGAAATTTTAAATCTCCATTTTGCGACGTCCGTCATATTGGATGAAAAATTGTGGCATCTAGTTCATCGTTATTGAAACCAAACGTGTATACGCCAAATTTAAGCTTAATCACACACTGGGAAGTGAGTTACATTTAACTTGCAGGATTTCATCTCACACGCACACGCACACACACATACACACACACACACACGCACACACCGGACAATTGAAACTCAATAAAGGTTTATAAATATAGCTCATGAAATTGGTAAGCAGTTTTATAAATATGAAGATAGATGGTGAAGAGTATATCAAAGCGGCAGAACAAAGTCACTTCGCAATTTGAACACGCAACAAACCTTGCACGATACTGAACAACGGCCCATAAACACGACTAGGAACATTAATTTCAAAGGCATCTAAACAGAGGCTCTGAATAACGGATGAACAACGGAGCACACATAAACTAGGTAAAGGATTAAAATTTTATAGGATCCGTCAGCTTCCTCTCGTGTCTGATATTTTTGGATATGGTTTTAAGATAATTAACATTATTAATTTTATAGAAAAATATATAACTTAACTAAAGGCGGTAGGAAGGGGTAGGCAGAGGTCTGACTTTACTCATCACCCACATTTTACCGAGTTCATTAGCTCTACGGTAGCAAGTTATGGCCTGTCATCTATTTTTATCCTGATCCTAACATTAAATAAATAGTTGCCTGAATAAACAACTTTACTACAATTAAAAAGGTAAAGGGTACTCGGTATCGGCGGGCATGTATGAAAAGATTGATGAATGTAAATGTAGCAAAAGAGTTGGAGTCAAGAGTGAAACAGCGCTCTTAACTCTCTTTCTAACCCGTGAGGGACTTGGCGTGATGATATTACATACATACATACTATCTAGTTGTGAATACAGATGTTTTGTATGCTGGAATAGTCGTAAAAGATTTCTTAAGCCACTGAACTATCAAACAAACGTACGGCCTCCGTATCTCTACTGTACTAGCCATAGCTTTCGATTTTAATTTAAAAGTAATTCATTTCCATAGCGGCGAATTTTTGGTTTTAGGTGCTACATGATAAAAAATATCTGAGATTTTAAGAAAAAAAGATTCAAGACTTTTATAAACAAAGAAAATGTATTATCCCATTTGTCTAAATTATCAGACAAAATCTTCCAATCAAATAGGCACTAACGTCTACGAAATATCGTAGCTCATCATTCTTCGTAGCCATAATGTAGCGCCATAGATCATTAATTTACGTCTACGCTTTTTCGTAGCAAAAATTTTATGTGGGTTAGTTCAAACCATTTATATTTTATTGATCGGGTGATGGAAGAGCTTGTTTAAATTTTAACTTAAAAGCTACGGTGACTGCTTACCATCAGTGGGTTGTATGTTTGAGTGCCACCTTACCGGTACAAAAAAAGTTATTAAATGAAATGTCTAAAACGAAGTCTTTATCGATTCTATACCTTAAGCGCAGAATAAACACGGTAGCATTGTATTGATGCAGTGTTATTGCTAATAACCAGTTGTTGTTTACCTTTCTAATGGAGACATTGGATATTACATTACAATGTTACAAATTGCGAAATGATTCATGGAAGTGAACTAAATAAGCTAATTAAGTCACCATTTTCAAATAACCTTTGTTTATTTACAATTAGCTTTTTCCCCGCAACTTCGCCCGCGTACCAATAAAGGTATTACCCGTTATCCCGTAGGAATGAAGCATTTTCTCGCGGTAACTAGTAGCCTTTGTTCATAAGGGATAATGTCGGCTTCTAATGGTAAAAGATTTTTTTCAAATTGATTTTTCAACTCCTTTAGTTAGGGAGCCTATTCAATACAAACAAACACTAAATTCTTTACCCTTTATTATATTAGTGAAGTTATCACTTTCTAAGATGCTTATAGCAGGTTATGTACAGTTGAGATTTTACACATACATCATATAGCTACTACATTTCTACCTTTCTTCGTTCTTTTTCAAAGGCAGGCAAACGCATAACCACATAAACAAATTCAGCTACCGTATGTATGTGTCTGCTGAACTTCAGAAGGAGTATACTAAGTAGTGGAAAGACTAGAAATTACATAAACATTTAGTACCACTAAAATGGATAAGAAAATTTATCTAACAAGGTACACGCAATAAAAAAGGACTTAAAACAAATAGAAAAGCTTTTAATATATTATAATGCTTTTATGCCGAAGTTCCCACAGAAACGGGATGATGTTCCCACGGAAATGTACAAATATTTACTTCGCTAATCAGCAACCAGAATGAGCTACAGCGAATCATGGCCGGGTTTACCTAGTAGCTATATAAGGTTGTATTTGGTTATAAGATTATAAGTACAAGAAAGATAAGGTACTGAGTACATCTATTGAGGTTTTCCCATTTGGAATTAAAGTATAAGTGTACATTACACATTTCAACATGGAGCTTATCACACTTATACTATAAATGCGACAGTTTGTGTGTAAGTGAGTGTTTGTACCCCCTTCACAACACATTGGCTGAATGACTTTATTTGATACTAGCTGCCCGCCCCGGCCTCGCACGGGTGGACATAATATTTGATAAATGTCTATATATGCTCCGAAACTACTGGACCGATTTCAAAAAATCTTTTTTTTCTTTAGGGGGATGCAAAATAGATGTTGTCCGATTTTCAGACCTACCCAATATGCACACAAAATTGCATGAGAATCGGTCTAGCCGTTTCGGAGGAGTTTAACTACAAACACCGCGACACGAGAATTTTATATATAAGATTTGGAATGGAGGTAGCTTAGAAGCTGGATAAACATATATAATTCTTTTTATCCCTTAAAATTGTATGGTTCCCGAAGGCTAGTAGAACCGTGCGGGCGACACCGCGGTAAAAGCTAGTGGTATAATATTGTCGACTAATCGTTAATAGTCACGCACGTGCGAACAAAGTTAAATTAAGTGTTGAACGTGCTACGCGAATGAGTTTATTACCATCACAACTCGAACATTATGATACTCGTCTCGTTTTCATGAAATATCGAATTCGATAGAGTGAGTGAGATAGATATAAGGGAACTTGGTACGCAAAATATTCACGAGAGTTTAACAGGAGTTATTATTAAATAGGCCTCTATTAGGTACCATGAGCTTTTAATAACTGGCAAGTCATATGTTTCACACCAGCAAGGTATGTATTTTAGTATAAAAAACTAATAATAAAGGTCCTCAGATATGATTATTTGTCTGTCCTGCCCAATGATAACCGACTTGAGCAGTTTGAAGTAAGTATAAAATAGCCTTCCTACAGGGGCCCTGAAAAGATAGGCAGGGTGTTAAAATATCCACTTTACAGCGAAGATATTTTGGTGCCAACGCGACAGATGGTGAGTCCGTCGCCGTCTCTTAGACACTTTATACTATAACTAAATTACTTCTGTAATTAATTGTACTGTAATGTGTAATAAGATAAATGAAAACTTTAAATAATTATTAGAAATACTAGTCTACTATTTCTGATATATAGTTAACGAACCAAATTTCATTAAACTCGTAAATAAGTTAAAAAATTAAACAAGAACCTTAAGGTAACTTTACATTAATATTGGATTGATGTAATCTCGTTAAACTAAGACACATTTCTCACTCGACTCGACGGCAAGGCTTAACCTTTCGCACTTTAAAACTGACGCTAAGCTTTATTAAATATTCGATAGAATAAATACCTCAAGTTTAACAGTTGGAATAGATATAGTTATCTAAGTTAAAATTCAAGTAATAACAAATATAAGTAGAAATAACTCATTAAATATAAGTATAAGTAGAAAATATACTCAAGAGTAGAACCTGTTAAGTATATAAAACGTGAATAATACTTTTATTGATATAGTCCAGAACTAGGAATTTTTACATTTAGTTTTATATTCAAAGTGCCCCCTGTACAAAAGCTTATTATACATATTAAATTAAACTTTATTACTTGCGCTATTGAGACGGAAATAAATAAACATCAATATTTTTTCATAACAGCCGAGATTATTTCTCTCAAATTACAATCATACTTTTATTAGTATGGCACCGAACAGTCGTAATCAAACCTGGAAGAGATTTCTTTTTAAGAACTTCAAAGTTGCCAATTTTATTGTATGAAATCAATTTGTCAGAACTTAACGTATTGTCATCCTTATTTAACGACGTACAATAGAAAGGGATAGCTAGACTTTTAGTCCTGTCAAATTAGTTAAGTGATTTTGTACATCAGAATGATCTGAATCGACACCATTGACTGTAAAATTAGTTTCTAGTCATTTATTTTGTACAGAAATAGGTAACATTGATACTTGAATAAACTACCAATAGTAATTTATCGTTTTCGTAGTATTGAGTCACTGACGTTAATTAGTTAAATTACCACCTCGACTCGTTTCCAAATGGCGTATAGTCGAATTACGCAATATACGCGAATAATTTGGAATCTCATCAATATTAATTTAAATTTTGTATATGTTACTTTATGTGATAAATTATACAGACAGAAGAAAATAATACTGCGCGTGAAATCCCTCAGCCTCCCCTGCCACTGAAAACCCGCGGTTTTGTTTTCAAGCCATGGTAAAATTATTTCTATTGTTCTAACATACTCACTACACAACTGTATAAGTTTGAACATCAAAATTTGTATTTATGCGTCAAAACACGGAGTTTACGAATGAATGCCGTGTAAATACGTTGCCGAGTGTAATATATATTATGTTTTGTTTACAGCGTTAAGAATTTGTGTACGTTGTTTTTGTGGCCTATTATTCGTACACGCAATATGCGTACGTGCGTGCTAAAGCGTAGCGTTGAGGTGAGCACGCACGCCACGGTTTTTTATTTGCTATGTATGAATTACTAAACAATTGCCCGCTTCGGACGTCCCGACAGCAGCCAAGAGAGATTGCGCTAAAATCATGTGTTATATATTACGGTATATTTAAAAAAATATTGCACAAACCATTTGAAGACAATAATAATATATCTTCACGCCTGCCCACAAGGGTCCCCGAAGGGGTAAGCAGAGGTGTTATAACACCCACTTTTCACCGAAGATAATTTGGTGCCAAAGTGACAGATGGTGAATTCGTCGCCGTCTCTTAGGCACACATACGTCTTTGAATTACTTCGACGTATGCAGGTTTCCTCGTGATGTTTTCCTTGACCGTAAAGCTCGTGGTGTGACTAATCACTGCACTTAACTTGGAAAAACTTATTGGTACAGACCGGTAGGATTCGAACTTGCGTCGCGAGAGTAGCAGACAACGCTTCATACCACAAGGCCACCACGTCTCTTTGAAGAGATTCCTGTAACACTGATGCTTGCTACGCGCTAGTGATCTTGGGGGTTGTAAGGTGTCAAAGTCTCGGAAACCGCTTACCACTTGGGTGAGTAAATAAAGGCTGATAAATTTGTAGAAATCAGTTGTAAAGTTTTCTTCTGACGTATTGACAGAACAAGTAAAGGTAAATACGAAACGTAAACACATCATTCAACTGTTCCTATCGTGTTCCTATTCATTTATGTTGTCATTCAAACAATGGCTCGTTTTCTTTTATGTGTATTGCGGAATGAAAATGACATTGCAATTTAGAATGTTGGTAGGCTGCGGTTACAGGCACTGGCAGTTTCGAATGAACTGTTTTAATCAAAGCCCAGTATGGTTGTGTTACAGCTCTTTGAACCAAAACCTAACTAATAATAATTACTTGATGAATATCCCGCTAAAACAGTTCAATGGATTTGAATGGATAGAGACAGAACCGTATTATTAGTTCACCCTTGAATGTCAAAGATTGTCACAGTATTTTTTGACTATATTTTCGTTATTTTCTTGGTCACCCCTTGGACTTGGACTAGTGAATTAATATTTAATTTTAAATATATATACTTTTTATAAAATATCTCTTATCAGCTTATCTTATTTCTTATCAGCTATAGGCGGTAGACGGTCCAACGGGAATAACTTTCTTCCTTCAAAATGAATAATCAAAATAAAAAAAATGTATTTAGTTTAGGCCCTAATAAGAAACTTATGATTTTGTTCTATCACACAAAACTAAGTCCTTAACGAACCTTACGCTCCGTATTTTTTTTTTTTATAATCTTTCAAGAACGAATGATACCCGTAAAATGATTAACACAATTTTTACACTTACATATTTATACTAGAATGATGACAAGTGTGCCATCGGCCTGCCCGATGGTAAGCGCTTATCGTGACCATTATATTTATTCGAGATAAAGTAAAAATTAAAATGAACACGTAAATTTAGTTCAGGCCCTACTAAGGAGGTTATGAATGTCGTCCTTATTTTAAAACCGGTTCAATAAAAAGCCATCTGAGATAAACTGGCAAGAATCTCAAAAGCAATTAACTAGACCAATATACCAAACGACTTTATTAAAAAAAAACATAATTTGAAACAGTTAAACTCCTACATAATATGATGTATAGTGAACTCTAAAATATTCATTCAGTAACTTGGTATTCCAGCCACTGCTTAGACTTGAGAACGCAATTTGCCCGACAGGTCCATTGAGCCAATTTCAAATGGATCTAATACCTTCACTGCCAATATTTGAGAGCAATATATTTTAATAAAGTGGATGAATTGCTTGTTGATGTGAACAAATCACAAGACGATTTTTTTAATACCACTAAGTTGGCGCACGGCATACCTTATGACAAGCAGTCACCGAAGCCTATTAGCCGCTTGCAATAATAGGGGTATCACCAACGCGTTACCCACCCTGTTGTTGAAGAGCATTCATTGTGCTAGCAGCATTACTACTAGCGCAATGTATCTTCGTGGAGCACTGGCAACCTTAATCACCGCAGAATCACACTACATCAAAGTATTGTTATTTGACTGCAGTCTTTTGTATTTTATTTTAATGGGAAAACCCACAGTACCTCGCTTTTAAGCTTATGGTGTGATTAATCACTGTACTTAAGCTCAGAAAATGTAATTGGTACAGGCTGTCTGAATTTGAACCTAGGCCTATCAGATGACAGGCCGTTGCTTCAACCACACGGCAACCTCGGTTATAAATGTTTGGACATTATCACATACAGCACCATGTGGTTCCTAAGCTATCCAATGCTTGGACAATGGATACCATTCAACTGTTACAGTACAGTTATTTTTTATATGTATTTTTTGTACACAAATATTCGTCACATTATTGCCCCGGTACTACATATGCTCAAAATACCAGTGTGATAAGATCATTAAACCTCCCCTTTGTTACAAGATATTTTGAACAGCAAATTTTATCAAATAAGAGAAGGAGTGTACCATTCAGATTCTAAAATGCGACACAAAGTTCTAAGTAATAGGTTTATACCGTTAGAACTTTTATACAATGAGAAAATATACAAGAAACTTACTCGCACGCGTACAAAATCTCAGTTCTTATCACACAATGCAGTCGGACGAGGTCGTGGAGATTCTATACTCGTCTTAAATATTATCACGTTTTCTTTGTACTTTCCCCAATGCTCAGGAAACTGTGCCAAATCTGATGCAATTCACACTCCAGTAACTTTTAATGTAAGTGTTATTTCTGTTTGTATTGAATGGGTAGCACAAATATGACACGTATTTTATTACCCGACAACGGCGAACCCAATGGAAGGGTTATGATGTTGGCTGTCTATGTATGTATGTTTCCATTTACGTAGCGCCTAAACTAGTCATCCGATTTTGATGGATAGGGAGGTATCAAGTGATTCGTTATATTATGGCCCGAGTAACATGGGCTACATAATTAGCCGACTTCAACGATATAATTAGTTGATTCTACCTTGTAAGCCACCGATTTTAAAGAATCTTTATTATTTTAACCTGGGTTTAATTCTTTTTCCCGTAGTCGGGTTACAGTTTTTCAAACTTTTTATGAATTCTCATAACTATACGATGGTTATAAAATGATTGTGACAGGTGAACGAGACAGGAAACAAAGCTAAATTGTCTATCGCGCTTGCACAGCATAGTTGTAAGACTTCCACTTAAACATAATTAATTAATTTATAAATAGATAGGCAAAGGCAGAATAGAAACAGACGTGGTTTTCCCAAAGGAGTACAGCATGAGGTTCTTCAAGAAGGGTGTGAAGAAATTTCAGAAGGGTCAGCAACGCGCGAGTGATGCCTCTGTTGTTGCAAGCGTCCATAGCCTGCAGTAACCGCTTACCATCGGACAGGCAGTATGCTTGTTTGCCACCTTAGTGGTATAAAAAAAAGAATAGTCAAATACCAATTTCTCTTCGAATTGTAAACCGATTTTTGAACGAAGTTCCTAAACGTGGCTTACGGTTGGAGACTAGGAGTTGACTGGTAGAAAACGTCATATTATAACAAAAAGGTATTTTGCTCCCTCGATGCGACCTTCCCTCTCTCGCGCTGAGGGGCAAGCGCGGATTTTTAAAGCAACTTCGTTCCTGAAGGGGGTCCCCCGCACATGTTTATTTTAATGAAAACCAGAAAACATATTATCAAAAACAATATAGTTAAGTACGATATTTACAATTTTCTCTTCTGCTTGTGAAAACTTTGATCTTTAAAGTTACAATAATGATTAAAGTCTACTGTAGAGTGACACTAGTTATAAAAATATATCTTCACGTCTTCCCGATGAAGTAGGCAGAGGTGTAACAACATCCACTTTCCACTGAAGTTAATTTGGTGCCAACGTGTCAGATGGTGAGCCAGTCGCCGTCTCTCACTACATACGTCCTTGAATTTCATGCAGACATATGCAGGTTTCCTCACGATGTTATCCTTCACAGTAAAGCTCGTGGTGTGACTAATCACTGCACATAAAAAACTCATTGGTACAGACCGGTGGGATTCGAAGTTGCGTCGCTAGAATAGCAAGCAACACTTTATGCCACACGGCCACCCCGGCTCATTATGTTATCAACACTAGTTGTTTAAGCATTGTGAACCACAACAATTATAATAAGTAATAACATTTCACGAAGGCACGAAGTAAGTCTATTGTAAAGCTTAAACGTTCTCATTAAAACTAGTACCTTGTCGAGTTGAGGGTCCAATAGCAGTACACTTACGCTGAACTCATTTCCGCAATAAGTACGCTTTACTTAATTCTAGTTATTGGCTTATAGAACTTGGACTAGCAGAGCCATTAGGTACCTACATGTTTTGAAAATTTTGCAGCTAATGACGTCACTTCACCGCAATAAACAATTGACTATTGAGCGATTACGTACAGGAAAAGCTTATTCTAAAAAAACGTTGTAATTCCGAATATTATCGGATTTCGGATAGGTGAGATGGTACTTGCATCAATTTAAATATTTTCAAGTATAAGGTACTTAGTATGGCTTGATATTGTTAATGAGAAGGTATTTTCTTAATGGTATTGTCTTTTTGGTTTTGATATAAGTAGCTTTACTTAACGTTCAGTAAATTACGTAAGCATGTAATGATTTGAAGCTAAAATCATCATTATACATCTCATCATTCTTCATGGATGTAGTGGATTAAAGCCACTCACAGAGTTATACAAGCCAACACCATGTTTGAGAAGTTAAGGAGTGGTAGGGCGGTTTGGGATTTCCCGTGGGTTTCCCATTTAAATTGGAGCCGCCCGACTGGGAACTGTACCTACACCTTACAGAAGACCGCAGTGAAATAACACTACTTGATGTCTTGTTGTGTTTCTGCGGTAAGGTTGCCTGTGCTCCACGAGGGTACGCTGGGTTAGTAGTAATGCTGCTAGCACAGTAAGTCCTCACCAACAACATAGTTGGCAACCCGTTAGTGATACCCCTGGTATTGGTAGTGGCTATAGGCTACGGTGACTGCTTACCATCAGGTGGGCCGTATGCTTGTGTGCCACCTTTGTGGTATAAAAAAAACCATAAAAAGTTTGTTTATAATACCCATATCCCATATGTTAGCCAATGCCAAGCTGGAAAATGCACATCATAGTTTTTCCTACTACTTAATTCAACTACAATATCATAAATTCAAATTGTTTACTGAAAATAAGTGTCCATTATTCTAACAGGTCATAGGTAACTCGAATTAATTACCTCAAAGGACTGATCCTTGGAGAGAGTCTCACCTTCCTTTTTTTTAAAGACTATAATCAAACCCTCACGCCCACTAAACAAGATCTATCGGAAGGTGAACCCGATTCCCGTTCCATTAGAACCTTAGTGGGTGTCTAAAAGGGCTATTTATAAATCCGTCACAGCGTAGAAAACGTGATTTCTTTCACAAATACACCTATATTTATTTATTTTTCGCCTGCAATATTTATTACATATCTTATTTCAGCGCTTTGATCTATGACGGGTTCGCAGTGCGGGTCCAGCGTATCGGTTGGGAGAAATCTATACCTCACTTTGAGTACCTTCGTTACCAACACTGTCATGTGTGTATCTCTCCCAATTTCCTGTGATCTACTCACTTATGTGTTTTTTTGAGATATGTGGTTCCTGTATGTTCTTGGCTATTGAACTATCAATATGCTCGCACGAGTGTGGAAACTTTTAAGAATCCTATAAGCGTCGTGCACTGCTAATAATTATGTTTAAAAAACATAGTAAATTTAATAAATACTGTTAATTAAATACGGTACAATAGTAATGATAGTAGGCAATCTGATCAAAACATAACTGAAAGGATTTTATATTTGGAAGGGAATTCTTGCATCAATTGTTTTTATTAAAACGCAAGTGAAACAACACTATCCGTTTCTACGAAGCACTCTTAAGAAGTTTCTCATCAACCAGCCTGTTGGATTGTAATAATTGAAAAATTAGAAATTGAGTTGATGACCATCATTTATTTTTAGATTTTTTTTTCGCATTCGTAGTGAAAAGCACAGTGTTACACACGTCGCTAAAACTTTAACACCTTGTATAACAATCTAGTATTTATATAAACAAAGTGAGAGAAATGAGATCTCACATAACATCAGTCAACATCAACCCATATCTCGCAGGCACGCACTGTTTCCCCACAGTCTACATTAAGCCTAGATTTAGGAGACAATGATACAATCCGAACAGATACAAGACCCGTCAGAGTGCTAATAGACTTGTGTTTATAAAGCGTCTAGATGTTTTGAACGTAATCGCGGCGCGCCGACGTATGTAAACGTGAATAAAGTTTGTTGTGTTGAGGGATGGAAGACTTTCTTGTCGATGTTTCCGATGATACAAATTATCTTACTAGCTGTACCAGCGACTTCGTACGTATGGAATTAATTTTGATTCAGATTTCGTGAGTTTTTTTACAAAAAAAAAAGTAACTGGATAAAGTATCCTTCATGTTAATCCAGCTTATAAGCTACCTCCGTTGCAAATTCCATGCAAATCTATTCAGCCGTTAAGGCGTGAAGAGGGTACTAACACACACAAACTTTCGCACTTATAATATTAGTAAAATTATAATAGATTTTTAATGGTTTTATACGTCCCGCGAAATTAAAATACTTTTCACATGATATAAGTACCAAACACAGTATCAAATATGTTTATACCAGAACTACACGTATTTAAAACTTCCACGTACAAAGAGACATAATGTGGCCGAGTATTGAAACGCCGATCAACTGATACCACATGATTTTGAGTGGCCTCCGTTTTTACATGCGAAATTGTATTTTGACGACTCTTCAAACAGTTACGTGCCTTCATACTTCGAACGTCGTTTCAGTATTTGCTCGTTACTATAATCAATTATAGAGTGCTTAATTGGGCATATTCACTATAATTATTATGATATTAAGAGACCAATCTACATGCACACTAATATTATAACGAGGAAAGATTTGGATTTTTGTGGGTTTGTATTGACTAGGCTCCGAAACTACTGGACCGATTTCAAAAATTCTTTCTCCGTTGGAAAGCTACATTATCACTGAGTAACATAAGCTATATTTATACTAGCTGCCCGCCCCGGCTTCGCACGGGTAGACAAAATAAATGTCTACCTGTGCGAAGCCGAGGCGGGCCGCTAGTAATAAATATGCAGGGTTATACGGGAATATTTGCAATATGAAAAAAACCAAGCGTCAATATCACCATCTTTCTTAAGCATACAATATGACCTATCATGCAATCTTATCACTCTAGAGACCTGTTACCAAATGGTAAAGTATGAGATAACGATTTTGTTCGCTATATAATGTATATTTAATGTCTTTGTCCCTAATTCCCTATCCAAGCCTTTATCACACATCCCTGTAAGAAACCGGGCTTCTCGCCTGCTTGTAATAGCTTCGCCGGTAACATTTGGTATATTATCCCGTTTCACATCTCAGTTCTGTAAGCATTGTCACTAACATCGTCGATTTTGCTAAGTATATTTAGGGTCGGCTACGCGCGGTTGATACCCCTGGCGTTGCAAGCGTTCAGAGGTTACGGGAACCCCTACCATCAGACGGGCCGTATCTTTGTTTGCCACTTGGGTGGAATACATTTTTTTTTCAATGTCAAGGATGAATCCATCAAGAGGTACCCGACTGCTAAAAGGGAGCGGGACTATTTAGTTTCTACAAACAAATGCATAACGAAGATAGCAGGCAAAGCGGTCACCGTAGCATATAGTCGCTTGTATTATAACATTAGCAGCAATACTATCCTTATTGCCACTACAACATATCACCGTGGAGCTTTTAAACCTTACTCACTTCTAAAATACAATACTCCATCGGCGTTCTGTTATTTGACTGTTCTCCTTTAAGGTTGAAGTATACTCCCTAGTAGACATTAATTTTGTATAGTAGTTAGCGCATCGAAATTTCTCTAGAATAATACTTTTAAACTTTTTGCAGTCTTGAGAAATTTGTCGCTTTCCATCAAATTGTAAAGTTGTCAAAAACACGTATAAACGTCGTTTTTTTATTGTCCTGGGACCCATAACTTAAACCTTGTTTATGGGCTTTCGCACGATTTCTTATACCGTTTCTTTAAGCTTAAGTACATTGATTAATCACACCATTAGCCGCCCGATTGGGAAATTTACCTCAACCTCACAAAAGATGCAATCAAATAACACTGGTTACAAGTTTTATGTTTCTGCATTGAGCAAGATTTCCAGATCATATCGCCAATATGTTGCGCTTGTAGTACGGAACGCATATTATGCTCAAACCTCTCAATAATATCGACGGTGGAAAGGAAAAACAAATAGAGCCCCATTTGACCAAATGTTCAGCAGAGCTGCTTAAGGTTTAAAATTTTAACTAAAATGATTATCCTTTTAATTAAATAATGGAGTTTGTTCAAATTTTGTGAGCTTCCGATTGGCTTCTAGCCTAGACAGAATCCAAAACTCTATCGAACTGCATATAAATCTCTTTTTCGACAGAGTAGCGTTTCGTTTGTTTTTCCTTTCCACCGTCGATATGATTGGCAACTCTATATTTATTGCAAGTCTATAAGATAAAAGTAACCGCTAACCAAGTAGTCTGTACGCTTACTTACGACCTACATAAAAAAAAATATCGCTTAGCATAAATTGACAATCCAAGAAAGTAGATCAAATGAAATAATTATCCAAATTTAACAAAATTATGTACTCGTGTGACAAGTCGCCTCTCACTTATATTTCCAGACCCAAGATCGATTATACGTTAATTTCTCTTTGTACGTTTAGACATTCTTATTTAAATGTATTTACATAGAATTAGAACATATTTATTTGCTTGAGGGGTCAACGTCTCAAGAACAAGTTAAGATCATTCTTTGCTGAGCTACGTAAAACATATTACATACAAATCCAATCTACACTAATATTACAAAGAGGAATGATTTGTATTTTTGTATGTAACGAATAAACTCAAAAAGCACTAGACCGATTTTAATCATTATTTTTTCATTAGAAAGCTACATCATCACTGAGTAACATAGTCTATATATTATACTAGCTGCCCGCCCCGGCTTCGCTCGGGTAGACAAAATATTTGATAAATGTCTATAGACTCCGAAATTACTGAACCGATTTCAAAAAATCTTTCACCGTTAGAAAGCTACACTATCACTGAGTAACATAGGCTAGCTGCCCGCCCCGGCTTTGCACGGGTAGACATTTGATATCAATACCGTGTAATCTACCCGTGCGAAGCCGGGGCGGGCCGCTAGTGCTTAAATATTTTACATGGTTCTTCAAATAATGGCCCCTACGTTTTGCAGTTGAATTTTCTTAGACAACGGTGTAATACCACTACAACTTTTTGAAGTTCAACGGAAGGGAAGAATTAAGTTTTAGAAGTTCTTGGGTAACCGGCCCGATAACGGTATATTCTTCTAAAGTAATTGCGAGTAAAAAGATTTTAGATTGTATACCTAAATAAAACATTGCGCCCTTGAGATTTATATTCGCTAAAATCATAAACATAAATGATTGTTTTCAGATATTAATAAAACGAACATGTGACCATATCACGACAAGATGTATAAGACGCAAAAAAGGTGTGCAAGTCAAGAGTGTAATAGCACTCTACTCTCTGCCTATCCGAAAGGGATTTTGCGTGATATTCATAAGGCAAGAGTCGATTGCCTGATCGAAGGAGTTGGAAACTTGGAACCCGTTACTTCAAGGAGACTAGATAAAAACTGAGCAAACAACGGGAATTGGACAAAACGCTTCTTTAGTCTGACCTAAAACTATCTTGTTGAAATATTGTCTGGACAAGTGAAACGGAGGAAATGAAGGAAGGAACCATTTGAAGGAAATAGCCACATTTAGATAGTAGCCTACTTTTCTTTGTACAGACGATTTCACGAGATTGTGAACATTAGGGTTTAAGCAATTCCATAATTTAAGTATATTTTTCGTTGCTGATAGGTACGACCCATATTTTCTAATCATTTTGCTTACGTCTATGTCGATGTACAATTTGAAAATCAGCATAGGTATTTTTTAAGGATTATAATTATATGTTATTGGTTAAACTTGTATCATATGAATTTATTTTTCTTGCGAGAAGAAATAACAATTAGTGATACCCCTGGTATTGCTAGCGGCTATAGGCTACGGTGACTGCTTACCATCAGGTGGGCCGGCCGTATGCTTGTGTGCCACCTTAGTAGTATTAAAAAAAGTCGATTTACGTTCGAAAGTAATTTACAGGTTTATAAATGTATCGATATGTTTTCACACTCTTTCAATTTACCGTAAAATAGTAAATTGCAGTTCTATGTATTTATATTTAACAATACTGTACATTATTTTCACCTGCCTCTATCCGGGTTCCCATTTGCCGAGGATTATCCCCAAAATCACTGAACCCATGTTTATTGTTTGACAGGTGAAACAAATATCTTGACGAGAATGTTACCCTAGTTAGCGGTAATATATGTACATATAATATATATATATAAGCCTATTATAAAATTAATGATTATGTAAATGATAAAAATGCTTGGAATATATAGACTCACTCTGCACAAGTGGCTCCCTGCTCCTGGTAATTGTAATAGTTGGAATATGTATTTCATGAAAGCAGTGACAAAACCAACTTGGTAGCTTTCATTTTGATATTTGTAATTTCATACCAATGTCTAGAAGAATTTTGTTACAAATTGTTATATAATGATTGTTAAATGCAAAAAAAGACAGAGCACTGAGTTTCTTGCCGGTTCTTCTCAGGTGGCTTTTTTCCGAACCGGTGGTAATTTAGACCTTCATAAGAGCCTTATTAGGGCCTAAACTGAATAAATGATTTTTGATTTTGATTTTTAATAAGTTGAAAGCGTCCAAAAAGTTGATGGTCCTAATAAATTTGAAAATAATAAAAAATTAAAAGTCGATAATTGCGATCATACAATAAATATTGAACAAACGTAGGTACACGTCACGTAATTTGAAACTCGGGTTAACATATTTTTTTGTTGAATTGAGAATGGAAGCGTGAGCTCTTAAAAGAATCGATTTTCCGAGAATAGGTAAATTGAATGAAAACGAACACTCGAGGCTATTTTTGGATTAGTTAGTAGCGAAAGGTTATTTCTACAAAGTAAAACGGAGGCACTCCATGCCGCCAATTCGGAGTTCGCAGAATTTTTCCTTTCCAATAATTGTATGTCTTTACGCTTATCCCATCTGAAAGTTGTTATTCAGAATTCGCTTTTTGTAAAATTCGTTTCGATCTTGGGTATAAATTTCCATTAAAAAGTGGATTTTTGTAACCCTTATGAATAAACGCCAAAACGTGTAAGAATCACGTGATTAATGATATGCGTCTACGTCGCAGACTGTATTTTTTCTCTACTAATCTCGATTCAATATTATATTGATTGCATATAGCACCTACGATATAGCGGGTACGTCTTTGATAAATTGAGACCTGAAAATGTTTATATTATCGGATTCAACGAAGTACATCTTTCTGGCACTTAGTCTTCAACAATGATACGTTTGGCAACGCGTTAGCTATACCCCCTGGTATTGCTAGCGTCTATATTAGAGATGTCTATAATGTTTGTTTTTTTATTAGGTTAAAAGTTAATTGATAAATAAAACTATCGGTATTTTTAATGGTTAAAAATATTGTTAATATTTTAATTATGATTATAAGATAAGATAAGTTCAATAGTTTTTGTTTTTAATTTTAATGTTTTTTATACCACTAAGGTGGCACACTTGCATACGGCCCACCTGATGGTAAGCAGTCACCGTAGCCTATAGCCGCTAGCAATACCAGGGGTATCACTAACGGGGTGCCAACCATGTTGTTGATGAGGACTCACTGTGCTAGCAGCAATACTACTAGCTCAGCGTATCCTCGTGGAGCACTGGCAACCTTACTTGCCGCAGAAACACAACACTACATCAAGTAGTTATATTTCACTGCGGTCTTCTGTAAGGATAAGGATAATAATAATAAAATCTAAAACTAAAGGAGAAAAAAAACTAACCTAATATAAAACATTAAATAAATAAAACACTTGTCCCAAATTGTTGTCACGCGGGAATGTGCCAAGAAGGCTGGCAGCATTGCCCCGCTGATGGCAATGCTGATCGTTTTCGCAAAATATGTTCCAGCCTTCTTGTCACCGGAGGCCTCAATCGTCGTGAGACCTCTTTGTATTTTCATCATACTTTTTTTAATTTATATAGGTATAAATAGTAGTAGTGGTTAAAACTATTCTAGAATCTTTAAAAGACAAAGAAAAAATATTTATTTACTGAGAAAGTATTGGCAATTTTACAAAATCTAACTGACATAAAAATGCCGATACAAAAATAGTCAGTTACACGGAATGGTTTTTTTGTCAACAAAATATTGCAGTATCGGTCTGGTGGCATCTTAGCTGCTCTGTTGAAAAACGCGAATAATTCATCTTCCCCTTTCATCCAATTAGTCAAAGGTTCATTTAGATGGAAATTAACCGGTTAAACGGTCTTACAAATCACTTTCGCAACCGTTTTGCTCTTAACAGAAATAAGTATTTTAGTTAATAATGCCAAAGGTATTTTTTACGAAGGTAAAAGGAGGAGGTAGGTTTCTTACGTAGGTTGAATTTTAAGGAACAGTAAATGCGATGATTTGAAAAAAATAATTAAAGCCTAACCTTAATTCTAAAACCTTGTTATCAAACTTGAATTTAAGAGAAACTTAACTTTGACTCGTGGTTAACTTTCTTGGGGTGGCATATGGACGAGTAAGTTGAAATAAAAAAGTTAATTTTAAGGCTAAAAAGTTCCGAGCAGAACATGAAACCAATTTTCTCGTTAATAATTAAGCCCACTTTCCATAAAATAAACCCCATTTTCCATGTAAAATGGATAGCAAAGGTCTTGGCAGTCGCTTGTGTAAAAATCAGGCTACCAGTCACATGGGGCTAGATCTAAACCGACCCCAAACAGTTTTGGGTATGATCGATGATGATTTTGGGAAAATATCTACCATTAATACAATATATTTATGTGTTATGATAATTCAAATACAATACACTGAAATGTTCAGGATCTCAGAATTTTATTTGATGCCCGGTTTCTTACGATATATGACACTTAACTTCACGCTTTATTTGTCTGTAATAGAAGATAAAATATGAGGAAAAGCGTAAAGGCAGATAGTGAGATTTAATAAAGAATAGTAGAACGCCTCTGAATACATTATGATTCACACAATTCTCATAACACCGCGGTTATCCGGGCTATAAACTATGTGGAGATTAGATCCGTCTTTCGACAACCAACATACGCGAGTCTCGAATTCTTTTGTGAAAATAGATAGGACTAAAATAATGCTCAGTAATACGGAATTAAAATTCAACGTAGCCTTTTCCGAACCGGTGGTGGAATGCCACGTTTATAAAGAGCCTAATTAAAGTTTAAGAAGAAAAAAATTAAATGAATCCTAATTTTAAATGTCTGAAACGCAAATTAATTTGTGTATTGATTACTACCTTTTAACTATGAAAAACTTGAAGGCCATGTGGTATGATGCGTTGCCTGCTATATTAGCGACGCGAGTTCGAAGCCCACTGTACTAGTCACACTACGAGCTTCTCGGTCAAGGAAAAGGTCGTGAGGAAACCTGCATACGTCTGAGAAGAAAATCAAGTAATTGCCTAAGAGACGGCGAATGACTCATCGTCACATTGCCACCATAACACCTCTGCCTTACTCTTTAGGGACCCTAGTGGGAAGTGGTTTTTGGATCACTCACGCGAGTGGAACCCCTGATGTTTCAAACCGTCCTTAGCTAAGGTAACCACTTACCACCGGGTGGGGCGTATGCTTAGGCGTATGTTAGGCTATTCTCATCTTAGTGCCATTACAAAAAAATAAAAATGCCTTTTTTTTTTGTGCAGCATCTTAAATACACGAAATATTTTAGCACCTACATCTGCTTTATAGAACCTTCTCAGAAGCCCTCTCTATCGAAGTTCAAGGTCAAGATATTCCTTTGTGAAAATGAAAACAATGAGCTCATTTTATGTGTTTAAAGAGGGTTAAGCCGAGCGTTCATGATGAGGGCTTTATCGGGATTCAGTTGCATTTTGTATAATGTGCCAAGACTCAGTCCTTTTTTGCCAAGAGTAATATGAGTCGTCATTAAATACATGCATTTCTTTAACTTTTGCCTTGAAATGAAACGAGATTGAACTTTATTCGCCCTTCCAGAAAAGGCATGCCTAAGTGAATTATTGTTTGGCAAAAAGAGCTGCCAACTATCGAATGGTATATAAGTCTGCATTGAAATACACCCTTGAGATCTTACATGTGACCCTTGGTGGTACGAATCAATGAGAAACTCGATAGGGGAAGGTTTTTTTCTTGCAAAATGTATTTAGGTCATTGCTAGTCAGATCCCATATTAATTGTGTGCAGATTGATGGGTCCCATCGGACATACAAATTACATACACATATTATATTACCATCATGCCGAGTCCCTCACGGCGTAGACAGAGAGCTTAGAGCGCCATTTCACTCTTGGACTTGCACAACTGTTTTTTATCTTATGCTTTTGTTTAAGATAGGGATAAAACTCCATAAGTAATAGCAAATCACTCGTGCTGTCATTATTACACTTGAGACCACTCAAAAATTATAAATCGTGTATCGCAATCAAAGTACATGATAAAGCTTCATTTTATATTTATTAGTTTTCACTAAAGCTAATTATTTGTGTTTGCGGGCTGAATCTCATGAATTAGGTAGACAGTTGAATTTACACTATAACAATAACATAATAAAAATTACAAAAAACTAAAAAAATAAAGGGGGCTTCCCTACTGGAAACGTGTATTCTAAATAATAGACATTTTCTAAAAAAAGCGTATTTTTACTTTGACAAACAGTACGGAACCCTTGGTGTGCGAGACCAACTCACACTTGGCAATTTTTTTACATTGGGTTGAATTTACCTACTATTTAAAAAAATACACTGAGTAGTAAATTGATTTATGGAAAGCGTGCTATATTTACTACCTCGATACTCTCTAAACCCTTCATAAGTCCAAAGTACCTTCACCTCTTAAGGGGTATCCATTCACCCCGAAACTTATTAATCTATGTATTAATATTCATGAGTACCCAAATCACAAAACACGAATATTGACAGTCAATAGCTTGTATCTATGGAGGTAACGCAGGTACCGCCATGGATTTCGTTTACTTATTACACTGACGAGCAATAAAGTGATACTTGCGCTAAAGTGCTTGAAATTATGTTTCAACTAAACCACACAAATTAACTTCAAATAAAAAAAAAAAACAGTTTATTGCCCAATGCACATTTTAACATACTGGTCTGTTTTAAATAATGGAGAGAAAAAAGTTTAAAAAACATGCGACCCCCGGCAGACGTGAAACATCTAGTGTATTTGCGCTCGCACACAAGAAACTCCATAGCTGTGCCGTAGAGGGGGCATGACGGCACTAGAGTGTGTCATGCAGTTTGTCGTCACGGTACACGAGTCACTCTTAACGTATACATCCGCTATTTTTTAACGAATAATTATGAAATTTGACGCTTTTCATAATTTTTAAATTACATTTATTCCTGTTAATTCACGTAATCATTATTTTTAGTATTGCCCACTTTGACTTGTACAGTCACATTTAAATTGTTTTATCCATATAGCCATTAAGTGTTATTTAAGCGTTATTAAATACATTTAATTATGTATTTACTAACGCTTCAAGAACTTCTTCGTGGTTTCGGAAATATTTCATGATAGATTGAGGCCTCCCGTGACGGGCGTGCTGGAACATATCTCGCTGAGAGAATCAGCATTGCTGTCCAGCGTGGCAATGCTGTCAGCATTCTTGGCACGCTCCCGCATGATTCCGGTTTGGGTCAGATCTTTTATCTATAAGTAGGTAGGTTAAGATATGTTTTTGTAAACAGTTTATTCTGTTTTGTTTCAATAAATGTTGATAGGTTTTTATATTGCTCGTCAGTGTATAAGAATATATTTCCGAGTGGGTAATTATTATTATCTCCGTGGAATATCGCGTGAGAGTGAACGAGACGATCAATCCATCTAGTTAGCATGTCAGCTCAACCTCCTGTGATCGATGCATAGTTGAATATGTGCTTATTTAATTGTAATCGTAGTTTTTTTTTTTTAAATTGACGTGTCCGTGATCTAAACCGCTTAATTTTAATACACATTATTACCCAAGTCCCGTTCGTGGTAGGCAGACAGTATAAAGCGCCGTTTCAGTCTTGACTTGCCCACCCATCAACCTCTTAATACTTAATTTTAGTACACAATAAAAAATAATTTCCTAAAAATTATCAACTAACTTATATGGCATGTAGTTAAGTCTGGAAAAATCATATAATTTCAATGTTAAATGACTAGAAGAAAAAAGTCGAGCTTACTACTCTTCAATAAATATTTAATATTTATTTAAGAGTAGTTTATTTAAAAGTAGCTAGAATTGTGCTAGCTTTCTTATTTTAATCTAAGAAATGTAGCGAAAATGCCGATTTACGATTTATTTTCATAAATAGGATTATCTGATTTTGTAAATTATTTTCTGTCCAATCAAACCGATACTATAATAATTATAGCATAATATTAATTATTGTAAATTAAAAATGGTGGGGATAAAAGCGTATTAAGATTTGCATATAAAAGCCGAATAAATCCCGCGTACAAACAATGTGATTAACATAATTTATTCCATTATTTTCTGACATAATGGATATGCTGGAACACTTCATAATAATCTTACGTTTTAATTATTATGATCGTTACTTATGATCAAACTTTATGCATTTTATAATAAACAGATTTTCTTTAACTTCCCGCAATCCATTCAAATTAAAACAAAACCAATTTCTATTCCATAAATAAAAATAAAATATCGAACAAACCTTCACATAGTCACTAGCACAAACAAATTCGAATTTAGAATCCGTTCACTATCATTCAACTGGAAAAATCGTTCGTTCACTTAAACTCCGTTCAACACTGCCGAACTGAGTCGGTATATTTACGTAAGTACGTTTCCGCGACCCGTGCTTTCGCGAAAGCGTTATCGGAGCGTCTGACGAAGCGACGCGTCGCCTGGACTTGTTCCCCTTACGGCCCATGTAACTGCATTGCGCCCATGCAAAATCTCTCTACGAAATTTAATTTAAAGTGTGATTAATATCATTTCGACAACTCAGTCTGCACTTGCGAAGCTTTGGATGAAAGTGACTTGAGCGATTGTAAAGCATATGTGAACTAATAATACATTTTCAGTGGTCTCACTTTCAGTTTACGATATGTACATATCGAACACGTATGTTTTCAGTAGTAATATTCATTCAGCATTCATAAAACTGGAAATTGAAATTTAACAAAAGGCATGCTCAGATCCCTCCATTTTATGACTAAAATGTTCTTATTTTTTATATAATAACAATAATAAAAAATGTCTGGGCGTGTGTGTCTGCCAGTGTGTTTGAGTGTGTGTGTGTGTGTCTTTCTGTAATGTATGTGCCTATGCGTATACGTGCAAGAGTTGTTTGTGTGTTCAAGGGTTAGTAAAATGTTTTGTGTCTAGGTAGGATAATTTTAAATGCCGTTGATTTGTCTTGATTTTAGTTTTATGGAAACTGAAAAAAGGTCTTATAAATGTTACCCAATATTGTTCCGTATTGCTTCAATTATAAATTCGTTTTCCCTTTGTATCGCTTCAGCGACGATCATGTGCGACACTAGTTCGGTATACAGACACCGAAGCTAAAGTATGGATTCCTATTTAAGCATTTTGGTACTCAATCTTAAAATATATTATTATTTTGCTTATTATTGGAGTGTACTTAACTGTAATTAAGCTAACGCAGGGTAACGGAAATTAATGTTTGTCAGTGAACTCAAAATGTCAATATGCCAATCATTAAAATTAATTGAGTTGTCTAGGCATATAATTTACTTATAAATTTAAATAAGAATGTTGAACAACAGCGAATTTTTTCATTTAATTTTTAACTTCTATAAAAATAATTATTAATTGAATTGAACCACTAAAATTAAGGCATCCATGTGCTTAGTAACGTAGATTCTAAAGTGTATCAATAACCGCGATTATTATCCGGCTAAATTGCGAATCACAGGAAAATGAGGCTTTTTTAATTTTAAGCCTACCCATCACTATTCCAGGCATTACAAATTACTAATAGCATTAGATGCAAAACAGCTACTCGACAAAGTTAACGACTCATTTTGCCTAATGGACATGATTTGAGTGCTCAACTCATAACACAGTAATACTTTATTGGTGCTATTGCCTCTCCTCGCTTTTTGTGGTAATTCAATTGTTTTTGGGATCCGCGAAATTATTAGACCGCTTTTTTGTTACTTGGTGTTGACATAATTAAATCGGGTTGGATATTAAGTAGCCTTACTGTACTATTGATATTCCAATTATCGATAGCTGATCTTGAATATCAATTAAGTATATCGATATACCGTCGATGTTATCGATTGCATGAGTCGATGAGGTCGATGGGATTTTATCATTATTCTTTAATGTCTCTGTATGAAAAACTACGTTAATAAGGTAGGATGCTAAATTACTAAGAACTTTTGTTGGATAAACGCAATAAAAAATTAAATCAAACAATGTTAAAAGTATGGGTATATATACTAATATATAAACTATGGGTATATATAAGTATTAAACTTCTTAAGCGATTATCGAAACTCGATAATATCGATAGTATTGCAAGTCATCAATATCGTCCAATTTTATGCTATCGATAGTCGCTCATCGAGCGGCTACACTAATCTTCTGTATTCGTAGCTGAATAGAATGAAGATGCATCTGTCAGTAAGGCCCGTTTGAATCGAATAAAGGTACAACAAGCTGACCTGACTTACTTAGCTCTGCCGTGTGCCTGTTTGTTATGTAAGCTCAAGAGTAACCTAGATATTATGAATTATTAAGTCAGCGAAGCTAAGTTAAGTTGGTTAGTTCGTTAGCTACTACTGTGCTGTGCAAGTCATTAACTTATTTCAGTATATTTTGCTTAAATTTACCTTGGCTCCATATAAGGTCCGTTCCTTTATCTAGGGTCGCATTATATCCAACAATTAGCTAGAGGCCTGTTCGAGAGTTTTGATATTGGGTAACGGATAGACACACATTTTGAATTACATAGGGATGCACCCGAAGATAATCTTTGCCGAGTGCAAAAACTATTTCATGGGGATGGAAAACTAAACTTGAGCTATTGTGGTGATCTGCTTATGGTAATGTTAGTTTAAAAAGAGAGGTAAGGTGATTTACGTTCACCCACGGGTGAAAAATACCCACGGGTATTCCCATTAAAATTGGAGACGCCAAGCTAGGCACTGTACCTACACCTTACAGAAGACCGCAGTGTAATAGCACTACTTTGATGTATTATTGTATTTCTGCGCTAAGTAGGGTTGCCAGTGCTCCACGAGGATACGCAGCGCTAGTAGTAATGCTGCAAGCACAGTGAACGGGTTTTTGAACCAGGGCCCATCAGATGACAGACCGTTGCTTCAACCACAAGGCCACCTTTTTTAGGATAAACATAATTTAAGGAAACTTAATTTGCCGCGACATTACTTTGCTTATCTTGAATCTGTAACCCAACACGGACGGTAACAAAGTGTTTCCAAACAGATTTTGGGCAGAACCATTAAGTTTCTCGATTATCGTTTGATTGATTATCGAATGGAGTTAAACAACGCTTCTGTAAATAAAGATTCCGGGGAAGATGCTGAAATATAATTAACTAGACTTCTTCTATACATAACTTATCAAAATCCGTGGTACTAGTACACTAAAATCAAACGAATCGATTGTTACGTTACACACGTAACGTGTATGCTAATACAACAGTCGTTTCTAAAGATTCCCAGTCAACATCAAAGCCGTCTGACGTGCCTTTGATTTGGCATAATACGCCAAACTTAGATCATTATAATGACAGTAAATCCAAGATTACCGTGGATTACTCACCGAGGCCTCATCAGATAAATTACCTATTTTTCCATTAAGAGAATACGTTACATAGATATTCGTTCGTTATACATTCACACGTCATTATTTAGACATCGTACACCACTCAATCGCTGTCATTAGAATTCGCAGATCCAACTTAACCTCTTGTGTTACCTGCTGAATATTCGGTGGTTGTATTTTCAAGCAAATATACATTAATATATTTGATACATATTCCCTATCCCTTAGAGGGACAGCGTGAGATTATTAATCGGATATATTTACCCCGGAATGCTTCTTCGCATATTTGGGGTCGGCTTTCAATCTAATCCGATGAAACTGGTCACAATATTATTGGATTTTTCAACAATTAGATTGGTTTATCGGTCTAATAAAGGCAGACTGGAGTTTGAGAGTTTGCTTGAAGCCTATTATTTCACAGGTTTGTGATCCCTCGTTGGCTGATCAAGGCCTCTCGTGACAGGCGTGCTGGATCATATCTCGCACAGAATTGCAATTCTGCCAGCATTCTTGGCTCTGATTTATCTTTTTAGATGTAAAAAGTGGTATGTATGGTATGTATTAGTAATAAACTTCATATACGCTAAAATAATAATACAAGAGTCCCCGAAGGGATAAGCAAAGGTGTTACAACACCCACCTTCCACCGAAGATAATTCGGTGTCAACGTGACTTATGGTGAGTCCTTTGCCGTCTCTTAGGCACTACATCGTCCATGAATTTCGTCTCAGACTTATGCAGATTTCCTCACTATGTTTTGCTTCATCGTAAAGCTCGTGGTGTGACTAATCACTGTACTTAAGTTAGAAAAACGAATTGGTACAGACCGGTAGGATTCGAACGTGCGTTACTAGTATAGCAAGCAAGGCTTCATACCACAAGGCCCACACGGCTCATTTATAAACTCTAAGCACCGAATCTCTTTGAAGACTGAGACTCAAACAGAGCTGTGGAATATTTACCTTATTCTTGTAATAGTTTAGATAAAACCAATAAGCTATAATAATTCACATAGAAAGGTAAATACATAGTTCCATCTATTATGACTATAAAAATAAGCCTGCTCACGAAATAGAGTGAAATGATGAAAAACGATGAAAAGGTTTTCGTATTTGAACCGAGTTGAAAGGAACAAAATGTTACGAATAGGATTGGGAAAGCTATGGGCTTTGTGCAAAGGGATTTTATGGTCAAGTTCACGGACAAATTTATTGTTGCCTCAAACTGTATCGAAATCCTACCGAAATGTTTTATTTGACATTCCAATGGAAACCACCATTGAACACATTATTTACTTTTAGTTAGCCATTAATGGATTACATTTTTAGATGTTTTATTATGCGGCCCGCCCCGGCTTCGCACGGGTAGACAAAATATTTGATAAATGTCTTCGCGTGCAAATATTTTTGTTTTAATTTTCAAATATTTTACATGTATTTGGACATCTTTAAACACTAAACCTAGCCTCTCAAGATAAATCCAAAAAAACAAAATTATAAAAGTTGCCAAGCTGTTCTTGAGTTTTAAGTGGTGTTAACTATAAGTATCACGCTTTGCTATCACGACTTTGTTTTATATAATATAGATGACGAAATAGCAGATTCAGAGTATAAATATAAATATATATATATATCAATACTAGTATAAGTTTCTTATTAAAAGATTACTCAGTTACGGAAAGGTGTTCGGAACTGGTAGGTATGTCTGAAAACACACCACAAGACCGTGAGTAGGAACAAATGAGTAGCATCGCACTTTTATACTCCATCTGCCCAAAATGGATTTAGTAAAACTTTACACAATTATTTTATAGTTCTTTAATTCAATAAGAAAATCATTTATTACCACTTTTTTTTATATAAAAAAGCAATAAACTTTAATGTCTGTGGCATTTAATTTATTTGTCTTTTTTATCTATTTGATTATTATTTTGTCCAATACATAATACTGAATGTCTTATTATAATTATTAAGGCTGAGTAAGTGAACTTACTAAAATATTAGTGGAGCCGCCCGACTGGGGACTGTACCTACACCTTACGGAAGACCGCAGTGAAATAACACTACTTTGATGTAGTGTTGTGTTTCTGCGGTAAGTAAGGTTGCCAGTGCTCTATGACGAACCACTGGGCTAGTAGTAATGCTGCTAGCACAGTGAGTACTCATCAACAACATGGTTGGCAACTCGTTAGTGATATCCCTGGTATAGCTAGCGGCTATTGACTACAGTAACTGCTTACCATCAGGTGGGGCGTACGCTTGTGTGTCACCTTAGAGGTATAACTTTTTGTATTATACAACTAGGTTGGCAAACAAGCATCCAGCCCACCTGATGGTAAGTGGTCACCGTAGCCTATGAACGCTTGCAACATCAGGGGTAATACTCGCGCGTTGCCGACCCCTACCTACGGAACAAGCGCGGATTGTCATTTCAGTTAAATGTCCTCGAGCTATGTTTAGGTATTATTGTCCTATTGTAATGTCGGGTCAGATATGCCGTAGAACAATGTGGGTATTATGTATTCCGATATAATGGTATAATGCAAATGGGAGTTCGGGAAATGTAGGGCATCTCTGCATATACCTGCTATGACTGAATATCATCAATTTGCTTGAAGTAATGTTCCGATTTATGAACAGTATTCAATCAATCAATCAATCAAAAATCATTTATTCAGTTTAGGCCCTAATAAGGCTCTTATGAAGGTCTAAATTACCACCGGTTCGGAAAAAAAGCCACCTGAGAAGAACCGGCATTTACGTTCTTAAACAAAATAATACGTTTTCCATAATTTATAAAGTGTCGCTGCATACATGGTTCAAGACTCGTTGTTTTTATCCTACTTATAATATAGAATAGTATATGTTTAGATGTTTTTATTTTATTTTTTTGACAATAAAATTAAGCATAGATTCCCTCATTTGATATGTGCACATTATAAAGACACACTGTATAGTGTCAATAAATCAATGTTCGTTCACTGCATTAACTTTACCCTAATTATTTCTAATTTGAGAATATTTACGTTCAATAATATGTGGAAGAAATTGGAGACTTGCCGAGCAGCGGGACACCCATAGGTTGATAAAAACGTGTCCGATTGTGGCGCCAGGCCAGGAACGAAGTTGCAAGTCTATTGCACACACTCGATAATGAAAGAAGGAGACAGAGAGCGAGAATGTCGCATGGAGAGGGCATGAGCACATAAGGCTTTTTCGTTACGTGATGCTTTCTACCAGTGAACTTCAACCGCAAGCCGCGTTAAGGAACTTTAAACCAAAAGTTTTATAATAAAATAAATCCTATGGTCTTTAAAATAAAGTAGTACCTTTTTATTTTTTCACAAACGTAATGAAAAAGAATTAATTGCTCAACGTCAGTTTTATTGGCAATTCTCCCGAATATGGACACTAAAATACTCTTAATTTACTCTTAAGAAACACTTGGCGGTTTTGTGGGGCTTGAATATAAAGTAAGTACCAAAAGCTTACAAAAATAATTGCTGG
Source organism: Falcaria lacertinaria (assembly GCA_951449985.1). Taxonomy (NCBI): domain Eukaryota; kingdom Metazoa; phylum Arthropoda; class Insecta; order Lepidoptera; family Drepanidae; genus Falcaria; species Falcaria lacertinaria. The sequence continues at coordinate 10,160,127 of OX602110.1, forward strand.
CATATTCTCTTAAATGTCAAAAATAGCCACTTACTATCACCAAACAGAATAGTACTCAATTTGCATCACATGTTTTCATGTGTTATGATAATATTATCATGATATTAAAAACGTGAAGAAAAAAATCTGGTGACCCTTTCAATGAAAATTTCAAGTAGTATGCAATTTTGCATAGGTCTATGCTTATTTATGTAGAAGGAGTGAATTTTCGTGTAATATACGTAAGAAATAAATTAAATTAATAAAAAAAATCAATTGCGTATACTACCAGCGAAAAAATCCAAGGTATCTGATACTGCCATAAGTTTGATACACAGAATAAGGAATTCGTTTTTTAAATGTAAATTTGGATGTCTGGGAACAACCCTTCGCTTCGTCTTTATTCTAAGGACACACAGCACTACGTTTGACACAAGTCTTACCGAATGTCATGTCAAAGTTTGAACGTGTTTCGAATTATGTTCGAATTTTGATCACAAATAGTTAGTAGGTATGCATAAAAGCATTTATTTTTTTATCTTCTAACCTACATACTTTATGGCACTAAAACTCTTGCCCATTATAGATTAAATAATCAGCCTAAGTACACACAAAATCATAAAGGGAACGTAGCAACATAAGGGCTATATCACTGGGCGTGAGTGAGGCGCTTAATCCATTTATTTCTTTCGAAATGGAAACTGTAATCAGAGCCTTTCGCCGACTAGAGCCCTTAATTTTATTGGAGACAAAGGATTTCTGTTAGGTAATAGAGAAAAACGAGTTAACGGTTATTAGACAAGATTTTTTATTTTATTTTTTGTACCTCGTATGTGGCACACAAGCATACAGCCCACTTGATTGTAAGCAGTTACCGCGTATGTTTGTATGTGTACTGCTAGCAATACCAACAGGGACATCACTAATGAGTTGCCAACCCTGTTTGTTGATGAGGACTCACTGTGCTAGCAGCATTACTACTAGCGCAGCGTATCCTCATGGAGCACTGGCAACCTTTTAATTAATTATCGTTTTGTAGTCAGCTGGAAATTGTTATGATTATGTTAGGAATAAAAACTACATATTTTTTTTTAAGTATTTCTGTCCAATCATAGGTCAATGTCCCCTCTTGGGGACTCTCCGAAGTTCATTATTATTTTAAACCTTAAAATAATGAATATAAAACAGATTAAAGTATATTAAAATAATCTGATATTTTTTGAGCGTGATAAGTGAGAGCATTCCGCTTGAAGGTATAATGCAATTATTTCATTAACAATTTAAATAATATGATCCCTCTAAGAATAAAATAGTCGATCCTCCATTCATAATATGATCATTATCATATCATAGTATATACATATTTCTCACCCATATTTTTATCGAAAACACTTACCCTTATAGGATCACTTTGTTGTCCGTCTGTCTGTCTGTCTGTCAAGAATTTTTATCTCAAGAACGCGTGGAGTTATCAAATTGAAATTAATATTAAATAGCCGGGTCTATGGTCTCTTTCAGCTGTAAAATAATAAAACCTGTAAGTCAAAGATATTACCGCTTATGTCGTAAATTTTCGCATATTTTGCGATTTCTCAAGGGAATCAAAACCTATAGGGTAAATAATATGATCCCTCTGAGAATAAAATAGTCGATCCTATGATCATATGATCATATCATATCATAGTATATACATATTCTCGCCCATATTTTAATCAAAAATACTAGATAACTCAATAATCAGTTTCAGAACCTCAATCGAACGTAGGCCATTGAGCCATGACCTCCAACTTTCCGCGTTGTTGGGCCCAACGAACTGTGAGTCCAAAACGAACCTCACTCAATTTAGGCTCATAGGCTGTTATGTCAATTCGGGTGAGCTAGTGAGAATAGAGACTTTATTATATCTCGTTCTATTGAAAAAAAAATAAACAGCCAAGTGCGAGTCGGACTCGCGCACTGAGGGCTCCGTACACACTTGTAGGTGTAATTATTTGTCAGTGACTCTCAACAGCGCGATTTAGGAATAATGTAAACAAACCCATCTATTTTTATAAGATTGTTATAGTAAATTCGCGTTTTTTTTAGGGTTCCGTACCTTAAAAGGACAAAAGGAACCCTTATAGGATCACTTTGTTGTCCGTCTGTCTGTCTGTCTATCTGTAACGATTTTTTATCTCAAGAACGCGTGGAGTTATCAAATTGAAATACCCGGTTCTATGGTCTGTTTTGGCAGTAAAATAATAAAACCAGTAAGTAAATATGAAGAAAAGATATGACCGTTTATGTCGTAAATTATTCGATTATGCGATTTCACAAGGGAATCAAAACCTATAGGGTTACTTCCCGTTGACCTAGAATCATGAAATTTGGCAAGAAGCAGTGTCTTACAGCACAAGTAAAGGAAAAAATGTGTAATTTTTTAATGCGAATTACTAAAAAATATTCCTGTATCGCGCTGTTGAGAGTCACCGACGAATAATTACCTCATTAGAATTTTGCTTACTTTTAACCTTACCTATAAGTGTGTACGGAAAACCCGGTGCGCGAGTCCGACTCGCACTTGGCCGGTTTTATGTTATTAATGTTCAACTGGTTTCAAAAAAGGAGGAGGACGTTTTCATTTCAACTGTACTTTTTTTTTGTTTATTTGTTACGTAAGTCAAAGAAGCTTTAATATTAAAATTCTAATATAAATTGGAAATCCATTTAAAAGACACGACTTCGCTTGTAAAGTTCTTCGTTAAACTGTAAAACGTACAAGTTATTAGACGATAGCTCGAGTTAATTATTGGTGGTTGTGAAACTCAGAGGGTTTGTGCGGTCGCTCGCTACAAGTTAGAATTGCTATTTGGTGAACCTAGCTCTGTGAGGTTTCATTTAGTATCGTGTAACTACACGAACAAACTAGTGTGTCTAATTTATTTGATAAAGAATTTTCATAGTTTTAATCTAAGTTGAAGTAAACACATTTTATCGACCTCATCTTCACCACTTCACAAAAGATCGCTGCCAAGTAATGATACTTCTTGTAGTGCTGTGTTTTTGTGGAGAGTGAAGTAATTAGGGGCGTAAAATGTCCATTATAAAAATCCCGCCCGATAGTGGACTGTATCTCCACCATACAGTATATCTAAGTCTACTCACTAATGTAGTGTTGTTTTTGCAGGGAGTACGGTTTCCAGAATTTCAGAGCAGAAAGTCACTATATAACACAGTACCGTGAGATATGACAAAATGAAAATCAAAAAATCTTTCATTCAGCTTAGACCCTAATAAGGCACTTATAAGGTCGAAAATACCACCGGTACGGAAAGAAACTTGTGACAGAAATGAATACACTAAAGCGTAGAACACATAAAATACGTAAAACGCCTACCTGCTGAAGCTTTACGGTGTCGTGATTTGGGATCATAAATAGTTTATATCGCGATATTCATATTATAGCCGGCACGGCTGCTCCCTTTCATTCAGGCACTGAAACTTTATATCGTCGTCAACTTCACAAGACCTTTCACCATCAGCACTTTCATAAGTAGATGAAAAGAGATTAGCATATAAATAATTGAATTGAATAATAATGAGATGGCACGCATTGTCAGGAGTTTCTCATCCTGTTACACTAACCACCGGTAGCTTCAATTAAGCTCAAATGCATGGTATTGAACCCACTCTCATTAGATGGATCAAGAACATGCTAGAAGGCAGAGTGATAATGTCCACTCTTATGGGAGAACAAATCACGGCCACTACCACTAGAGGATGCCCGCAAGGAGGAGTGCTTTCACCAACACTCTGGAGCATTGTGGTCAACTCACTAATGTTAAAAACGAATAAAGGACCGTTCTATACGGTTGGATATGCGGACGACATTGTAATACTCGTCAATGGCAAATTCCCAAATACAGTATCAACATTGATGCAAGAAGCTCTTGACATAGTGGAGAACTGGTGCACAGAAAACCATCTATCAGTTAACCCGAGCAAAACGAATGTAATTTTATTTACAAAAAAGAAGATACTTACAGGCCTTAGGGACCTACAGATGTACAAAAAAAGTATCAATTGGGCCAATGAGGTCAAGTATCTAGGAGTGATACTTGACAAACAACTCAGATGGCATACGCATGCTAACCACGTCATCAGTAAAGCACTGAATGTGTTGAACATGTGCAGGGCAGCATACGGAAAAACATGGGGTCTTCAGCCCAAGATAATGTATTGGATATACCGAATGATGGTAAGACCGATACTAACATACGGAAGCATTGTGTGGTGGCCCAGGACCAAATTAAAAACATTTCGGGACACCCTTTTGAAAGTGCAAAGAACAGCCTGCATGGCCATCACAGGTGCATTCAAAACTACACCGACGGTAGCAATGGAAAGACTTCTAAATCTTACTCCACTGCATATCGTCATTGAGACTGAGGCTAGGAATGCCATCTACAGACTGGTACTAACCGGCCAATGGGATGCAACTCAACCCAGCCTAGATCATACCAGACTAGCACCCAACAAGGAGCTGGACAATATAAGAAACATGAGTTGTGACAGAATCCTGACTAGACACATGTTTCACAGAAGGTTCAGTACCCATATTCCGACCAGACAACAGTGGGAAAGAGGTCTACGGAAACCAAGGGAAGAACAAATGATATGGTACACAGATGGTTCCAAGACCAGAGATGGCACTGGAGCCGGTGTGTACACAGAAGGATTTCACCAAAGCATCAGCATGGGAACAACACCATCAATATTTCAGGCTGAAACCTATGCAATAATTGCTTGTGCAAACGAAATATTGGACAAGCGGATCAAGGATAAATATATCTACATCTGCAGCGACAGTCAAGCCGCACTCAAAGCACTCAGCTCCTGTGTACTAAACTCTGCACTGGCTGCGGAGTGTGCCCACCTCCTTAACAGATGTGGTGCGCACAACGTGGTTAGGTTAGTCTGGGTCCCTGGGCATGAGGGGATAGAGGGCAATGAGCTTGCGGATGGCCTAGCTAAAGAAGGATCGATGGAAAAATTCATAGGTCCAGAACCCTTCATTGGCGTACCAACTGGAGCCTACAGAAGTGCATTGCACAAATATGCTAATGAACGCCACGAAAAAGAATGGTCAACGACCACGGGCCTGAGACATTCTAAGCAGTTTATAAGCAAATGGAAAGAGGGCAATAGCCGAAAACTAATGAGCCTGACCAGATGTCAACTAAGACAACTAACAGGAGCTCTTACAGGCCACTATGGCACAAATGATCAACTCTACAAGATGGGTCTATCTGGAAGCGTGGTATGCAGGTGCTGCAAAACAGCAACGGAAACCATGGAACACGTGCTATGCTGCTGCGACGCACTCGCGCGGCAGCGAATGGAAATTCTGGGGTCGGCATATCCGGAACCAGAGGAATACATGCTCTACCCTGCTGGCAAAATCTGCAGACTCATTCAGGGAGTATTTGACACAGCAGGTAAGTAGAGCAATCATGGCTAAGGGCTGCACAAAAGATCCCAAGGGTCGAAGTGCTTCTGGGGCAACCTGGACCCGTTCAGCCTTCTAATAAGATAACCACCGGTAGCTTGGTCTTGCGTCTCGATACCGGTGGCTCTCTAAGTTATTGTTGAATAATATTTTTTACATTAATTTTAATAGTTTTTATAAATTTTATAAAATAACCAACTTAAGAAAATAAATAAATAATGAGAATAACACGCCTTCTCAACAAGGGGCCTCGAAGACGTAGACAGAGGTGATACACCACCCTCTTTTCACCAAAGATAATTTTGTGAAAAAAAAAAAATTTAGGGCGCTCAACAACATTATCGCCTTGCCTTAACCGTATTATATCTAAGCCAGTGTGTCTGGACAACCAATATTAACACAAAACGGCCGCCGTCAATCCCTTGTAACCTATTTTACGAGGAAAATCGTTCCTAGGTTAAATAACTAGTCAGACTTTGTACTTTTGACAGACCTCTAACGATTGCCGAAAATTAAACACTCGAGAACAATCCTTCAAAATAGCCGACTGCTGTAGACTAGAACCAGTAACCTAACTAACATGTTGTGATATTTAATTCAACTTTATTTATCATGCCCGCCATGGTAGACATAATATTGATAAATGTCTTCCCGTGCGAAGCCGGGGCGGACCGCCAGTATTATATATAGGTAGCCTATGTTACTCAGTGATAATTTAGCTTTCTAATGGTAAAATAATTTTTGAAATTGGTCTCGACCAATTTCAAAATTTATAGATAAAATAGACCTCGGGTAGTTTCGGAGTCTATTCAAAACAACCCACAAAAATACAAATCTTTCCTCTTTATAATATTAATATAGAAGAAACACACAAGCTACTGGTAAGACTACTTAGAATTCTAAATTTGGTACATACAATATGTACCAACCTTGGATTATGATTTCCTGTTGCACTTTTTAATGGCTTCTAATTAAATTCGTTAGCATTCTCTTTTACCAGGACAATTTATAGAACGAAGCTTAGATTGAATTGAAAGCTCGCACCACAGAACGTAGAGATTTGAAATAAAAAGTTGCCCGTTTAGTACCTAAATTTAATTGAAATCCAGCCCTGTGGCGATTGAGTACAAACATAGAAACTTTTTCATTTATTATTAGCAGGATTCAACTCTGTTAAACGCCAAAAGTGATCAATATTGATACGGTTAATCAGTTTGAACGCCTTCACTTTAACTTTAAGGCTTGTAATTGATTTTCCGAGAATTACAAGGCAGGTAGGCAATTGGAAATTCAATCTTTCCACGAAGTCCACTGCGAAAAGCTAATTTTCAATAAATGGAACACGGGAAAATTAATGTGGCTTTTCCGAAATATACAATTAGCGATAACGTTGCTATTGACATTTGACGCGATGGCATGAGCTTCGTAGACCTTAATGCGTAGAGGGAGTCCTTAATGGCTTATTTTATGACGTTTTTATGGTCGCCAGTAATAAAAGAAAGCATAGCCTCACGTCTTCGTAACGTATGAAAATCCAAGAGCGATAAATTATTGGCGAACGCTGTCGCTTATTAAACGGCGTAATAAAATAATTGTTATTAAGAGTATAATATTGACGAAACGTGCTTTTAAGTATATCAATTAAAAATAAGTATTTCTTGCAAAATTATATAAATACATAATTATAATGATCCGCCATATGAAATAGCCTGAGTCTGAGTAATCAAATCACGAAATTGCTTGCGAGAAATAATGTCAATTGGGAATTATATAGTTTACTCTTAAGTTTTTATCATTATTAGTTTGAATGTTTATAGTGGATCAAAAGTGGAAAAAAATAGTGAAAAATTGATTTTATTGAAATGTTTAAACTTCACTATTAAATAATATATTATCCATTAAGTATATTATAAGCATTACATATCATCACGCCAAGATTTTTGCTTCTTTTACATTCATCAACGTTTTCATACATGCCCGCCGGTTCCGAGTACTCTTTACTTCTCCATAATTAATAATAATACTCCTGATAATTATGATATTTATACACGCAATTCATGTTTATAAAATAACACCTTTAATTTATTGACAAAAATAAAAATTCAGGGCTTATTCCTAAGCCCAGACATCATTAATCTATTGAACTCTTTAATAAAGTGAGCGAACTATGTTAAAAGTTTGTTAGACCCATTTATCCACTGTTCAGGATTTACCTAATTTTCCTGGTTAATAATTCAGAACGTTGCGATCGCGAAAGGTCGAAGGTGACGCACGCATTACTGAGGGAACTAAATGAGTATTAAGCATATTTAGGTAAGTTTTGCTACGTAAGCAAGTCTAAGCATATGTGAGTCTTAGGTAGACTCACATACAAAGTATAATGAGGCAAGAGCCAGAGCGATGGCCTTGTGGTATGAAGCGTTGTCTGCTATTCTAGCGACGCAAGTTCGAATCCCACCGGTTTTTCTAAATTAATTGCAGTGATTAGTCACACCACGAGCTTTACGGTGAAGGAAAAATTCTCTTCGGTGGAAAGTGGGTGTTGTAACACCTCTGCCTACCCCTTCTGGGACCCTTGAGGGAAAGCGTGCAGAAATATTATTATTATTTTTATAATGAGGTAAAATTCGATTGTTCTTCTAATTGAGTCTTGATTGGAGAGATAAGGCCGCCATTGTTTAGAACGATTTGTAATTGTATAGTGTATTTTATGTTTATCTGTTATGGATTTTGGTGTATATAAGAAAAAATCTAATTCAGGAAGCGATTCGTACATTTTTACATGCAAAATGTAACGTTATACAAGATCGGACAACAAGCCCTATTTGTATTCACACACAACACAAGAATCGAGAGCAAACATGTCCTATTTTCCACTAAAACGGGAATATGTTATATGTATCTACAAAATAGTACAGTAGGTAGACTTTATAGGTGGTTGAGAACATCTTGATGTATGGACTACGGCGATAAGAAGGAGATAATAGGCCCAGCAATTCCATTATCACCCTAGGGAGTTGAGGAAAATATCTATTTCGTTTCCTAGCATCGTGATTCGTGGTATATATATTTATATTGCATTATACTCAATTCGCTTTCTAGATTGTATTTTAACAAGCTTTTATTTCGTTTCAAATCTTACAAGCTATTCTAATTTGACCCACTTTCGAGTGTCCGATTGAGTTAAAATTTGGCATCTACGTTTGGTTCCTGTGCAAAAATTTGTTTAAAAAATCCTATTTGTTTATACCATTCAATTGGCTAAAAAGCATAAAATCCAAATTATTGTAATCGGTTACCATATACTAGGGGCAACAATTAACAAATTGCTGACCTGAAAAAAAAATACAAAGGCATTTACCGATCATTTCTTAATTGTCCTTTCATGGTCATATTCTGAAAATATCGACTGAGTTACAATAATTGCCCAAGCAATGATGCTAAAGTAGCAGCCGTATTTTCCCAGCTAACAAAATAAATTGTTCCCTTCAATACCGCAAATTCGTATTATTACATAATATATCTGTAACTACAGACTTTGTCCGAACTAAAGGGATTACCCTTGACATATTTACTGGCAGGTACTCGACTGCACTGGTGCGATAAAGTCAGCGTGTTACTGTTGTTGGAAATTGAAATTAACAGAATTTGCTCTCATTTTCATCTATTGAAGCGGGCCACGCACCTTCAGTTTTAACTGTACGGTCGAACTGTGCTGTTAAAGCGAATGTGTGTAGGCAAAGCTGACAACTGTGCAGTTGAACTGATGATCGTGATCGAACGTGTGTAGACACCAGGGGCGTTAGTTATAACTGCACAGTTCGACTGTACAGTTAAAGCTGAAGGTGTGTAGCCCGCTTTACAAAATAATGTAAAGTATGTATGAGTACTGTGCATTTTTATAGCTTGAGAACCCTGTACATAATATACTAGCTGTTTCCCCGCGACTTCACCCGCGTATCAATATATTATATAGCCTATGTTACTTATTGATAATGTAGCTTTATAACGGTGAAAGAATTTTTGAAATTGGTCCTGTGGTTTCGGATCCTATTCAATACAAACATACACATACACAACACATCTTTCCACTTTATAATATTAAGTATTGATATAGATAATATATTCCTGCCTTGCGAACAACAAAGTGACCACGGTTTTTTTTAACATAAAGTGCAAGGTGCGCAAGGCATCGTTTCGTCGTTGGCGTGTGCGTGTAATTGTGTATATGCTCACTGCAGGGCGTTATTTTAACTGAAGTCACATCGTTGTTCACGAAGTTCCATCCACCTTTTTATTGATCTGAAGTCTTGACAAAGTTTTTACAATACCAACAGAGTATGACAGGAGCCAACTCTCATTTGAGCTATGACTTGCATAATGTAATGATGCGTATGCAATTAACAAAAGCTTGTAAGTACCTACTATGACGAGCAAATTAAGGGTCAACATCAAAATCAAAAATGATTTATTCAGTTAAGGCCCTAATAAGGCACTTATGAAGGGTTGTTTACGAACAAATAAAAAGTGTATTAACTTATTAAACAATATCGAATCAAAAGGTCCTAAGCATTGAAATTATTTTAGCTCTGGCCTGAAACTCTTTTAGTTATTTTTAAATATCATGAAAATGTTTAAGGAGTCTGTGTCATTTAAGTAATCGGCTCATTAATGTTGCTCTTCAGTGTATAGAATAACTATGAATTTAAATTTAATTACAACTCTTACCTATATATTAGCTTGATCAAGGGATGCATTTTATTCCCGGTCTTATAACAACTTGAAAACTAATCTGAAGCAATATGAGATGTGGGGTACAAGTTACGTGTACGAGATTAGTTCTTCAAGAAAGACGGCACAATACTGAACTTAGAAGACTTTTGTCAGGTAGGGAGTATATTTTCTTCAGAAGTTGCATTGTCATATCCAGTTAACGTCACTGGGCGCTCTTTTGAGAAGAATGTTTAATTAAAACTTGAAATGTTCCTAATGAAAATGTATGTTTCGACACAGGTACCTATATCTACGTAATAAAAGCAATCTATCATAACGTTATCTATTTTAAGGATGTTTTTTTATATACCACTAAGGTGGCAAAAAGGGGTATCACTCGCGTGCTGCATATGGTTGCAAGTATGTGTTTCACATAGACTAACCTTTAATCTAGTATTTACTAGATACATACGACTCGGTCCGTCAATAATTCTCCTTGTTCCACTGAATTATTCATTGGGGAGATCTGCATTTATTTCATATTTCATTCGCTGCCTTTTGTTCTCTTGTCAGGGAACTTATTACAGATCGAATTTATTAGGGGTTTAAATATACTGCAATAAATAACAGAGATTAAGTTGTAAGTTGTAATTTATAAAAGCGTTATGTTTAGGGAAATTAAAAATTATATATAAAATATAAAGAGTGAAATGGCGCTCCATCTAATATATAAAATTCTCGTGTCACAGTGTTTGTCTGCAAACTGCTCCGAAACGACTTGACCGATTCTTATGAATTTTATGTGCATATTTGTTAGGTCTGAGAATCGGTCGTAAATTAAATTATTCTTAACTTTTGACAGAACGAAATCTGTCCGAGCAGCTAATATAATATTATATCTAGAACTCTGCTATCTAGATAAGTATTTCGCGTGATGGTATATATAACTAAAAATAAAAAGTTGTTATAGATTTGTATTAAGCAAAATAATATTCTAAACTATTGTATTTAACTAAGCTGTAGCAGTAACGATGCAGTAAAACCTTTTTATAGCCTTACTGGGTAATGAATGACATGTTTTATAGCTAAGAGCCTTGGTGTTACAACACGCTATTAGTGTCTATATTCACTATTCTATGTATTTACCTTATATGCCGATCTATCATTTATTCAAAAAAGATAAACTATTTACAAAAAACAGAACTTAACCTACTTACTTATAGACATCTAACCCAAACCAGAATCATGCGGGAGCGTGCCAAGAATGCTGGCAGCATTGCCACGCTGGACAGCAATGCTGATTCTCTGAGCGAGATATCTTCCACACGCCTGTCACAAGAGGCCTCAACCAGCCGACGTGAGACCTTAGAAAGCTAAAGAGCATCCGGACCCAGGGTTTCAACCGCAAAATGCAGAAATATGTGCTCTGAACCAAGGCATGCATATTTCCGGTGCTTGAGGCACTCCTGCTGAACAGCAGCGGCGCTGGCCGATGCTGATTGAAAATATTAAGGCTAAAATTAAAATTCGTGTTTAAATTTATGATATTAAGCTGGCAATAAATAAATAAAAACTTTATACATTTGAGATCAAGAAAAAAATCTTAACAACACATCACGCTAATATTATAAATATGATAGTTTGTGCAAGTGTGTATGTTTGTTACCACATCTCAATGGTTGAATGATTTTTTATGATATTTGGATAAAGATAGCTTATAAGCTGGATTAACATATAGGATACTTTTATCTCAGAAAATTTAAAACCATCAAAACTACATAAAAATCGTCTCGTTTTTCATTTTATTTCGTGAGCTTATAAATCACTTCAAACCCAGTATCTGCATCTCCACTCGGCTTAATTATGTGGCAGCAATGTATTTTTTATTATCAACGCGAACCAAATTTGCACTCTCACTCACTGCATGCCGGTAAGTAAATGCTCCGAGTTGAAATATCCGTTCCGATAAAGTACTTCAATCTTCGCTCTGCCGTTTCTTCGTTTTCGGCTTTTAGTGTGCGAATACGGTTGTCTTGTATGTAATCCAATTTGCGAGGAAAACAGAGCTTTTAGTGGTGTTATATATAGTGCAGAAGGTATATTGATAAGTTTTATTACGTTATATCACGCATCGGATGAAATATAAAGTGTTTTTATCAGTGCCATGACTGATATCTATAAAAAACATTCTAATCTTCGCAAATTTCGTTCTTTATTTAAACAGATTTTTTTGGGGGCCGACAATCAAAGTTACCTATGCCTTCTCTTGTGTTATACAATTACTGCACTACTTGCCACTTTTGCACTAGTGGAAGCAATTAGCAATAAAATGTTCAAAAGATACTTCGCGTAAAATAAATACAACATACCTTTGACTAGAACACTTAAATTGCTTTGATATGATATATACTGTAATATAACATTAATATATATATATATATTTATTTATTTTGGCAGTGAAAATTGTGTAGTTTTCTCTTCGTCACAGAAATATATTCCTTCAAAAACAATCAAAATCTCGACCAAGTTTAATTCAACTTCATTCGAACCCATTCTTAAGTATTCAAGAAGTTTTGCATACACCAAGTGAGGCTTCAAATTCAAAGAGCATTTTGAGTTCGCCCCATAAAGGCGAATCTAATTAGCATAAAGTTTTACGTTCAACTTCAGTCTCATATAAAATGTGGAACACGTATGGAGTCTAATTACGTTAGACTGTCTGGTTGTGAGGGTTAGGTCGTGGTTTTAATTATTATAAGTCTAAAATAAAGCGACCTCAGCCACAGAATGGCAGAAAAAAACATCGTCGTACAGAGCATGGAAGTCGTGTTTCGTGTTCTGTGAATTAACTAATTATATTCTGATCTTTTAATCTTAATCCGACAACCCGTAGTTTTAGTTCCAGTAACAAACCTGTGTAAATAAGGTATGTATTCAATAATATTATGAAATGAACTCGGCCTAATTTTGTGTACTACGATTTCAAGACTGTCTTCGGTCTTAACACAGTAAAATTATTTCAAGCTTATCTCCATACATGGGTTTGCTTAACCCTTAGATTAATTACGATCAACAAATTTCATCCTTAATTATAAAAAAAACAAGACACTTATTGGCTATAACGACACTGGAAATTAGCAATAAAGCTACAAAGTACATGTACGCTTATTAGACTGGCTTATTCAATGTTAACAACTAGCAAACACTGGTGTAATATTTTATTGCGACGTCTGTGCAACGGTTGACAATGCCATAAATCCTCGCCTACGATACTGCTTGACTGACCTTTGGCATTGCAATACAAATAGGGAATCGATACGTACTTACTTGCATGTTAAAGTTTGAATTAAAGTAAAAACGTTTTCTCTTATTGTCTTTTATTTTTCCTTCTCCCTTAGACTTATTACATATTCCTTAATCTAGTTCTCTCACACTACTGTTAATGCAACATAGTTTCTTAATTATGCTTGCGCTCTTTCTATCACCCTATTTCACGTAATCATTCCTCTCACTCTTCTGCTTATCGCGCTGCATGAACGTAATGCTAAATATCATCCTTACACATGTGTTATTATACTTCGAGCGTTCACTAGAGGTCCATTATTTTAAATTTTCTTAACTCAATTATTTTTTTACAATATTCATAAAAATACTAAGATAGTGTTGTTTTCTTCGTAACTTTGTGACATAAACGGTCATATCTTTTCTTCCTATTGACTTACAGATTTGCTTATTTTACAGCCGAAAGGGACCATAGACCCGGGTATTTCATATTTGTTTCAATTTGATAACTCCACGCGTTCTTGAGATAAAAATTCTTGACAGACAGACAGACAGACAGACGGACAACTAAGTGATCCTATAAGGGCTCCTTTTTCCTTTTAAGGTACGGAACCCTAAAAAATGCGGTAGTCCATCCTTATCGCTTAGGGGTATGAAAAATTGTTTACGTCCTATTCTCAAAACTACCAAATATACACATCAAAATCGGTCACGCCGTTTCGAAGGAGTTTGGTTACAAACACTGTGACAAGAGAATTTCATCCACATTAAGTACTTATTATATAAATACAATCCGAAATCATGAACATACTTTTAGTAAGTGCAGTCGCTAAAGCTAGTGAAAGAACAAAGGGTTAGTCATATGAAAATCCCGCGGGATTAAACGCTGGGTTCTATGAATCGCCGGGATTTCAGTTGTTTTTATTTATCTTGGCCACTCGCATATCCGTAGTGAGGTGGTTTTCAATTTAGCCTGAATAGGGGTGGTGTAACGGATAGTCTATTAGCGTTTTCAATTAAATATTTTGTAAATACTGAACTGAGTATGTAAAAATAATTAAACATTACTTTACTGTAAATATTTCAGTTCAAGTTTTGATAATAGCTTCGTATGACTTAAATGATCAAAATCAAAATCAAAAATCATTTATTCAGTTTAGGCCCTAATAAGGCTCTTATGAAGGTCTAAATTACCACTGTGATAGTTTCATTCCTGTACAATTCAATGTGTATGTATGTATTTTGACGCTTGCAAGTTGAGTATATCATGTTAGATAAAATTATAAAAATAATGCTGGCAACCAATAGAAAACATTTACTTAAGATTGTAATTATTCTTAATATAGAATTTAAAATGTCTAGTTAGTTTAGAATAATCTAAAAATATTCAGAACTGTACTCGAAAATACTGAAACATGGCTCGAATGATTTGTTTCTTTATTTTGTCACCAAAATAAAATAAAAAATAAATATTGGTCGCCTTGTTGCGGCCAATATTATCGATATCGTAGTCATCGAGTAGTTTAAAAGTGTGATTAAAAAGAAATTGCATACCCCATGCTTTTCAACTTGGACGGCTCTAACCGCTGTCACTGCGACCATACCCGAGGCCAAACTCGCTTGTTGGCAATAGGGAGTAAAATAGTTCTTTATTGACTTTATTCTTAACTTCACAATCCCCAGTGAATATTCGCGTCTCAATGCTTACCGATTGCTCGGCAAAATAATTCATGACTTTTTTTCGGCGTTTCTGATTTTACACAGATTACAAAGATGACGGCAAAGTTTCAAAGGTCGTTGATCTTAGGTTTTTTTTTTTTAAAGCTGGAGGCAAAGCCAACGAATTTTGTGATTATTAAGTAATGTAAGTAATTAAATTATTTAAAGTAACAATTATTTGAGATGGGTTTTTTTATGGATTCAATATTCAATCGGTGCTCTATTGTATTTTTTACATCAAGGGTACCTTTGGTCAAGTAGCTTCTAAGCCTGATTGCCACGCTTAGTGTGGCGGGTTCGATTCCCGTCAATCTTTGTGTTTGCCTTGTGTATGGGTATTTACTATGTACTAGCGATCCAACCGGGCTTCGCACGATGTAATGTTAATTATTCATAAAAACCTTCCCGAGGAATCACTCCGTGTATTCATGAAAGCCGCATTAAAATCCTTTGCCAAGCTTAAGATCGAGAAGAAGAATCGACTTTGTTTTATACTCTATGTTAAGATTGACAAAAATATTCTGTTAGTTTTATGGTATTTGTATATATTATAATTTCATCGTTATTTTTAATATTAAGCCTAGTACCGAAGTGTATGGGCGCTGGCGATAACGGAGGGACCCATATCTTGTAGGGGACACACACACTGCGGTCTACGAAACCCACGGGAACAATGCGGAGATGACCGCCTATTCCCGAAAATTTACCCAACGAGTCGTTATCACTTACTGCTTTTTGTTTAAGCTGACAAAAAAATCAATTTAAAATTCCCTCTTGAATTTTCACATATAAAGAAAATAAATGTTAATTTATGTATGAGAATATTAGGGACATGTAGGTAACACGAAAAACAGTTCAATTTCTTTTTTATGCTACTCGGGTGGCTCACAAGCATACGCCTCACCTGATGGTAAGCAGTCACCGTAGCCTATATACAGCAGCTAGCAATACCAGAGATATCTAACGACGTGTTCCCATCCCTGTTGTTGAAGAAGACTCACTGTGCTAACGGCATTACTAACCCAGCGTATCCCCGTGGAGCACTGGCAACCTTACTTAAGAAGTACACCACTTCATCAAAGTAGTGTTATTTCACTACGGTCTTCTGTAAGGCGGAGGTACAGTCCCCAGTCGGGCGGCTTCAATATTAATGGGAAACCCCATGGGAGATCCCAATTCACCCTATCTCTCTTACAGATCTCTCGAGTAGATAATATACTACTTGTATGTAGTATATTATCTACTCTGAGCTATAGTTCAGAGTAGATAATATCAATATGTATTATAATACAGATTGATTATAACATTTCAATACAAATTAGGTGTAGCGCCATCTAGCGAATTAGATTGACAACAGTGTAGCAGCCGTAGTAGCCTGGCATGGCGTAGCAAATTCGTAGCAACGGTGGCAGCGCTAATAGAAGTCAAATTAATAAGCTGAGTTGGTCTGTGTGCACACCAGTATCCTGAGGTAATCCTGTGATCTTGAGATATCACGTTCTCAATAGAAGTACATGCTGTATCAGACAGTGAAATGCACATTCTTCAAGTTGATAATAGTTTTTCCATGTTCTGTCTTTCACACTCTACCCTAATTAGAATATCATTAATTCCACTGAAAGGAATCATGGATTTGATTTTAGCCGTATAGATAGGTATATCTAATATATAAAATTCTCGTGTCACAGTTTTCGTTGCTTGATTTGATCGATTTTGATGAAATTTTTTGTGCTTATCCGGTATCTATGAGAATCGGCCAACATCTATTTTTCATCCCCCTAAATGTTAGGGGTAGTCCACCCCTAAATTTATTTTTTAGACCGATTTCAAAAATTCTTTCACCGTTAGAAAGCTACATCATCACTGAGTAACATAGGCTATATATTATACTAGCTTCCCGCCCCGGCTTCGCTCGGGTAGACAAAATATTTGATATAAAATTCTACCCGTGCGAAGCCGGGGCGGGCCGCTAGTCATTATATATATTTCGGTGACCTATATAAAAAATCGTGTGAGCTCCACAGTCACGTATGATGTGTAACATCTGACATCTGAAGGTCAACTCTACCACCACCATAAATGGTTGTTTAAATCACAGTTTGCCTCAAATACGAGATTCAGCCCGCCAGAAATCTTTTTTTTGTCGCTTAGACATACTTAAATTCGTTAAATTGGCAACACTGTTCCCCGCTTCATGTAATGCATTTCCGTCCCTTTTCGAGAAGAACACACTGAAAATTCTATAAGATAGCGTAAGGGCGCTGAATTCGTACATACCTACACGTTTTCTTTAAATCGGTTTACATGAGATTAAAACAGAAAGTGCCTTTTTGCATTTTAGAATGGTAAAAATATACGGAAGCCTTCATTCCTTACAAATATAAAAATGCTCGAAGCATGAGCGTTTCATAGCAACAACTAATTATGTGCGGGAGGTTCACCTGAAATTTAGACTGGGGGAGCATACGTCAAAAAGCATAAGAACCTTAGAAACGTTCCACTCTGAAAACGCTGTTCACCTGAAAATGTTACCAGGGTAGCATGATACCAGGGATGTTTTCACTCTTATTGACCGCCAAGCCTCCCCAGTGACGACGAGGACCACTACCTTAAGTGCGAGTGAGACACAAATATGCAGCTTTCATGCTTTCTCACTTACATTCATGGAGAACAGTCACAAGCTACGTTATACCAGTGTTAAGCGTAGCGGCTGTATCTCTTTAGATGTTTCTCTTGGCCAGTGTTACGTTCACATGAAAATGGAGTTGCCGTGATACTTCAGACCACTTTAGATAGTATTTGGAGATAGAAAGGAAAACATTGCTGTGAATCGTTCAATACGAGTAAAGAAAATCTATGCATTTTTTAACGTAACCTTCCATGTGTAAGTAAGTAGCCATTTTACAGGTATTCTATTATTTTTTTTGAATTTGGAATAATTTTTATATAAGAAAAGGCAACAAGAGCGGTAACGCTAAAGAATATTAGCAGTTATCTCCTATTACACTCACAATCACATATCTTCCACAATCAATCAGCGCTTGGCAAAGTATTATCAGCCTTTTTAATTATATTTAATGATTCTGGTTTGGGTCAGATCATTTAGATTAAGTTCTGATTTTTGTAAATATTTTAATCTGTTTTATGTCAATAAAATTATATAAATTTTATTAATGTCTGTGATTGTATACTCCTTAGTATAAGGTCAAGCCGTCACGGTGTACTGTATAACTTAAAAAGAAAACTGTAAAGATATTTATTACTATTAATTTATTACTGCATTTCTATAGGATACGGTGACCGCTCACGATCAGGCGGGCTATACATTTGATTTCCAGAATCAGTATGAAATAAAAATACTGTTCGGAACGAACGTTTCAACTACTCAGAGGTTTCACTTATCTACTCTGAGGTTTCACGTAAGCTTTGTCGATAGATTCGTAGCGGGAGGCTTTCCTGAAAAAGTATTGGGCGCGCATGACGCTTAGAATATTGTGAAATGCTACGTGCTAAGGTGGGCGTGTAGACGTCTGATGACGTCACAATCTGACTACACTGAAGATTTCTGTGATCATAATTAAAAATATATAGAAATAAGTCGATTAGATAGAAAAAAACACAAGATTTCAGCTACACAAAATTCATTTAAATTAACTTACCCATCCAAATATTGATAAAGAATAAAGTAGCTTGACTTTGAAACCAATTGATATTATAATGGTGTATATTACGTGAAACGGTTTTGATTTAACCATCGATATCAAAGTTTCGAAAACGATAGTTCCCACTAGCAATGATAGCTTGGTGTATTAACTTTCTTTAAATAGTGACGTTCGCTTTGAGGCTTTTGCTCCTGAAAATGTACTAGGACACCATAAAAGGAAGAATGCGAGTGATGACGCAATAAACACCTATCGAGAGGGAAAGACAGGGGAGAGCGACAACGAGAATGTTCCCTGCGTAGCGGGTGAGTCGTAGCAATAGTTTGTAGGGAAGGCTTCATTTGCTACGGGTGTAGACTAAATAGCTGCTGCTACGGGGAACAGATTATAGAACATTATGTGTATTATTTCTAGTTACCAACATAAAGTATAAATAATCGCTTTACTTCAACATCGCAAGTGGGCAAAACGTAAATTATCTATACACACTATGCTTATAAAATTTACCTACAACGTACGTAGTATATTATCTACTCGGAGCTACAACTAAAAATGTATCCATTCATGAAGAAATTTGCTAAACATATAAATGATTTAACTCTTTCACAGGGCTTATTTACCCGCCTATTAAGATTTAAGATTTCCTTTACACCTCTTTGTACTGTTTCTTACATTTTTTCTGACTATTCTAAGTAAGTACATGCTCACGATACAAATCAATTAAGATGTAAAAAAAACTCGCTGAAAAAATCATTAATTTAAATTTTTCAAATAATATACCATACCCGGGTTGCTGGATATGTTAATTATAAAATTAACTTGATAGATGGTGCTGCATAGTATTATAATAATGATTTACTCTGAGGTGAGAGAAGGAGTGCGCTAGCCACTGATGGTTAAGCTCGTAGCGCCGCGCCGTACGAAAGGCTTAAGCACATCTACCAGGGCAACATGAACTACTAGATGTCTACGTTAAACTTCGTAGAATGAGGTCACTGACGTATTAAGTACGTCAGCAATTTCCGTAGAGCCGACGAGCGGCTACGCTTTCGTAGACAAAAACTTTGGAAGCAAATGATAATTAATTAATAAAAAAAATAACACTAATATCATGAAATATTGCTAACACATACTTATTAAATTCATATGTCCAAACCTAAGGAGAGAATACTCCGAGATCAGGACAACGCAGCTGCACACAAGTCTGCATTTGGCTTGGAAGCAATCTAGACGCTTCGAAAACTTTGAAACCTATATTCACCAGTCGTAGTGATTTTTAGTTATTGCCTCGGCTCAAGAAATACTTAAGATGCCAATAAACTTAAGGTGATGGAGAAGTGATAGCAATTATAAGAGATTTTTATTGCCCAAGAAACATGTTTTAAAAAAATAGGTCATGAAAAACTGAAATTGCAGTGTTAAGCTAAAGGATGATATGTAGAAAATTATATATACCTAATGTAGTTCCAACAATTGTAATAATATGATCACTCAACTCTGACTCTCATATCACAGGCTCGCCTAGTTTGAGAGTCACAGAATTATCTCACGTGTGTTGTATTTTTATGAAATAAACTTTATTATTATTATTATATCATACCTAACTTCTGTTTAACCTAGTCATTCTGGGTCGTGATCCGTCCACCCACTGGCTTCACCCACTAGCACTACTTTTTAAACGGGCTACGTAGAACTTAAATAACCCTAGAAATGCGGAAAATATTTTAATCTAATTAATGTTAATAAAAAATATAAATTAAAGATTTAATTAAGATGTTATAATGTAAAAAATATTCTGTCATTTTTATTCGATGTAGTTTCCATAATATTTACTAATCAAATAACAGTTATAAGTGATCTGGAAGACATGGAAAAATTTAAATATATCCATATCATCACGTCAAGTTCCCTCACGGAGTAGTAAAACTCAGTATTCGCAGATTATGAAATATGAGTAGATCTTTCTCAACAATCAGTAATCTACAAAATAAACTAAAATTTGGGTAGATTGCAAAATAAAGGTATTTTATAATTTTATATAATTATAATTTAATTTATAATTAAAGGTATTATAATTTAATATTTCGACAACAACGTAGTTACAACAAACAGGTTATACAATATTTTTGTTTGAATATGTGTTCGCTACGCCGCGTTGCGGTCGCTACGAACAAATAATCTTCGTAGAGGGCAGCTACGTCACTGCGATGACGTCACTTTCGTAGCAACGTCTCGTAGAAGGTTTCAGCGCTAAGGGAAAATGTACTAGGCTCACATAAACCGAAGAATATGGAGAAAACTCACTATGTGGGAAAAAGAGGGGTCGGTCGGATTCGAATAAATAGAGCCTGGAAATCCCGATTAGAGCGGAAAATTTCTACTTGGTACCAGGATAGCATAAAAATGCAGAGGTTATCAGATGGATTAAGCTAAGGGTGAAAGAGAAGTCCAATAAACGCAACAGCTTTGGGGCGGAGCAATTTCAAGCATGCGCAATTTGCATTGCGCTAATAGCAGGTTCTTGAGTTCTAAATATTGTACGCGGTAAGCTTTCCTGTAAGTATATATTAGAAGTGTTAGGACTTCTGATGAACATACTAAAATAAATAGTCCACTATTTAATAGCTATTACTAAAAAAAAATTTAAAGATTTAATTTTTCCTATATTTAACACACTTCTGTTTCACGATATTTTAGGGATTAGCGCCATCTAGTCAGAGATTATGAAACTAATTCCATAGAGCATCAGAGTAAAAATCTGCCATGAGCTAGTTACACATGTAATTTACAGATGGCGCTGCTTCTGACATTTTATACTGCTACTTAAATTACGACCAAACACATGAAGCGTATATATAACACTTTTGAAGAGATATACCTTATCTATATTAAAAATAAAAAAATGTATGTATGTATTGTAAATATGAACCTTTAAATATATACCTCTGTATAATTTGAAGAAGAAAAAGATAATTATATTTTTCATTCACTCTGAATTTTCATTTACCTACTCAAATTTTCTTATTAAAAAAGCTACTGTTTTACTCGAGATTCATCTACGTTAGGACAAGCTTGCCATGAAAAAAATTAAAGGTTTCAATAAAACAAACAAAATGGAATCGAAGGAAATTATAAATGATTGCCTCTGGCGGTTCGAGATTCAAACTCAATAAGAGTCCTGTTCGATACCTACTTATTTCAATTTTATTCGTGACGAATGTTTGTTATGGCATTAGCTATGCTTTCGGCCATTCGCCTCTGCAAATAAAGGGATTTCAGTGGAAATTGTTGATGTTAGTTGACGATTGAATTGGCATTTCTTTGTTGACACCCAAATGTTGTGAACACAGCGTCGTGCGTCACCAAACGTGTGGTGTGGAAGACGGTTATTTGTAATGGAGTAAAAAATCATTTTGTGATTACCGTCAGCTTCGAATAAACAACTTTTTAATCCTAAAAGAGTATGTAAGCTACGTGTCACATAGATTTTGGTCAAATGTCGGACACCAGGTGACCACCAGTAAATGGTTATTAGATAAAACTAGTTTTCCCGACAGACGTTGTCCTGTCTTAGCTATGAATTCATATGTCAAATACACTAAAGGAAAAAGGACCTTTTGTTTATCCCGAAATTAAAATGTTCCGTTTTTTCAATTTCATAAGAACCTTCTCCCGACAATAACAAACACAAAACAAATGCGAAATCGTTCTAAATCAAGGGAAAAAAGGGATTTCATTTTTATATAATGTAGATACGTAAATATTACACGTATATCAAGCCCTTTAGTATAAGGCAAGACTAAACAAATGGTTTCTTGCACGTATTTAAGAAAACCTCTAATTTTGTACTCGGCACGTACGTAATGTTAGCTGTACTAAAGGACAGTTCAATTTATTAAAAGTAATTTACTTTTCCATTGACCTCGCTGGACTAAATTGCGTCGTATAGTTTATAAGGGTTTAGTAGAAAATAATCCCACAATTTAGATTGCAGGACAAATTCAATTTTATTTCTAGTGCAGTTGAAACTATGATGTCAGTTATTATGTAGCCTTAGCAAGAACAACTTTCGACTACTTATTCGTATCACTTACAAACAGCGCTGCACCGGCGAAAAGTGAAACAATTTATTTTTATGAAAATTTTGACATTTTGACAGCTATCAAATACGTGCCGTAAAAATGTATTACTTTAGATTTTCTTACTCAGTACTGGATTGCTTAAATTCTCATAAATTACTCGTTTATAAATTAATTGAACAAAACCTAGTAGATGGTAAGCGGTTACCGTAGCCTAGGACGCTTGCAACACCAGTTGCCGACCCTTCAGAAATCTCTTCACACCCTTCTTGAAGAATCCCATACTGTACTCCATTATATTAGTTGTAGTTACTCCTTAAGACATTAGTGGAGGCTTACCAACTAAGTAAAAAAATGTATGTTTCAATCTAAGTTAATTCAGACGTACATAAAAGTCATAAGTACTGCCTGCAATTCATAAAATCACTATTGCAAATCAATTAAAATACGCAATTGATTTGTAGCAAAATTATTTACGTTTTTAATTTATATAAACCTGTTTGGGGGTAACAAACGAAATGGTCTTCTAGGTTGCAGGAACCAAATGAAAACACGGTATCAACCAGAGGAATATTTGTATTGTTCCAAACAGAATGGTTAATGGTAAAAATGTACAAAGAATTACTTATGAAATACGGTCAACCTTTTTCAAGCGCGTTCTATTTTTGAATTAGCGACATCTAGTGTCGTATAGTGGAAACACAAATGTACAACAAAATAATTCCTAAAGTAAATTAATATATTATACCGTACATAACCGCCCACCAAGGACAATATTTCAAAATGTTGTCCTTCATAAATTATGCCGCCCACCATGAATAAAGTACAAAACAGTTTTGAGAATAGCAATGAAAACAATAATAGTAAAGAAACAGATATGAACCTACATACAAATGACAATAAATCTGTCAGAGATATATATATTATGCTATATATAAAATTAAGTACAATCCATACAATACAATACAAATAAAAGACAATAATCTCTTTAAAGATTACATCATTCCGTTACTGGTAAAATACACAACTTTGAAGTTGGACGTTTAATCATCGAATTCTTCGTACGTAACGTAACTACCCTAGTGATACCATCGGACCCAGGATGCTTGGCCACAATTTTGCCTAATAACCAACGACTGGGAGGTAAGTCATTTTCTTTAACCAAAACCACATCACCTTCTTTAGGCTCAGGGCTCTGATTTGTCCACTTAAATCGTTGGTGCAATTGATTGAGATAATCACGTGACCAAAGTCGCCAAAAATCTTGTAACATACGTTGTGTAAGTTGCCAACGTCTCAAACACGACATAGCTGACATTTCAAAATTTTCATCAGGTGCCGTAACGATTGCTTCCCCGACTAAAAAATGACCAGGCGTGAGTACCATAAAATCATCGGCTACTGAATCCATTCGAGAAAGTGGCCTTGAGTTTAAGCAGGCTTCAACTTGAGATAAAACAGTAGAAAGTTCTTCGAAGGTAAGTGTTGTGTCTCCAATCACTCTTTTAAGATGTGTCTTGGTCGACTTTACTGCAGCCTCCCATAAACCGCCGAAGTTCGGAGCATGCGGTGGAATAAAATGCCATTCGGTTCTATTGGTGGCTAAGTTTTCGGCTATTTCTTTCACCATATTTGACCTTTCAGAGTCAAACAAAGCCGCCAATTCACGTGCAGCTCCAACAAAATTCGTGCCATTATCACTCCATAGCTGATGACAATGTCCACGCCGAGCTACAAAACGTTTAAATGCAGATATAAATCCTTGTGATGTGAGATCACTGACCACTTCAATATGCACTGCTCGGGTACTCATACAGACGAATATGCATATATATCCTTTATAAGCTCTATGTCCTCGTCCTTTAGAGACTCTAACATTAATAGGGCCAGCGTAGTCAACACCGCTATTACTAAAGGGTCGACTAGGAGTGACTCTCACTGAAGGTAATTGCCCCATGAGCTGCGTTTTTGTAGCCGCAGTATTTTTTAGACAAACAATACATTTGCGAAAGTGCGTTTTTACCAATTGCGTACCGCCAAGAATCCAATATTTATTTTGCAGATAACTCAACATTAATCGGGGTCCTCCATGAAGAGTTTTAGTATGACTATCTGCAATTAATAATTTTGTTAAATTTCCAATTTTTGGCATCAAAATTGGATGTTTTCTATTGAATGAAAGTTGCGATTTTTCCAACCTTCCACCCACTCTAAGAAGCCCTGTATCATCAATATATGGGCTCAATGAGACTAGTCTGCTTGTTTTTCCTACTGTTCCTTTCTCTCTTAACTTCTTTACATCGTCTCTAAAATGCTCTTCCTGATATTGCTTTATACAACCAACCCAAGCTTGGTTCATTTCTACGCTTGTCAAATACGTGTTATGTTGTCTGACATGTTCAGGTTCCTTAAATTTTAGGAAACGTCTACAATATGCTACCACTCTAATTAGCTTAGTGAGTGATGAAAACTTGTCCCATAAACACACTTCTTCTGATTTTGTTAAGAATACCTTTGCTTCTTCTAGATTCGTTGTCATGTCCTTTGGTTTATCTAAATTAATCACTCTATTCTTTAATATTTCAGGCCCAGTCATCCACAGTGATGATTGCACCAGCTCCGATGGTACAATGCCTCGTGATGCACAATCAGCAGGGTTTTGTTTCGATTGAATATGAAACCACTGATATGGTTCCAGAGTGTCCAATATAATACTAACCCGATTGGCAATAAAAGTTTTCCAGCGACTTGGGTGACTGTTGATCCATGCCAAAACGACGGTTGAGTCAGTCCATGCATAACAATTATTTTTCGAAACACCTATGACTCTAGCCACCTCGCATAGCAATTTCGCCAAAATAACGGCCCCGCAAAGCTCCAAACGTGGGATAGAAACCTGTTTTATTGGGGCTACTTTCGTTTTGGCTGTTACCAAATTCACTCTTACGTCACCATTGCAATCAACAACACGAAGATACACCACTCCAGCATACGCTAACTTGGAAGCATCACTAAACCCGTGCAGTTCGAGGCGAACATCACCGAGCTTCATACCCGTCCAGCGAGGAATAGACATTAATTTTAAAGTTTCTAACTGGCTTCGATAAGTAACCCATTCATCTAATATGGTTTTAGGTACTTTTTCATCCCACTCTATACCCGCTAACCAAAGCTTTTGTATAATAATTTTTGCTATTATTATGCTTGCAGCAGCCCAGCCTAATGGATCATATAATCGTGATATATCTGAAATAATTGCCCTTTTTGTTACAGGTTCTTTCATTGTTGGTAGAGTCACAGCGTACCGAAAGGTGTCCTCCCGTCGATTCCAGGTAAGTCCCAGTATTTTTATTTCAGGTTCTGATTTTATCTTTATACATTCCCTCGTTTCCTTGTTTTCGTGACCCTTTTTCACTATTCCTAATAGGTTATCATCATTACTTGACCACTTTTGTAGTTGAAATCCACCCTTGCTTAACAATTCATTCATTTCTTCGTAAAGTTTTATTCCTTCTTCTGTACTTTGGCAACCCGTCATCAAATCATCGATATAAAAGTCTTTCAGAACCCTATCTGCTGCCATCTGAAACTGTCCACCTTCATCAAGAGCAACCTGCATCAACGTCTTAACAGCCAGGTAAGGGGCACATGCCGTACCAAACGTTACTCTAGTCATTCTATACACGCCAACTTTTCTATCAGGACAAACGTTCCATAATATAGATTGAAAATTTAAATCTCTTTCATCAACCTTTATTTGCGGGTACATTTTCACGATGTCAGCTACTAAGCATATGGGATATGTTCTCCACTTCATTAACAAATGTCTTAATTCAACTTGTAAAGTAGGTCCCACCATTAATTCATCATTTAGCGATATACCATTGACGCCTTTACAAGACGCATCAAATACTACTCTCAATTTCGTGGTGTCCTTATCTTCTCTGATGATAGCGTGATGAGGTAAATATACTGCGTCATCAACCTTCTCCTTAACTTCTTCCATATACCCTAGTTGTAAATATTCTTCCATTACTTCTGTGTATTTTCGTTTGAAATCATCATTTCTGTCAAATTTTCTATGTAATGCATGCAATCTTCTTTCAGCAATTTTCTTTGATTCACTCCTCTTACAATCCGGATCTTCGGTTTTAAATGGAAGCCTAACTATGTATCTCCCCTCTTCATCTCTGCGAGTTGTTTTGGCAAAGTACTCTTCGCATTTGTTTTCCTCTTCTGTATATATTTTCTTGTCACTAACTGGCTCTGCTTCAAGTTCCCAAAATCTTTTTAATAAATCATTTTCTTCTGATAAACTATGCATAACAACTATATTACTTGAACTTATATCCGATGTTTCCGCTAAACCCGATACAATCCAACCAAAGGATGTAGACTGAGCTATAAGTGCGCCCTGTATGTCTCTTTTAACCCCTTCCTTTAATATTTGACCATAAACCTCGGCCCCTAACAACATATCGATTTTATTAGGAATGTGATACTGTGGGTCGGCTAATTCAAGACCCTGACAGTCTAACCATTGCGGGTTGACAACCTTTCTACTTGGAAGAAGGGTTGTGATCGTTTTTAAAACATAAGCCTTGACAGAGATTTCTATTGATGGGTCTTCCCTAGATTGTAATGTCAAGGTAACCATAGCTTTAGAGTTAATATTTTTGTCGCCACCTAATCCTGATATATGACCTTTAACGGGAACTTTTTTTATTTTAATAAGCTGCACCATTGCCTCTGTAATAAAAGAGGCCTGTGAACCTTGATCCAACAGGGCTCGCAGTGTATATGTTTTTCCTGCCCTTACTGTATTAACCAATGCCGTAGCCAATAAAACTGAATGATTCCTGACTGCAGCCGTGTGAACCAACGCCTCTTCAACATGTTCACCTATATTGTCCTCCGTATCTTCTTCGAATGTTTCAGTAGCCACCGTCGTAGTTGTAGTTCCTACATTCCTCGGATGCAACAGAGTATGGTGATGACGTTTGCAAATTTTGCATTTAATAGGATTTTGGCATACATTAGCCAAGTGACCAGAACCCAAACAATTAAAACAGACCCTATTTTCATGAACAAATTTGCGCCTTTCGTCTATATTTTGATCTATGAATTGCTTACAGGTATACAATTTGTGTTCATTTGAACAGAACACGCACTTAGGTAAGTTTGATGAATTAACATAGAATGCTCTTGGCCTATTGCTTGAAGAAGCGGTGGGATTTGAATTTGGTAAGTACCTATTGACTGTTTTAGTTTCAATTAATTCTAAAGCCCTAAATCGCGTAGTTAAAAACTCCCTAAATTGAGTAAAAGTAGGTAGTTCATCTGTATTTATGTTAGTAGTAATGGTAAGCTCCCATTGTTTTCGCGATTCGGGGTCCAACTTCAAAGTTAATATATGTATAACAATAATGTCCCACGAATTGACTGGGATACCTAAGTTAGCTAAAGCGCTTAAACAATCCGATGAAGTATCAAGAAGCTCTTTAAGAAAATTAGCTGATTCAGCCGTTGCACTTTTTTGACTTATCAGACGTTTTATAATAAAATGAGATAAATATTTTTTATTATTATATCTCGATTCCAACTGAGCCCAACAATGATCATAATTACTTTCTTGAATCGGTATATTCCTTAACAATTGCTCAGCCTCACCACTTAAATACCCCTTCAAATAATGTAGCTTCTGCACTTTACCTAATGATTCATTCTCATGAATCATTGACACAAACAAATCCCGAAAAGACATCCACTCTGTGTAATTTCCAGAGAACGTGGGTATATTTATTTTTGGCAACCTTATATTCGATAATTCGACACATTTTGTTTGCTCTGTAACACAAGTTTTAGAAATAGTAAGGCTTGATAATGCATTTTTTAGCTCACATTTATATGTTAAATAATTTTCCTCTGCAGTATTGTATACATCTGTGACTGTATATTGATCGGCCTTTAATAATTTAGGATCAGATTTTTGCATTAATTCCTTGTGGCCTGATATAAATGCTGACCAATTTTGCTCTAATGACTCTAATCTACTCTGTAAATATTCCTTATTAATTCTTTCCTTTGGCGACTTCTTATAATTTTTATACGCCTTTACTAATCTTTCCGAACTATCTATTTGAAAATGTATTAAAGATTCCATTATCACACAAAAATATTCGCTCAAAATTAGAAAGTAATATTAACTCTAATACAAACAATTAAAACTAACAATAAACACGACAAATTACAGCGCACATTTAAATGAAAGTTAACCTCAGAAGTAACCAAATAATTAACGAAACAAATAAGCAAAGTAAACGAAAAATATAAAATTTTATAACAAAGCAAAACTAGACTTTATAGTATTATGTATTCATTTTTTCCAAAAATTTTACAAGTCTTTTTTTAAAGTAAACATTCTGAGTGAAATCGGGCATAGGTTCCCCGTAACAACCGTTTTTCTTAAAATTTAACCTATGTCCTAACTACAACTTATACGAAAACTATTCTAAGTCCAAATTTACACACAACATTTTCAAAGTAAAACAGTTCATCAAAATCAGGTCCAACTTCCAATATATATTTTTGCTATCTTCTAAGTTAAGGTCTTCATAGAAATAAGGTTTAATTCTGCTTGGCAAATAATAATTTTTAAATGTACTCACAGTTTGATTGATGTTATCACTGACACTATTCACCACACTTTCACTGATTGATCGCTCGCCACCCCTCCTCTCCACCACCACTGCATGTGTGCAGTAGGGATCCTCCGCTCCACGCTCGTCCGCAATACCACGAGTCGGTACATGCTTTTCACCTGATGCCACACTACTACACGACTCACCACTGTACGGTACTACTAGAACTGGAGGGTGTAGTTCCGTTGGGAACTACGTAAAAAATACAACCTGCCGGTCACACTGGACCCGGCTACGAAGGACCAATGTTTGGGGGTAACAAACGAAATGGTCTTCTAGGTTGCAGGAACCAAATGAAACCACGGTATCAACCAGAGGAATATTTGTATTGTTCCAAACAGAATGGTTAATAGTAAAAATGTACAAAGAATTACTTATGAAATACGGTCAACCTTTTTCAAGCGCGTTCTATTTTTGAATTAGCGACATCTAGTGTCGTATAGTGGAAACACAAATGTACAACAAAATAATTCCTAAAGTAAATTAATATATTATACCGTACAAAACCTTTTACACAAAGAACGAAGAATAAATTAATAGCAACCCATAAATTGCTAGGGTTGGCAGTTTAATCTCATGTAACTACATTTACCTCCTTCGTCGCCCCGAAGATTAATGGAATCTGAAGACTTACCTGAAACAAAGATCGCAAATTGAATAAGGATAAACACATTTTTCTCTAATTGTTTTACTTGCAATACAAAGTTGAAGAGATTTGAAATCGTCCTTGTTGATAGCAAATAGTGTTTGGAATTCTTGGCTTTTAAATGATTCCAAAACTAGCTTTCTCCCCGCGACTTCGCCTGCGTAACAATATAATAAAAGCCTATGTTACATAAATGATAACGTAGCTTTCTAACCGCAGAAGAATTGTTGAAATTGGTACAATATCTTACAATAGTACAGTGTCTTCAACTTTATTCGTTACAAAAATACAAATCATTCCTCTTTATAAAAACTTTCTTCTTGAATCACATCACTCAATATCTTAAAAAACGTATCAAAATCCTTTGCGTAGTTTCAAAGATCTAAGCATACGTAGGGACAGGCAGACCACGGGAAGCGACTTTGTTTTATACTATGTACCTAGTGATAAATTGTAAATTAAAAGAGTTCTTGAGTGGGAACAGTGTGGGCTTGCCTCCACTGTAGGTACTATATACTCATAGATGGCAGGAAGTGGATGAGAGGTGAGGATCGAGCTCAGTGGTGCGCCATGAGTGAGACTTATGTCCAACAGTGGACTGCGATAGGTTGATGATGAAAAGGAAGTAGAACCATCAAAAAAAATCAAATCAAATATCTTTTAATCATTTTAGGCCTTAATAAGGCACTTATGAAGGTCTAAGTTACCACCAGTTAGGAAAATAAGCCGTCTGAGAAGAACGGCAAGAAACTCAGTGCTCTGTCTTTCATATACCAATAACGATAAACCAATATGCTTAACATAATTATTTTAAGCCTCGTTGATGCGATATCCTCGTATAATAAGTCTAAAATCATCTCACATAATTCACATTACAACAACGCAAACAGTACATATCACGATACAACCCATGGCTTGGGAACAAAGCCGCTGTTTTCGTAGAGATGGATACTCCGCACAATGTACCCGTGATGTGCTTAAATTAGGGTTAGTTGACTCGTTACTCAACGATGTTTACCGAGATTGATAATTATATTATAATTGAATAGATTCAGGTTTTACTTTGCGGAAATTCATATTTATAGAATACAAAATATATTATAATTTGCTTAGCTTTGCGGCACCTTGATGATGGGACGTGGAGGTCCTGAAACACGTGTCGGAAGAAACCACGCCTGAGCTCACACCTGGGCGCAGGCCGTTCGACCGTATCACACTCATTTAAGCGGACAAAGCAAATTATAATATATTTTGTATTCTATAATTATATTATAATATTAATTACATTTTTAGACCTCATAATTATTATCGAAACTTCAGAAATTACCATAAAATTTTACTAATAAAAACTAAAACTAATTATTTTTAAGCTACGTTTTTCTTAGACAGTCTAGTGGTCCACTTAAATGAGAATTTAAAATTAAATTACATATACTTTACTTACGTCTACGGGTGTGACAGAACATAGTATGGTGGTAATCACATTTTTGGATACATAACGATAAATAAACAATTTAATATCGCGTAAAAGATGCGTTCAATCACTGTTTTATCTTGAGCCCATAATTTTAAATGGAATAAGATTAATTTCAAGAAGCATGTCATTAATATGTTTCAACGTCACTATCTCTCACTCTCACTGTCACTATATGTACAACAGACGAGACCGCTGGTCTAGCGGTTAGCATTACCCGACCGCTACGCTAGAGGTCGCGGGTTCGAATCCCGCCGGGGCAAACATTTATGTGACAAATATGCCTTGCGTATGGGTGTTTGGTATGTATTATAAATATGTATTTACAAAAAAAAAGTATATAAGTATTATATCAGTAACTGGTTCCCATAGTACAAGTTTTGTTTAGTTTGGGGCCAGGTAGCGTTGTGTGATAATATCCAAACATTATTATTATTATATTTACTAATCAACCGTAAAAATTGCACATCGTGCTTATCCCCGAGTGATGGTGATCAGGTTAGTCAGTTGTAGCAACGGAGACAGTGCGACACTCGCATAATCACGGTGTGCAATATTTACGATCGACTACTGTACCTGTTTTGATTGTACATTCTTATACAGCAATATGTATAAGTGTTCTTTCGTCCCGAGCTAAAAGATGGAAGGCATTTTGGAAGATAAAATTAGTCACTGTTTCATGTTGAGCCCATAATTTTAAATGGAATAAGATTAATTTCAAGATAACAAAACAAAGAGTATACAAGTCTTTTGCGGGTGACAGTTAAATTAATAGTGAACAAACTAGAATGGGTTTTAATTTAATTAATTCATTAATAAAAACAACGTCTGCATTAGAAAAGCGATTTGTTTTTAACTTCACTTATAGCATTATCCTAGCCGTTTAGTTTTAACAAACTTAATAGGTTTATTTTGAAGAAGTGTTGTTAAGGTTCGTAATAATACTTAATACTAATACCTATTATAAAGAGGAAAGATTTGTATTTTTGTATGTGTGTATGTTTGTATTGAATAGGCTCCGAAACTACTGGACCGATTTAAAAACAATTTTTCAACGTTAGAAAGCTACATTATCACTGAGTAGCATAGGCTATATATTATACTAGCTGCCCGGCCCGGCTTCGCACATGTAGACAAAATAATTGAGAAATATCTACCCGTGCGAAGCCGGGGCGGGCCGCTAGTCTTAAGTTAATTAAGATATAGCTGATACTGGTCTACCTCGACTTGTATGTAATAAAATGTCCATATACCGCATATATAGTTTGAGCTAATCGCTGGCCCGACACTTTCTTGGAAGATATAACGTTTTCTTGACCACACGACTGTCCTAGAAAACTTGCGCTAATGCCATGTCACATCAGTTAAGCATTAGTTATTGTATTTTATTCCCTACATTGAGGATTGTGTCAGCTGTGTAGAAAGAAATATCTACGTTTTTCGTATTTGACAAGGGTATCTTTCTAAATATTGGTGTTATAAGGTAGGCACCTTTTATGACGCAGGCATCCATTAAGAAAGGCTTTCAGAAATACTACCCTTAAGGGGGTAAAATAGGGGATGAGATAGGGTTTGCATGAAAGTCCGTCATTATTTAAATGAAACGCGTGAAAATTGGTATTTGGCCTATCAGTTAAAATAAATAAATACATATTTGAGGATTTTTGGAAATTCCACCCCTAAGGGGTAAAAAAGGGGATGAAAGTTTGTATGCAACTCCATACATTTTGAAGTTAAATCCATGAAAATAGATAGCAGTGGGCAAAAGCTATAATTTAGACATAGGTACATGCTGACTTATTCACATTACCACGCGTGCGAAGCCGCGGCTAAAAGCTAGTGATAATTATATTATAAGAGTAGGCTATTACTACGCGCGAAGATAAGCTAGTTTCATATAAATTTTATAATTGTACATAGTTCTATTGAGTTCCATTCATGTCGGCATTTCATCATGGTGTTATTTTAATTACATGCAATTTCATGAATACGAGTAAATACCTGCCTACACGCATATGATAAAGTAAGGTCCTACACGGGGTAGGCAGAGTGTGGAGTGCCATTTCACTATTGACTAGCTCCTTGTCTTATATAAATAAAAAATAATTAAGGTAAATTATAATTGTTTGTCCTAAGCCGCATCTATCTTAATCAACTGTGTAAATACCTCGGTAAAGTAAACAAATTGAAAAAGATTCTTCTAAATTGCGTGGTGAATTATTTGTCTTCCGCGAAGAGAGTAGTTCCTTAATTAAATGAGATACCCCAGCCTCCTCGCGTTGCTTTCTTGTTTTAAACCAAATCTGTTTGCAGGTAGTTGATGAGGATTGTTTTTGTTTTTGAAATGCTTTAGCGTTCTAAGAATGCATCTATTCATTACACTTTCATAGATATGAGAATATAAAAAAAAAATGCATGTTTCATACACAGCTCCACTGCGTTCAAGGACCGATGTAAAGTCTCTTCGTCTCTAAGTCGGGCACTGTGTTTTGATTCAAAGACAACAGCGTTTTAATAGTAGACCTATTATCAAAGACAATAGGTAGGCTGGAGGCTTTTTATAACTTCAACTTACTGAAAATGGATGGATCAAAACAATAATGCGATGTTAATTACGTGTAGCGACATCTCTCATTGAGAATAGAAGTACCTAAACCTTAAAACTAGTTTTCAACGTTCCTTACGACGAAGGGTCACTAACGGAATATTACTAAGACGCCGCTGTCCTTCCGTCAGTCCGTCTGTCAGCAGGCTGTATCGCATGATCAGTAAGAGGTAGGCAGTTAACATTTTCACAGAATGTGTTTATCTGTAGCCGCTATAAAAGCATTAAAAAACAAAATAAAAATAATAACACATCAAAAATCCTTTAATTTTACTCTCTCTGACTCCTGTACTAGAAACGTGTTTTTTTGCACATCTTTTGATCTTAATAGAAGCAAGAAGTAAAAGCTTGAAATGCTTACAGGGTTTGTATTGCTGTATTCGATAAAGATCGCTCTTGATTTACTATTACAAAGTTATTACTTGCGGTTTGTGCAATAGCCGTGTATTAGGGATCGAACGATAAAGTTAAGTTTGTAATTTAACCTAGTTTATCTTTTAGTACGGAGCCCTCGGTGCGCGAGTCCAACTCACTCTTGCCCTTTTTTAGTTATTTATGTTACAAATCTACTGTCATTAAAAACAAATTATTTTATTTTGTAAAGAGGATTACCACTGCATAATTATCGGATTTATTTAGTTATCTTCCATTCCTCAAACTAAAATAGCCCCAACCGAAATACTTTCTTATAACCCGTCAAAATTACGTTATTGTCTTAGCGCTCTAATATGAAATTAACCTTTCATTTTAATCAATGAAAGGTGGGGAATCTAATCGACCTAAATCGTTTTTAATCGGAGTAAGTTGTTTCTACTTGCTGTAACTTCAGCACCTACGTGCACGGCTTACAGTCCTTACAGATAGCTTACAACCAAGCGTCATGAGTATACTTCATAAAATATTTAACTCATGAAGCTCTACAGTCTACATGCCTGTTTATTTTATTTCTTATTTTAGTATAGCGTATGTTGAGTAATTTTATCCTTTCATAAATACAATTACTAAATAGGATTTCAGCTTTTTAAGGAGGTCTCACGTCGGCTGGTTGAGGCCTCCCGTGACAGGCGTGCTGGAACATAATATCTCGCTCAGAGAATCAGCAATGCTATCCAGCGTGGCAATGCTGCCAGCATTCTTAGCACGCTCCCGCATGATTTTGGTTTGTGCCAGATCTTTTATCTTAACGTATTAGGTAGATTAACTTCTCAATAACCCTATATATTGACAATGTATGTTTTTATAGCATTTAGTAGAAAATGCTATAAATAATTTAGCATTTTCCAAAATATGCTCTGTGCTCAAGCACAAAAATAACTGTGTTTCGTAACAAAGGACAACTATTTGTGCTCCTACGTTTCTAGGTTATTTATTTCCTGAAATAAAACATGTACTGGTTATAAACACGAGTTCAATTAAGCGACAACACAATTCCGACGCAAGTAATTATTTTCTTACGGGGCCGGATAACAATATTTTAGGCTCCTTCCAACAGCCTGCTTAGTAAAGGTGAACGCACGATGTTGGGAAAAGGTACGATAATTTCAAAATATAAAAAAAACAACATATTCTAATGATGCAGCGAGATGAGTCTGTCGACCAGTCAACTTTATTATACCTACATATTTTGTTGTACACAGTGTTTATTTGTTATATTATTGCATCTCGTATTATTAAAAACAGTTATTTTTAAATTCATTGACTATTTAACGAGCATTTGCAATTTTATTTATCTTTACTCTATACCAACTCATTTTATAGATTTGTTTATATGTAGATACTATGGGGCATATAAAATACGTTCATACATAAATAATCACCAAGTTCCTTTCGGGCTAGTCAGAGAGTATAGAACGCAATTTCACTCTTGACCTACACCTATTGCTTCTTTTACATTCATCAATCTCTTCATTCATGCCCACCGGATCCGTTTACTCTTTGAAAAATTAACCTTGATGGAAAGTTACACTGTAATTATGTAACATTATGTACCTTCACGGGCGAAGTCACATGCAACAATTATGGTAGTCTAAAATATATACAATATAAAAAAAATAAAAAGCGTCTAATGTAGGTGACGACAGGTTTTATGTGAATAAAACTAAACAAATCGTCATACAAGGTTTCAGATAGCGTGTGAGTTAGACATAAAATTGTGACAATTGATACTACCTACAGCCGACGGAAGCCTCAAAGTATCCTCACAAACCTTATTTTCCATTGTCATGCAACTAGTACTAAAAGAATTTGTTTTAGGATAGATAGGTAGTATAGGTTCACCTGTTAGGGGTTATCACAGGTAACTACGGGCTACTACTTTCGGGAGAAGTTTTATTTCATCAAAGTTGGCTCACGGGATATACACTTATTTATCTGCTTAGTAGACACGCACGTGTTTTTACACGGTTGTTTTTTTAAGTTCCACAAGCATACGGTACACCTGATGCTAAGCAGTCACCGTAGCCTATAGCCGCTAGCAATACCAGGACATCACTAGCGAGTTGCCAACCCTGTTGTTGATTAGGAGGCACTGTGCTCACAGCATTACTATTAGCACAGCGTATCTTAGTGGAGCACTGGAAACCTTACTTACCGCAGAAACACACTACATCAAAGAAATGCTATTTAACTGCGGTCTTCTGTAAGGTGGTGAATGGGAAAACCCAAGGGATAGCCCAATTAGACCTACCTCTCTTTTTTGGCTCATAGTGTGATTAATCGCTGTGCTTAAACTTAGAAAAACTCATTGCTACAGGCCTGGCTTTGAACTTGGCCACCACGGCACTAGCGTAGAAAAATACACAGGAAGGCGGACATTTAAGGCCATTTAAGGAAATACAGGCAATACAATATTTTCCCGTGAATTCGTTAAGGTTACCCAGTGATAGTGTAGTTTTCCACAATTGGAAGATATTTTTAAATCGTTTTTGTAGTTTCAAAGACAATCCTATACGTACAGGCAAATACAATTTACCTCCTTATAATGGACTTGAGGGCTGTCAACCACACACTACATCAAAGTAGTATTATTGACTGGGCTTTTGAAAGGAGGCGCAGTCCCCAGTCGGGCGGCTACAATTTTTATGAGAAAACCCACGGAAGATTCAATTTTGCCCTACCTTTATTAAAAAAAAATAATAATAATATATTATGTATTATGCTGCCTTCAGTGTGTAGCCACCTTTATAGCAGGTACATCCGGCCCCACGTAGCTTTGAGTAGCAGTCAATTTTACCGAGATATCCGAGTAATTTCCGCACTTCACACATTTCATTATGAATTATGAATTTTTTGGTATCAGTTATCTTAACAATTCTATATTAAGTTCCTATAAAATGTACATAAGCGGGTATTTTCTTATCATGAAACAAGTGGCCAATTTAATATCGGAGTATTACAAGTATCGTTCTATTAAAATGTATTCCACAGACCATAAAATTAAGTTCGTTGGAAGACGAATATTGTGAATGGCGAAACATTTTCTTCGAAGCAATTTTTCGATCAAAGCATTAATCAAGTGCTGCTACCTAGATATCTTTATTCTCATGGTTGAAAAGTAATGGGGCGGATTATTACTACACACATATAGACACTATAGCTAACGAAATAATTTACCTATATGTTAAAATAGCTAAGAATGTCAACCAAAAAAAAATTTTAAACTTGCAAATTTGTCTAAGTATTATAATCAGTGACAAACGAATGGACACGATGCATATAATGTTTATCTGACAATGAAGCCTGTTAAAAAACTAAGCAGTCTTAAAAACAATATTCGAAGAATTGAGTAAACATTGTGATGTGAATAAATTATTACATATTCATTGTCAGTAATAATTTATTTATTCAGTGTCATTAAGTTTACCATCAGAAGAGCTGTTAACTTGCATTTTTTTTCTTTTTATAGGTTTTTTTGTTGTATTTTTTTACTAAGGTGGCACACAAGCATACGGCTAACCTAATGGTAAGCAGTCACCGTAGCCTATAGCCGCTAGCAATACCAGTGTTATCACCGCGTTGCCAACCATGTTGTTGATGAGGGCTCACTGTACTAAGAATAGCTCAAACCGAAGCGTAGGGTTCACTGAACGTGTACAATCCATTCCACTGCCATACCTATTGAAAGTACGATAAATTATAAACAAAAGGCTTTTGTTTTGAAACAATTTCGACTGACGCTCTTTGTTTTACTTTTTCATGTTATTCCTTATTGTCGAATATTGCGAGTAAATAATTTATAAATTAATGAAGGAGCTTCCTAACTTACGTGAATATTGGTGTGCCCAGTGGAATGAGCAACTGAGTCTTTCCCAAGAGTACAGACTCGAGTTGTAAAAGTATTTTGTAGGCAAATAAGGTACCTATACGAAAACCATTTACTTTTACATCCTATTATATTTGGTCAATACGCGAGATATACCTATCATCTGTCATTATGCGTGTTTTAGTAACACTCTTCGCAAAAAGTAATACCAAATTGAGGGAATGAAGACTTTAATTATTTAAATTCATGTTTTTAACCCCTGAAGCAAAAAAGAGGGTTTTATAAATTTCACGTGTATGTCTATGACATTCTAAACGAATGAACTGATTTTAAATTAGTTTTTTTTCTTGTTTCATATGACTTATTTAGCTGTGATTTTAAAGGATTTTGAGTCGCGGATGCTATAAATTTAAAAGGACATTATTCAATTTGGTCCAAATCTGAAACTGTCGACCAACGCATTTTTTTCATGATTGTCTGATCATTTATTACTGTGGCACCAAAGCTGCAGGACCATTGTCGTTTATTTTATTTGAGTTCGAATCTAAACGTCCACACTTGCACGACCGTCAGCCATGGCTATGCAGTCAGAGTGAGACAGAATGATAGAAGGTAGATAGCTGCCTCCACCTACACTAGCCCTAATCAATCCGGATTCATTACCATATTATGTTTATTTATGGTGTATGCCCAAAACTTTGGCTGACGCAATCTGTTTGACTAGCAAATTATGTTAAAAAACTCTCCGAAAAAGGCTCATTCTAAAATCCATTCCAGAGCTCCTCGATTATACCATAAGAATGAGTAATTACTTATTGACTATGATTATACTCTGCTAAAGAAGAAGACTATATGCTGGCAGGAAAGTAAGTCCTTCCTATTAATAATAAGGATGGCAATGCGCTGATACTTATAGTGCGGTTCGCGTCTATAGTCTATTACTGGTAATGTACCTGATTATGTACGAATAAATAATTCCTCGTACATTACACGGTTTTGTACGAAGAATATTTTCCTTGTACATTGCTGGTAATGTAACTTGGTAATGTACCAGGAACAAGCGGACTATAGTGACCGCTTACAATCATTGCCGTACGCTTAATGGCCACTTTTGTAGTAGAAAATAAAAGGTTTTAAACTTCAATCAGAAGCAAGAGTAAACAGATTTGCAAACGTAGTATTAAAAAGCTGCATTACTCCAATCGTATCAAAGCAGCATCTGAAGATTCGAATCCAATTTCGCTCCGTTAATAAAATGGTATAGAAAATGAAATGGAAATGCTTACTGTTTAAAATTATGTGAAGGAAAAGGTTACCGACGACTATTATTAAAGTAAAACATGTGTTTTGTTCTTTTTTCAAAATTCTGCTCATAATTTATAGTAGCCAGTAAATTGTATTTAATATAATTATAATTGTCATATACTCGCGAAGATTAAGAAAATATGTATTATTATCAAAGGTGAAAACATGAGGATAATGAGGTGGTTGTGCGTGGTGACCAGGCTAGATAAGATTCGTTATGAACAATGAACATATCCGCGGGAGCCTTAAGGTTGCCCCCATATCTGGAAAACAGAGAGGGCACAGTTTTTTTTTATTTTATTTTATACCACTAAGGTGGCAAACAAGCATGCGGCCCGCCTGATGGTAAGCGGTTACCGCAGCCTATGGACGCTTGCAACAGGGGCATCACTTGCGCGTTGCCGACCCTAGAATTGGTAAGATTGGTATAGTTTGGACACGTAATGCGAAGAGAGAAGAAACATGACACCAAGAAAACGTTGAACCTCAGGGTGAACGGGTACAGGGGGAGAGGGAGGCCTTAGAAGCGGTGGCTGGCCAGTGCAAGGAAGGACATAGAAAAGAGTGCAGTAACAACCAAGATGGCTACAAACTGTTCTGATCTCAAAATATATTTAGAGGCCAGGGTGATGATGATCAAAGGCAGGAGGCACGTTTAAGATATTTAATAAATATTAGTGTCTTTGGTGTCTACGGAAACTATTCAATCACTAGTCAGTATCTCAACTTAATAAAATTACACGATTCTTTTATCCTAGGAAATCACTCTTCGATTTCAAAATCCTCACGTTTTCAGGATTATGCACAATAGGAGTGATGAGATTGGATTGAATACTAGAAATACGGTTTTAGGAGTAATCTCAAAGACCAATAGGCGTATGAACGTTTTGATTAAACTACATTTCAGAACTTATAATTTGGAAGGACCGTAAATGTCAATTTTCATTCCGATAGAATACAATTATCTTCACGGAAACAACGTCACGGGAACGCCTAGTGTGAACTGCAAGCAATATGCATTTACATACAGCAATCGTGTAAAAACAACTTCCATTAGAGATTTAAAGCATAGAAAGAGTAGATTAGTTTGAACAAATTAGAAAAAAAATCCT
This sequence comes from Falcaria lacertinaria, assembly GCA_951449985.1. NCBI lineage: Eukaryota > Metazoa > Arthropoda > Insecta > Lepidoptera > Drepanidae > Falcaria > Falcaria lacertinaria. The sequence continues at coordinate 10,201,153 of OX602110.1, forward strand.
TCAACCAATTTCCTTTATGAAAAACCCCGCTACCTACAATTGATTCACAGAACTACAGTCGCAAAATCACATCACAGTTTCTCAATAAATATGTATATTTATATTCGCCCGACAAAGTTTAATACGAGCAAACTTTCTTATTACGTTAGTGTTACCGTTCGCATCGACGACGCTGCTTGTGGCCTAAGGCCGTGTCTCCACGGGGTAAGACAAGATTAACTATTTCCAAAGCGTTTCCCATTGGGACTGGGCACAAATGAGAACTGATCACATAATTTATACTTGAGACATAGGTAGGACAATGAATAAGATAATATTATAAACCCAAAGGACAGGTAGGGCAAATTTGATAAAAAAAATTAGGTGTGGCACTCGGAGACTGCCGCGGTAAAGCTATTGCATTTTTTATCAACTTATGCAATTATAATTATTTATTTATTTTATTAATGCAGTATTTTTTTATATACCTATATACTTTCTCACAAACAGCTGATTACGGTAGTTTTCCAATACAACCAATGCCACCTAAAGGCGGGTTGCTGAACTAAAGAGACAAGCGTGATATTTCAAAAAGTCATTAAAAGTTCTGGTATTTATCGTTAGATGGACCTAAAAAGTATCACCGCTGTGCCGGTCGGAGTGGGCGGTGTTAGGTTTTTTTCGTTACGGAATTTCTGGATTCGGTCCCCACGCTCAAGGCCCGCGATAAAAACTATGCAATAGCTTAATAATTGTAAAATAATCGGTTAGAAAGGTAAATTTCTTGGCACCAAATATTGTAGGATGAATGACTGAAGAACTGTCAATCAAAGGCAACACAAAGAGGCTATAGAACACTAGCCTCCGCTCGTAACGGTAAAAAAGTAACCTATGTGTTGATCCATGTTATATAATATACAAGTTGCAAATAACAAACATACATCCATACGCACAAACTTTCGCATTCGCATATAATATATTATATTCGCATATATTTATTTGTACAAAGTATCATGATGAAACGACCAAATAGTTCAGCCTTAAGTTCATAAGTAATTTTGCTAGCTACCGTAAATCCGTCATTTTTTAAATTAAACGCATGAAAGTCAAAGAAATTGAAGCCGTGGTGGCATCAGATGACAGGCCGTTGCTTCAACCTGGTTCGAATCCCGGCCTGTACCAATTAGTTTTTCTAAGCTTAAGTACAGTGATTAATCACACCATGAGCTTTAAAAAAGAGAGGTAGGGCGATTTGGGATTTCCCGTGGGTTTTCCCATTTAAATTGGAGCCACCCGACTGGGGACTGTACCTCCGCCTTACAGAAGACCGCAGTGAAATAACATTACTTGATATAATGTAGTGTTGTGTTTCTGCGGTAAGTAAGGTTGCCAGTGCTCGACGAGGATATGCTGGGCTAGTAGTATTGCTGTTAGCACTGTGAGTTCTCATCAACAACATGGTTGGCACCCCGTTAGTGATACCCCTGGTATTGCTAGCGGCTATAGGCTACGGTGACTGCTTACCATCAGGTGGGCCGTATTCTTGTGTGCCACCTCGGTAAAAAAAAAATTAAAAAAAAAATGGTATTTGGCATTACAGTTAAAAATAACATTATTCGGGATTTTTGGAAATTCCACCCCTAAGGGAGTAAAATAGGGGGTGAAATCTTGTATGAAAATCCGTTAAATCCATGAAAATATTGTAAGCCGCGGGCAAAAGCTGGTGCGTGTATAGCATAGCCTGGCGGAAGAATATGTGGCACTGCAGAAGTACCTACCTTGGTGGCCTCTTGCATACCCACCTCATAAGTAAAAATCATACTGTCGTATATGAAAAAGGCACTTAAGAGTACGTCATTCTTATCTAATTCAGTCTTGTCTCGACCTACCTGTTACAATGACAAGCTCGTTTAAGGACGTATTCAGGAAATTATGACCCAAGGGGAAGCTTCGTATACTACCACCCGTAACAAGTCGTTTTGATCTTTATTAAGACGGAACACGATTCAAATTAATAACGTGTGTATAACTGAATTCTTTTACAAGTATGTGAAAAAATTTGGAGAGAGAATCGTCCGTGTATAATAAATAAAGGTAAAGTTTACATACATTCTTTGTCAATATATAATCTTGTGTATTATAGTAGCTTTGAGTCTTTTGTTGTATTGTTGGTACCTATCATAAGTAAGGACGGCACCTATATGGGAAAATATCAACGAGAGACATTCATAATACTGATTTAGAAACCCACCATTTTATCTTGACATTTCTATAAACTATATACCTATTCGATATGTATTGTTTATAAGCCACCGATAGTTTTAAAAGAGATTAAATAAATTTGTTGTATAATTTGACCTATCCTATATGTATATAACATCCGATCGCTGGCGTGATAATGATGATCCCTTATTGATCACACGCGATCCCTCGTTAGAGGTCGTTGTTCATTTAGGAAGGACTACACGACACGTCGTTTGTAACTAATGAGGACTTTTTGTTCATCTATGTTGCCTTCGAGTAAATTCGCTTTTCAAACAATAAAACCTGAAAAAAATACTTATCCCGTTGTCGCAGATCGGGAGGGTACCAAGGAGGTTGGCAGCATTGTCCCGCTGTTTGAATGTATAATTCTGCGGTGACACGTTTCAAATGTTAAGGTGGACAGCGTTCTGTTATACCCAAGATCTGTAAGGGTTAATGCTGAGTATACACCCCTCTAAACGTTACTGTCAGCAATATGATTCGATGTCCCTTTGCTCTAGCCATCATCAGTCAGTCTGATTCCATCCTCCAAACAGAGCGGTTGCCTAAAGATATTTATCCACGGCCAAATCCAAGTGTGTTTAATAAACTTTTCTTTTTTAAAAAGCCTGTTTAATTCCACGGGCTAACAGTTCGATGCCAGGCTTACCAGCCTTTGCCTACATTTCATATGCATAAATATATGTGTCCAGGCGTTGTTAATCTAGTCTCCTCGTATGTATAAATTCTAATACAAAATAAGCATAACGTCAAAATGTCATGCAATATAAAAAGACTTTCATACGAAAGAAAAGAATGGATCAACAACAACACAACATTTAATTAAAACATAATTAGACTCAGTTACGAACGGATGGAGGGTTTCATCAAATTTCAACTCGCTAATTAAAATTCTCTTTATCTGCAAAGCCCTGATCGGCCGCTTCACTTGTTCCGACTATTATCTTTAGACCAGCGAGTTGCAGCTATGAATATGAAAACTGAATACGTTTTCCAGCAAATCAATGTCAAGAGAATGCAGGCTGGCGGGCTACGTAGGAGCGTTTGAGTCCCACTGATTGACTTAACACTTGTCACAAAATGAATAATTCGTATTTACACTCTCAAATCAAATCAAAATATTTTGGATGACATTAACTGTAATAATTTTGTCTGTTGTTATTTTTGACGTTTAAATTTAAGTTGGGATTTATCTTGAGTATTATTAAATTAAAAAAATATATCATGATAGGACCATTATTGCAAATTGTTATATTTTGAACACATAATAAAATTGTGGCTATACGTTTGCTACTTTTTAAGGTTAAGTATAAAATGGAACTGCAACTCTAAATAGCAAAGGGTACCAACGTATAAATATCAAAAGTCACAGAGCTAGCCATAACAGCTATACTGTCCACTGCCTATAAAAAAATCTTGTCATACTGTAGTCATACAGCCAGGAGTGAAATTACAATGACTGGACCTCCAGCAGCTCCACCATAAGACTTGCTGGTCGACTGAAGACCGACTGTAGTCAACAAATTTAGTCAAAAACTTGAGACAAGACATAGCCTTCAGAGATGAAGAAACGACACGAAAGATACTCCTAGAACAGAATGAAATATAACTTCAGACAAAAGAGATTGTCCCAAATGTATTGTTGTGTACGGACAGGATGCGTTAGTGTATATTGTGAGCGTGATTTATATCATCTATTTAGCGACATTTTCATTTGGGTGGAGTGATAAAAATAAGGGCAGACTTCCTTTATCTCTTAAGTTACATTATTGTAATATTAATGAAGATTTTAGGGTAATTAAACTAATAATAGCATTCACTATTTTAATAGGTATTTTGTACGCAATTTTATCTGCTATTGCTAGGGGAGAAAAGTAAAGTATAAGCTTATTTCGAGTAAAAGGTGAATTTGTGCAAAATTTAGTCAAAATTAGTCAAGCTATTATCCGTGAAATAGTATTGTACAGACTGACGAACTTTCATTTCAATCAAACATATACAAACTAATATGATTAGTTGGATATTTTATAAATTGATTCATTTGAAGTCAGTTTAATGAACATGATTGCATCTACCTCGAAAATGGTATGATTTTGGGTACACTGTTTGTTATTTTTATTATTTGACAGTTATTATGAAAGGAATTTATGCCGGGCCTCAATACAAACGAGCTTAAACTCCCAACGGCACGCCATTGCAATATCACAAACAATCTACTCTTCGCAACAATGAAACAATTTTATGTCTCTAGACCACGGATGCAATGCCACTACAATGTCCGTCATCTTTTCATCTTATTTTCTCCACACAAACTTGTTCATACATTTCCATACAAGCATATTTTTAATTTACTAAATAATGTATTGTTATTCAATTAATTTACAACGACTATTCATCGTCTGCATAAGTATTGGGAATTTATTACGGATGTAATTATTTGATGAATGCGTCTATAAATTAGAGAAATGTTTAAACAAAACTTACTGAGTTTGGAACGTATTTTCGAGAATAATATATTTTATTCGATATTTCAGCAGTATTCCGACTGCCATGCCATAATCACGGAGACTAAAGTCTAGCGAAGAGCAACTTGACTCAGTAAACTTCTGACGTTCTACAATACCCAATAGACTGTCACTCTATATTGTATTTAGAATTAACCCACCTATAAAATTTCTCCGTTTTTTTATCATATCATCGTGTTTTCTCTGCTTTAATGAAAGTGACCGAACTCTCCTATTACATGATCGATTATTGTCAATATCGAGTGATTGAGTGTGACAAATCACAGAGATGTGCTCAAGTCCTTTGAACAATGTAGTATCCAATCCACTGAAGTGGCAAACAAGCATTATGGCACCTTCCTATAAAATATTTATAAGAAAAATGTAGTTAGGGTAATATTCAACAAGAATATCAAACAATTGCTTCCAAACTTTAGAGTAGTCGTACAATTCGACAGACTTCACAAAGTTCAATTTTAATTCGTATTATATTTTTTCTGTATTTTGTAATTCACAAAAAATAAGCTATACCTACTGTACCGTGAGTAACATTGACATTAGATAAATGTAAGTTTTTAATCGTATAGATAAATATTATTAAAGCAGCTTAATAGCAGTAGAAAAAAAACTGAAACTACCGGTGCTAACATTCACGTTGCTTTAAAAAACAGAACCAGCGTTCATTCTTCGACAAATGGACTAATTGGCGAACTTTATTAATGAATGGTTGAACAAACACGACGTAACTAGGAACACAGTAAATTACATCACAAACTCAGGAATGAAAATTGCAGCCTACTGTGTACATAATAGAGCAGATTTTCCATGAACAGAAGAATAATTGTTTCTTTGAACTAAGTGCTTAAGCGTAAATTGTTCTCATTCAGAAAACTGAATGCTACGTAAAGCGGTGAGGAAATTAACTGAACTTCAAGTGAACAATACCACGGCTGCACATACTTCTGAATCCACAGCCAGAAGTTTCTGTTAGTAATATATATTTCTAACAAAATAATTGTCCGTTCCTTGCAGTCTACCCTTAGTCTAGTATACCTGTTTGTTGCGCCAGGTGTCATGGGTTGGATTCCCGCTGAGGCAGCTTTTTGATAAAACAAAATTTTGTTTGCTTTGCGTCTAGGTGTTTGGTTTTAAATTATAAATATGTATTGACAATAAGTGTTATATATGTTGTCTGGTTTCCATTACAAGCACTTAAAAATTAAAGTGTTACGTACGGTCTTAAAGTTTTTAATTTATTGAAGAATGCTTTAAAGCGTTTTTTTTATATATTTTTAATGTATTTCACATTGCATACGAAAAAGACTTGTTGAGTTTTAACGACCTTCAAAAGTCTGTAATAGGAGGATCATTTCGCTACCAGGGGGTCATTCTGCATAAGGGACATTTTGCCACCAGGGGGACTTTCTGTGAAAGGAACATTTTGCGAAATGGAGATATTGCGATAGGGACTTTTTGCCAAAACATTTTGCGAATGGATCATTTGGCGACTAGGAGACATTTTGCGAAAGGGCCGACATAACTTAAAACTCATTAGCCACGCTCGAAGGGATAAATAACGCTTTTTTATTTCCATTAATTACATTCTATAAAACAATTATCCTACTAAATGAAGAATCTAGAAACGTCAATTGTATTAGATGTTGGAACGATCAATTACCTCAATGTTTAATAATTCGACGTTTTACATCGACGGATTATCCGACGGACTAATGGGGTGAAAGCTTTCTAGGGAATTTTGATGAGCTCCCCGACTCTAATTAATTTCCTTGTAGCACACGGTTTTCTTTTTCCATTTTGTGTAGATATTTCAATTCACGACGGCTCGTCCATTTTTTTTTATCTATCTACACTCATATTATAAAGACGAAAGATTTGTATTTTGTATGTATGTAATGTATGTATGTAAAGAATAAACTTTAAAACTAGTGGACCCATTTTTATAATTATTTCACCAGCACGATGCTATATTATCACTGACTAACATTGGTTATATGTATAATATGGTGCTACGCGGGCGAAGTCGCGATCTATACTTCTATACTTATACTAATACTAATATACTAATACTAAAAATAATAATATAAAGAGGAAAGATTTGTATTTTTGTAAGTTTGTATTGAATAGGCTCTGAAACTACTGGACCGATTTCAAAAATTCTTTCACCGTTTAGAAAGCTACATCATCACTGAGTAACATAGGCTATATATTATACTAGCTTCCCGCCCCGGCTTCGCTCGGGTAGACAAAATATTTGATAAATGTCTATAGGCTCCGTAACTACTGGACCGATTTCAAAAATTCTTTCACCGTTAGAAAGCTACACTATCACTGATTAACATTGGCTAGCTGCCCGCCCCGGCTTTGCAAGGGTAGACTTAATATTTGATATAAATGTCTACCCGTGCAAAGCCGGGGCGGGCCGCCAGTTTACTTATATTCCAAGGACGTATTGTTGAAATTTATTTTTATCGTTACTGATGTAAAATTAAACACTTTGGTAGAAAATAACTTGTATTACTTAAGTTGAACATAAAAGAATACAGACAGAGCTCATGTAAAAAACAAAACACAAACGTACGAAACAATACACACGCGAGGGCGGAAGAGACGCCAACAACCGGATATGACATATACGTTCAGGAACAGATTATGTTTACATTTTTCTAACAGTTACACTTGGAACTTGTATGTAACATATTACCATATAACATATTACTACATGTACCTACTACTACCACCTAACGTAAGAAAAATAAAACGATATATCTATCTCTATCTATAAAAATGAATCCCCATTTCCCTGGGTCACGGCATCACGCGTGAACGGCTGGACCGATTTCGCTAATTCTTTTTTATTCGTGTTTGTTATTGTCAGGAGAAGGTTCTTATGAAAAGGAACATTTGAAAAAAACACCGATACCTTTCTAATTTCGCGACATATTCATAGCTAAGACAAGACAACGTCTGTCGGGACAGCTAGTTTCAAATAAACGTAACTCATTTTGTACACAATGATTACAAGCTCATTGGCTATCCACTCGTTCATTAACTAGCAATAAAGCCGCCATCGAGGGTTACTCTTAGCTTTCAAACTGTGTGTGATTGCCAATCACTGCCCCGATTAGCTTCGGATTCAATTTGAGCGGTTAGTTCAGATTGAGGCGGGCTAATTATTATGAAATGTTTAACAGTTGTCATAGGCTGTGTCTGATATATTTTAATATACCTATACATATACAAGTCAAGGTAGGCAGATTGATATAGTATAAAGTGGCATTTCACTCTTGACTTGCATACCTCTTTTGCTTCATTTACATTTTTTATACCACTAAGGTGGCACACAAGCATATGGCCCACGTGATGGTAAGCAGTCACCGTAGCCTATAGCCGCTAGCAATACCAGGGATATCACTAACGAGTTGCCAACCCTGCTGTTGATGAAGATACACTGTGCTAGCAGCATTGCTACAAGCCCAGCGCATCCCCGTGGAGCACTGGCAACATTACTTACCGCAGAAACACAACACTTTATCAAAGTAGTGTTATTTCGCTGCGGTCTTCTGTAAGGTGGAGGTACAGTCCCCAGTCGGGCGGCTCCAATATTAATGCGAAAACCCACGGGTGATCTCAATTCGCCCTAACTCTTAAGCTTAGAAAAACTCATTGGTACAGGCCGGGATTTGAACCTGGGCCCATCAGATGACAGGCCGTTGCATCAACCACAAGGCCACCACGGCCTGAAATTTTATCAAACTCTTCACACACAACTGCTGGTTTCGAATACTCTTCACCTTCCTATCATTGTGTACTTTGGCTAGTCATCCCTTGGCTTTTCACGACTTTTTCTTCTACTCACTCTACTCTTTTATGACAGTTTTTCATCACTCATCTCAATACCGTTAAAAATTCATATCAAAATTAGAAAAAGCTAATGGGACTGGCTCAAGATTTTCAACGCGAGCACTTAGTGATACTGAATTTTGCAGCAATTCATTTTTCGTCATATTTTTTTGTAGCAAAAAATATATACACCATATAATAATGTTCCACTTACTACTTGAAATTAGAAACACTGTATCAAAATACTTAAATACAGGAATAGAATTCGCAACACCCTACATAGCAGTCAGGTTTACACCCGACGTGACGGTGTTTTCCTGTAGAGACGGTATTTCGATGTAGAGAAATTAAACAGTTTGCAGAAGAACCCGCTTGTACTGCTGCCAGGGCTTCTATAAGATAATTTATATGGTGCCCTTTCTACTGGGATCAAAATATCATCGTGCGAAATTCGCAGCTGTAAATGTTTTATTGTAAATTTCAAATAACAGTGAAAAAATTTATCAAAAATCTGTTCAGAATTCAAATGCCCGAATATTTCACAATATCACCCTTATCTTAAAATCTTAATCAGTGCTAAACAGATTTATTGATGTCGTAAATAGCTTTCGTAGTCGTTAAATTGCATTTAAAATTATATAAAAAAACTACCAAATAAAATAAAACACTATTCAATTTACTTTGAATTCGAATATTCGATGAGATCAAACAGCTCATTCGTTCATTCGAAGTTACTGGAAAAATACTTTGTTTGAATTTAGAATCAAAACTATTCAATATAACAGTTCTCCGGATTTTTCGAATTCATTTTAAATAAAGAGCAAATTGTAAGCGAAGACGCATAACAATGGTCCCTTACAATGCAAATGAAATTGAATCTTACGATAGACAGCTTTCAATTGGAAACCCATTGGCTTTGGATCAATTAATATGGACGCTCCGGATACATCTGATCATGAACGGTTTATCTTTAGGATGAGCTTTATATTCCTCCAATTACGGTAAAATTATTTTATACATGCTAATGTAAACATTTTTAATTAAAGTACAATTAATAAAATATTTTTTTTTTTACTAATACAAATTAAGCCTTCAGCCTTCCTAGGTACATAGTTTTTAATTGAAACAACGTAGGTTTATTTGTTAAAGGTTTTCATTTTTTTTTATTATTATTGCTTATTTTTTGTGTTTGATTTTCAATATAAAGGCGTATTAGGTAAAGTAGATAACTTTCAATTAGGTGCCAAGTAAATTCACTGTGTAAAAGAAAATCTCATTTTGCAAAGACCAGACACTAGGGAAACCTAGCAATGACCGTTTTATCGCTCTCGAACAGTCCTCTAAGATTCTGAAAGAGCTCAAAAGTTAATTTATACTTTAAAACATTGAAGCATTACGGTTGAAATTTGTCTGTGGTTAGTTGGTAGGGATGGATTACTATCATTCTTTAAGTGACAACTCAAGTAAACTGTCATTTATAAAATTATAAAAAGGTCAATTTTTACTAATGATTACATTTTCTTCCTAACTATGGCAGTTAATCCTGTTCAAGGAATATTTTTGCCAATATCGAGTGGAAGAGACGTATCCAGTTTCTCAATATTGTCGTGTTTCATTAAAATGCCTAGTGTCATGCATGCTTATTGGAGTTTCTGGAGACAATCCACGGTAGTAGCAGATCGCAAAGCAACATGCTTTTAGGTCAGAGGTAACCTATTGACCATAATGATAAATCACTTAAAATTCATATTACAGCATTATTTCCAAATTTACAATGTTCCTATAAATCAGTCACCAAATGAAACTTTATAGACACTGAATGACAGATTATGACACCGAAAATACACACTAAAGATCACTGTAACACAATTTACGAGACTGGAAAAGAATCTGAGCCACTCCGCCTAATTCCAGCCAAAAACTCACACTTTTTCTTCTCTCTTTATTTTTTTGTGTAATTATTATTAGTAGGGAAGCTGGCTGGATAGAAGGTTGCATGAAAAAAGGTCGGTTAAAAAAAAAACTCAATAAGTGTGCTATTCAAGGAAATACGTTTAATATTACTTACTTTACAAATTTAAGTATCGAATGAGTATACTCATAGGGTGCCAAAAATGCCGCTGTTCTTAAGATATCTTTCATATTTTTCTTGGTATAGCTAAATAGTTAGCGTGTACCAAATTTATCTCAAGTGGTCACTTCAATCATTGATTTTGGCAATATTGTGGCTTATAAAATCGGCGCCAATTTTAAGCATCACATTAATTACTGCAGGAAATTATGATTGATGCCTTAATCGCAAAAAAGTTTTATTTTCCCATAATTAATAAAACCAAAGGACCAAAGGACTTTAGACCATATTTTCGAGTTAAATTAAAAAGAGTGCATGAACACCAAAAAACGTAATCCTGAAGAATTGAAGAATGCGCTTCCACACTAACATACTTTATCAGGTCATTGCGTATGCATATGCTTCAGTATAGCGTTTTCAGGTCCCAGACTTGCGAAATGTATGTACAAATAAGAAAGGTGTGAACAGATTTCTACAGGGTCGGCAATACGCGAGTGAGACGCCTGGTTTTTTTTATATACAACTAGGTTGGAAAACAAGCATACGGCCCACCTGATGGTAACGGTTACCGTAGCCTATAGACGCTTGCAACACCAGGGGTCGCGCGTTGCCGACCCTTGAACTTGGTGTTAAAAGCGTTGGTAACCATTTACCATCAGGCGGGCCGTAAGCAACGTAGGCAACACAAAATTCTGGAAAGTAGATGATATTACTACTAACTATTTTAATTGTGTATACATTTTCATGATATACCCTATTCCCGTCCTGTAGATTATATTTCTCATCCTTTGTAGTTTTATTTTTAAGCTAAAATATTATAATCCCTTCATTACCCTTATCTCCTTACAGCTGAGTGCGTGGCTGTGTGCTTGTATCAGAGTCTGTGTATGACACATTCTTGATACAAAAAGGGACGAAGTTGACCGTGGTCGTAAGGGTGAGATATTTCTGTATACTCAGCTTCGTAGCACGCTAAATTCTGTGACAAATTAATATATACTAACCCAACTTAAATTATAATAAACTAGCGGCCCGCCCCGGCTTCGCACGGGTAGACATTTATCAAATATATTTTGTCTACCCGTGCGAAGCCGGGGCGAGCAGCTAGTATAATAAATATTCTATGTTACTCAGTGATAATGTAGCTTTCTAACAGCGAAATAATTTTTGGAATCGGTCCAGTAGTTTCGGAGCCTATTCAATACAAATCCACAAAAATACAAAAATACTAAAATTCAAAAATACAAATCTTTCCTCTTTATAATATTAGTCTAGATTGAAATAGAAAAAAGATTAAGAAATCAATGCAGGATGTGTCAACAAATTTAATGAATTTAAAAAAGCTATAGCTCACTCAATTTACACTAATGTGTCAATTTACTTATTTTATTCAGATCAATATTGAATGATGTTTTATTTTCCAAGCGACATAATGCTTCTATCAAATACTTTATTTAGAGAAATAACATAAATCATATATGGTAACATCGCTTCTTGAAATAATCTCGAGTGTGACAAGATTCAACATCTGTTTCTCACCGGAGATAGCTTAGATACCACGGTGATAGATAATAAGCGGTCCTCGGCTATACCAATTATACTTGTACACAGTATATTATCTACTCTGAGACTATACCAATCCCGGACTATTTATATCTTTAATAGTTTATGTACACACAAGAAAGTATAAAGAACATAATCACTGGAAGGAGACAGATTATTTCAAAAGAAATTGCTTCCATCAGACCCGCGGACGTCTTTAGAATTATTTACTGCTAAAATAACAGAAGCTTAAACAGTACTGCAGTTAGCGAAGTATTAAAATAGTTCAAACATATATTCAAATTAATCAACTTCGTAGTCTACGCTATAAAGAGGATAGTTTTGTATTTTTGTGGGTTTGTATTGAATAGGCTCCGAAACTATTGGACCGATTTCAAAAATTCTTTCACCGTTAGAAAGCAAAATGATCACTGAGTAACATAGGCTATATATTATACTAGCTGCCCGCCCCGGCTTCGCACGGGTAGACAAAATATTTGATAAATCTCTATAGGCTCCGAAACTACTGGACCGATTTCAAAAATTCTTTCACCCTTAGAAAGCTACATTATCACTGAGTAACATAGGCTATATATTATACTAGCGCCCAACCCGGCTCCACACGGGTGGACCAAATATTTGATTAATGTCTATGCTCCGAAACTGATGTCTACCCGTGCGAAGCCGGGGCGGGCCGGTAGTTTACCATAAATTTACAAAAAAAAGCTCAGACATTGTAGGCTGAGAACCGAATTTACAATTAAAGTAAAGCTAATCTGTCCGTATTGCCATACTAAGCCATGAAAAATAAAAATAATATTGTAATAAAAATAAATCAAAGTTGACAAACTCTTGTATCGATCCCATTTCCGGCCGCATCGTGAGATATCGAATCAGATACGAGTAACGACATTTTATTCAATTTTGTATCGAGATGTCTCGTCCCGTCTCCCCACACAAACCCTTCAACATTGTTTATATCCTTAGATCTTGTTTCCTTCCCTTCATTACTCTTGTTTGTTGTATCTTGGGTGTTAATCTTATCTTGGCGTGTGGGAATTGTGCAGAGCATTTTCGTCTTTCTGTTCGGATATAATTTAAATGAGCATATAACTACTAAGTACTCGTATTTGGTTTATCTGATTGCTCCAGAATGAGATTTTTTTTGAGTATGTTAGCTATATCAACCTCTTCAGTGCCGGTAGCAAGACTTTCGGCTACGAATTCGAAACCGTATCTCTCAAAATGTAAAATAAAATGTCGAAGGCCATACGAATACATACTCGCTAGTTATTATTTCATCTTTTTTGGAATGTAACGCGAACTGTCCAACCATTTGACATAATAAAAAATGTTGGCCAAGTGCGAGTTGGTCTCACACACCGAGGGTTCAGTACAAAAAACCAACTAAGTTATGACAAACTTAAATTTAATTAATTTACAAACTTAAATTTAATTAATTAAACGGCTAATTTAGCCGCAAATAATAAGTTTGTAAATTCGCTCTTTTATAGCGAATATAGCAAAACAAACATTATGAGTATTTCAAGCGTCTTATTTTTGCCATCATTATAATTAAAAAGCCAAAATCACGTTTCACAGACATACGGGCATATAATCGGACGGATGGAGGGACGGACAGCGAAATCTTAGTAAAAGGGTTTCGTTGGTTACCGTTTGGGTGCGGAACCCTAACAAGTGCAGCCTAAACGGCTTGACGGAGTTTGTCATAATGAGGTGTCGTTAGATCCGACTGAATTAAATGGGTGCCAAAGGCTTTGTTAAATACATATTTCGTCTGCGGTTTTTTACGTAGTCGGATAAAATTTTACTTTTGTATTATTGTATTTTTTTTTGGTGGTAAGCGGTTACCGTAGCCTATGGACGCTTGCAACACCAGGGGTATCACTCGCGGGTTGCCAACCCGAGTTTTGTTTCTGTTTTTAAATCTTGTTGTCTATTTTTGAATTATTGTTTCTGTTTTTAATCTTCAACAAAAAATCTTGCGTGCAGTGAAATACACAACGAACTTTAACAAGTTATTTTCATCCTATGACGCACTTGGGACTCTTGCGTGACAACGAATACAAAGGTTCATTAAGTAAGGTACCTATATCCAAAACCAAAGGGAATACATCATCCCCGCAGACGAGCTCCGTCGGCTAATACAGGAAGGATTTGAGTAACAATAGGTTCCCAGTAGTGAGTAGAGCGCTGAGCGTTGGAAAATTGAGGTATAAATGGTCGAAATGCATCTCAGGTAACTAAAATGAAGAACTTAAGCAAATAATCTTGTTTTCAGTAGTTTTGTACATATTGTCCACGAGAATAAAGTCCACGTCACGTGTTCCTCATTTTGGGAGAAATGTTTATATATTTGTTGCTATCTCAGTAGAAATTACCTAACAAGAACGGAAAACTTAGCTACAGTAACACGACAATATAATGGGGGTAGTGTTATTGGCGGTGATATTCCATATGTGGAGATATTACTTCAGCTGAATAAATGCCCTGCCCTTAGGCCTATTCGATGTTCAAATTGAAAAAAAAAAATATCAACCATACACTACATATAAAATTACCGAAAAAATAATAGATGTCTCACGGAAGAGTTACTTACCTACTATATAAGTATACTTAAGAGTCTTAAATATACTAAGTTTTGTGGCTGGTGCGTCTTAAGTTAAGAAGCACCAGCCACAAAATTCGACACGAAAAATTTCAAGTTAAACGTAGGTAATATTATACCAAAACAAACAGTTACGCTACATACTCTAAACTACCGTATTTATGTCACCGTCATATTGAATTTGTAAAAGTTATCCCGTACTTTTGTTGGATTAAGCAGGATGAGGGGAAAATATTATATTTCGCTGTTAAACGCAGTCACTAGAGCTCAGTAACTAGCTCGGAATATTATGCATTTCAAACTCAATTGACGTAACCGATGCGATGGAAGAAGGAAAAATATTGGAGGTATACAGAAATATAAATATTTACCTGGATACTTTAGTTCATAAATTTCTCCTAAGCCCAGTAATTTCGTATATATATTTACTTGGATAGAGCGAGATCAGGCGCTGCTCAGCTATCGCAAAGGGAAGAGCTTCCGGCCAGGCGGGTATTGTGCCTGGGGAACCATTATAAATATACCGATTTGCGTAGAAAACATCGCTAGCGCGTTGTAGGATTGTGACGTATGTATCGAGCTGTCATCCGTCATATGTTATGTCAAGTAGCAGGTGCCATCGTTGGTTTTATGTAGCGAAGGGGTCCCTACATATGCTATAGTCAATTATTCTTCAATCCGAGGTGGTTAGCGTTAGCATGAAACCTACCTTGAATCGAAGTTCAGGATCAAAAAGCGTGAGCTACGAACATGTATTACCTACTGCAGTAATTGAACTGACTATGGTAAATACTCATTAGGCAGTTGGCATGCATAATATATGCCAGTGACTAGGAAAAAAAACTGACACTTTGGTATGCAGGTCGTGTCCTCTATAGCCGCTTCAGAGTTCGACTTTTCATTAATGGAAAATTTATTACGACCGTTATATTGGCAAATTCCACGGATTCCCACCGAATTTTCTCGATTGGGTGCCCTTAAATTCAGGAGGAGCGGCGTATTCACTAATAAATGGCTTCGATACTGGCTGCCCAGACTTTGGAACATTGACTATTGATAGTCTAATACTAAACTATAAAATAACTATCTTGATTAAAAAATCATCCACATGCAGTACTGCTGTTAGTTAAGTTAAGACTTATGCAGCTTAGTTAACCCATTACTTAGCATACTTAATAAAAATAGTTCGTATTAAATACTACATGTCTACATGTACTAATCGCAAGGTTTTCATACACTACCCAATTTGATATTTGAGAGACAATTGAGACAGCTATACGAGAAAAGTGTTTCATGCTAAGGCTAAGATGCTGTTCCATGCTACTGCATCTTGTTGCTGAGATGCACGTCTTCAAATCCTTATCTTTCATGCTCAATTCGACGACGCGCGCAGTGGACTGATCGTAAGCCGTCCGCGGAATGTTATACAAGAATAAGCACACTCCATTCGTATTTCAATGCATTTAATTCAAGTATCGAGAGGTAAATCAGGAGACCGTTAATTTTATTTGCAAAGCAACCATTTTAATGTGGAGTAAAATCTTTGTAAAGATTCTCTTACTCTTTATGGTAATGATGACAGGTGAAGCTAAATTATGTTCCAGTGTCATATTACGAACTGTATTTTGAGATAGGATGGGACGTCGAATAAATAAAGAAATTAAAATAAGGTTTTTAATATATCAATAATATATAATAATATAATAAGGGTCTTAGTTTCAAATAAACAAAGCCACTACAAAGTAACGGGCGCTTCAATAACTAATTGAGCTTACTTAGTAAACGTGGCACGACAGCAAAAAATAATTTGTATTTCTAAGTCGCGTTAAGAATGTGTTTATGGAACGCAAATCGTTGATAAATCTGTTCCAAATAAGAGTACCGAGTAGGCTGCATAGCCTCACTTTTTAGGGCTCCGTACCCAAAAGGTAATTAACGGGACCTTATTACTAATCCCCCGCTGTCCGTCTGTCTGTCAGCGGGCCGTATCTCATGATCTGTAATAGGTGGACAGTTGAAATTTTCACACTTATGTGTATTTCTGTTGTCGATATAACAACTAAAAACAAAAATAAAAATATGGCGGCTCCCCTTCTAGAAACGTGTTTATTTTGCTCTATTAATAATGGCAACACTTACGCTTGTAATGCTCATAGAGTTTGTACTGTTGTACTTAAAAAAAACGAGCCAAATTTGCTGTTACTTATATATTAAATTTGGTTGGTGCAATAATAAATAATCCCTAGATACGGTTATCTAGGGATTGAACGGTTCAATTTTTCAGTTATATTAAATTTTAGTACGGAACCCTGTGCGAGTCCAACCCGCACTTGTCCTAGTTTAAAATTTTTATACAGTTTGAAATGAAAAGGGTTTTTCATTTCGTCGTCATGTAAAGGCCAGTACTAACTAAGTACCAATCCATTTAATGCCAGTGCAGACGAAATGAACTCAACTTCAGCTTTCACGTCACATATTCATCCTTTAGCAAGCCTTTAACTATAGTTTGTTGCAGTTTAAGCTCTATTTTCTTATCGTGGGAGTTGGTTTTCCTTTTTATTAAAGTCAATGCTGGAGTTTGAATGAACAACTCGTTTTGTAGATGTATTGTATACGTAAGTAGGTATATGTAATAGTAAATATGGGATAAATGGAATGTTATCGATATTTTATTGCCGAGACCACTGGTCTAGTGGTTAGCGTACTTAACTGCTACGCTAGGGGTCGCAAGTTCGATTCCCGCCGGTGCAAACAATTATGTGACAAAGATGTGAGGTGTAGCTTTGTTTAGTTTGAAGCCAGATAGCGTATGTGTAATATTGTCCAAGCATTATTATTATATAATTCGAAGCGAAAATAACATTGAATTGATTTACAGTAAATTTATTTATTGAACACAACTTCTAAGAACTTAAATGAGTATGCTGATTTTGATATCGTGAAATCAGTAAAAACACAATATGAATAAAAAAAACTATATAAATCAGTGAATGATATAAAAATATACATAAAATAAAACTCGTGGGCAATCATCGGAAAGGCATCTTTGAGTATCTCCTTTAAAGCTCCAATGCGGATAATCGCAATAGGGAATCTTGAAAAAGGAATTTACTGCAGAAAGTTCAATTTTTTAAACAACTTCAGATTCTAATCTAGTAATTATTTATACATTATGTCGTTTTGTTTGTTTTGCTTTAAGAAAAGGTAAGATTTGGTGAACATTCTTACTTACTGCAATATTGTCTAATTTTATTTATAAGCTTGGCTCCTATTTTAACACAACGTGTTCAACCGTTTGTTACTACTGCCTACTACCTGTACTAATGACTAGTAAATTATTATCTCAATGTATCTAGGGTTTCGCTGAATCAGTGTGGTGTTTATGAATTATTTCATGGCTCTATTCACGATGGAAAATTTCTTCTTGAATACCGTTCTTGATTACATTTTTTTGAATACAAATACAAATGATTGATACTAATAACATATATTTTCAGTAGGTATCGGAATTTAACTTATTTTAAAATCAAAAGAGCACAGACAATAGGTCCGAATGTAGTGAATAAATAAATCGCAGTACTGTGGGTAAATCCGCAAGCTTTTATATGGGATTATATTGAATATCCTTGTGGCTATCGATAGAGACAACTTGAGCCCTGTGCCTAATAGGAGTAATGTTCGATTTAATGCAATTCTAGATGAATATACATTTTATATGAGTAACTAACTGACTCAGCAAAAGCTGTTATGCTATATAAATAATTTCCATAATTTTTTTTGGGGGTGGACCACCATTATCACTTATGGTAAAATAATAACGTCCTATTCTCAAACCTACCGAATATACACAAAAAAAAATATCGGTCTACCCGTTTCGGTAGAGTTTTGTGAATATGTGTGAAAAGAGAAGATAGTAAGTAAAAAATTATAATAAATATATAATGTATCTTTACGCCTTCCCATAAGGGTCCCCGAAGGGGCAGGTAGAGGTGTTACAACACCCACTTTCCACCGAGGATAATTTGGTGCCAACGTGACAGATGGTGAGTCCGTTGCAGTCTCTCAGGCACTACATACGTTTTTGAATTTCTTCTCAGACGTATGCAGGTTTCCTCACGATGTTTTCTTTCACCGTAAAGCTCGTCGTGTGCCTAATCACTGGACTTGTTATAAATAATCATTGGTACAGACCAGTGGGATTAGAGCTTGCGTCGCTAGATATACTAGCAGGCAACGCTTCATACCACAAGGTCACCATGGCTCTAACGAGATAGTAAGTGCAACACATATATTTCATGATAAAAATAACATAAATTTAGATTTCAGTAATAAAGATTGCTTAATCAGTCGTTTATTTATAAAAATAAAAATAAAACGCACGGCAGCCTATGAGCGCAAAATTTTGACTAATATATGCACGCTGTTGAGATCCCTTTAATAATATTATATTGGATATACCATATAAAAATATTAGTTCAATGTATTTGTTAAGGCATACAAGTGAATATAGATGAATGTCATCCGTTACATAAGTGATTACCTGAGTGCAGGAGCGCGGAGGCTCTGGTAGACATAATGTACTTATGCGTTGGCACCCGCTCTTTACCGTGGAAACCAACTAGAAATATTTGACACTTGACAGAATCAAAAATAACTTCTGAAGCAGTTAAATGGAACACAGCTAAGAAGTCAAATAACACAACTATTTTCAAACATTCGCGATTCAAATACGTCGTATTAGTAACATAAACGATTCATATATGCAATATAAATTTGTTAATTTACCTCGACCTCAGAGTAGATAACGTAACTACGTAAAACTTCGACGTTGCATTTGCCGTGGGCACGAGCTGATTCAAACTCGAGGTAAATGCACAAATTAATATCGTGTATATAATAACACCCGTCTGCTATCCATACTATCCATAAGTACTAATATTATAAACGAAAAGTAACTCTTTTTTTTTGTATGTGTGATTGTTTGCTACCATTTCAGGACTAAGCGGCTGAACGGATCTTGATACAATTTTACAAGGAGATAGATGATATCCTTGGGAAGGACATAGGCTATATTTTGTCTTTAAGCAGATGCAGACGAAGTCGCGGGTAACAGCTAGTATAATATATGTGTACTATAACTATACAACAACCAATTTTGTACATACATTCAGTATTGTATTTCTGCTGTGTAAGGGTTCCAGAGATTTCCGAAGATATGCTGTGCTGGAGACGGGGACCATATGCTAATAGCACAGCAAGTCCTCTCAACAACACACCATGCACATATAAAATACTAGCGTTTACCCGAGGTTTCGCCCACATGGTTTTAGTATCCTATATCTTATATGTAAAACCATCTTATAACTACCTCCATTATAAATTTCATACAAATACATTCAGCCGTTACAGAGTGAAGAGGTTACAAACGCACACACAAACTTTCGCTTTTATAATATTAGTGTAATTCGGATAACGAGATATTAACCAAAGGTTTAAATTAAAATGACAATAAATATAATATTTATACATTCAAGACTTTTAACTCTTATACGAAGCTAAGCCTTCATGTAGGTACGTATTTTGTAATAAACAAATACAGCTCTACCATGTTGCCTTAAAGACCTGATTTGCATGATTATACAGATTTTTTGCTCCTCCAGTTATTACTTTGTCACGCAAAATCTATTAAACCACTCGAGATGAGACCCTTTGTTGAAGACGAAACGGGTATTCCTGAAAACTTACGATTTCGTCTTTTTGTCTTAAAACAAATGCAGACGAAGTCGTGGGTAGCGGCTAGTATAATATATAGCCTATGTTACTCAGTGACAATCTGTTATATTAAGAGTACGTTTTCTAGACCATATAGGTAAAAGCGTAGATAACTTATTTGGCTCGAAAAAAACATGGAACGCAGCTGCAAATAGCAACACTAATCGAATAAAGCTGTTAAATTGGATCGTCTTGACCCGTATTAGGATATAGATTAGGGAAAAACGATAAACAATGGTCATTGCTTATGTTTCTTCCTTCGTTTCAGAACATTTACGAATTACACGATAATAATTCAATTAAACTTTGAAAATTTAGGGCTTAGGGTCGGCCATAAGCGAACGAAATAACACCTCTTGTCTTGTTAGAATGTTACTACATCCCAAAAAACGAGGATCATTAGCGACGCTATCAAACGATTAAATAAAGTATGAGCTTTTTTCATAATCAACGGGTTCGATTCCTCGCTAGGAATATTGTTTTTTCAAACATACAATTTTTTGTCTTATTTTTCGTCAAAATTGGGCCCGTCATTGCCTTGAGTACTTTTTGTTATTCCTGTTTCAGATTTGAATAAATCATTCTGTATATCAAATCTACGACATTGAGGTTTTGAATTACAACTAACATGAAACAGGTAGTAAGCTACATCAACTGTGTCAACCTCTTCTCAAGAAAATACTCAAAAGAGATATTTCCTTCCTCAATTAGTAGGTACATAACTGCAGCTATACGAAATTTCTGTCGCTAAAGTAATAATCCTCACCTAATAAAATTTATTCATCGTGGCCTTCTCGTAACAAAGGGCTGGAAATGAGCTGAAATATAGCTATTACTATAGTTAGTAGCTTTGTCCGTTTCAAATAAATAGAAAAGGAATCCACCAGGCCGTCTGATGGCGGGAAATCCGCTCAATATCCGGGTTTTATGCAAAATCGGGACCCGGGCACGCTTCAAAAGGTGTGAACGTGTGCCGTGGTTAATAAAGCTATCTAGCGTAAAGGTAGGCTATGAATGAAGGGACTGAATTACTAGTAGTTCTCTACACCAAAATTGTATGTCCATCGACAATGTAACATTATAATATTCAATCGAATTGGGATCTCCCGTGGGTTTTCCCATTTAAATTGGAGCCGCCCGACTGGGGACTGTACTTCCACCTTACAGAAGACCGCAGTGAAATAACGCTACTTGGCTGTGTTCAAAAGTACATAAATCGAACTTAAAAAACGATAACTTTTATTCCAGAAAATCAAGGTATGCCTGTGGTTTTAAGGCTATTTAAAAATATCACGTAAACAAAGAAGCGAGCGAAGTAGAATATTAGCGGTAGGTATTCTCGTATCAGTGAAAATCACTATTTCTCACTACAACAGCTACAACGATCGTTTGCCTTTCAAGGGTAATAGGGTATCATAACTTAGAGTTAATGGGCTAGGAAAAACTATGAAAGATTTATAGCTTCCCTTAAGATACTAGGAAATACACTTTCAGTTCAATCCGTCATAATTCTTGCTGCAAGAGTTCCTTCTAGTAAATAGTTTCTGGTTCAAGTAATAAAATCAGTTATTATAATTTTTTTTATACCACTAAGGTGGCAAACAAGCATACGGCCCACCTGATGGTAAGCGGTTACCGTAGCCTATGGACGCTTGCAACACCAGGGGTATCACTCGCGCGTTGCCGACCCTATATATTCTAAACTTCAAATGCAGTCGTAATTCTCTGGTGGTTTTACGAAGACTACTGATGAATTTAATCATGGACGTATTATGTACTACGTCCTTCTATAACATCTATTTTTATCGATTTTATTATTGGAAAAGCTACCTACCGACCTATTCGTTACGTTTTATTTTCCTATCCCAATAATGACGCAGACAATGTACTAGGTATATGAGTACTAGGTGTATGTAGTTTTTTTTTGTTTGGCAAATGAAGTAGATGAAGACGGATTTCTGGAAAACTGTGATTAAATTAATTCACATTATTATTATTTTTTACTCTTAGCTAGTTTAGTTATGATACCAAAACACGAATTGATAAAAAAGGCACCTCCTGTACCTGCCTGCTAAAAATATATTTAAAAAGACATATTCTATGATAATTTTCAAAATGAAGCCATTTCGAAAGGAGTTTTTAAGATCAAATGCAAATATGTTTTACTTTGAAATACATTCACCGTTTAATTTTGGCAAATCTGAGTGTTGTACTTTCGCAGGTTAAGTGGATGGCAAAGCGACATTTTATGGCCGTAACAAATTGTGTTTTCCCGACAGAAGCGGGTCAAAGTACAAAATTACCATTATTATTATTATGCTGTTCTCACCAAAATTTAAGCGTTGTGCTACGAATTACACGTTGGGGCTTTATGAAGTCATGAATTTACAATCGTAAAGGTTTTTTGGGTTTTTATGTAGCTGTGATGTTTTGCAAATAGTTACATTTGAATCTTTATCCGTTTTCACAACTAAATGTTTGTAACTTCAGCTGCAACCTTTTGACATTTCGATGCTTTTAGTATGTAGTGTGACATATCGCACCCTTCCTGGAAGAAAGCAATAAGTGAAAACAACCAAGTTTTCAGGAGCGTAAAAAAACAATGCCCTAAATTCAATTTAAGTCCTAAAAATACCTCACCTACTGCAAATGTTAGCTAAGAGTAGCCGTTACGTCCGAACATAATTTTATTCTTGAACTTATTCATATTTTTCGAGAAAAACGTAAAAAAGAGTGTTACCACAATATTCCTCAAAGCCATGAAATTAAATGCTGGAGTAAGTACGGTTATTGATTTGTTACTAATTTTTATACACTGTGGTTAACAGATTTAACTTTAGTTACCCATTTATTCACACTCTGGTCTCAGTCTAGTGTAAAGATGTAAGTATAGGATACGTAGTTATTCCTCGAGCACTTCATTTGTGTATCAATACTTACATACTTGTTACTTTGTTACCTTGTTTGAATAAATACATAAAATTAGTTACACTAAAAAGTGTCGGTGAAAGAAGTAAGTAATTAGACTTGCACGGCACTTCTCTCTCGATCAGATCCTAGAATAGGCATTCAAGTTTATTTACGTATAAACTTTTTTATAAATCTTCGTGAAACGTTTGTGTAACTGTAAATAAGCTTTTATTAACCGGGAAACTTTTAAATTAAATAAACGTATATGCATTTACTTATTTATTGCAGTTGAATAGTACAATTTTCTTATGTTGCAGAAATTCAAAATTATTGCTTTTATTCTCTCATTTTTTAAGATATTTTTATTACATTTTTTGAGGTGGTGTATTATTTGACGCTTGAATTTTAGGAATAATAAAAAAAAACGCGTAAGTGAACTTACCTACTTATTCCACGTATGGTGCGATATAGCCTCAAGAATCCAGGGACGAATTCAAAGGTTGATAGTTCGCTTTGGCGAATGGAATATCAGAACTCTGTCAATGTAATACACGATGCTTATCATGTATTTTGTCGATGCTGATTATAATACTGGGACTGATAAGAGAGGGTGATTTGGGATTTCCCATGGGTTTTCCCATTTAAATTGGAGCCGCCCGGCTGGGGACTGTACCTCCAGCTTACAGAAGACCACAGTGAAATAACAATACTTGATGTAGTGTTGTGTTTCTGCGGTAAGTAAGGTTGCCAGTGCTCCACGACGATACGCTGGGCTAGTACCTAGTAATGCTGCTAGCACAGTGAGTCCTCATCAATAACAGGGTTGGCAACTCTTTAGTGATACCCCTGGTATTGCTAGCGGCTTATAGTTTACGGTGACTGCTTACCATCGGGTGGGCCGTATGCTTGTGTGCCACTTTAGTGGTATAAAACAAAACAAAAAAAACAAATGTTATGCACGGTATGCTTTGTACTGATGATAGGTGACAAGAGTAAATTGTCTCCCCATCATCCACCCTAGCTATAATTTATCTGACATATCAAATGAGGTGTGATTCAACTATTACACCAGATTTGAGCTCCACTCACCCGTAAGTTCCCTCATAAATTGTTCCTCTAATTATTTCTATTATGTTCGTGAAAAGCATTCACTAACTAGTTTCCTGCTCGTAATATTTCCGCGTTACGTGTGTGTGAATCACAATTTTCCGATACAATAACTGGAAATAAACGCGGATATTCCCAGCAGTGAGCGACAGACTCAATAAGTCGAACAAAGGAGCGGATATAATAGAGGATGGAATACAAAAATATATTTTCCAAATATACCGGGGCGTGACGACAAACCCCAGATACATTTAAGGGTTATTTAGTTTTCTGAAAATAATTTACGGTAGTGTAGATCGGGAAATAGCAAGTTAAATTACTTAGCTTAGGAGTCAACTTTAAATAAATATAAAATTGTTCGCCTTATTTTCAAATTTCGCCGTAGATCACATTTATCAAAATAAATACGAGTTACTTAATGTCGAAGTAAAAAATTAAAACTAATATAAGAATCGTCTTTATGTAACTAAAATGTAAATATCGCATTTACGAGCGTGGCATAATACATTTAGGTATTGGCTGTCATAGCATGTGATAAAATAGTAATCGCACTCTACAAAAGTGCCATGACGGGTTTTTCGTTAAAAGTTATATAAAAATTAATCCTAAGTCCTACCACAAAATGCCTTGAATCGTTAACTATTCACCTGTCCGCGCAAGATCTAAATGTATTTTCCTACTTATTTTTCGCTCAGTGACGTCTCAAACGCTGCGTTGCTATCGTAGTCTCGTTGTAAAATCATGAGCTTTTATGCTTAAGCATATCACTCTAAAGTGCACTTTATGTACTTACTTCTAAATGTAGTTTCGCCTGCACTGGAGTATTGAATGTAAATTTTATATTCAGGTTCGGCTTAGGATTTTCGCAATAGAAATGGTTTCGTTTTGTTAGGAGCGTGAAATATTATTTAAACAGTCAACTCGGATACACTGATAAAATCATATTTTGAGAGGATGGGCGATTTGGGATTTCCCATGGGTTTTTCCATTTAAATTGGAGCCGCCCGACTGGGGACTGTACCTCCGCTTTACAGTAGACCGCAGTGAAATAACACTACTTGATGTAGTGTTGTGTTTCTGCGATAAGTAAGGTTGCCAGTGCTCCACGAGGATACGCTGGGCTAGTAGTAGATAATGCTGCTAGCACAGTGAGTCCTCATCAACAACATGGTTGGCAACCCGTTAGTGATACACCTGGTATTTCTAGCGGCTATAGGCTACGCTGACTGCTTACCATTAGGTATGCTTGTGTGTGCCACCTTAGTGGTATACAAAAAAGTTGATTAACAACATTCATAACCGCTTTTAATTATTAAAATCTGAACTTGGTTAAACATTAAGAAACTATTCAAAATAATATACCCAGCGCATTGCGAAAAGTTTGTAACTTGATCAAAGATGAAGTACTCAACTATGGAGACAACCACAGACTTAAGAGTCTCTCTATATATGATACAATACATGACCAACGTTTTAGTATGTATTCATGAAACTACAAGTATACTAAGATATAAAAAATACATAAAATATAGATATACAATAAGTATTACCTAAAAACAAAGCACAAAAGTTCTGAGCTTTAGATAAACAGTCAATCGTGACGTCACCCTAATGATGAGACGTTCAAAAATTTCAGATATCGAAGTAATGCGACAGATAAAATTTAAATAAACGGAGCTTTTTTACACACATATCATCTCGCCAGGGTAGCCAGAGTGTATAGAGAGCCATTTCACTCTTGACTTCTGACTTTGCTTCTTTTACATTCATCAATCTTTTCATACATCCTCGCCGAGTATTACTCTTTTTGCAAAAGGCAATTCTCGTTGTATATATTAAATTTAATGTGAAATTTAACAAAGGAAGTAAAATTTTACTGCCATTTATGAATTTGAATTTCCGTAAAGAAACATTCATTTTCCATGTTTCTTACAAATATGCGCCATTCATATTCCTTTAACATCTTCGGTGCCAAGTCAATGTAACTTACTGGCTTATCTTACGAGTTTCCACGGAGAATATGGTTTGAATAATGAAACTTTGTCATTTAGACTTGCCACGTAGCGTCGTGACACCAAAGTTGCTACATTGTTGGGATGAATTTAATATGATATTGCTGATAATATAATCTCGTGTATAATGTTGGTTTTGACATTTATAAACTACTCAGGTCTAATTTTTGACAAAAAAAAAGTATATAAAAATGTAAATTAATGAAGTTTCTAAAAGGAATATTTACGTAGTCATCATCATCTATTAAAGAGCTAGGCTCTTGTCAGTGGAGAAATCGCCAAGCCGTTCTATCGTTAGCCATCTCATTAGTCGTCTTTATCTGTTGCAGGTAACTTATCCTTAGCCTTCCTCTGCCATGCTTTCCTTTTTCCGCTTCGATCTTTCTCTCTATGATATTTCGTACGTATTTACGTAGTAAGTAAGTTTATATGATATTTCGATACTTAACGTAACTATTTTTTTACCACCAACAAGTAATATCTAGATTGGAACCGTAACAAAAAGCCACATGGTTAGATTTCCTTTTACCTATATCTGGAGAGCACTCTTACAAAATGTACGTTTCTTTTCCTACTAACCTTGTTGTCCCCAGCTGTTCAAACCGATATTCATAAGTTCATACATTGACGAGACCGCTGGTCTAGTGGTTAGTACACCTGACTGCTACGCTAGAGGTCGCGGGTTCGATTCTCGCCGGGGCAAACATTTATGTGACAAATATGTTTGTCTTGCGTCTGGGCGTTTGGTATGTATTATAAGTATGTATTTACGAAAAAAAAAAGTATTTAAGTATTATATCGGCTACTGGTTCCCATAGTACAAGCTTTGCTTAGTTTGGGGCCAGTTGGCGCTGTGTGATAATTTCCAAGCATTATTATTATTATTCCCTTTATTTATTTTACATCTTAGTTTTGGGTTTTTTTTACAATATTCTTACAAAAAAAACACATATTATAAAAAAATCCACCAAAACTAGGGAGCCACCGATAACGATTATTATTATTATTATTATTATACCTATGGCCAACTTTATTGGAATTATCATATTGAATATTACTGGACTTTAAAAGAGTTTATGAAAATCGCAAATACGATAAAGGGTCCGCTAGTCACACAGTTGCAGACAGCTCAATGCTGCATTAAATTCTCAAATCATACTAAAAGAGAACTCATTAACTTCCGTCATAAACCTAACAGAATATAATGTCTTTTAATCAAATGTAACTGCTCAGCTTTGGGTGAACCATATACATGTAAACATTTCAGTTCAGTAAATCTTGAGACACTTAATTATTCACTATAACGAGGGGAGTCACGTGAAGAGGTCCATTCCAATGGGCAATCGGGCTAAAAGGTCCAATTTAACCGTCGACAGCGATGGGAAAATGTTGGGAATAACGAGGAAAACTTGAACATCTGCGTTAGAATTTCTCGAGCGCTATGCTTTTACATTTTACGTTGTCGTGCTGCGAGGTCATCTGTTTACTGTAAATCGAGATCTGTTTTACTTGCATATGAGAAAAAAAACGTTTCTTTCGCAATTTAACTTAATCGTTGTAAGTTTTTAACCGCCGACGTAAAAAGAGGGGTGTTTTAAGTTTAATGTGTATTTATTGGTCTGTCTGTGGCATCGTGGCTCCTAAACGTATGAACCGATTTTAAATTAGTTTTTTGTTTCATATGTGTCTTGATCAAGAGTGTTCTTAGCTATGAGTTTTAGAAAAATTTTACTTGTGGTAATTTAGGTTAAGATTCATAACTAGCGTTTCATGATGTAGTGTTACTACAGGTTTACAATTCAGTTAGTTTTGAACCAATTTGCATGATGTATGGTGTCAATGTAATTTTGTCAAGATTCGAAAAAGTGATAGGTAACGGAACTGCCAAACGGATAGCAGCGCAAATCGCTTGTAAAGATATTTTGTACATTTAGTAATTCTTTGAAGTCTAAGAAATTTTGAATGTCTAGTTAACTTAACGATTAGGACCTAAATGATATCATTTAGGTCCTAATCGTTAGTCGCAGCTTAAATATTCATAAGTATTTCTCGTAAGTATTCAAAAATACAACCATGTTTATATAAACATGGTTGTATTTTTGAATACTTACGAGAAATACTTATGAATATTTAAGCTGCGATGTTTCGTAAGTAAAAGTGTATCTGTTCCAGACAGGTAGCTTACATTTTATACGGAAGAGAATGAGGGTCGTATGCATTCTGAGGCAAGGAAGATATTTAATACCAATACTTGTACGTAGTACATTATCTACTCTAAGCCTATATCAAGTAGGTCACCCACATAAATGCCAATTCTAAAGGACTTCTTCCTTATTGAAGTTGATGTGGAAGTTGATTAAAAAAGCTCCTAGACTCCTCCGCGTTATCTTATTTATTTTGTCTATTTCTTTCGCAAATAGCAAGATTATACAGGGTCTGACATCGGAGGCTCAAAGTGATCGAAACTTGTTCAATTTATTTTATTGAACGTAAATCACCATCGGTGAATTTTCGCTGTGTCATGTGTCAAACGAATTACGCAGCCCCTCAAGATGTGATCGTGTGTTGGGCGCGAAATTACCTTGCTGACATTACGCCTGTGATATGGGAACTAATAGCTATAAGAATGTTTTTAATCATCGTCGGTCGTCTACGTGGCCAAGCAGGTAAACGCTCGGTGAGTACTGGGTTAGATTTTCAAAATTATTAATGAAATGTTTATACAAGCTTAGCCCAAGACTATGTCTGAACTACCTTCAATGTGATTGAAAAATTGACAATAGCTTCCGTTTATATTTAATTACTTATTTCACAACGATGCATTATAATGGTAAGGTTTTTTTTTACATACCTACGTTTTATTCCGAACTTCCAACGGAAACAGAAAATATACTTCTGTTTACTTTCCTAATCATTAATATCAGACTGAGCCACAGCGATGCGTGGCCAACTTTAGCTAGTCATTAGGTACATAGTGCAAAACAAAGTTGCGTCCCGATGTATGCTTAGACCTTGAAAACTACGCAAGGGACTTTGATACGGTTTTTTTAAATAGATATATAGACAATAGAGTGAGAGGAAGGGTTTTATCATCAATTCAGTTCTAATTAGATTTTATTAATTTGTGCGGAATCCTAATTCTTCTTTGTGCGGAATCCTAATTATTGTACTAAAATAAAAGTTACTCCTTTTAAAATCAGTTATCTGCCAGTGAAAGTCCCACCAAACATCGGTCCAGACTTTTTTTTAAAACTGCATACTTTGTTAACGTCTATTAACGTATTTACATATAATGCATTTAGTGAACAGCTGTTATATTGTCATTGCAAAAATACACTTCAATTTTATTTGTTTCTATAGGGTATAGATATAGATGAGATAGTTTTGAATGTTGTATCTCAGTAGGTATTTCGTGCTTTGATCATAGTCCGTCCTTTCGCTCGGATTGATCTTAAATCCGGATGTAATTTAACATATAACATAAGTCAGGCTAAAGATAGCCACAGCTCGACAAATACTATAAAAACAGCTTCTGTGCGACGAACGACTTGCCTCAAATCGATTGTGCATACTTCAACTAGAGAACTTTGAAGGTGGAACCTTGCTTGTTGTTTGTAAATTGAACTTTATTTAAGAGCCCTCAAATTTTCTAATGATACTTTTCAAGTACTTGTTTGCTAACAAATTGCTTGAATGAGTTTATTGTTGAATTTAATTTTTAATATGTTCCCGAATAGCATCCTATGAGGTATGTAATACCGGAAGTATCCCTAACGCGTTGCTAGTGTTATGTTGTATGTTGAGAGCTCAGATCAAATAAAAAAAGGTAAATGTGCGAGCCCCATTCGCACTTGACCGGATTTTAATATTTTTTCAACGCTATAATGATACTTATGGCATTCATTAATACTTATCATTCTTATATTTGATACCGAAACTTTTGTAATTTTATTAGTCTACAGTCCAGCTTGTATTTTATATGTATTGCTGTGCCTTATACAGTTTTTTTTAAGGCAATTTCCTATAAAACAAAAACGTAATAGATTAACTTTATTATGTAAATAATATACTTAATTGGACACATTTTTAGGGAATCAAGACGTCGCGAGAGTAATAAAACCTTCAAACTTTTATCTCTCAAGGAAAAAATATTACAAGGTGGGAAGTTATTTTGATTCACTTCTCTGGGATTAGGAGTCTGGCTCGAAATACCTTATATTTTATAACCCAACTTGGCGAAATTTCCTGTAATAACCTTTCTGATATTGGCTTTCTTCGTTACATAATTATGAGTATATTGATGACTAGCAGCCCGCCCCGGCTTCGCACGGGTAGACATTAGTTTCGGAGCATAGACATTTATCAAATATTTTGTCTCCCGTGCGGAGCTGGGGTGGGCGCTAGTATAATATATAGCCTATGTTACTCAGTAATAATTTAGCTTTCTAACGGTGAAATAATTTTTAAAATCGGTGAAGTAGTTTCGGAGCCTATTCAATACAAACCCACAAAAATACAAATCTTTCCTCTTTATAATATATAGAGTGTAGATGTAGATGTCGCCTTTCAAGAAAAAACAGCGAAATTAATCTATACATATAAAATACTTGGCTGAGCCCGTACCTAAATGTAGCTAAACCAGCCTAAAAGCTGAGAAAGCCGCACGTAAATAATAATAATAATCCTTTATTCAATCAATCATTCCTTTATACATCATAAGAATCATTCCATATAAAAAAAAACCGTTCCGCCGTTGCCGAGTATTAGTTTTGCTCTATCCCTCGGGAATCACTCAATTTTAATCCAGCCTATAACCTCTATCTCTATTACAATTTTCATACAAATCCTATGTACAAATCCATTCAGCCGTTGAGGCCATAACAGGGTACAAACACACATTTAAATATAAGTGGAGGCCGTGTGATTGAAGTGTTAACTTTCAGTAAAGCAAACCCGACCCTGCGCGATAAAAATGGCACAACTCAATCTCTGTCGAGTTAATACTTTTAAAGATATTTTTACTGTTTTAATTAAGTGGTCATTAACCATAACGAAGCGGAGCAATTTAGGCGGGCGCTGTCGGGAAAGTATATTATGTACTGATGCCGTTGTTTGTCATTCACATCTGGAATGGACTGTCGGTGTGGGATTTGAAAATCACCTATGGTTTCGTAGCTTATAACACTACCACTCTTTCCTGGGATTAAAATACGACTAGACGTGCTTAAACTAATACAATGAAATACATTTATATGTTTTAAAGCAATTATATTATGATCAGACAAACTCTACAAAAATATGTTTATACACAATTCTAAAGTGTATATCACTAGTGTTTTATAGAGATTTGGTCCAAATTTGAAAGTAGCGGCCAACACTTTTTTTGTATATTCTGATAGAGCTTGTCCGTATATTTCTCCGTATGAGCATTTATTACTGCGGCACCAAAGATGGTCAATACATGACATTTCATTTGCTTTGGTTATTTTGAGTTCGCGCTTTTACGAGTGTAACGTAGATATTTTATGCCAGAAATATATCTCTAAATGGTTGCAATCAAATACTGTCAAAGAGTTTTCTTTGTACCTTACTTTTCCTCTCTACTTTTTTTTCAAAAACCATCTTTTCCCCGATTCTGTTAGGTATTATAAGCAACTGTAATATAAATTCAAATATGGTAAAGTGACTAAAGTAGTTGGCTGTTGCAGTAAATTCAATATTCTAACAAGATAGGTGGTCTTTATATAAAACTGAAGTTGGCAGAGCTCTTGATTTTGTGCTGCGCGGCTTACACTGCATGCTTGGAATAGGGGTGTCCCGCGTTTGTTATTATGAAATGATAAACATTTATTTTAGTTTGTCAGAATAGAAAAGAAGAAGTCTCTAGAATCATGTGTGAAGCCGCTGGGAAAAGCTAGTTTTCCATATTAGGCTTATTATATCATGTACCAGACTTAAAGAACAAGGTCTCCTATAACAATCTGTGCTTGAGTACTCGCGCAGAGAAGTTCTTATGAGAATTTCAATTGCAGTCTTATTTGGCAACCCTAACTATAATACTGAAGTGGGTATCGATCGGTGGGACCAATCGGCTAATGGACCTGGGACCCTTTATACCCTCACGTTGTGCGGCGTTGACGGACGGTGAACATTGTGACCTAGTCGTTTGACTAATTTTTGAACGCCAGCGGGGTTTTGATCAGGCCCAGTGACTTTGAGAGTAGGTATAATCATTGTAGTTGTATTCTTTTTAATTTTTAACTATTATGTACGGGTGAAAAGAGGTAACAACCCTGAGGCGAACCAATAAAACTGCAAAAAAATTAATCACCGTTGCCCCTTGCCCATACGGAAAATTTTATGAAAAATCAGGATATATAGATTACACACGGACGGCCGGATGTTATACGTTTACGAATAAGAGAGAGATTTTTCGAGAGGTAGGGCGATTTGGGATTTCCCGTGGGTTATCCCATTTAAATTGGAGCCGCCCGACTGGGGACTGTACCTCCGCCTTACAGAAAACCGCAGTGAAATAACACTACTTGATGTAGTGTTGTGTTTCTGCGGTAAGTAAGGTTGCCAGTGCTCCACGAGGATACGCTGGGCTAGTAGTATTGCTGCTAGCACAGTGAGTTCTCATCAGCAACATGGTTGGCACCCCGTAGTGATACCCCTGGTATTGCTAGCGGCTATAAGCTACAGTGACTGCTTACCATCAGGTGGGCCGAAAGCTTGTGTGCCACCTTAGTGGTATAAAAAAAATAGTTTTGAGAGATTAGATCGTAAAGGGACTACTATAAAAACTTGGGACTCTCTCCCCCCCACCTTAAGGAAGACCGCAGTCAAACAACACTACTTTGATGTAGTAGTGTTTCATCGGTGAGTTTAGTTGCAAGCGCTTCTCGAGGAAATGTTGTGCGAGTAGTAAGGATAACAGCAGCACAATTTAATCCTCTCAAAAATATGGATGCCATCGCGCTAGTGATTCCCCTGATATTAGTCTAACGGCTAGATGGACCTATATATAAGCCTAACCACCACGCGGGCCATACGCTAGCTTGACATCTTCGTACCTAGAATAAAAATAAGTTTCTAATTTGCACAGCGTCATTATATTTCTATATCCGAGTTTGAACATGGGTAAATAAAGCGTTTACAAAATCCGAACATAAGCGTTGAACACGTAGTGAATTATGCGTAGTGGCCTAATTATAAACTATACTCACATATTAAGTAGGTACGCGTAGGTACTTGTTTAACTTTCCCGGGGGTTATTAGGGCGTGAAAAATTTAAGCTTCAACAAAATGAGATAAGGCTTTACGGACCACGCGTGCCAGAGGTGTTCATGCTGAAAATTCAATTTGCACAGCCAAAATAGAACCTTATTATTATAAGCCAGAAGTTACATTATTACATTACCCAATGTTGTAATGGTGGCTTTATTATTTTTCATTGGGTGACCTAATCGTCTCGAGCGCGTAGCCATTAAAATCTAGTAGACAGGAGAATTTTTATTTTTAAACTTTGTAGCTTGGTTTTAGTCGCAATATTAAGGCGCTTAAATATTTAAAAAGAGGTAGTGCGAAATAGGATCTCATGGACGTTCTCATTTTTTTTAATAAACATTAGTATCCGTATAAATTCCTCATAGCCCCACCAGTGGCCTACGCGAGTTGTAGCTTGTATTTTACAACAGGCTGTGTTCTAATGAATTGATAGAATTGATGCCCACACTAAAAAAATACAGTTGGAAACTTACGTAGGGAAAGTGATCCCTAATATTCTAATTTATAAGCTACGGTCATGCTTAGCCAATTACAAGGGAGGTAGTGTTTGAATTCTCTTGGAAGACAGAGGTAGAGTGAAATGAGATCTCCTGTGGGATTTCATGGGAATCCGAGTTATTTACAAACAAAAATAAGCATAAAACGCCATAAGCTTTTTTGGCACATCAGTCCTATACAAAACGTACCTCCTTTATACCACAAATATTCTACAAACCAAACAATTGAAATTAAAACATGAATTCGTTAACCTTTACGCTGACTGCGGTGGAGAGTGTAATTAAATTTAAATGCACTCATAAAAACAAACAAGCCACTGAACACAGGTTATGAAACAAAGCGATGTTTAATCCCGTAGAGAAATAATACTTTACACTTTGTAATAGTTATATGCTTTGTTTTAAGAGAGGTAGGGCGATTTGGGATTTCTCGTGGGTTAACCGCAGTTAAATAACACTACTCGATGTAGTGTTCTGTTTCCGCGGTAAGTATGGTTGCCAGTGCTCCGCGAGGATACGCTGGGCTAGTAGTATTACTGCTAGCACAGTGAGTCCTCATCAACAATATGGTTGGCACCCCGTAAGTGATTCCCCTGGTATTGCTAGCGGCTATAGGCTACGGTGACTGCTTACCATCAGGTGGGCAGTATGCTTGTGTGCCACCTTAGTG
Source organism: Falcaria lacertinaria (assembly GCA_951449985.1). Lineage (NCBI taxonomy): Eukaryota > Metazoa > Arthropoda > Insecta > Lepidoptera > Drepanidae > Falcaria > Falcaria lacertinaria. Next base: position 10,236,262 of record OX602110.1, read on the forward strand.
GTATAAAAAAAAAACAGTTAGGTTAATCACTTCTGAAATTAAAAAAACATCACCTTACGGAAAACCGCAGTCAAATAACACTACTTTGATGTAGTGTAATTTTTCTGCGGCAAAGTTGCCAGTGCTCCACGAGGGTAAAAATAGTGATATCTGCTAGCACAATGAGTCTTCATCAACAACAGGGTTGGCAACTAGTTAGTGGTTTATATAACCCTGGAATTGCTAGTGGCTATAGGCTACGGTGTCTGCTTACCATCAAGTCGACCGTATGCTTGTGTGCCACCGAAGCGGTAGAAAAAATATATAAAACTTGCTAAATATATTTTATTATTATATTTCCAGAAAGCCTTCCTTATCGGACGCTTACGCCATAAAAGGTACCTACTGCCAAAATTTAAAATCTATAACCACAGCCGTTTAGGGTTGATATGATAAATTATCAAAATCTAACTATATATATCATGTTTAGTTAAAATTGATCGCTATTCGTACACGTAATTTATATTTCACACACACCGACACATTTTCACCTTCTGAAAAGCGAGTAAAAAATTGCGTTTTCCATTCAGTGAACTGGAAAACAAACTTTAGTTCAGTAGATTGGTGTAGTTTAACATAAATCGATTTATCGTGGAAAAATTGTATTATGAAGAAAGGATTGCAGGCTGAAGGCTGAATTGATGAATGTTGCGGCGATAAACAATTGTGTGACATGGTCTATTATGTTTCTTTGTATCTACATTATGTTTGGTTACACGTGATGAATTGTTTGTTGGTTACGGGCGTTTAAATTGAAATAACTATTAACTAATAAAAATAAATTTATATTTTTAAAAACTTGAGATCAGTAGCAGATAGCAGTGCTAATTTTGGGAGAAGACGCTGGGCACTTAGACAGTTTACAACTAGTTCGGTGACTAGTCCACTGGAGATCCCCCAGCCCTCCTACATGCACGGAGGATGGCCACCGGGGGGTTTTAGTGAGTCAAAATCTCACATACCCCGTCTGCTCCCCGTAAGCTGGCGGGGTACCTTTTGAAGGATTCCCCCTCGTCATCAAAAAAAATGGTCTTTGTATTGTTTATGTCTATAAACTGATTGGTTGATTGATTGATTAACTATTTACTTAACGTATAAATGCTTATTATTGAGAGGTGATCTTCGCACGCGAATTCTTGAAGCGTTACAAACGTAAGACTGTTATGTTACATCCTAATGATACTGGTCAGGATATCAGGATGAAGTTATGAAATTATTGTATTGTCATCGGTCTTTAATATGTGTGCAAATTTTCAAAATAATCAGACGTTTTGAAGTTGGCTAAAATTATGCTTAAAATCCGTTACATAAATACATATGTGCATGTATACAAATTTCAAACGTCCAATCTGCAAATGACAGGTTGTATGTATATTCATTCTTTGGCTCGCAAACCTAACGGCATGATGGTATGTGTTAGATTCATTTGAATTGTGGGAGTAATCTCTACGGTACATTTAAATAAGGCGTGTGCGTGTGCGGGTTTTGCGCAGACATCCTTTGTTTTTCATTATATTTATTTATTTTGATATTTTTAGATAACGATGACGTGGGCTTGTATCAGTTTTAGCCGCAAATTGATTTATCGGCCGCAGCCCGAAGCGTTCCATCGATTTTACGGCCCACTTCCCAACAGCCTAATGAACTTTGCAGCGGAAACTTTACTGCTTTACAACTTGCTGCGTTTTATCGTTCTTAATTACTTTCGTTTGAAGTATTAACTTTAAATTGAGTGACGAATCTGATAGCACTTAGTAAAAATAAATCACTACATAGTATAAAATAAAGTCGCTTCCCGCTGTCTGTCTGTCCCTATGTATGCTTAGATCTTTAAAACTACGCAACGGATTTTGATGAAGATCTTTTAAAATCACTCTAACTTTGTTTATATGTATATATCATTAGTGTTTTGTAGGTACCTAACTTATATGGCTAATGCTGGCTGAAAAGGATGGTAATGGTAGTGAGTTACGAGGACTACGGGGTATGATGTTGAAGGAAAGGGAGTATTAGAGCGCACAATTTATTACCCACTTGAGCGACTAGTTTTTGAAGACTGACAAAATAATATGTAAAAAACAAAAGTAATTAAAAAACAAAATATCACGAATAATTTTGAATTTGAATATAAACTTATGAAAACTCCAAAAAGTATTTACTGTCGCCAACACTGGCCGTGCGAAGCCGTGGCGGTTGCTAGTTTAAATTATTATTTTCTTGTTGACACAAATTTAACATGTAAGAGTTTATTTATTTTACTAGCTCAATATTAAAAACATCTGGATGCTCATCGCTCACAGCGCCAACCCCAGGACCATGTTGTGGGTCTTCAGTATTATCTGACTCACCTAGAGGATACTCACCTAATTGGTACCGGGCTATTGGGTATATGCTGGGCGAGGAATAGGTACAACGAAAAAACATGGACCTGTAAGTGAAACACATTTGCGTTTACTTTTTGTGATTTGTAACATCTTACATCTCTTTCCGCCAATATCTGGGAGTGATTTCATGAAAAGGACGGAGCTTTGTATGCGACTACTGTAAGGCTCGCTCGATCTTATTCTAAGCAATTATAAAATGCACTTCTGATTTTCTAGTCTTGCCTAAGTCAGGATTGATAGTAGCAGTATATTTCAGAAGATCCGGAAAGACATTATAAGATGCCAAATTCCTGATTGAGAATATTTCTCAAATTTTTGGTAATAATATTTTTTATGTGATTAGAAGGCTAGAACAACGATTGTATACTACCAGATAGTTAGTGACGGGCAAAGTTAAATACCTAAAATTTAATGTAAATTATATTATGTTCATTATCATTTAATTTAAATTTGATTTTTTGATTAATTTTGATTTGATTAATAAAAATTTAAATTTGGAACATATTAATTTGATGATTGAATAATATTACACTTGTTTACTCACTACCAAATAAAAACCAGTATATTAATTTGTAAATTACAGAACAAGCCCCGAGTTAATATGTCAAATTTTGAAGTTGTCTTCGATACTACATCATATAAATAACCTATTCATAATAATGATTATTTTACATCTGCGAAGCTCAGGGCTATTGGTAGAATATCAATTTCTCATAATATAAAAAACGAGAGTTACCAGTAACATTATTTGAGAAATAACTAACACTCATTTTTATTCCGTCGAATTTTGTTTCTCAAACAAATACCTCAGTGCCAGTAGCATGAACATTTTTCGACAATGTATTCGAAAACGTAATTCGCGAAATGTCAAAATTGTCATACTAATTTTTAGTTCCACATTTCACCGCCGCAGCGCTGTTCATTTTCCAATACAAAAATAGTCGAAGGCGATACGAAAACGTTGTCCCAAATTATTCATGCTAGCCCTACAGATCGACAATTAAGTTCTCTATAAATAGGCTAACAACCGGTCTGAACAAAATAACGAAACAATACAAATTGTTTGAATTTGGAATACGAAACAATACAAATTGTTTATTATCAGCTTGTAAAAGTATTCCAACAAAGCTCTGTGTTACACAGTGTCAGCTTGTTTGATCGAGAGTCGTCTAGCTAAAGCCAACAGCTTCTGAATTACTTAGATGGCACCCATGTTGAGTGCTTCGTCATTAGGCCGTTATGTCACTTCCATACCGGGAGGTTTGTATACTGAAAATGCCCTTAATGATAATTTATATTTTTTAGTATGAAAATAGACCATTTTTGATAATTATTATAATCGCAACGGTATTGCGTTGTCGTTTTGTGCTGTTATTGTTTTCAAGTAAGTGTTCACCCCAAATAGACTTTCTAGTACTGCTGTACAATTTTACTTTAAAATTTCTCTAACTTATATCGCTTTCGATACTGTATGTATAGTCTGGGTTTCTAAAACAATCCCAATCTGTCTTGAATCACTATTTAATGGCTATCGATCAATCGTAAATTATTTATACTAATATTGTAAAGAGGAAAGATTTGTATTTATATGTGTGTGTATGTTTATGTTGAATAGGCTCCGAAACTACTGGACCGATTTCAAAAATTCTTTCACCGTTAGAAAGCTACATTATCACCGAGTAACATAGGCTATATATTAAATTGATATGCGGGCGAGGTCGCGGGGAAACAGCTATATAGAATATTTCGGTACCGTAGCATGATATTATGAAAATGCTCTTAGCAAAATCCACTTAAATTTTACTTGTAATGTTTACGTAGTAAAATAATATGAACCGATTCTAAATTAACTGTTAAAATAATAGCAAATTTAAACTTTGAATGTGGAAAAGTACTACTATAACATCATAATTATGATGCAATTATGTAGTAAGACTGCGAATCTTGGTACATCCAGTAACAAGCATTTCGTGACGTGTGCATCTGTGTGATCACTTGGCTGGCATGTAGAATATCCGACATGACATGACAATTACGATTACGTTCAATATGTACGAGATACTTGGGAATCCACTCAATGGAGGAGTAAATGAGCGATTTACCTAATTACTACAGCTATGGGAATGGATGGTAGACGTGTTAGAGTGTAGTTTAAGGATAGACCAAATAATGTCTCATTGCGTTTTGACGTAATGTATTGAGCCTTCGAGTTAAACAAGTAATAATATTTATTCTGAGACAATGACGGGGAGGTGCCTTTGATCAAGAATTATGCAGTCAAGATCTATGATGTAATAATATTGATTGTTGATGATTAAAAAAATTAGTAGCAAGCTGAAACCATACTAAAGTACCTTTAGATTTTTTCTTTATATATGACTTTATGATATACATGCTCAGTGCCGGTAGCAGGAACTTGGTCGACAACGTTTTCGTATCGCCTTCGACTATTTTTGTATTGAAAAATGAACAGCGCTGCGTCGGTGAAAAGTGGAACTAAAAATTAGTATGACAATTTTGACATTTCGCGAGTTACGTTTTCGAATACGTTGTCGAAAATGTTCCTGCTACCGGGACAGATCAAATAAAAAAGATTGATGGAACTTTTAGAACAACGTAGTGACGCTAATCAAAGCTACGCCTTGCATTGGATATATACACAGTCACACCTACACACCTACAACAAATAGATACAATAAAAAAACGCCTTCCACGCATTACATGTTTAAATAACCAACTTCACATCGTTTATCGCGAAATTCCATTAACCTTTTGTATTTAATTTGAGTATACATAATAATCGTATATTTAATACTTACTTTAATAACTAGGTATATAGACATAAAATACATAATTATTGACACAAAACAGATTAAACTATTTACAAAAACATGTCTTAACCTACCTACTTATAGATAAAAGATCTGACCCAAACCGGAATCATGCGGTAGCGTGCCAAGAATGCTGGCAGCATTGCCACGCTGGATAGTACTGCTGATTCTCTGAGCGAGATATGTTCCAGCACGCTTGTCACGGGAGGCCTCAACCAGCCGACGTGAGACCTCCTTGAAATACATAATATAAGTACTTTTAGAACTTCGGTTCACGCATGACCGTAAAGTTAAGATAATCTCAGGCAATCATCATAATAAGTCTCGCTATATATCATGCCGTTGCTTGTTTGGGAGAGCTTTTGGCATTCCTATTGTGACGCACAAAGTCAGGGCTTAGAAACATACATGTGGACTTACACCGAGCTCTGACGAAGGAACTGCACTCACGTATAAACCTTGTAGCGAGCAATCATTATAAGTAGTTGGCTTACGTTCTTGTAGCGCATTGGCATTTTAATACTATATTCTACGATCGACGAGAAGTACATCCTCGCTCAAGCGTTATATCCATGTCTATGTGTTAATGTTATTTTTTAATGTTATCAATTGTTTTTATATATTCTTATGTGAAAGTATTCATGTTAAGTAAGTATTAGAAATGTAAACTTCATAATTCTTTGGTTTTAAAAGAGTAATTGCCGAGTTTCTTGCCGGATTCTTCTCAGTAAAACTGACCTTCCGAATCCGGTGGTAGATTCTGACGATTTGAAAGTGCCTGTAAAGTCTAGTCAAATAAAGATCTTTTTGAGTTTGAGTTTATGATCGCACGCTGTGCATTTCTAAAGTTTTGAACTTTAGAAATGTTAACTTTGTTAACCACCTTCCGTGCATCCGATGCACCACTGAAATTGTGGAATGAGCTCCCCGCCGAGGTTTCCTCAAGGGAGCAACACGCAGTTCTTTAAGGTTTTTTTTCCTAGGAAGCCTTATAATATGCTTCCTATTTAATTACAATCTAGCCAAGTTAATGCCACTAAGTAATTTAACGTCAACATAAACGTATAAAGATTAATTACTAAAAATGTAGTTATCAACACTTTTCTTACCGTCTCTATTAACTAAAGCACTTTGTTCATATGTTCTTTTTTAAGAAGGGTGAGATTTTCCAAGATCGTGAGAGATACCCTAGTGCGTCATTAGGCTACGGTTATCGATTACCGTCAATTGACCGTATGCTTGTTTACCACGCTAAGAATTGTATTATTTGAATGCAATCCTCTGTAATGTGTAACAAAATATCTCTTGATGCTTATAATGGAAGGCTAGCTAGTTCATGTCAATGGTTAATCTGGTGTACACGTTTCCAGGGCCCTTTTTTGGGACGTAGTTTTTATCAGGTCTTCACAGACATGTAGTTTATTATTAATATGATTGGATTATGTTAGAACAGAACCACCAAAAGGTCAAATGCGAATCTTAGCTCGTCATATTGAAACTAATATTACTAATAACAGCTTAACTGGGAACAATTTTTTTATCTGTGAGTAGATAGTTTAAGTTCTTGTTCTTGTTTTGTGTCAATAAATTTCCACTATTATATAAGATAGTAAATAAATAATATGTAATTATTAAACTACTTAGCAAAAATAGAACACAACGGCGTAATAATAAAATAAAAAACACTTTCACAACGCCATTAACGATCTTAAAAACAAGGCAGCGAAAACACGTCTAATGGTCATTAAAAGTTACTTAAATTTTCATTCGTCTTCACATTTACTTTGCAGTCGATTTCTTTTCATTGGAACCTGGAATATTTTCACAGTTAAAGCTGCTAACATGAAATGCCAAAAACAACTACAAATAAGGACAGCGGTTCTTCTCCTAAAATGGTAATAATACCCCTGTATTGGTGCCAATTCTGTTGTACAAAATTACTAAACTTAACTTATTTGAAAGGTCTAAAAATATTGCTATCCATATTTAACCCCGGACATGAGAAAGGGATAGCAAGTCTTTTAGACCTGTCAAATTAGTTAAGTTTAGTAATTTTGAACAACAGAATCGACACAATTATCTGACTAATTTCTCTAATATGCCGTTGTTAATTTAATTTTCTTATTTATTCTGGCTTGTTGATTGCAAATGTCCAAAGGCTTTTGGATCGCTGTACCATTAGATAGGCTGTTAGTTTACCCCTTTTCACAAGCAGCCATTTATATCTCGGTTTTACGTGTCTCGATCTCGAAGCAAACTTAAAATGACTTCGCATCCGATACGCTATATAGGGAAGGGAATCCACTTACAGTGAATGCAGTTTTTTGTAACGAAAACTCAGAGGGTATTCTATTTTTAAAAGCAGCACTCTTAGCTCGTGATATTGCGGTGCAAAAACTCACACTAGCTGTCATGAGGATGACAAAAGATAGGCGTGCTCGCGCAGAGCACATCATTAGCGAAGACGGGAACTGCACTAATTGGGCACCACTTCAGTGCTAGGCCATATCTCAGGTCGATATATAGATAGCGCAGTGAAGTGTGAGAAAAAAACGTTAACATTTAAAGAGATTTCAAAAAACAAGCGAGCCTTTACAGTAGTCGCATGTTATGATGTGTTACATCTGACAAGTGACATCTGACGGCCAAAGCACGCACCGCGCGCGCTCATTGGTCGGGTGCTTCCCTGTAACACACTTCCGTCCCCCTTCACGAAATCACGCCCACAGATATTTTTTTAATAAAAAAAGCGAGAGGAAAGATGTTACTCATTAAAAGTATATCATTCTACAAAATATGAAACAACTTTAAATGACAATTTATAGCAAATACATTAAACTTTAATTAATGGCGTTCCTTTTTGTTGAAGTTCTGTTGGCATATGTATCTTTTGACTGCACCTGAATTTATTATGCAGCTCGAAAATGAGGTGCTTTAAATACATTTCTCGTGCAAATTGGAATTTCGAACGCGAAACTCATTTAAATTGCAGAAATAAGTACCCGTTTTAAAATACCGCACAATTCCATTGAGTACGTCGAGAATGCCGAGAAAAGTGGTATGAAAGATATTTTATTTTATTCTCAAAGAGCTAGTACATTTTTTTCTTTGCTAACCCTTCGAATGAAGCCAGGGGTCTCGCAGGGCGGGTTATGAATCTGCGTGGAATTTCATTACGAAATTTCACCCGGCCCTCGACTACATCGATGCCGTGAAAGCTCCCATTCGACGTTTACTACTAGCTCTCCTCACTTTGAATATATTTTACCATAATAAAACGCTCTTAATGCAATAAATAACAGGGCCTGGGAGAAACTGGATGTTAATTTTGTTGAAGTAAGGACACAGAGTGAGTAACACCCTTGAGTGTAGAACCCAAGGTTTTCAAGCGTTCATATGCAAAGGTAACCACTTACCAATAGGGTAAGGCTAATTACCTTAATAAATACTAGTTTAGCTCCTAGTGTAATATTTTTAAATGTATTTATCCCCCATCTAATAGCAATAATATTGCAGAAATAACACCCTGCAAACTGTGAATAACATATTTTTTAGTTTTTGTCATGAAAAGAAACCTTTTGACCAAGTTGGTATCCAAATGTCGGTAATTCAATGATTTTATCATAAAAAAATGAATTTATCATTCAGAAATAAATCTCGAAGTTGCAAAATTAACCCCCGCCGAAGTCATTATAAAGTATAAAATATGGAAAAGCTATACAGAGAATGCGACCGATTTTTTGTCTTACTCACAATTATGATGTGTTACGTTGAGGGAAAGAGGCTGAAAGAGTGGGATTTCTTCAATCTGGCTCTTAATTAAGTTACGGCTGATACAATTTTAATAAGCCCGACCTGTGAAGCTGTACTAATTAAGGAGGCCTTATCCGACGTAAGGTATACGTTACCAGTTCATTCTTACGATCGTTATAAGTCATCAGTTTCTGAGTGTAAAAAGAGGTATTGTTTATGATATCATTAGTCAGTCTTTCAGATATTTAAATAAAAATATATACAGCTGAGTGGAATTTTGGAATTAGAACGCTTGTAATTAGTTTATAGTTCCGACTCGATGGATTAAAAAGTTTTTTTTTTGTCGTACCAGTAAGGTGGCACACAAGCATACGGCCCACCGGATGGTAAGCAGTCACCGTAGCCTATAGCCGCTAGCAATACCAGGGGTATCACTAACAAGTTGCTATCTAAGCGCTTATACGTATTTTACTGTGTACTTTTATCTTATTATCTTTAGTCGTTATGAAGTGAATGAGTTACAAGTATCCGGACAGATATCAAAATAAATCTAGCCTCAGCCATAGGAACTTTCGGGATAGGCAAGATGAATATAACGTGATTATTAAGTCTTCAGTAATTTAGATTATCAATAGAATATTGTTTGCACAAATAAAGAATTTTATTGTAAAACTAGCGGACTGCCCCGGCTTCGCACGGGTAGACATTTATATCAAATATTTTGTCTACCCGTGCAAAGCCGGGGCGGGCAGCTAGCCTATGTTAATCAGTGATAGTGTAGCTTTTTAACGGTGAAAGAATTTTTGAAATCGGTCCAGTAGTTTCGGATCCTACAGACATTTATCAAATATTTTGTCTACCCGAGCGAAGCTGGGGCGGGAAGCTAGTATAATATATTGCCTATGTTACTCAGTGATGATGTAGCTTTCTAACGGTGAAAGAATTTTTGAAATCGGTCCAGTAGTTTCGGAGCCTGTTCAATACATACAAAAATACAAATCTTTCCTCTTTATAATATAAGTATGTATAGATTTTATGTATCGCAGCAGCAATTTTTTGCGTGTACAGTAAGTGGGTACAGTAAGTTGTTTTAGATAATGGAAGATATATTTTTGTTAGATCCCGTGACCCACATTTTTCATGGAAATTTTCCCTAGAGAATAAATTGTGGTGTTTTATTGCAAAAGTACCAGCTTCCCACGATACATAACGAAGGCAGAGTTAACCTGAGTACCTAATATTCTAATTTATTAAACCAAAACAGATATTAAACAAATATAGTTGATTTTATCTAAATTTTAACAATTAAATTAACTAAATTTTACATCAAATACCATATGTTTTAGGCAGTCGATGTCTTCTAATAACTTTTCCATACTGCACACTAATACCGTACTCGTATAACATAGAAAGAGCTCTGATCAAATAAAAAAGGTACATGGATCGAACAACAAAGTGACGCCGGTTTTTTAAACATGTAGTGCGTGGGCAAGGCAGAGTTTCGTTGTATTCGTTTTAGGTGTGTGCGTATCTGTGTATTGCTGCAAGGCGTAGTTTTAACCGGCGTCACTTCGTTGCTCGCAAAGTTGCATCTCATTTTTATTTGATCTGAGAGAAAGGCAAGGAAAATAGCAGTTCATCTCTGATGTTCTTTGAAAACAATTAATCAAAAGAAGTTAGTAGCAGGTTAGGGAAGGAACCCCAGACAAATAGTGCGTTGAAACATTAATCACCGGATAAAGGGACGCGGAATTTAATCTTTGGTAAAGCAATCCAATTGCGGATGTCATTGTTTTCCTCGCGTTCAGGATGTTTTGTCGTGAAATTTCAATTAAGTAAGATTTGTTAGGCCGAGAGCTGGTGCCAGTGCAAGCGTTTAGTAACAACGACTAGAGGTCTGCTTTTGTTGCGTGAATAATATAGCGTTTTTTTAGCTATAATTTATCACGTTTTAAGGGTTAGTAATAATTTAGAAATATATTGACGAATGGAGAATACGATAAAATATATACCGATAATACCTATGTTGGGAACTTAGGGGCATCACTATCATTAATCATTTTTATTAAAAAACACTCAAAATATTGCTGATAAATAATAGGTTACCGTGATCGCTAACCGACGGGCAGGGCGCACGCTTGTAACTAATGTAGGTAATATAAATAAATTTTAAATAATTTAAATTGGTTTAGACTTTAAATTGTATTTCTACTTTCGTCGCTCTCCCAGGCTACCCAACTCATTGATACCAAGACAAGTTTAAATTGAATGAACAAAATGCAAATATTCGATTTGTAAAGTTATTCATTCGATTTCATAGCTGGGAGTGGAAGCGGAACAAAATATGAATTGGTACGAAATATCCAGTTATACAACAAACTTCGATAGCTAAGTAAGTACTAAGCTTTTTTTAACTATGAACCTTTTATTAGCCATCATAAAGGAGTTTGACTATTCAGATACATTTTCATAAGTAGGTACATATCTTCCTTTAATTTATTCCATGTTTAACTCCGGTGTTTCTGGACTAATTTGCATGAACTTTTTTCATTTATAAACATTCGAACTCACTTGTATCTAAGCCACACACTGATATAAAAACGGAATAAAATTGTTTATTAGCTTAAGTACAGTGATTAATCACACCATGAGCTTTTAAAAAGAGATGTAGGGCGATTTGGGATTTCCCGTGGGTTATCCCATTTTAAAATTGGAGCCGCCCGAAGTGGGACTGTACCTCCGCCTTACAGAAGACCGCAGTGAAATAACACACGAGGATACGCTGGGCTAGTAGTATTGCTGCTAGCACAGTGAGTCCTCATCAGCAACATGGTTGGCACCCCGTAGTGATACCCCTGGTATTGCTAGCGGCTATAGGCTACGGTCACTGCTTACCATCAGGTGGGCCGTATGCTTGTGTGCCACCTTAGTAGTATAAAAAAAAAACCTCTTAAAAAAAGGATATTTAGCACCAAAAAGAGCATGACAGTATTAACAAAGTTGAATGAAACCAATTTTTTCTCAACATCAAAAGCTTTCGGGTAGATCTGCGTAGACTCAAACCTTACTCAAACAATATAAAATATCATGCATGAAAAGTTTCTTCGTCAAATTTGTATTATTACAAGGACTTTGATAAGCGACCGGAACTGATGAAATGTATGCGAATTTACGCGCGTTCACGATTTGAGACTGTCATACTGAATCCGAAAGAAGATATTACCATTTCAAAAAAATATAAGTCGGTGAAAGTAATTCGCTAGGAAGTTCCCTCACCGTACAAATACTAGATATTTTTTTTTTTTTTTTTTTTTTTTTTTAAAACACGATAAAATGTATTGAACCTTCTTACAAATCACGTATTTACTAACATTAAAATTGGTTCGGTTTTTGGCGGGAATCAGGCGGAGCGGTTGAGATTTTTTCCAGTGTGTCGTAAATTGTGTTATAGTGATCTTTAATGTGTATTTTTGGTGTCGATATGTGCAGTAAAGTTTCATTTAGTGACTGATTTATAGGAGCATTGGAAATAATGCCATAATACGACTTTTGGGTTAAGTGATTTATCATTTTGGTCAATAGGTTACCTCTAATCTAAAGGCGTGTTACGATCTGCTACTGCCGTGGGTTGTCTCCAGAAACTCCATTGGGCGTTAGAATGCATGACACTAGGCATTTTAATGCGGCAAACACGAGAAATTTTGCAACATGAAAATTCTCTAACACTCGACACTGGCAAAAATAGTCCCTGAAGGGATTGATTGCCATACTTAGGAAGAAGAAGAAGAAGAAAATTGGTTCATGTACATAGTAAACACATAAGACGACAACGGACAGTTAGAAAGGGTGTGTCATTTATAAATTATGCATACTTACTGCCATTAAAAGTAAATTATTATCAAAATATAACCTAAATGAGTTTCGTCAATTTCAGAAACAAGAAATAAAGCTACAGATGAAAAACGTCCATGACATGGCCATATTCGAGCATAAAATAGCCACATTGTGAAGAAATAAAAATATATTCCTACGGTTTTAAGCATCTAGCATCTCAATTCGATCACATTACAATGATAACTAATAAAAGCACACACTTATTAGGTGATAAATCGAAATCTTCCGGGTGTCATATGAAAAGCGCCTTAAGCATCCGACACCGCACGCCCTCACACAGAAACGTTTTATTGTCGAAACGTGATATGTGGCCGATCCATATCTGTCCCCGTCGTCGCTTTATTGGCCGTTTACACTCTACAAGTTTTCCCACTAACATGCTTCGAAGAGTCGTGAAGGTTTATTTATAACCAATTAAATAAAGTGATAAGTTTGTGGTTACAATTTGTATTTATATCCAATTAAATCGGGAAGTGATATGTTTGTACCTACGATGTATGGTGTCTTCATTTTAGGGTTAAAATTTTTGAAGGCAAATAATGATATAAAACATCAATTTTCTTACTTTTTTTTTATACGCCTAAGGTATAAAGCATACGGCTCACCTGATGGTAAGCAGTCACCGTAGCCTATAGCCGCTAGCAATACCAGGGGTATCACTACGGGGTGCCAATCATGTTGGTGATGAGGATTTACTGTGCTAGCAGCAATACTACTAGCCCAGCGTATCCTCATGGAGCACTGGCAACCTTACTTACCGCAGAAACACAACACTACATCAAGTAGTGTTATTTCACTGCGGTCTTCTGTAAGGCGGAGGTACAGTCCCCAGTCGGGCGGCTCCAATTTAAATGGGATAACCCACGGGAAATCCCAAATCGCCCTACCTCTCTTTGAGTCGAACGTCGAACAGCCTATCAAAATTATTGTACCTGCTATGGTAAAGTGTATTCCCTTTTATGTTTTTGGAACTAATTGACTATTGTCAACATAAACTGCAACATGCGGGTCGACTCGAGTGGGAAATTGAGCCGATACTTTTCCAACCAATTTAAAAAGAAATAGTGGTGGAATAGCCAAATAAGTTTTTCAACACAAAATAATTAAGGATATTAGGACGTAAATTTTCTTACTACAGTAAAATAATATTGTTATTATTCTGGTAGTACCACTAATACTACTAGATTCCTATCTCAAAAGTGGGTCATTAAAAGGTACTGCACTGGAAATAGTCTGTAAGGTACATTGCAGAATCGATTTTACCTAACGCACTTACCTACGGTAAAGTGAATTGATTCCAACGCTACGTTGATATTTACCTACACAGTTATTTTAAGCTCGTGCATAAAAACTCCGTAATCATTAGAGACAACATTGGCCGTAAGCCGAGCCGCAATGTCCTTTCGACTGACGGACGCCAACACCGCACACTGAATAAATAATGAAATAAAACGTGAAAAACACTTGAACACCTCGCTATATTATGAAAGAGTGAAACATTATGAATGTTTGAAGGATTAAAGTGCAATGTTCATGTACTTGTTATGTTACTAACGTTACAGATAATTTTAAATCTTGAAATTGTGAGTGAAAAAAATATTTTACTTATTCAACTAGCGTCGCGCCACGGCTGCGCACGGCCAGCGTTACCCATAAAACTTAAATACTTACAAAACACTAATTATTTTTACATAATAACCTTCCTCTTCAATCACTCTATCTATAAAAAAAAAACGCATCCAAATCCGTCGCGTGGTTTTAAAGATCTAAGCATACACAGGGACAGACAGACAGCGGGAAGCGACTTTGTTTTAAATTATGTAGTGATGATAGTGAAGCGCCCTGTAAACGTAATATTTTATTTGTTTTGCTTACCGTACCACCAGTCCAGTACACATGTAGGCTGTTATAACACAAAATCATCCATTTTTCAACACAGTAAGCGGTGTGGGAATGTCAAAGCTCCATTTGAAAGGGCTTACTTCAACCCAATAAGTGGGCAATCGACCCGTAAATTTGGCAAGCGTGTGCTATGATCGTAATATTTATATGTCGCTTATCTTGAGTATTATATGTATCAATGTACCTATATAGATTTATTGAACTAAATTTATTTATTGAATCGAATCAGGCACTACTTTGCGGCATTTCATATTTATTAACATTTGAGAGGAATAAAGTAGTATTATTATAAAAATATCATTTTGTATTATATAAATTTGGTTTTTTATATTTTAGGTTTTGTAAGTGTACCTTTAGGCTCAGAGTAGATAATATACTACGGCTTTCGGTAAACAAATTTCCCAAGAAACAAACTTAATCGATTAAAAAGCCATCAATCAATCGTGATAAATAGCTGTCATACTTTCTGCAGGCGCTTAATTATAATATTTTTAAAACTAACTAGCTTTATTGGTTATAACACACACTTTTTTTGTAAAATTATACTTTTACAGTGTAGTATATCAGTTTTCTTCTTCTTCTTCTGCTTCCTAAGTATGGCAATCAATCCCTTCAGGGACTATTTTTGCCAGTGTCGAGTGTTAGAGAATTTTCATGTTGCAAAATTTCTCGTGTTTGCCGCATTAAAATGCCTAGTGTCATGCATTCTAACGCCCAATGGAGTTTCTGGAGACAACCCACGGCAGTAGCAGATCGTAACACGCCTTTAGATTAGAGGTAACCTATTGACCAAAATGTTAAATCACTTAACCCAAAAGTCGTATTATGGCATTATTTCCAATGCTCCTATAAATCAGTCACTAAATGAAACTTTACTGCACATATCGACACCAAAAATACACATTAAAGATCACTATAACACAATTTACGACACACTGGAAAAAAATCTCAACCGCTCCGCCTGATTCCCGCCAAAAACTCCTATATCAGTTTTATTTGTTATTAAAGGTGACAAATTTGACAGGAATTAAAAACTTAAAATAAACTAAACTAAGAACTTTTTTTTATTATTGGGCTTTGTACCCTAATAATGAGTCGAGGTGCAATACTGGAGGCAGAATGTCGGTAATAGCTCCCGAGTATCGTAGGAATCTAAGGACTGCCGTAGAATATTTTGGGTTAGTTTTCTCGTCACGTACCGTAGTTCTGCACTTACGTGGTCCTGAGTAGACCTTGTATGGTATATTTCCAAATGTGGGATATATAAGGAATCGATGGCTATAAGCTACTACGCCGCAAGTAGTACTTATTGAATATGGGAAAAGATCGACGAGACCGCTGGTCTAGTGGTTAGTACACCTGACTGCTACTCTAGAGGTCCCGGGTTCGATTCCCGCCGGGGCAAACATTTATGTGACAAATATGTTTGTCTTGCATCTGGGCGTTTGGTATGTATTATAAGTATATATTTACGAAAAAAAAGTATATACGTATTATATCGGCTACTGGTTCCCATAGTACAAGCTTTACTTAGTTTGGGGCCGGTTGGCGCTGTGTGTAATGTCCAAGCATTATTATTATTATCTTCTCAAATGAATATTTGGGTAGGTAGCTCTAATGTTAGGTACATGAACATTTCTGACGTGTAACGTCTTTTGTCTCGTTTCCTGTAATCTTTAGGAGTGATTTCGAGAAAAGGGACGGAAGTGCGTTACAGGAAGCCGTGGAAGCACGCGCTAATTGATTTGACCAATGAGCGCGCGCTGTGGTAAATTTGGCCGTCAGATATCTATTATTTTAACCTTCTTATGAAAACATTTTTTTTTTCAACAACTCTCTATTTTTAGCCAGTAGTATTTTAATCTTATTTCTTAAGCTTTCTGAACTTTATCGTAAGCGGCTCGACCTAATTATAGTCACTGGATGAGCAAAGTTTCAGTGTCATGTTTTTCAATTTAAATGTCCAACAGCTTGATTACAAATTGATGATACTTTAATTTGTTGGCACTGAGTTCACAATACCTACTATTTGGCAAATTATGTTTGGTGATTTTCGTTTTGGCTCCCAGTCAATATATGTATGTCTCGTTTTGCACTACAGTGGATTCAAGTAAGGTCACTTGCTTGTTGGAAATATGTATCAGGATAGTAATAGCGTGCCCGCCAGTTTTAAAAGTAGCCAGCTGTATCGAAAGATCTCACAATGTCGCGATAAGTATATTTTCTTGGAGCTCTAAAGTAATGGCAAATGAAAGAAGAATTATCTTCTTTCTGACTATAGTAAAATAGGCTAATATAGTAAAATATTTATGGCGATGACTTTCAAACATAAGACTGTCGTCACGGTCAGCAAGCAATCTAACCCAGGTACGTATTTTGTAAAATGATTTCAATAAATCGGGCTTAATATTGACGTCATTCAGATAAAGAAACAAAAAATCGTACTGCCATGTTTTTATATCGCTGGTACTTAAAAATACATTCTTCATAATGTATGCGTTTTTTTTCTTATAAAATACGGCTCCGGGTGTGCATGTTTGAAAATAGCTTCAACTAGCGAATTCAGTCATAAGTAGGTACTTTCACTGTTAGTTAAAAGTACTTTATTAATAATTGGTTATCAATTTTGACTGCAACATTTACCTAACGCCTGCCATATGTCTATAGCAATGACATAAGCTAAGCATCAAGCTAGCTTACATCACTACTGAAAATAATAACGAAGTGTATTTCATTAGGAACGTCAGAGTGCAGAAGAAATGCTTCCGAGTGTACCTGCGAATAACTTAGTATGGTCTCGGTGGAGGCCCAAACAACTAAACACTAGATATAAACTACAAGGGCTAGATCTTCGAGAGCAACAGGTTTGCTTGTTCAAAATTGGAGTAGGTATCCCGCGGTGGCAATACCTCAATCTTACAATGATCACAGGTAAATTGCATTAAATAATAAAAATGGAGTTATATTCAAATGATGATTTAAGTTTCCAGATCGTTTTGAGGCAGCAGGATTATCTGTTCGTCCAAAACGCACATCGATTACTCTTAAAACAGGATTGGTCACGTGCGAATTTGGATACTGCAAGCATCTAAAAATGAAAGTAGCCGCTTACTATCAAAGGGTGAAAATGTAGGTTAAACTGTATTCATTTCTTTAAATCAAAGAGCAAATTTTATAATTAGTGTACATCAAAGTAGATAATTCGTGAGTTCGCATGAATTTTACGGGTTTCACCCTATTTACGTCCAATGTACACATCGTAGACAAATATACTGCCACGCAATGTGTGAAATAATCGGCTTATCGGTTCGCAAAAATAAGAGAGGAGAGACAGACGAGTGAAACGGAGCGCACAGTAAATATTCAGCTAATGGTTCTGTGTGTTGTGTAAATATTACTGTTTCGGTTTGAAGGGCACCGAAGCTAGTGCAATTACTGACGTTTAGATTACCTATAATATAAATTTTTATTTTTCGAAATGGGAAGCGCAGTGCAGAACTTAGCTTACCTTATTGTTGACCAGCTGTCCCGACAGACGGTGGCCTGTCTTAGGAATTCATATTTCAAATACACCAAAGAAAGAGCACCTTTAGTTTATCATGAAATTTAAAATAATCCGATTTTTTTTTAAATTCTTCTATATGAACCTTCTCTGACAGTAAAAAACAAAAAATAATATCAAAATCGGTCCAGCTGTTCACGCGTGATGCGGCCGCGCCGTGACCAAGGGAAATAGCGATTCATTTTTATAATTACATATTTTGGAAATTGCGCTACGTTGTATTTCTTCGCTGTATGGTACCTAAAAAACATACACGTCTACGAACGAAAACATATATCTTAACTATAACGACTTCGTTTTATGGACAACAAAAGAAATTAATAACAAATTAATAATGTTTAACTTTGCTTAAACATTTAAGAACATTCAAGAAAATTTATAAAAAAAATCGCCAAGCATACACTACTGCGCCTGAAATCTCATTATAACCACCACTGACCTGATTCACTTCCAACTACCCATTAGAATGTCTCTCAAACTTCAGAATCTTGGGATATGCTAATGAAAGTGTCGTAACTTCTTGATAAAGGGATCAATCAACCTCAAATACAGACCCAGACGGGGACGGTCCCCACGTACCGGTTTGATGGATACATTTAGTGTAATTTGGGCTTTATGCACTCCTTGAAGTGGGCAGCCCCACTTGCGTAAGTGCTTCCTTCTAATAGGTACCAAATATTAGGTATTCTATTATGACTTGCGTTTAAACGTGTTACCTACATTTCCTCTATGGTCAAATCCGGCCCTGGTTTCTATTAAGGGATTATTAATTTCCCAATTATGTACTGTATTTATTTAAAATACATAAAAAGGATGCGATGTGTACAATTAATTAAACATATTTTGGTGGAATATTAAATATTAACTCATTTAGATTTTCATATAGAAAAAAGAATAGGTAGGCACTTTTAATCATATCTGTTGTTTACGCTACTAACCAAATTATCTTACTACTTTCGAATGATAAACATAATTCAAACTGCACTGTATTCATTAGTAGTAAAAATTATAATATCTATTTCGATAGTTTTCATAAGCCCCCGCAGACAGAAAGTGAGAAAAAAACAAAACACGACCAATAATGTCAAAAACAAAAATTAAATTAATCAGCCAGTATTCACATATAAAAGTTTGTAATGCAAACTTATCAATAGCCCAAACACTGTTGACGTTCTATTCCTCATTAAATATGACTGAAAGTTTCCTGTATATTTGGTATAGTACTTCCAATAAATATCTCGCTATTAAAATAGAAGGCACTTCTTAAGCCCGACCTATCCAATATATGTCTTCTTGAAGCCTCGCGGAGCATCTGTGCACTCCCAATATACTCTTGACCTATTTTTTGAAGGGTATGGAATAGGCCGCGGTGGCTGTTGTGATTGTAGTTAAGGTTTATTTGACCTCCTCGTGTATCAGATACGGCTCTCAATACTTGCTGGTTGTTACCCCTGAGTAAGTAACGTAGAGAATTTCTTACAAGTTTTTTTTAGTACCACCTGTCTGGTGTATGTAATCAAATCTTGTAAATATAATTTGACCAATTTCCCAGTGTCCGACTGAGCTGAAATTCGGCATACACGTTCGGTTCCCGCATCGTCCAAGATTGTGTAAATGCCGCTTTTTTTAATCCAATATGACGGACATTCGTGCGAAACTCAGTCCAGGATACTCCGAGCATTCTTCTCGAACACCACATTTCCTGGTGACGTTGATGGTATGACAGGGTGATGATATTTTAAGGTGGTGAAATTGAGGAACGATTAAGTGCGACATGTAGGTACAGTGTTTGCATTGAGATAGCCTTCGATAATTTTAAGCAACCTTGCATCAAGCACAACCGCACGACAGTTTTTTTACCTTTTACTTTAAAAAACTACCTTATGAAACAGCAAACCTTAAAACGTGTTATGCTTACAAGGAAATATCAACTGAAACTCCAAAACCAGTTACGTCATCGTGTTATTTATTTATTTACAACTTCAATTTAACAGGATCAGGTAGTTTAGTAGATGATGCGGCCGTAGGGGAGAGCAGAGCCGTAGCCGTATGCGCCGAGCCTAGCATAGCCACCATAGTTGGCGATGCCAAGGGGAGCGCCGTAAGACAAGGGTGCGGAGTAGGCGTAAGGCGCGGAGATTGCGGGGATGGCGGAGATGGCAGGTGCGGCAGCGATGATAGCAGGATCCTTCCTGACGACGGCGTTGAAGCCCCCAGCTCCGGCGGCGTAGTCGACGGTGCGCTTGGTGCCGTCAGACTCCAGCAGGGAGTACTGGCCCTGCACGTTGCCTCCAGCACGAGCCTCCACCTGGCTCTTGAAGTCGCCGGTGTAGGGGTCCGCCACGTCGTACGCGAAGCTGGAGTAGTCAGACGCGCTGACGGCGGCCACGAGGGCGAAGAAGACAACGAACTGAAAAATGTAGAACACAAATATCACACTATTGCCTAAATATCGTTTTGTTAAGTTTGTTCAATACTGAATCAATTATATTTCCTTAAACTTTGCGTTCCGCAAAGTAAACAAAGCAATAAATTTCAAAAGTATATCGATTAAATAATGATAAATTTGCGACTTTAATCGTCTGACAAGTTGGAAACGCTTTTAATAATCGCTCCAAGGATAATCCCGAATAGTCTCCTCATGAAATTAATTTGCCTAAATTGAATAGATCCGAGTGAACGATGATTAAGTTCAAATCACTCATACATATGCAAACAACTGTTGTCAACTCACATTAATCGTACTTCATCATTAATAAGTGAGGCAGTAATGACAAGTAGCAATAAAGAAATCGGATTTTTATATAAATTTTATTTAAATAATATTTATTTACCTTCACAGACATCTTGGTTGCAGTTGTTATTGTGACTACGTCAAGTCTTGATGTTAATATGATGCTTACCGACGAACTACGCCTTTTATATTATTCATTGTTAGCAGGAAACAAATTACGAGTTGTAATCTCGACGTTCACTTAAAGGCTTCAATGATTGCATTTAATTTATGCAAGCTATTTTAATACATGAAAGTGTTATTATAAAATGTCAACGTTTATTATTAGGTATTACGTTTATAAATATATAAACACTAGTGACCCGCCCCGGCTTCGCACGGGTAGACATTTATCTAATATTTTGTCTACCCGTGCGAAGCCGGGGCGGACGGCTAGTATAATATATAGCCTATGATACTCAGTGATAATGTAGCTTTCTAACGGTGAAAGAGTTTTTGAAATCGGTCCAGTATTTCGAAGCCTATTCAATACAAACCCACAAAAATACAAATCTTTCCTCTTTATAATATTAGTATAGATATAGATAGTATAGATATAGATACAGATATACATAGATATACATAAATGAGCATCAATCGGATATACCAGAGTGAAGAGGTCAAAAATGAAAAGTTTTCTAAATAAATAGAATCGTTCAGAAATATCATTTCCGTTTCTGTTTCGTGGCTTGTTCAACATTATAGAGGTTGTTTAGAGAGTTATTTATATATAAATGGGTTTATCGATGTATTTAATGTTTATTTCATTGGTCATATATTGAACATTTACTAAGGCTGGCTGGACAGAGGGTTTCAATTTAGGAATTCTTAATCTTTCTTTTTTATTTGCATGAAACGGGCATTTTATTGCAACAAAAGTCTACATATAATAGCTCTTTGAATAGATACGTATACGATTTCTTTACTCGTTGCTATCTAATCTGAATCAGAAGCATTTTGATTCTACATTCCTTAAATCCTAGGTGTACAAAGATACAATTATATAGGTACCTTAATTACTAATGGACCCCGGATGCGAGTGCTCGTCTGACAAGCGGAAATGTAACCGGGAACAGTCTGTCAGCTAATTTGTTTGATCCAACTCGTTAAACTAGACGGGAACTATTCCCGCTGGTTCTGAAGGACTAGCAGGAGTTAAGTTTCGAACTATTTGCATTTTGGGTAGATTTCTAACGGTAAATATAGATATGACATATTTATTCAGGGGTGTTGACACAATTTGACCGATATACGATACCATAACTATGCCATGACGTATTATGTATTCTGTGACTATAAGGTGTCCCTATCATACCTCAGAAAGCACGTCCGTAGAACCCAGTTGTCAGTTGAACACCAATATTAAGTGGTAATATTAGTCTATGCCTTGGTAATTGAAAAGGATAAATCTGATAATGAGTAACGAGGAGAATGGGGTATGATGTTGAGTACGAAGGAAAGCGGATATTTTACGGCGCACAATTTATTCCTCTTACTTAGACATCTAATTTACGACGACAGAAAAAAATATGTAATAAGCAAATTATAAAAATATCACAAATAATTTTGAATATAAATAAACAAATGAATTCCAAAAAGTATTTGCTGTCGCCAACAGTAATTTTCCAATAATGTTTGGCTGTGATACGAAGGTGGCGTGGTAGCCTCTTCTTGTAATAATAGTGTAACCAGCTGCTCTGAGAATTTATAATAACGCTTTTTTTGTAGACTACAAATAGATAAAACAAAAAGAACAAAAGCTTTTGGTGGTCTTTGGTAAAAAGTTATCTTGGAAACGAATGCGCCGATAATAAATATTAATTCTCTAGTGAAAATCCGCATACATGAGTAACCATTTTTTTTCGATTTATGTAATTTAGACTTAATATCCTATAAACGCGGGAAGAGTCCACGACCTCACTTAATTTCAAATTACAAAAATTATAACATCAACTTAATCAAGCTTTAGAGCGTAATGCGACAAAACGTATAAGCTTACGAGTACGCAATCTAACATTGTAAGTCATTAAGCGGAACAGCCTTCCGAAACTCCAGTTCATCTTCGAGCCGGCTGTAAAGCTGTAGTTATAGCCTTTGTAACTACATTCTGGTATAAATGGTTCAAACTTTGTTACTTTGCAACTATTAGTCTTATTAATAGGTATTGTGGCAAGCCACCTCAACACAGAAGTACACGACGTATCGTAAATTTAAAACGCTTACGATATTGCCGATAGAATTAAAAATACTAGAGCGTAGTATTTTTAAACAGTAATATCACAATAACATAATTAAATTCAAATAATAATTCAAATTTGAAACGATTTGAGCTATAAATTTGAAGTCGATTTTCTTGTTATTCGCTTCTATTTTTTTACTCTACAGAAATTATTTCTTTTATAATTCGTATAAGTTCATCTTTCAAGCTTAATTGACCCAATATGAAGTCACAAAGAGATCTTCGTTATTAATAAAAATACCCAATAATGTTCATAATTAGTTAGCCACGTTTAAGGCAGGGTTCTGAACGAAGTTACGACGGTACAGTTCCACAAGTGTTTAAAAGTTAGCTAAGGGAAGACCCAAACGTGAGATTAAAACGCTTAGCAACTTTTTATCTTGTTAACGAAGGAAAACAGACTGGACTTACTTTTTAATTCTTTGATTCATGAGTTAGTCCATTTGCCAAAACAATGACTTTTGCCAGAAGCAGATATGTTAGAGGCTTCTACAATGAACCTATTTAAAGCTCTTGACTATTGCAAAATAAAACAATATTGGCAGGAGAACTCTTTTAAAACATACTTCTTTTCCTGTTATTATGTACCTTATTGTCTCGTCCTCTATGATGAAGAACATCACTTGGTAAGTTCGTTTGATTGTAAAAAATTTCACCGGCCAGGTCGCTCACTAGAAGCGAAGCTTTACAGTACCTTTTGTCAGACTTGAGGTAGCCTAATTGAGATTTTTATGACCTCCCTTCTAATACCTCTCTGTGACATTTATATTTTACTAGCGGCCCGCCCCGGCTTTGCACGGGTAGACTTTTATATCAAATATTTTGTCTACCCGTGCAAAGCCGGGGCGGGCAGGTAGTATAATATATAGCCTATATTACTCAGTGATGATGTAGCTTTCTAACGGAGAAAGAATTTTTGAAATCGGTCTAAAAAAAAAAAAAAATTAGGGGTGGACTACCCTTTAGGGGGATGAAAAATAAATGTTGGCCGATTCTCATAGATACCGGATAAGCACAAAAAAATTCATCAAAATCGGTCAAGCCGTTTCGGAGGAGTATGGCAACGAAAACTGTGACACGAGAATTTTATATATTAGAAGACTAGCGGCCCGCCCCGGCTTCGCACGGGTAGACTTTTATATCAAATATTTTGTCTACCCGTGCAAAGCCGGGGCGGGCAGGTAGCCTATGCTAATCAGTAATAGTGTAGCTTTCTAACGGTGAAAGAATTTTTGAAATCGGTCCAGTAGTTTCGGAGCCTATAGACATTCAAATATTTTGTCTACCCGAGCGAAGCCGGGGCCGGAAGCTAGTATAATATATAGCCAATGTTACTCAGTGATGATGTAGCTTTCTAACGGTGAAAGAATTTTTGAAATCGGTCCAAATAATAAAAAATAAAATTTAGGGGTGGACTACCCCTAACATTTAGGGGGATGAAAAATAGATGTTGGCCGATTCTCATAGATACCGGATAAGCACAAAAAGTTTCATCAAAATCGGTCAAGCCGTTTCGGAGGAGTATGACAACGAAAACTGTGACACGAGAATTTTATATATTAGATGACACTATGTCGTTCCTATTTATGTATTTTAACGTAGGTAACACTATAAATACATGTCATCTTTAGTATCTGATAGTTTAGTATGGTTGAAAATTTTAATACCCTGAACTAAAGCTTAAATTACATACCCACATGTCTTCTGTAAGGTGGAGGTACAGTCCCCAGTTAAGTAGGGGGGCTCCAATATTAATGGGAAAACCCACTCGAGATCCCAATCCAAATCTTATAGACTCAATATTTTTGTGAACCGATTCAAAGTATTCCGATTTGAATCGATTCAATAATCTATTTTTTCCAAAAGCATCGCAATCCTTATTTTATTTAAGTCCATACAAGGGAGCGATAGGTCTCCTTCCAGCCAGCCCACGCAAATGTCAAGCTCTACATCTTACTCACCGCGTACCAAATAGTGACCTAGTTAGTAGCGTTAATAACACTCAAGGAAGATAGTTATATCAAACATGAGTACCTGTTTGCTTAGCTCAGCTAGATTAAATCAGATTACACCACTCTGCCTGCACTCTGCAGTGCAAACTATTTTCAGTTACTCTCAAAGCGAATGATAAATACAGTCACGATGAAAGCTAAGTACTTGTCCATAAATTACTGGGGTATTTAATTAGGGACAACATTTCATAAAATATGTACTTTTTAAAATGAATTTTAAAACTAATTATTAAAGAATTTATCTTCTTCACGCCTTCCCACAGGGGTCCCTGAAGGTAGGCAGTGGTGTAACAAAACCAACTATCCACCGAAGATAAATAACGTGGTGACTGATGAGTCCAAAGACGGCGCTTAGACACACATACGTTCTTTAATTTCTTCTAAATCGTATGCAGATTTTCTCACGTATTTTTCCTGTAAAGCTCGTGGTGTGACTAACCGCTGCACTTAAGTTTCTTTCTAGAAAACTCATTGATACCCGGTGGGATTAGAACTTGCGTCGCTAGCTAAATTAAATGATTATTTTGAGAAGTCCGAACTCTATTGTTTAGAGTTGTTTATTATTTTCTCAAGTTAAGTGAAAAAATAAAATGGTTTTATAACCATAATGTCAAGTACGCAATAACTGTTACGGTTGTTCTTCCTGCACATATGCCGCTTCACTCATGGAACCTATTAGGGGAGTACCCCACAATTATAATAATAAAGTGTAAATTAATCTACCATAGACCCTGACTGCTAATACCCCTTTCTTTGTTTGAAGAATACTCTGTAATATTTGCAGTCGGCATTATTATAGGCTCGACCACATAAATGAAAAAAGGTGATAATGTTGTCCGGTTGAGGCATAGTTTTAATTGAAAAGTTTACGAATCATCGTTGTTGGTATTTTAAATTGTTCGTTGATAAATTAGTGGGGCTTGGCCCTCGGCTGAAGGCGTTGTTGGGGGCAAGCTAAGCTAAGGAAGTTGGTAACAAACGTATAATACATATTTATTGTTTTAACATTTACATTGATATGCCCTGGATAATGGATGATGAACCATAGTTATTATAAATTTCGGTACATTTTAATCATCTTGTAAATAAATACATGGATATTCTAACTTTATTTTATATATCAGTAGTTACTTTGAAACCAAGCATGAGAAAAGAACGTGAAAAAGAATGTCAACATTTCAAACGACAATTAACACAACTTTCAAAAAGCTCCATTTGCTACAAAAGAAGATGGACGTTGCCGTTTACTCACGACATTCGAGATGTCTTAATCAAAAGTGGAATGTTTGATTGATCACAGATACAATATGTACCCTTTGAAGTTGAAAACAGTAGGATAAAAGCCTATACACCTCTTCAAACAACTGGGCTGTGTACTTTAAGGGCAGTTTCTTCTCTGAATTTATATACGTCATTAATCGTCGATTGACTTCACTATTGCGCATGATAACAATTACTTGGGCTTAGGTTGTTTGGGACCAGTGCCGGTAGCACGAACTTTTTCGACAACGTATTCGGAAACGTAACTCTCGCAATGACAAAATTGTCATAATATTTTTTAGCTCCACTTTTCACTGCCGCAGCGCTGTTAATTTTTCAATATAAAAATAGTCGAAGGCGATACGAAAACATTGTCGCAAATTATTCATGCTAGCCCTACTGGTGTTGCTAGCTGTGTGATAAGATCCAAGCATTATTATTAAGGTTTTGTATTAATTGGCTGTAATATAACTAACATGGTTGTGCACGTCGAAAATAATCATACCGCGCAGCGCAGATATACAGCGTCGGTAATTGGTATAGGTAAAGCATATGCGTAGGTACGTAAGACTCCGAGGCGGGTCGCTAGTAAAAATTATAAGTTAAAATCATTTTCTTTTACAAGTTACAAATAATAGTAAAATAGGTATAATATCAAATACGTAGTTGAATCGCATTTGTCTAAAGTTACAAATTCTACAAAGGAAGGTTTCATAATGTATTTTGCACGTTTTAGTGTCAAATAAACTGTTATCCAGAGCCGATAAAATATTAAACTTCGGATTATGAACCATAAATCCGTTAGTTATCTTTCCAGAATATGCAGCCTGGGTTGTATATTCCTTCGTTGCAGTTTAATTTTTTTTATTTATTTGGATTTAAATAAGAGGAAGATCTAATATATAAAATTCTCGTGTCACAGTTTTCGTTACCATACTCCTCCGAAACGGCTTGACCGATTTTGATGAAATTTTTTGTACTTATCCGGTATCTATGAGAATCGGCCAACATCTATTTTTCATCCCCCTAAATGTTAGGGGTAGTCCACCCCTAAATTTTTTTTTTTTAGACAAAATTTTTAATTTCTATTTTTTTATGATACAACATACAAAAATACATACAATCCTCAATTTTCACCCTTCTACGATCAACCCTTATTTTTTAATAGCCATTTTAGTAATTTAATCATTTTTCCTCTCCGGTCGAAAACTGATCAATCGTCATTTTTGTGCTTATCCTAACCTATGAGAATCGGCCAACATCTATTTTTCATCCCCCTAAATGTTAGGAGTAGTCCACCCCTAATTTTTTTTTTTTTTAGACAAAATTTTTAATTTCTATTTTTTTATGATACAAAATACAAAAATACATACAATCCTCAATTTTCACCCTTCTACGATCAACCCTTATTTTTTAATATTAACTTTTAATCACACTGGCCATATAAGCCCATAAAACACAAATTAATTATACATAAAAACCTTCTGTTGATGATCTATCTATTGCTGAAAACCGCATAAAAATTCGTTGCGTAGTTTGAAAGATCTATGCATACAAAGGGACAGACAGACAGTGGGAAGCGACTTCGTTTTATACTATGTAGTGATGAAAAAAGCAGTAAACAATAGAGAATAAATATTTTAAAATGGACCAATCTCTACCAAAGCCAAAAATTCGATATCTCAAAAAGTCATGACAGTATTGCATGCAGTATTTTTAATTAAATAAATTAAATCAAAATCAGGCATAATCAGGCACGTTTAATCAAAACGATTCTAAAATTAAATTAATTGCACACAATCACTTCACATTCGCACGTAAAACCAATAAAAACAGTTTGGGTAATTTGAAAATAGAACAAATTACTGGCACAACGACAATTAAAAAGTTAATCTACTTACAAAGGTGGGTTAATATCCCGAGTGCGGAATCAACAGGCATCGCCACAGGACTACCAATATATTACCTAACTGCACGCTGAACACACACATTGTTAAAGATACACTTACAATACAAAACTCGCAGCAAACTCACTGCAGTCAAAATTAAAATAATATTATTATTAACAATAGAAAAGTAGATAAATAAACACACAAATCAAAAAAATTATTCGCATCAAACTTCGCATCATGTCAATGAACCCGAATGCACTACGACTACACGGTTCGCGCGATTTTTAAGCAAGATTAAACTTGACAGTGGCCCCAGTCTAAATAATCCAATATTATAATAATAAATTCAAAAATTCTTTCACCGTTAGAAAGCTACATCATCACTGAGTAACATAGGCTATATATTATACTAGGTTCCCGCCCCGGCTTTGCACGGGTAGACAAAATATTTGATATAAAAGTCTACCCGTGCGAAGCCGGGGCGGGCCGCTAGTAACCTTATAAATTCTTCTATTCTATACATTATTATTTTCCAGAGTTGTGATAACATCCATTTTTTCCATCAATTTTTTTTATTTCCTATAGTACAGAATATGTTTAAAAGCTATATTTAATTACTGAAAAAAATATGTTGAAGCCATAGGCACATGATTTTACGACAGACCACCTATCTGATTAATTTTTAGATTTTTTTAACGGTTCTATTATTATTGTGAAATATGTATCTATTTTTTTATTGATCCATATCAGTAGATGTCGGAACTTCTCAATTTGGTCTAAAAACTATAATATAGGTATTAACATCATAATATTATGATGTTTAATAATTACCTACCTACTTACTTAGTATAAATAGATATCTAAAAGGATCTATACACAGCGTCTTTAATAATAATACTTTAATAATATAATAATATCCATCCATATAATCTTTAAGATATGTATGTATACAACGCTTCGTTTTATTAACTCCAAGGCCCAGTCTTGTAACACATGCAATGCCAATAAAATGCTAGTGTAGTGGAACGGAGACAGGCGCATGATATCCTAAATTCTTTCAGTTGTTAAAAGATTTTTTGTTTTTAGCCGTAACTGAATAGCGGTATGCTTTTGTATGGAAATGAATGAGTTTTTCTTGTAAGAAACAGACCTATAAATTGCATGCTATCAAATTCTTTAAAAAAATACGGCATACGTTTCTTTATTATTGTATACGTAAGGGTAATATTTGATTGAAAAAATTACTTATAAGGCCTTCTGGATGGGTCTTAGAGTTTATATTTTGTATTATTGAAGTGCTGTTGTCGGGGCCTAGATTAACTAAAGCAAACAAGCCAGCCTGACAGTAAGCGGTTACCGTAACCTATAGACTATTGCAATCACATGCGCGTTACTGACCGTATTACATTTGGATTATGACGAGGCATGTTGGGCAAGCAAGGTGATCATGCTCAGCCGCCACGAAGGGAAGATCTTCGGGCGAAGCGGGTGTTGTGCCTGGGGAATAGTGGCTCCTATTCTAGTCAACTCAACTCAACTCAACTCAACTCAAAATGATCTTAATTTGACCAGACTTAACAGACAAGCACTTTCAAATCTTCAGAATCTACCACCGGATTCGGAAAGCCGTTTTTGCTGAGAAGAATCCGGCAAGAATCTCAGCAATTACTCTTTTAAAACCGAAAGAATTAGATATAATTTACATTTCAAATACTAACATAACATGAATATTTCACAATTTATTATGTAACAACAGTTAGAAACTCGCATACAGTGCCGGTAGCATGAACTTTTTCGACAACGTATTCGAAAACGTATCTCGCGAAATATCAAAATTGTCATACTAATTTTTAGTTCCCCATTTCACCGACGCAGCGCTGTTCATTTTCCAATACAAAAATAGTCGAAAGCGATACGAAAACGTTGACACAAATTATTCATGCTAGCCCTACAGAACTTTGTAATATTGTGACGTATGTATTGAGTTGTCATCCGACGTTGGTTTTTATAGCGAAGAGATCGCGACAAGCAAATCTCTAAGTATACATATAGGAAGCTGGAATACTTGTCTTGTAACAACAAGCGGGCTGATTCATCACATATTCATGCATCGGATGGAAACGATAAATATATCTTATTGGCAGATGCTGGCTTCACGAATAAAACATATGGCCGCTGTGGGTGAGATAACGCAACGATTGTGTCTACTTATATTTTATCAATATTTATAGAACATATATCAGGCCGATCAAAATAAATTTTTAGTTATACCCAATAGAATCTGTATAAGACACATACCAGCATATCAACGCGCCAAGTCACACACTATCCCGTGGAGAGTACAGAGTGCCTTTTCACTCTTGACTTGCACACCTCTTTTGTTAATTTTATTTACTTACATTCATCATAATATTATGTACCTAGTCTTTAGTAAACTTCCCCGTACGGGCGGGCTAAGCACTTGCCAACTTCCAAGTGCTAAAAATGTGTAATTTATGAATACAAAAATCATCTATATATTATCTTCACGCCTTCTCATAAGGGTTCTTGAAGAGGTAGGCAGAGGTATTGAACACCCTCTTTCCACCGAAGATAATTTGGTGCCAACGTGACAGATGGTGAGTCCGTCGCCGTCTCATAGGCACTACATACGTCCTTGAAATTCTTTTGAGACGTATGCAGCTTTCCTCACGATGTTTTCCTTCACCGTAAAGCTCGTGGTGTGACTAATTAATCTGAATTCGTCAACAATATTTCATGGGCTGGATAAACCCTATTTCGCCCATAAACCCAGCCCACACGAATTTTATTCTTCAACAATAATACTTTATTACACATAAAAATTATACGCTAATTTAGTATGACGACTAGGCAAATATTGGGCCAATGTTGGTCACAAACTATTCGCGCGTTTATTATGGCATAGTAAAATATATTTCAGGCATGTAGAACACGAATAAAATTCAATTCCGCGTTAAGACATATATTAAAATTAACTGGTAGGGAAAAGCCCTAAGAATAACCTCAGATAATTATTTTATAACCGCAACTTTTTTATTCGACGCTTTTGATTGAAAAATAACTAAGAAATGCTCCTAAATCATAATGGGATAGCTCCTGTCCGAAAAAGGAGCTGCCAGACCTATAAATAAATTCTATTAAAAAAAACAAGTAACAGAATATTGCAGTCAAATAACACTAAAATAGTATTGTATTTCATGCGTCGCAAGTTTTCCATAGGCTACGGAATTTATTTTATTTTTCAAATACATTCATAAATAATCATTAGATATTTGAAAGAGGCGGAAAGTGTGAAAACTGATTTAACTCAGGTTACCGAGATTCCCTGTCAAATGGGTTGCATGCAAGGGTATCGCTTTGTATATAAATCGGGTAAGCCACACTGAACTAGATCTAGTGTCGACAACAATGATGGGATGCCAGGGCGATAATGATGATAATTTAGATGTAGTAAGTAGTCAGTATAAAAAAAAGAGTGAGCCTTAAAGTCGTCGCATAATATGATGCGTAACATCTAACATTTAACAGCTAACTCTACCACCGCGTTGGTCAAATCAACAAGCGCGCGCCTCTCGGCAACACACTCTGTCCCTTTTCACGAAATCACTCCCAGATATTGCAGGAAAGCGAGAGAAAAAATGTTATACATCAATAAATCACAAACATATATATACCAAGCCCTTTCGGGCTAGGCAAAGTGTATAGTGCGACATTTCACTCCTGTCTTTCACACTTTCATTTAGTTTTCATTACATTCTTCGGAATAAGATACAAAACTGTATGTTTCAAGCGTGAGAGCCCCCTAATAGCTCAATAAAAATATTTGAAGGCAGTCTGGGGCAATCAATCCACCAGCACTTAGATTTTAGTGGTGCCATTAAATCGGTGGGTTTATGGTCGCGACAGATTGACGCATATCATCCTTTAGTTAAGCTTATGCCATGAATATCAAACAATGTGACTGTTAAGTTTAAGAGCGTTTTTATTCCTTTTTCACATTTTATACGCTTTTACGTTTATTGTGTTTCTGGGTCAGATGTTTTGGTATCTAACGGAGCTTACTTTGTTATATATTACGGTTACATATTATCAGAAATTAACTTAATTTGCCATTTAATATATTTTTTTCAGTCAGCCCGTGACCACGGTCGATGCAACTCGGTCGAAACGTCGGGAGGTAAATAAACAATTTAATATCGCGTATAAGACCCGTTTTCATGCATACTATGCATTTCATAATTAACATCAACATAATGATATCAGCTAATAGACATCCAATGAACTAAAGCCTCCCTCACCGATTTCCTGGATAATTATATCCATAAGGATGAATATTACTGACTATATTTATTTTTCATAAATACAATTACTAGCCTCAGTTACGCCTTGTAACATCAGCTGTCTGCCAGTGAGTCTCGTTCATCGGTTCAGTCCTTACGGAGATTACTCAGCAAACAGACAGACAGACATAACATTTTTAAATTGTATTTTTCTTATTAGTATCGTCATTACTTGAATATTTACTTGGTAAAAAGCTGGTAATTTGACATTAAAAACGCTTCAATTTTATTTATTTGTATAGATTAAATGGAGCTGTAAGAAATAATATCACTTTGTGTTCTTCTAAAATTATTAAAGTAACAATTTATTAACACAATAAAATGACCAGTACTAACTGTATTCTCGCAGAGTATTTTTTCCAATAAATATAAAGCAACTAAGTTGTGAAACTTGCTTGGACTTGACGCCGCATTAAGGCGACATATCTACTAACTTTGCCTTATTTAACGAGCTTAAGGTGGCGCATACCAGATTAATAGTGGATTGTTATACAAAGAGCTAAAGTGACCCATTGTATACGAGGTAGCTTTACTAAAAATAGTAGATAGAAACCGAGTTACAATGTGTTTTAGCGCCGTGCGTAACACTGCTTTTCACTACGAGTGCGAAAACATAAAATGATCCGTTTCTGTTTTTTTTTTTTGTAAATAGTACAATCTGTTTTGTACAATATTATATGAATAGTACAACATTATTGTGTAATACAATATTACACAATAATGTATTTGTATAATAAAAATATATATGTACAATTGGTACCTACTATTCTGGATATTTAACGAGATGGCTTGGGCAAAAAATCGATAAAACTATTTTTTTCTCACCTCACCGCTCCTTGTATAACAATTTCTTAATTGGATTCTAACTGACTGGGCCTGGTCCACACGTGTATAAAAAATAAATACATTTAGATTAGGACAATACAGATTTCATAGATATCATCAAACACACTGATGCGTCGGAACCAATTTTTACAATAGAGGTTATGGATGAAACTAAAATATAGTATAGTATAGTATATAATATAGTAAAATATAGTAGTATATAAGTAAAGTAAGCGACGAAAGTTTTTGTTATATTGAAGTATCTAATATCCTTGAAATTTGTATGTATCGACTCGAGCAAAATATGTCTACACTATCAGTATACAGTGTAGACATATTTTACACTATCTGTAGATAGTGTAGACATATTTAAAAGAGCTAATATTATAAGGAGGAAAGATTTGTATTTTTGTGGGTTTGTATTGAACAGGCTCCGAAACTACTGGACCAATTTCAAAAATTATTTCACCGTTAGAAAGCTAAATTATCACTGAGTAACATAGGCTAGTAGGCAAAATATTTGGTAAATGTCTATGCTCCGAAACTAATGTCTACCCGTGCGAAGCCGGGGCGGACCGCTAGTATTTAATATAAATATTATGTATTTAGCTCAAGCAGAGACATACAAACTAAAATTTTCGTCGCCTATTTAACTTTAATTTTATCCATACCTCTTTTACAAAAATCGGTTTACACCTGCTTATAACATGTTCTCATTAAAATTATATTTACATGTTTATATGTAGGTGTAAGGGACGTCCCCACGTAAGGGAATGGACTAGACTTGATATGTACCTATGTATGTTTAATAGAATAGATACGAAAATGAGATGAATGTGAGCATTCAAATGAAGTAATTATTATTTAAACTGTGAGTCAACGCTTAAATAATTTCCAGTACGAAATCTTATTTAAATTTCATAGCTCGCCTGAGGCATGCGCGTAGCTTGAACGAACCTTACAAACCTGACTGACTTCAAGGTTGTATATAAATATAATTCATTTGTTTAATGAATAACCTGATAATATTCACTATGACTTGCGTATTTAGCTTTAATTTAAAGACCAATTGATTGCAGCCAACGTCAAAATGAAAAATGTATCTTAAAATAATATTAAACACAAAATTATTATACAGGATTTTTTTATCGGGATTAAAGGACACTGCGATCACGAGTTACGATTTTCCTATTTCAGAGAAAAGACAACTTTATTTTATTCGGCCTCATTCGGCATAATTTAAACCAAGAAGTCCTCATAACGCAAACCTGACAAGTTTTTAAGCCTAGTTTTAAATTTTAGTGATTGCTAAAGCCCAACGCTAAAACTTTGGTAAAAAACTAAAGCCATTTCGCAAATGTATCAATCTCCACCACCTGCCACCATAACCGAAGTTAGGAAGAACAAAAATATCTCTAGCATTTATTCTTCAGTTATCACTCAAATATGTATCGCGACGTAAATAAAACACACTTAATTTTCAGTTTGAGAACTTGTTGTCTAGAAAAATCTACAACAAATCATGAAAATAAATATTAATATTTCAGCTGGTCGAGTTCATGACGACATATAGTAACAAAAAGTCAACAACGGACCGGTAAACGAGAAGGGAAAGCTTTTAGGACCACAGAAAGGCATACAACTTTTGCAAGACGAGAAAAGACAAGCATGTCTTAATTTTTTTTAGGTGTCGACAAATCCATTTTTTCGCTGAAAATCGAGAATTGTCATCGACAGTAAAGTTATTTAGTAACTCGATAGAACTGGATACGCTGGTGCGGATTTAAATAGGGCTTTTTGGGTCGCGGCCCAGATATAAAGCCCCAGCCCCCAAATAGAAAATATTGTAAAAAAAACTATCATAAGGCTGACAGCCCTGCGATCGCGCCTACCGAATAGAACGGAGGATTTTTGACAAAATGGCAATTAGTCGTTTAATTAGGTAGGCCCCAAAGTATTCGCTCAGGACTCCACAAACTCATGGTCCCTGTGTATACATATAAAGCTATACTTTTCTATGTGTTAATATTATTTTTACTGTTATCAATTGTTTTTATATATTATTTTGAGAAATAGGTATCCATGTTAAGTTAGTATTTGAAATGTAAACTTTATGTAATTCTTTTGGTTTGTAAAAGAGTAATTGCTGAGTTTCTTGCCGGATTCTTCTCAGCAAAACCGACCTTCCGAATCCGGTGGTAGATTCTGACGATTTGAAAGTGCTTGCCTGTAAAGTCTAGTCAAATAAAGATCTTTTTGAGTATGAGTTGTGAGTTTATAACTATTATTAGATCAACTAATATAGGTCCAGAAAATAGGCCTGGATCTGTATTCTATCCCGCATATTGCAATGAGTCTGGTCTCGCAATCAGTGGTTTCTGGTTCCTAGTTATAGTTCTTCGAGAAGGGTGAGCAGATATTTTTGTCACGGTGACAATGCACGAGATTTGCTTTTTAATATAACCTTAACACGATGTCTATAAGATTCTAAATCGGATAATTTTCGCCATTTTCGCGTTTTATATAATAGTTATGATGGTTTTTCTAAACTCTTATGACATTTTTTTTAACTTGTAACATATATCTAAGTCAACGTTTTAACCGTTATGTGACGACTATTTGCTAGTAGTTTGGAGGTCTTAAAAAACAATAATAGTAATTATAAAACAATGTGAAATAATACTCAAAGCTGGCGAGATTATATGAAACGATTGATGAATGAAATGGCGCTGCACTATACTCTCTGCCTACCCCGTGAGGATCTTGGCGTGATGATATATAATATGTAAAATGTTAATATATCATGAATAACAAACAATAATCGGAAACATCTTATAAGCACAATCACAATACATACCAAAGCTCAAATATTTTATGAAAAATGTAGTATGAGACTTTTGCTAACAGTTTTCCCAGGTTGCAACTTACGATTTGTCAAAGTTATTTTCTGCCCAGTGAATAAAATATTTAACCCTCACACGCTTTGGGATCATTTTACCCACGTTGTATATTATTTAGCTTGGTGAGTGCCATACGTTCTCATTTGTTAATATAGTTTGCGTGAGCCCTTGGACATTCTGAGGTAGTCTGGTGATTTTTTTTATTTCACAGCTACGATACTGTTAAGTGGTTTAGATAAAGAGCAAAAGTTTCTTACTACAATTATATTAGTTCTCGGTAAATATCACCGCGATTTTGTATATATTTAATATTACCTACAGTAAATTGGGTTCTCAAAAGAATGTTACCACCAAAGCTTTTAGGGAATTTTGGAAATGGGTAATTTTACAGATTTCAACCTTCAATTTGCGCCGCCATATTGGAAAAATGGCGTCTAAAGCCTCAGAATAATAACTAAAGCTCGGTATTAGTCTATAGCAGATTTTTGACACTGCAACACTGGTAACAATTCTCTTGCCTGTCACACAGTAGCCTAAATAGTTACTCCCTCTACGCCTAAATAACTCAATTATTTTACTAAGTACTATTAAATTTAGTCTTAGTGCTGTCAAATCAAATTAAGTCCAGTGAAAACGATGAATGTACTTTGTTTCAATCTACAAGAGGATAGGGTTCATTTCTGTTTAGTTTTGGTCTAGTTATTCGAAAATGAGAATTTACAACAATATCTTTAATTTTGACTCATCTTATAGATAAAATAATTTACATACAAAATAACTAAAGTTAATTTCCTACAATTCATATAGGAACTTTATTTTCGCAAAATCAAAATGTCTAAGTACATTAGAGAGCAAAGAGATGAGATCCACACGGCTATCAATTAACATCACAATTTGATTTATCCAGTTCTAACAACAGTTTACATAGTCGTAATTTTGTAATACAAAGTACAATCTTCATCAGATGGAGTTAAGACATATTCTGATTTATATTCACATAATTTATGTACAGCTGCATCTGGTTTCTGTTATAAGTGAAAAGTAGCAATATTTAACGATCTTAAGTACGTTACAGACACGCAGTAAATAAGTCAAAAGTTGGTAAATATTTATAATTAGAACTCGGAGTCAGCGGGCATGTAAGAAGAGCTTGATTGATATGTTAGCATCAATACAGGTGTGCAAGACAAGAATGAAATGACGCTCTCTCTGCCTACTGTGATGATGAGTATGTAACTCACTATTAATTTTGATTAATATCTACAACTTAATACACTTATTTTACATCGGAAACTAACGTCAGCCAGCTCTTCACCGGACTCCAGTCCAGAGAAGAATACAAAAATGCGAGTGAGCGTGGAAGAAGAAATCGAGAAACACATTCTTAATCAAAATAGCAATAGTTTCAGTCTCATCCCATCTGTCAGTCTAACAACTGGTAAAACGTTGTGGTATACAAGGTGTATAATACTTACAAGGTACTATTAAATTCTCTGATTAAGCGTCTGAATGAATTTTTGAATATGATTTTGAATTTTTAATGATGATCTCCAGCTAGGTACAAGGTAGATATGTCAAAAAAGGGTGGGCTCAAGTTTGACATCTCGCACTAAAACAATCAGTAGCTAGTTTATCGTATATCATAGATATTTGAGGGCAATTGTATGAAGGCTATCATAGTAATCCCGGTAGTAGTAAAAACTGTTAGTAACCAAGCTGAAAAGATGCCAAATTGTAAGAAGTTACATTGTTCGGAAAAAGTAGTTATAAACAATTTGACAAGAAATAATGTTTTTGTCACTACAAAAACCTTTTTGTATAGAAGGTTATTTATTTCATTATAAAAAAAAACAAATCTCTGATTCGATATTTTCTGCATCAGTTTTAACATTGGCTGGTCTCGTGTGAATACATTTTTTGGAATACTTCTGTAAATGGGTACTAAGTTATGATGGATAATATTAGGTTAAGGTGGTGAATTTCTAACTAGTTGGTAGAAGTTTCCCTGCCCGGAACTTTGGTTATCTATTATTATTATTTTCCCTTTCTAACTATCCTGAATGGAAGTGCGAAGCCGGGGCGGGTCGCTTGTATTATGTATACGATACGTTCATAATTATCTTCATATTCTTTAGAAATGAACTGGCATCAACGCCCTCGAACATTTTTGAAATAAGCAAACGAAAGTACATGCCTAATGACGCTTGCGATAAAAAGGGTAGCACTAACGCATTTTCAACTTTATCCCAACAGAATAAGGAACGAACTGTTATTCTTAGAGCGAGTAAAACCCATCTTAGAAGGGCTCTAGAAACCTTACTCACCGCAGAAACCCAACACTGTACCTTGTTCTAGTTGAATTTAATATCGATTACCTACGTCATATGCGGTTCAAAAACCCACCAACCATAGTCTGTGAAAGCAATGTGACAGCAAAAACAGCTTGGTAATACAAATATGTTATTGCTGCCTAGCCTCGCTTACTATAAAGAACAATGAGTTATTAAAGCGCAAATACATTTGTAATTCAAATGGCAAAGTTTATAAAAATCTGCATTATTTAGGCTGCACACTATTTGCCCTCAGTATTATCCTTCTAAATGATAAAGGCATGACTTATCAGTGAAGTATCTCTCGAGTATCTAATATACATCAAATAACAACACGAAACAATTATCAAACCAACCACATTGAGACCAGGGGATAGATGAAATTGTTCACTCCAAGTAATTAACGTAGAGCCATTACATGTAATTGAGGCATACCTGTCATAAAGAGCATGGAACGTAAGGACTTTTTCATATTCAGGCGAAATTTAGGTTGATGTTACAGTACGAAACCAATTTAGCTTGTATATAAATATCGGTTGGGTTATACATACCACATACCCTTAGGCCTGACAAGATTACGAGCTCTCATATAGCTTCACAGAGTGTCATTAAGAGAGGTAAGGCGAATTGGGATCTCCCGTGGGTTATCCCATTAATATTGGAGCCGCCCAACTGGGGACTGTACCTGCACCTAACAGAAGACGGCAGTGATATAACACTACTTAATGTAGTGTTGTGTTTCTGCGGTAAGTAAGGTTGCCAGTGCTCCACTGGGATACGCGGGCTAGTGCTGCTAGCTAACAGTGACTCCTCATAAACAACAGGGTTGGCAACTCGTTAGTGATACTGGTATTGATAGCGGCTATAGGCTACGGTGACTGTTTACCATCAGGTGGGCCGTATGCTTGTGTCTCAACTTAGTGGTTTAAAAAAAATTCGAAATGATTTATTAAGATCGCTACAATAGTTCCGTCGGAGAAAATATTTGTTTTGGCAAAACATATATTACAAAAATGTTACTAGCTGTCTCATTGTTTAGTACACAAATGATCTCTTATGTTATAAATAAAAATAACACTTAATAGCGTAAGGACGCTAGTTTGTAAATGCTCCTTATTCATGTGACTAATTAGGAGAATTGTTTGAAGTTTGGCGCGGTCTAAATAATCCTTGGGGCAACACTTAAAATCTTAATTTACGTAATGCAATAAAAAATACTTGAATTTTTTTTTAATTTGGCAAAGAATGAAGAAAGTAAGGGGAGATTCAGGGTGTGAGTGATACCCTTGGAGTTGCAAGCATCCATAGGCTATGGTAACCGCTTGCCATCAGGCGGGCCGTATGCGTGTTTGTCACCTTAGTGAGTAGGCTGAAGACCGCTGTAGGTATTTTAATAACATACCCTTAATTATTATTTTAAAAAAATATGCAAAATAACGACTCAATTATGGAAACTTACATCTAGGTCTTTTTATTTGTCAGACCCGTGACTAACTAACATCTCAGTAAGCAATATGTTTATTTTTATTTTTTGTCTACAAATTGTTATATCATGATTGTTACATGAAAAAAAGACAGAGCACTAAGTTTCTTGCCGGTTCTTCTCAGGTGACTTTTTTCCGAACCGGCCTTATTAGGGCCTCAACAGAATAAATGATTTTTGATGTTGACTACGTACAACTAACATGCTGAGTTCCCACTGTCGCACTAACGTTATATTTACTTATGGGTAGTAAATATGTAAATATAAAAAAAAAAAAAAATATATAATAAATTTTGATACAGTTATGATAGGCATTCCCGATAGTGAGGAAGTTTATGTAGGAGGGGACTTGAATGGACACGTAGGGAAAGGAAATGAGAGCTTCGAACGAGTGCATGGTGGTTGGGGGTACGGAAATCGAAATGGTGACGGTGAGAATTTTCTGCAAGCCGCTCTTGCCTTTGACCTGGCCATAATAAACACTTGGTTCCAAAAAAAACCCGAACACCTTATCACCTATAAAAGTGGACACCATGCGACACAAATTGACTTCTTCCTCACAAGAAGAAGCAAACTCAATCATATAAAGGATTGCAAAGTACTGCCAGGCGAAGCTGTGGTGTCACAACATAGACTGTTGATGATGGAGGTGTCCATTATGGTCCAGGTCAGTAAAACCAAAAACCGGCCCCCGCCAAAACTTAAATGGCGAATGCTGGAGAATGAAAAGTATGCAAGTAAGTTTAGGAATGAAATGTTAAGTAGAATGGAAGAAATTGATAGTATGGAAGGTAAATCAGTCAATGAATGTTGGGACGAAATGGCAGATTGTATTAGAATGGTAGCAAAGGATGTTTTAGGAGAAACGAAGGGAAAAGGTGTGATAAATAGAGATACATGGTGGTGGAGTGAAGAAGTACAAAAGATCCTGAAAGAAAAGAAAAAAGCATTTAAAGAATGGCAGAATACTGGAGATGGTAACGAAAGTGTGAAGGAAGCAAAAAAGCTTCAATATAGGGAATGGAAGAGAAAGGCGAAAAAGGCGGTGGCTATTGCTAGAGCTGAAGCGCAGGATGTTATTTATAACTCCTTAGATGGGCCTAGAGGCCAAAAAGACCTATACCGCATTGCAAAATCCAGGGAAGAAACGGCAAAAGATATCAAGCATGTGAAATGTATAAAAGATGTGGCAGGGAAAGTTTTGTTAGAGGATGTTGAGATAAGGAAACGATGGAAAGGGTACTTTGAAAAGCTAATGAATGAAGAGAATGAATGGAATGGTGTCTTAAAAGATGAAGTAGTGAATATCGGTCTGGTTAGGAAGATCAGTGACGATGAAGTAAGAAAGGCAGTGTGGAGTATGAAGAATGGAAAAGCGGTAGGGCCAGACGATATACCAGTGGAAGTATGGAAGTTATTAGGTAAAGATGGGTTCAAGTGGCTGACTTTATTCCTCAATAAGTTGCTGTACGAAGGGACGATCCCAGACGAATGGTGCAAAAGTTCACTAGTGCCAATTTTTAAGAACAAGGGTGACGTACAGGATTGTAACAACTATCGAGGAATAAAGCTCATGTCACACAGTATGAAAGTTTGGGAGAAAGTGATAGAGAAACGGTTGCGAGAAGAAAGTGAGATAACACAAAACCAGTTCGGGTTCATGCCGGGGCGCGGGACAACGGACGCCATATTTGCTCTCCGCCAATTGTGCGAGAAGTATAGACGTGCGCATAAGAACTTGCACATGGTGTTTGTTGACCTAGAGAAGGCTTATGATAGAGTACCCCGAACGGTTTTGTGGTGGGCTCTGAAAGAGAAAGGTGTGCCTGTGAAGTATGTGGAGTTAATTCGTGCTATGTACGAGCGATCAAGTACGCATGTCCGTTCAGCCGCGGGAATCACCGACGAGTTCAGAGTCAAGGTAGGCTTGCACCAAGGGTCGGCTCTAAGTCCATACCTCTTCCTGTTGATTATGGATGCCTTGACATCGGTGATACAGGAAGAGGCACCCTGGTGCATGCTATTTGCCGATGACATTGTGCTGGTCGGTGAAGATGGGCTCGAGGTCCAGAGCAGACTGGTAAAATGGCAACAAAAATTGGAGAGTGTTGGCTTGAAAATCAGCAGAACCAAGTCGGAATACATGTTCTGCGATTTCGGCGGTGTCTCCAATCCTACGGCCTTTTACACCGAACACCTATACCAGTCTGTTCCGACTTCCGGTACCTCGGCTCACTCATGCAAGGAGATGGCGATGTAGACAGGGCCGTGCAGCATAGAATTAACACAGGATGGATGAAATGGCGGCAGGTCACGGGAACTACATGCGACTCCCGATTCCCGCTTAAGCTTAAAGGGAAAATCTATAAGACCATGATAAGGCCTGCTGTCATGTATGGATCTGAATGTTGGGCCACAAAGGCGACGGATGAAAGAAGACTGCATGCAACTGAGATGCGAATGTTGAGATGGATGTGTGGCGTAACGAGAATGGACAAGGTAAGAAATGAGTTTATTAGAGGAAGTTTGAAAGTGGCTCCAGTGACAGAAAAGTTGAGGAGCAAGCGTCTGTCATGGTATGGGCATGTTATGCGGAGGAATGAGTATAACGTGGTAAGAAAGGTTTTATGTATGAACGTAG
The DNA here is from genome assembly GCA_951449985.1 of Falcaria lacertinaria. Taxonomy (NCBI): domain Eukaryota; kingdom Metazoa; phylum Arthropoda; class Insecta; order Lepidoptera; family Drepanidae; genus Falcaria; species Falcaria lacertinaria. Next base: position 10,279,343 of record OX602110.1, read on the forward strand.
ATGGGTACAGGGGTCGAGGTAGACCTAAGAAAAGATGGATGGATTGTGTGAAAGATGACATGGCCAGAAAGGAAGTGAATACAGAGATGACGGCTGATAGAGAAGGATGGAAGAGAAATACATATTGCGCCGACCCCAAATAATATGGGATAAGGGCAGGAGAATGATGGGTAGTAAATACGTATAAAATATTTAATGAAACATGTATGGTCCCTGCAAATCGAAATACCTTTCCAATACGATATTGCAGTCTTTGGGGTTCGATATGCCTAATATTGGACAGGTTCTGGGAATAGGATTATAAGGGATTTACCCGTGGTAAGGGAACACAACCCATATTTAATATCATGGGAAGCTTTGCAGTTGTAAAAACGCCTATAATAAATACGACATCGTAAAATGAGGAATTTAGCCGATGCTTAATACCGATGTATTATGTTTTTATTCGCATTGATATCAGAGGTGTATACTTACTATTTTTACTATGTGATTATTGTCATTAAATTGCCTGTTTGAAAAAAAACGACGGCAATAAATTGAAAGTATTTACTAATATTACTAAATTGGTTATTAAATTGTAAAGTATTTATATTAAAAAAAAAAACTAGTTTCATATATTTTTCATTAAACAAACATAATATAATATAGACAGCATTTAGTATAAAAAGAAAATCATTAAAATGGAAAAGAAATTCCTAGGATTTCCTTCCTTACAATTTTGAAAATATTTCTGTGGAATTCCTCAAAAATATTTTCAAAATTGGAATACATCTAGCGTTAACTTTACTTAAACCTTTACTCGAGGCAGGTGCTTCAGGCCTTTATGTGTTTGCAAACTACTCCATAGCTCAATGCTGTATTAAGCTCCGCCGGGCATCAAGCACCGTGAAAAAGGTTCCCACGGGTTATTCCTCATGAATTATATTAATTCAGACCATTCGCACTGTTGATCATGTTGTAATTGTATATGATTTTTTGACGACAATAGAGTGGTTATTAAGTTTTGTATGGTCTCGGTAAATGTTAAAACAAACATATATTGAGTAGGTAAATAGGACAAAGCACAGATTAGTTTTTCTAACGAGCTATGAAATCTCTATACATACACCATTCTTGAAGAACTCCATGCTGGGAACAACCGTAGATCATACCGTACCCTTTCATACATGACGTCAACAGGAGACACTAGTGTGTATTATGTCTGAACACCTGATGATAAAATTAATAACTAAAAGAGCTTATTATATTTAAAAGATGAGCTTATGTGGATATTTAAAAGTTGCGAAAAGTTGCGATTAAAATATCAATAAACTTTTCCCTAAATTCCCTTTAATTATCTTTTAATATATATTTTTTACAAAGATATTATACATAAGTACAAGACTTATGTACGCGTTAAATTAAGTAAAATATACATAATACTCACTGAATATTTCTATGAATGAATTTTCACTTCGTTATATAAAATGTATCAAATAGATTTATTAACTTATGTATATTTTTATTTATTCTTTATAATATTATTATCGTATATACAAGAGGCTCTAAGCTTACCTGGCACAGAATCGTGTCTCCTCATACTGGCAGAATGCAGACAGCTCTCCTCTTCAGCGTAACAAGCTCATCAGCAGACCAGCGCACCAGAAACACACACCACTACACCTGTGTCTGAACACTAAGAAATTAAAAGCTGAATTAGTAATATATAATAAAAACAAATATGCAATGGTCCAGGATCTGGGATTCACGAGCACTCTGATATTTTCTCTTAGTTTCAAAGTATCGCGTAAAGTACACGTGAATCACGCCGCCCGCCCGTAGTGGTTGAACCGGACCGTATCGCAGGCGGTCGACTGTGCTTCTGGGCGGGCGGGAAGGCTCGGTCGACGCTGGGCGGCGGCGCGACGCGGCCGCCCTAGGCGCGCCCGGTACCAGGCTATCAGAACACACCAAGAGTTATCAACACACGTGCGTCGGGACGCACCGCGCATGCTCAGACTTCGAGGAAAGCTGGGGGAAAAGCAGCGTGTCGGAAAGAGACGACCATACCCTAAAAATAGGGGTGTGACCGGCTCGGAGTGTAGAACTAAATCGGGAAGCGCCAAGCAGTCTGAAAAGTTGGTGTAGATTGTCGGTGTGCTTCGGATTAGACGCACACATTCATGGTTTAATTTAGTGAAACTTTCAATTGTCAGACATTAAAATACAAAGCATACTCGAGTGTAATGATTTATAGACCTTTAAAATTAATTATGTTGTATTTTGTTTTATATTAGATAAATTATTTCATTTTCTTTACAAGACCGCCTTAATTAAAAAAAGGGCAAGAGAAAGATTTAATAATCAGATGAAAATGTTGATCAACTCAAGTTATTGATTATATAGGATGAATTTAATCATAAAACAGAACAGATAACATAAATCTACTATACTTTATTGTTTTGTTTTAAATAACTAAGGCGCATCAAACGGAATCATAAAATAATTGAGATTATAATAATACTATACCCGAATAAGATTTGTTCAACAAACAAATCTTATTAGAACAACTATATTCACGTTCGTACTTTCGTCATGTATTGCTAAATTGAATAAAATTATTATTCGCTTTGTTATGTATTAATTTTTAAACAGATGTTATACCTACGAATTCATTTATCAAAAAAACTATTTAATCAATACTCTACAAAGCACTCGATCAGTGCTTACACACACAATTACATGGCAAAAGTTTTAGCAATCACACAGGTGTTTGATAACGATTGTAGCACGATAAGCACGCACACAGCCGAAACATCTCTATACAATTCGGTGGTTGTTCAAATGTCCTGGGTGTTTATGATATCCTGGTACTCCTAACCTTATTACTGAAATTTCAAGGAAAAACGTTTCCAAGGGGAAGTCTCGCCGAGGTGAGAAAAGTTGAAAACGTTCGGTTATTTGCGACTAAAAAAAAGGAATTAGCTTTAAACAATATCACGAACAGAACGATTTATAAAATGAAGTGAACCGTTAATATGAAATGAATACATACATACCATCATTGCGATAATTTTCATTATATTATTCAACACCATCATTTCAGAACTGGAGCTAGGAAGTAGTAAAGGAAAAGTTGCGATAACAAAATGACTTTGGTTTGGTATTCATTCTATCCCGCCTCATTACACATTTGATATCATTTTTCTATCCCCACATATTTTTTCATCAATCACCACGTCAGTTCCAAACATTTTTCAAAAATTCATAGCTCCTACGAATGATCATAGCCGGAACGCAAATCTTATCCAATAATGATGTCATCAATCAAGCTTCAACATTTCAGCAATATTTCAGCAGTGTCAGCAAAACGTCACATTGACAGACACATGTCCGTTACGTCACAGCAGTCACTCCGATCCCCGATGGTACCAGGCGATCATGAGTAACAAAGAGTTTGTAACACAGGTGCTGAAATAGATATTTCTCCCACAGGGCACGGAAATAGAATTGGTTAGCTTGTGCGGCGCGCTTTTAAATATAGAACACTGCTGTATGTGATTCAAACGCGTCTTAATTTAAATTTAGAATGCATGTTCTTTTCAGGAGTGTTCACGTACATACAATTAGTTAAAAACATAATTGATAATTTAGAAATGTTGACAAATTAAAAATAAATTATGAACTGAGCAGTGAGCAATGTTAATTTACAAATTGTCATAAATATGATGTGCTTAAAAATATAATGTTCACAGTCTAATTTAGTTTTATTAAATCGTTTATTTTATTTAATTTTTCTCATATTATTAACTGTTAATTGCATGCTCTTTTATTTTATTTTTTCTTGTGTCGTGTGTGAGTGGAGAATAAAAACATTCTTTCTTATTATCTGTAGCTAAGAAAAAAAGTTAAACCAAGCTTTTACGTAAAGCTTAAATCCCAAAAAGTTGCTTGTATCAACCGCTACGACGTTACGGCGCTAAAGTTCTAAGGCAATAAGACTACTAGATGCTATGTTGGAAAATGTTTCTAAAACACCTGTTATTAGACTTTGATTGCTTAATTAAAAAAAACTGTCAAAAAAGACAGCTTGTTTTAAAACTGTCTTTTTATATGGTATTACCAGTGTAGTATTGCATAGATAAGAACCTTAGAGAAAAGCTTACAATGTGAACTACGTATGTGAACACGTCATGCTAGTGTGAAATACTAGCGGTAGAGGGCGCTGATATTACATTAGTCTTCGACCTTACAACAAATGACTTATAAATTATTTAAAAAAATACCACTACGTTGGCAAATTTTACTTAGTTTAGTTTGCAATTTTTTGTGTAGAGTTTATATTTCAATATAGTAATCCGTATAGTAGATTTTCTTAAATTATGCACAAAATGAAAAGCAAAAATAAACGAAAAACAGGGATGGCCTTGCTTCCTGCCACATTGGGTCTTAAATATCTTCGATGAAAAATGGTGTTGAATAATGTCACCTACGTTTTGAGACCATATCGGGTCTGGTGATTTTAAAACATTACTTATAAATGTAAATCAACATTATTATTACTTTTAAATAGTTTTACATAAATAAATGTAAATAGGACACAATTAATGACCATCATAAATTCTTTAGGTAATCTATTCATGCACAACTGCACTCAACTTTTATTATTTTGGGCTGACATTTTAAAATAAATAAGTTGCCATTAATTGTCGTTTGTATCAAGGCCTTGCACGTTATCATATAAGTATTTAACGGCATATCAAAATGGTGGCATTACGTTGTCGTCCCATGCCCAAGAAAAATAAATCAATAAAAGTATAAAGCAAGTGTGTGACTTTTCTTTACTACGGATTCCGTATTTTGTATTAGAAGGCAATCTAGTAGTAAGCTAACGATAGAATCTCAATGCCCAAACTTTGATTTTATACAAAAAAACCTAATGAAAAACAGTTCAAACCTTTGAATAAGAACATCGCTTCGCTTAGTCCTTATTTTAACGTTCAAACCATATAAACTGGCTGGCAAGAAAACAAAAACATGTTTAAATTGTATTTTTGCAACGTGTTCGTTATATGACGAATGTTGCCTCTTTTCTCACTACTAAGTATAAAGTAAACAGTTTAAAAAAAAATAACCTGTCCGAAAAAATAATTTAAACCCGCACTAAAAAATTGGATAAAATCGGGGCGTACAAGGTAAAATCGACTCCTCCTACTACTGTTGAAGTCGGTTGAAAACGTAGCCTATATTACACAAGCAGTATTAACGAATCGATATCGATATCGATATTAATAGTTTAGGCGCTACGGAGGAACATACAATAATACAAACATACAATATACATAGACTGTTATAATCTTAACCCGTCCCTTTGGCTGCGCCGTTTTCGGGTAAAAATCGCAAAAGTGTGGCATTGCTGATGTCACATTGTTTTATTTATTAAAAAATGAAAACAGAGAATAACATAACTCGAATAAATATAAGGAACCCTAAAAACGATGGTGTGTTTGTTTATCCTTTCTCCAGGAAGGCAGTGCAAGGTCGCAGAGGCATGTTTAATGCCACTGTCCACACCTGAGCCGCATGTATCCACTGAAGGTACCCAATGAGTACTTAAAAGTATTTTATGATATCGACTTACATACAGTCTGGAAAAAAATGGGTAGAAAATAATAGGGGCGCCACTGTGCCTTTCGTATGGCAACCCACCGCGCTATAGAGTATGTCTTCATTGGTTTGTTTACAGTGAACGTCATTACATGGATTGCATTTTGTGAAGGTAGCCAGCAGCTAAAAATTTTGTTCCATTTCTAGAATTTTTGCCACGATATATTACAGATACAGACAATTGTTGGTCAATACTGTGGCTGACCTATACATTAACGACAATAGATACTTGTAGTACCGAAATACTAATTTAGGATCAACAATGCGCGAGTTATACCCCTATAGGAGCAAGGATCCTACGATGACCGGTTACCATCAGGCGGGACGTATGCTTGATTGTCACCTTTGTAGTATATAAATATAAATTCACGAAAAACCTTTAATTTATAGAAAAAAAGCGATTATTAATAGGTATAAATGTCTATGGGAAATGTATTCTATGTTCAAATTAAAAGTTAATCTGTTTTGAATAAATGTATAAAGCTATAAATTTGGTTTATCTAATCATTTGTAAAGGGCACTTGTTCTTGCAAAAAAGAACCTGCATTAGCTGTAATGGTTATTAACTTGATTGGATTTAATTTTAATATTCATGCATTAATAATAGTTAGAAGAAAACAATTCGTAAAATTTAAATTTCTAATTTCAAGTGTTCTTCTGTCTAGCTATGGCAATCATTGCTCTTCAAGGACAATTTTTACGAGTGTCGAGTTTTAGAGAATTATCCAATTTGTCAAAAGTATTTTGCCTTGCATTAAAATGCTTTTAGGTCAGGGATAACTGCCTGTGACGAGCTATTTTACATTAGCGGATATCAGTGTCACTTCGAAAAAAAAAGATTATTTATTCTTGTTGCCATGACTTATTAACGTGGGCTTTTAATAAAAAAAAAATAGTTTCGCAAGTCTTCCCAATATCTTAATTAAGCTGCGATAAAAAGCTTTAAGTTTAATCGTTTCGTTACCTCTTAGTTTTTATTAATTTATTATATCGAGAGCATGTTGGTTTTTTAAGTATCAATCGATATCTATAATAAACAAAGAACTGGCCATATCGGATATAGAGACCTTGAACACAGACTTAGTAGTGCGTAACAAATATGTAGAGTCGGCAAGTTTATTATTTTATTTGTCGACTTTTTCATATCAAATCCTTATAATAAATCTTACTGACCCCATTCGTATATCCTTGTGCTTTCCCTACCTTAATTATTTTTAACTGTTGGGTTATTTTAAGGTTTCTTCTAGTACCTACCTATAGTTATCTTCTCAGTCTACTTCCTCAGTCAATACCTAATTGTTGCTGGTAATATGATTAACTTAGCGTCTGCTTGAATAAGAAATAAATAATTGCGGGCATTTTTATAATATTTATTCCTTCTCTTCGATTTTTAAATAACGAAACACTGGTCGCTTACAAATGTTGTAATTTTTTTTTTTTACGAATAGTTACTATATTAACATTCTAACAATTTAATTTGCAACTAGTACCGCCTACCACTTACAATCCGCATTCCACTAAAAGTCGCTGAATCATGTTCGCAACCTTCCAATGTCACTGCGGCTGCAATGTTGAGAGACGATACTATAACGAGTGACGTATACGTTCATTCACTCTTGCGCATCCGATGAGCAGGTCAACGCCCGCCGTGACCCGAGATGACTACTCACCTGTCTGTAGAATACGTTCATTTTAAATTTAAATATCGAATGTTTATGTTGCCAAAGTGACGTAACTTTGAAAGCGGTCCGCCGCTTTCAAAGTTACGTCACTTTATAAAGATTTTTAGGACTGACGTCACTTTTTTATTAGCTTCACCTGTATTTATGTATCTATCAATCTAACGTTTGTATGTATCCATCAATCTAAAAAAATAACAATCTAAATCAAATAAGCCTTCTGACTTCAAGACGTCTGAAAATTTGTAAACGTTATTTTTTTTAAATTTTACATAAATAAAGTTACACATTACCACACACATTAATAAAGAACCGAAATTGAACCGAAATTTCTTAATAAAGAAGTGAACCGAAATTTCTTAATTAAGAACCGAACCCTGTACAATAAAATATTTTTTGTTTCCAGGGATATGATTCCTAAGAACATTCAGCTGCCTAGGCACAGTTATAAACCAACCGGTATTCTAAAGCTTGATGAAACCTTACCATGACCATCATCCACACAACGACGACCTCTCTAATCTGAGAGAACGAATAAAAAGAAGGATTCTAAGGCCTAACATCCTTTTGGGAATTCCGAAAACACTAAACAATACCCGGACACACACCTTATGGTCAACAAATATATCACAGGTATGACGTCATAATAGCATGCTACTTCTTATAGGCTTATAATGTCAAATGTACATAAATAAAATTGGTTCCGGATCGAACAGCGGATGTATCGGAGACATGGAGACAAGGAAATATACAATATTTCCGTGTGAAGTTAACAGTTCAAGCAATAACTTGCTGGAATACAGCTCTTGTGATGGGAAGCGGCTACCGTGACCCGAGATCGCTAAAAATATTGAAAACGGAGTATTAACATAAAGAGCCCATACACTTTTTTTATTATTGTTGAGACGTCAGGCTATTCCAAAGGTAGGCAGGGAGTTTTTGGCGGAAATAATGCCATCATATGACTTTAGGGTTAAGAAATTTATCATTTTGGTCAATAGGTTACCTCTGACCTAAAGGCATGTTACGATCTACTGCCGTGGATTGTTTCCAGAAACTCCAATGGGCATTACAATACATGACACTAGGCATTTTAATGCATCAAACACAAAATATTTGAGAAACTTGAAAATTCTCTAACACTCGACACTGGCAAAAATAGTCCCTAAAGAGGATTGATTGCTATAGTTAGGAAGAAGAAGTAGAAGGGTAAGAATACTTCAAAAAACACTCATTTTGGAAATATTTCACCGATGATATTCTTTTTTTTTTTAATACCACTAAGGAGGCACACAATCATACGGCCCACCTGATGGTAAGCAGTCACCGTAGCCTATAGCCGCTAGCAATACCAGGAGTATCACTAACAGGGTGCCAACCATGTTGGTGATGAGGACTCACTGTGCTAGCAGCAATACCCCAGCATATCCTCGTGGAGCACTGGCAACCTTACTTACTGCAGAAACACAACACTACATTAAGTAGTGTTATTTCACTGCGGTCTTCTTGTAAGGCGGAGGTACAGTCCCCAGTCGGGCGGCTCCAATTTAAATGGGAATACCCACGGGAAATCCCAAATCGCCCTACCTCTCTTACAATTAATTAATCGCCATCATAACAGCTGGCTTGTTCGTCGCCTGGCAATTTTATAATGTCTTTAAAAACATTTTGTTATTCAAGTTTTTTTATTGAAATGCTCCAAATAGTCTTGTCCTTGATTTGATGTTATACTTAGCTCGGCGCCACGGTACGTAAAGCAATAAATCCACGTCATACCGTAAGCGCAGATATTTGGTTTACATCAAAAATATATGTATAGTGTTTAGCGTACCTAAACTATCATAGCATTTTAAGTACAATAATATATTGTGGTAAATGTGTATATTCCACAATTGCTAACGTATTTAAAAAAATGTAGCAAAATTATTTGAGACCATAATTAGATGTGTTCTTTAACTAAACCTACAATGTTATATATATTTATATATTTAACAATGACAAAGATGTGATAAAGCATTAGCTTCACTTTGAGTGGATGAGAACTTAATGCTGTATAGTTCCAGAACAATAATTATTACAAGTTCTGAGTACCATTAACATTTGAAAATATATTTGGTCTTTAAAATAATTAATGTTCGTCAGTACATGCTTCTAGAAACTTGTATCGTAATGGAAAATCTAAATTAACTTTAAATGTCCTCATTTGTTTTTGAAATACTGACTATTTATGGTGTATGCCTGTTTACATGTACACTATCTACACTCTATACACTATATATAATATTATAAAGAGGAAAGATTTGTATTTTTGTATGTAACAAATAAACTCAAAAAGTACTGGACCGATTTCAAAAATTATTTCACCGTTAGAAAGCTAAATTATCACTGAGTAACATAGGCTATATATTATACCAGCTGCCCGCCCCGGCTTCGCTCGGGTAGACAAAATATTTGGTAAATGTCTATAGGCTCCGAAACTACTGGACCGATTTCAAAAAATCTTTCACCGTTAGAAAGCTACATTATCACTGAGTAACATAGGCTATATATTAAACTAGCTGCCCACCCCGGCTCCGCACGGGTGGACACAATATTTGATAAATGTCTATGCTCCGAAACTAATGTCTACCCGTGCGAAGCCGGGGCGGGCCGCTAGTGATATATATGAATATCACTTTCGCTTTCTGCTGTTCCGGTTGCACGTGACCGATTCGATTTGGAAGATGCGGCCTTTATTTTCGGGATTGTTTTCACTTTACTGTGCATTAATATACAAACTACTTACTTTAAATTAAAACTTTCCTCAGGCTTGTTTAAACCATCTACATCGAATACGAATTTGATGTGAACAGCTAGCGATCACCTCGAAGAGTAACTCTCGACTAGATCGACTATAGAAACTAATTACCTAAATTACAAATAGGTATGAAACTCAACGTTTCAACACTTTTCGAACAAAGGGTCATTTGAAATCCGTTTAAATTATATACGTTGGTCTAGAGATGTCAAAGTTCACTTCACTTGTAATTAGTAATTACATCGTGTGAGATAACGATGTTAAAGATACCTTAAGAAAAAGTGGCACAAGTTATACGCGATAAGCGAAAAGAAGAAAATATATAAATATCATAACAGATAATTTTAAGTAATATTTTTGTGGTAAGTATTCTGATAAAAAAATCTCTCCTCAATCCTCTATGGAGGGGAAAATACAAAAAAGTATTTACTGCAACCTATTCTGTATGAAAAATTCAATTGACGTATTTTTGCGTAGCACCAATATAAAACATGGCGGTTTTGGTTACTAATGTGTGATTTTTTCCGCTGTTGATCTAAAAATTACGTCATAGTCATTGAAATGCGATTGAAATTTTTATACAGAATAAGGTGGCTGGTGTTGCTATTAATATCAAGCTGTTATAATAGCTTGTATGTAAACAACCACTTCTTAAGATAGCTTTGTATGTAACTTACCTATTTATATGCCTTTTAGTGCTCATTAACAAAATTAATTTTATCTTTAGGCTTTCCCATAAGGGTCCCCGAAGAGATAGGCAGAGGTGTTATAACACCCACTTTCCACCTAAGATAATTTGGTGCCAACGTGACAGATGATAAGTCTCGTCGCCGGCTCTCAGGCACTAAATACATCCTTGAATTTATTCTCAGACGTATGCAGGTTTCCTCACGATGTTTTCTTTCACCTTAAAGCTCGTGATGTGACTTATCACGGCATTTATTTAAGAAAAACTCATTGGTACAAACCGGTGGGATTTGAACTTCCTAACGTCCCTAGCATAGCAGGCAACGCTTCATACCACACGGCCAGCACGGCTCTTCACTGTACGGCTTTTTGAAAGTTGTTAACTTATTTCACAAACTTAGTAAAAATACTTCCTCATCACTTGAGATGTTTATTACGCAATGAAACGCATTCGGTTGTTGGTACGGTGCTCGCAAGCTCAGTGGCTTATTGCAGGTTCATTGCCACGGCCAGCTATTACTTTTGGATGCTTCTGATCGTTAAATATTACATAAGATGAAACGGCGAGCGTACTTTAGAGATGAGTTTTTGTAATGCAAGCCAGTTTATCAGTGTGCGTTCGGAAACGATTATAAAGGTAATGGGTCAAAATATACAATATACAAAGTAAGTAGGTACTTGCCTTCCTATTCTACGTCTTTGTTATGAATCTACACTATAGATGCCTTTATTAGAAATATCAAAGGAATTACTCAAACTAATAATAATGCTTGTACATTATCACAAAGCGCCGTCTGGCCCCAAACTAAGCAAAGCTTGTACTATGCGAACCAGCAGCTGAGAGAGTTCTTTTATTTTTGTAAATACATACATATCATATATACCACGCACCCAGATACGAGGCAAACACACATTTTTATCACATAAATGTTTGCCCCGGCGAGCATCGAACCCGCAACCTTTTGCGTAGCAGTCAGGTAGGTATACTAACCACTAGACCAGCGGTCTGTTCAAAATAAAACCCACGGGAGATCCCGTTTCGCCCTACCTATCTTTTCAAGCTCATGGTGTGATTTATCACTGTACTTAAGCTTAGAAAAACTAATTGATAGAGGCCGGGGTTCAAACCTGGGCCCATCAGATGACAGGTTTATATGAAATATCTTCAGACATCTAATCAAATTCTCAATCTTTATATGAAGTTAAGAATCTAAAGCACTTTCAGTTTTAACATCCGATATTTTAGTGTTGTATCATTTACATTACCTAGGAACTAAGATATTGGGTTTGCGCGAACGCTCCAATTCCTTCGAAACTCGATATATCTACAAGTTGTAAAATTAGGGATTAGTTTTCATTTTATTTGTATATAAATTGTTGGATGACCGACTCTCAAACATACATCACCCAGCTGTTGAAGTGTAATCATCAATTCAGTTTAATCTAAAGTACATATCATAATCAACACCATGATGCATAAGGTAAGAATAAAGATTTTTAACTATTATAATATTTCACATCCGATATTTTAATAATAATAATAATCATCATCATTTTTTTTTAATAATAAATAATAATAATTTTAAGTTGCTCTAAAGATTTTAGTGAAAAATCTTTAGTACACAAATTAAAATTTCAAGTACTTGAAATTTTAATTTGTGTACTAAAGTTAAAATTTCAAGTACTTGAAATTTTATTATCCTTCGTCATAAAACATGTTCAAAATAAAATGAAGTCTTGTTTCTGTATTTTCCAAAGGCCGACAGCATTACTGCCTACATTGAAAGTTATATTTACACTAGTAAACAATTTATGTTCCCAACCATTTCTTCACCTTGCGTTCAAACATGAAGTAAATTATCATAAACATGAATTAAGAACAACATTATTCAAATTTTATAATTTGAAAAGTAAAAAGTCGAAGGTGATAACACCTTCACATTTTTACCGACTGACATTCATTTCTTGATGTAGCTCTTCTAAAACAAAGTAATCGTGTTCAACTAGGAGTCAAACGAAATGCTTAAAAAATCTTATAACTAAATAAATAAATCGTCTATCTAAAATCACAAATAATTTGTTTTGGGTGGAAAGGAACAATAAGTGTCAGCATTGTATTTTATTTAAAATCTCATTCGTTCCAACGCTGACCACAATACAATTTAGCACATACAATACACCAAAAAGAATGTATCATTTTAAACGCCAATACGAGTTTTCTTGGAATACATTTTCAAAATATATCTCCAACCCTAGAAAGACTAGAAAGGATAAATATATGTAGTTATTTTATTTTTTTATTTATAGTTGGTGATTATATCCGGTCTGGTATTATCGGCGAGTTGCATGGTATTACATCAGCAACAGCTGCCGCTCTACGGCCTGCAGTACGATAACCCGATCTATAACTTCGCTTATGATGTCAACGACGCACACACGGGAGACGTGAAGAGTCAACACGAGAGCAGGCGAGGAGATACAGTTCTTGGCCAGTACTCCTTACTTCAACCCGATGGTGTGAGGAGAACTGTTGACTATAGAGCAGACGACCATGCAGGGTTCCTTGCGAACATCAACAACCAAGGAACGCCTGCCCAACATGTAACCAGGCCTGACAACGGGAACAATGAAGCGCAGAGCCATGGCAATCTCGGACTGCCTTCCAACTTAGGATACCAAACTAACTATGGTCGTCAAGATAACTTAGCGTACCAACATCCATCTGCACCTGCCACGCCTGTAGCTATTTCCAGAACTTCTCTCGTTCAAACTTTCACCAGCGGGCATGGCCATAACCCTTGGGCCTAACACCAACTGAATTCAACTTTTGACTACTGGATATTAATTAACGGACACTGACGTAAAATCCTCTATTATATAAACTTGTATGCATTTATATTTTAACTTCAATATTTCTAAAGCAAATATCTATGAGTAAGTGAACGATTATAATACGTAATTGGCGACCGGATAACCTTGCTCCTTGGTATGGCTGCCGCTAAAAAGGAAATTGGCGTGGTAATATCAGTGCGATGGCGTTCTATGACATAACTCATGTTTTTTTATTTTAATATTTGTGATATTTATAATGTATCTTAACCATATATGTGCGAAATAAATAAGAGCAATTGAAATGACGTGTTTGATATTATCCTCATTCTTGTAATAGTTAATACTTTGTTGGATAAATCACTGATTGGAACCAATATTTCATCAAAAGTATGAACACAGGATGTACTAAGGACGTATTACATACTCTTTCTGGTTTCTTTATACCTAATCACATACTTTATTAAAGACATATTATGACATACGGACACAAAGCTTAAAGAAAGATACTAGTATTGCGTTTAAGTTGTGTCGTATACGGGTTTATTGCATCGTGTTCTCACTGTACCTACGGTGCATCGCCCTGATTCGATCTTGACTTTTACACGTTTCCTGAATTTCTTTATAATTAATAAGTTAAAATAAAACTAGAACAGATCTTCGATGATATAAAGTGCAGGTGAAACCGTGTGGAGTCATCAGATTCACTGGATCTTTCAACGTAGTCACAACTACAAAATACAGTCCTTCAATATGGTTGTGAAGGTAAATATCCTTTTCATTTTAAATGTTAAATGAATACCTGCATAAGTACATCGTAGGATAATTGACATACTAACTTCTACAAATAAAATTTATGAGTCAGTGTGATTGATTAAATTTAAAGTTTTTGTGAATTCGTCACATTTAATTCAGCGATCATTCAGGTAAACGAACTTGATGCTGATCAAGGCCGAAGTCTTCTATTACATTGTTACTTGGATAATAATTTGAATTGTTTTTTATGACTAAACTTTTATGTTTCAGTTCGTTGTCTTCTTCGCCCTCGTGGCCGCCGTCAGCGCGTCTGACTACTCAAGCTTCGCGTACGACGTGGCGGACCCCTACACCGGCGACTTCAAGAGCCAGGTGGAGGCTCGTGCTGGAGGCAACGTGCAGGGCCAGTACTCCCTGCTGGAGTCTGACGGCACTAAGCGCACCGTCGACTACGCCGCCGGAGCTGGGGGCTTCAACGCCGTCGTCAGGAAGGATCCTGCTATCATCGCTGCCGCGCCTGCCATCTCCGCCATTCCCGCAATCTCCGCCTTCGCCTCCCCCTACGCCTATGCCACCCCCTACTCTTACGCCGCTGCTCCCTACGGAATTGCCAAGTTAGGCGGTCTCAGATACGGCGCTCCTTTGGCGTACTCCCGATTGTACTAAATCAAGACTAAATGTATTTTTCTTTGTTTTCTAAATGTTGGTTCTGTAAATAAAAGTATATGCTTCATAGTACGCTTAATAATGAATGTTCAGTTTTTTATTAGGGTTCCGTACCTAAAAAGGTAAAAAGAACCCTTATAGGATCACTTTGCTGTCCGTCCGTCTGTCTGTCTGTCAAAACCTTTTTACTCAAGAACGCGTGGAGTAATCAAGTTGAAATTAATATCAAATACCCGGGTCTACGGTATCTTTTAGCTGTGAAAATATCTAACCTGTAAATCAACATGAAGATAAGATATGACCGTTAATCTCGCAAATTTTCGCATAGAGAGTCCGACGCGCACTTGGCCGGTTATTTTAATGACAACGATTTGTTACAATAAATATCAATGTTTTATTAAAATACATTAAACAGACACGATAAAAATCTTAAATCACAACTACAACCAAATTAATATTCATCAGAGTGTCGTTGCAAGCTTTTATTATTCTCTGCCTCAACAAAATATCAAGGTCTTGTGACCAATGCTACTGCACAGTACTTTCATTTCACCATAATTATTCTATTAGTGTTGACCTACAGCTGTGAGATCTAGATTATTACGTGCAGGGAATAACTTAGGTTTATTTAGTTACATTGCGCAATGGCTACTTTAAACTTTAGGGATATTAAAATATTGTATTCTAAAAAATCCACTCCATATTGGCTGCTCACGTAATCTCATCGAATGACTCCGAACACATTCCACCAGAAGATGATGGATATCTTCTACGACCCCGCACGTCTCACAGTTCGGGGAGTCAACTTTTTGCATCAGATGGTTAAATTTGTTCAGCGGAATGTGTCCAGAGCGCAGTCGATGTGCAACTACAATTAGATCCCTCTTAAGTTTACTATATTGGAGTCATTCATATTGTATTATCCGAACTATTGAGTGAGGTGACTAGGATGCTTTTTAATATGGTCTCGGATATAGTGTAGCCTCTATAAATTTGTAATATGTTACGGTTCTGACATAGTCACAATGCGACTCAAAGAACCTAAAAAAAAAGTAAGAATAAATATATATATATATATATATTGTATTCCATTAATTTTACATAGACATGTTTGTCAGTCTTTTATACCTAATTTAGGTAATTTAAAGCTTAATTATATGGCTCATCAATAACTGTGACGGTTGGATGGATGATTTACATACTAACGTAATCCTGTACTTTACCAAAGGCATGCCAAAGACTCGAGTCCCAGACAGTCGAAGATAGGAAACTTATATAGCAAAAGATTATTATTCAGATATCTCTAGATATAAATGCAGGTAGACTATGTCGCGTTCACAGAGAGGAAAGAATTAATTTTGATGAGAAGAATAGAAATGATAACAAAGATATATTATACGGGATGTGCACATTATTATTTAAATTAGTTCATTCAGAACACAAGGTGTTAAGTAACCAAAATTACAGAGTAGCTTCGTAGATAGCTCTATTAACACAAATATTTGAACAAATTAGTAAGCTACCTCATTTTGTAAACTTTATCTTACATCTCAAGGTAGAATTGTTACATCTCGTATCATGTTCTAAATATAATTTGAATATGGTTTTTGTTTCTTACGGATTTGTTTTCTACTTCAATTCATGACGGAGAAGTTATTAGGAAGAATTTAAAGTTATTTATATTAACACACATCACTAATTCACATTTTTTACATACAAATTAATGTCCTTTGGGTTTCGGGCAAAAATAAATAGTAGGTTTCTGGTAAATACTCTGTGGAATGTCATGGCCATAAAATTTGTGAAGATAACAAATGTTTACCCCCTTAAGCGTAAAGTTCTCATGCAATGTCAAAATTCAGCCCAAGACCGATAATATCGTTATTCTAAAACAACGCTCAGTCATGCAAACGAGCACCTTTTTAGTGGTCTAGCATACGAATATGGTACAGAGTAGACGTACTCTGCTTATTAAGCCTTGGTGGCCTTGTGGTTGAAGCTACGCTGTGTAATCTGATGGTGTCAGGCCTGTACCAATGAGTTTTCATAACCATAACTACAATGATTAATCACACCATGAGCTTAAAAAATAGAAATAGGGCAAAATGTGTTTAAAGTCTCCCGTGGGTCCTCCCGCCGCTCGGCTGGGGACTGTACCTACACCTTACAGAAGATTGCAGTCATATAATATTTTTTTATGTAGTGTTGTGTTTCTGCGGTAAGTAAGGTTGCCAGTGCTCTACGATGATACGCTACGCTAGTAGTAATGCTGCTAGCATAGTGAGCTCTCTTCAACAACATGGTTGACAACCCGTTAGTGATACTCCTGGTATTGCTAGCGGCTATAGGCTACGATGACTGCTTACCATCAGGTGGGCCGTATGCTTGTGTGCCACAGTATAAAAAAGGCGAAACCAAATACATACATTTTAATAAAATTTCCCTAATAATTAACTTCAATTGCATATCACTAAAATTAATAAGACTACATTCAAGTACTGTGCTCTATCGGTCACTCAAAAGCAACCTTATTATAGCGTTCGACTTTCAGTATATATATACGAAGCCTGTACATACATACATAAGCAATACATACGTATCTATATGTATATGCAGCATATTATCAATTTTGAAAGTAACTATACATTTAGAGCCAAATTAAGTTCAATGCGGTGCCTAAATTGATTGAATAGAAAAAAAATGGATAATGAAACACCTACAGAGAAATAATTTGTTGAATAGAATACGTTTCAATTCCATATTAAAATGATCATTATTTGTAATGCAGTCTATAGATGATTACTGTAAAGAAAAAAAAAAAAAAAAAAAAAAAGATATTGATCCCATCAAAATTATTACTCAAGATTATGCAGTATGGTTGATCTTTTTATCGGAAGGTTGTAATCCTTACGTACTCGTTTGTTCTTATAATCATTAACAAAGCAACAAAAAACACTATCGGCTGTGAATTAATATTCTTATGTCATTACATTATTTATATTTATATAAATAATTCCAAAGTTTGAAAGAGGGAGCTTTTTTTAGGGTCGGCAACGCTAGTGATACCCCCGGGTATTGCAAGCGTCCATGGGCTACGGTAACCGCTTTAAAGGGGCCGATAGCTTGTTTGCCAATTTAGTGGTATAAAAAAAAGTATAAATTTGACCCGAAAAGACTAACCAGATTTTCACACAAACTATTTTTTTTTATTCTACATAGATAAAAAGGGTACTACATACATGGTATCGTAGTCTATGTATACCAGCAGTGCCAGGAGCATTCATCGTACGATCCCTTAATAAAGCAAGATAATATGTTAAGAAAACTCACTGTGCTAGTTGAATGTAGAACGAATAAATCTCCGTACGACCAGAGAAGCTCGAAATGGTAAGGACGGTCACCCATCCAAATTGAAAATAAGATTGCTGATGTATGCCTACCAACCATTATACAATAAAAACAAATTATATTTATGGTTCTCGGATAGCAACTAACTAGACCGCTAGAAAAGAAAGTCTGTTAAATTTATTTTTAGTGGTCGTAGTAGATTACAAATAGGTTTTAAAGGGATTTTTTTGTACAATTATAATTTAAAGCATTATGTTGTTACATAATTGTGTACTTACTTTGTACACATTCGAACCAAATTCCACATACGGTCGAATGGCGCGGTCACTAGTTCCGCATAGCCCTCGAAATTGAACTCTTAAAAAACCCTGCCGTGACCTAGAGCGCGCATGTCGCTTACTTCCTATTATTAGCACAAAATGATTGTGCAGGACTTGATATAAAAGGCTCACAAAACAGGGATTAATCATTCGCAGTCCACTGTGCAACATTAACTAACCAATCAAAATGGCAGCTAAGGTAATAAATGTTTAATAGTAAAATGTGCTCGTGATAAAAGCTGAGTGTGCAATTCTAAAGTGGTTTAATGATAGTAAACAATTTTAATTATCTGTGGTAACAAAATTGGTTTAAGAATTATAACGGTGTACCATTTCAACTTATATTATATTGAACTTTACATATTGTTAGCTAAAAGCTCAATTAGAAAGTTGAAATAATAATAAGTCGTACGCATTATTATAATTTTAATACGCATAATATAACCTCCATATTAATAATGATTAAAAAGTACTCCAACAATACAAAAAATAATGAAATGCCAAACTAAGATGAAGCTTAAAATGTTAATTTCCTTTGCAGTTCGTCGTTGTTGCTTTGTTCGTCGCAGCCGCCCAGGGCAGCGCGATCCATGGCGATTACACTAGCTTCTCCTACGGCGTGTCGGACCCCCACACCGGCGATGTGAAGAGCCAGCACGAGACCCGTGTCGGCGACAGCGTGGTGGGCCAATACTCCCTCCTCGAGTCTGACGGCACCAAGCGTACAGTGGACTACGCCGCTGATGCCCACTCCGGATTCAACGCTGTCGTCCGCAAGGACCCTCTGCTCGCCCACGCTCCCATCATCGCCGCCCCTGTAGCGCACGCCGCTCCCGTCATTGCTGCCCCTATTGCCCACGCCGCCCCCGTCGCGTACGCCGCTCCCTCCGTCTCCATCTCCGCTCACTCTACCTCCCTGGCTCATGGTGGCGTCGCCGCTCCTCTGGGCTACGCCGCACATGGTGCTTCTCTGGGCTACGCCGGCCACGGTGCTGCTCTGGGCTACGCCGGCCACGGTGCTGCTCTTGCCTACGGTGCCCACGCTACTCCCCTGGCCCACACCGCGTACTCCGCTCCCCTTGCCCACGGTGCCATCGCCTACGGTGCCCACGGTCTTTCCGGATACGGTGCCCACGGTCTTTCCGGATACGGTGCCCACGGTCTTTCCGGATACGGTGCCCACGGTCTCGCCGGATACGGTGCTGGTCTCTACGGATCCCATCTCGGCTACTAAACTGGACTAGACAATTAATTAGGGCTATTATTTATAATACTCTGTCGTGTATGACGTAATGCTGTGATCAAATAAAATGTTTTATGGAACGAATCTATTGTTTTCTTGTAAGTTCTCTAATTAAGTGAAGTAAAGTGTTACAATGGTAATGATGACAACATTCCTGTAAACTCGGACAAATCTCAGACACACACATTTGAATAGGTCTCTTACAAACTTATTTGGTCTACAATATGAGAAAATTAAATTATTTCATAGCTATGAAATAGTTGGGTTAGCAGCTCGTTTAAAATTGTATGTGACAAATAAGTAGGCATGTATTGATAGTTACTGAAATAGAAAGTAGGTAATTTATACATATTTATTACAATACAGGATACCTTTTTTATTATGCTAATGGTAATGATATCCCTGGTGTTGCAAGCGTCTATAGGCTACGGTGACCGCTTACCATCAGGCAAGCTTACTCGCCAACGTCGTATAGATCAAAATATAGAAAAGTAGAATTTAACGACAACTTGAAATCAAAACTTTTGTTTTTAAGCAAATATAATAAAATATATATGAACTAGTGATTTGTTGACACGCTTTTACAAAACTGGCCCCAAAGTGGCAGGCATTGTTGATTTTAACAAATTATGTTAAAAGAATAGTAAAAAAAAATCAAACATTTAATTAAAATTGTTTTTATTAATATATTTTTAGTTTATCACGGGGTACAATTTGGTATCAAAATATACCGAGAAGTAAGATTGCTTATACATTTATCAGTCGCATATTTTACCATGATAAGCCACTAGCACCATAGCCACTATTACCTAAAGCACCACCAACCAGACGGTTGGCATGAGCACCCCGGGCTTGAGATCCAAATCCGCCATGCGCACCGTATCTGCCGCCGTAGGTACTAGGGTCGTGGACCACGGTGTTGGAGTAGTGGGATACTGTGGGAGCATTAGGGGCACCATGTACTGCATTGCCCGCTAGATGATTGCCGTAACCGCCATTTCCAGCGCCGTATGGACCAGCAAGACCAGTAGCATAGGGGCTACCAAGACGTCCAGCATAAGGAGATCCAAGTCCAGCGTTATTGGCGTAGGTACCATGGGCATTGAATCCAGCTGATGGGGCACCGCGCGACAAAGGTGACCACGAGGCAGCAGGTGCTACAGAAGTATGGGACAGAGCTCCGGCAGATGCTAGCCCAGCGCCAGCTGCTGCACCAGCACCATAAGGACCAGGCTCCTTGCGGACGACGGCGTTGAATCCGGACACTGGGTTGGCTTCGTACTCCACGATACGTTTACTGCCGTCAGCCTCTATGAGCGAGTACTTTCCTACTACATTATCGCCTACACGTTTCTCGTGTTGGTCTTTCACATCACCGGTATTGGGGTCGCTGACGTCATAAGAGAAACTGGAGTAGTCACTGCCTGAAGATACGCCAGCAACGCCCGCGTGACCGGCGTGGTGTCCTAAGGCGCCAGAGTGACTCGTGGCACTGGCATGGCTTACGGCACCTCCGTGACCTAAGGGGCCAGGGTGGCCGTATAGACCAGCGTTACCCAAGGAGCCAGCAGCACCTGGGTGGGGTACGCCACTTCCTTTCGCAGCTGCTACCAGCAACGCAAAAACAATGAACTGTGAACAGACATTTAAATACGTTAATCATTGTTAAGTGCCTATACGATGAACAGTTAGCTGTGAAAACAAATTGTATGTTACGATTTGTACCCGCTTCCAGAAGTGATAATTATGATATTGAATGTAGTAAAAAAATTCAAACATACTCTCATTGTTAACAAGAGAAATGTTGTTTAAAGGCTGACTAGGTTAAACATAATTTTGTTAGACTTGCAACAAACTTTTGGACCTTCGGAACCGGATTGACAACGAAGTTGAACCAGAGATCCATTACTTCAGAAACGCGCAGTGCAAACTAAGGTTGAGACATATCTTTTAGCGGAACCTAACAGAACCTATGCAGCTCAATACTTGCCAATTGCTTATTATGGATGTGAGTTAGGCTGAGTCAATTTCACGCTTATACACCAAGGAACAGATGTAGCAATCCACTTTTTTTGCCAGGACCCGAGCTGATTGATGTAAGTGTGACTTCTTTGGGATCAATAAATACCTTGGAAGCCATTATGTGATTCCTCGGCTGGTGGACTGTGACTGATGCTTCTCAGTCTGTATCTATTATTTATATTCGCACGAGCTCATCGCAGAGGTTTTGGGGGTCAACATAGGAAATTATTGCCTACGCGTTGCTACCATACTTTCGAAACATCTTCGCCTTCTGAAACCATATTGAAGGCAATTATGTTTTGTTTGATCTTGGAGATAACAGTTTTGACAAAGAGCAATTACTTAGTAAGTACTTATTTGGCTTCATTCGAAATTACTTCTAATGATGTAGCGTTGAAATTCTCAATGTCGATTGATCTAAGAGGTTCATAATTCATCATTTTAAATTAGATACAAAACCTAACAATATATTTAATGTAGGTACACACTCAATGGTGCCAATTCTGTTGTTCAAAATAACTAAACTTAACTACTTTGACAGTTCTAAAAATATTGTCATCCTTATTTAACCCCGCACATGAGAAATTGATAGCAAGACTTTTAGACCTGTCAAATTAGTTATGTTTAGTAATTTTGAACATCAGAATCGACACCAAATAGCTCAATAACTTAATTTACCCAGGCTCGAAATTAACTCTCAAATTGATACGGGAGTCGAACCCGTAATACTTAGTGTAGAATACCAATCGGTTAAGCATTGCGCTAACAATTGTCAGAACACAAAACCGTTTTAGTTTATTGCGCCTTGCGTAAAGTTATTACTGGCCTAATTATTCAAAGCTATCCTTGACAGCTTTTAAAAATAATAGTTTTTTTTCAATAAACGGCTGCAATAAAATAATTTTATTGCTGTTGTCAGAATTCTATAAATTCGTTTTTCACAATACGGTAAAATAATTCTACGAGCATGTAGTAGAATCATTTTTTAATTATCAAGAACGTACATCTTTATTGTTTGAATTAGCTTCAGTTGACATTTTAATAGCGATCCGCTGACTTCGAAGCAAATTCTTTTCAAACAAGTCAATGGTTATTAAAAGTGAATACGTTGATAATTTACTAGTCACTACTTTACTACAAGACATGTAATGGTTTGGGGCGAGGGCGGATCGAGAAGACCCCCCTCTTGATCCGGGGGTCATGGGGCCCTCCCCCTGGCTTATGTCTACCCATGTGGAGGAAGTCATAACTCGTTTCGATAGAAGACAAAAGAACAAATAAAATTGATATCAACTATTGTGAGGCCCTCACTAAATGAAACTACTGCACATAATGCCACCGAAATGCACACAAGAATCACTATAACTGGAAGAAATCACAATCGCTTAGCCTGATTGACTCCCGCCAAAAAAACGCTAGTAGGTACCTATTTCTTGATATGTAAAAATAACTCAATTGATTATTTTTCGATTAAAAGTTGGAATCGATATACAAGATCGGTAATTAGTGAATCGATTTGAGTATAATGCTGTTACTTGATTTGTGAAAGGTATTTTGTTATTTTTTATTTGAAAAAATAATTCGTTTTCCACACACTTAATTAAACCCATAACTGATTGTAAACAAAATTAATTCCGCGCGTACTGTACGAAGTCGCGGGCACAGCTGATATTACCTAATAATGTATTTTGTTTGATTTGTTCACGTCGAACTCATACAATCTCCTTATCTACACTTCTACATCTACATCTACACTATGTACACGTCTACATCCTTATCTACACTTCTACATCTACATCTACACTATGTACACGTCTACATCTACATCTCTAATGTTATAAAGAGGAAAGATTTGTATTTTTAGTTGGTTTGTATTGAATAGGCTCCGAAACTACTGGACCGATTTCAAAAAATCTTTCACCGTTAGAAAGCTAAACTATCACTGAGTAACATAGGCTATATATTATACTAGCTGCCCACTCCGGCTCCGCACGGGAGGACAAAATATTTGATAAATGTCAATGCTCCGAAACTAATGCGAAGCCGGGGCGGGCCACTAGTGTAAATATACAATTGAAGATACAATTAAGCACAAGAAAAAATTGACACACTAAATAGAATATTTAAATAATGTTCGCCGCCTGCCATGCATATTGAATTTCGAATTCCAAATTTAAATTCCCTCAAAAAACATAGATCGAATACAGTCGTTCTAATTTTAAATTTAATAAAGAAATACTTTTTCATTTGTTAGTGCCGTACGCTTACTTACTAAAGTGTACCTGCCTTATTATTGGTAGTTTATGGCAGGACTCAGACGGAGCGGTTGAGATTTTTTCCCGTATTTTTCGTACCTACATAGTGTTATAGTAATCTTTAGTGTGTATTTTGGGTGTCATTATGTGCAGTAAAATTTCATTTAGTGACTGATTTCTAGGATAGGCTTTTGGATGAAGTGATTTATAGTTTTGGTCACTATTATGATCTGCTACTGCCTGTGGATTGTCACCAGAAACTCCAATAAACATTAGAATGTATGTCACTAGGCATTTTAATACAAAAAATTAATTCTATTTTAATACATTTCGTTGACTTTTTTTTTATACCACTAAGGTGGCATACAAGCATACGGCTCACCTGATGGTAAACAGTCACCATAGCCTATAGCCGCTAGCAATACCAGGGGTATCACTAACGGGGTGCCAACCATGTTGTTGATGAGGACTCACTGTGCTAGCAGTAATACTACTAGCTCAGCGTATCCTCGTGGAGCTCTGTCAACCTTACTTACCGCAGAAACACAACACTACATCAAGTAGTGTTATTTCACTGCGGTCTTCTGTAAGGAGGTACAGTCCCCAGTCGGGCGGCTCCAATTTAAATGGGATAACTCACGGGATATCCCAAATCGCCCTACCTCTCTTTTTTAAAAGCTCATGGTCTGATTAATCACTGTACTTAAGCTTAGAAAAACTCATTGGTACAGGCTGGGATTCGAACCTAGGCCCATCAGATGACAGGCCTGTTGCTTCAACCACAAAGCCATCACGGCTTTTTTAAATACTATACATTTATCTTGTATACGATTTACGGCACTATAATAATAATTGACAATAACTTATTCTATGGGAGGATATTGGGTACATGGTTGTTTTGCTACTATGTTGACCCTGACCGGAGATCACAGAAGAAACAAAATTATTACTTTTCAATTTAATTAATTTCATTCATTATAAATATTCATTTAATTCACACGGTAATAAAACTAGACGCAGGTGAGATCACATTTTACCATCCTAAGGATCGAGCACTTAGGGCAGCATTAGCATGAGCTCCTTTTGCTAATGGATTAGCGAGGGCTCCGTGAGATAGAGGAGAACCATATCCACCGTTCGCGCCGTATCTGTTGGCACCGTACGCGCCATATGCATTAGGCGCGTTGTGGATGACTGTGTTGGTGTAGTGGGAAACGGTGGGAGCACCAGGGGCACGAGGGGCACCATGAGCATTAGCCGCTAAGGGGTTCCCAAGACCACCATATCCATGCGCACCAGCGCCATATTGACCAGCAAAGCCAGATCTATAGGGGGAGCCGAGGCCGGCGTTATAAGGAGAGCCGAGACCAGCGTTATAGGGAGAGCCAAGACCAGCAGCGTATGGGGAGCCGAGACCAGCGTTATAAGGAGAGCCCAAACCAGCGGCGTATGGGGAGGCGAGACCGGCATTATAGGGAGAGCCGACACCGGCATTAAAGGGAGAGCCGAGACCAGCGTTATAAGGAGAGCCGAGGCCAGCAGTGTAAGGAGAGCCAATACCTGCATAAGCCAGATGAGCGGCGTTGTTACCGTATGCCAAACCGTTAACACCGGGCGCGAAGGCACCAGGGCGAGCAAAAGGAGTTCTGTGACCATGAGCCAAGGGTGACAATGGAGCTACAGGAGCCAAAGGAGCACGATTAGCTAGATGGCCAGCAGCGGCATAATGGGATAGAGGTGTAGTCGGTGCTACAGAAGTATGGGATAGAGCTCCGGCAGCCGCCAGAGAAGCTCCAGCTACTGCGCCAGCCCCATACGGACCAGCCTCCTTACGGACGACGGCGTTGAATCCAGACACAGGGTTGGCTTCGTATTCCACAATACGTTTGCTGCCATCAGCCTCAATGAGCGAGTATTTGCCGACTACATTGTCGCCAACGCGTTGCTCATGTTGATCTTTCACATCGCCAGTGTTAGGGTCGGTGACGTCATAGGAGAAACTGGAGTAGTCGCCGCTACGTGCTGAGCCCGCTGCTCCTGCGAAACCGGCGGGGTGTCCCAACGAACCGGGGTATCCCAAAGCACCACCGGGATGTCCGAATGCTCCTCCATGTGCCAATGGTGATCCTACAGCACCAGTATGATGTAAACCACCCCCTCTTGCAGTCGCTACCAGCAAGGCGAATACTATGAACTGCAATAAAAATATGTATATAATTGCAATTTTATTACTCTAATGCAAGTATTTGTTTTAAAACTCTTGCAATTAATATGGTACCTTAGCAGCCATTTTCATGTACTATTGCTCAGCTGATAGCTGTTTGAATGATGCCACTAAGAGAATCTCTTATATTTATATTCACAAGAACTCATCGCAACATTGCTTTGGGGGTCAACCAAGGAAATTATTGCCGTAAAATTGCGTTACTTTCAAGTCTCGTCATAGGCTCGATGTAAGCAATTAAGCAGTTTTGTTTGATCTTGTTGATAACAATAATAATGGCAGTTAAAGAATTTCGGGACTGTTGTTTTGAGAATTTTTAAAGTAAATCATTTTGGTAGGTTGCAGTGTAAATTTATATTTAGTTTTAATAAGTGAATCATGACCCTAAGGAAATAATCAATTTTGTATATGTATATATATGCTAAGAAGGTGTCTACAAAATGTATTATATATAGCCCAACTGATGGTAACCTATTACCGTCACCTGTATCACGACAAAACCAGTAGTATCTCTAACGTGTTACCATTACTCGTTTTTGTTGAAAGGTCAATATGATAGTGCTGAAAATCATATTTTTTCATTTCGGTATTTTTTTTATTGTAACAGGATTAACAACTACTAATAGATTAATTAATTATTTAACAATTATGAGATTCCAAGATCAGACTAATGAAATTCAATGTTCTAAACTGTAATCATGAATAACAATGGCATAATTACATACTATTATTCAACAGAGTAACACGTTGTTGCGATTGCATGGACTGACGTTCAAATTTATCATATTAGCTAGTAAACAAAATAAATGATATATTTTTTATATCCCAGGTGGCAAACAAGCATTATTTTCTTCATGGTCAGCAACACGTGATCCCAGTGTTGCAAATGTCCGTAGACTACGGTAACCACTTACCATCAGCGAGCCGTATGTGATATAAAAGAAACAATATTTATGTTGAAAATCCAACAGTTTAATACATTTTAATTGCGATAGTTGGGATGTTTCCTTTTTTGTTTCTCGAAAAGGCCAACACTGAAAAGGTTTTATTTAAATTGACACACGCGAAGAACGACAATTAGAATTACAATTAGGTTATCCCGAGAAAACAGCGTTCTCCAGGATATTGGAATTGTAATTTCTCTGCGCCTGACGTATTTCGTAAAAAGCTAGTAGTTTTATAAATATAAATTGCTCTATTTATTTCATTATACATACCTATATGAAAATCATCTTCAAATTTATTATTTAAGAATATCCTGATACTATATATCGACATATACAAAGTTCCGGATCAATGCTTGTAAAACATACAATCCCTGTTTTTTGTCCAATTATTTACAAGATTGCATCATTATTATCATTTTTGTACAAAAATAAAAACTAATTTCAATGCGCAGTATTATTCAGTTTATACTTAATTTTAGTTCTACGTTACATAATGTGCTTAAGTTCAATTTGCCAAGAATGTTAATTGTAACAGTTTCCACACGTGTAATATTTTTGCTTCTAACTGTGTCCATCTAAAGCGCATTAGGAACTCGTGCTAATATAAATAACGAACAACAACGTGCTCTAATCACATTGCATTCGGAACTGAAGACGAACAATACTTCCAAGATGGCTGCTAAGGTAAAACGTCCTTTAAGTATTTTATGTATTTAAAAAGTCTTAGCTATAAAAATTATAGTTGAATAAAATATTGTTAAAGAAGAAATACAATAATTTTAGGTTGCAGTGTTCGCTTTCCTCATCGCTGCTGTGAGCGGTGGCGCCTTGCATTCGGCAGTACCAGGCGCTGCTCTGTCTAGCATCGCTCACCCTAGCGCCCTTGCCAATGCTGGGCTCGCACCCGGCGCGTTAGCAGGAGGAGACCAATCCAGCTTCTCATATGACGTCACTGACCCCAACACTGGTGATGTGAAGGACCAGCATGAGCAGCGCGTTGGTGACAATGTAGTCGGCAAATACTCGCTCATCGAAGCCGACGGCAGCAAACGTATCGTGGAGTACGAAGCCAACCCGGTGTCCGGATTCAACGCCGTTGTCCGCAAGGAACCCGGTGTCGCTGGCCCGATCGGAGCTAACTTGGGACTGGCTGGTGCTCTAGCTCCAGGTGCCGTATCACCTTTCGCCCCAGTTGCTGCCTACCCTGGAGCTCTGACTGCTGGTGCTCTTGGGTCTCCTCTAGGATATCCTAACTCTCCATTGGCGTATGGAGGTCTGGCCTCCCCCTACCTTGGTGCTGCTGGTCACGCCTCCCCCTATGCCGCTGCCGCTAGTCTAGCGTCGCCCTACACCGCGGCCGCTGGTCTAGCCTCACCATACGCCGCGGCCGCTGGTCTAGTCTCACCCTACGGCGCCGCCGCTGGTCGGGCTTCTCCCTACGCCGCTGCCGCTGGTCTCGCCTCGCCCTACACTGCGGGTCTGGCTAACCCGTATGCAAACAGCGCTCCCATCTCCCATACAGTACAGGGTGGACCCGGTACTCCCACCATCTCCCAGTACTCCAACACCGTCGTCCACCCCCCTAGTGCCTTCGGAGCGTATGGTGCCAACAGGAACGGTGCATACGGCGGCTATGGATCTCCGCTAGCTCATGGAGCTCTCGGTAACCCTTTGGTCAACGGTGCCCGAGGCCTAGCTTGGTAGAATTTAATAATAAATTGTTAATACACCGACGACTGCATGGCGTTGTAATATATTCAAATGAACATATTATATACATAATAATTACGAAATAAATGAATTCCAAAAAGGGAAACTATATTATATTATTTTTATTCGCATTTTATCTTAACTCGTATGTCATCTTATTAGGGTTGATTAGCTAGTAGGTAATTCTTAAAAAAAAATTGTGTAGCATAACAGGGTAAATATAAATTGATTTACTAAGCCACACATTTCACGCTCAAATAACGTATGTAGGTATCTGTAGCTATAATGTTCGGAAATTGTCTATAATAAACCGCTATCTAATGTCCTAAATAAGCTTGTCATTTATGGGTACGAGTTCTACGTAGTATATATATATAGTATTTTACTCTGAGGTACAAGGCAACTGATAAAAACTTGTTTGTACATACCAAACAAAAATTTCCTCTCATTTTCTGCGTCAGTCTAGACCTTAGTATAAGGACTAAGCGTAAGTCCTTATTCTAATGTCTAGACTTATTATGAATGTTACTGAATATTTATTTTGTACTAAAATAATGGATGTAGACTATGTTCTAACAGGATCCATCAATCTATGACGGTTTTGTATGTAAAAAGTTACGATGACGTAATTAATGTTGACACTGGTAATATTAATTTATTTAAATACTACCAACATGAGAACAGTGATACAAATACATAAATACAATTTACTAAGGTATATTTATGTGCCCCTACAATGAAAGGTAGCGACTGCGAGCAAAGTAAAATAAGCAAAACAATTAAACATTTTGAAAACGTGAAATTTGAACTATTTTCAAAATTTCAATTTTATTGAAAGCAAAATGCACTATACCATAATATCAAATTATGATCAGAGAGGCAAAAACCAATCACATGACGGTTTTTTTAATACCTTAGGCTTTAATTATAGACAAGTACATAATCAAAGACCTTAAGGTTGCGTGCAAAGATCTCGACAACTTTAGATTTAGCCGTGACATTGAATTTGCGAATCAGTCTATTTAGTGGTGAGTTCAATCAGAGATTAGACTTGTAATAAGCGGTCTGAAATAGCATATAGGAGGATGGACTAGATTTAGTAGGTCTATTAAACTGCAATAGCTGCAAGATATCGGGTGCCATTTGCTGGCTTATAAATAAACAAAAGGTCCAGCATATTGCAGCATATAATATAAAATAAATAATATTTATTTCAATTAAAAACTAAACCTAAAACTAAAAATCTTAAAAAATATAATAAAAATATTAAAACAAATTATTAAAAGAAGTCCCTTTAGGCAAGGTTCCGAAGATACTGGCAGCGTTCCCCCTCTGAATAGCAAGATTAATTCTTTGTCCGAGGTAGCTGCCAGCTCTTCGGTCTCCTGTGATGTCGACTAACCTTTTTGTAATTTCCTTAAAAAGCCTTATAGCGCTAGGACCCCACGGACCAAGGGTCTCGACACCGAATGGTACAAAATCATATTCGGAGCCTAGACCCCTGTATATGCACGCTTTAGCTTTTTCAGCCGTTTCACAAGCGCACCAGCTCTGTTGTTGGTTCCATGTAGATGGGAAGGGGCCAACGTGTCTGAACAGGTTGCATCCCATACCGGCCCATCTTCCATGGAATCAAACTCATACCGTCCGGTCTCTTGCCATCGTCTCTTGCAATATCAGTCGGCTCAAGTAGATTTGGCACGTTGACACGTTGATCGTTAAGTGCGGCATATCTCGAGAAGCGGCCTGCACTTTTTTGGCATGACAGTCCGTGATCACTGCCACAGGGACATTTATGAAGAGCGCAGACCGGAACCCCAAGCCGTAGATAGGTTGCGATTCGGAGCGTGTCAGGCTGAAGAAATGTTCCTGTATTTGACGAAGGGTAGGCGTGGAGCCAGTAGCCGGCCTCACCTCTCAAAGTTTGAAGGGGATGCCTTTAAAATTTTACTCATTATATAAAATAGACATGAATTTAAAAGTATCAAGCAAAATCTTCACGCATCTAGAAAATACATTTTAAATGACAGACTTTGTTCGCGTATATTAAATAAAAAAAAACCTTTCACAATAAATATTCTGTACTTCCTTATGGTGTATCGTTGTAATGGTAATCACTTACATTTGTAATTTAAACTCAAAATAAAAAAAAAAATATTAAATTTGGGCCCTAATTTATGAATATCGTAAAACTTAGCTACAAACTTTTAAAGGCTTAGAACAACAACGATTATCAAAATCATTTAAGGCCTTTTAAAGCTCCCTAACTTAACCATACTGTGGACTCGATATCGTGTGGACGGTCACCCAGTCATCTACTATCCATGAGCGAGTTGGCTTAACTTATTGTATTATAATATCACCTATTATAGTAAATAATGCCGTCAGCCCAGGTTTCCCATTCCTAAGTGTATTTGATGGAGTATAATACCATATATTGAGTTAAGACCTAATGTAAATGTACGACAATATAAATTCTTCCTAAATTATCTGACTGTACAAAATTTGTGACGTTATAATCTCTCAGTTTTTTTTTTAAGAAGGGATGTTGCATTACCTACCTACTTGCATACGCTTAAGTTGGTTAATGTTAATTGTAAGTTTCTCCACATGCGAAATACCGTTGCTTCTTTGACCCTCAAAATCTCATTACGGTGAACTCGAGTGTATATAAATAATAGACAACAACGCATTCTTATCATAGAACATCCAAACTGAAGACAAGCAATACTCACCAAGATGGTTGTTAAGGTAAAACATCATTCAAGAATTTTATCAAAAAAAAAAGTATTTTAAGTATTTTATTATTTTATTAAGTATTTTATTAAGTATTTTATTGCTCCGTTTTATTTATAAGCTTTAAAATAAAATAAAAAATACAATATATACACGAATTTCAGGTTACATTTTTCGCTTTCTTCATCGCTGCTGTGAGCGGTGGCGCCCTGAATTCGGTAGTGCCAGGCGCTACTCTGTCTAGCATCGCTAACCCTGGCGCTCTTGCCAACGCTGGGCTCGCACCCGGCGCGTTAGCAGGAGGAGACCAATCCAGTTTTTCATATGACGTCACTGACCCCGACACTGGTGATGTGAAGGACCAGCATGAGCAGCGTGTTGGCGACAATGTAGTCGGCAAATACTCGCTCATCGAAGCCGACGGCAGCAAACGTATCGTGGAGTACGAAGCCAATCCTGTGTCCGGATTCAACGCTGTTGTGCGCAAGGAACCCGGTGTCGCTGGCCCGATCGGAGCTAACTTGGGACTGGCTGGTGCTCTAGCTCCAGGTGCCGTATCACCTTTCGCCTCAGCTGCTGCCTACCCCGGAGCTCTGACTGCTGGTGCTTTTGGGTCTCCTCTGGGATATGCTAACTCTCCATTGGCGTATGAAGGTCTGGCCTCCCCCTACCTTGGTGTTGCTGGTCACGCCTCCCCCTATGCCACTGCCGCTGGTCTCGCGTCGCCCTACACCGCTGCCGCTGGTCTCGCGTCGCCCTACACCGCTGCAGCTGGTCTCGCCTCACCATACGCCGCAGTCGCTGGTCTAGCCTCACCATACGCCACGGCCGCTGGTCCAGCCTCACCATACGCCGCGGCCACTGGTCTAGTCTCACCCTACGGCGCCGCCGCTGGTCTGGCTTCTCCCTACGCCGCTACCTCTGGTCTCGCCTCGCCCTACGCTGCGGGTCTGGCTAACCCGTATGCAAACAGCGCTCCCATCTCCCACACAGTACAGGGTGGACCCGGTACTCCCACCATCTCCCAGTACTCCAACACCGTCATCCACCCCCCTAGTGCCTTCGGAGCGTATGGTGCCAACAGGAACGGTGCATATGGCGGCTATGGATCTCAGCTAGCTCATGGAGCTGTCGGTAACCCTTTGGCCAACGGTGCTCGTGGCTTAGCTTGGTAGAATTACATCCACGTTTATAAAACCAACGACGGCTACATTGCATTGTAATTTATTCAAATAAACCTATTATTTATATTTATTGAAAACTGTGTTGTACATAATACGAATTATGAAATAAATGTATACCAATGAGGAAAAGCAAATATATTATTTTAATAATCGTTTTGCGTATCTTCTAATTGCGCCCAGCGAGGCTCTCACTAACGCTGTGAAATAAAAGCCTGTCTCGTACAATATACCTACACTATTTCCTAGACAAAAATAAATATCAGCTCAGCCATAGATAGAGTTGCTATTTTAACCGATACTTACACATTGGTTACAGTGTTACACGTTAAGGAGTTTTTCACTTGTCAAAAAAATCACAGAATGCATATTATAGGATAAACAATACAGGAACTTAAAGTATACGTATAAGCAGTACGTATCCTATTACCAGAGTATGCTGTACGCTGATCAATATTGTTTTTTTTTTAAATTCTAATCTTCATTCTTAATGCACGACCGACCTACCTGATGGTAAACGGCTACCGTAGCTTATAGACGCTTGCAATACCTGAGGTACCTATCACTTACTTGTTGCCAAACTTGTTATTGTTCAAGGGATCAACTATGCTGGCAATATACAAGTAGTATAAATGCCTCAGCGTTTAGAGAACATATGCTCCCCTATTTATTCCCACTTAAATTCTGGGATCTTGTATTCTGGAAACTCACCAGGTCTTTAAACAGACCTCGCGTTGGTTGGTCAGGGCTTTATGATAGACAGGATAAATATTTCTCGCAATTTTGCCATATCAAGGTAATGCTGACAGTCTAGCCGTGGTGGCCTTGTGGTTGAAGCTACAGGCCTGTCATCTGATGGGCCCAGGTTCAAATCCCAGCCTGTACCGATGAGTTTTTCTATGCTTACAGTGATTAATCACACCATGAGCTTTTAAAAAAAAGAGAGGTAGGGCGATTTGGGATATCCCGTGGGTTATCCCATTTAAATTGGAATCGACCGACTGGGGACTGTACCTCCGCCTTACAAAAGACCACAGTGAAATAACACTACTTGATGTAGTGTTGTGTTTCTGCGGTAAGTAAGGTTGCCAGTGCTCCACGAGGATACGCTGAGCTAGTAGTATTGCCGCTAGCACAGTGAGTCTTCATCAACAACATGGTTGGCACCCCGTTAGTGATACTGGTATTGCTAGCGGCTATAGGCTACGGTGACTGCTTCCCATCAGGTGGGCCGTATGCTTGTGTGCCACCTAAGTGGTGTAAAAAAAAAAAAAGATGAAGGCAGGATGAAAAAATTGAAATCTATATACCTATGTATATTTTAAAAATCATTATATTTAGTTAACATCAGAAATTATTAAATTATCAGATCAGAAATTATTATATTAATTAAAGTATTCTGAGAAATTCCTTAGCATCAATTATACTTATGATTATACTTTTCTATGTAAAAGGCAGGAGCAAAGGCTCCTGCCTTTTAGATACAAATCATAATAAACAAGCGAGCCTTACAGTAATCGCCTATGTTGTGTAGCATCTGACATCTGACGGCTAACCTTACCACCACCATAAATAGTTGATGTGCAATCACAATTCACCAGAAATACTAAAAACATGGGACTGCAGTAATAAATTTTTTTGGTTAAGACCAACGTTGTCAATTTAGGAACTTTGTTGCTTGTTAATAGTGATTAAATTGACTAAATTGACAACGCTGGTCCCTGGCTGCCTGTAACACACTTCCGTCCCTTTTCACGAATTCACTCCCAAGAAAGCGAGAGGAGTACACATAAAAATATAGTTCTTATTATTTCCATTGGTGCAGGTAAAACACTGATTAATCTGTTGAAGTAAAATAATAATAGGAACAATGATACATAATTTTATGGATTTTAATCTATACTAATCTTATAAAGAGGAAAGATTTGATTGTTTGTATTGTTTATTATTAAATTGTAACTCGTGTGATCATTGATTTAAAATTAAAATTTAATTATGATTTTTTGTATGTGTATGTAATACTGTAATGTATTAATGTGCTCAATTCTTGAGAAAATACTCGTAGTACTAAGCAATTTTAGTTTTCAAAAGATTTCTCAGTCATACATGGTTGTCAAATGTGTTTTACAGCCCTTATTTAGGAGTAAAAATGGAAAAATACATTATTTTCAAGTCCAATGTATTTATTGTTTATATTACTTATAGTTACAGTCCTGTGTTCTGTAAATCTGACTACCACGCAAGGGCACCATTAGCTAAAGGGTTAGCAAGAGCACTGCGAGCAAAACCAGATCCGTATCCACCGTATGCGCCGAATCTGTTCACGCCATATGCTCCGATAGCACTAGGGGGGTGGACTACGGTGTTTGAGTACTGCGAGATGGTGGGGCCACCTGGCCCTGCTTGGAATGTTTGAGCGATGGGTGCACTGGTTCCGTAAGGAGAAGACAGACCAGTGGCGTAAGGTGATGTGAGACCAGCAGCTGCGGCGTACGGGGAGGCTAAGCCTCCGTACGCTAAAGGAGAGTTAGCATATCTCAGAGGAGACGCAAGAGCACCAGCAGCCAGACCTCCATGGTAGCCGAAAGTAGCGCGGTTCAAAGAAGAGTACGCAGCAGCTGGGGCGAAAGGTGATACGGCGCCTGGAGCTAGAGCACCACTCAGTCCCAAGTTAGCTCCGAATGATCCAGCAAAACCGGGCTCCTTGCGGACGACGGCGTTGAATCCAGTGACAGGGTTGGCTTCGTACTCTACGATACGCTTAGTGCCATCGGCTTCAATTAGCGAGTATTGGCCAACTACATTGTCACCGATGCGTTGCTCGTGTTGATCTTTAACATCGCCAGTGTTGGGGTCGGTGACATCATAGGAAAAGCTTGATCGGTCAGCGCCAAGCACGCCGGGTGCGAGTCCAACGTTCGTTAAAGCGGCAGGATGGGTGGCAGTTAAGGCAGCTGCAGCAGATGAAGCCTGCAGAGCACCACCGCTCACAGCTGCTACCAGGAAAGCGAAGACAGCAAACTGAAATGAAGAAAAAGTTTTTATTTAGATTTCGTTGGGCTATATTTCTTTAGACAATGGGTACAAATATTTTACCTTTACATCCATCTTGGTAATTTTCGTGTCAGCTTTGAACGTGATATGATTAGAGCCCGTTGTTCTCCATTATTTATATTCACCCAAATTCATCATTATGTGGTTTTGGGGGTCATTTAAGCAAATTATAACTCATGCGTTTAGAAATTATTACAATTAGCATTCTTTCGAAATTTGGAATTCACTGGTATAACACATGTTAAGTTTGAAAGTCATCATTAACATGCATATTAAGCATATTGCTTCAATTAATTACAATATTTTTCACATGCGTCTTATTACTGCTGTATTTTA
Organism: Falcaria lacertinaria; assembly: GCA_951449985.1. Classification (NCBI taxonomy): domain Eukaryota; kingdom Metazoa; phylum Arthropoda; class Insecta; order Lepidoptera; family Drepanidae; genus Falcaria; species Falcaria lacertinaria. The sequence goes on from OX602110.1 coordinate 10,315,779, forward strand.
TCATTAATGTATGAAGCGTCAAGTAATATATTACATACGTGCTTTATTACTCGATACATTTTACTTTTCAAACCATTTTCGTGGTGCGTGTTAAGCTTCGCATATTATTAGGGTCCGAAGCCATCCTAACCACCCCGAGCAGAAAACATTGTGGCTATTTATCACCAGCATTAATGAGTTAGTTTTTCTCAATGATTTCGTCAAACATAAAGCGATTTTCCTGTCTCTAGGCTACCAATAACGTTAATAAATTCCCATATTAATAACTGTGTACCCATATCTTATTTAAGACAATTACCTTGAAACATGAAAGTATTATTTCTGGCTTGATGTTTATAGTTTCCAACTCATAGTTAAAAAGTTAGTCGTAAAAAACAAACTTTTACGACTTGGGAAGCGTACAATCTCTCAATTTTTAACTGAAACAAAAAGTAAATTCTAAGCCTCTATAAAATTTTTAAGACCATCCAGAGACCAACGCCTTTTTGAGCAGTTTTTTTTCACTCCTCAAAAACATCTCTGGCCACCTTTATTATTTTGTTTTATATTTTGGATTTTTTTTGCTTGTAACCACTGCATATCGGTTCATAGATAACACCCATCTGTAATATTTCATTTATATAGTGTAAAGCATGTGCCAAGTCTCCGTATAAAAAAAAATATGTTGTAGTGTTGTGTTTCTACGGTAAGTAAGGTTGCCAGTGCTCCACGAGGATACACTGCTTACTACTAGAGTAATGTGCTAGCATAGTGAATCCCCATCAACAACATGGTTGGCATCGCGCTAGTGATACTTACCCCTAGCATTGCTAGCGGCTATAGGCTACGGTGGCTGCTTACCAACAGGTGGGCCGTAGGCCTGTGTGCCAGATAAGTGGCACACAATATCGTATTTTAGTATCCATCGCGCGGTTCAAGGCCAAATCTGTCAAGCCACTTTTCCTGTATATAGACCATCATCATCATTCTCCTGCCCTTATCCCATATTATTTGGGGTCGGCGCAATATGTAATTCTCCTCCATACTTCACTATCAGCCGTCATCCCTGTATTCACTTCCTTTCTGACCATGTCATCTTTCACACAATCCATCCATCTGTTCTTAGGTCTACCTCGACCCCTGTACCCGTCCACATTCATACATAAAAATACATAAAACCTTTATTACCACGGTTATCCTGCTCCTCAACTTAGACCGTGCCAACGAAATATATATCCATTCAAAAGACATTACCCTCCTACTGAGGCCGGTTTGCATTATGCTGAAATTTCCTATTCCCACACATCAGTTACCAAAAACAAAATTTTATTAGGTATATTATTATGTTTGTTCTTTTTTATTCTACTAAGCTGGCACGTAAGGGTAGAGCCCACCTGATGGTTAGCAGTCACCATAGCTTATAAACGCTATCAATTGAATACAACAGGAATCACACACGCGTCGCCCTATTGCTGTTCACGTATCACTTACAACATCATAATATATTGATTTCTAGGAAAGTCGATTCAATCAGACATCGGCCCGTACAGACTATTTAAAACTTATACGATACATGTATACACGTATACACGTAAATATCTTCATGTCCGATTCTGATCTACATAAACAATATGCTAAAAAATTGCGGGGTACGTATCATCGCTTCATTATTATTATTATGTTTCTCTTAAGTTCACGGAGCCTCATAAGCAATACTCATAAGGTCCGGTCCTTTATCTAGGCTTGCGTGGGGATATATATCCAACACGTAGAGGCCCGTTCGAGAATTTCAATATTTGGTAAGGGATACACGTGGCGAGTATCATCCCCGGAGTGCATAGTGATGCACCCGGGGATGATCCTCGCCGAGTGCAGAAACTATTTCATGGGGATGGAAAACTAAAATTGGGCTATTATGGTGAACTGTTAATGGATTGGATATCTGGGCTATGGGATGAGACTACGGACGTCTGCCATGCAATATGTCTCAATATTGAATAAAAATTGGTTGACGGTGACTCGTCACCTGCTAGATGGGCCCCCCTTACGTGCGGCGTATAAGATGCCGCTGAGGGGCAACATGGGCGCAGGCGGCTGAAGGGTGTCGAGAGGTGTGCACCGGTTTCACCATCGCGGGTACTGGCAGTCCCCGGAGCGGGTTTCCCCGCTATTACGCATATTGAGCACTTCCACCCTTTCGAACATATAGCTCTCGCGCTCCACTCTGGTCGGCCAGTGAAGGCAAGCCAGAGGCGGGGGCCTAGGCGCCGCCCCCTGGAGGCCTCGGGTCCGTGGTGTCGCTACTCACCAACAGCTCGCCACAAGCTGCCCTGCGGCCTTATATTATTGTGTTTTTGGGCTTTATACTTCAATTCGTATTCCGTGAGCAGTCAATAAGTCTTTTGTGGTCCAATAATGTAGGGACATAATTACACGTAGATTATGAGCGTGTAAGCAATTAAATTTAAGTAGATACAAACATGGTTGGTTATTTCCAAACACGAAATGGTAAACTCATGCATCAATTTATTTTCTAAATAATGATATAATTCGGCAGAATTTAGGAAATCAAACTTCATCTAATTTTCATTTTTCCATTTATTTTAAGCGTGTATAAAAAAATATGTAGCACCTATTTTTTTGTCACAATGTTTACCAGCCAAGTTTGTTACTGTATCCAAGGCCACGAGTTCCGTATACTCCGAAGGCGAAACCATTTGCTAATGCGGATCCATAGCCATTGAATCTGTTGGCACCGTATGCTTGAGGTGGGGCGTGGATCACAGTATTGGAGTAATGAGAGATGGCTGGAACACCAGGTGCGCCATAAACTGATGTACTGGCTGACAAAGGACTATTATTGTAGCCGTTGTATCCAAGAGGAGAGCCAGCATAAGGAACAGCGAGACCGGCGGCGTATGGCGATGATAGACCGGGGGCGTAGGGAGATGCGAGTCCAGCTGCGTACGGAGGAACTATTCCAGCGGCATAGCCGAGACCAGGAGTGAAGGGAGGAAGACCAGCATGCCCCAGAGGACTGTTTAATCCATAATTCAGAGGTGAAGTAGCATAAGGTCCAGCTAATGTTCCGGGATAAGCGAGAGGGTTAAGAGCTCCAGATAGAGGAGCGCGATAACCTAAGGGAGATATAGGAGACAAGGCGGAAGGCACCAGAGGGGCACCAGCAGCTAATGGGACTCCAATCGGGCCAGCAACACCAGGTTCTTTGCGCACGACGGCGTTGAATCCAGTCACAGGGTTAGCTTCGTACTCCACGACTCTTTTGCTTCCATCGGCTTCAATTAGCGAATATTTTCCAACTACATTGTCACCAACACGCTTCTCGTGTTGGTCTTTAACGTCACCGGTATTAGGATCTGTGACGTCGTAGGAAAAGCTCGATTGGTCACTATCAGCGGCAGCCGTAGCAGCGGCCAAAACTGGGTTGGCCAAAGGACCGGCAGGATTGGTCAAGGCTCCAGCAGGGTGTCCTAAAGGGCCAGCGGGACCGGCCTGTGGAGCTAAGGGTCCAGCTGGCTGCACACCGCCACCTCGAACGGTTGCTACGAGGACAGCAATGATGAACAACTGTGGTAATTAAATTTAAATTATTTTGATATAATATACTTTTTTTTACTTAACATTTTTTTATTATAATTAATACTGCACCTTAGTTGCCATGATGTATTCGTCTTCACCTTTGGCTGGTTACTGACCACACCCTTTACTATTCCATATTTATATTCACACCTCTTCGCATTGTTAGTATGGGGGCCAACGGCGGAAAAGATTCTACGCTCACATCTCTTTCGAAACGTAGACTAGTTTCAGAGGTTAATTAAAATCTGAAATACGTATTATGTAAATTATGTACACACATTGTTTTGTATGAACGACATCAATGACCCCGTTGGATTGACTGTGTACCATTGGTGTGTCAACGCAGTGTCTCGAGTTCGCTTCCCAGATAAAGTTGTACTAGATAGATGCATCTGTACTAAATTAGATATAATTATCGTGACGTTGTACACATGCAGATATATTTTGGGTCTCGGATTTGATCATCTATTTAATAAAGGCGATGTTATTATAAGCCTACAAATGCGATCGTTAGGTTGTTTTGAAAAAATCATATCCGACTACCGAGATCGAAGAATTTTTTTAGGCATTTAATTATTGTTACATTTATCATGATTATTACATGAAAGAAGCACTGAGTTTCTTGGTGGTTGTTCTCAAGTGGCTTTTTTCTTTGCTGGTATTTTAGACCTTAATAAGTGCCTTATTAGGGCCTAAACTGAATAAATTATTTCGTGATTTTGATTTGATTAAAGAAATTCCAAGATTTATTTTATATATTTTAAGGTGCGCTGAAACGGATACACACATCATGGTGCATATATACGCATTGACACCTTCCAAGATATTTTATGGCTCGTATATTCTTGTATTCGGCTACGTGCTTTGTCTTCGCATTAACGAAACATAAAAGTCTCATTTAATATAGCCTTATAATTAATGTAGGTAATGTTAATAGGCCTATGGCTATGTTTAATAAATAAGTAGATACCCACGTACTTGCGTATGAATAATGATGATCTTATCTTAATCTAATTATAACTATTGTTTACGTGTTTAATTAAATTATTAAGTTAACTTATTTCATTACAATTTGATACCTAATAATTCAATTAATAGAGTTGTAAATGTACCCACGCCCACCAGTTTGCTTCCTGTCAAAAATCATATTGCATTAAATACATGTAAATAATTAATTAAAGGAAGCTACTATAAAAGGCGTGGTATTGTGGTTAATTGTATCATAATTTGTTGGAAACATCGAACAGCAATAAAATGTTCAGCCAGGTAAGAAATATTTATTGCACTTATTATTTACTGCAGTTTTTTTTTTATTTTGGTTATATTCATTTAATATAATTCAAAATTGCTAATTAATAAAGTAATTATTATTACAAGAATTACACACTACGTTAACTTTTTTAGGGGTTCCGTACCCTAAAAGGAAAAAAGGAACTTCTAAGATCACTTTGTTTTCCATCCGTCTGTCTGTCTGTCTCTCTGTCAAGAATTTTTATCTCAAAAACGAGTGCGTGGTGTTATCAAATTATTATGAAATACGCGGGTCTGTGGTCCCTTTCAGCTGTAAAATAATCAAATCTTTTATATCATATTTTGCGAGTTTTTTAAATTGGAATTTGTTCTTACCCAAGCAAATACTGAGTTTAACTTACTCCAACAGGTTATAATCTTCACCATAGTCTTCGCAGCAGCTTCCGCTGCAATTGGTACAGGAGACTACTCCAGCTTCTCTTATGGAGTATCAGACCCTAATACTGGCGACGTTAAGGCTCAAAGCGAGAAACGTGTTGGAGACAGCGTCGTTGGCCAGTACTCCCTCATAGAAGCAGACGGATCTAAAAGGATTGTCGACTACACATCTGACCCTATTACCGGCTTCAATGCCATCGTTAGAAAGGATCCCATTATTGCTTATAGTGATCATGCATACCCTAGCTTAGCTAATGATTATAATAATGGTTACTATGGCAACGGTGTGCACACAGGGATTTATGGAAACGCCTACGCTTCTGGTCTCCATGGGCTTGGATACAACCCTAACAGTTATGGTGTTTATGGAAGTAATCCTTATGAAAGTTATTCTCCGTTATCTCATGGCTATGGAGGTCACCACAATTACGGGCTCGGACATAGGTCATATTTCGGATTGTGAAGAGCAAGAATGCAAAGGATTCCCGGATTATCGAAACAAACTGAATTGATCATTAACATTTTTTTTTTATAATTTTTAAAATGTGATTTCTTAATTGCAATAAAGCAAATGTCAAAACAATAAAGACGATAAAGACAGAATTACTAAGATTGATAATTTTTAATTTTGTTACTATAGCATAAACAGTGTACATAGCAACAATTTTCGTATCAGCACAGGTACTTTGTTAAAAGGTGGTCCTACTAAAATGGTATACTGCCTCCGCCACCGAGGTCGCTATGAAGGCCGAATCTGTGGGAGGTGCCTTAGCTGGCACCTGCTCAAACGGCATAATAATTTAAACAATAGATGCTAAGCTTAGATACCTGCTTAAGCATCTGGTCCTAGTTAAATCTCAATTCACCCATAGTCAGAATGACCAGGCTTTATAACAATTTAACTAGACGTTGTGATTAAGACATCTTTGCCAATAACTAACAGTGTTTCAAGAACAAAATATTGAATCTATATGAATCCAAGTTGAAGTAAATTTTATGAGAAAAAGAAAGTTTATCTCATATTTAATTTTTTGTTTTATTGATAAAGAAGAATTGTTTTTATGTTCATTATTACCTAGTAATTTCTTACAAATTACCTTCCTATTTTTTGTTTTTTAATTTTGTAATTTTCATATTATTTCCGGTGCAATACTTAAGTTAGCTGTGATTACCTTTAATTAAGTGAGCGCTAAGCATGTTTTTACTTTATTGTTATTAATCTTAAGTTTTTGGTGTGTCACCCTAATAAATAAATAAAATAAAATAAATTCTTAATGCCTACTATGCGCTATGTCTAAATATATGTAAGCAAGCAACATAATTCTCCTATTTCTATTAAATTGTCGGAGGAGGCCGACTAATTTTTTTTTTATACCACTAAAGTGGCACACAAGCATACGGCCCACCTGATGTAAAGCAGTCACCGCAGCCTATAGCCGCTAGCATTACTGTTGTTGACGAGTACTCACTGTGCTAGAAGCATTACTACTAGCCCAGCGTATCTTCCTGGAGCACTGGCAACCTTACTCATCGCAGAAACACAACACTACATCAAAGTATTTCACTGCGGTCTTCTGTAAGTCGGAGGTACATTTCCCAATCGGGCCGCTCCAATATTAATGGGAAAACCTACGGGAGATCTGAATTTGCCCTACCTTTCTTTTTCAGCTCATAGTGTTATTAAACACTATACTTAAGTTTTTTATAAACTCATTGGTTCAGGCCGGGATTTAAACCTGAGCCCATCAGATGACAGGCTATTGCTTCAACCACAAGGCCACCACGGCTTCGAAAGTATCTTAGTGTTATGTGAAATATCTAATTCAGCGATTATAAGATATTAAGAAAACACATTAAGACAATAAGTGAAGCCTCTCTTAGCAGTCTTATAATCACCACTTACCGAACTTCAAACCGCGTAGTTAGCATATCCCACAGCACTGCTATTGCAAATACTCAGAGAGAATTCACTGCTATTTCCACCATTCCATAGATGTAAAGAATCGATCGAGACGTGCGATGCTTTGTGTAAACAATGGTTTGTGTGCGATGGTTTGGGCAAACCATATTTTTTAAACTTACATACGTATTTGCAATGTATTTGGAATCAATAATCAGTTGAGTGATTGTTTTTCCAGAATAGAACTACTGTGATGCAGTAATTCCCTGCAGACAATAAATCTATGTTAGTAAATTATTGTTTTTTACAATATACTGCTTAAAGGTGGAAAGAACATCGAATAATAATTGTGCGCATTACATGCTTAATAATTATACAAATTAGAAATATTTTAATCCAGTTCTTGCAAATGAAAAAATACCAGATTAAAAGTTTTATTGTACGCTCGATAAACAAGCCATACTCACTTTTATATCTTACTGCTAAAAGTCGATATTTCAGTCTAAGCCCGTAGTGGCAAGATCTCTTACAAGTGAAGCAATCGTTTTTATATTATGTTAGATAAAGCAATTTATGCTACCCAATAATGTTTAGCACCACTTAGCATAAATAAATCCCAAAGTAACAAAAAATGTTATTACATTTTCTTATATATTACATGCCATAAATCACTAAGCGACATATAAAACCAGTCTCAATTATTAGGACTGGGCCACTTGAACTGCTTAAAGATTTATCTAACATGTTTCCTGATTGACTGGTTTTGATATCAAATGGCAAGTTAAAATTTATTACTGGCAAAGTATTATAATAAAAGTACTTTTTTATTGATTAGATTCGGTGTTAGTATCATAAAAAGTGCAAAAATAAATACCCACATTTATAAAAGCTCAATATGAAGCTTTTTTTTCAATTGTTCAACAGCTGACGATTACAGTTAATCTAATTATGTTTTTGATGTAAAGCTCGTGGTGTGATTAATCTCTCTTTTAGTAAAAAAAAACAAGAGACGACTGCAAGTAAAGAAATAAATGTCAATTTGTACTTTCTATCTACCCCAAAGATTAGAACAAATCATTAATGCGAGCCTAGATTTGAACCTGGAGAAATTTGTTTGGGAGTTAACCACTGAACTACATGGTCCACCACGGCTTTCAGTGTATGCAGAGTGAGGATAAATAATTTTGCGTGAATATTGCCTTGAAGTTCAAATGTGGGGCAAAGCATAATGATACAGATCTGGTTTAGCGTATATTTTACTTCATCTACATAGGTAGGAATAACTAAGTAAGCTTGACTTAACCGTAAGGTTAAGTACATGAACAGTACACAGTACATGAACTATGACCTAATCAGATGAAGATCACTTTTCTAGATTCTTATTTTGTAGGTACAATATCTTAAATTATACGTATTCATTCAACTGATGTCGGTCGCAAAAGTGCGAAACTAAAATGGGGCTGGGCGGGTCACGTAAGCCGTATGCATTCGGACAGATGGGCCGAGGCAGACCCAGAAGATGGTCGTCTGACCACCTGGATGCCATGCGAAGGGATTGGGTTCATATTGCTGGGGATAGGGAGGCAAAAGGGAATTGAAAAAAAAAGTGGAGACGTTTGAGAATTAATGTTTGGGATTCTTATCTACTTAGAACAAAAGAATGCAGTACTATGGGAATAACCATTTGCCCAGCAGTATGGGCTAATTTAAAAAAAAAATGCTTTCATAGTTACGAAATGGATTAGATAATTTGCTTAGGAAGTGTGGTTTAGGTGTAAACCTAAAATACTAGGTGTAAACCTAAACCACTGCCCGAATGCATACGGCTTACGCGACCTGCCCAATCCTATTTTAATTTTGCACTTTTGCAACCGACATCAGTGAAATAATGAAAGCAAATAAATACGTAAAGTTTAAGATAATGTACCTACAGAATAAGAATCTAGCAAAGTAATCTTCATTTGATTATGCCATAGTTCATGTACTGTGTAACTTTATAGAATTACTTGGAAACGCATAGCTATACTTACGAACTCTTGTTCGTAGACTAATCAGAACATTTTGCTAAGTACAATTCTCTAGGAGCAGAACTTACTGTTGTTTCCAGCCTTGAATCTAAAAATGAAATTCGGTGCATGTTTATCGCACTTTAAAATTATTGCTAATTTATATTAGCAATTATCTAGTTGAGGTCGTTGAGTACAACGAAAGAACGGGATATTTTACGCGACCCAAATGAAGTGCAAAGAAATAAGAATGAAAAAATCAACAACAGGGTGGCCAACGCGTTAGTGATACCCCTGGTATTGCTAGCGACTACAGGCTACAGTGACTGCTTACATTCAGGTGGACAGTATGCATGTGTGCCGCCTAAGTGGAATATAAAAAAGGCTATCATATTGACAGAACTCCATTTTAGGGTACTGGATGTTGTCACTTGAGATACTTAATGTAGTTGATTGAATGAAAACCTGTCACATCCTGGACAAGTGCATTCAATGAATAACGAAGAGTAGAATCCAATAAATATTTTTAATTTAGTATCCAAAAGAACACAAGAAACAAAACGGTAACCTTCACGTGAAATTAATAGCCAGTACGATGCGCTTTCGTGCAAACGAACTTGTACCAAGCTCCATTTCTTTACATTACATACGGCCTTGCTCTTCCGGATTCGTTCGGCGTCATTACTTATTCCTGACGTGTGTTTAAAGATCACCGAGTGACCGCGCCGCCACGCCCTCGCATTGCCCTCTTCATATATAAGCACACGGCGAGCTTCCAAGGTATCATTCAACGACAAACCCTCATCTAACACAATGGCAGCTAAGGTGAATTATCTCATCTTACTATCGATATTATATCGTCCATGAAGTGTTTGTGATAATATGTGTTGGTAGTTTATCGTGTTAGATTTGAATCATAACGCAGTTCAGCTTGTTATAAATCAATATTGTTTATTTTATATCATTTGGTATAATGCCAAGATATTCCATAAGAGTCCCTAATTGTAACTTAAAGATATCATATTATTCAACAATTAAAACAAAAGGCAATCGCTTTGAGTGCGCGTTGTAACAATGGTGTTCTTTTTCCAGTTTTTGGTAGTGCTCGTCGCGATGGTGGCCGCAGCCCATGGCTCGGTGGTGCCAGTGGCGCGAGTAGACAACGACTACACCAGCTTCGCGTACGACGTGGCGGACCCCAACACCGGTGACTACAAGAGCCAGGTTGAGACCCGCGTGGGAGGCACCGTGCAGGGCCAGTACTCCCTGCTGGAGTCTGACGGAACCAAGCGTACCGTCGACTACACCGCCGATGACGTCAACGGCTTCAACGCTGTGGTCCGCAAGGACCCCGCTTACGTTGCCACCGCACCCGCCGTCGTTGCAGCCGCACCCGCCGTGGTTGCCGCCCGCACTATCGCCGCTCCCACCGTGGTCGCCTCCGCTCCCGCTGTGGTCGCCGCCCGCACCGTCGCTGCTCCTGCTGTGTACGCTGCCGCTTCCCCTGTGGTTGCGCGCGCCTATGCTCCCTCTGTCTACGCTAGCTCTCCCTACGTCACTGCTCACTCTGTGTACGCCGCTGCTCCCTCCGTGTACGCCTCAGCTCCCACTGTCTATGCTGCGTCCGCCCCCGCAGTGTACGCCCGCACCGTGGCTGCCCCCGCGGTAGTGCCTTCCGCCTACTACGCTAGATCTCCTCTGTCGTATGCCGCTTACTCTGCCCCCGTCTCTTACTGGTAATTTTCTAAGTCCCCTAAGACTAGTAATTAGCGATAGACCACGAGGTGTTCAAAACATGTAAATATTGTTTGTAGTCTGTGCATAAGTACATGTATTCGAAATAATACGAAATATTACATCATTCATCACTTTTCCTTTGAAATCACCTATCACAACCCTTTATGATAATTTGTTTATTTATTTGAGGTAATTTGGGTATTGGAAAATGACGAAGTATAGGAGTTGACTCCTGAAAAATGTAACTTGTTTCAAATTGTGTATACAAAATTTTATGATTTTATGAACGAAATGATTTCCTTTTTATCAATAGCATTTTTTGGAAAATTATAAAATTTCGAATCTATAAATAAAATTCACTCGTCGATGTGCCTGCAATTCCGGATTTATTTTTGAAAGCTTTCTGTAAAGGGTACTTTGGGCTAAGTACCAAGACAAGAGGGCCACCATTTAAATATAATTAAAAGAAAACGGCTTTAAGATAATATAAGAATTAATTGTTTCACCATTTAATTTATATTTTTAAAGCTTTTATTGTATCGGCCAAATTGATTTGTTTCTTTGAAAGTTACTTCCTATTGTTCATGCACATAAATTCTAAAGGGAATTAACCGCATTCATGCCATAAGGTTCTTAATCGGTACGTACGACCATGAATGTAGACTTGTTATTGCCATAACTGTTGGTGTTATGACTGTGATAGATATAGAGTCCGGACGTTAGCATGTATTTAAAAAAAACAGTACATATAATTATGTATATATCATTTGTCAAGTTTCCATAAAGCTCTGCTTCAAACTATGATACCAGATAGCGCCGCGCTGTGGTAATGACTGAACATATGTTTTTACAAATTCTATGTAAATCTATCTCTTTTACATAACTGGTGAGGGGGTGAGGTTATTACTATGTCGGGATTCTGTTATAATGGTGAATGTCATAAATATAGTGGAGTCACATAATTTGTAGCATCCTGTTCATTACGAAATTACAAGGACGATGACAATCCCAAACCGTTTAGACTGATTCCTTACGGTTTGCTTATAGGTGTGGTGTGCATTTAAATGTTGCCAAATAAGAAACAATGAATTGTAAATATACTTAGCCCCAGCCTACGAACAAAACGCGTATGGACCATAATAATACAGACAGAGGACTGATACGGAATGATAATTATTGTAACTTATGAATTTCAACGCGATATATTATACAGCCATACATATATTATGTTTGTTTACACAGACCAATTTGTCAATTTTAATTGCTTATGTTTTATTTATTTAATTTTTTACTTTAAAATTTAATAACATAATTGCACCCCGACGTTTCACCAGCGAATACACTTTCGACGAGAATGAATTTCGTGTGCTTATGATAGGCACGGTTTAGAAAACACCTATGCAAATATTTATGCTTCTAGACCCAGTGGCTTGGCTGTGCTTGTGTGTCAATCAGTGCAGTGTAGAGTTCTTAACAAGCATGCTATGCATACACGCAGATGTCAAACGTCAGTAATTATCGCGCGACAGATTATAACCTGATTATAACGTTATCTATACTTATAATAAAACTGTGACAGGTCCAATTCTGTACATTGAAGATATTTTGAAAATTTCTTTTGGTGGGCTCTCTGTAGTCGATACTGAACCCAAAACTGTTATTTTTTTCATTTTTGTCTGTCTGTCTGTATCTTGGCCGCGCATCACGCCAAAACTGCTGAATGGATTCAAATGAAACTTGGCACAATTTGAGTTCATACTACGAGGTAACATATAGGATACTTTTTATCCCGAAATTCAGCACGGTTCCCTTGAGAAAGGGGATAAAAGTAAAAATGTGTACTTGGCTGTAACTCCGAAACGGTTCGACTGATTGGAACGAGACTTCCACTGGCATATAGCTGATATTACTGGGCGTAATTGTTATGTTGGAAAGTAATTAGGGCTCCGCGCAGCTAATAAAAAACCCATTAAATTTAGATCAAAATCCGAACGACAAGATTGATTGGAACAGGGCTTTCTCAAACAGGTGACGCTATGATTCATAACTAAGGCTAAATTTGTTTTGAAAAAAAAAATGGGGTTCCGCGCAACATTTAAAACCCATGAAATTGTATACAAAACCTTACCGGTTGAACTTTCACTGGTAGATAGCTGATGCTAAAAGGCGTAACACAGGCTACTTTTATGTTGGAAATAATTAGGGTTCCGCCAAACAAAAACGGAACATTCCCTGGCAGATAAAGGTTTTTTTTATACTAGGTACTAAAGTGGCACACAAGCATACGGTCCACCTGATGGTAAGCAGTCACCGTAGCTTATAGCCGCTAACAATACCAGTGATATCACTATTGCCTTGCTAACTATGCTATTGATGAGAACTAACTATGCTAGCAATTATACTAGCACAGCATGTCCCCGTGGAGTAACTGACTACTTAAAAATTTAAATTTAAACATAAACGGTATGCAAACATAATATACTAATTAAAGTATGAATATAAACAGAGTTCAATATGGTAGTTTCACTTTTTATTTATAAAAATATAAATATATTATTTACATTGCGTAGAGCACCATGGATGAAACACGGTCCTAATCTTTCCCTCTTTACCAGTAGTTGACAGGGGCAGCAGCGTAGGCCAAAGGTGAGGCTACGTAGGGAGATGTGATGTAGGGAGAGGCAACGTAGGGAGAGGAAACGTAGGGAGAGGCGACGTAGGGGGAGCTAGCGTAGACAGAGGGAGCATAGGCGCGTGCAACCACGGGGGAAGTGGCAGCGTACACAGCAGGAGCAGCGACGGTGCGGGTGGCGACCACAGCGGGAGCGGAGGCGACCACAGCGGGAGCGGCGATAGTGCGAGCAGCAACCACGGCGGGTGCGGCTGCGACGACGGCGGGAGCGGCGGCAACGAAAGCGGGGTCCTTGCGGACGACAGCGTTGAAGCCGTTGACGTCATCGGCGGTGTAGTCGACGGTACGCTTGGTTCCGTCAGACTCCAGCAGGGAGTACTGGCCCTGCACGGTGCCTCCCACGCGGGTCTCAACCTGGCTCTTGTAGTCACCGGTGTTGGGGTCCGCCACGTCGTACGCGAAGCTGGTGTAGTCGTTGTCTACTCGCGCCACTGGCACCACCGAGCCATGGGCTGCGGCCACCATCGCGACGAGCACTACAACGAACTGAAAAAATAAAAGTTGCTAATTTTTGTGAACGTAATGAAAACCTGAATGCTCATTTTCCGTGAACACCTAGGCTCTCAATTATAATAACAGCTAATGTACTGACATCACAAATTACAGTTAAAATATTATTTTGAGACTACCAAAGTCATTTACCACCAGCAACTCAGCTACCACAAAATATGGTTTTGATATTTGTTTGGTTATGATACTTCAATCTATCTCAGCGACAAGAAAGTTAAATCTGCGATCGTTACCTTGGCTGCCATTTCTGATCTTGTAGTAATACACTCAACGAATGAATGCTCAGTACAGGCGTGCCCGAGCTTATATACTGAGCCATCGTCCACCTATTTAGGAACATTGTGACGAAGCGGTCACTAGACGATCTTGGAAATAGGCCGGGTCGCTACGCTATCGGAATGAGTTCGCATAATACTGAATACTAAACTTACACGTGGTTTAAAGAAATGCATGAAAAATTGTGTTTATATTAGAAAAAAAAACATCTTTAAGGAACACATAGTATTGCATCGAGCAAGGAATCGCCGTGGTAATTCTGTTGTGCGAAACCATTAAACTAAAAGTATTGCTATCCCTTTCCCATGTGTCGGGTTAAATAAGGATGGCAATACTTTAAGTCCTGCCAAATTAGTTTAGTTTAATTATTTAGCACTACAGGATTAGCACCAATTCATGGAAAAAAAGTCTTTCAAAATCGGCGCATTTGGACGGATGTCTCTGAAGTTACTTAGGAACATACTCTGAAAAACCGTCGTATTCGTAATTATTAAGATTTTTGAGCTTTATGTTACTTATATGAAGACGCATAAATTCGTAACTTTTACTGTTAGTACAGCGATTACTCTCAACATGGGGCTTGTAACGCCTGTCTCATAAATATTCCTGGTGTTAACTTACAACCATCTAAAGACTATGGTATTTACTCAATATCGGAAATAGACTATATTTTCTATTTCTTGTTATTTACAAATATAAATGTATTGATAGGCCTGAAGAATGTCGATAGTAATTAAATTTCATATAGATAATGTAAGTCTAGTTAACTAATCTACATAACTAGTTTTATTTGAAGTATCCTTGCCAAAAATGCACGACATAATTGTGTGCGATTTAACGCTAAGTTATTGATATACATATAATTATATTCGTAATTGACATCAGTTCCTACTCGCATTTCTATAAGATTTTAATTCACGCAATTTAATCCTTGTTCCGCGTTAATTTCCTCGTTAGAATTACCCATTGAATAGTAATGGTTTTAAATAACATGTTCTTTTGAATTGTACCAATACAGGCTATCGTACTTCTAACTTAATTGTCAATCCTGCTACACTCAAACATTTCATAGATATTTGCGTACATACTTTTTAAAATTAACTCGTCAGTGGCAGCATTTTGTTTTCATACAAATATTTCTTATCAACTTGTCTAATCGTTTGTCATGGTATGGGCATGTAATGTGGAGGAATATAACGTGAGGAATATAACGAGATAACGTGGTAAGAAAGGTTTTATGTATGAATGTGGATGGGTACAGGGATTGAGGTAGACCTAACAAAAGATGGATGGACTGTGTGAAAGATGACATGGCCAGAAAGGAAGTGAATACAGATGTGACGGCTGATAGAGAAGTATGGAAGAGAAATACATATTGCGCCGACCCCAAATAATGTGGGATAAGGGCAGGAGAATGATGATGATTTCTTATCAACTTGCAACAACGATATGCAACGTGCAAATGTTACAACAGCTTGTACAATTTTTACGTTGAAGATAAGTGGGTATAATAGAAGAGGTATTCGAATAAGGAGATGGGAAACGACCGAAATAAACCAAGTATTATGGCCAAAAAATGTGTATGGTGCAATAGCTCCGCCCGCTGCAGAACTCCTAAAGATAACAGACAGATTTGATTTGTAAAATGACTACGTAAGTTTTGTTGTCGGCCCATATGATGGTAAGCAGTCACCGTCGCCTATAGCCGCTAGCAATACCAGAGGTATCACTAACGAGTTGCCAACCCTGCTGATGAGCGTTACTTTTAGCACAGCGTATCCTAGTGGAGCACTGGCAACCTTACTTACCGCAGAAATACAACACAATCAAAGAAGTGTTTTTTGACTGCGGTCTTTTGTAAGTTGGAGGTACAGTCCTCAGTCGGGCGGCTCCAACTCTCCCTTCCTCTCTTTTAATGTCTGTTCATAATTCACACTCACTTCATTTGTCTAGTGATTGTGGTGTTTTGATGTCACTCGTGTTTGAGAATATAAAACCATAATCTCACTGCATATTCAGAAGTGATTCTGCATGTGAGCTTTTCAGAGCTGCACGGTTGGAATGTTTATATGTGTGCAAATTCGCATCGTATCTATTCCATATACTTCGAGTATAGTAACCCCGTAATAATTTTCCTACCGTATTTTTTTATGTAATATGGGCT
Organism: Falcaria lacertinaria; assembly: GCA_951449985.1. Lineage (NCBI taxonomy): Eukaryota > Metazoa > Arthropoda > Insecta > Lepidoptera > Drepanidae > Falcaria > Falcaria lacertinaria. The sequence goes on from OX602110.1 coordinate 10,332,332, forward strand.
AATGCATAGTAGAGATATCACACATGTTGCATATTACAGTGATTATTGGAATATTCTGTCGGATGAATAGATGAGTATCCCAGTGACATTACAATTAAAAATAATAAAAAAAAATGTTTTTTATGAAAACTAATTTACATCGATATTCATCATATCGATATTGTTAAACAGTTTTGATAAGTACCGAGTGAAACATATCGATATATCGATAATTTTTTCCGAAGCCATCTCGCTAAATATCCAGAATAATACAACTTGTACATGTAAAGATTTAGTAAAATAACTATTATTGCAAATTGTGTTGAATTATTTTATTTACTGGCAATCATAGTGAAAAGTAGAGTGTAAAATACCCCACTTGAACCCATTATATCTCGGTTTCTCGTTAACTCCCTCGGTAAAGCTCTGGAGTAAAAGAACCTCGTAATGGGTTATTTCAGCCCCTTGTATAAATACTCTATTATTAAAAACACAAATATTAAATAACCTAAGATGTCATAATAAATCCATATTTTTATATAAAAGCCATATATTTTTTCAGGCCGTTTACAAAATAAATGTGGGACTATTCTTAGGCTCGTCGGCATTTACGTAGCTACTAGTTTTAAACAATTATTCTAAACTACCCTGAATATGTAACCACGACGACCTTTCTGTATATTATTTACAATGAATTAGTAAGGGCTTGCAAGAATTCTCAAGCATCTTATTCCGTTTCATTCCTAAAATACCAAACACGCGTATTGCACAAAAAAGTAACTAAAATGGGATAACTTAATTCATAGGAAAACTAAAAGAAAAATGAAGTTAAAATGGTAGTTTCACTTTTTATTTATAAAAATATAAATACATTATTTACACTGAGCACCATGGATGGACGCGCCCAGTTCTTTCCCTCTTTACCAGTAGTTGACGGGAGAAGCAGAGTAGGCCAAGGGAGAGGCTGCGTATGGAGAGGCTAGGTAGGGAGAGGCGATGTATGGAGAGGCTACGTAGGGAGAAGCGACGTAGGGCGAGCTAGCGTAGACAGAGGGAGCGTAGGCGCGTGCAACCACGGGGGAAGCGGCAGCGTACACAGCAGGAGCAGCGACGGTGCGGGCGGCGACCACAGCGGGAGCGGAGGTGACCACGGCGGGAGCGGCGATAGTGCGGGCGGCAACCACGGCGGGTGCGGCTGCGACGACGGCGGGAGCGGTGGCAACGAAAGCGGGGTCCTTGCGGACCACAGCGTTGAAGCCGTTGACGTCATCGGCGGTGTAGTCAACGGTACGCTTGGTTCCGTCAGACTCCAACAGGGAGTACTGGCCCTGCACGGTGCCTCCCACGCGGGTCTCCACCTGGCCCTTGTAGTCGCCGGTATTGGGGTCCGCCACGTTGTACGCGAAGCTGGTGTAGTCGTTGTCTACTTGAGCCACTGGCACCACCGAGCCATGGGCTGCGGCCACCATCGCGACGAGAACTACAACGAACTGGAAAAATAAAAAATATTAATAATTACCTACAGAAAGAAAACGCAGAATGTTCGTTTGCACTGGAAATCCCGCCTCTGAATTTTAATAAGAGCATATTTTTTTTAAATCTTTTTAATCCTGTGAGACCACTAGAGGGATTATTTACCACAAGAAAAGTAGAAAATACACTTTAGATGTTTATCTGTAACTATCTTCGCGACAAGAGAGTAAAATCTGCGATCGTTACCTTGGCTGCCATTTCTGATCTTGTAGTAATACACTCAACGAATGAATGCTCAGTACAGGCGTGCCCGAGCTTATATACCGAGCCATCGTCCACCCATGTAGGAACATTGTGACGTAGCGGTCACTAGACGATCTTGAAAATAGGCCGGATTGCTCCGCTATCGCAATGAGTTTTTATAAATTAGTGTTATACATTTTCATTAACATTTCTGGCGATGGTATTTAGTGTCAATTAGATATCCCCGTCTTCAATCATCAGAATTAATAGAATTATGTACTGAGTGAGTGAGAAATACCATCTTAGTTAAAAATAGAAATAATTCCTTCGAAGAGAATAAACCTTAAAATTATATGAACTTGACAAGTTCCTGAAGTAGTAAATTTCACCTAGGGAATATAATGTAGAATGTTCCTACAATTAGCTAGTCATTAATTATTTCGATAAATTTGAATAACAATGAATCTATGGTATCGAACCTTTTTTATAACGTTAAGCAATAATTTTTCATGTATACAATCTTCATGAAAATTCAATTATAGTTCCAGCCTTAAGGTCAATGTCAAGTCAATGCGCAATGTGTGAACAATTTAATGTAACACAATAATATTGACGCTTAATCTGATAATTGATATAGTAACTTCTCGGGTTTCTATTGGGTATTACGAAGCTTTCTTCCGCCAAGCCTTGATATTGAATGATAATGGTGTCGATTCAGTGGAATAAAATCACTAAACCAAACTAATTTGCCAGGATTAAAAGTATTATCTTTATTTAACCCCACACATAAGAATGAAATAGCAGGATTGTTTGTTCTGTCAAATGAGTTTACTTAAGAACAGAATCGACCGCAATACCTACGCTACGCTACACGTCTAATAATATGGGTTGCAGGTTGCTATGCTTTTCTCTGGAACGAATTGTATTTCAATCATTTAATTTATCTTGTTACCAAACAGGACTTGCTATATTCTATTTTCTTTAGATTTATTACTTTTTTTTATTACTTTTAACATTCTGAGCGTGTTTCAGCCTAGGTATCTTTATCACCATCAATATGTATATTTTTATCAGTGCTAGCACGTGCTTTCTACTGTTTTTAAGGAACGATCATTAGTTTCACCAAGTTGTGGAGATGATGATTTCTCCGAACAAACAAGTTATGTTAGGGAACAGATAGAATAAATAGATTTTTTGGTGGTACAACAAGTTCAAACGCACATCACTGGGACCGCTGGAAATAAAATCAAAATATTTTTTCAGGGACGATAAAAAAATAAATTTTCTTAGATAGTTTAACTTTTTTATACAGCTGAATCACAAGACCAGTAAGTTACACGGACATAGATACACTTACATAGTACACGGAGAAGCATCATCAGTCCATCCAACAAATACAGTTCCACCCTGACCCTTTAACCGTAAATTAGCGCGTGCCACTGCACAGTGCCGTCACATCAAGGCCACAGCTAAATTTTCTTTGCCCAGTAATTTCACTAGTTATAGTGCCCTTTAACCGGAACATGATACTGCATACAGCCTAACTCTATGACGTCAGAATTTCAAATAGTGACGTGTTACCCACATTTATACTGCTTCATGTAAGAGACCTGGTAAAATGTAATTTTATCGTATACGGAAGGTGACATAAATTATTCAAATGCTACTTATACTATTAAATTAAAATATTAGGCATTAGGTAATTACTCGCGTAAAGTTTAATTACCTACCTGTTTCTTATGCCTTCAAATTTAATTGGGTGGTAATCTTGACTTTAGGGGAAATGTCACTAGATAGTGATCGCTTTGTGTTTGACATTAAATAGGAGTAGGTAAATCAAATGAATGTAATGGCAGCAACTAATTTGAATACAATATGCGATATTACCTAACAAGTCGTTGTAAAGCTTAAGTTTATTATGACAAATTAATCCCCCCGTTTTTTTTTAATTCGATTTAAAAATCAGGTCGGGTTCTGAAGTTTTTGTACCCGTTTGTGTTTTGTCATACTCAAACATATTTTTAAGTACATATCTGTAGTACGCCTGTGGTCATAGCAATACTCAGGTATTTTAGACAATCTTAACGATTACAAAGTCAGGACGTCATATAATAGTCGGGGAGCCCACGATGCTAAATGGGGATTCACTCGAGCGTCATGGGGACCTATTTTTGAAGGTTAGATAGTAGGTAGAAAATAAGGTTATATGATGTATTCCCCCCTAAGCCGGTGGGGAGACCACGTCTGCAAGTTTTAAAAAAATGTAGAAGAGACAGCCACATGGACATACTCGAGCGCGTCAGATTTTCAGAGGGGGTGTTAAGCGAACCCGACAAAAGCTACTATTCGAAAGACTGACGATTCGGACGTGACGCAAGCTCGTGATGAATTTTTGAAAATACAATATGCAAAAAAAACAAAAAAGCGATTTTGAAAACTCGAGCGCGTCAGATTTTTTTACAGATGGTTCAGCTTGATGTCCGAGTCATGCTGACACTATAATCTGACGGTAATAGAGAGGATATTTCTTAAACTGATGGTTTGAAAACTAAAAAAAAGGTGCCCTAGACGCGCGAACCTATATGGAGAGCTCATATATGGCGGAGGTACTCATCATGGTGCAGGGTACCCCCCTTATGTTAATCTGACGCGCTCGTGTAAATCCCAAAATCCCCGCTTCGGCTCCCCTACTATAAGTTACGTACTGACAAAATTTCAAGTCTCAAACCCAATTATATTATAAAAATATACACCATAGATTTAGAATGGCAATAAATCTAGGTCTGTGGTATACACATAAATGTGTGTTGATATGTCGGTCAGTCAGCTTCTTTTTTATATATACAGATATAGTCTACAGTACCAAAAATAATTGTAAAAGCAAGTATATTGTCTTATCTACTCTGGGGTAAAAGGAAGTGTTTATCATCTAATATCTAGTAAATAATCCTGGCTAAAGTTTACAAACTAGAAAAAAATACATGAATGTATATCATCGAATGACGACCTTCTTGGTTGGTGCTGACTGATCCTTGGTGCTGTATCACGTTATCCACAGGCCTAATTTTAAACGGTATCGAAACTTAGTGTTAGGCTGCTTATCATAGCCAATACTACCTTACATTACCGATTTTTTACGATGTAGGTTAGCATCACTAAATAGTAGTTTCATAACCTTGTTACAGTCATCTCGGTCGCTTTTGAAACAAAAAATGCATTGTCCGAAGCAATTAGGACAAATATATTCTAGGTCCGTGCCACTTGCAGCCTTTCTTTCTTGAAGTAGTTCTTTGCGTAAAACTCCATGCATAGAATTCTTAAGTTAATATTTTGAAATATGCAGATACGGAAGGTAACAGAATTGTCGCTACATTCGCTAGTGGTTTATTTGTTATTCTGTCCTCATTCCAAGGTTGTTCCTAAACTAGCTTATTAGGCCACATTTTTACGAACTAATTGATTTAGCAATTCATTGAAAATTCCATGTAGAGTACATTTTACCACGGAATAATGCTCATTACTCCAGTGCTGACAGAAATGGACGCAGGGAGCCCAAATTACATACCTACCAACCCCGCTACTATATGTATGGTATAAAATATAGATGTGATTACAGACATGAAAATCAATGTAGATCGCTATTAAAATAAAATTGCGATATAGGAATCTATAAAAAGACATGGACGTAATTAAATGCGCGAAAAAAAGAGCCGTGGTGGCTTTGTGGCTTGAAGCGTTGCCTGCTAATCTTGCGACGCATGTCCGAATCCCACCGGTCTGTACCAATGAGGTTTTCGGGCTTAAGTACAGTAATTAGTCACACTACGGGCTTTACGGTAAAGTAAAATATCGTGAGAAAACCTGCATACGTCTAAGAAGAAATTCAAGGATGTATGTAGTGCCTAAAGGACGGCAACGGACTCACGGTCTGTCACGTTGGATGGAAAGTGGAAGTACCTTTTCGGGGATCGTTCAAAATCAAAATCATTTATTCAGTTTAAGCCCTTATAAGGCACTTATTAATGTCTACTTTCCCTCCGGGAAGGCGTGAAGATATATAATACTTATTATAGTTAAATGCGAATTTGAGTACATACATAAACAAGTATCTTATAAAATTATAATGTGAATTAAGATTATTACTAGGAATAATGGTGAAGGGAAATCCAAAAATAAAACAACCATAATATATTATTTTAGCAACATTTTTTTATTAATTTAAGAATTCCACAATGGAACAAATTTTCTTCAATGTAATAATAACTAGACCTAATTCAGATTGTAGGTATGTGTTCAGGGATTTAGGTAACTGTTTCATGTAGGTATATAATATTGTTTTACAATTTACTGCACATACCATGGACAAATATATTAATATACCTGTATTACGAATTAGTTATTTGAACGTCGATTACCACGGTAACCGCCTGTTATTAAATGAGAGATAAGTTAAGCGCATTAGATCTTCATTGCTATATTTTTCCAGCAGGCGCTTTCAACTCATTTTATTATGATTATCGTGATAATCGCGTAGACTAAGAAATAGTTTTTACACTGATCATACATTAATTTAGGACTAAAAATCGTATTGGTATGGCTATAGATACTCTTTTGGTATGCTTGTCGGCTAGGTACAGAGTAGCAGTATTTTTATAGGTACTGTAGGTAGTTTTGAAAAGCCTTACTCATTCATTTTCATAGTCACCACATTTTAGATCCTAAATTAAGTATCTGGTTTAAAAGCTTGTCCCTGGAGATATTGTTCGTGCTATTATACAGAATCGCTACAGATTCGTTCAAACCTTTGATTTGAGTCTATATTTTGATCAAAAGACGGCGCTACTGGAGCGGCATAGATCGCTTTGTCAATTTTTTTAACTTCAAATATTGTTTATCTGTATTATTGTAAGAATAGATTATATTATTATTACTTGAAAATACTTAGTTTTATTTCGTGGATTTGTCTCGGTACTTAGCTAACACACGATTGTACATAATATAACCTATTTTTATATATTTATATGACGATCATCCTTATCTATGGTTTTATGCCAAAGTTAACAGAATTCTTGATGTTTCAAATATTGTAATTTAATTGGTACAAACCTACGTTATAAACTAGGTTACTTTTCCAGGTTTTCTGTGACAAAATCATATTCGCCTGTCAAAAATGGTAGCTGACGGATCATTGACGGTGTATCGAAGTCATGGACAAAAAAATCCCTGAACAATATCTCCAGCGGGAACAGCAATAGGTACATTATCCCAAAGCAAACATAACATCCATCTACTACGTTTACCACAAACTAACAAAATACGCCAAAACTGTTACCACACTAAAATTTTGCTAGTACAAGTTAAAAATAATATTATCGTTACATCGAACGCGTAAATTAATTCACTAATTTCTGTACGAGTCGCGTGCACACCACATTGGGCTAAATAATTCGTACGATTGTCATTTTACACGACAGACAGAAACACGCGGCCTCAAACACAAATTAGCGTTGTGGTCTAACCATAATCCAACGATACTTCACGATACCCAGTGCCGGCTACACCAGCTTGTCACATGCCAATATTTCATTTGTACATTATGTATAGATTCTATGTACACTCAACCCGCACCGTCCATCCTTCCCATTTCCTACCTTTACACCTATAATATAGTACAAAAAATGAAGTCAACTAATAAAATATCTAATGTAAAATCACAAGTAGTGCTATACTTATTGTTAAAGAATTATATATTCTTCCATATATATAAAAAAGTCGCTTAAAAAAATCACAGACAATCACTTTTCCCTTTACAGACATAGACCACCAAATCGACTCTTTTTTTTTTCATTTAAGCATTACTTCGCTACGTACAAAACCCTACTTACAAGTTTTACAACCGTCAAGGTTGACGTTAAGTCACCGTTTATAAATCATTCTATTTATGACCACTTACATAGATGTCCACCTTTATTGTATACCCTCACGTCCACTTGAAAACCAACTGAAAATAATTATATTATATATATATATATATATACAATATATATAAAACCCCTCAGAATCACCCTCCCAACTGCGGGCTGCGTACCTACCATTCGTATCATTCGGGTTTGTACTTTAAAATAGCCTACATTAAAATTAGTAATCCTCTAACTGATGCTCCAAAAAATACAATTTTGGCAACACTCACATAAAACAAACATGCTGTTTCCATTTTCGTCTCTTTAATTAATTTGTACTCGCAGTAACTCTAAGACTTCAGAAATTTGTACTTTTGTTCTTGTAAGACAGAGTGCTCGTTGTTTTTTTTTTTAAGATTTTAAGTAATTTTTCTAGATTATTTTACTTACACAAAAATTACATCGAGAACATAGAGAAGTGACATCGAGAATTATTACGCGAACTTAACGAGATGAAAAGATTAAAATATAATTATTCATTTAATAGTGACGCATGTTATTATTTACAGTCATGATGATGACTATGTCACGTGACAGTGGCGGATGGCAAGTAGCAGCAATAACGCCGTTCGCCTTTGAAAAAAAATAAGAGAATCTTTTGTCCAAATTGTAAACATCAATTATTTTCGAGAGCTTTAAAGAGCCAGTTATAAGATAAGTGAAAACGTAGTTTTATTTAAATACATCAAATGACTATCTCCATGAACCGTGTCTGCCGATCCAAATCCATCCATCGCTTTGCCTTAACACCCGTGAGCTAATCTAGTGAAAAGTGAGCATAATTTTACACATTTTAGATAGATACATAACATTAGATGCGAGAGAACAATGACTTTTCCATTATCAAATTCGTTAAGACCTTCGATATAGCTCGAGATCAATTTCAATTTCTAGTGCACACTTAAAATATAAAAACATCCAATGATTACTTATATATTTCCTGTCGAAGTATGTGAGACTATGTAATAAATGTTAGGTACTTAAATGACAACTCCTTAAATAATGTACTTAATTACATACAATAAACATTTAACACGATGGACGGGTGTAACTTGTCGAAGGTAAAGAAATATAAAACAAGGACAACGTAAAGGTAAAAGTCAAGAAAAATAATGAACAAAAAATAAACAAAAATAAAAATTTTGTTACAATTTTTAATTCGCAGAAACCTAACAAACAATAATTTTCAATTTTTTTTTCATCTCCTTAAAACATAGTAACATCTATGCAACACAAAAAAGTAACTGGGAAAAAGTAATAATAATAATAAAAATTATGAATAAACATGTTTTATACTCCTGAGAGTGAAGGAAGGTACATTTAGATTACGCTGAGATGACTTTAGGCCGACTCCCCTAGGCATGCTTACAAGTGAGGTACATCGATGAGATTATTAAATCTAACCCTAATTAACACTTACATGCTAAATTTAGGCCGTCAACTCAGCCCAAATGGAGCTCTAAAGGTCGCAAGCAGTTCGTCGATGTAGAAAAAACTCTTTTGAGCATACACTGAGTTGAGAGCACTGACTACCTTGCAGAGATTCAATTAGTGTGCTTCGTACTTTAGTGGTTAACTTCTCAATTTTCACATAAATTCAAAACTGCACCTATTGTGACGAATAGGACAAGAATCATCTGTCGCGTTAATAATATAAGTACCCTAAAATATTAAATACTACATCTGCATGACAGTTTAAAAAGTTCAAACGTCGAAAACTTGAATCCTGAGGTAGCATATTTTGTACTTTAAATTATTTTTTTGTTATTTTTCACATTACGCTTACATACTAGAATTTATATTTTTATTTTGTTTCATATAAAAAATCTACTTAAAAGCTTACTTACGCACTATTTTTTATTCCTCGAGGTAGATAAAATTACTTTAAACTAATTGAGCTATGTAAGATATTACATCCTTAATTTCTTCACAAGATTTTATTCGACCAGCGAAAGTTGTTTTACACTGAATCTGAACGTAATACCATCACACAGCTCATGTGACGGCAGAGGGTCACCATACCCGTAACAATCTTTGGCTTTACCATCACGACATATCGCGATTTATATACAAATACGAGATAACTTAAAACATACAATAAACTAAATAAGAACTTAGAAAAAAGAACGAATCGGAACACTAAAACTTAAATGCAGTTTTGATCCAGCAAAACAAATAACTCCAAAGAGGAACTAGAGGTCGATTAGCCATGTAAATTTAGTTTTTAATCACGGTACTGGTAACAAGCTGCCCCAGCCATCCTTCTTCGGAGTACAAAATATTATTTATGCATTATTGGATCCCATTGCTTTACAAGTACCGTATAGATCTGACACAAGTGGTTTCAATTGATTCAGATCTACACGATACGGCCATTTCGAGCCAATGCCTTCTAGCCAGAATTACCGCCAATAGCCAAGGGGAGGTCGGCCCAAGTCTTAATGAAAGGGGATTGGAATACACCGACTAATGTGAATATTCACCTATCACATCAAATACAAATTTATAACTATTAGGGACGACTATAAACATATCCTCTAATTATCTTTAACAATGTGATAACTTAATTTATATGTGTTATTCAATATACCAATAAGTTTTATATTGAATTTGTACAATTTATCATTTGTAACTCAATTTCACAAAAAAGACAAACAACTGACACGAATAGTTCGAGAATTGAAATTGACATATGATATTTTATTGTAATCTAAATTTGTACCTTATAAATTTAGAAAAAAGCAAACCCCTATTATTGATTTCAATTTTGAATGATCCCTAACTCAACCATCGTTCATAGACAAACAACTAAACCCTCATTCTACTTAAAAAAAGACAATCGAATAAAAAGCTAAAACGTGATGCACTAATGCAATTCTCTTTTATGTATCACAAAAAACATTAAATGTCAAAAAGAAATCACAACTATGAATTTTGAATTCATTAGACGAAAACGAAAAGACAAAAATAGAACATTTTTTTTCAATAATAATAAAACATAATGACAACAATTTTCAATTGAAATAGCAAAACATTATCTTCTTAACAATTAAACACTTACCGAAAGAATGCCAATAATCATGAAATGTTATGTATTTTTACAATTTACAGAAAATTCTGTCAACGTAAATCGCCCAATTACTGAAGCTTTTTCCGAGCTCCCGACCGATCCTTTCAAACGAGATGTCATACAATAACTGTGCTTAATATGTTAGACGCAGACCCAAAAAAACAAAATGCTTGAAGAACTCCAACCTTTGCTTACACCGTAATATTTATACCGCTATCCATCGTACTTAGTTATTAGCTTGCAAGCTGGCAAAAAATTACTCTATTCTAACGATGCTGAAAGTTCTGTGATCCGGTTTACAGGTCAGAGTCAAAAATAAACCAAATCACATTTTCATGCGATAACTACCTTTCGGCTTTACCATCCACATGTTAAATGGAGCAAAGAGGAAAAGTGTCTATCATGCCATTAATATTGCATTTTACACATTTTTTTATGAAATATGTATACTTGTGGAGTAAAGTATATTTTAATGTCTTTAGAATGAATGACCTTTTCAACACTATTTTTATTAACCAAAAAAGAACCAAACCTAGCGATTTCATCTGCTATCCGACAACGTTTTTCTGACTATTGCCATTCCAAAATGCCCTTCGAATTACGATATTGTTACTCCGTGTTTCATCAACAATTAGAATAATGTAAAAATTAAATGCCGGAACATAAAACGCATTCAAACCATCAATCCATGCCACTACAAACTTTCCATGAATCATTTACCTAACATGAACCGTCTTTCGAAAAGAAACCAATATATATTTACCATTGTAGTTTTTTGAGGAACTACAATTATATAAAGAGATTTAAGTTAAAATATCATTTTCAGTGTACAGTACACTAGTATATAATTTATAGCCTGTTTATTCGTAAAATAAAAATCTGATCCACTGGTCTAGCTTCTATTTGGTCTATGGATACGAACTATAGGTTTAAAACTAACTCATATATTGAAGATCATGTTCCATTTGGATAAAAAAGAGGATTTCATTCAAGTATATAATATATTATTTGCGTTACTATTTTTTTTAAACTTTCCTGTAGATTCTGTGTATCTTTGCGTTACGAAGAACGTACGGTCATGCAATATTGCAATTTTTCGTATCTAGACAACATGCTAGAAAATTTACAGTTATATTCTCGACAGTATTAAGAACATCATAAACCGAAGTAAGGAACCAATGATCCTAATATAAGAATTAGTTTTTATAAGAATTATCTAGAAATGAAGTAGCCATTACAAGATAACTAAAACGCTGTCTTCCAAATGGATACTTAACAGAAACTAAATATTTTAAAAGTCACTGAGCCTTACCCCATCATAAAATATATTCAATAAATGTATCTTAAAATATAATAATAAATATGAATGCAACTTATTCCTAAATATCAGGAATATAACACACAGTCGCTACATTCACACTTAACAAAAATAATAAATAAGAGATGTGAACTTATAGTTGAGGATATTTGGCACTGTACCATCTGCTCTAACTAAGACCATGTATTGCAGCTGAATTAGTATACATGAAGTATTTATTACACGCAAGCGTCGCCGGCGCAACTCAACAAAATATAATACACCAGCGCCGACGAACGCATCTACATTAATCATTTAAATTATTTTTATTAAAAATCTCAACTGGTTGCACATGAAATGACTAGGAATATAAAAGTAGTAAGTGGCCTTCATTTAAATGCACTACGACAAAAACTTTATTACGGAATGTTAAAATCGATACCATCCCATTGAAACATATAATTATTTGGTCTCAATAGTAACACCCGTGCAGGCGAACCTGTTACGAATGACAGAAATGGATTTAAACACATTCATGCATCGAATCTTACATGCAATTTTTATAACACGATTTTTACCTAACTACTTATGTACCTAGGGCAAAATTGTACTTTGTACAAAACCAAAACCGTCCATAGATCACTGTGGTACAGTAAAAAACTTCTTTCGTGTTGTAATTATTCTCGCACTTAAATTTTTCATCAAACAACTATGTGGCAAAATAATAGAGTGTGTAAAACAAAATATGACAGGCTGTGTACTATCGTATCACAGATATGTTCGAAGTTGTCACTTTTAGTCTATTGTCACGTTTAGAGTGTAGGGAAAATGCAAACTAAAAATAAAATATTTCTAATGATAGAGGTAGTTTTGCCACAACTTATTCGTCAACGTTGTGTTTCAACCTAGGCCAAGGCGATTTATAACATTCCCCTATTATTTACATACACTTAGCCTATGACCATCAGTCTCAACATCATTTCTAAGATTTCCTAGCTCAGGTAATTTAATAAAAGCTATGTAATAAATCAAGCGCGAAATCAAAATAAATCGACTATATGGGTAACTTTATCTCACAGTCAACTGGACATTTATAATAATTAATAAAGTTTGCAAAAAATAAGGTACGTTTTCGCGATGGTAGTGCAATGAGGGGTACAATATTTCATAAACACGGTACCAGGTAGAGACGAGTACTGAGCAACCATTCATAGTCACACTTGAATATTAAATTAAGTAACAATTATCGCACATTTCCAAAACCTTAAAAAATCTTAAGATCAATTTCTGAGGTAGATACTGATTACATAATATGCATCAACGAGGTATTTTTTTGTACGCTTGTTACATACAGTTTTCGACGCGGCGCGGGCGGAACTTCGTCAAAATCGACTGACGATGGAAAATGTTCCAAGACCTAATACTCCTATGGTCCGAATACGTTTCGATCGTCAGTCGATTGACCATTTCGAAAATAATAATCAAAAATAGACGTTGAAAATTTATAGAGGTAGATAGACTTCCCACCGGCGCCGGTCTTTAAAAGCAGAGGTAGTTTGGTTGAAAATATAATTTTGAACTAAATAGTTCGATTACTGCGTATGATTGGGAAGAGGGCCTGGAGTGAGGTGAGTGGTGACCTGATGGCGATGTTCGCGTTGGATGTGGCGTCTCACGGTGTTGTTGCGCGTGAACGTGCGCGAGCAGTGCGGGCACGGCACACGGATACCCTGATGCCGCTGCCTGATGTGAGCTCGTAGGTTCGTCTCATATCCGTAGAGTCTCTCGCAGTATGGACACTTTAACTTTTTACCTGTAACCAATTTGTTCCAAATTTTGTATTTATCCAAGTAAATAAAACAGTATATCTTTTACACTATTTTATTCGTAACTCAGAACGTCTGGACCCATTTTTAATTTCCTCTTATTTGTTAGAGTCGTCTACGCCCGGAATAAAAATATTCAATATTTTCGGGTCGGTAGTATATATTATATTTTTTTTTGAGTAGCTGATTTCTTATAGTAGCTGAAATCTACTCGCAATTATCAGGTCAAATGTCAAAATCAAAATTCATTTATTCAGTTTAGGCCTTAATAAGGCTCTTATGAAGGTCTTAATTACCACCGGTTCCGAAAAAACTAAATGTAGTACATGTTACTAAATTTATAATTATTATCCTCACCGTCAGCAGTAGCAATTCCACCAGATTTACTCGTTATTATTTTCGTCGGCCAGATGTCAGGACTTGGCTTGGGCGGCACTGGTGACTTTGCAAGTGGCTTATCGTGGTAGTTGGTGCTGGGAAGTGGTGCTGCAGGAGGCGGTGAGTTGTTGTATGGGCTCGGGTGGTAATCATTTTCATTTTTCACCCGTAAATCTGGAACGAAAAAAAAAAACAATAAAATCGACTAAAATTTATTTATACTGATGATCCTGTTATGTTTTTAAATTATTATTATATATTATCATCGGTCCTTAATATTATATGTGACTTTTTTTTAATTGATCGCCTTCCGTCGATGAAAATGAAGCCAAATGATTGATATTGATAGGTACATGCATACAGGCTTCGTATATGGGAAGCCAATAAAAGCATTTTAAAGAATATTGTGATAGTGCTTTTTGAAGCTTGATAGTGGTATGTAAAGTCTAGTATCATCATCATTTATATAAAAGCTAGGCTTGTCAGTGGCCAAGCCGTTCTATCGTTCGCCATCTCTTTGACCTCTTGGTACAACATAACGTTAGCCTTCGTCTTTATCTGTTGCAGGACTTGCAGGTAACTTATCCTTGGCCTTTCTCTACCACGCTTTCCTTCGATCTTTCCCTCTATGACATTTCGTATAAATGCGTCATGTTGTAGCAAATGGCCACTCGTGACGCCCCTCCTATGTCTTCGCAAAATATCACATTATATTGTGGTCCTCAATATTTTGAAGTGTTGTTTTCTTTTAATTTATTACTAGTATGATATATGGGATATTATATTATATTGTGTACATCAGCAACTACTCCATTCTCCTGTCCCTCTTGTGATAAGGACGCCAGTTTTTGTATTGTATAATTTATTTTGTTTCTGTATTGTTGTTTTTTTTATAATAAAAAGTTATCTATCTATCTAAAAACAATATACTAACCTTCAGCACCTTGATCGTTAGGGACGCGTTCCATAATTTCGTCGTTGACCGAAGCGCTACGTTCATAGCCATTGTTCTTGATTGGGTTGCCTAGAGTCGAGGTGCAGTCAGGGTTGTCTTCGTACCGTGTGCCGGCGCCGGGCGAGGACCGAGTGTCCGGCTCGTCAGCCACGCTGCCGCAGTGGGACGATGAAGAGCTTTGCCTGCAATTTGCGATCCCATTGCTATATGCATCTACATTAAATTTAAATTTACATCAACATTTGTATTGCTTTAGGGGCTGCATTCAAATTGAATTGATATTATCTATGGCGTATTCATTGTGATTGATAGGAAATATTTGATCCGATATAATCTCCTTCAAGTGATTCCGAGTTCATAAATTGTATAATTAAAATGAGATAATGATTAACATAATAAAGTTCTTAAGTGTTGTTTTTTCCTGCGACAAGATCGTTATCAGGACTCTAGAGTTATCTTTGAAAATACGACTTGTCTATGCTTAACTAGACAAGGAGTACCTAAGTAGAGTCCTGTTACTTCAATTTCAACACGAAATATTTTGTTCGTACCTGTAATTCCTAGCGTGTGGGCTCTGAGAAGGCGAAGGCTTAGGAGGCGCCTGCCGACGATGGGAACCCTGGTGCAATGGCAAGTGCGCTGGCGGCGCATATCGTCCTATTCCCCCACTACCACCGTGTATAGGTATGGCGTATTGTGGCATTATGGGGGAGAAATTAGTGTTGTGAGACTGAGGCGGGCCGGATTCCTGGACTTCACAATTCCCTGACCCGGACACCGGGCTTGTCTTTATACGAGTCTGGTGGCGGTCGCCCGAAGTCAGTTGAGTCTGTTGCTTCACCCAAGCGTCTTGGGACATTTCCATTGACAGGCCCTTGACCTAAAACATAAAAACGTTTTTAAACTGGATTAGAAGCTCTTATATAACTTACATTTATAAGAGCTTCTTCGATAATTATATATTATCACGCCAAGTCCCATTCGGTTTAACGATTCATTTAATCTTATTAGGTGCAATAAAAATATGTATTACAAATTTCAAGATTGAAGATCTTGTGATAAATGATTGATGATTAACAAGTTTCTGGAAACGAATAGCTCTTTCGAAGACAACTGACCTGTAAATTTTCTCCACTCTTGAGAAAGCTGGAGAGGGCATCTTGACTGACGTGCACTTCTCCCTTATACATGAACTCCAGAAGTGCTTGCATGTTCTCGGCCGTGGTGGCTTCGAGGATGACGTAGCACGCGCCGGCATGGCTAGGCGGCGCTGAGTCGAACAATTCTTGGAAATGTTTACTGCATGCTGCGAGTATCACCTTGTGTGCTTTGAACTGACGACCTGGAATTAAAAAGAAGGGGTAAAATTAGCAAGGTCGATATTCTGAGTAGAGATGTAAAACTGCATTGGTTTCAACTTTTACTAGGAGGAAATGATTGCTTTATACTGGAAAGAAAGTCATGTTGTAATTTTATCGGTGTGTCAGTACTCATATACGTAAAACAATGATAATTAGCTGGCACGTAAGTAGTATGTACTAAGTGCCAGCTAATTATCACCCAGCCTTTTTATTTCAAGTAGATTATTGATGTATGAGTACGAAAGATGTCACAGTGTAATCGAAAGAGCTATTTATATTTTTTTTGCCAAGGGAAAACCTAATGGAGCTTTATGCCTACGTGCCTACGATAGTGTCTTATAAGAGAGAAAAAAATTTACCAGAATTACTTATTAGAATTTAGAACAATATAAGGTTTATTAATAATAGTTTTTTTCTGTTCCACACTAATAGCAATGGTAACGCATTGTCTACACATTTAATCCCTTACTTAATTAAATCGGGATTTAAATTCATGGTTCTGAGATTAGTTTTCTTATTATAGTGCTCAATTCCGATGACCCTAAATTCTTTGTTATTATTACTGTTATATATGTGTACAGAAAACGACACCCTAGTCGTCTGATAAACAATGAACTAAGGACGAGGTAGCTATTTACGTACGTATGATATAATTTCGTATTATTATTAGCTATAATTATAGCTCAGCGTAGATAATATACTATAGCTCAAATTAAAAAAAAAAACAAAATTCAAAAAGATCTTTATTTGACTAGACTTTACAGGCAAGCACTTTCGAATAGTCAGAATCTACCACCGGATTCGGAAGGTCGGTCTTGCTGAGAAGAATCCGGCAAGAAACTCAGCAATTACTCTTTTACAAACTAAAGTAGATAATATACTACCTATAGGTACATATCCTGAAACAATTTGTGTGAATGAATCTGCAAAGAAAAAAGTAGCTCAAAATGCCATTATTATTTGGACGTTGAAAAAAAGATGTGTAAATATTAACCCTAGCATATAAATATATAAATAACAACTAGAAAGATTCTGAACTTAACTGAACCAGGCAAAATTGATTTTGAATAAATAATCAGTAGGGCTAGCATGAATAATTGCGACAACGTTTTCGTATCGCCTTCGACTATTTTTGTACTGAAAAATGAACAGCGCTGCGGCGGTGAAAAGTGGAACTAAAAATTGGTATGACAATTTTGACATTTCGCGAGTTACGTTTTCGAATACGTTGTCGATTCTGTAAATTCTTTTAGGATAGTAAAACAATGCTGTCGAAAATTACAAAAAAAAACTTGAATTACCTATACGTGATATTCACTTCAATTAATCTACACTTCTACACTAATATTAGGTCCTTACATATGAAATTGGCGTTTTGTATGGGAGGAACAAAAAGTCGAATATTTTTTAATATAATATATTTAATTAATCAAAGTATGAACCATTATTTTCTATGCACTTTTGCCATCTCATAGGTAGTTCATTGATCCCTTTACTAAAAAAACCAGTCGGACGGGAATCAATAAAATCTTTGAAGGCGATTTGGACTGCCCCATCGGAGTTGAATTTTTTCCCTTGCAAGAAGTTATCCAAATTTCGAAAAAAATGGTAATCTGTTGGAGCAAGGTCCGGGGAGTACGGAGGATGTCTTAGACTTTCCAATTGAAGCTCTTCTAATTTAGTAGCCGTCTGTAGCGCAGTGTGTGGTCTAGCGTTGTCGTGAAGCAGCAGTGGCGTGGAGCGATTGACCAGCCTAGGTTGTTTAGCCGCTAGCTTTTCCATCATGGTTTGCAATTCCTGACAATAGACATCAGCCGTAATAGTCTGGCCAGATTTGAAAAAACTGTAATGAACAATACCGGCACTAGTCCACCAAACGCTTACAAGTAACTTTTTTGGGGTTAATTTTCGCTTGGGGCAGGATTTGGCTGGCTGGCCAGGATCTAACCATTGCGCTGAGCGCTTCCGATTATCGTAAAGAACCCATTTTTCATCACAGGTAATGATTCGGTTTAAAATACCTTCATTATTGTGCCGGTTTAGTAATGTAACGCAGCAGTCGACGCGCGTTTGCCGGTTTGTTTCAGTCAATTCGTGAGGTACCCACCTTTCAAGCTTTTTAATCTTCCCAATTTGCTTCAAGTGAATTAAAACAGTTTTATCACTAACATTGCAGCCTGCAGCTAACTCGGACGTGGTTTGCGATGGATCCGCTTCCACAATAGCCTTCAACTCTTCATTATCAACTTGAGTCTCAGGCCGTCCACGGGGCTTGTTCTGCAGGTCGAAATTTCCAGAACGAAAACGTTGGAACCAAAAACGAACTGTGTTTTCTTTTGCAACACGACCGCCATACACATCATTCACCCTTCGAGTTGTTTCCGCAGCACTAGTGCCACGGCGGAACTCGTACTCGTAAATAATGCGATATTTAAGGTTTTCCATTTTGTAAAATGAGTGACGCAAACAGAAAAAAACAGAAGAAAAAAAACAAATGAATGACGATCATCGAAGCACAAATACATGAGTCTATAGCTGTACAAATTTGAATTTGGAATTCCTTACCAAAGAGGAGAAATTCGTGATTAAAGTGGCCAGTACGAAAAACGCCAATTTCATATGTAAGGACCTAATATTATAAAGGGGAAAGATTTGTATTTTTGTGGGTTTGTATTGAATAGGCTCCGAAACCTCTGGACTGATTTCAAAAATTCTTTCACCGTTAGAAAGCTAAATTATCATTGAGTAACATATATATATTGAACTAGCTGCCCGCCCCGGCTTCGCACGAGTAGACACAATATTTGATAAATGTCTACTCGTGCGAAGCCGGGGCGGGCCGCTAGTAGGTATATATTGATGGAAGTGATGTTTTTATTTAAGCATAAAAAATACTGGGCTTAAGCTACCTACTTATAGATAAAAAATGAATTTAAAATATATACTCGCCCGTGAATTCACGTTAGTTTACTTTCCAAGAATAGCGAAACCTACAGCACGCTATCACGAAGTGTACGCAAGATTTTGTTATGATTGTGCTATTTTTTAGCGCACGGAACGGCTATACGTTCTAATTATACGAATTATATTCACAGTATACAGTGTTACACTGAGTTTTTATAAATAAAGAGTGAATTATATTAATCAGTTTAAAACATCTTTAAAAAAAGTCGTCGGGGGTAAACCCAGAGTCTCCGTACGAGATAACTCGCACCTAATGAAAGATTAATAGTACATCAGGATAGATCATATACAACGTACAAATAGTTCGTACTAATTTACGATTCGAAGTTATTTTTTTTAAATTAAATTTTCAAGTGGTAAAATATTCTTAAATAAACAGAAAATTAATTTTAAACGTACACCTTACATAATTTTTATG
This sequence comes from Falcaria lacertinaria, assembly GCA_951449985.1. Lineage (NCBI taxonomy): Eukaryota > Metazoa > Arthropoda > Insecta > Lepidoptera > Drepanidae > Falcaria > Falcaria lacertinaria. The sequence continues at coordinate 10,352,256 of OX602110.1, forward strand.
AAATTAGCGGTAAAATATAATTTACAATATCTGTATCAATAGCTTACTATCAGGTGGGTTGTTTGTTTGCCACCCTAGTGGTATAAAATAATATCTAACTACATACTTTGATTCCTATCAGCAACATACTATTTGGTCCGTCGTATCACAGATGGCAGCACATGTAAGTGTCGAACACGGAAGTATTATTTGATATCGAGATATAATATTGAATATAATATATCATATCTAATACGTGAGAATAGCTTATATTGGCATTGGAACATAAGTAGATACAACTATAATGAAATGCTAGGCTTATTAATAAATTATATATCATTTTATCAGATCATCAGTGATAAGCCGCACACGTGCCGCAAAAATATTTTTATTATTTTTAAAGCCATATGAACTATAATTCCAAACCTAAGTAATACAGTAGTATAGATACAATATATTTGATACATCCTTCATTCAATGTATCAATATAAATTTGACTCAGTTGGTATAGTTCTTATCTTGCACTATTTTTATCAGCGATCATTGAATGTGAAAATCTAATACGTTATCGATATTAGGCCACGGTACTCCCGTATCTTCACCAGTCGGCTGCAGATAAAGCCATAGTAGTACAGTGACGTAACGACTGCGCGGAACAAAATACGTTTAGCCTTGGAACGTATGCGCTGAGGCCGAGCACACGCGTCGCGACTTTGCAAAGAAAACGCAACGCGTAATCGCAGCTTCCATAATAATAATAAAAATATTATTATATATTATTTTAAGGCCCTAATAAGACGCTTTTCTTATGACTGTAGTACTTTATTTCATCACCGCTTCGGAAAAATGCCATCTGTGAAGAACCACCAAGAAACTCAGTATGTTTTTTATACTACAGTACTGTAACAATACCATCATTATATTATAACAAAATATTGTGAATACACAATATATTAAAATTTAAAATAAAACAAGTCTTTTAAAATTTATTTCCGCAGATGCATGATTTTAACGCATTAACTAAAACGTGATTAACGCATTAAAATTTAAATATTATGGGCACGAGTTGGTCAGAAATACCGAATTCAAACGTCATCTGGTTGGATCTTGGTAAATATTATAAATTCCACAGTATGTCAACCACATCCGCTCAGAATTGCGGTTTCCCGGAGTCACAGTAGGTGCGGCACGTCAGAAAAGTAAAAAAAGTTTTATCCTATTCATGTTTTAATTTCTGTAACATACGCAACATTCAACGCGAGGGTGAAATATTGCCTATATATCGTTACTAAAAACAATCGTGTCCGAGTCGTATTCCACATGCCTTAAACAAGCTATCACAATTTCTTCTGAAAAAGGGTTTATCGTACTGTGCACTATAGCAGCAGAGCTAGTGATCAGTGTTTCGCATTTTCAATTTTTCACTGAACCTAATCTAACCTTATATCATTTGTTCGTGTTTCTTGCTGCGGCTATTTACAGCTGCTGTTGTCGCGCCACAACGTCGCCTAAGGGCGTTCGTAATACGAGTACTATTTTTATAAATATATTAGATTTTATTGCATTTCGTAGGGCCAATAGTTGCCTCATAATAAATTATTATTATTAACTTTGCTTAAAGACAGTAAAGTATGAAATTAAACTATGTGCAAATTCATACACAGCTCACTCACTGTAATACGGTAACTGAACTATTCATAAATTATTTTATATCTTCGGCAATTGTTATTATAATAAGGTTGTTTTGTTTGCTGCCGAATATAAAATTCATACTGCCGCTCACTAAATATGGATAAGAATGAGAAAACCGCATGGTTCACCTTGAGTGTGTTTGATACGATTCTAACAACTGGCTGGATTTGTATATTAGCATAATATATAATAAATAATATGTAAATCGAAGGTGTTAGCAAGTGTGCCTTGCTGCCACAAATGGTGAAACAAGAGGCCCAATTAAGAAATAAATATTTCACTTCATTGCAAGGATCGTAAAAATACATATATACATCGTCCCATATTGGGTAGGCTGGAATTTAATAGCGCGATTTTGCATTAAAAAACTATCGTGACGCCATCCCACAAGGGTCCCCGAAGTGGTAGGCAGAGGTGTTACAACACCCACTTACCACCGAAGATATATTTGGTCGCTGTCTATAATTTAGACCTATGCAGATGTCTTCACGATGTTTTCCTTCACCGTAAAACTCGCAGTGTGACTAATCAATGCACTTAAGTTTGAAAAACTCATTGGTACAGACCAGTGAGATTCACACTTGCGACACACGAATAACAGGCTACGCTTCGTACCACACGGCCACCACATGAAAAATAATATGTTAAAAGTCGCATCTCTACTCTATGTTATTGTTCTAAGTAGTAGGTGTGTAGCTAGCCTAATGCAGTGCACGACCGTTCCGCTTGTACAAACTTCGCCCACGATACTGTACATAGCCACAGTGCCAACACTTCCTCGTTATTCTTTGCGTACTTTTGTTTTACTTAAATTTGCTATCTCAAGGGTCTTTATGAAAGTATTGTATGGATAATTAATCATTTACTTTTTATTATTTCAACTGCTGCCCGTTTCGTTGTTGCTGAACAATTGAACGACAAATTATTTATTCAAGGTTTCGTTCAAGGTTACATCAATATACTGATGTGTATCTACTTCAGTTTAATTTATTTAATTATACACAATATATAATTATTACATAATCTAAAACTATAAACCTTAAAAATATAATATAAATATTAAAACATATTATTAAACGGAGTCCCTGTGGGCAAGGTTCCGATGATACTGGCAGCGTTCCCCCTCTGAATAGCAAGACTTAATCTTTGTCCGAGGTAGCTGCCAGCTCTAAGCTTCAGTTTAATTGTGCATTATCAAAATTACTAACCTATAATATATTATTTACTTAATGAAATTACTTCTATGAAGTTAATCTGTGGGAAAGGTAATATTTCCTTTTAGATAGTGTGCCTATACTGGGCATCATTCTAGTAGTTAATTGAAACCTTACAACTTATTTCAATACCTGGGCCTATAGTCTACTGTTTCGTTGAAAAACCATGCCGACAGAAAACTGGTACTATTTTAATATAGGTATGACGTCATAAAATAAACTTCCCAAATTGCAATAGAAATAATCGGCCTACCAACAATCACTTACTACACAATCAATTACAACATAAACTATAAAAACTTGGTCATACATAATGTCACCATTGATTAACAATTTCAAGATAATTTAATTAGTAAACTCCAGGCCCTATTCTCTAACATATTTGCTGTTTGATTATCGCCATTTCTTTCTTAACAGGCTTAAGATTATACTAAATACTACCTACCTATCTGAAAATTTACGTAGATACGGGTATATTTATAGTAGATAATTGAATAGTGTAATCTTGTCTATCATTCTCCTTCAAGCCCTCATGTGCTGATACCATACCTACTAAATTGATACACTTAGCCACTACAATAGGTTCGTTATATAACCGTTGTACACATATGTATAAGGAAACGCTATATATTATATGTAATTTACACTAATAATACTACAGCCATGAACTAGTTTTATAAGTTAAATCAATTTATCAAACCATGGTTCTTTAAATATTAATATCATCGATAATAATAGTAATGGAGGAGTGAATACCAACATATTTTATTTAGTGAACAAAAATAAATACGTTTAGGTTAGTTTTGTACTTCTTAGTTTAGTTTATTTTAAGTTTATAACTTATGACATTATAATGAAATATTTTTGTTCACTAAATAAAATAATAGTAATATATTAATTTGGGACAAGTGTTTTTTTTTTTTTATTAGTATATTCTTTTCCATTTTTTTATTTCTTCTTCAGTTTAAGTTATTCATTATCATCATGCTTAACGTTACAAAAAGCATCATAATTTAAAGCCGGTATTATTCAAAGAAGGATGTTTAGAATGGACTAGTTACCTTTTTCACTGCGACTTTGCTCGCGTAGCAATATTAATAGGCTATCCGTATGTACATCATTCTACTGGTGAAATAATTGTTTTTAATGTTCCAGTAGTTTTTGAGTTTATTAATTACAAACCCAAATACAAACCTTATCTCTTTATTAAAACTATAGAAGAATAGATGAATATGAAAAGGTGAAGGCAATATGTGCACTAAAACCGAGCAATTTATTGTTAAACTAAGTTTTTTTTATTTACAAGGAAATCTATGCTCTAAAACCTTGAATATTTCTAACATTCTGTAATACATTTTGTGAGCATAATAGCAGTACGGAAAACTTCCCGATTATAGAACGGCTAAATATGTCATAAAAACTGTCGCGTGGCCTTATTGAAGTGGAATAAAAAAATTAGGCCGCGGCCAAATTATCATACACCAGGCGATGTCACAATCCGACCCATCACAAATGCATCTAGCCCAAATGTTGCAACACGCATGCAGCCGCCTGCGTCTTGCCTTATACACTTTGTTTCTTATCTAATAGAGTTGTTATTTATTTGAACACATCAGCTAATAGTTAAAAGTTGAGTGGGTTATACTGTGTTTATGTTATACAACAACAATGGTGTCGATTCTGTTGTACAAAATCACTAAACTAAACTAGTTTGAGGACTTAAGTCTTGCTATCCTTTTCTGATGTGCGGGTTAAATAAGGATGGCAATACTTCAAGTCATATCAAATGATTTCGCACAACAGAATTAACACCAATATATGTATATAAAACATTAAACGCAGTAATTTCTTATGCTGAAACACTGCGTGTCCTCATAGAGTTATGGAAACCGTACTCGCCATGGAAACTATAATTCATCATTAATATTAAATCATAATATGAAATATTTAATATCTATGTATATGTATGCTAACGGTTAAAAACACCCCTTATAAATTCTTATATTTTTACATTCACGAAACGTTTACCGAGGCACCGATTGTTAAACGGTCATAAAGGTAAATAGATAATGTATGCTAATAAAGCGAAATAAATGCACCCAACATTGGCATAGGAAATGGCCGAGCGACATTGGGCGGGTTGCAACACCGACATTGGCCCCATTGGGAGACCTACTAACGTTATCTTGCATGCGCACACGCCGATACCAACCATTTTTAATTTTGGTTAAGATTTCATGTGAAGAAGAGTCACGGTTCCCTTAAAAATCCTATAAAAATGTGAACTGACCCCTTTTGTTTTTTTTTTTGGATAGGAACCATCCTTATTCATTTTTTTTAAGTATTAGATATGTACTAAATCACGTAGTTATATAATCTCAGCGTACGTAAAACGTATGTTGAAATAATAAAGCGATTTATTCGATTTATATACCAACTATTACGTTTCAGAGCAAAAACTTTTGTAACAGAATGTTACTCTATGTAGATTCTATACCAGACATTTAGCGTAATTGAGTAACAAAGGAACAAGTACTGCCTTTAGATTTTTTCACATTTATAAGTAGGACTTTACAAATTAAATGATCACGAGGTCATCTATGAAGTTTTTTGGTCAATAATTATCAAAACGGTCAGATTTAGAAAAGACATTCCTCTCAATAGTACGTTTACTTGAATGGAACCCGGTCCCGAAAACCAGTTCCTTGAATAACGTAGGTTCGTATTGATATTCATACACATATCGAATTCAACATTATGATACCAACTTAAATGGTGCATAGTGACCTACTTTCCGAGAAGTTTGAACGACTTTTAAATCTGTATGCGTTGCCTGACCTCAATGACTATTGCATCTTAGGCAAGGCGAGCGTAAATAGGTCAACGTAAAATAATAGGCGGTTATAGTCGATTTATGGTTTTGTTTTCATAGCTGAAATTGAGGAAGTATTTATATGAGTAAATAGAGTTGGTACTATAGTATACTTAACTCGGTCCTGCTCATCTACTAGAGTATTCGCAGTCAATAACCCTACACTTTTGCAGTGTTGTGTTCAAGTGGCGAGATTTTCCAGAGCTCGAACTTAAAATTAGGTAACCTATTAGAACAGTGATTCTTCTTAAGCCCAAACTCAAAGCTGGATACAGCAACACGTCTTTGAGAACCCCTCGATTTGCTAGCGTCTAAGCAATGCTAATGAATTCACATCTCATTTTGCAGCAATCTAACGGCCTGCTTAATGGTAAGCGGTTACCGTTGCCGACAGTTGCAGTAACGAGGCCAAGGGTGGAATACGCTCTGATTTTTCATTAATTCTCTATTGACCTCAATATATAATTGTCAGGTAAACTGTTTGTAAGTGCTGTCAGATCCTGCCTACGCACAAGGACCTGAACATCATTTATGTTTTAATATGCCTCCCCCAGTTCGCCGTGTCATATATGTACCGTACCATTTACCCTGCAAAAAGAAGTTAATAACCGTAAACTAAGATGTAAAATAAATAAAGGGAATGTTAATTAACATTATTACATAAGGCCATCTAGCCCCAAACTAAGCAAAGCTTGTATTATGGGAACCAGCAGCTAGCGTAGCAGTCAGGTATGCTACACAGGGTCGACAAACCGCGAGTATTACCCCTGGTATTGCAAGCGTCCAAAGGCTACGGTAACCGTTTAGGTGGTCCGTAAGCTTAGTGGTATACTAGCTGTGTCCACAACTTCGTACGCGTGGATTGATTTTTTTTCATGGGTTTAATGTTATTTGCGCGGAATCCTAATTATTTTTCGAAAATAAATGTACCCTAAGCTACGTCTTTTAGCATGCGCTACCTGCCAGTCAAAGTCCTGTTCATATTGGTCCTGCCGTTCAGATTGTTCATAATTTCATGGGTTTTTTATTTGATGCGCGGAACCCTAATATTTTTCCAATATCAATGTTGCTCAAATTATGCCCGGTAAAATCAGCTATCTGCCAGTGAAAGTCCCTTTCAAATCGGTTTAGCTGTTTCGGAGTTAGAGCCAAGTACACATTTAGACTTTTACCCCTTATCCCAAGGGAACCGTGTTTAATTTCAGGGTAAAAAGTATCCTATGTTATACCTCGTAGTATCAACTCAAATCGTGCCAAGTTTCATTTGAATCCGATCACTAGTTTCGGCGGGATGCGCGGCCTAGAAACAGACAGATAGATAGAGAAAAATGAAAAAAAATACCGATTTGGATTCGAATATAGAGGCCCCTCCAAAAAAAAATTCTAAATATCTTCAATGTACAGAATTGGACCTGTTACAGGTTTATTATAAGTATAGATAATATATATATCTATACAAATATTATAAAGAGAAAATTTGTATTTTTGTGTGTATGTTTGTGTTGAATAGGCTCCGAAACGACTCGACCGATTTTAAAAATTATTTCACCGTTAGAAAGCTGCATTATCACTGAGTAACAAACGCTATACATTATACTAGCTGATCGTCCCGGCTTCGCACGGGTAGACAAAATATTTGATAAGGGTCTACCCGTGTGAAGCCGGGGCGGGCCGTTAATACATGTATATACTAACCACTAGGCCAGCAGTTTCGTCAAAGTTCTCAATACAGTTCGTTGTTTTCTACATCTCTTCACCCTTCTCATATTCTCTTTGCATTAAGTACATTTTGAAACATACGAGCTGACAATAAGTGTGCTCTGCCGTCCTTCGTGCATAATAATTACTTTGTCACTCCACCTGTGTACTACTATTGTAATGCAAAACAGAATTGCTTTACCTGATTACTTACCATTATAAGGTTTACTAGCATGTACGTAACGTGTACAATTAGATGACAATCAATATATTATTTTGTCACTGACTGAGGTTTATGAAATAAGTTTAGTATTCTCGAGTACTAACCTTATTACTAAATTTAATTCCTAAAATTCTTGCGGAAGTTTGGAAGTGTTAGATAGCTGATAATAATAAAATAATGAAAAGCAGAAAATTACTTCTATAATGTAATTCTTTCTGTAGAACCTTATGAAATATAAACAGATATAGAAGACCGACACGCTATTCGACTCCTCGCCACAAGCATCCGCTTCGAAAATTCGCAAAGAATCCTATTTGGAATTCGAAAATTGAGTTGTGCGTTACACGCGCCCGGATGCAAGTGGGTAGATGGAGGCCGAAGTACCCCCACACCCCACACAGGCAGCCATATAGATGACAACGCATCCCCGCCCGCCCAAATTCAAGGTCGAAGGGGGAAAGAGACGGCCATATCCACCCAGCCGAAAGTGCAAGCGAAATGCTCGACAGAAAATCAATCTTGCACGGCCGGGGTAGAAACTAGGTGAACGTTGTGCCTCTACCTATACCTATGTGGGTTTGGGTGTTGCCTTGCAATGGTTTCTGGTGTACGAGCAAATTTGGGGATAATGAGCTGCATGAATAATGGTCGAAAATCCTTTGATGTTCACTTGTTCTTAGTGTAAATAGAGGGTGTATTTTATAGTTTACGTACTGTTTTGGAAAAAACACTAAGCCGCAAATATATTTAAGAGGCCTCTATTGTTCGCAGGCGTGTTGCGTGGTACGAGGAGTGAAACACATCAAATATTTAAAAGGTAAATGGTTACTCTAATATTATAAACATATGCGGACATATCGTCCGCATAAGATATGTATCGTCCGCAGCGGACGATATGATATGTGTATGATAGGACATATCATATCGTCCGCTGGTTTATAATTATAAACCAGCGGACGAGACCGCTGGTCTAGTGGTTAGTACACCTGACTGCTACGCTAGAGGTCGTGGGTTCGATTCCCGCCGGGGCAAACATTTATGTGACAAATATGTTTGTCTTGCGTCTGGGTGTTTGGTATGTATTATAAGTATGTATTTACAAAAAAAAAAAAGTATATAAGTATATCAGCTACTGGTTCCCATAGTACAAGCTTTGCTTAGTTTGGGGCCAGGTAGCGTTGTGTGATAATGTCCAAACATTATTATTATTATTATTATATTTAGGTATTCACTTAAGTCTACAATAAGCAATCATACTAATTGAGACTTTTCATTTCAGATTGGTATCAACATTATTGGCCCATCGCATGTTAGTAGTGCATAAACCTTACACAAAACACCGCCAAATATTTTCTGCTTACTAATATAATAATGGTTGCTGCAAAAAGCTGTAAATTTCTGTAATAATTACTACATGGTGAACGCTATGCTAATGTAGACTTAATTGACGATGAAGTTAGAATTTATAATGGGTCAAACTGTTGCTCCCTCCCTCAGTATTGTGGATAGATGGCAAAGATAGCAAGTGGTGACCACAGCCGTCTTATAAATAAACAGTTGTAAATCCAGAGGTAACTAGCGCGATGTCAGTCTTATTATGAGAAAGAATCACTGAGGCAGCATATAGAACGTAAAACTCTCATTTCAGCACAGCGCATCTTGAGAAGCCCTAGTAGCAGAAATTGATTACTATTCTTTACCAAAAACACAGCACTACCCATAGGTAGTGCTGTGTTTTTTTATATCGAAGTAACGTTTTTCCCAGTAATTTGGCTAAAATCTTAAGTAAGGTAGAGGTACTACCCTAGTTGGGCGGCTCCAATTTTGAATTGGAAATGCCATAGAGAATATACTAATATAGAAAATCTCTATCTCTCGCATAAAACGCTTTTCAACATAAATCAGACTTGAGCAAAAAATACTTATCTCTCATCTGCCAACAGAGCATCAAAAAATCCACAGACAAAGGGATTTTATCAAACAAAGCAAACTCAGGTATTTCGGCGTCACCCAAATCTGCAAATCCGAACTGTTTGAACAACCCTTTATGGATGAAAAGTAAACATGGAAAGCGCGTCCAACCCTCACTGCACATGATCGATTTCGGGGCCGCTCAATCATCGTGACTACCCAATTTGAGCAAAGGTATACCTATTAAACCCTTTCAACGCATCCCTCGCTAATCAATAGATACATCCCTGCATCTCCCCGGGGGGGTTGAAATTAGTAGGTATATGCACAACTACACGAGCAGAATCCAGGACTCCAAGGGAGGTTTTGTTTTAGCTATAATGCATTGGTGTAGGTGAGGGGGCGTTTCAACTCCCAACACTCCCCGCTTTGATGTTTGGCCCGCCGCAACACCTTGGTTTTTGACGGTTATCAACAACGTGATACTTTCAGGTGTATGTGAACCAAAGTTAGCGGAACACATAGTTGTGAGAAGGCATTTTATTTAATTACTAGTTATTTAATTATTTGAAGGTAAGCCTAATAAATTAATTAAAATACACATGCAAAATTTAACTGGTTAAAATTAGTACCAAATACAAAGTTAAAAACAAAAACAATACTTAATCAAAGAAAGAGCCCTATAAAATTGTTAGCGTACAATTTATCAGAGAAACTAAGGTACTTGGCACATTTACTTAATTACCTACTCGAGGTACTAGCACGTTTTAATGTACCAATTTTGAGTTAATCAGCCTTATTTTTCCGTTGGTAGGCTTCTTGTGTTCGTTGTGATACGAAGTTGAAACTTCAACCCGTTATCAACATTTTCATTATTTACTAAAATCAAAACGTATCATTCGCTCGTTATATTGAAGTAGGCCATAAATTTGCCTTTAAAATATATTTTTATTGATTATAAAACTGAGCAGTGGGTGGGGCTGTAGAGATTACTTTTCCATTTAAAATAATTGATGGTATTAATTAGTCTAAAGATCATTAACATTAAAATTAAAATTAAACTAATAAAATACAGAATAAATAATTATCAAAATCTAAATGCAAATGCTGCATAGATGAAATCAAACACGGATTTAGTATACGAATGTTTTTATTTGGAGTAAAGTATCTCCATCTAGGCTGCTATAGATAGGTTATCTGAACTTGCACTTATTATTTATCTGTGATAAGATACGGCAATATGATGGAATAGACACAGTGTTTGCTCAAAACCTATGCCTTACTGGAGCATCATATTTTTAGGTTACTGGTACAATGCAGTCATAATAAATGACAGTCGATAAGAAATTACGATGGAGATTACTTTTACCCAACTTACCCAGCAAATGGGTTATGGTTTTAATAGTATTATGTATATGTGTGCGTATATTGTTTATTTATTTGCTACGCTTCGTAGCTTGGCTTAATGGATTTAAAAAATTTGATGCGTTGTTAAAGATTCGTTACATATTATCCATGTGGCGGTATTTGGGTATTTTAAATATGCCGTTTGGCCTTTTTTACGCACTCGGCTGTCTTATTTTTCATTTTCTATCAACTAATATTATTCCAATGTCAAGTCACTAGAATTTCGTTTTAGTAACATAGAATAATAATATCAATATTCGGTCGGTAACATAAGAAAAGGTTTTGCTAAATATCGGCCGCCCAAACCAACAATAAGTCGAGAATTGAAATTCTACGGTCCCCAGTCCCTTCGGATTTGAATAACTGCAACCCCCAAATTCACACCAAAAGGAATAGATGGATGTTGACAACAGGATAATGCAGGAGTGCTGATACAGCTCAGTTAGTTGGAATGGAAAGTAAGAGGAAATGTTTGAACACAGAGCGACACTGTGTTTGTTAGTTAACATGGTAATGTGAAACTAGCTTATATTACGGATTCGGCTTATAAGAAGCTTGAAAAACTAATAACATCCACTTTTATAAATTATATTTAGGCAGACAAACCTATCAATGAAGAATAAAAATATCGGCTATCGTCAACAAACTGCAAATAAGAAATATATTCACAAACGTACATACCGCATAATTAGTACATAATAAAAGATATTGTAGGCCACATGTCTAGCAATATATTATCATTAAATGTAAGATAGATACTCTATGTATTAGTTGTTTCCTTAACATAGCTTGGAAAATGTTATTCGGCAAGCTACCTCTAACACAATTCTCATCTGAAGGAAACCGAATGTAACCTGAAATATAGGCAGTGAAACTAGTAGTAATTTCTGCGTCAATAGCTGGAAAGCGCCAGTCTGGGGTGTGGTGGGAGGCGAGGGTGGCCGGTTGCCCCGCGACACACATAACGGCACGGTCGATAAGGGCAGGTCTATGCGTTCCGCGTCAGCTCCAAAACGCAGCGATTGAACGAACGGGCGGGCGGCGGCGCGTTGTGAAATTAAATAATTTTACCATGCATCCTTTATTTCAAAATGTTGACCGTTAAACTCGCTATTGTTTATTATTTTCTCATTTTATAAATCATTCTCTTACATAAATAAAACATTTTCATTTCGAGTACCTATGATGGGTTGATGACGTGGAAAATGATTACCTAGTGTAATAGTAAATTTCACCACCGTGACGCAATGTATCCATGGTATTAAAAACTACTCGTATATTTAAATATATTATATTTATTCGTGGTATCACTTTGTTTATATATAAGTCAACTTTAATGACCCTAACAATTCAAAAACATAATAATGTATTTCGATTTTTATGTGTATTTAATTAATACAATCGTAATTTAAATACCTATGAACTATAAAACTGTTTCACATAAATTAGCTATTTAGATATTCAAACAACATGAAATTAATTAGTATTTTAATTTTAGCAATAATATATGTATAGATAATTAAGCATTGATTCATTCATTCTTTATGTTGCCTACAATTTTATGGTTGCTCAATAGGCTACCATTTTTTTATCAATTTACTTGCCCTAAAAATGACCCAGTTTCAAAAGAGCCTATTCAAAATCAAGAGGGGATGTTATAAGGATTTGAACCGGCGATGCAGAAAATAAGACTCGTCGACTGGAGACGTAAATGGAAGGAGAAAATCCAGTGATCCTCCTCTTGCGAGAAACTTGCTGTTTCCTTATATTATGAGGTGTGGAGGACAAAGATATTTTTATATAGGCACTGTGAATTCACAGATCAGTGGTGGTAGCAGGAACATTGTCGACAACGTTTACGTATCGCCTTCGACTATTTAGTATTTTTGTATTGAAAAATTAACAGCGCCGCGGCGGCGAAAAGTGGAACTAAACATTAGTATCACAATTTTGACATTTCGCGAGTTACGTTTTCGAATACGTTGTCGACAATGTTCCTGCTACGGGCACTGTTCTTATATTACGTTGAAGTGTATATTTGTTTATCTGCATAGTAGTATCGCTTACATTTAGACATATGTGCTTAGGAAATACTTTATCATCCTAGATTTAGGTTTCAGAGTCCAATAGATAATTCATTAAAATAGAACTGCGCGCCCCTCCACACATAAATTACTCGTACGTATCCACAGTAAGAATATATATGAACTTCTTAATTACGTATTAAAGAAGTGAGATACTCCGACTGGTAGAGAGTAAAAAATATGAATTTATTGCTTTACTACCTACTTTCTTCGCAATTTTCGTTTATACACTTATTGATTTAACACCGTCAATATTCGAATAACAACTGACAAATTAATAATGTCATGTGCATGTAGTTGTAATATTGTGGTGGTAATTTAGACCTTCATAAGTGCCTTATTAGGGCCTAAACTGAATAAATGATTTTGATTTTAATATGTAATGAAGTTTCAAACATCATCATCATTCTCCTGCCTTTATCCCATATTATTTGGGGTCGGCGCAATATGTATTTCTCTTCCATACTTCTCTATCAGCCGTCATCTCTGTATTCACTTCCTTTCTGGCCATGTCATCTTTCACACAGTCCATCCATCTTTTCTTAGGTCTACCTCGACCCCTATCAAACATATCACAAGAAAATAATTACTCGAATACCAAAACCTGTTTATAATTATATTTCCTTTCCTCTCCGTGTCATTTTTTTAAATATATAAATAATATGTCGATAAAAATAGTTAATAAAATAAATTTAAATATTCAAACTGACAATAAAAATGTAATAAAACTTCATCTTAGGGCGCTTATGCTGACCATTTTGACACTCGTTACCAAATTTTATTACTAATTTAATGTTATCTCAGGTATAGTTAGAATAATAAAAACATAATTCATTAGAGGAATAAAAACTATAAGCATTTCTGCAATGAACTTAACTTTCTTGCCAACAAATAGTACATTTTTTTTTTTTTAGGAGTATTAATGATATTATGAAAATACATAACTATCCAATACCTACATATGATTATAAAAAATCGGTATATTTTTATCAGTGTTAGTGTGTTCTGGGCAACACAGTAAACTATGGACATAAGCCGTTAAAGCTAAGTGTCTCTGAAACTCGTCTCGTTTGTTCACTGTAAGCCTTCCATGGCCAAAAAGCGGCCTCCACAAGTGCAAACTTCCTCACCTCCATCCCCCACCCCAGTCCTCACGCAGCGACGGGAGGCACACTCCTCACACCCCCAAAGCTCCCACAGACCCACCGCCCCCTCCCGTTGCGTCTAGCACACTCGTTGCGACCTCAAAAACTCCGAACCAACGAAAAACTCTCAAAGGAACCGCCTAACAAATGAACTGCAATTAAAGGCATTGTTAGGTTTAAGGTCAGCTATCAGCTAGCTATAGAGCATTATTCCTTTGAACGTTTTAAGCTGCTACATTCACCACAATATCAATGAAATAGGATTTTACTTATAGATTTTTAGGATACGCACCCGTTTTGTCTAATTACAAAGTTGTGTTTAGGACACGATTAGAACTTATCTTTATCAGTGCATCCGTTACTTTTTCAAGGTTTCTGCTCAAACATCAGATAGCGAAGCACGTTTTATTGTAAATTTTATAGGCCTTTTACTTAATCGATCGATAAATAAAATACGTTTGCGCAAATCGGTTTCGATTATAGCTACGATTATTTTCATATTAGAAAAACAACTTGTTTTTTTCATAATGAACAACCTAATAAACAGTTTCCAAGTTGCTATCACCTAAAAGTAGGTTAGCTGTTAATTTAATAATAATATAATTGTCCCAAGTCCACAGTAACTGCAGCGACCTCGACTAGTAGGCTTTTTGGTAGGCGTAGAGACGTGACACGATACATTAACAGCTGAATTTAAATATATTTATGTCGGTGTACATCGTATACGTCATAACGTGCATTTAAACTATATTCGTTATGTTCAGGTACGTCATATCTTCTTTGAAAGATTTCGTTTTATTGTGCATAAAAGATGATATTTCTCACGTTAGCTACTGAAAAGTCCAAGACGTTTCATGAGACCAAAGACTGGGAAGTCTTATAAGTATCTCGTGACGTCACGTTGCCTGGAAGTAAAGAACTGAGTGGCAAAAAAACCAACCAGACGCGAGTTGGACTCATACTCCGTACAAAGGACAAACTTACCTTTTCCGTTTGATCTCTAGACATGATTATTGCACCAACCGCAAGTAATTAGCTTGTAATACTAAATTCAATTTTATATTATATTTAATTATTGAATACAGCAATATTAACTATGTGAGCATTCCAAGCAACTCGATGCCACTATATAAAAATCTGTTACTATTATGGGAGATTTTTTGTTTTTATTATTTGTTTTTATAGCAGCGTATTATGTGTCTCCTCGGGTACGCAACCCTAAAAAAGTAAATCTTTTAAATGTTACGTATTTAGTTCCTAAAGGTAGGGTTACACGACGTCTGGTTTAATTAACAAATAATTATCATAAAATGAATAGGTATTCTACAGAAATGCAATTTCGAAAATTCTGTGTATTTTTGTTAAGTCGCTATAGCTCGACACTTATAAATGATTGGAATGTGAGAATAAATTGTATTGTTATTTTTTATGTTACTACAACACATATAGCAAACAATCGTATGCCTTAACTGTTATATGCAATCCTAGATATGTGGTTATCCTAGTTTATAAGGCTTGTAATAGCACGCGCTTCGCCTTATCCAAAGTTCAGGAAACTTTACTCAACCGGGAATTCACGGTAATTCACTCTTTTCCCGGCAATGATTATATGTATGAATCCTAGTCATGGTCCATCAGCCGTTTTGCCGTGACAAACATACATATGTCGAAACATTGTCAATTGTTGTACTATAAGCAAAATCACCGTTTATCAATTAATAAATTTCAATTTCAAAAACATTTCAAACACATTTCAATTAAGGAAAGAAATATCGTTATGGACACTAAACACTTTGATAAGAATATGCATTTGTAATCTTGTTCGCAAAATGCGGTAGGAAGGCGATAATATTTTTATTGTTGCATTTGATGCTAATTGCCGGCACGTGTAAGCTCTGTCATTTACAATTCTGGCCACAAAAATACACACTAGTTATGCTAATTTGATGACTTTATTAAAAAAATGGAACACAAAATTACCACCGTATTAAGCGCTTGTCCTAAGCTGTGGTAAAGATTGCTCATTTTACCACAGTATATTCACTTATTAAATTTAGTTTCTAGTTTATTACCTAACTTATAAGTAAAGTTTATAGTGCAGTATTCAAACATGTTTTACATTTTAATCCTTTTAAAAAGAAAAAAAAACTAACCTAATATAAACAACTAAAATAATTAAAATAACGCCGTCACGCGGGACGGTGCCAAGAAGGCTGGCAGCATTGCCCCGCTGTATGGCAATGCTGATCCTTTGCGCAAAATATGTTCCAGCCTTCTTGTCACCGGAGGCCTCAATCAATCGTCGCGAGACCTCCTTGTACAGTAGATGAGCCTCTGGACCCCATGGCCCCAGTGTGTTGTTTTTTTTTTAAGTAATAAATCCTTTTATTATTTTTATTCGCAAACGTTTGTAATAAAAAATCGCTTACTTGAGGGCTTCGAAGATATTTTAATGAACCAATACGAGAGACCTTAGATCTTGTTTCGTCAGGATTTATTTATATAGCTTTTAGCTTGGTGAACTACACCAAGATATATAGTATAGTTATTATAGTATAGTTATATATTATAGATAGTTTTATACATTTATTTCTTGCCCCGTTGGGGACTGTACCTCCACCTTACAGAAGACCGCAGTCAAATAACAATACAAACTTTGATTTAGTATTATATTTCTGCGGTGAGTACGGCTGCCAGAGCTTCACTGCGCTAGCAGTAATGCTGCTAGCACAGTGAGTCCTCATATTTCTTAGCAACAACAGGGTTGGCAACTCGTTAGTGATCCACCTTAGTGGTATAAAAAAGTATTGATCACTTATATTAGGTCCTTACATATGAAATTGGCGTTTTTCGTACTGGCCACTTTAATCACGAATTTCTCCTCTTTGGTAAGGAATTCCAAATTCAAATTTGTACAGCTATAGACTCATGTATTTGTGCTTCGATGATCGTCATTCATTTGTTTTTTTTCTTCTGTTTTTTTCTGTTTGCGTCACTCATTTTACAAAATGGAAAACCTTAAATATCGCATTATTTACGAGTACGAGTTCCGCCGTGGCACTAGTGCTGCGGAAACAACTCGAAGGGTGAATGATGTGTATGGCGGTCGTGTTGCAAAAGAAAACACAGTTCGTTTTTGGTTCCAACGTTTTCGTTCTGGAAATTTCGACCTGCAGAACAAGCCCCGTGGACGGCCTGAGACTCAAGTTGATAATGAAGAGTTGAAGGCTATTGTGGAAGCGGATCCATCGCAAACCACGTCCGAGTTAGCTGCAGGCTGCAATGTTAGTGATAAAACTGTTTTAATTCACTTGAAGCAAATTGGGAAGATTAAAAAGCTTGAAAGGTGGGTACCTCACGAATTGACTGAAACAAACCGGCAAACGCGCGTCGACTGCTGCGTTACATTACTAAACCGGCACAATAATGAAGGTATTTTAAACCGAATCATTACCTGTGATGAAAAATGGGTTCTTTACGATAATCGGAAGCGCTCAGCGCAATGGTTAGATCCTGGCCAGCCAGCCAAATTCTGCCCCAAGCGAAAATTAACCCCAAAAAAGTTACTTGTAAGCGTTTGGTGGACTAGTGCCGGTATTGTTCATTACAGTTTTTTCAAATCTGGCCAGACTATTACGGCTGATGTCTATTGTCAGGAATTGCAAACCATGATGGAAAAGCTAGCGGCTAAACAACCTAGGCTGGTCAATCGCTCCACGCCACTGCTGCTTCACGACAACGCTAGACCACACACTGCGCTACAGACGGCTACTAAATTAGAAGAGCTTCAATTGGAAAGTCTAAGACATCCTCCGTACTCCCCGGACCTTGCTCCAACAGATTACCATTTTTTTCGAAATTTGGATAACTTCTTGCAAGGGAAAAAATTCAACTCCGATGGGGCAGTCCAAATCGCCTTCAAAGATTTTATTGATTCCCGTCCGACTGGTTTTTTTAGTAAAGGGATCAATGAACTACCTATGAGATGGCAAAAGTGCATAGAAAATAATGGTTCATACTTTGATTAATTAAATATATTATATTAAAAAATATTCGACTTTTTGTTCCTCCCATACAAAACGCCAATTTCATATGTAAGGACCTAATAAATTCGTTGCAATATTCATTCATTCATTTTGTCGCCAACTAAAATTTCTTTTTTCAGAGTTCAATAAATATATAACTGCATTTAACTACTTAGGTATGTATACTAGAATATTTTTTCATCTCCCTTATGTGGAGTTTCATCCCTAATTATTTACTTTTCTAATTTCTCTTAACTATTGTTTAGCGATTCGTAGGCTGTATCTACCTTACTTTCAACTATAATAAAAGGCTCCAAGTTAAGTCTCGAAATTATAAGGTTTCCGTTTGGGCCAATCAGCAAAGGCAAAAATCAGTTATAAAATCCGTTTATATAACAAAGACGTAAATTTTATTTACGTATTTTGTGAGTTACAAGCATTTTTTATGCATCCACGATACTTAGCAACCATATAAATTGATAATGGGTATCGCAAATACCGTCAGGAAAAAATATTATGCCAAATTTATCATACGACGGAGTCAATGACCTGTTTATCAATCTAGCAAGATTTCGCGGACATGCATGTGTAGTCGTGACATTATGTGATAAACTGTGATAATAAAATTTGTACCACTTATTACGAAATCTATGCATAATTTTATTGTCAAGAGGTCTAATAACCAAATATCCTAATCCGAATGTATAAGACCTTGGATTTAATCGATCATTTTGTTAATACAGGAAAAGGTTAATGTATAAATTCTTAAAATAAATAAGTACATCTATAAATCTAATATATAAAATTCACGAGTCACAGTTTTCGTTGCCATACTCCTCCGAAACGGCTTGACCGATTTTGATGAATTTTTTTGTGCTTATCCGGTATCTATGAGAATCGGCCAACATCTATTTTTCATCCCCATAAATGCAAAAAAAAAATTGTCCACACGAGCGAAGCCGGGGCGGGCAGCTAGTAATATATAAATGAATCGCTGAATGTGTTGCAAAGCGCAAATTTCTAGGGCAGGTGAATCGATTTCGCTTTTCGAATTCTGTTTTTAGAATATTCCTTGAAGTACGAGAATGGTTCCGTAAGACCCATAATAAAACTAAAAACGGGTAGACAACATATTTGATAAATTTCTACCCGTGTGAAGCCGGGGCGGGCCGCTAGTAATATATAAAAACCTACCAGCTTTGTTTGTCAGCGATGTCTTTGTGCTTAATTTTTTTTCGATAAGTTTTCAGTTCACCAGTGATCTATTTTACTGTTGCATCTTCAACAAGGAGGTCTTATAATAATACGTCTTCCAAAGCTGTCAATTATATAATAATGCAAATAATTTTCACAATTCCTTCCCATAAACGATACGACACTTAAATAAGGCATATATGAGGCCCCTACTGAATATTTTTGTTCTCAATTAGCACATATAAATCAAGTTCCAAATTCGTTGACATCTGTTTGAAGTGCCACAAGTTCAACGTAGTATTTTAATGGAAGACATTTGTGCGATACCTCAGAGTAGATACTATACTACGTACGCGATACTAAACATATTAATCTATAATTGTATTAAAAGCGAAAGTTCGTTTGTTTGCTCCTCCATCACACACGCCATACATATGGAAGGGTTCTATTAAAACGTTACCTATGTCCCATTTATTTAAAAAAAACATTTCAAGTTAAATTACATATTGCAGGAAAAACCACGGCTACAGTTAGCACGTTGTACCGAGTGCGCCTATCCGTTTTTAAGTCCGATTTTACATATAAAACACTTAATTAACCAGATAAAACTAACAGTGACGAATCAGTTTTGGGTAAAAGCCTCTCGATTGACGACGAAAGCGACGACTTCGCTGTTTAAACATTGTGAGCTGTGCGATTTAGCACCGTTCCACAGCTTTCTCAAGATCTAGCTAGATTCTAGCTAAACTATGAGACACCGCTCATTACAGATAAAAAATGCACGTAGCAAGTAAAGTAGGAAAAGTTTCTCAGTAAACATCGTAACTTCAAGGCCAGCTATAAAATGTGTTGTGTGCAGAAAAAAACCGGACAACTGTCCGGTGAAATTGAATTCTATTATGAAACCGACCATTGTTTTTAGATTCAGTGTAGAATGTTATATTTAGAGACTTCGATACATTTATTTGGTGCAGTCAAAAAAAAACAGTACACGTGTAAGATTCTGAGTTCATGCCAAGAATGTATCCTGGGATATATAAATTAGGCCCATAACATATTTCTGGTTACTAAATGCATCTATGAAATTACGAAAGTGTATTATCGGAAGACACATTCTACACTTACACCCAAGAAGACATGTGTTTACATGGCCGATGAAGTGTATTTTTATATCACGTAAGTAACTAAGCGTACGGCCCGCATGATGGTAAACGGTCACCATAGCCTATAGACGCTTGCATACGATATCACGAACGTGCTAGCAAAATATATTATCTTTTCTGCCGGCGCAACGTATCATCAAGGAGCTCTGGTGGGTAGAGTAGTGTTATTTGACTGCGGTATTCCATAAAGTGGAGATGCATTCCCCGAGTGGCTCCAATTTATTAATGGGAAATCCCACGGCTGAGCACAAGTGTAACACCACAGTCAGTAAGTCAGACAGTCAGTAAGTGTACTGACTGACTGTCTGAGTGATCACATCTTCACAACTAAACCCTCGATCGACTAAAATATGTAGCATACTAACTCCTTTTGCGATGTAGACTTAGAAAGAATTTTGAGAAAAGCCTACCCAAAACTGACTTTTGCTAACTCGCACTTGGCTGATTTATTTTATTTTATTACAAGCCGTCTCAAAGTTGTGTAATATCATCCCGTGACCTTGTAGAGGTGGCCGGCCATTCAAGATATTGAAAATTTTAAATTGTAAATTTTGTATAAGTTACCAAAATAGCAGACCTATTATTATCCTTTCTATTTATCATAATAATAAAATATTAATTCGTGAAGCAAAAACTTTTGTTGGCGTTTTACGAAAATTGCGCGGACGGAGGAATATGAAATTTGGCATCGTTAACGTTTATATGGAGAACGAGTGCAGAAAGCTATTTTTTATGTAATGTGCATTAGAAATATATAATTTTATTACATTAAATTAAAGCATTACGCACCCAGAATACACACTACCATACGTTACGAAACGTTGTGTCCCGTCCAAATTATTGCCACACGAAAAAAAATAATACTCTCAACTCAAACTATATTCGCTGATACCAACCCCATATCATCGCTGTGATATCTCACGTTGTCGATAATGATGTGCGTTTTTACTATATCTAACACGGTTCCGAAAACTTGATAAATAAATACGTTCACTAAATATACCATAATCGGTTTTGATTCGATCTTAGTATTACGAAAATATCTGAAAACGGATTTCTGAGAAAAGGAATGGAATCGAAAGGAAGGTTTATCCAACCTGCTTTACATGCATCACTATGAATAAATAGCCATTTAGGGTAGTTGCTGATTCATTATAGTGAAGGACGTTAAATTTAAGCATTCAATAAAGATATGAAAACTTTAGTCCAATAACTGATCTTATCCGTTGCATTGAAAACGATTCAGGGTCGGCAACGCGCGAGTGATACCCCTGGTGTTGCAAGCGTCCATAGGCTACGGTGACCGCTTACCATCAGGTGGGCCGTATGCGTGTTTTCAAAAAAAAAAGATTCAAAAGCACTTATAAATGTTTCGTACATTTATAAGTGCTTTTGAATTTATTTATTTTTTTATTCCACTAAGGTGGCAAACAAGCATACGGCCCACCTGATTGTAATCGCATCCATCGCATGTTAGAAGACTGATAATTAATTTACATTATTAAATTCTAATACGGCAACTAGTTATGTCTCATTCAGATTTGACGGGCCAGAGATACATTCTATCCTTCAATAAGTGTTGTTCATGTTCATGCGAAGTACATGCGCTGTAGTTATACTGTGACAAAGATAAAAGTAGAATTTTTAGCGAGAATCCGATGGATCGGTTGGGATTGTTTTCTGTGCCTCGTAAATTGTGTTATAGTAATCTTTATCATTTATCTAACAATAGCCTGTCGTACTATCGCTACTCACACTACTAATAGTTGACCATGTAAGATGTTGGAATATTGATAGCTAAAAATCTGAGAAAACTACAAATAATATCGAATTGTGATATTATCTTTAGTTACTACTTTGGTCACATGAAAAAGGTAGATGGAACAATGCGAACAACTAAGTGACGCCGGTTTTTTACCACCTAGTGCGTGGGCAAGGCGTACTTTCATTGTATTCGTTGTAGGTGTGTGCGTGTAATGGTGTATATGTACACTGCAAGGCGTAGTTTTTACCAGCGTCACATTCTTGTTCGCAAAGTTCCATGTACCTTTTTTATTTGATCTGAGAATAGCTTATCAATAGTATTGTCGCCTATGGAACAGTACGCTAACTAACAACAATAAGATGTAGGTATCCAGGGACTCACCTTCGCAATATAAAGTGACGTCCGCGAGACTTTCCGAGTTCCAGAGGTTCGCAAACGACGTAGCCAGGTTCGACCCGAAGCTGTTCCATTTCAGGCAGTACTGCTGCTGCTGGGAATCCATTCCCGGGCCGCCTCGTATACCTGCCCTGTAACAATTAGTACAACTTCACTAACGGTCTTAAGCTGAAAGTCTTCTTTGAAATATTTTGGTACTGTACATATATATAATATATCTATGTATCTAAATACTAAGAATATTGAGAAAATCCTATCCAATTGCTAAGCGGGCGAAGTTGCAGCGCATAGCTAGTACTGTGTATATTATGTAATACTTTCGGCCAAATATATAATTCGGAATAGTAGAAATTTCCAGCTACGACATTGTTATTTCTATGAATTTAACTATAACCATAGAGTTAAATTGATATATCATATTATGACGACCTAGAGTAGTAAACATTCCTAGTTGTTATATCATACTTTATCAATTATTTTACCAATTCCACCGTATCTCCATATTGTTTATATGAATTCTAATGCAAGGACACCAAGACTGATTTCTGATCCGGTTTGTTTCACACAAATAACACTTACAAATGGCAACTACCACATTTTTATAAATTAGACATTATCATCACTTCCGCGTGCAGATCAGTCAACAATTGTTTTTTTTAACTCTGTGGCTATGCAAACAAAGTCTTACACCCCTTTTGGTATTGTAGAGTAGGTAAGTTACTAAGATTGCCAATTGTCAGTTCAAAGTTCCACTCTGTTTCAGTGGAAGGTAATAAATAACTATTAACTACCTAAGTCGATCGGGCGTATAGTTGTAGAGCTCTCGTAGACTGCTAGTATTTCGATTTAGGCTAGGAATTCGCAGCTTTCCAATATTATAGTGATACTAGCTGCCCGCGCCGGCTTCGCTCGTGTGGACAATTTTTTTTTGCATTTATGGGGATGAAAAATAGATGTTGGCCGATTCTCATAGATACCGGATAAGCACTGTGACACGAGAATTTTATATATTAAGAAGATAACAAACTCCAAGCTGGATTGAAAATCTCTTATTTACTTTTGAACGATTCTTACAAGTAGTTTGACTCTACGTTGTCCAAATAATACAAAATTGTATTCTACAAAAGACAGGACGTCATTTGAAACAATCTTTCACGTTCAATGCTGGTAGCAAGAACATCATTCGACTACCTATTCGAAAACGTAACTCTCAATATTTTTAGTTCCACTTTTCGCTACCGCAGCGCTATTCATTTTCCCATATTAAAATCAAAGGCGATACGAATACGTAGTCTTTATTCTTGTTCGGCCTACAGTTTTTCAGACAAACTGTAACTTCAAGGACCACAAAGTTAATTTAATTAATTTCCATACATGTCAGAAGAAAACTGGTAGGTATGCATAAATATAGTGTGGGGTGGATTGGGACAAGGCCGGCCGGTGAACTGTGATGCATGATCGATGTGACCCACCGAGTAGAATACTAAATGAACACTGCTGGACATTCCCACGATCCCATAGATACTAAATTTAGGAAACGTACCATTTTACGTCAATGCTATCGATTTTACTGTGGGGTTTCGTGAATATTGTATTTACACATCCGAGTGTGCTTGCGTTGGGTTGTTTTGGAAAAAAATACGAACAAGTCGTAAGGCTAAAGACAGAAGTTGAATAATATAAGACTTTTTCGATTGATATTTTACATAAGTAATTACATTTATTATTAAAACGACAAAGGCATCGGTCTTACCGTTTTTTTTAATTTAAATATTGTCAGTTGCTATTGATAGATTTTATAATATAGGTGCGTATAGAATTGGACTCAATCACTGTAAGAATAATATTAGAAGAGCCAAATGTTGAACATACAAAACAAAATCCTGTTACACTAATATATAATAATATACGCGTGAGATCGAAAGCCAATTGAGCCAGGTGAATCGACCAACAATTAGCGTGTATTGATTGACCCCGTAGCCTATTTCTCCATATAGAGTTCATCTCATTTTAAATTGTTCTCTCGTCCTCTTTTGCATACTACTACTAAGCTCTGCGTTAAAAGTTCTGGGTTTCTCGCACGTTCTCATGTCAGCCTGTTCGGTCTCTATGCAACATTAATGGGCTTATAACATGTAGCTATTATATACGACATAGTAAAAATATATTAAAATTCCAACGAGACGTTTAAAATGAAGCTTCGTCCATGTCTCCCAAATCTTCAATTTTAAGTACTTTATCGTAATTTATTCCGCATGTTTTGCACATTGGTGACTAGGCTCGATTCCAAGGTTATGCAAAATGAAATTGTTCGTAAAATTTTCTTTGCGTGAAAAGTCAATGCTCGATACTCAAACGTGCTTTAGATCGCGGCAACTATCACCTTTTGTTATGTTGGCAGTAAAATAACTGTGGTAAATGTTCAGCGCTGATTTGATACACCTGTGCCTAGATTATTTCGGAGAGACTTTTAGATGTGAAATGTGTGTTAAGAAGAAGAACGCAGAAAATATAATAACCCGTTAAGTACTTGAAAAATAAAACTAGGTATTTAGATAGACAAATTAAAGTAGAGTATTTAATTCTCAAGCTTCTTTGATAACCGGTTAGGTTCTTTAATAGCAATTCAAAAGGGTAACGACACTGCGTTAATTTTATTTGTGTCACTGTGTATTGATGTTTCTAATTTTATTTATCTATGTTTTAAAAATGTAATGGTTTGTAAAGAATTGTAAGAGCCCGTTTATCGTTAATTACGGATTATTGGAAAGGAAACTAGAATTTAAACACATATCTATTAAGTATGAACGTGAGCAGATAAAAAAAACATATGCTACTTTGAAAGCTGGCAGGAAAACAGGCGTACATTCAAAGACGAAACGTTTAGGGATAAAGCAACACAGCCCTCTATACTAAATTCTATGGGGACCCGCCTGTAAAGCCTACATAGGTCCCTATAGAACACGCACATTCACTGCACCCAGAGTCAATACAGTATTGATTTGGCTCCCATCGTCAACTCCGTTACAGCCTAACTGTCTATTTGCATGCGTGCACGTATTCTGACCAGGTTTGATTGAGCTGCCATGCCTCTATTCGGAACTTCCATTATTGAGTGCTTTAAGTTCGCTGGGCGGGGCAGGGAAGGTCTGGTTATGATGGTCATTTTGGAATTTCGGTTGCGACCTGGTTCCGGTATGCAGTACACGCGCAAGCGTACTAGCCGGGGGGTCAGGAGAGGGGGGTCGGCTGCACCGCGTTGCGCAAACAGACGCAACGGTCACTCTGCACCAGTGAAAATGAGAAAGTGGAATGTACTTTTTAGAAGCGATGTAACTCTATTCTTCTACGTTTGTACAAAAACTAGGCGAGGCCTGATGACGGAAGCTTAAATAAGAAATAAAATGGTAAGGTATTGGTTATTCTTAACTACATATCCACATGGATAAATTATAATGCTTTCTAAATTTATTTAAAATAATTATATGAAGATGACAAAAAGGTAAAGATAGACGCCGGATGAAACTAAGCCTTGCACTGTTACATATATCTAAACCATGAGACACACATACAAACCGGCGTCATTTCGTTGTTCGCAAAATTCCATCTATCTTTACCTTTTGTGGTCTTCATATTTTTTTTATTAAATCTGACGAAGTCCATTGGTGCCTCGTTGGCTGTACAGGAGAATGTGAACAGAGCTTTTTGTTTATTTCCTTATCAAATATTTTGTTCATCTAATTTAAGATAGGTTCTTGACAGTGGAGCAATCGTCAAGTTGTATCGTTTGCCATTTTTAGGAGCTTGTAATTTTTTCTTACTGATTCCATCGGAATTATGTAGTAAATAAAACGTTTGTCTTTCTTTTTACGAACTGATATCGTCACTTACTGTAATATAAACTCTCTTTAAAATGAAAGAAGGTCGATAAAACATATTATTATCTTGCAATTGCATTCGGCCTATATTTTTGTAAGCCGATTCCTAAAACGAGGTTATCGTTTGACCCGCATAACTATTTCTATTCGTGTAGGTATAACAAGAACAATGTATTCCATTCTCAGTATAAATACTTGTATACAAGCTCCATTAATATATATTTTTTTTTATGTTTATAATCATCAAAATATTTAATTAACATGCAAATTTATTGTAGTTTACGCGTAATATGGTTTACTTAATGAGTCGCGATAGCGGCAAATATTTCAAGTTGCAAATAAAAGATGAGCTAAAAGGCTTCGTTTTAATACGTACGTATACGTAAAACGACTGACATATTTCTTTGTTTCATTTATAATAGTAATAAAATCTATTTATATTGTAGCAATCTACCAAAACGAGAATCATTGTGCGTAGCTCTATCTAACGGTAACAAATGACTGCACTCAGTTTTGTAACAACTATGATGCATTCATCAAAGTTGGAGTCAATGCACTCGCCGCATGAAATATTGAGAAATATATCAAGTAAATAATAACGTTCAATCATATCCAAATTTAATACCTTGGCACCAAATATTAACATATTAAATAAAAATTCACTTCGTCTCTTAGGGTCTCCCATTTTCGATGAGGCTTTCCCGTCTTTCGCTGATGATCAAATTAAAAATTTCCGTAGTTCGTCAGAACATTTGAAAAATATTAATTGCCATATGGCATATTATATTATCAGGCATTGTCGTTTTGTCCCCAAATTTACTAACGTTTTACGTAGTAGTCACATGTGGAAAGCCCGTTCTATTCTACTAAATTTAGATGAGATCATTCGGTCTAGTATTTCATCTATATTTAATATAGCTTTGGATGACCGTACGTGGTCCCAGGCTTCCCTCCCTATCCGGTTTGGAGGTTTGGGAATACGCAAAATTTCAGACGTGGCCCTACCGGCATTTCTGGCTTCAGTTCATAGTGTGCGAGATCTCATAGGTAATATTCTCACTCCGTCACTTAGTGGCTGTGAGGTTTCGTTCCTGACTGAGGCCAGAGATGCTTGGGCATTGGCCTGTCCAAGCTCAGACTTTCCGCTGAGACCACAATCGCAGAAGCAGTGGGACGAGCCCGTTAGCAGGATGACTTATAATTCTCTTCTCGAGAGTTCCTCCAATTCTGCTGACCGTGCACGTCTCCTGGCAGTTGCTAAGTGGGAGTCCGGGCTCTGGCTTCATGCGCTGCCTTCTTTTAATATTGGTACCTTGTTGGTTGGTGCAACTTTCAGGCTGTGTGCTTGCTTGCGCTTAGGTGTAAAGTGTATTGTCCCTCATCGGTGTCATTGCGGGGATAATGTTGACGTGTTTGGGCACCATGGCCTTTCATGTATCGGTAGCGCCGGTCGTCTGTCACGTCATTCGACCCTAAATGACCTGCTACGCCGGGCTCTGGTCACCGCCGGAGTACCTGCTGTACTGGAACCAGTCGGCTTGGCGCGAGGCGATGGCCGGAGGCCGGATGGCATGTCGTTGGTGCCATGGAGATTGGGTCGGCCCCTGGTGTGGGATGCAACTTGTGTCGATACCCTGGCTCCGTCTCATCTCCCTGGCACCTCGGTGGCGGCCGGCGCCGCTGCTGCTCAGCAGGAGTGCCTCAAGCGCCGGAAATATGCATGTCTTGGTCCAGGGCACGTATTTTCTGAATTTGCGGTTGAAACTCTGGGTCCCTGGGGCCCGGATGCTCTTCAGCTTTTCAAGGAGGTCTCACGTCGGCTGGTTGAGGCCTCCCGTGACAGGCGTGCTGGAACATATCTCGCTCAGAGAATCAGCATTGCTATCCAGCGTGGCAATGCTGCCAGCATTCTTGGCACGCTACCGCATGATTCCGGTTTGGGTCAGATCTTTTATCTATAAGTAGGTAGGTTAAGATATGTTTTTGTAAATAGTTTAATCTGTTTTGTGTCAATAAATATATAGATGATGCTAGTAAATAATATGATTGATAAACATTGGCGCCAAATGTCATCGATATAAATATGTACCAGTTCTTGAACCGAATTATATTTAAATCTGTACAGCCGTTTAAGTGTGAGTTTTTGGCGGGAATCAGGCGGAGCGGTTGAGATTTTTTTCCAGTGTGTCGTAAATTGTGTTATAGTGATCTTTAATGTGTATTTTTGGTGTCGATATGTGAAGTAAAGTTTCATTTAGTGACTGATTTATAGGAGCATTGGAAATAATGCCATAATACGACTTTTGGGTTAAGTGATTTATCATTTTGGTCAATAGGCTACCTCTAATCTAAAGGCGTGTTACGATCTGCTACTGCCGTGGGTTGTCTCCAGAAACTCCATTGGGCGTTAGAATGCATGACACTAGGCATTTTAATGCGGCAAACACGAGAAATTTTGCAACATGAAAATTCTCTAACACTCGACACTGGCAAAAATAGTCCCTGAAGGGATTGATTGCCATACTTAGGAAGAAGAAGAAGAAGAAGAAGAAGTGTGAACATATTAAAGAATAATTATTATCCATTATTTACATTAGTTGGATATTTTTATTTATTTATTTTATTTTAATACTTCATTGTACACCATTTATAAATTAGCATAGGTTTTACATAAATATCAGTTCAAATGGCGGCCTTATCACTCTCGGCGATCTCTTCCAGGCAACCATGGGATGGAATGTAGAACATACAAATAATATTATTAGGGCAGTCGATGGTGTACACCAACTGGTAATACGCTATACTTTGATAGATGGACCTAATTATATCTATTATCTAGGTACTTATAAATTGCATGTTGGATAGTGTAGTATGTGATGAAAACTCAAACTCAAAACTATTAATACACGACTTAAAATTATTATTATTACAAGAACGCTTACAGCTGTAAGCGTTCTTGTAATAGTGTAATTATTATATTGTAATATTTGCAGTTTGATAGAACGTACACAGTGTTGTAAGCTTTGATCAACATCTATTGTACATACAAATGAAAAGTTAAGCAAACTTAATCTAAGTGCTTTATACAAGTACCTTATGTTATCAGAACTCATTCAAGAACCTCAAGGAGGTAGAACAAGGTGTTTTAGGAATGTGGGGCAAAATAGTGAGGTGAAAGCGGAAGAAGTCCAGAAAAAGGATACGTTTTTGAGAAACTACACTCGGTTCCAAAAATAACGGGTCAGTCACATAAACCCGAATATCTCCCGAACTACGTATGCCATCCTAATGAAACGAAGACTGTTCAATTGAGAATTTAATTATACAGATAAAAAATAAAATAAAACTTAGTTACACCCACAATATTAATCTTAAATTAAAAAAAAACTAAAGTAGTCATATTTTTCTTAAGATTACATTTTTTTTTATGATTGTTTTTTTGCTGTTTTTCATCACTTTCTTCATTTAATACTTTGTATTGCCTCCACGAGCTCTTCTGACAGCTTCCAGGCGATTAGGCATGCTGTACACCAAATTTCGGAGCCGGTGCTGAGGAATACCTTCCCATTCCTCCACCAGTGCTTGTATGAGCTCGGGAAGCGTGATTGGTGGGGGGTTTCGACCTTTCACGCATCTCTGAAGCTCGTCCCAGGCGTGCTCGATGGGGTTTAAGTCCGGGCTTCGCGCTGGCCACTGCATGAGTTCGATACCGACCTCTTCAAGGTAGTCATGTACAATTCTGGCGGTATGGGGACGCGCATTATCATGCATTAATATGCCATGCCGGTCCATCCTGGCCATGAAAGGACCTACATGTTCATTGAGGATCTCTTCCACGTACCTCTCTGCATTTAGAGTTCCATTTTGAATGAGCACCAGCTCGGTGCGGGCCTCAGCAGAAATCCCAGCCCAAACTTGTACGGAGCCTCCACCGTACGCCACTTTTTCCTCCACACACGCTTGATGGAAGCGCTCCCCTGGTCTTCTGTACACCAACTGCCTACCATCATGCTTATAAAGCATGAATTTAGACTCGTCCGTGAACATTACCCTAGACCAATCGTCTAGTGTCCAGTTTAGGTGTTCGCGCACGTATCTCTGTCTTGCAATTCGATGTCCCCGTTCCAGTTTGGGGCCATTTGCGGGCCTCAATGGTTTCAAATTTGCTTCAGCAAGACGTCTTCTTACTGTTTGAGCGCTTAAATTGCCACCTCCAAAGCGAATAAAGTGAGTTTTTAGACCAACAGCAGTTTGAAAACGATTTCGGAGCATTGTAGCCACCAGTTGTCTGTCTTCCCTGGCCGTTGTGCATCTTGGTCTGCCATTTCCTGGTCTTCTAAGGTGTGATCCGGTCTCTTGGTACCGCTGGACTACCCGCTGAACAGTCGACAAAGATACACCAATGTTTCTGGCTGTTTCACGCTGGCTCCGCCCAAGTTCCAAAAAAGTTAGGATTCTGGTACATTCCTCTAGCGTGACTGCCATGCTTCACCTCACAGAATAATAATTATGCACGTGGAAGACGTTCACGATAATTTTTTTGTGACAGAATAGAAATGGAAAGCATCCATAATGACATGAAACAAAAATTTTGTTTTTAAAAATAGTCATTTTTTTAAATTTTGTTTTTCTAATGAAGTTTTTTTTCATCAACCAGTTTAAATAATATGCTATTAGAAGCGCAACTAAAAAGTCTTTATTCTGTTTTTTATTTCATTGATCTAGCTTTTACAGTTCTGGAGGTATTTCAATTTTTGTGACTGACCCGTAATTTTTGGAACCGAGTGTATAATGGCCTTCATTTTCTATATTAGATGGTTAGTTATACATTCTATTCAATAAATATTGTTATATATTTTTTTATACCTTTATTCTGGCACACAAGCGTACGGCCCACCATCGGGTGGCCCGAACGATATCCTATAGCCGCTAGCAATACCAGGGGTATCACTAACGCGTTCCCAACCCTGTTGTTGATGGGGAATTTTATATGAAAAACATACTGATTTTCTTACCAGGTCTTCGCAAGTGGTTTTTTTTTCCAAACCGGTGGTAAAGTAGACATTCTTATATGCCCACTTAGGACCTAAGCTGTATAAATCATTTGATTTGATTTGATATAAAGGAATTTTGACCGTTAAATATTATGTGCTTCAAATTTATTTGTCTTATACTATAAGGTCGCAAAGTCTTAAAAGTATGTTTTATTTTACCTATACTTAAAGTGAGTTCTCAATTGACAAAACGGAGTCGGCATTTATAAACTAATGAAGTTATATGCCATCAGAAAACTGAGTCTTGCACTATACGGGTACAAGACTCACTTTTCTTTACACTCACATTCCACGAAAACCAAAACATTATCCCAGTACAATTTCTAGGTCAGCCGAAACTGCGTTGTCGTTAGAAAATGCACTCTGCGGTTGTCGGTTCCGTTTAAAAGAGCGGCGTAGCCTAGGGTTGCCTCACTAGACATTTTTCTAAAATTGCGGGCATTCGCTTTACTAGCCTCCGGGGAGTATTTTTATTAGATACCGAGTTTTTTATTCGATTACCTTCTACCATAACACCTCTCGCTATTAACGAGGAGTCCCTCATACATTGGACCCAAATAATAAAGACCCAAAAAGGTATAGATGCGGTTTCAAAAAAGCTTCCACCTAACTAGGTGAATTATTCACCTTATTTTACTCACCTTGCTTATATGACACCATGTAACGATGGCGACGGATAAGTTCTGATTGAATTGACAAACTGCCTCAGATATTCGGGAAAAAAATCCTAAAGGGCGAGAAAAAAGCATCCATTCGAGTGATATTTTTGTAGAAAATTAAACAATAATTAGAATTGTCATCTTAAAATGCCTTAATCCTAGCCTACAACCTCTATTATATCGTCTCACTGCGTTCTTACTGCGTCTTACTATACAGAGACGCAGTGAGAAATGTTGTATCCGTTCAAACTTATTCGCATTTAGTTCTTCTTCAAACCGAACTTTCTTATAAACACCTTTTTTAACCAAATCGTGTGACAAACCTGAAAGTGACACTCCTGATGACCATCGATGCGTACTTAGCTAGATTCCTTACGACGTACGCTCACAGATTACGCAAGATTGTACTGTCGAAATCGTCCCGCTACCGATTCTTATGCCTTCACCAACTGGTTTTCTAATATTCTCACACGGCTTATCTAGATGCAGCTCTTTAATTCCACGTTACTACGCGCGCGGGTTTGATCTATTGACTTCGTAATGTGTTCTTTGTTTGGTAAATGTTAGTGGATGCAGAGTGGATGCCACTTATGTTTTTTTTTTTATTCTGGATCAGTGTATAACTTTTCATACAAGTGTATTCTGACGCGTATATTGTATTTTCTCTCCCGCAAGTTGATAATGATGTCAGAAAATCCGTCACCAACAGTATACATACTATAAAAAAATATTTTTAGACTTATTATTCCGTCTAATGTAAACCATTATCTCATTTTAGTAATTCCCCTAACTAATTTAGTACGCGAATATGACGCTTTATAAATATTTTGATTCGAAAATGCGCTTTGTGTTCTCTGATCAAATAAAAAAGATGGATGGATCTTTGCGAGCAACGAAGTGACGCCAGTTTTTTAAACATGTAGTGCGTGGGCAAGGTGTAGTTACTTTGTAATCGTTGTATGTGTGTGCGTGTAACTGTATACATATACACAGCAAGGCGTAGTTTAAGAAGTCACTTCGTTGTTCGCAAAGTTCCATCGACCTTTTTTTTTATTTGAACTGAGTTTGTGTTAAAATTATGTAACCATCTAGGATCTCTAGGGATCTAGTACCGACTCCAACAATCGGGCCGTGATGACGATGGTCTTATCATCAACTCGTATCTGAAACCAAAGTTCAAAACATCCCTAACGCCTCAAGTGCAATCCAAAATCCCGCAGAAGCATATACGGAGTCCCGGACTCGGCTGCGCTTGATGAGCTAAACGCTTAATCCTTAGTTTCAATACTTATCAGAATATTCCACATGGCTTTAACACCTGACGCTACGTGTATCGTGATGAATGCCACTGTCGAAATGTATTTGTTATAAAATACATAATAATTATATATTAGCATCTACATATTGTATTCAACAGGGTCATATTGTAAATGAAATTATAGGCGGAATATTGATTGATAGAGATCGAATCAATACGATTAAAAGTTTTCATATATTTTACATTAGCTGTCATCTGAAAATTATATGCAATCAAACAGATTTAACTTTACACCTACATTTTAAGTACTTGGTTATATTTATTTATTTATTTAATAATAGGTTGCCCACAGCATGTTACATTTGACATTCTTATATGTATTCATTGATAACAAAAAACTTATTCTAATGTACATGCCAATTAACGGCTAACACAGCTTCTGTAAAACGACAATAGTTATAGAACATATTACTAATAGTGAGGTGTAACTCTAATAAGTATAATAGTTTGAATGGCTATTTGAGGAATATAATAATAAAAAGTATAGATAGTTAAAGTATAGTTTGTAGCACAAAGCATGGTGTATATAAGTAAGACAAACGGTGACTAACTTTCTATGCATCCTCGCCGCAATGGAGGTACTGACAAAATAGAAAGTTGCAAGCGGGGAATGCAACGTATAGTCGGCACTGCGTTATAGATACCTCTTAGGGTACTGTGGAACCCAGTAACTCTTATTTCATTTGTCTATGCCAACTGTCAGTAATGCCAAAAAATGCTGGACATTAGCCTTAGCAACGGAGAGGGCTTAGCAAGAACAACTTTTGACCTATTATACGACTACAAACATATATTCGTATCGCTTTCGAGTATTTTAGAATTTGAAAATGAACAGCGCTGCCCTTAATTTATTAATTTTCGAAATAATTTAATTTAATTTTCCAATCTATACCATATAAAACATTTTCGTAACGTAAAGCTATATAGCCTAAATAGCCTTCCTAGAAAAATGGACTACAAAACCATTTTGTTTTTTTATTCCAACCAGTAGTTCCTGTGATTAGCGCGTTCAACCAAACAAACAAACTCTTCAGCTTTTAAAATACCTATTAATTTAGATAGGATTATAGTGGGATTAATCATGTTTTAGAGTCGGCAACTTGCGTCCATGGGCTACGGAGACCGCTTACCATCTGGTGGGCCGTACGCTTGTTTTCCACTTTAGTGGTATAAAAATGTACTAATACTGATTATAGTGATGGAACTAAATATAATTGCGTCATCACGTGCACCACACACAGGGTAACTTTTAATTAGTGTGAGTGATATATACATTTTTTTTTAACTGAATCATTTAGTATCTACAGAAACACGCTTGACGTAAAAAAGTGCGTGTGAGCTACTAACGCTGTGTGCACTGTGCACTATGAAGCCTGCCTTTCACTACATTGCAACAAAGCCTTCGCGTCTCTCTTACATAAGTAACGGTTTTTAAATAACCTATGAGCTATTTGTGACAAATATTATTTTTGTTCACAAAAACCTACCAAACCTGGCAATATAAATAGGTAATAATTCTCAGACATTATCACGACCGTTGGCGTAGCAGTCAGGATAGCCACTAGACCAACGATCTCGTCTTGTAGATTATTTATGAATAGTCCATGATCTCAAAATGTTTGGTGAGAATTGAGTGCTAACAGCGTTCCGCCACTGCTAGTACCTTCGGAAACCACTACAGAGACGCATGAAGATAATATTCACATTTAAAAGAACAAACAAGAATTTCATAATTTTACAAGAATACATAATAAAAAAAAAATGAATTCATTTTTAATTCTTGCAAACAAATTATCTACGCAAACTAAATGTACGTTAACTTAGCGATAGATTAAATCATAATAAAGGATTTTGTGACATTTTAGTTTGTTTACCAACATGCGACGCAGCTTGTGAAACTAATGATCTCTGTTCTAATTAGACCTTAGTGTTGTTATTAACCGTTTCACTTTTATCGAATTCTCGGTATCAATACTATATTATTTACCTTTATCTATGCTGATATTTTAAAGAGGTTTATTATGTCTGTATAGTTACCATATACAGACATAAACCACAATAAAAAAAACTCAGAAACTAGTGAACCGATTCAGCAAAAACATTCACCAGTGAAGCTACTCTAAACTGGAGTCAAAATCAAATCAAAAATATTTTTTTCAGCTTAGGCCATAATAAGGCACTCATGAAGGTCTAATTTACCACCTAAAAAGAGTAATAAAAAATACTATTTATGCTTTTTGCGTTGCAATGCTGCAGGCAAAAGCTAGGCAATCGGCAACATTGTGAAATTTTCCCAACCTTACGGATGGCGGCCTCATAAAAAATACTATAAAATCACTGACATGGTCAATGATATGTACCTTCGTTAATTTCTGTAATCATTCATGGATGACAACTTTCATACAGAATGATGTAAGGGGGTAATTAAGCCATTTAATTTAAACGAGATCGCAAGTTTTATTGCTGGGCATAAGTTTTGGTGAGTTAATTGTGTGTTTTTAAAGTTTGTGTCTATGTAAGATTACTTTAAAAGGTAAGTGTTTTTAAATTGTAAAGTAATGGCCGGTAATAGAAAATTTACAGCATAGTTTTGTAACTCACTTCGCGTCATACTTTTTAAAGAACGCCGCATTTACGGGTTTTATGCTTATTTGCCACCTTAGTGATATAAAAAAAATGTTAAAATGTCTAATACAAAGTCTCTTAGAATATCTTGTAACCATCAGTTGCATAACTAATCTGATGGGATTCACAGTAAATTATATTATTTACAGTATTCACATCAAAAACATAGCTGTTCAACGGATAATTATTAAACTTTCCGTATCCAGTTTCCTCGTGTAATAAATGAACAATTGCGGCATTAATATTTGGTACATATTCCTTGCCAAAGAAGCCATCTGATTCTATACTGACCAAACGTGTCCCTACTTTGAACGCTCACATAAATAATAAAAATGTTCTAAGCAGTTCCGCGTAGGGAGTCCAAAAATAATGCACCAACCGGACCTCTGCTTATTGTAAAAGACATAATCCTTGACCCGAATACTAAGCCCAAAGGAATACTGGTTTGAACCGCTCTCGCCTGTCCCACACAGGTTAAATTACTTTTTGTTAAAAGGGACATGCTTTATTTATAAAAAACTTACCTACGCTTACATTGTAATGAAATGCTTTGGTTTATAAGATAGAAAACTAAGCGTTTAATATATGCTGTGATTTTGTATTTTTATGTAAAAAAGAACCATCATGTTATTTATTTGTTACTAGCTAAGCCCGCGACTTCGTACGCGTGGAATTTAGTTTTGACTTGTAAACCCAATGAAACGCCATCGTTTGAGTTTTCAACGTACATAACTTTTTTATTAAAATCTGATTAAAATAAAACAATAAAGCTGTTAAATATGATGTAAAGCATACTACACTACATCAGTGAAAACCGCATACAAATCGGTAAAACACATGTGCGCACAAACGCACAGACAAAAAATCAGACAATCATTGTTTTGGGTTCTATTGTGTTAATAAAGGATCTCCCAGTAATAGTTTTTCTCAAATGTCTTCCAGGTCATACAGCGACCAGTAGGTAATACATGTTTGTTATATATATTGATTTTCAATCTAAATATTGCAGATGGATTATTAAAACAAACTAACAATTTTCATCCAATTTCAAATTCACCTTATTTGTCACGTTGCGCTGATTTCACGTTCTTTGTTTTAATTTACGTCATTCTAGTTAATATCATCTATTTGAGCCTACGTGATACATATTGATGGTGGAAGGGAAAGAAATGAAGCGCCATTTGGCCATCATAAGAGCTGATCCAAATTAAAAATTTCAATCAAATGATTATATCTTTTTATTTATTAATGTTTTTTTGAGATATTCTGACCTTCCGATTGGCGTCTAACCTGCACAGATCGATAGAGAATCCAAAATTCTATCCCACTGCATATAAAACTCATTTACTACCAAATGTATTTTTCATTTGTTTTTCCTTTCCAACCTCGATATGTAAATGTTATGGACTGCTGACAAATTTCTCTACAATACTCACAGCACACTCAACTGACATTTTCCTCACAAACAGTCACATTATTTATTGTTTGTTTTGTTCATACAGTCATTTAGTGAATCCCTATTCCCTATTTATACCGTAGATAAAAGTTTGCAATCAACAAAATGACGTGCGATTTTTAAAAATGTAGTGCGTGGGCAAGGTCTAACTTCATTGAATTTGTGTGTGTATTGTGTGTACAACCTCTTTTATTTTATTTGATCTGAAGTGTATGTAAAAAAAAGCATTTTGTACCTAACCTAACTGGCACGTTAGAAAAAATAAATACTTATTTAAACATCTTGTCATATTTTTCTCTGATTTTACATATAACGTATTTTTCTGTTTGAACAAAGAACGTTTAATTTGTACGTACACAGTTAAACATCTCTTTGATTTAATTTACGTTGATGAAGACGTAGCTAATATAATTAAAAGAATAGCAGGAGTTTTTGGCGGGAATCAGGCGGAGCGGTTGAGATTTTTTTCCAGTGTTTCGTAAATTGTGTTATAGTGATCTTTAATGTGTATTTTTGGTGTCGATATGTGCAGTAAAGTTTCATTTAGTGACTGATTTATAGGAGCATTGGAAATAATGCCATAATACGACTTTTGGGTTAAGTGATTTATCATTTTGGTCAATAGGTTACCTCTAATCTAAAGGCGTGTTACGATCTGCTGCTGCCGTGGGTTGTCTCCAGAAACTCCATTGGGCGTTGGAATGCATGACACTAGGCATTTTAATGCGGCAAACACGAGAAATTTTGCAACATGAAAATTCTCTAACACTCGACACTGGCAAAAATAGTCCCTGAAGGGATTGATTGCCATACTTAGGAAGAAGAAGAAGAATAGCAAAGTTTACGTAGATATCACAATGAAAGCAGAAAAACTAGACTGGGACCCTGATTTTATTTCAAATATTACGATCTCAAACATAAATGTCACATCAACAGTATTGCTTATTACCCTACCAAAGGTAAAATAAGATGGATATCTGGTTAATGCCTGTCTGTTACCTTAGACGAGTTATAGTAACATAATATTATCCTAATCAACAAGTCAATAACAAGAAAGGCTTTGTTATGGGCAATCCGGAACAATAGCTTTAGATGTTACATAAGAATCTCGTCTGTACATAAATGGATGTTTGTTATGTGTGATAACATGTGCGTTATATACACAGAACACGCGTATTAACCTTATAAATACAGTAATATTGACATGACGCCTAAATAAAAGGGTGGGCGTAAAAAGGTTAATTCTTTAAATATTTTTAAAACAAACGTGCTTTTTCAATGGTTAATTTATTTTAGTATAACTAGCTGTGCCTGGTAAGTGTTGCAACGCGGGTGAGCTTTCAAAAGATTTAAGATGAACGTAGTAGGAACGCATACAGGACAGGACAAAGAGACATTACATATATATTTATAATAGGTGTAGTTATTAACGATTAATGTTTTTTTCAACTCAGGCTTAGCATGCGTCGTTAATTCTTACATTATTTTGTTTTAACAAATACTACGTGAGTGAGGAAAAACTGACACTAAATATAAGCAATGCGAATGTTATTGGAAGATGAAGCCGCGGAAGGTATAATATCACATCACTCAGAACCCGAGAGTATAACGAGATTATAACTTAAGAGATTTATGAACATCGAAGCTAAAGAGGAGTACAAGTCAAGATTGAAATGGCGCTCTATACTTTCTGTCTACCTTGAAAGGGCATGATGATATATATGAATGTTAATTATTCACAGACTTATATTCTTATATCAGTGGTCAAAACACATAACCTTTTAAAAAGATAGTAACTTGCACTTAGAAAAACCGAAGAGAAACTCAAAAGCAAGCTGGCATCTCCCAATTTGGTTATAACGCCATTAAGGTTAGTCTTTAAGCACCTTAATCTAAAAAAATAAAGATAAAATCATTACAACTCCCATTAACCAAACACTTTCTATCCGGCAATGAAGCTGGCCAAAGTTTGGGCCAAACGTTGGCGACACTACATTGCACGAGCACATCAGTGGCCTTGGTTACGTAAGCGTCGCGCCTCTAAGGCCCCCAAGACGGGGGTGTCCTTGGGCCCTACCGCCCCCTGCCCCCGGGACCTAGACTCGAGGCCGTTTGGAAATGAAAATAATATTTGGTACGTTGTTAGAAAATTGGTGGCCAGTTTATAATAAAAAAAAACTACCTTTTTGTTAATACATATTTATTATAACCTGCCAGTTGTTTAAAGTTTGTAAATTAATACGTCAGCAATTTGGCACGTAACATTTTTTTCAAATCGACATAAGTCTTATTTCTCACTTTCGTCACGAGACTAGTAGACGGTAGGTAATACGAATAACCCTGGTTCAAAAACTAGCTACTCGTAAATTAGCATCATAAACTTTAAGCTCGCGAGAAACTGTATAGTTCGTGCTAGAGGTAAAACCATTAAAAAAAATTAATGTAAGAGTAAAAGGTTTGTACCCACGATTTTTTTCCATTTGTGAATTATTTTCGTCAAAATACGAAAACGTAAATTCAAGATTGCTGTTTCTTAAACTTAACAAGCATTCAAAGAAAATTGTTTCCTTAGCAATAACAGGTACCTAATTATGCACTGACGCCAACTGTTGTCATTGAAAATATTTTTTCTATGAAATATTATATTTCATGCATACTGAATTAATGTTTCCGCGCAGTTTTGACATTTCAATACAATACCTCCATAATATTATTTTTGTCAACTTCACGCTATAGAGTTATCATTTCAAATTAAACATCGGATTGCGATTGTATGGAAGAGTTGCATCATCGTTCATAAAAAAAAATTATATTAAATCTCTTAGTCCAATATAAAGTCGATGTTTCTTTAAAACACCTGGCCAGCATGCTGCCATTGAAGTCGTTTTGGTTTTGGTTCTTAACACTCAACAATCAACCTAATAATCAGATGTACCTAAGGTATAATTTAGCTAACATATGATTTGACGCCGCCGTTTTATAAACATTCTCACAAGAGATAATCTTAATATTTACACCTGTGGCGCATCTACTGAAACGGATAGTAATTAATTCGCCACAACGAGTATATAAATTATAGTATTTGCATAAAACATTGGATAAATTATATTTACAAGTCGCCCAGAAACTTATACCATTCATGTACTAAACGAATATTACTTGAACGAATATAACTGAACTTTGTTCGCAAGAATCGCACATTTGGCAGCTATACTAGATATATTTTTCATTTTGGAACACGATACATCATACAAAAATATATATGTAAATACCTATATCTATAACAAGAGAATAAGAAAAGAAAAAAATACTACAAACAGAAAATTACGTACTCTTTCAACTTGATTCATAAATAATATTCTGTGACAAAATATTTTTGCAATTATTTTAAAATAATATTTAATAAGGATGCTAATATTCAATTTTTAATTTATTAAAATTATTTTTTCTTTTATATTCATATCGTGTCAAACTAAATTCGAATTATAAATACTTCTAAATAGATACTGACATGCAAGCAGATACATACACAGATTTAAAAGCCGTGGTGGCCTTGTGGTTGAAGCAACAGGCCTGTCATCTGATGGGCCCAGGTTCGAGTCCCAGCCTGTACCAATGAGTTTTTCTAAGCTTAAGTACAGTGACTAATCACACCATGAGCTTTTAAAAAGAGAGGTAGGGCGATTTGGGATTTCCCGTGGGTTATTCCATTTAAATTGGAGCCGCCCGACGGGGGACTGTACCTCCGCCTTACAGAAGACCGCAGAGGACGCAGATACGCTGAGTAGTATTGCTGCTAGCACAGTGAGTCCTCATCAGCAACATGGTTGGCACCCCGCAGTGATACCCCTGGTATTGCTAGCAGCTATAGGCTACGGTGACTGCTTACCATCAGGTGGGCCGTATGCTTGTGGGCCACCTTAGTGGTATAAAAAAAAAATACGCGCTAATCATATTATTGTTATCTCTTCTAAGACAGAGGTTATCTCACATGCACCTAGATACGTGTTCAATGTCAATTAAATTCTAAGCTTTTTGGGTGGTTTTAATGTTATGAATCTATACTTATGTATTTATATATATATGATATATAAATGAATGTAGGAAATCACGACTTGTGATCCGGGTTTTTATATTGAAGTTGTGGGTGTGTTTGTTATGCGACTGTCATCTTATAAGTTATTTAGTAGATATCAATAACGGGTTACCAACCATGTCGTTGATGAGGACTCATTGCACTAGCAGCATTATTACTAGCCCAGCGTATCCTCGTGGAACACTGGGACAACCTTACTTACCGCAGAAACACAACACTACATTAAAAAAGTAGTGTTATTTCACTGCGGTCTTCTGTAAGTCGGAGGTACAGTCCCAAGACAGACGGCTGCAATATTAATGAGAAAACCCACGGGAGATCCCAATTCGCCCTACTTCTCTTTTATAGATGTCAAACTACTGCGAGGAGCAGTCGAGATGACAAGTTGCTTGAATCGTGTAGCTGATTAACAATTTATCGCTATTGACAGTACTCGTAATAGTAGTAGTGTGCCACAAATCATTCGTCGTTTCATCGTGGTCGCCAAGGATTTCAAAGTCAGTAAATCCATAAAAACATCTTCAAATTAATGTTGTAGCAACAAAATAAAGCATCACAACGCGTAGGACCCTAATATCAACTCCATAAAGCAGCCCTAACATAGGTTGCAAAATTTCTATTATAATGAATTTAATTGAAGGCATACAAAACTGTAAGAAAATTGCATCGTTAAAAAAATACGTAGGTGTTAGGTATCTAACAATATATACAAAACACTGTTTCGTTTATATATAATTATTTTTAATTCTAAAAATTATCCTTGAATAAATATGTGCCAGACCAGTTAGACCTGCGTGAGTTCATCATTTCTTTATACGTGTATCAGTAAAATTTGTAACATAAAAAATAAAGCTGGTAAATTAATTTGCTTACATTCTTAAAAAAACTATAATGGTCCATCTAATTATTCGAAATTTAAAAAACACCTGATACGAAACGAATACATAAAAAACCAATTTCTTATACACCGTCTAATTCTAATTACAAAAATACGCTAGTCAGTCGGTGCGTGAGCTCGTATTATCAGTTCTCCACACCGGTTGGTAAGTACGTTCTGAAATGTCAACACACTCGCCTCTGATTGGTCGGCGTGGAGCGATGACGTGATCGGAAACATAGGCCCAACCGTAGGAACGACCTTCGCAGGTACATTCGATACTTACACTGGCGTATTTTTGGTTATTAATAAGTTTGTTACAATAGTAGCATACTAAATACATAGTACCTGTAGTGGCTTAGGAATCTTCGCTGTGATGAATAGAATTAATTGAGTGAAGCGGAATTAAAAGTTTAGTACGTAGGTAGTATATTATCTACTCTAAGGCATAGTTATCAAAACGTTTTGATAGCCAGTTCTCCACTGCACAAAAAAAACTATCTAAAATTTAATTAAAATATGTATTCGTAATATTTTTTTCATATACAACATTGCTTCGTCTGATGATACAATCTACATCAT
This sequence comes from Falcaria lacertinaria, assembly GCA_951449985.1. Classification (NCBI taxonomy): domain Eukaryota; kingdom Metazoa; phylum Arthropoda; class Insecta; order Lepidoptera; family Drepanidae; genus Falcaria; species Falcaria lacertinaria. Next base: position 10,395,569 of record OX602110.1, read on the forward strand.
TCGATATTTTTATATTCAAATGTTGTCGCTAGATATTATATGAAATTTCTCATTGGTATCATTTTTATATTCATACGACTTCTGACTACTAGACGCAAATCAAATCAAAAGTGGTCTAGTCAGCTTAGGACCTTATAAGACACTTATCAAGGTCTACTTTACCACTATAAGAATAATGGTTTTTTTTTGCCTCATCGTGCCTAATCTTTGAGGAATTCATTTCTTCAATCGACAACACATATAGCGATCCCATAAATACAACAGAGGGCACTGCCCAGGGATCCGTACTGGGCCCGCTTCATTTTTTATCTTACGTCAATGATATGAACAATTGCATAAAGCATTGCACATGCTATCAGTTTGCCGACGATACTTGTCTCATAGTAGCAGATAAAGACCCACAAAAGGCTTGTAACCTCTTACAGACTGATTTTAATAACCTAACGAAATGGTGTCATGATGCTGGATTAGTACTAAATGTTAATAAGACCAAACTTGTTGCTATCAAATCCCCTCACGTTAAATATACCCCATTAAACAATATACTCGCTCATGATCATAGTTGTCTTCACAATGCCAATACTAGTATTAATTGTGGATGCCCACATATCGAGGTTCTAAGCACTCATAAATATCTAGGTGTAATAATAGATAGTAAATTTAATTGGTCCCATCACATAGAGCAGGTCTGCGATAGATTGAGAACGTTTTTGGCTAATATCACAATCCTAAAAGATCGTATACCGTTCAAGGTGAAGCTAATGCTGTACAACTCGCTGGCTGAATCCTATATACAATATGGACTAAGCAGCTATGGCCGAACGTATACTACATATCTCAATCAAATATATAGGTTACAACTAAAAATTATTAAAAAAATAGTTAACAACAAAATTAAGAGTAAACTCCAGAACAACGAATATGATCTATTCAAGCATTGCAAAATAATACCCGTACACGCAAAAGTAAAATATATGTTACTCAAACAATACTTTTTTGATAAAACACTAATAAAAAAAATTCAACATCCTGTATATACTCGGGCAGTGGCACGAAACCGGTTGTATACAACTAGCGCAAACAATGCCTACGGAGAGAGGACCGCCATTCACATGATACCTCGATTAATTAACAATCTACCCGTTAATATTCGCAATAGCCTCACCCACAGCAATATTAAGAATAAATTAAAAGAATACTTCTTATCCAATATTAAAATGTACCAGTAATTAAGCAAACTATGATTGTATATAACTTAATAATTAAGTGAGTAACTAAGTAATATATAATGCCTCAACTATATTATGTCGACGTAGACTATTAAATAACACCAGTGTTGTTAAACCTCAGTGGTTTTTTGGTGTTAAATGATGTCAAAATATACTAACAACATTTTATTCAGTAATAAATAAAAAAAAAAAAAAAAAAAAAAAAAAATCAATACAGAAATTTAAACTAGACGTAGGTATAGTTTCGAGCCTGAATCTCTAATCTTGATTTATCCTATGTTTGAGAAGGCACTGCTATCTGATCTGATCCCAGCCTACACGTTATTCTTGATACCCGTAACCGAAAGCAACAGCTATCAGAATACAGAATATAACGGATTTGGACTTGCGCTTTAAATTATTGTCTCATCTACTGCTGGCAAATTTCCACTAATTCATCTAGAAGCTTCTATCCACATAATTATTACAGATTGAAACTTCCCAGTTTAACCAATTTGCTCGGAAGCAAATTTACTGCTTCGCAAGACAAGTTCAGGGACTCTATTTAATAATGTGTTTAATAATTAAGAATCTCATTCAACATTTTAAACCTTACTCGGTTATGTACAGTTTAAGGTATAATATTGAAACGTTATTTAATTAATTCTAAAAGTAGGTAGCAAAAATTACGAGCAATTCTGACAATTCAGTAAACGTGTTTTCCTAGAAAGTCTTATCAGGAATCCGAAGCACGAAATAGTTAATTTTAACCGTATCAAGGTCACGAAAACGAAATTAAAATTTCCTAATTTAATGATAGTGAACATTTTTGGGGAATCATCAGGGTTGGTGCTTAGTTTGTATGTGTTATAACAGACTAATGCTGCCCAAAATATAGTATAATTAACTTAATATTAATGCTGTTGCCTTCCTACATGCATAAGTGGCTTAGCGACCAAGGCGTAGGCAGTAGTCCAGGTCTTATTGTATAACTACAGGTCAATCAACTCCCGAAAAAACAAAGCGTTATAAAGCTATTACAAAAAGTACTTGCATACAATCTCGAGAAGAAATTAATCGATGTTTGAACCGAGAAAAAAGATTAATAGGCACTGAACGTGCATTATCATCTGTTATTTTAATCACCGTACTGAAAAAAATATTACATGATGATACTAGAATATTTAAAAATGTATCTATTTTATTTCAAATAGTATATAATACATACAAAGAATCAGCACATATCAAAGAAACATCAGACAATTATTGATTAATTAAATTGTTTAAAGATGGAATCGTAATTGTTCAGAAGAATATATATGAACCAGATAAAACAGGGAATCTTAATTATGTAAATTTATTGGAAGACGCTGCAAAAGTAAACGAAAAATGTATAACATAAAACCTATTTCTGTAAATACATGTAGAGTAAGTGTATACAAAATGAGGTCTTCGTACCCTGCCTACCTACTCTACACTCACTACATTCACTAGGTGAATGACATCGCTGGATAAATCATAGACTGGAAGTACATGTACAAGTAAAGTCCTAGGAAAATATTAGAATATTTTCGACTATCTAATTAAATGAAAATATTTCTATTAAGAATGGTAAAAAAACTAATGAGATGTTCCCGGATTGTGAACCAAATAACGTAATAGCTGATTGATCCGTGTTAGATAATAGTGGAGTGATTGCTTTAGAGGATGAAATGTTTGCACGACTCACAGTCAAGGTTGACAAGAAGTTTGTTTACACAAGAAATGACTAAACACATTTCATTGACTACGAGCACTAAACCATCTTGGTGAATTGAATAGCATTTTCGTGATTCAAAATTGTTGCCGCAGTTACTATTCAAAAACAGTGCGCGCCTAACCGAAATTCGAATCATAATATACCAATTGTGGTAAGTAATTGGCAATTTAGAGCTGTATGCATTGTGCGATAAGGTCGTGTTTTGAGCAAATTACGTAGTAATACGAGACTTATGACGTGAGGTTAGAATCAAACGTGTGCAGAAGCGCAAACGCAACACAAGGCGAACGGTTAACGTTGTCCGCGGTCTGTATCTAGGTGCTAATGGCTCGACCATGGCAGCCGCCACACGGGGCCGCTTTGACAGTTTCTATGCAAATGTTAATGCGTTGCGAGACCAGTTTTCGTCTCAGAGCGGTTCCGGGCCCACTCTTGCGCACAATCTATTCACGCCCATAAATTAAACCTTCGCTCAACTGGATTTCGGATGGATTCATTAGTAGTTATTATGTTCTTCTACAAGAATAGAGCTCGAGTCAGCTAGACTCTAGAGCTATTGATGGTGCGTCTGGTCGATGGAGATTAGTTGCCGTGAATCATCGCAGATAACGCACTATTAGATAGATACTTACAGTGAAATGTATGAGAACCGGTCGTTGAGATCGCGCAAAAGGAATTAGTGATGCAATATTATCGAACAAAAAATTTGGTCGATACGGTTGTCTCATTATCAAGTTCAATAGCCCCGGATCGACAGCACGTGTATGCAAAACTTCGAGGTTGAGGAAAATGTGCAAAAACATCCTCATACTACAACATTTTAAGGTGCAAACTGCTCTATACCCTGCGCACTTAACATTCATCGTATGCCGCTGGATGTCAACATATTTATCAATGACTCGATACTCGATAGCTCAATACTTATTTTAAAACAAACCAGATTGACTCGCAAATGAGGCTACGCGCGACGCATTTTTTCAATCCTATTGCAACTTCCTGGTTGGGTCACACCACACCCAAAATCTGCCGGTAGGTAATGCTCAGCCGGTATATACGCATCTTGACTATTGGGTAAGTTATCTAAAATAAACATGTAAAGAGAGACAATACTTTCCTCGATTCCATGTCGTAAAGTCCACAGTCCTTGAATCGTTAACAGAAAACCATCAGAGCTCGAGCGAGCTACGCACAACGGTCATAGTTTGTATCACTGAGTATATTGTGTTCACTACAACACTTGAGGTACACTGTGTTAGTTTGGTTGGCACCGTGGAGTCGCGCCGCGATCACTTCCGCATATTGCAGCGCGCGTTTGCGCTCGCGCCGCCCGCTCTGTGGCTGGCCGTGTGTGCCGGTGCTCCTAGTCGGGGGGAGCCTCGCTCGCGAATGCGACCGCCGAAAACTCTTCACGCGGCCCGAATGCAGAAAATTCGGACGCGCTGAGTGGGGGACGCTCTACGACGTTGACTATCCGAAACGAAACTTGCGCGCGTAGGTACGTGCAGCGCTTCGCTATGAAAAAATCCAAGGTTAACGCGCGCTGCCAAAAAAAGACGCACGCAAATGAAAAAAGACGGCTAGAGCGGCGCACCTCGCGGGCCCTCGCGATGCAGCCCGTTGCCCCGCTCTGCACACTCGGAGGCCGCCGGCTGGATCGCTCGCGGTCTGGCGCTGTAGCACTTCTACACGCACTACGTAGCACTACCGGCCCATGCCATCTCTAAATACTATAATCTAGACTTCATGCCACTCATTAGCATCAAGAGCCACAGAACATTGACGTTATTACGTAGTTAGTATACGAAATGTCGTTAACACTTAGTAAAAGCCAATGTACTAAAAGGCTGAAACACTTGCGTACATACTTAACTAGGTATCCAAAATGTATGTGCATTAAATTTTAGTATCACAGAGTTTTATTTAGATGGAAATGTTTTGTATTACGTTTGAAATTCTAACGAAGCGCTACTAGGGTTGTGAATACTTGATCCTAAAGAACAATACATTATGTTAACCTGTTATCTACCTATGAGCTAAAAAAAGGGAAAAAAACGCTGACCATTTTTTCGTAGGTACCTAGATAAATGTTTTACATTATGAATCTGTCACAAGCAGTGAAAAAGGGTTTCCGTGAATAATATACCCGAGAAACTAGGGCTGGATTCGTATTGAGGTCGCCTAGATTCGTTCGGATTAACATTAAAGACAGTTTTCGTGACTACTCGTCTGCTCCTCGGCGAACGGGTAAGTTATGTACGAGTACGACCAAAAAGGATAAACAGCGTTCATTGAAAAAATACATTCGATTTCCATTAAAGGTGATACCACAATATTTCCGCAACAATCTCTATCACGAGTCTTTTTAATGCGCGAAAGTTAACATAGTAATAACCTGAAAACAATTTTGTTACCTTCATTTATTATCACGGCTTTTCGGCAACGCGCGAGCTATACCCTTGATGTTGCAAGCGTCCATAGGCCATGGTGACCGCTTACCATCAGGTGGGCTACCAGAGAGTAGGTAGACAGCGCCGTTGTATAATTCCTTTATTGACTTACTCACACTTTTGCTACTTTTCATTCATCAATCTCATAATGGACAATAGTGTTTATTTTAATACATTCAAGGAGAACGAGTTTTTAGGACACCTTAAGCACTTGATTACTTGACGACAGATTTATTTTAAACTAGCAGCATACAATTTATGAAAGAAACAAACAAGCTAAATGAATTTTAGGGTCGACAACGTGGGATTGATACCGCAAGTTTTGCGTCCGTGTAGGCTACGGTAACCACTTACCATTAGATAGACCGTATATTTTTATGTCAAAATTAATAGTTACCGTATAATGGTAAGCAGGCACCGTAGTCTTTGGACGTCTGTAGTACCACGGGTACGACAAGCGCGTTCCTTTATGTTGAGAGTATCGTTGTGTTAGAATAGGAACGTGCAAGTTACTTTCTTCCAGCACAGCGCATCCTAAAATATCTTACAATACCTTCCCACCAATCCAATACTAATACGATGTAGGCTATACGGCTACGATCACCTGTAAGGTGGAGCTACAATCACAGTCGAGCAACTCCTATATTTAAACGGGGACACCGTTGCCCCTACCTTAATTTATATTTCCTACATTTTACTACACTCGGCTGCTCGTGCCTTTTAAACTTAGTAACTGCACAAGCAACAAGCTGACGACCCCAAATAATGTGGGATAAGGGCAAGAGAATGTTGAACTGTACAAACAACTGAGACCAGCAGGCTAAGCCATGTTTATTATCTACAATCGTACACGCTATAGAAAACGAAGGAAATGTGTGCGAATTAAAAAAAAAAACGTTATGTCACGTGGTCAAGTTTTTAATTCCCATCGTTCGTTTTCTTTAGCGCTAACGATTGTAGATAGTAAGCACGCTACAGGTGCTGAAACAGTAGTGTTTTGCGGTGTTTTACTTAGCAAGTCTTTTGCATTAAGCGTCTTAACGCCTAGTCACTTTACTTCGCGGATCGATTGATGCGCATTAGTTATGCAAAGAGCCAATGTAACTTAGCCGTAATATTAATGTCAAATACAGTCCGTTACGCAACTAGCGTTAAACATTTAACCTTGTAGTAACTTCCTTATGAAAATTAGGCGTAAGCATATAAAATGTGCAGGTCGGTGAACAATAACAAGAAACCCGTGTCTCTTATCACCCAGCTTTGGTAAGGCCACGTGAGTTTTGATAGTAACAGAATTAGGATACAGGATGAACATATTGATCGGGTTTGGTTCACTATTACCGATATTCATACAAATATTTCCTCAAATGTTCTACTTAAGGAGCCAGGGTATGACGCATTTGTATCAATAAGTATGATTTATTCTGTTTCTTTATTATAGTTATATATATATTAAAAAGATATCTATCTATCTATTCTTTATCTATGGAGTGTAACCTGGTCTGTACGGGTTGTTCGCAGACCTCCATAACCCATTGTTCAAGAAAATTTTACTTTCATATATTTGTTCCCCGACCTCCACGACAGTTTAAATTAAAATATTACCAATTAGTTTTTCCATGTCAAGTGTAGTGATTAGTCAAACCACGAGCTTCACGGTGAAGGAAAATAGAAATGAGAAAGCCTGCATACCTATGAAAATAAATTCAAGGACGTATGTAGCACCTAAGAGACGACGACGGACTCGCCATCTGTCACGTTGGCACCAAGTTATCTTCGGTGGAAAGTGGGTGTTGTAACTCTTCTGCCTACCTCTTCGGGGACCCTTGTGAGAAGGCGTGAAGATATATTATTATTATTATTTTTAATTATATCACATATCTAATATTTGTATAATATAAGAAACTATAACGCACATTACAAGCACAGTACTATGAGCTTTAAACACAATACTGAATATTATGTCAAAGTTCCTTTATGTTTCAAAGTGCGGTTCGAATCTCGAACACTAGGCGACCGCTAGTAGTCTCAAATACGAACCCATACAAATTCGTACAATGCTAACCAACAATTAACTAATTAGGGCAGTGAATGAAATTTAGAGTTGGTACCCCTACTTCATTCGGGTTGTTGTAACACAAAAATATTTAACTTGCCGTCCGTTACGTCACGAATAATACAATCTTCTCAAGTTCGAATCCCTACAAATTCATATTAAACTGACCAACAATTAACAAAGTGGGGTAGTCCAATGAAATTTGTAATTTGGTACCTAATAAATATTACAATGCCTTCTGTAATACCTCGTCCTTTGTACTCGTTAAGTTCAGTTTGTTCAAGGTCTCTCGGTAGCCATGTGTTCATGGAAAATGTTGTAAGTTGTGTAATCGAACTGAGTATGCGCCTGCGACTCCGCCGAATACTGAAACGACATTCAAAGTTTGAAGGCCGATTATTTGAGACGTCGTCGAATACAAGTCCACATGTAAAATCGGAGGCAAATTGGATACCATATCAATTGTGTATGGCCTTCGATTTTACATAAGCCAAATATTTTGACAACACTTCTTTAAGTTACAAGGGCTTCTAAATGTCGTTCCCGTCTCCCTAGAGACTATATACATAGACACCAAGCTACCAAAATATCTGATTAACTCACAAACATTGTCCCGACCGGAATCGAACCCATGACCATCGGCAAAGAAGCCAGGGCCGCTACAAAATGAGCAAAATGGTTTTGCTTGCGTTGTTGTGTGACAGTTACTGTCAACAAAAGTCGACGATAATGTTTCTGCTTGTATATTTTTTTCTAGCTCATAATATTGAAAACTGTTACGTCCTGTGTAAACGGAGGGCTTACAACATAACATTAGTGCAGGTTTATCTAATCAATATAAGGCGCGCACACCGCTGCATCATGCTAGCTATCACGCTGTATAAAGATAAACACAAATATGTCTACCAAACTAAGATTTGATTTGAATAAACAATGATTCCAAATTATTGTATATACCTGTTTAGAACTATGCTAAAAAATATGTGGCTGAATTCGCTACCAACAGCAAAAGCGAGATGGAGATGTCTAATGTCAACATTGTCCGTTTAGTTTGAGGTCTCGCATCAAATTTCATAAGCGAATTAAAATATTAATTTAAATTAAAAAAAGACTGCATCTAAGGGACATATTGCTGTCAATTCTGTTTTTCAAAATCACTTAACTAAACTTATTCGAAAGGACAAAAATTCTTGCTATCCCTTTCTAATGTACGGGGTTAAATAAGGATGGCAATTCTTTAAGTCCTATCAAATTAGTTTAGTTTAATGATTTTGTACAACATAATCAGCACCTTTGTGTCTTGTATCCAGGAACGTAAAACAGTTTCACAAAAAAAAATGTTTACGCCGTTTTATGTATAGGTATGGATTATATAAATCGGTTAATATCTAGAAAACCGATGAAATTAAAAGTGGGTGTAGCATACTACGGCCTTGTAAGGAAATTTTCTTCGGCTATGCTTGTGATCTGAGCCTTAGGCTGACTTTTGACACTTGCGCGTGCGCTTATTGTATCTGAGCTAACGTTTTAGACTCACTTAGTGTTTTATAAATAGGCTATTATTTCCGATTTCCTTAAATTCCCAGTTAATAGCATGGACGTTACGTAATCCGCAAAATAACTCAATAATAATAATTAAAAAAGACAAATAAAAATAAAAAACGGTCTTTAGTTTAAAAGATGACCTTGTAAACTTACATAAAATCATCGAAGAGGCCCTAATTTTGCATTCCATTCGGAGAACTGGCTATCTTTCATTTGATTAGAATAGTTATTACTTGCGTTATCACAATATGCCCAGATAAAAACATCGTCTAACGTAAACAGTCACATTGCTTTGAATAAAACGTAACTATGAACGCGGAAACGCATAGCGAAGCTAAATTAACTAGTCTTACTACACCCTCAGGAAATTCAATAGTTTTAAAGATCGATTCAACCAGCGGAGACATAGATGACACCGTAGTTACTTCTAAAAAAACAAAAATAATTACTTTTCGCCACGAAGCACACCCTAGTAACATGATCATATAATTATTGTGACATATTTTTGATACATTTTTATACGATATTTTGTAATTCCATTCATTAAAGGGTTGATATTATTAATTTAAAAATAAATACTCATTGATAAAAGTACTTAAACAGCAGCAACTGTTTTTCAATCCTCTAAGCGAGATTATTGACTTTTTGTGTATTAATATAATATTAAAAAAACTCTTAGCTAAGCTTATTAACCTTACTGCTTTCAAAGTACAGAAAGCAGTATTATATATACAAAATCCTACGTAGACCTAGACGCAATTAAACTATGGTTAAAAATTTAATTATTATTCGTCAAGACATGCTAACCAGCTAGCTGTAATGATTCAGTTGTGTGCAGTGGAAATTTAAGGCACTTCTAAGCTTTTTAACGCGACCGTTAGTTAAGGAACAACAAGTGGCGCCAACTGGCGGCTAAAATACAAATTACTATGATTCTACCAATAAGGGGACCTTTTAAGTTTAAATCTTTGTTTAATAAATTAACATTCCTCTTTTGTTTGTATTATAAAACTATTTCAAGTTTATTTTTTCATATTTTAATTATATTTCTATTTGCAACATAATATTTATAGCTTTTTGGCTGCCTAATGCACGCACAGAGCGGTGACGCGGCATTCAATCCTTAAATGGGTTTATGTTTTCAAAACGACGACTTAGAATATACAAAACAAAGAACGAGTATTTTTAAGTTGCGCTATTCCTTTGTTTCACGGTTCAAATTATTATTTCTAACAATGCACCATCCAGCGGTCATTGACTTTTCCGAAAATCGAATAGAGGAAGCCAAGTATTGCAAAACACAAAACAAAACTGCGGACGGATCGTTTTTTGTTTTATTTTAAAATACGAATGTGTTCGAAGGCCAAGGATTCCTAACGGCCAATAGAAAGGTTTGATGGTGGGCTATTATTATAAATTCAAGTAGGTAACTACCAAGAAATTTTGAAACGTGTTCATAAAAGGAACTACTATTTAAAAAGTGTCTATTTTGTTTTTAATCATGATTGCAGATTAACAAAAATGTTACTATGACTTCGAAGGTATCATTAGTATAAGTTAGAATATCCATGCCGAGTGCGTTCAAATTAACTTCTTCCATTCCAGCCAACTGTGCAAATGTTTGCGCATGCGTAGTTACTAGCCGCTCAATGTCAAACTTCTGCAACTGACTTGAGAATGAAATGCCTATTAATGCTATAACTATGCTTATTATAAGAAAGATATACGGTATACAATTTTATGATCGAAAACGTCTAAATCCGGAATGCGAATATACAACAAGGAATATATACAATGAAACACAGTCTTGTTTTTTTAAAATAAATATAATTTAATTTAAACAGAATTCTTTAATATGTATTAACACCGACTTAAAAATGAAAATTATACACTTTTTTACTTTGTTTCTACGTTATTTAAATATATATGATAATTATTAATAGATACCTAACTAAAATAAAACACGAACACAATGTATGATAACATACCAAAGAAGGCTATAATTTAACATATATACAATGTTCAATTATATAAACACTATTTCACTTTGCACACGTTTATCACAGTATAACAATACATATATGCTGTTTAATGAGAATATACATTCATTACATTGTTGACACTGTACGTACTTATAACAATTAGATCGCTTCGACCAAGTACGAAGGTGGCTTAGAACTTAAAACAGCTGGCGTTGTAAATATTCCACATAACGTAGCATCACAATGAAGGTCATTTTTATTACACGGTTTAATGTTAAAACACCCTTATACAGCATATTATTACGGTCTAAAATGATCAACTGGCAATTAATAATGCGTAACCTAATATCGACACTGCGGTGTAACGAATGTACGTCAAGAAATTCAGTGTCCTATATTTAACACGTCACGCGTATTATTTAATCAGTGGTTAGATGAACTAAGTGAAGAATGAAGGCCGTGAATGGTTGCAAATGCCGGGTAATAGTAATAGTCTGATGGTGTGGTTAGTACTCACGTGCGTCGAGAGTCACTCTGCCATCGGTGGAAGTCGCGGGGTATAGTTCGCGGGCTGCGACGCCAGACACGGGGCTGGGTCGAGACTGCCTGGATGCAGCGCCACCGACGCGCCGTATCGAGGAAGTGAGTCCCGGCAAACTGTCATCGGCACGGAAATCGGGCGGCGGCGGGCGCCCGGCCTCCTAGGGCGCATGCGCCCCGTGCCCGTTAACAGCCGCCCTGCAGCCGCGGGCGGCCCTCCCCACCCCCTACCTACCCTTTAAATCGAACGTCATATCCCGCCACACCGGTCGCCACCCCCCGCCCGCTGTAATTTCTGAAAAGCGCTGACTACCCCCGACCGACCCTAAAAAATGCATTGCGTAACGGTTTTATAAATTCACGTGAATGTTTGCCCAATCAATTATCCACCTAGCGGGATGGTTATGCCAGACATTACAGGTCGCCCCGGCTATGGGAGAGGCCGGCGAACCTGGACGGTGGCTCCAGCCGGGAAACACGTGTAGACAGACACCCGAAAAGAGCCAACGCCGAATACACGTGCCGGTGAAATCTTGAATTCCATTCACATCAATCAAGTAGGTTTTAGACACACTTTGAACTCAAACAAAGCTTTGCATGCTACTGGCATTAAATACTTCTAATATTAATTAGCTAACATACCTTTGCCTTAGACTTTGCCCGCATGGGACTAAGAGAAGCAGCCAGTTTAAAATAGAGCGCTTATTTTTTTTTGACTAACCATCCCCTGTGTATCAGTTGAGATCTTAAACGTACGTATTTACCAGTAAACTAGTAAACCTAAAAGTCTGTTAGAGCGTATTCATTTATTTATTATTATATTAGGTCCTTACATATGAAATTGGCGTTTTTCGTACTGGCCACTTTAATCACGAATTTCTCCTCTTTGGTAAGGAATTCCAAATTCAAATTTGTACAGCTATAGACTCATGTATTTGTGCTTCGATGATCGTCATTCATTTGTTTTTTTTCTTCTGTTTTTTTCTGTTTGCGTCACTCATTTTACAAAATGGAAAACCTTAAATATCGCATTATTTACGAGTACGAGTTCCGCCGTGGCACTAGTGCTGCGGAAACAACTCGAAGGGTGAATGATGTGTATGGCGGTCGTGTTGCAAAAGAAAACACAGTTCGTTTTTGGTTCCAACGTTTTCGTTCTGGAAATTTCGACCTGCAGAACAAGCCCCGTGGACGGCCTGAGACTCAAGTTGATAATGAAGAGTTGAAGGCTATTGTGGAAGCGGATCCATCGCAAACCACGTCCGAGTTAGCTGCAGGCTGCAATGTTAGTGATAAAACTGTTTTAATTCACTTGAAGCAAATTGGGAAGATTAAAAAGCTTGAAAGGTGGGTACCTCACGAATTGACTGAAACAAACCGGCAAACGCGCGTCGACTGCTGCGTTACATTACTAAACCGGCACAATAATGAAGGTATTTTAAACCGAATCATTACCTGTGATGAAAAATGGGTTCTTTACGATAATCGGAAGCGCTCAGCGCAATGGTTAGATCCTGGCCAGCCAGCCAAATCCTGCCCCAAGCGAAAATTAACCCCAAAAAAGTTACTTGTAAGCGTTTGGTGGACTAGTGCCGGTATTGTTCATTACAGTTTTTTCAAATCTGGCCAGACTATTACGGCTGATGTCTATTGTCAGGAATTGCAAACCATGATGGAAAAGCTAGCGGCTAAACAACCTAGGCTGGTCAATCGCTCCACGCCACTGCTGCTTCACGACAACGCTAGACCACACACTGCGCTACAGACGGCTACTAAATTAGAAGAGCTTCAATTGGAAAGTCTAAGACATCCTCCGTACTCCCCGGACCTTGCTCCAACAGATTACCATTTTTTTCGAAATTTGGATAACTTCTTGCAAGGGAAAAAATTCAACTCCGATGGGGCAGTCCAAATCGCCTTCAAAGATTTTATTGATTCCCGTCCGACTGGTTTTTTTAGTAAAGGGATCAATGAACTACCTATGAGATGGCAAAAGTGCATAGAAAATAATGGTTCATACTTTGATTAATTAAATATATTATATTAAAAAATATTCGACTTTTTGTTCCTCCCATACAAAACGCCAATTTCATATGTAAGGACCTAATATTATGTAATAAGTATATAACATCCCTTAAGTGAGTTCGGCGTAAAACCTTCGTTGCAGGCATTAACAAGTGAATCCTTTTTAGACTCCTGCCTGTTTTGTTTCGGGTTGTTGACAAGTTAGCTCCAAACAGGCGGGTAATGAGTTACTAACTACAGCCGAAATAACCTGGTTTCATTATCTTTGGTGTCTACCCTGGTCGGAATTTAGGCAAAGTTTTTATAATCAACTGGATTTTGTCCGCGAAGCGATTGTTAAATGGAACAAAAGACAGAGCACTGAGTTGCTGGCTGGTTCTCCTCAGGTGGCTTTTTTTCCGAACCGGTGGTAATTTAGACCTTCATGAGTGCCATATTTAGAGCCGAAACAGAATAAATTATTTTTTGATTTTATTTTTGATTGTTGATTTTGAATCTGCCCGCGTAGGATATAATAAATTTTTTGCTCCGGCATGCCGTAGCTTCATTATTGAAGTCCTTTTTCAGCAGTTTTTTTTATCCGATTGTTCCATAAATGACTCCTTACATAAACAAACACATTTTACCTCTTTATAGCATATTAGTATTAGCATCAATATGGATTCATTGACAAATTTAAGTAATAATAAATATTCACGCCTTCCCATAAGGGTCCCCGAAGAGGTAGGCAGAGGTATTACAACGACCTCTTTCCCCCAAAGATAACATGATGCCGACGTGACAGATGATGAGTCTGTCGCCCTCTTTTAGGCAGTAACGAAAATCCTAGGCCTATGCTTAGGTACTACATACGGCTACAACTATACTTAGGGAACAGCAAAGCATTTTACATACCATACATATATTAAATATCATCACGCCGCGCCATGCCTTTCGTGGTAGGCAGAGTATACATCTAGTATTTAGAATTGCACGCCCCTTTTGCTTCTTCTACAGTCATTACACTTTATCTTTCTAATATTGAGCACTTTATAAATTTTGCCTAGAAATGTAGACCTTGGTCAAAATATATTCATGGTTAAAATTACGATATCCAATTTATCCTCTGTACGTCATCAGACCTACTTTAACCGCAGGATATTAGAAAAACCATGAATCCGACGCAATGCAGCTGGTTTTCCCTCGTCGGTTTATTTTTATTCAGTTATGGTTCAGTAAGCTCAATAATTCTGAGATCATTATCCTATTATATAGTGCGGAGTGTGCTTGCGCATAGTTAATTATTTGTTGTTGCGAATCGTAATCACCACGCAATACTCACACTCCCGCTGCGATTTTTGTGATTAAAATGGAGTGCCAAAAGTGTAAAAAGACATTATCAAAAAAAGGACTGCACTTTACTTGTAGTGGTCAGTGCCAAGGAACGTTCCACAAAGCGTGTGTTAAAGGTCTAGCAGAGGACTTAAAAGCGGGTAGGAAACGATTATATTGTAATAATTGCGAAGGCGACTCGGACTCCGATGTGGCAGAGGAAGAAGATACAGTCTCCGCAAAAACATTACAGGAGATAAACAATAAAATTGGTATCATTCACGAAATGAAAAAGCAATTGGATTCGATTACTAAAAGTATTGATTTTCTCTCTGAAAAATACGATCAACTACGCGCTGAACACTTGGAGACAAAAGACTTGCTCAATAAAGTCGAAAAAACCATAGTTCACTTAACCAACAAGTGTACATTCCTTGAAAAATGCAACAGTGCACTTGAACAGAAGGTCGCTGACCTCGAGCAATCCAGTCTCAAAAATAACCTACAAATAGTGGGGCTGGAACAATTACCCAACGAAAATGTTATGACACTAATAAAATCACTGGGTGATCAAATAAAAGCGAACACGGACGAGATTCAATGGGCTAGAAGACTAAAACACGGTAAACAAGGTAAACCGCCTATCATCGTGGTAGGATTCCACACCAGAGGAGTAGGGGCAAGGGATACTTGGCTCCAGAAACGTCATGGCATGTCATGTACTAGTGACTTAATCACAGGTGGTACTCAGCTGAACAAAATTTACATAAATGAAGACCTGAGCAAAGAGACACGTGAACTGCTATGGAAAACTAAGACGGAGTTAACTGGAATCTATAAATATATATGGGTATCAAACGGGAAAATACTAGTTAAAAAAGGTGAGGGAGATCGAGCATTGAGAGTGCGAGCAATAAGTGACATTACCGAGCTCAAAAAGTGTAGTGCAACTTAGGAAGTTAATTATTTACGTGCCAAAGTAGGGTCTAGTTTTATTTATAAAATTCACAAATATTCAAGATACTTATACTATAAGTGAATGTATACGTTCCGTAAGTGTTAATAATATAAATGCTTGGATTTCATCAATTAATGAGGTAAAATACTTTTATATATTCCATGTAAACATCCGATCAATAAGAAAAAACTTCAACGAACTTATGGCCTTACTTGACAGCTATTTACATTTGTTTAATATAATAGTTTTAACAGAACCCAATATTCAATATGAGATGTTATCTATGTACAATATATCTGGATTCGATTTACACAGTTATACGCGGCCAGGCAGGCGGGGTGGGGGGGTTCTAGTGTATACGCGTGATAGTCTTCGTGCTACTGTTTGTGTGCCACCTATACAGATGCAAGCAGCGGAGTGTGTTATGCTTAAAATTAACTGCAGTAATCTTATAGATTTGCACATGATTTCATTATACAGACCACCAAGATATAACAACACAAACAAAACAAAGTTATTCATAGAAGAATTAAAAATCTTGCTTAACAGTTTCCCTTCAAACAGTAAGTTAGTATTTATCGGCGATATCAATATAAATTTATTAGATAATCATTCCAGACTTGTTCAAGAATACCGGGATCTCCTAGCCAGCTATGGGTTAGTACAATGCATAAAGGGTGTCACGAGACGTGAATTTGTTAAAGAGAACATTGTCGAATCTTGTATAGATCATATATTTCTACGAATGCCTGCAAGTACATCTGTTGATTCCGCCATTATAGAACATAAAATGTCCGACCACTACTGTATCTGTGTGGGTTTGGGGAACATAGAAAACAGACGCGTGAGCCCCTGCGCCCACTCGGGCAGCACCACGAACTCACCTCAGCGCCTGACAGTGTCGTCATCACCGAGAACCTGTCACCGTAGCCGTAGCATTTTAGATAATAAAGCCGTTCAACATAAATTACAGAACACTGACTTTAGTCCCTTGTTACACATTGATTGCCCGTTTGAGTTGTACTCTAAACTTCTAGATATATTTAATGATGTCTATAAATCTAGTTATAAAACGATAGTTATCAAAAATAGTGACAGACATCATAAGGGGTGGGTAACAAATCAGTTAAAAAGTATGATAGAAGAAAGAGATAGATTATTTACAGTATGGTCAAATGACAGTAATAATATGATAAAGAGGCTCGTATATACTCGATACAGAAATAAATGTACAAAATTAATTTCAAAAGCTAAAAATGACTTTGATAAAAAAAGCATTAGCGAGTGTAAAGGTAATATTAGGAAATTATGGGAAAATATCAATAACTTATTGGGAATTAAGAAGCTCAGTCCTGATGAAGTTATTCTAAAATACATGGGAAGTGAATCAGGCACAAACATAGCATCAAAGTTTGCCGTTGAATTTACTGATGAAATTGATAAAATAAAGCATAAATGTAATGAAAAATGGTTAAATAGGAATGAATATGTAAAGGAGGCAAACATGTCTATGAGATGGAAGCCGGCTACTGCCGAAGATATCAGAAAAATTATAAAAAACATGAGCACTAGGAAGTCCGCAGGTTCAGACCTGGTACGCATGTGTGACCTAGTATTACTAAATTTCAAAATTTCTCCAGTTATTGCTAAGTTAATTAATTTGTCTTTATCTAAGGGTATTTTTCCGCCTAAATTAAAAGAAGCAGTGGTGCGTCCGATATTCAAGAAGGGAGATCACAAGCTACATAGTAATTACAGGCCTATAACAATATTATCTAGCATTGAAAAGATTATGGAAAAATACATAATAACGAACATTAGTACATTTTTAAGTAACAATAAATTAATAACTGAGTCTCAACATGGCTTCCAAAAAGGTAAAAGCACCAATACATTACTGTCAAAATTCACAGATGAAGTCAACTTTAATTTAAATGATAAGAAGTTTATAGTTGCCATATTTTTTGACTTTAAAAAAGCGTTTGACACCCTCCGGCACGAGTCACTACTTCAAGCGATGGGTGAGTGCGGGGTGAGGGGACCCTTGAATTACTGGTTCCGGGAGTACCTCAGCGCGCGCTCATTCAGAGTCAAAGTAAACGATGTCTACAGTGAACCGCCTACAGAGGTCCATTACGGTGTGCCGCAGGGATCGGGCTGTGGACCAGTCAGTTACCTGATGCACGTGAATAGTCTCATCAACGTCATTAAAAACTGTTCTGCATACATGTTCGCGGACGACCTTTGTACGATGCGAGCCGGCAAGAACATGCAAGAAGTCTGTGCACTTGTGCAGGAGGATGTCGATCGAATAGTGAAATGGGCCCATGATAACGACATTGTATTGAACAATGATAAAACTCAGCTCTTAGTAATACATTCACCGTACTCCTGGCTACCTGACGCGCCGTGCAATATTGTCACCCATACCTTTCAATGTTTGCATAATGACGGTATACACTGCAACTGTAGCCCCATTAAAAGGACACCGGTTGTTACTTACCTGGGCATGAAAGTTGATGAAAAGTTTGGGTGGATTCAACACATTGATTTTATAGTTAACAAGTTAAGAATACTTTTGTCAAAATTTTACCATCTACAATTTAAAGTGTCCAGGCCTGTCCTTAAGACTTTGTATTTTGCTCTAGTGGAAAGTATTATCAGCTATGCTCTTGATTGCTATGGATTAACCTTTAAAACTCATCTTGATAAAATAGAATCTCTGCAAGTGAGATTTCTAAAACTACTTGTTGATAAGAAAACCAAAAATAAATGTAAAAATAACTATGAACAACTATTTAAAATCTGTAAAATCCTACCAGTACACTTAAAACATAAATACTTAATAGCCGTGAACAACCATGGCAGTTTGGAGCATAGGTCATATATCCCACATGATATTTGTACCCGTGGTGTGGCATCGGGTAAATTTCAAACAATTAAAATCAATAATTATTTCGGGGCTAGAACATTAAAGAGAAAACTGCCAATACTGTTTAATGAAATGCCCCGCGACTTAAGAGCGGAAACTAACAAAAAGAAATTTGCCAGGGTATATAAGCAGTACCTGTTAGAGCTATGTGATGTCAATAACTGAACTTGTTAGTACATTCACTGGCTGCGTGCCTGCTCAGTGGCTGCGTTGATGAACTCAGCGCAGACCGAACCTAAGCCTCACCGCGTAAGGCTGAGTAGGCACGCAAAACACGAGCTCAATTTAACTATCAATGTTACTGTGAGCCTAATTTTATAGTTTTTAAATATGTATTTTCGATTCTTGTTATTTTATTTTTCATTGTCATACCTATTATTATTATTGTAAGTCCGAGTGCGACAAATTTCCACAGTCAAACCGAGTAATCGGTTTTGTGGTAACCAAAAAAAATTGTAAGTGTTATTTTCATAAAATAAAGAAACTTTTATTATTATTATTATTATTATTATTAGTAATATAGTGCATCGTATTTTTCACATACATAAATTTTGACGGGGTTTGTCCTTAATTCAGTTTACTGCGGTAGGAAAACCAATGTGTTATCCATAGGACTGATATGAAATGATATGAAACCAAACTACCTACTTTCGAATAGTTCCGTTCGACATCAACTTTGAGACATTATGACGTCTTTGTAATAACGTGTTTGTAAAGCACGAAGGCAGCAAACGTACCTCGTCTCATTGTAAGCAGTCACTGTAGCCTATAGACGCTGGGAATACCAGGGGTATCCGCTGCTAAGTTATTGTTGAGATCCTCAAATTGAAGGCTGACTTTGCTAGAATAAGATCTTCTTTTCCTTGAAAACGAGGGGAAACCTTCAAAGATCGGCTTAAGGGGAGCAGACGGGGTAAGTGAGATTTTACTCACTAAGACCCCCCCACGGTGGCCATGATCAGTGCATCAAGAAGGGCCCCGGGATGTCCAGTGGAACGCACCGGTGCCCTCCTACACTTCGCCTGAGCACGACCTGGGGGCGGCCATGTCGCTACCCTTGAAACTTGCTCTTGACAGCACTTGCCACGTCATGCTGCCACCTGCCCCGGCCCCGCTTAAAGAGGCAGTCAGAGCCCCCACTCTGACTGCCCACGGACCTGCCAGCTCCCTTTTAGTCGCCTTTTACGACAGGCAGGGGATGCCATAGCCAAATTCTTAGCGACCCTGGCTTATTGGGTCAATAAGATATTCACTGTGCTAACCCAGCGTATCCTCGAGCTCTGTGAACCTGACTCACCACAGATACAAAGCTCTATATTCAAGTAATGTGATTTCACTGCGGTTTTCTATCTATACGGAGGACGTACGTAGTGCAGTACCCAGTTGGGTGACGCCATTATTTTTTTAGGGTCACGATCTGTTTTCAAATTCAAATTTGAAAGTCACCACGAGAACTTGGCCTAATTGTCAAATAAAATAATAAATTAAAGAGTGGAACCTACTAATGCATTTTTGAAGGTCAAAATGCCATTAATATTTATGTAGGCATATATTGATGACAGCTAGGTACATATTTAGCGAATGCTTGACCATGACATTTGGATCCAAATATATTAGCAAGTTTAGATAGTGACAGAAAATGTGGGTTTCACACCTGTGCGACTAGAACGCTAGCAAACAGCAGCAGGACTGTGTAGATCGATTTCGCGTAACTAGCAAAGAAGTTCGGTAACATTCGGTACATAG
Organism: Falcaria lacertinaria; assembly: GCA_951449985.1. NCBI lineage: Eukaryota > Metazoa > Arthropoda > Insecta > Lepidoptera > Drepanidae > Falcaria > Falcaria lacertinaria. The sequence continues at coordinate 10,416,078 of OX602110.1, forward strand.
ACTTTAATTTTGTTAGCTTGCTCAGTTTATTTTTTATTCTACTAAGATGGCACAAATCGTACGACCCACCTGGGGGCCAGCAGTCACCGTAGCCTATTTGGTGGACGTTGATGAGGAGTCACTGTGCTAGCTGCATTAAGTAATGCTGGCTAAGTAAACGCTGGGCACTAGCCCAGCGTTTCCTCGTAATATGAGAGAGCACCTCGTAGAGCACTGGCAACCATACTTACCGAACCTTATAATTTCGAACGTTTACTTTATTTACTAGTAATAGAAATATGTACGTTAAAATATTTTATATTTTCTTGAATTTAAACTTTCCATGCAAATGTCAATTACACATAGCACAAAATTTTAATACTGTTTGACTTTATGAGTATAGTTTATTTCTTAAAAAGTAGGTATTTCATCAACTAATGACAGAAGTTTCAAATGAAGTGCTAGTAAATCGAGTACTTACACTTGGCTTCTCCAATGGGATATCGTACAAAGGCGCATTCTACGTCAATCGCCATCCCCCTCCGGTCGTACCTGGGTTAACAAAGGATCCGCTCCCGGGAAACCGGGTCATCACGGCTGCCCAAAAAATAATGCAGCAGCTGTGCTCTTTTCCGAAATAGCGCCGACGCGATAACTAGGTCGAGCGATGCGTCCACGTTTCAATCTGCTACTTTTAATGTTTCTTTATACGATGTGACATGTGGTTTGTATATCTGGGAATGAATTAAAGTCGCTTCGGTTTACACTTTAGTTATTTTCAAGGCTCTTTTGTCTCTTTATCCTATCTTAGCAGGGAAGTGTGATTTTAATAGATTTTTGGTGCAATGTGTGAATTCTTTATTCTTAGTTCTATTATGGTGAGTTCTTTCTTATACTGGAAGTTAAGAAGTAATTCGCGTGTAGTTTAATTATATTTGAAGAAGAAAACGGTAAGGACGTGAAGCTCCAAATACTTGTGTCCACAATAAAAAAAAGTAACAGCAAAAACTTTACGATAAATTACTATAATGAACATACACAAATGAATACACATCATTAATAGCATTATAAGTGATATTACAACTTAACACAACAAATGAGAATTTTATATAATTTAAATCTTTAAAGGTTCAAAGTTTAAATATTTGCGTTCGCAGATTAAAGACGGTGTGTCTATATACTATATAAATGGCTATAAAAATAACTCCAACAAAGAATGCATTTGCAAAACATCGCGGTGTAAATAGTTCAAGCTTAAAAGTGGGTCGAATCGCGCGCTTTTAGTGATGTATTTTGTATTCGTACAGTGCCCTACATACGGTCGATAGAGCTGTAAAACAAGTCACAAGTGTGTCCTATTGTGCAGGGCGACTGGGCAAACATTACAATGAGTTTCATATCACTTTCCTTAACAAACTTGCTTGAAACTTGAAACACGTTATTAGAGACTTTTTTACATGTTTCAGTAATATTTTGAGTTAGACGCATCCTATACGTAGTGGATTTCAACGATCCAGGAATTGCTCTACACTCAATAAGAATGTTGCAAGGCTAGAAATCTTTTTTATGCTAGTTTCATAACTTATATGAATACATGGGCTTGGTTTCAAAAACTCATACATTACAAGAAATCGAGCTCAGAAATCCGGAAATACAAGACTGGTAATCAAGAGAAAGCCTACTCTTTACCGCAAGTTTTGCGAGATTAAATCCTTCTTGATGATGTAATAATATTAGCTGTCTTAGAAATAAATATATACTTGTTTCCTCTATTTGCTTCTGTTGAAAAGGTTTATTTAGGTGCTCAACAGAAAATGATATTTTAAGGTCAGACCCACCAAAGTTTCTACGATGATAAAAGTTATACTATAGACAGAGCATTTTGAGCGCATTTAAAAGATCTCTGACAGCAGCAGCATTTTTTTTTTATTTCCTAGCTGGCCCCGTAATTTTCTTTTAGACTTACCATTACTGCAAAAAACCTAAGCGTGTGTCCCAAACGTGCTTTAAATATGCCATACGGCCGTACAAAATTTGGCACACAAATTTATAAAACAAAATCTATTTGTTGAATTTATTTGCATCTGTTAACCTACAAACTTTTGCATTCACTATTTTACAGAAAACACAGCAAAAAAAAAAATTTAAATTATTTTTATATAGTGAGTGAAGCATGAGTAATAGAATGAGATACAACAGCCTGCTAATATTTACTCCGTAAGAATTTATAAGTCTATTTAAGATGTAGTGTGAGCAACAAAATAGTTTTGAAATCGCCTAAATTAAATCGCGGTAAAAATGTTGAAACAAAGCGTCAGCTCAGATTAAATGGAACTTAGCGAACAAGGTAGTGACGCCGGTTTTTAAACATGTAATTCGTGGACAAGGCATAGTTTCGTTGTAAGTGTGTGCGTGTAATTGTGTACTATGTACACTGCAAGGCGTAGTTTTAACCGGCGTCACTTCGTTGTTCGCAGAGTTCCATCCACCTTTTTTATTTGATCTGAGGTTATAGTTATCATTAAACCTAATGAAAAATAGTCAAAAAGTGGTAAACATATTATATCTCCATATACAATAGGCTCTCGCTTCACGCTAAAAGGAACAAAACACAGAATAGCTGCTTTTAACTATGCATTTATCAGGGCAATATCCTCAGCGAAGAATTTCAAGGTTCTAAGCGCTTACATTCAACATGCAGCTACGTAAAAATATAGTTTGGTCTTTGACAAAAAAATATCTACCTTTCCTTTATACAATGTCTATTTAAAGTGTAGCATTTAGATATTACGTTTAACGGCATGTGTCTTTAGTAAAATTATCTTGAACAAAAAAAAGCTAATATTTAAATACGTTGACTGATTTTTCGATTTTGGAGACTAACGCACGGCAATTATCTCCCGGCCTGTACCCGTCTTCGGCTTCCACTCACATTCGTATCGCATATCTTTTTTGAGTTCCGTACCCGTAAGGTAACCAACGGAATTCTATTACTAAGACTTCGCTCTCCGCCTGTCGGTGGGCTGAATCTCATGATCCGTAATAGGGAGACAGTTGAAATTTTCGCAGAATGTGTATATCGGTTGCCGCTATAACATCAACTCGTAAAAATAATAAGAAATTAAAGGCGTTCTCCTACTAGAAACGTGTTTTGATCCAAGATACTAAAGTACGGAACCCTCGTTGTTTTTTTAATGTCTGTCATCACTCATTCAAACATATTTCTATCAGCAGAATGGAAAAATATAAAAGAAATACCAAATATTACTAACGCTAAGCCTACAGAAACACTGACTGCCTAGGGAATTTAACAGTTCAATAACTTTTCCAGCCCCTCCCAAAAACAAATGGATTTTGTTCCTGACTCGTGAGGCATTAACTAAATAATGTAACCCTTTATAATAGGTTTTAATATTTATATTATATTTTTAAGGTTTTTAGTTTTAGGTTTTGATACCCATAATTAGAGTTGTTAAAATTTTAATACATACTTGGAAATATCATAAAATGAATTAAATATCTAACCCTTTCATATTTTGCATTTAGTATCATATAAGTATTGACTCAAACGGTAAGACTAGAATTTTGCTACTTTACCCACGTAGCTAAAATAATATAGCCTATACTACCTTAGGCTGGTAGATCTTATGATTGAAAAAAAATATATGTATTTTTCAATCAGTTTACTAATTCCTTCTACTGTATTGTATTACCGACCTACCGAATCCGGTGGTAGATTCTGACGATTTGAAAGTGCTTGTCTGTAGAGTCTAGTCAAATAAAGATCTTTTGAATTTTGAATTTAACAAAACAACAGTTTAGTATATTCCACCTCCTGAGTTGCATAACTTGAATAGGTGATGAAAGTCTTGACATTTAGACTTTCGGTTATAAAAAGATTCAGTAAAAGGTAAGGTTCGCAAAATTACAGTCCCAAAGGACAAAAATAGGGGATGAAAATGTGTTTGAAATTCTGTCATGATTTTTTGATGAGACCGCTTGTCTTTTGTTTAGTATACCTGACTGCTTCTCTAAAGGTCGCGGGTTCAATTTCTGCCGGGGCATACATTTATGTGACAAACATGTTTGCCTAGCGTCTGGGTGTTTGGTGTGTATTATAAGTATGTATTTAAAAATTATATAAGTATTATATCCGCTGCTGGTTCCCATAGTACAACCTTTGCTTAGTTGGGATCAGATGGCACTGTGTGATAATTTACAAGCAATAAGATATGTTTTTGTAAATAGTTTAATCGGTTTTGTGTCAATAAATATCCCAAGCAATATATATTTTTCTTGTTATATTTATATCTTATTATATTTTTTTCAACTCGTGCAAGGGCTAGCTTATTGGAATATAGACAAAAACGCAAAGATTGAAATAGTTATAATAAAAGTATATTGCACATGCACACGTATCAAACAAAAACAGACAGAGACTGCTATGACACAACAGTGCAACCAGAGACAAGAGACAAAACATTATTTTTAATCATTGGTTTGTGTTAACCCTTTAACATAGCTAACTAGTTGTACACCTATAACAAAAATATTCCTATGTGATATACATACTTTATGATGACGTAGTGCTACTACTCACTACGAACTTAATTATCCAAGTAAAGAATCCAAAACTGGCCTCTCGGTAATATTTCATAATGATTAACCTGCGTTTGGATACTCATACAAGAATAAGCTCTGTTTTAATCACACCAAAGTCCATTATAGACAATAAAGGATTCGTTAAAAAACTCTGAAAAATGATGATAAATACTTGCTTGACAATTGAAATATTTTTTGTTAATGATAGTTGATTGACCGACTGATTGATTGCTCTCACTTAATGACTCATTGGCATTGATCCCAAGAGAATGAGACAGTAACTCGGGCTTCCAGGATAAGTTTGTCTGTGTCGCGTATGTTATAAAATCCGGGCATTATTGTATGTTTTTTTTGTATACCACTGGTGGCACACAAAATACGGGGCCCACCTGATGGTAAACAGTCACCGTAGCCTATAGCCGCTAGCAAAACCAGGGGTATCACTAACGAGTCGCCGTTGATGAGGACCCACTGTGCGAGCAGCATTACTAATAGCCCAGCGTATCCCCGTGGAGCACTGGCAACCTCACTAACCGCAGAAACACAACACTACATCAAGTAGTGTTGTTGCACTTCGGTCTTCTGTAAGGTGGTGATACAGTCCCCAGTCGGGCGACTCCAATTCTAATGGGAAAACTCAGGGGATGTATGTATTGATGTGTAACATCTTCCTCACGCTTTCCTGCAAGCTATGGGAGTGATTTCGTGTAAAGGGACGGAAGTTTGTTACAGCTCAGGAAGCCGGGGAAGCGCGCGCTATTTTATTTGACGCGAGCAATGAGCGCGAGCGGTCGTAGTTTCACCGATGGCAGGTGTTATGTTACACGTCGTATGCTGTAAGGATCACTCGTTTTAATTAATACATTTTTGGTATAACTGATATTACGATAAAATTGCATGACAAGTATGAAAACTACGTTCCATACACTTTTCACACTTAAAATTATTTCAGTAGTACAATATTGTTCAAGACCTGAATGCTATGAAATGCACTAATTCGCAGAATAGTTTTATGGCTTAGAATTGAATTGAAATAACTTGACGTGATAACAACAAAGGATACGCTGAACTACAAGACGCCCTTGTTACGAGTACCTCCGCAAACTTTTTAGCTTAAGAATGAATAAGACTCCTTCCATTGTATGTAATTGATTCTTACAACTGTTACGAAAGTAACTTACTGTGTAGTACTAGTACCTTAGTTGAACATCGCATCCTAGTCCTACGAATATTATAAATGCGAATGTTTGTGATTACGGATGAATGGGATCACAGAGTACATAACCACTACGTTTTAGTATGGATGGATGTTTGTTACTCTTTCACGCAAAAAGTACTGAACGGATTTTGATTGAGAAATTTAATTTAATAGTTTATAACCAGGATTAACACATAGGCTTTTTATCCCGGAAAAATGTTAGTATCCTCTGGAATTCTAAGCAAAACGCGGACGAAGTCGCGGGCAGAAGTTAGTTAATAGATAAAACTCTTTTTGCATCGTTTTCCTTAACCCTCCGCAGAACATATTATTTATATACGATGATAACATTGATAATGTAAAGTTGACTGAAGTGTGCAGGAAAATTTGGCACGTGTTGATCGAGTTCGATGGCCAGCATTGGACTGCGATTGATGGATTATACTTTGACTTTTCAATTCGCACGAAACAAGCACATAATTTGCATTTGACCCGAGTATACATTCAGGTTGGTACTAGCAATGCAATGAATATTTCATATAATAGGTGCTTAGTTCATTTTGAATAACATAAAGCTATGGTCACAAGCGATGTTTGTTTATGGCTAGCTAAACTAAACATTTGTATGGTTTTGGTTGTGTGACGTTAATTTCGAGGTTTTGCACGAGCCTTTGCTTGTGGGAATCGCGGAACATTGTAAAGGTTAGTTTAGATTCCGCTCAATATTTTCAAAATCACAATAAATACCCACAATGATGGAGATACTCTTACACTGACATTACTGCAAAAATACATACAGATAGGAGTTTTGTTCGATTAGAGTATTTTTACCTTTGGACTACCACCGAGAAGATATTCTAATTTTTTTCGGGTTTCCAGCTTTGTGTAAAGAGAAATCACAGTACTAGTGCTGAGCAATAGAGCAACTAGTAATTCTAAGCGTTCCCTATATTCTTCTCTGTCGTTTCGCTCTTGGCAGAGCGGTCGTGGTCACGATGAGGCGTCCACGTTAGTGTTAGAGGCGGACACAGCTCTCTTCACCATCTCCCGCCATCTCTCCCTATATACACGGTAGCTTTTCAGGGCGTTTTGAAACCGTAAGCACCGTACAGAAATCTGATCTTCCGTCAGGTTACTGGTTAGGAAGTACCTCCTGAAATGGAGAGATCCGTTTCTGAACGGTGAAACTGGTAACTCATTAACTCGCTTCTATAAGGTTTACCTGTATGTAATAGAAACTTTCAACATAATTTTGACCGACTTCTAAACGTCTTATTATTTTGAAAAGTAGACGTATTTTGAACCGATATTTAATATGAAATAGAATAAATGTATAACTTTATCCTAATATCCTGACCAGGATCATTAGGATAAATATACTGTAAAGCGTGTCATATTGTATTTTTGACAAGAAATTTATTTATTTTAATGTAATGTCTCCCTTTCAAGTTACTTACCTATATCATTTCCGCTTAATTCATACACCTCAATACTTACTACTTTCAAAGTACCTGTTGGCTACGAATTTCAGGTAGTATTCACATTCATTTAATAACCTGTGTGAACCTACGTTTTGTTTCCGTATCTCATAAAGCAACGTTTGTTTCAATGCCGCACTACGCATTACAAATGGTCGTTAGTATTGTAAATAGTTTGCAATTCAATGCAAATTCTTTTTATTTTTATTTTACGTCAGTGGTCAATTAATTAAATTTTGCCGCTGCTGTACACAAGAGAACCTCAAACGCCGCAAATATGTGTGCCTCGGAAGAGGTGCGGTGGAGACCCTGGGGCCATGAGGTCCCGAGGCTCATCTGCTGTACAAGGAGCTCTACGACGATTGATTGAGGCCTCGGTGACAAGAAAACTGGAACATATTTTGCGCAAAGGATCAGCATTGCCATACAGCGGGACAATGAAGCCGGCCTCATTGGCACTTAATTATTCTCATTTAATTTACTTGCACTAAAAATGACAACCTTACCCGTGCCTTTATGCTAAATTAAATGTGTTTGATACGTAGTGTTTATTATTGCGTTTGCAATTCTTTTTATATTTATAACCAGGCAAGATCGGTGATAAATTCCACAAGATACCTACTCAGATCTTGTCATCCACTTCATAAATGTTTTATTAGGGCCTAAATTACTCCTTTTCAAAAGATTTCATTTAGATCAACTGGCTGGTATGTGTGTGTGTATGTGAGTGTAATCAAATCTTGAAAGTGAAATTTGATCAACTTCTCAGTGTCCGATTGAGCTGAAATTTGGCATAGGGTTTGGTTGCCATGACAATGCACGATTACCTAGTGCAGGGTTTTTGAATCTAATATGTGATAATATTTTTTGAATCTAATATGTCACAAAAAGAAGATTTATAGGTAATTTCCATAGTTACCCGAATGATATGGGTATCAAATGAAAAGGGCTTGATAACCAAAAAAAACCTATAAAAAAAAATTTTTAACCCACCAGTTTAAACTTATATCTAATTGCCAGTAATTAATTGAATTCGCAATATCATTTAAGGGCGTGTAAATAACCCTTAACTTGTAATTGAAAATTAAAAACTATAAAATATAATGGTTCGTGGCATAATATAACACAAACCTTGCGGCCTTATCTATGCTGCGTGCATGTTCAAAATATTCGTAGGCAGGCGTCACGGTGCTCGCGGCGCGGGGGGCAGGGGAGGGGGGCATCAGTGCGCAAATACACGATGGCTGCATACAATGACTGCCAAAGATCGCATCCCGGACAAAAAACTGCGGCACGTGTAAGCCCAGTGCCGAATTCGAATCAGCGTTGCGTTTTGTGCGTTATACACTTACGTTTATTGTCAAAAAATATAATTTAAGCATAACACATTAATACATAGATTACATGAATATATACATTATTAATGAATATATTTATTTTACTTGAACCAGGATAAAAATTATACCTACATCTCAGATATAAACGATGTTCAAAATTATTATCATGTACGACTCAGAAAATAGTCTAAAAAAATATACATAGAAAAAAAAACTGTCTCGCAGCATTGCCAGTTGCTATACTCGATAGTAAATAATCAATGGTTGGTACCTACATTCTTATATTAAAGCATCAGCATTAATGTAGGGTTTAAAAATAAACGTTAGTCTGTTTTGAATGAAGAACGAAGAAAGAGTGATATATATATGAACAGAGCGAGAGGTGGGAGTTGGTGGTTGTTCAAAGATGTTCATGAAACGAAGCTGTTGTTAACTTTAATACGGCTTGCTTGATTTTCAACTATTGATTTTAGTCGGGATTTTAAATTTAGCCTTGGAAAATCCAAATGCAAGTTACATAGTAATTTAGGAAATTTAATGTAACTATTAAATTATACATATTCTGTATTCAATTGAAATGAGTAAAGTTCAACAATTGTTTTGATATTGCATGTGGAATATCCGGATATAAACCATTTTATTACTCATTTATTGTTGCGTTCAATGACGTATTCAATAATGTAACCATTATTTCAATAAATAAGATTAGGAGCAGCAAAAACAAATTTAATATTCCGTGTAAAATTCAAACAAAAAATAACTCCAATACGGACCTGTAATCGCATTGTACGATAGCGTCATTCACGCACACATGAGAAGCGAATAGCCGAATTTCGTCGATGTTTTTCTAGTCGATATGGCTGTGTGCGGCGCAACGCTGGTGGCGGTGAAACGGGCTTATGCGACTGTGACCGAGTGCGACAGAGAGGCATATAGCTAGTTATATAACGCATTATTTTTATAATTAACAGACAAAAATTGAGAGACACGGCTCTGCGACCCTGAGAGCGGGCACTGATCCCAACTAACGAAAAATTTGCACACATCGTATGTGGGCGACCTCGCGCATTGCACGCGGCATTTGTGCACGCACACATTCATGCATTCTGTGCATACACAGCGGGGGGAAAATGCTCGATTTCCGCGTATGCCTAATCTATGCAACCGCTTCTATCGATTTACTCTCGCTAATGTAGGTAGGTACTGAAATAACTTACCAACTTACCGATTCATTTTTTGTTAACCTTGAATTCTTGATCTTAGTATAATAATTTGACGCAATGCGTGATATAATATCGGGTGTATAACCTAATTCTTACAGATTTTTCAGCAAGTTTATTTCATATAAATAAATATAACACAATGAACTGTATCTTCAAAATATTGTCTATTGTTTTCTATAACCTTGTGCCATCTTTTAGGTAACATACGAATGCCGTCGCGATTCATAAATTAAAGTCTTTGCGGCGATAAATATTACAAACTTCGTTCACAGAAGATTGTAATCAATTCAAATTTACGCTTTCGGCTTAAAGACTCAGTTACAAACACTGACGTACTAATACAGTAAGAAAAATTTTAAGTTCTCATGCCCATAAAAAATAAATCTTGACATCTATATACTCTATACACATAAATAAAATTGAAGTGTCTGTTTGTAATATCAAAATAACAGATTTTTACGAAATGCATATGAAAGTAAACACGCGTCTAATGACAAAACAGCAATTAAAAAATGGTTTTGTCTGTCTGTCTTTGACACACTTAAAAGCTGCTATTTATAATTTTATTCCGAGGTCAAAGTATCAATGATGAATAGGCACTTACAGCACAAGTCTAGATCGTAGGCTCCCGCTTTGCCTATTGTATGGCCACCCACTGTTGCATTTCTGTACAACCAAGGACAAGTTCAACGTGTTTTCGCTCTATCGCCACTGATTCATATATTGATCTAACCAACACACATATTATGCATTTTAATGACCTTAATCACCTTTGCGTCTTCCGCTTACGACTTTTTAAATTGGCTGAATTGTAAATCTAACAAAATAGATATGTAGTGCGAATGTAAGTGGAAGAAGATGCCGTAGACGACCAAAGACCAACATTCTAGATCACATTACCAAAGTACTCAATGATAGAATGGTAAAGAGCACTCGGAACCGGCGGACATACCTATATAAAGAGTTGATGAATGTAAAAGAAACAAAAGAGGCATAGAAAAGAAGTGTGTAAGTCTAGAGTGAAATGGCGCTCTATACTCTCTGCCTACCCGGTGAGGGACTGAATGATGTATGTGTCACCTTTAAATTGACAGCTTCAGTTTTTCGCTATAGCACCTTTGTTGTTTACGTTTATTTTTATTGTGACAGTGTAACCTTTTTCATGACTAGAAAACTAGCTGCACCGAGCGGTTTTACTCGGGCATGAAAAATTCGGTCCCACCGTTCCCCTTCTTTAAAAACCTTTCGTAATGTTCAATTAAATAAAGAACCCCATTATTTTGACCTGAGCGTTCCTTTTTTTTTTTATACCACTAACGTGGCACACAAGCATACGACCCACCTGATGGTATGCAGTCACCGTAGCCTATAGCCGCTAGCAATACCAGGGGTATCACTAACGGGTTGCCAACCATGTTGTTGATGAGGACTCACTGTGCTAGCAGTAATACTACTATCTCAGCGTATCCTCGTGGAGCACTGGCAACCTAACTTACCGCAGAAACACAACACTACATCAAGTAGTGTTATTTCACTGCGGTCTTCTGTAAGGCGGAGGTACAGTCCCCAGTCGGGCGGCTCCAATTTAAATGGGATAACCCACGGGATATCCCAAATCACCCTACCTCTAACGTACTTGCAAGTATGACAGTTTTAGAAGAACTATTTTATACCTTTGTGTTTGATAGGTTAGGTATACTAACAAGCCTTACTAGATTTATACCTATATCATCTGTTTACTGGACCAACATGCTGCTGATAAGAATGTGGGACTGGTCCCATTATATTCGTCTAGGTGTGACTGAAGCTTTACAATATGAATAACACAATAATACTATGATTAATTTTTTCATTGACAGGAAATGCTATATAGAATAGGCTATTTGTCATATTTTGTATGTGAATTTAAGATTGTAGTAAATATTTATAAAAATATTGCAATCAATCGAATCATTTAAGATCAACAATTACTGAAAAAAAATCGCCGTTTGTAAGCAAATCTAGCATTTTTTAAGTCACTTACTTCAAACTAAAGTCTGAACGATTGCAATATGTTTACTAATGGTTCCCCTTGTTGGGGACTACTAATGCAATTTTAAAGTAATTATGCGTATTTATACTTTTGCGACCATCTTCTTTGCATTTTGGAGGACCGCGGGATCTTTAAAGGCCACGCTCGGCCTGAGCATATCCGGAGGAAGGCTATAAACGTATCCCTAAAACCCTCACAGTATTTTTTTATACCACTAAGGTGGCAAGCAGGCATACGGCCCACCTGATAGTAAATGGTCACCGTAGCCTATGGACACTGGCAACATCAGAGTTATCACTCGCGCGTTTCCAAGCCTTAAAAAATCTCTTCACATCCTTATTGCGGAACCCCATGCTATATTCCTTTGGGAAAACCTTGACGGTGAGTTCATTCCACAATTTGATCATGCGCGGGAGTAAACTCCTTTTGGACCGCGCCGTGCGTGAGCATTTCGGTTTCAATGTGTGAAGATGAATGCCCCGTCGATGGCGAGAAGTGCGATGGTAGAATGTTGCGTTGGCGTATGTCGAACCATTCCTCTGAACTCTGACTGTGATACTGGCAGCTCAAATGCTGCCGCCTATACCTAGTCAGGGCCACCATTCTGATCAACCCCGGGCCCATCGGCCTCTTTAAACATGCTTTTATCAGCGTCCCCTGTATGTACGTATGTATCTACCAATGTAATGGAATGTTTCAAAGTAATTTTTACCTACTTCAGTAGGGCTAGCATGAATAATTGTGACAACGTTTTCGTATCGCCTTCGACTATTATTGTATTGGAAAATGAACAACGCTGCGGCGGTGAAAAGTGGAACTAAATATTAGTATGACAATTTCGACATTTCGCGAGTTACGTTTTCGAATACGTTGTCGAAAAAGATTGTGCTACCGACACAGGACGTCTTTTTGATATTAGATATAGGATTATATTGAAAAATTGCACATGTGGTAACGACTGATGACAATATAATTGCATAATATCTATATCCTTGTGTTGACCAGAATTATCGGATAAATAATTCATTTTGACGCTAGTTTTTTAAACTAGTAATGTTTTTACCATTAGTACCAAAGCTAATTTCCAATGCTAATTGTGAAACTGTCGGAGCGATTTGGATGTCAATTTGGTAAGGATGATCCATAAAGTGACTGAGATTTTGTCATGACCATGATGCCTAGAGTTACAGTCATGAAGATCAAAGAAGATTCAGCTTATGAATATGTTTTTTTTTTTTTTACAATACCTACCCGCGATTACTACGCGCCGTGAGTGAATCCGCACAGCGTTATCTAATTCACAAACAATTTTATGAAACAATATAAGAAAATAAAACAGTTACTTCGTAATCATAGACAGACACTTAATTAAGGCGTGTGATTAGATAACGAATTTATAAAATAGTTTGTACCTCATGTTAGAATATAAACTCAGAGCAGATAATATACTACGTATAACTAAGCAATAGTTGAACAAACAAATTTAGACCAAACAAACAGAGATCTAGATCCAATTCCAGTTTGTTACGAACTCTATCGGGCGTTTCAAATTGTGTGACGAATGAAATTAACACGTCAGCTTTGTAGTAACACGAAATAAATATTTATACAATATTAGATAGTCGAGTCAATTATCATAATAATGTAGTACTCATAAAAATACATGAATCTATTTGATAAGGTCGCAATGAAATCTTAGAGCCTCCTTTATAAAACAGGTCTTGGAAAGGAATATGTAAGACGTGACGTGATTCTATTTCGCAAATGAGCAACATTTCTGATCAGACTTTCAACGATTTTACAAAAAAATATACTTAAGTGGCATTAATATAAATCAAATAATTTATGTAATATTAGCAAAACTTCAAACTCTAAGCCATCGTTGTAATTTGCTTGTCTAAGGCTTATCTTTGCTGCATGAAGTTTTTCATCTGTATTACTTGGCATTTATATGCATGATCACAATTACACTGTTCTGCATAGTCTGTGATGGTGTAATTTTAAACTACACCATCATTTTTTTTCTGTTCTCCGTTTCTGTTATTTATGCACCATCCCAGTCGCTATCACAAACCAAATATCACTCAAACATCAATACAAGAACTGGGTTAGAAAAACGTAATTTTGACATAAATGTGTAAATAATGACCGCGTAAGCCTTTAAGCAGATGATGTAATGCAACCCGTTGGTGATCAAACATATAAATTGTCATAGACTTGTCACGTTAAATGAAAAAAGTATCCTTCTTTAGGAATGGAAGAGGAAAACGGTATTGCCAACTGCAAATGAAGATGACGCGAGGACGATGACGATTATAATATAATAGCAAAATTCCATTCCAAATTAGGGTTGTTTAATGGGGCATAGTGCAAACCCAAGGTGCAAGCTAACAATAACAATATGCTTAATGTCTTACTTGTCGGTCACATCCACATCACATGCAGTACAAGTACCATTATACTTAATCAACTCGTAGTGTAACAATGCAACAAATATTGGGGTTATTAATTTGAAATATTTTATATATATAATAAATTAGATCAGATTTTTTATACATTTAACAGGTGTATGAACAAAATAAAAGGATAGGTACGATCCACAATTTGAGCGCAAAAGTTATTGGTGCTTCAAGCGTTAGTGATTTGGCGTAAATGCGCTTGGAGGTGGTAAAAAAGAAACCAGTTCTGTAAATAAAAAAAAACTCATCGTAAATAACTCCCGAAGCTAAGCTCCGATGCTGAATGCTCCGAACTTGATTGGTGACCGTGAACCTGCGTTGCCAGAGGCGGTGACGTCACCTCACACAAACAAAACGGACAATTGCATAACATTAAATTAATATAATCGCTTCCTTGTTATAACTTGTGAGTAACTTAAGGTACACAGATGCAAACATGGTAGTAAGAAACAATTTAATGTAATGAAGAAGTAAACATTGTTAAGATATTAAAGGCTGGACTAAACTCTATTGTTCTCTCTCTTTTCCGCAAAATCTCTTTTCATAGTGTAATTTGAACTCCCATTAAAACAGCACAAAATACACTATTACTTTCGACTACAGAACTTTCACTTTTTGAAGACGGTTTTGGTCTTGATAATAATATAAATATTAAAATGAGTATTTGACTGGAAGACTGACATGTGGTAGTAAATAACTATACAAAATCATTGCAAATACGGACGATATAATATATCGATACGCATTCATAGAAACGCTACAAATTGTCATCGTTGTGTATATTTATCGTGGGTTACAATACTAACAATGTTTTTTTTTACCACTAAGGTGGCACACAAGCATACGGCCCACCTGATGGTAAGCAGTCACCGTAGCCTGTTGCCGCTAGCAATACCACGGGTATTTTTAGAATGAATTTCCCAACATTGTCCTCCCAAGTGAGGACTTGAAATGATAATACTAGGAACCTATTACCAGTTATTCTAAAAATAATATTTATTTGTCTGCAGATGCATAGGTGCATATTCGATACCTTTACGTAGATATCACTTCCTATCAACTGACATGCTCAAAGTTTAAGCATACCTACCAAGTACACAAATGAGTAGCACATCTGTATTAAGTTGACCTTTAAGAAAAACCATGACCGTGAACGTTGATTCGAGTCCATTACGTAACGTATGCGTTCATCTTTCCTTATAAAAATGAACGTAGAACATTTAGCCATGCTACTCAGAAGATAGAGTTTGGATTCTCTTGCAGTGGTCATGCTTCTAATTTGATATGCTTCGCCACTTGTTGCATCGTCATTTTAGGGTTTACAAGTTCCTTATTGATATCATAATATCTATGGTATAATGATAATAATCACATATGTTTTTGTGAGTTTATTATAGGGAAATGTGTGAGAATTTAACCGGAATTCCTAATGAATATTCACTTTATTCAGTGTTGTTTTCGTTTCTGATACGCAATAGAGACGCGCGTTGTTTGTAAATGTACCAGAATTTTAAATCACCCGCCGCATTTCAGTGTAGGTAAACATCGTGAGCAAATCTGCATACATATTTTGGAACTTATCATTGCAAAGTTTGGGAAAAGGGGCCGCGAGGTGTAAAGGCGGTCGAACGATCTCGTAAACAGACTCTAGTGTAGATTAGCTTTTGTCTGCGACGTAAACGTTGATATATGACACACAAAATAGGCAGTCATGGGGGCCGATGCCGGCAGAAGTGAACACAAGTCGGTGACACGGTGACTATTTTGCCACTCGATAAACGCGGCCAAAGGGTTCGATTCAAAAATGCCTTTAAATCCTTACTTTTCGGGATGAAAACCCTACTTTCTGTGTAGTTTCAGGTCATATTTATCGGTCTATCTAATTGCAATAACCCGTGCAGCTGTTTATGTGTGATTTATTAAACAAACACGAAGACATCAAAAATTAATATATTTTTATTAAGATTAAGATTAAGAATATCTGTACCCGCGACTTCGTTCGCGTAGAATGTTTTTTGTCATGGGCTTATTTTTTTCGCGGAACTCTAATTATTTTCGAAAAATCTTGTTATCTTCCAGAGAAAGCCCCGTTCGAATCGGTTCAGCTGTTTCGGAGTTACAGCCAAGTACACATTTCGACTTTTATCCCCTATCCCAATGGAACCGCGCTGAATTTCGGGATAAAAACCGGGGTCCCTATGTTATACCTCGTCGTATGCCAAGTTTCATCTCAATTCATCCAGTTTCGGCGTGATGCGCGGCCATGAAACAAGCAGACTGACAGGCAGACTGACAGACAGACAGACAGAATTTAAGAATAGTTTAGTTTAGTAAGATTTTTAGAAAAAAATAATGTTTGGCATTCAGATAACGTCTAAATTCTGAATATTTTGGTTATGCAGCATTTTAAACTTGTAAATTATCTAACTGGAAATCGAGATGTTATATTTGCCTCTTTTTTTGATATAAATTTTAAAGTTAAATTTATTACATTCGTTGCTGTTTTGAAAAGGTTTATTGACATACACGTGTGTTAAAACAAAAACATTTCCCAATAAACAATGGGTTACCTACTAATTATTAAATTTACTGAACATAAATTGTATTTTAAAGTTAAATACGGAATAAAAAAATCTTTACAGGTCACGCAAAATTCAAACAATGTGTGTGAATAAATAAATACCGATTTATTGTCGTTTGAAGGTTAATCGGCACGCACTATTCTACAAAAACTTGTTAATTATCATTCAAAAGCGAGTTTTGAACAAATGAAAAAATGCACAAACGTGGCAAATGTCAGTGTTATAATTTGAAGGTCTAACCTTTATTCTTTACGTATTATTCCGTAAAAACCAAATAAATGTGGGGTGAGCGAGGTGATCATGCTTAACCACCGCAAAGGGAAGATCTTCCAGCCAGGCGGGTGTTTTGCCTGGGGAACCGCGGCTCCGACTGTTCTAGTCGGAAACTTATATATATTATTATGTATGTTGAATTGCGTAGAAAACTTTGCTAGCGCGTGGCAGGATTGTGACGTATGTAGTTGTCATTCGTTGAATGTTGTCCTGCTAGTTAGTAGATTTCTAACGTTGGTTTTTGTAGCCGTGAGGTCGCTACATAAATATTTATTAATTATTGTGCAAATGCAGTGAATAAAATATGTATACGTGTCTGGAAATTAGCGTAGACTCAAAATTAAGTTGTATTTTTAACCCCCGACGCATAAATAGTCTGTGGCATCGTAGCTCCTAAACGAACGAACCGAATGAATCAATGGTGACTTAATCGAGAGTTGGTCTTAGTTTTTTTATCTCACTAAGGTGGCACACAAGCATTCGGCCCACCTGATGATAAGCAATCACTGTAGCCTATAGCCGCTAGCAATACCAGGGATAATACTAACGAGTTACTAAACCTGTTTAGGAGGACTCACTGTGCTAGCAGCATTATTACAAGCGCAGCATATCCTCGTGCAGTGGCTACCTTACTTACCGCAGACACAAAACTACGTCAAAGTAGTGTTATTTGTCTGCGGTCTTCTGTAAGGTGGAGGTACATTCCCCAGTCGGACGGCTCCAATATATATAATATATCTCCATTTTAAAGTTCAGTATAATGTATATAGTTTATCATTTAAGAGTTTTTCAAATGTAACGAATAGGCAATGATCTATTCTATGTCATATTTTATGACAACGATAAACACTCATAGTTTGGTACCTATTTCAGGCAATACTATAAATATTATATATACGTAATAAGATGTGCCCTGCTACTTTCTATGTGAAACTCGCATGATAGGAAGGAAAAACCTTAACTTAACCTTTGACCTTTTACGGGTTCAAGAACCTCTACTTTCTGGCATCGGATCAATAGCAATAGGCCATGAAGATGCTACGGACTGTCAAATGCATTGTATTGTGTATGTAGCTACTTTACACTACTGTTCTGGTATCTAGCCCAAACACTGTTGTGGTCCAATGAGGCTGATCTGATTATCATTTTACCGCGATGGTGTCACCCATACAACGAACTAATTTAGTCCATTTTCAAGATCAAAAACAAAAGTAGTATATTCATTTTGGGTAGGCCCTAAGGCACTTCAGACTTCTACCACCGGTTCGGAAAAAAAATCATCTGAGAAGAACCGGGAATATTGTTGAACAATAAAAGATATGTTTTAAGGTGCGTAAACATTTACTTAATTATGATTAGTATTAAATTAAAGTTGGTTAGTACTGTACAGGTTTCCAGGATTAGCCGTTCGGAACAGTTTTAAGGAGATTTCACATGTATTGATAGAGAATATAACACGGTGGTGACGGAATTTCTCTGAATTTTCTGAAGTTTTTTAGAGTCGTCAAGCGTCTGAAGGAATGTATGCATAATAATGCATTTCGAGAACGCCAAAGTGATACCGCTAGTGTTGCAAGCGTCTACGTGAACATAAAAATTGTTTATGAACGGCGCAGGCACCATCGCGTCGGAAAAGGATTTACGGTTTCAGTTGACATCACGTCACGGCATCACGCGTGAACGGCTGGACCGATTTCGCTAAATCTTTTTTATTTATGTTTGTTGTTGTGAGGAGAAGGTTCTTATGAAAAAAATATAAAAAAAAGCGGAACCTTTTCAATTTCACGATAAAATAAAGGTCCTTTTTGTTATGGTGTATAAATTGTCATATGAATTCATAGCTTAGACAAGACATCGCCTGTCGGGTCAGCAGCAGTCTATTATATAGGTAGTATGCCAATATTAAGTAGACTCATAAGTAAACGAAGACTTAGGCACGGTGCGTAGGCAATTGGTGTCCTTCCCAGATAACTATTAGATCTTATGAGATATTTTTTTAGGTCAGTGAGTCCAGTATTAGATTGACAAAGACTAATGATGTACAGGAAATGAATTCAAATTAATTAGTCTATCCCATTTCAGGGTATTTGGAATCAAGAATGATTGTCTTTCAGCATTAATATATCTAGGATAGGCTCTTTAATGCTTTCATTAAAGAGCCTATCCTAAGTTAAGGTGAACTCTGATTAAGATTATGGAAACAAATTGATATACCAAAATTTAAATTTGAATTTTGTCGAGAGGAAGTGATTTCCTGGCAGTATTATAGGTATCACAGCACTAGATAGTATCAGCTGCAAAAAGACAATGCTGTTACATTACCCATAATCATTATATTAGCGTGAAGCAATAAGTTGGTACACCATTTTACGAAAATAATGCGAACGAAGTATGTGTACAGCTAAAGTTCATATACAGTAGGAGTGCGGAAAGATAAATAATATTTGCGTAAGTCGGGGTAGGTATAATATCAGATTTAAAACGAAGAACATAGCTCATAACTGAGCTAATTTATTATTACTGTAATTAACTTGTTCAGTTATTTTAAAAATGGTATAATAAACAAAAGCTTCTCAACAACAATCTTTATTAATTATTTTACTTATCACTATATAACGCGGTTTAAATACCGAGAGCGCACATACACAATTCTTATATTTTTTAATTTTAAATACGCAATGCCCTTCGGGCGACGCTCATGGTAAGACTGTCCACTTGGTCGCCGCGTGCGGCTTTATATTATAGTTTGTTAGTAGTGGGGGTAAGTGACGTAAGCAACACGTGCGCCCGCCAGCTGCGGATATGTTGTTTACAGCAAGAGGACGATAGCATTTCAGACGTGTTGTTTAGAGCAATAGGACGGCATCCACGTCATATATATGTTTAATATTTTTTTTTTTTTTTCTAGCCTATACCGTCCCAGTGCTGGGCCTCCCCTAATTCCCTCCACGTCCCCCTATCCCCAGAAATATGGTACACTCTATTATTATTATTATTACACACGCTACAATGCGTTTGACGCTATTCTTAATTTATGTCATAGTCATAGTTGTTTATATTAGAATTTGTGACCGAATTAGGCTCACTTTGCGACCACTAGTAACTAATAAATAAGCTAATTAAGAATTTCAACTAGAATAAGGTTCAGCTATGTTGGAGGAGGCAGGGATATTTAGGTATTTACAAATTATAAAAATACATTTATCTCATATATATTCCTTCAAAATCTTTCCCTATAATTTGGCACGTGTAATTCTCAACCTATCAGAATACCTGGGACATTTTGTAACTCGACAATCAATAACTGCGCGTCAAATTGGGATCTGAGACTGGTTCCTATAGCAACCATCCCTAGCTCCCGGAGCGACTAAATTTAAAGGGAGCCAGGATGAGAAATTCTCGACAAACGTTCAAATTAGTGTTTGTGACTTGATGTAAAGCATCGATGGATTTGATTTGCTCTTATTGCAAATATTGCCGACTACACATAGAAATATTCCTTGGTATCTAGAAAGATCTCACGACCTAATTCAAACATTTGTTCGATGTTTTTTCAATTATTTTAGCACTAGATTTTGCCCGCGGCTTCGCACCAGTGTCTCAGTATAAAAGACAACATGTACCGGATTTTCATACAAACTTTCATTCCTTATTCTTATTCTTATAGGGGTGGAATTTCCAAAACTTCTCAAATATGTATTTTTAACTGAAAGGCCGAATACCAATTTTCATGCTTTTAACTTCAAAAATAAGAGTTTCATACTAACTTTAATCCCTATTTTACCCATCGTTAGTGGATGCCTACGTCATACAAGGTACCTACTGTCAAAATTTCAAATCTCTTTCCACAGCCGTTCAGGCAGTGCGTGGATATATCAGTCAGTCAGTGAGTTTCTTCTTTTTTATAGACACAAGATAAAAAAAGTACATTTTACAACGACATATTTTTTATGCGACATACTGATTTGTCACATCAATACATTTAATGTATTGACGTCGCGCGTGTTGTGTAATTCTTGGGACTTCTATAAGGTCTTTTTTTTCCGAAGGTAAAGTTTACACTGTACAGCAAAGCTAAATGTCACAAATTCCGTTTATTTTCCCAAATCAAATATGTAATTCTAAGCAAAAAGCTTAGTCGACATAACAGGAGACCGAAGAGCTGGCAGCTACCTCGGACAAAGATTAAGTCTTGCTATTCAGAGGGGGAACGCTGCCAGTATCTTCGGAACCTTGCCCACAGGGACTCCGTTTAATAATATGTTTTGATATTTATATTATATTTTTAAGGTTTTTAGATTATATTATATGTAAGTATGTCGACTTCGATATCGACAATTTAAATTTAACAAACTTCACGACAAATTCTAAACCTATACCTAAACACTTAGATATAAACTTAAATATTAAACAGTGTAGCAACCTACTACGAATTCAATGTTCATTCATACTTACTTAATAAAAACTTTAAATGATTATGCAATTTCTTTAATAAAAATAATATCTTATAGTTTGCCACATTTTATATTTTAAGCAAACTAGTTTGCTCATGAATGAAACTAAAAGTCTAGAATGTCAATACTCACGCGAAAAGAATAATTCAAGACTTATAAGTATCAACAGATGACAATTTAATGTGTTTGGAACCCGACATGCTAATATTAGTTCAGGTTTTATATGTTCGATAGCTATTATACAATGAACGTGTTTTATGTATTGAGGTGTATCTGAAGCATTTGTTTGTTCTGAATGATTATTTTTACATTTTGTATCTGTTACGACTGAATGCCGAAGTGGGTACACCTAGTTTAAAGCTGCGGCTAGGTGCAGCAGTACTCACTTCTCATCCTTCATCATACTGGCTAGAAGTCCTTTTGTAGTCCCACATATATGTAGACGTGATAGGTTAGAAAAAGGCTAAAGCGCTTAAGACATTTTTTTTCCCACGTAAGCCCGGCTGCACCTAGCTCCAGCCAGCTAAAACTACGTGTAGTGAAACCGAACCTCGGGTTTAAGTCGTTATCCTCAACGTATCTACTAAAATAATCACAGGTCGTGGGTAGTAGTGATTGGTGAACGTTTTCACCAGACTGTTTTTCCACAAACATTTATTTATTGTCATTAGGTTATACACATTTAAATACTGGTTAAAAGTCACTACCCTGCTCTAAAAAAAATTCTTGAATTTTAGCGTCCAAATTCTTAATTTCGCTTACGATGTGAGTTGTCAAATTAAATTGACAAACGAGATCGACATGTCAAAAAATCTGTAAGAAATTTAGACGCTGATCGTCTGGCTATGACTGCAAAGAAGAAATAGCTTCACTACAATAGTGTGGTGTGGTATGCCTTTAGCCTAGAAATATGACTTTAGAGGCAATAGTGTAATTTTTCCAAAATAAAAGTTGCTTTAGTTACGCCCTGTACCGTCAGCTACCGGCCAGTGATAGTTCAAATCGGTTCAACGCGTAACTAATGCTACTTTTATGTTGGAAAAGTTATATATAGTAAGATATAGAGTCATGCCGATATACAATATACAACAACGTAATATCCAACGGAAATTACAATATAAACATCTAAAATTACCTGTAACTCACTCATGTGACATAACTAAGCATATTATTTTTATCACAAGTAGACGCCCAAAATTAATTGAAAATATTGTCCTCTAGTATCACAGTTAATAACGTGCGAGTGAAACACAAATATGTTTTGATAAGACAACAGGGATAAAAAACGAATCTGTTCTGTCTAGAAAACTACGGATGCCTGAGTAATGTTCCGCTGTTCGTCTATGACTCACTCAAAACAAACTCTTTATAGCTATCAAGATTAAATTTAGGCGCCTTTTAATAGTTGTGTTATGCATTCGCGGAAGTATTTTTTTTGTTATTTCATGTAATATTACATCTGTGTAGTTTACAGATATCCTTAAAATTGTAAGAAAATTTAATATACGTCAGCGGTCGGGGGACCCCTGCCCAGAACAAAATCGCATCTCTATAACTCGAATCTCGTTACTCGCTCGCACACACACACTCGTACGAGTACATCGTAGGAAAAGGCAGAGGAGAGGCATAGTCGCTTGGATGGGGCATACAGCGTTTTTATTACGTGACGATTTTCACAAGTCAATTCCTACCGCCTACCGCAAGCTGCATTAAGGAACTAATAATTTGCGATGTTTCGATGAACTGAGCTATTTTCATTATTTGTCACGGAATATTTAGGAAAACCCAACTTCTCAATATAGACTCCATTATTGATAATTAAGTTAAAATAATCCTTTACAAATTAAATAATTAATTCAAAGCATGCTCGGCGTCGATAAAACAGATTTTTTGCGACATTTCTTCCACTTATTACCAAAGTTAGTAATAAAATCGCAGTTTGTCGCATCACAAGAGCCGTGGGCCGACATAGGAGGGGAGTGGAGGCGACGGTAGGTAAGAAGTTCGGAGGCCCGTGCTCACAAATAGCAAACTGCGACTTGGCATATACTGTACTTCCCAAACAGGGCCGTATTTAGGCAGGGACTTGTCTAGGACTAGATTTCTAGGTCTAGACTTGCGCTATGACCTATATCATTAACTTTTATAGTTATTTTATTAATTATCGTCTTTATTGGCTTTAGGCTTTTAAGCTTAACGATAATCAATGTTGTATAATACTTGTAATTAATTATGGCTGATCATAATAACCCTATGGATTAAAATAACGTAATTGCTCATCTGATTAAAATATTTTCACATTTGAATTTCACATACAATTATTACAATCATTTCATACCGAATTCCTTATGTACGTATATTATTCCAACTTGAAGATCCACCACAAATAAAACAGTATAACTTTGTGAAAGCGTTCCTATGTAATTAAATCTGTATTAAAGAATAATATTTTGAAATCGAAGTTATGCCATTCTTATGTTTATGATAGAACATAATACTTAGCTATATCTATTCGCATAGTGTCATGTCAAGAGGAAGAAAAACAAACTATGGAAAAAAGTTAATATAATATCGTCATGGATTCTCATCTGTTTTTTTTCTCGGAATTTAATCACTACTACTACGAACTACTTACATTGGTCTCAAAACCAGGTCATAAAGAAACTTCCTTCCACGTCTAAATAGATTTTTTTTGTATAATGTAGTCAATAGATAATTTCATAAATGAGCATAACATAGTTACAATTAGGTTCTTCAATGGAGTATGGAGTGAAGATTGTTTAATGGCCGCTTGCAACAGGTGAGTGATCCTTCTTCTGACGATGCAAGGCTACTATTAGTATACTTCTACTACGTATTTGATTGCTTACTTATCATATGGTATATAAGTAATTCTGTAAGTAAGGTTGCCAGTGCTCCACGAGGATACGCTGCTGCTAATAGTGATGCTGGTGAGTCCTCACCAGCATCACTATACAGGATTGGATTTTTAGAGGACTGTCTGATTTACTGGCACTTCAATTTTTGTCATTACAGCAAAATGTTGCAACTTTGGTAATATTTTCACTTTATCTTCATTGTTAGCATAGTGTTACTTGTCAAGTCATGTTACTTGGAGCGAATTCTTTCAATAGTATACAGCGATTTGTCTACGCGGCCCCGGCTTATAGATGATCTGGCTAAAGTCGTACGTAAGAAGTTACCGTTACTAGGGTTGGTACGCTTGTACGTAATCTTATAGCATTAAATAATATAGATAAAAAACATTATAATATAAAACGAAAGGGTTTATCCGTTGTAAAATATCAAATTTAGGTTAAATCCATTAATATTTCATTTTAGTACTCTAATTACGTTCCCGTATCGATATTCCATACACTCAAAATATAATTAGCTACACCCCAGTGTCGATGAAAATGAGGTAAGTGTACCTTCCACGTGTAAAGTTTCGGATCCAGGGCTCGCAGCTAGAACCACCTGACATAATATTCGTTCGGCCTTCAGGTAAAGATTTAGCCGCCATTGAGGCAAATTGAAAAGCGCTCGTAATATGCGGAGCGAGGCGGCGCGGTGTGGGGGCGCGTCACTATCGCAACCAGCCGAGCGCCCGCATCGCCATGGCTACCGCGATCCGGCGTCAAATCCGGCCCTGGGTGGCCTTGCATGGAATGGGGAGGGCAATAGCCTCGGCTACTTGCAAGTCTCTATAAATTTGCGCTTGCCAACGCTCTGACGGCTAAACACCGCGTTTTCCGCGTCAAATCTATACGAAAGTGTGAATTTTCAAGGTCAGCGTAGATTTTTCTCGCGATGCACTAGGTTTTTACGTGATTCAGTTAGCGATTGTTGGTTTTGGTTCCTGCGTATGACTCGCTAGTCTTTTATTAGGCTGTAAGCTGTGTGGGATGGTTATATTAGACACTTTATTTGGAGTTAGAAGGTACTTCAAAGCGTCACACAATGCAAATCATATTTACTTTTAAGATATTTATTAATTATAGAATGATAAGATTTTTTTACATAATTACCTATTTTTTTTTCTTTTTCTTTTAATACTTCATGAAATGCACAGCTGAGAACTTTTTGAAGAAATATTCGGAGACCTTATATATTTATGTTTTTTGAATTAGTGGATATTCGTAATTAATAGTAATTATGTTTAAAATAAACACAATTAACTCTCTAGTTTTTCTTATAGCTATTGTGGGTGACAAATCTTTAAGGAAATGCGTCTAAAATTTAAAACAAAATACTTCACGGTTCAAATACATTTTCGTGGAGACAACTCCATATTTGGGTGACAATGAAACCTTCCTTTGCCATATCTAGGAAACCGTACAACTACCGCGGTGCTAGACAATATTCACTCGACTACTGCCTCCATTCTTTTAAAATAGAAGTCACTATTGCTTGTAGTGGAAATTCAAGGAACATCAGATTATAGTAGTAGTGAGCAGAATGTACGCGGGATTAGTTACGTATTTTCTATTTCAACTTCATCGGTGGCTGAAGCAAGAGACTGTTTACAAGTGCTTATACTAACGCAGCAATGGATAAGGTTGTCTTCGTTATGGTTGATAGTAATACGTGTGGTGATAAAGCCTTATTGGGGTCTGAAACTGGACTAGCGTGCGTTTCCGTGCGTGCTTCAAACAAGTTTTCCTCAATATCAGGCGTCGGCCTCGATTTTCGTCGCATTACCTCTATAAGTTATTTCCACCATATTAGAAAAATAGGAGCTTTTATTTAAAAAAAAAACTATTTCTAGCTCAAACTACCTACACTATTATTAAACAGTACAGTATATACCAAAAAAACAAGAAAATTCGTCAACATAGTGTAAAATAAATTTAGTTAATTGTTTAATTTGTAAACATTTCTAAAACACTATCAAATTCCATGCGTGTCTTGGTTCTCTATTTTTATGTTTAAAGAATGTTGTTATATCCGTAGTGCGAACATGATTAATTTGCGACAACTTTTTGGTATCGCCTTCCACTATTTTTGCATTGAAAAATTAACAGCGCTGCGGCGGTGAAAAGAGGTACTAATCATTAGTTTGTAAATTTTGACATTTCGTGAGTTACGTTTTCGAATACGTTGTCGAAAAATGTTCCTTTGCTACCGGCACAGTATTACCCTCATTATAATATTGGTTATTCAGATACTTACAACACACCGGTTTCAAATTGTTGCTGATTGTCAATTGTTTCAAAGAGAGCAGACGCACTCTACACTACAACCGAACAGTTTATACATAAAGAGAAAGCTATTTCCCTTAGGATTTCAAACAAGAGATTTATCATTCACTCGCTGCACAAATATTTTGCAGTAATAAAACTTAAAGAGATCTCTAAAAGACATCTTTGATATTTCCTTCTAAACTACAAAGGTGATGCCAGTAGGTGAATAGCCTTTAGAAACATGAAATGCCAGGGAATCACTAATATGGCAAATTAAGGGACATACTCTCCCTTCTACCAGCACGGCGCTTTTTGTCGAGCTCTACAGACCTTATTCACCGCCAGAAGACAACTATTATACCTCGTTCCAGTTTTCAATAACGATTCCCAACATTATTTGCGGTCCAAAAACACTCCGCCCATAGTACGCGAAGGCAACACGACGGCAAAAACAGCTTGGTAAACAAATATAGTTTTTTTGCTGCTGCGCTACGCTCTCAATGTTGGGAACATGTGTTATTGAACTAAATAGGTATGTATTTTTAATCGTTAACAATATTAAAATTGATTAAGGCTTACACAGGATACAAGTAGTGCTACAAGGTCGGCAACGCGTAAATGATACCCCTAAAAGTCCAAGCGTCTATTGGTTACAGTAACCGCTTATCATCAGGTGGGCCGTATGCTTGTGTGCCACCTTAGTGGTATAAAAAAAGGAAAAATGTCACGCATCAAAAAATTACCACGTGGCAATTTACTTTTGTAGTTATGTAACAGATCAGGGTCATGTATATTACGATTAATGACCTGTGTTGAATGACTTGTATGATACATTTACCACGATTCATAAATAGTACAATAATAAGAAGGGCACGTTTTTCAGGCGAACATCTCCATTCCACGTATCTACGGAGACTACGTAGCGTACTCATCCGTAGTTCGTACGTACGACACGGTACGTACGTACGAGACTGATTAATGTGCTAAACTTCGTACACGTTTCATAGTATTTTGATTCATACTGTCTAATCATTTGTAAACGTTTTACGAATTAGTTTTCGGTGGTGTAAGGATTGGATAACGTATAAAAATAAGTGAAAGGAATTTTGTAGTCTCTTTTAATAAATCGGTGCTCGAAAAAAATACTGAGTTGGTGATGTTGATTTCCCATTGAGTACGTGTATGTAAAATATTCGTGTTCTTTTTTATTATACTCAAAATGTTTACGCTTCTAAGCAAATTGTCATTGTTTTTGAATTCAATTACAGACGAAATTCGTGACTGTATATTTTAATTAGTGGTAAAAACAGACATTCATTTTACAATAGTTTTTTTAAGCCCGCCCAGTCAGAAAGTAAGTAAAAAATAAAACAAGACTGTATTTATGTCAAAATATATAAAGAAACTAACCAGCCAGTATTCACGTATAAAGGTATAAAGAGTTTGTAATCCAAATCAATATTAGCCTAAACACATAACAAAGTAATTTAAATTCTTGATCAAATACATTTCTTTTCTTTTTCTTTATCGGCTAGAAGTTTATATACCTACTAATTTTAGTAAAACCTTTTTCACCCCCATTTTAGGTAATAAACTTCTCTCCTCATCTATATCGCATGCGAGTCTACCGAAAACTGACTAACTATCTAATTGTATGGTATCAGACCCATAGAAATTTCTGCTAAACTCTCAGAGATTCCACTTGCTACAATTTCCAAGCAAGTACCTACACGTGTGACATGATCAATTTTGTCCCCATTAGAATAGGTGTCCTGAACTAAAAAAGTTCACGTTATGAGGGACACGTTTTCGCTCTATGCGCCCAGCCCGAGCTGGCTTGGCGCGACGGTTCCCCACCCTCACTTACCACCCACCTCTCCCGGCAGCCTGCCTCAAGCGTGGCGCTGTCTTTGACAAAACGCTCCAGTTTCAATCGCAGAAAGTTACCCCAAATGACAGAAAAACCTTTGACCTTTTTAGACGGCTAGGATACGCCGCGCAGGAAATTGCCTATTTTAAAGATTAATACTCACTTTAAAGTTCAATGGAAGTATAAAATACATTTTACTTGAGATGTGTTCCTAAGATTTATATTTGTTTTGTCTCTACTGCGAGGCGTACCCACTATAATGAAGGGGACGTGGAGACGTTTGGGTCGAGTGCGATGTGGTTAGTGCTTGAATTTCTTATTAGACGTATGCAGGTTCTGCAGTATGTTTTCCGAGCCGAATATGTAGTATCGTCCCAACTAAGTATATTAGGATGCTTTGGAATATAGTTACTAATTAGGCTTTGAAACTACGGTGGGTGAAACCTCACCTTTTATAATACCAAGCTTTTATAACCATAAAAGCTGACAAAAAATAAACGTCGCTCCTTTTGTGAAACTCCGGCCTTCATACTACAAGCTTTCATATGACGCTAGTTTGACCTAGATTTCTTTGGATAACCTAAAGGTCAATTCAAGGATTCCCGTTCATAGAATAATTAGTCTACGGGTCCATTGTTCGTTTTCTCGTTAATGACTATATTATTTCAGGCAAAAAAACATGGTTCAAAATATCTCATGGAAATATCATTTTGATATACAATTCGTAATATTTTATAATAAAATAACTCAGTGTTATATTACAAGTATGGTAAGTAACCTGTGTAATAAATCATATCCATTATATTTTTTCTGTTATTGTAATATTTGACAGAAAAGGTAAACTTTTTAATTTTTTTATTAAGTCATACAATCACATAATATTATTATCATCATATAAGAGACTTTCAACGTCATAACGAAGGTATTTTTCTGGTCTGTTTTCACTTAATTCTAACGTCGACAATCACCTGCAGGGCCAGGATTCTATTAGGACCCCAAAACCTGCCAGGCTGCCACATGCAAGGCGCTCCACCCAACTCATAGTTTCGAATAAATATGGAAGATCAGTGTAAGCCTTGCGTTATGTGGCTGTTACATATCCTTTGTTCGCACAAACCCTTAGTTTCACCCGTTATTAGCTAAGCTACGAATTAGATTGATTGGATTGATTAATGGCAGGCATTCCAGGGCAAGTAATCTGGAAAGCCTTGGATTGGAAAAACCTGTTCAGTCTACGGGAATTAACCGAGCTGTGTCTGGCAGCGCTGTTTTCATTTTAAGAGTAATAAAATGTATAAGTATAGATTCTATGCTTACAATATATAGTATAAAAGTTTTTACCCGTGGCCGCATCCGTATGAATCTAGAAAGAACCTATTGGTCTTTCTGGATACAAGGTACCATGTGCCCATCACATCGTGTGCAAAAAAATCATTATTATTGACTACGTAGTTTAAAATTTAGTATAAAATAAACAAACTGACATTAGCATTTATAATATTTCTACACTATAGAAAGCGATTACTCATTACTATTACTATTTTGACGAGACCGCTGGTCTAGTGTTGAGTATACCTGACTGCTAAGTTAGAAGTCGCGGGCTCGATTCCCACCGGGGCAAATGTGTATGTGACAAACATATTTGCCTTACGTCTGGGTGTTTGATATGTATTGTAAGTATGCATTTAAAAAAAAACGTACATCAGTATTCTATCAGCTGCTGGTTCCCATAGTATAAGCTTTGCTTAGATTGGAGCCGGATGGCGCTCTGTGACAAAGCATTATTATTATTATTATTAATGACCGTAATAATTACTTACACAGAATAAATTAAGAATTCAATTGCTGTTGTTATATTTTTATTACGACAAACAAGGAGTCAATGTTGTCATAGTTTTTTGGTATTTATCAGAAATTAAATCCCATTATTATTGGTAATCAAACAAGAATTCAAATATTGACGCGTACCCCCACAAGTAAGCAGAACAATGATTGAATATTAAAACAATCTTTGATAAATTGAACAAAAAATATTCACCGAACAAACCACCAACTCAATTCAAACAATAAAGAAACCTGACAAATCAACTTCACATGTCAGTTCCAGATTGAAACGAATTTTATTAATTCATCAAAACAAATTTGTTCTGTTTTAATTCTAACAAGTACACATAGGAACCACGGGTATCCTTCTATGCCTACATTAGGTACACGAATGTTTGCCAAACATTAATATTCTGCTTACAGAGCCACGAAACTGTTCGGTTAAATGAAAAGGTTCTTGAAATTGAAACATACAATATGTAGGTTATGTCGATAATGGAAGCCTACTCAACTTTAATTGGCAGTGCCGTTGGAAATAGATAATTTACCCATCATTAATTAAGTTATCAAAGATCAGTACACTATTGACATTTATTATTTTTATACCTCTAAGGTGGCAAATCGACATACGGACCGCCTGATGGTAAACGGCTACCGTTGTCTATAGACGCTTGCAAAACCAGGTGTATCGCGCGCGCGTTGCCGACCCCGCAAAAATATCTTCACGCCCATCTTGAAGAACCCCACACTGTACTAAGAATTAAATAAATCTCATTCCAGAATGAATACTAAATAAAAAAAAGTCTCCTAGTTTTTGACAGTATCCTCTTTTTCATTAATTAATCCAAGCTAAATTAAAAAAATATGTCTAGCGAAAGCCTACGGCATTTTACCACGTCATGCGCCATAGATTACTCGTCTTATATCTTAAGAGTATTAGTCACGCCTAATGATCATTTGTAATCATTACTTCTCTATTTAATTATACCGTACCTTACCCATACTCTTAAAGCCTTAAATACTTTAAGAATATAATAAAAAAACCCTTAAACCCATCCATCACCCTAGGCTTAGGGCACTTGCCTTTTTATTCTACCCTGTAAATGTATAAATAATATATATTTTTTCGTTTTTACAGGGTAACTAAAGAACTTAGTCGCCGATGGTACATGAGTATTCACAGCTGTTTTGTAAGCCTAGCTTTTCCCACGATATCCTCAATCTAGTCCATGACCTAGTGATAATAAATCCTCGAAGAAATTAGCTAGGTACAAGAACAGAGTGATCGCATTGGAGTAATACATGTATATATCTTTGTAATTTTTGTCGCGTGAAATATCCCATAACTGATATCATTTATTAAACCAAAAAATTAAGAGGCTTTTATTTTATTTTATCTAGTTTTAGTGAGCGCCTAAAATTTGCTAAAAATAGAAACTTATAAAAAAAAAACCTACTCACTTCGTATAGAAAAAGCATCTGAAATTCCCACGACCTTTAGTTAGTACTTATAAAGTTCAATCAAACACAGAAGGGCATTTTAATTTATGAAAATAACATCCCTCTAGTTGATATACATGAAAATGTTCGGACAGGAACAAAATTAACGCCATTATTATAATATTAAGTAAATTTCCAAAGTTATTTCTCGTTTATGACAAGTTCACTTTTCTTTCGCTGAGCGTCTAAGGTCAACGACTTGTGCGGACTGACAAGAAAAGCTGGTATACCTTTATCCGGGGAAAAAACGAAATATAAATCGTAATTGAAGTGGACCCCTAAAGGGTTGGAGGTGTGAAGGCGTCTAGACGAGCCAAAGGACGGGTTTTGATAAGGGTGCTGTGGACGACCTTGAACTTAAGGGCGGCTCAAACAAATGAGCCGACCCCGCGCTTACACGCTTACATATTGCGCCGCTTTTTATGTCTCCGATGTAAGCCACGCGCAATATCGAAGCAGAAATCTGCCGGCAGCCTCCAGCCCCCGGCTGAAATCCAGGCACAAAGGGAAAACATTAGGAAATTATTTGGATATCATTAAAATAGGTCAGACGGTTTTGCAAAACGCTCACATTTAATACCAACCAAAACTTTGTATTTGACCGGCGTAACGAACAAATTCACGGGCTGGTGATCGACATTCAAACAAAATACATCCAATTACTTATCGTGGCATGGCTAAAGGAATAGAAATTCAGTGTTTCAGGGCCTTTGAAGGGCTCAATAATTGGTATTGGACAGGTGGCGGCAGGTACAAAGGCGGCGCCCAGCTCCGTGAGCGACATATCCACCGGCGACCACTACAAAAACAACCGGGAGCTGGCCGGGCATAGACGTACGAAAATAAGTTCAGCCAGTTCCTAAACAAAAAGAAACTGAAATAAACAAGGTCGGGGAATCAACGCCGCCGTCGCCGCCGCCATAAAGACCGACGGCCGTCCTTGAAAATGGGGGGTTCTTACAAATTGGGTTATTACGGTGCGTGAGGGCGTGGGGGGTCGAGACGGGCCGTGCGAGCGGGACAGAGGCATCTGAGCTGTTAGGCGCACTGCCGGCTTGAGTGGGACAGGTAATTTGTGTGGGCGTACCTCCGTTGCGCCACCCGCCGCCCGGCACGCCTCTCCAGGAAGCACTCCCGTCCCAGTCTGGGGTTCCGGCGCCGATCATTATAATTACTCTCCAAGGTGAGCCGGGAGCTCTGCAACCCCACCGGTGGCCTAATCCAGCGAGCTCCGGGGACCGGCCAGATATCCCCAACATAATATTACGAGCACCAAACATTAAAAGCACTTAAACATCATCCACCCACCGAACGGTGCCAATTATGAACTAAATTGAAAGCTCTCCTATTAATATAATTTTGAGAGCGAGTTATATTAAGTTTTAAAATTGGACTAGTGGCAGTACCTTGAGACAGCCAGTTTCTCCTAAAACGATTTTCATTGGTTATTCTACTCGGAGCCTTCTTTCAATAGTAAAAAGCTGAATCGATTTCCTAAAGCCTACTATTGGAATCGCAGACTACGACCTCAAAATACTCCACACTGCAAAAAGCAAAGCTATTTATTTGATAGGAGCAATATAATACAATGATAAAAAAATATACGTTATATTTTTTTTTATTATTAGACACCAAGATCTTAGTATTCATACTTTTGGATGCATGAACAACCGGTAGCAAGAACTGTCAAAATATCAAAATTTTCATAAGAATTTTTAGTTCCACTTTTCACCGGCGCAACGCTGTTCATTTTCCCATACAAAAATTGTCGAGAGCGATGCGAATACGTAGTCTAGTTGTTCTTGCTAACACTTCTGATATATCAATCGAGTGTTGCGATGTATTGTGACTAATAGAGTTCGCACTCAGCTGAATACTTTTAAGGTTTCACCGCAGCCCCGACCAGATGTCCAGAATGGCGGTGGTGATTCACAGTACATCCCTAATTGACTAATATTTTCAGTGAAACCCTACTATATACCTATTTTCTTATTTGACTGTTCCCACAGACCTGCTAATTTTGAGGAATACATAGATACGTCGATACCATCACGCGGAGCCTTCGTTTTAACCTTGCACTCTCATGCTTTTGTTCTTTCAAGATTACTTCAAGAGAAGAGATCACATCTAGTGATAAGGCTTTTACCGAAATGAATAATTAATTATGTTTCTGTATTATAGTTTTAAGGTGTACAATAAAGAGTTATCTATCTATATATCTATCATGTACCCCAAGAAGTTGTCCAAAGCGATATCAAGTAGCTTTTTTGAAATAGGTATCAATTGATCGCTTAAACAAGAAGTTGTATCATTGTTTCAAGACCGTCTACGCATCTGCAGATGAAGTGATCTTTGTCACAAGTACATAGTCTATCTCTCATAAAGCCTAATGAAGTGGTATCTAGGAACAAAGCGCCCGGGATCAGTTGGCAACGCAATCAATCGATATAATATTTACTCGAGCAAGTTTGTCTGGATCGAGCAATATCCGGAATAGATTTCGTGATTGCTATGAAATGTAAAGTACTTATGTATTTCGATAATGGTTTCTATTGCATCGAAACAAGAATCATTATCGCACATTAATAAGATGATTACAATTTGCTGCTATCTAAGAATTTGGTGAAGTCAAACACCTACTTTTAAATCATCTCGTTATTTGTAAATATTTTGCTTTCTGAGATGTAATGTATGACAGTTGCTTAGCAGACTTATTTTCTGCCTATACTAGGTACATATAATATATATTCATTATGAGAAACAACATTAATGTTTTGGAATTCCGACACGCATTTCCAAAGGAGCTTCCTCCCGCGAACACTCAGATGGAGTGAGCTCCCCGCAACGGTTTTCCCCAAAGAGTACACAGCATGGGATTCTTGAAGAAGGTTGTGAAGAGAATTCTAAAGGGTCGGCAACGCGCGGGTCATACCTCTAGTGCTGCAAGCGTCCATAGGTACGGTAACCGCTTCCCATCAGCCGGGCCGTATGCTTGTTTACTACCTTAGTGATTATATAAACACCGAGTGCTTTTAGCATATCAGATTTGAAGACAATTTATAAACTGAGTAATTATTTCCTTTCCGAGTTGGTACCTGCCTTCATCGTCATTCAACTCATTGCATTGGAAAGTTGATGAATGTGGTGTGAACTTTTAATCCAACTATATAATAGACAACATAGCCTGTTGGCACCTGCCTGCCATTCCAAAAAAGACCTTGTTTTTTAAATACATTACTTACCAACTTCCCTAAAAATTAGTAGATTGCCTTCTGTATTTACGACCCTGTTTACCATGATAAATACGACCACCGATTCTAATTACTGTTGGACTTTGTCGTCATATGATGTTTATTATTGATGATAGAGTAATTTATACTAGATACAGCTTCAGACATAATCATAGGAAATCTCAGATATTTGTGACTACCGATTTTCTGTCCCATAACCTGATGATACAATATGGAGTAAGTGGTTTTTTTATACACTAAGATGGAATACAACCGTACGGGCCACCTGATGGTAAGCAGTCACCGTAGTCGTAGCCTATAGTCGGTAAAACTAATGCGTTGCCAACCCTGTTGTAAAGCTTAGGACCTAGTTCCATCCGATGGAATGCCGTCGCTTCCACAAGGCGGCCCCTACGGCTATGTAAAAAGTTGTGTAATTAATTTAAAAAACAGTTATTTTTTCTTCGTCAGAGGCTTGGCTCTGTATAGCTACTGAAAAACTTTAAACGCAATTATTCATGTAAGCCAAGCCCTCTATTTCAATGATCTCTCGTAAACACTTACTTCAAACGTAAACAGGCCATCATTCAAACCTAAATCTAAAATTCAACTAGACCTAAAGACGTCATCTAAAACACGTGTAAGGCTTTACATTTCCTTCGTCAAAACTCGTGTAAGGAGTAATTTATACATCTTTAATGAAAACAAGAAGCGACTTAAATCTGTATTTTGACGATTGTATGCTTTGTGTGATTTAATTTAAGGTTAATTAATAAGCCGTCATCACCGCAACGTCAAATCATAAACGCACAAAATTACACCTTAAATTTATTGTAATTAAGTTGATATTAATAAATTCGTTAGCCACGGCACCGGCTACGATGTTGGGTTTTGTTTCATTTCTGCCAATATCGACCGAGTGCAGCTGTAATAGGGATTTAAATCGCTTGTTTATTATTAAAGACATTGCAGGTGCCATTTAATTTGGTTTAGCCCTTAATGTTAAATTGAAAGTGAAATACGCAGTTAAGCAACGAACTATGGCCAGGTTTTGGATGGTTAGCCACTCGAAACGTGCCAAGTGCACGGAGTGTACAAGTCAGTCTCTTCAGAAGTTAAGACTAACAACAGGATTAACCCAGGTAGCCGATGTGCTCAGAAAGAAAGATGGTAGTAGCTTGTTGTAAAAAAATCTAGAAACCAGCTACTGGATCTAGTGCCAACGACAGCTGTATTTGGAATAAGGCTAGGGCGATGATGATGTAATTTTATAAATTTCTGTATTCCATATTTCATCCAAATCCGTTGAGTAGTTTTTGCGTGGAAGAGTAACAAACCTCTATCCATACTCACAAACTTTCGCATTTATAATATAGTAAGATTATCTCTATTTAAGGTAATTGATAAACGTTATCAGAAATTGGAGCCTGCATTCCGAGCGACACTATTTAATAGTGGTGACGTAATGCTGTGACTGGCCTCAGACGAATTATGCGTGAACATTGCGCATAGCAACATAGTGCGTTGAACAACCACTCACCGAGAGCCTTCGTCACCAAACGAAATGCGTACAGTTCTCCTTGATAAGCTTCACATGGAAAAGGCGCGACGGTTCAACTTACAATGATCCATTCGATTTGACATTTTTGCTCAAAATAATACTTATTCCTAATTAAATATGCTCTTATTAGCCTGCAGTTTAGCGATGTAGCATAGATGTATGGTCGAGTCGTATAAGTACTTCAATATATTTTCAGTTCACTAACCCCGGTACATGTGTTTTGTTTCAACACGTGTTCGGACTATGGATCGCTAGGGGCATTTGGATCTTAACAAAAAATACTCATTCATAATCTAGAAGGTACGAATGTTTTTTTTTCTCGGAGGACGTTGACTATTTTGCATATGGGCCGGTTACATTTTGCGTTGATTTATTATTTATATTGCATGAGATTTTTTTTTATTCAAGGCAGGATTTAAATTATTTACTAATGTTCTGCCGACCTACGTCTACACCTGTAGACGACTACATATGATCGGGAGATAATTGACAGTCACAATCTATCCCTTATCCGAAATCCAGTGATTTACCGGGATAAAGGGTAGTAATATGGACCACAGGTAGCCTTCCGGAAGATTATCCAAATATTGAAATATTTTGTTACAAGTAAACTAGTTAAATTTATATAATTAAATTGTTAATGTTTTTCAGTAACTCTGAATTAATTGTGCATAATATAATTATGTTAGTATGCTATAAAAGAGCCAGTTATATATTTATTTTATTTTATTTATGTACATTGTACACGCAAAGGTTAATATCATAATTAAATTTTTGTCTCACAACCGTTTCGTCAAGCTTATGCGACAGATAAAGCAATTTATGTATCAGTTCAAAATAATTAATCAGTTCGTTATTACCTAAAATATATTGGATAATATTATTCATTTCGTATTCAGGTGCGAGAAACCTTTTACTCGTGAGTCATTGTATCTGAAAATAGTTTATAGTTTATTTGATGGATGGTACTTGAATTAGCAATTTGGCACTGAATTAGGTTCGGTAAACGATTATTATCCCAATTGACATGTGCATTAAGAAATAAATACTACTCTCATACAT
The DNA here is from genome assembly GCA_951449985.1 of Falcaria lacertinaria. Classification (NCBI taxonomy): domain Eukaryota; kingdom Metazoa; phylum Arthropoda; class Insecta; order Lepidoptera; family Drepanidae; genus Falcaria; species Falcaria lacertinaria. The sequence continues at coordinate 10,453,925 of OX602110.1, forward strand.
AGTCATAGTCATAAATATATTACCAGAATACCGCTTTTTTATTCATTTTATTTTTATTTCCGTGTCTAGTATTTTTTCATTATGAAAATAAAATACAGTAATGGTTTTCTTCAATACCCAAATTTCTCGGAAATTCTGTTCTTTCTAATAAGTTTCACATTGACAATACAAAACAAAACGTTAAAATATAAACAATATTTTTCTAGCATTCGTCATCAAGCATTGTCAGGATCGCCGCTCAGTACAACCGAATGGCGCTACTATTCAATTAACTTATTAGTAAGTTAACTAGGTTAGACTAGAGTTGGCTTAGCCCTTGGCTTAAGACAAACTTTAAATTATTCATAAATTTTCAATTGGCAACCAGGGACTATGACTACTTATAATTTATGTTTATATCATGATTGTTACATGAAAAAAAAGACAGAGCACTGAGTTTCTTGCCGGTTCCTCTCAGGTGGCTTTTTTCCGAACTGGTGGTAATTTAGACCTTCATAAGGGCCTTAATAGGGCCTAAACTGTTTTTTTTATTTTTTTTATTTTGAGATGCTTTCCAACGAATAAAAGTGCTTATTACCGAAAAAATATATACAGTATTTGCTCTAGTTTTGTGAACCCCTAAAATACGTACTACATACCAAAGTAGGTGTGTACAGTTATTACGTCAATCCACACCTGCTGGCTGCTAAATATATACAGGTGCAAATAAGTACCTGTAATGTACTTGCTTTTAACTTGTTTTAATTAAATAATATGCTGTATGTACGTAGGTACGTGTACTTTGTAAATAATTTAAAACTTTTTCCATCTGAGATAGCATGATTTCTTGCTATTGTCTTCCAAAATATCCGAGCCAACCTATCATTCTTATCACAAAAGTATAAAACCTGCAGGTTGAACCTTAAATATAGATATTATAAATGTAATCAAATACAATATCTCCTTTGACGAGACCGCTGGTCTAGTGGGTAGTACACCTGACTGCTACACTAGAGGTCGCGGGTTCGATTCCCACCGGGGCAAACATTTATGTGACAAATATGTTTGTCTTGCGTCTGGGCGTTTGGTTTGTATTAGAAGTATGTATTTGCGAAAAAAAAAAGAATATACTTATATACTTTTTTTTTCGCAAATACATACTTATATCAGCTACTGGTTCCCATAGTACAAGCTTTGCTTAGTTTGGGGCCAGGTGGCGCTGTGTGATAATGTCCAATCATTATTATTATAATACGTCAAATTCTTGCTGAATCAAACTCAAACCTTATAATTTTTGAAGCTTGTATGCATATACACTCAGCCTGATAATAAGCGGTTACCGCAGATAAAACACATGAAGTATATTTCCGCAGACTCACATGTACAGAAATAATGTTGTTTCTAAGAAGCAGGCCTGCTCTAAGTCACGATACTCACGGTGCAATTAATTGTAAATGATAAACTACATTTATCACTCTCACGTGCAATACTAAGAATCACAGACTCAGCGGGGCCGGCCTTGCAGTTATTACTAATGAAGTTAGGCGTTAAGTACTGTGAAGCTGTGCCACAGTCTGTGTTTGCGACGCATTTAAATACTAGAGGAATAACTTTCTGTTAAGAAGTAACCGAGCCGTTCCCTTTAATTGAAACTTTTTTATTCTACTAAGATGGCAAACAAGCATACGGCCCACCTGAATGTAAGCGGTTACCGTAGCCTATCGACGCTTGCAACACCAGGGGTATCACTCGCGCATTGCCAACGCTGCGGAAATCTTTTCCCACACTTCTTGAAGAACCCCCTGCTGTACTACTTTGGGAAAACCTCGGTCAAATTGTCTTTAGTTATGTCTAGTAAAGCCATGAACGAACAATGTTACAAAACATTACTTACGTGTTCATATTCACCATTTTGCAAATTGAAATGAGTCTTGAGTTCAGTCAACTGCCTTGGTGCACTGCTCTTTGTTTCTGTTGCTATAATAGTCATCGTTCAAAAGTGGCACTGTCACATGCAAATAAAATACGGCACAGCTGCTTATTACACGGACATTATGCTAATTCTTTTTGTTAAGGAATTCATACTCTGCGGCGCGTGTTAACGCAATAAGTCCACTATTTTGGGACTAAATTCTAGTGCTGGTTATGTTACAAAGTGCTATTATTTAAAGAGTTTCGTTATATATCATCACGCTATCCCACAAGGGTCCCCGAAGAGGTAGGCAGAGGGGTTACAACACCCACTTTCCACCGAAGATAATTTGGTGCCAACGTGACAGATGGAGAGCCCGCCGCCGGTCGCCGTAACTTAGGCACTACATACGTCCTTGATTTCTTCTCAGACGTATGCAGGGTTCTTCACAATTTTTTTCTTCACCGTATTTATTTAGTCATCCGTACTAATATTATAAATACGAAAGTCTAAACTCTGTTTCTTTGTTTGTTCTTTTGCTAAATTTTCATGACTAAACGGCTGGACGGATCATTAAATTTGGCAATGAGATATATTGTAGTCTAGTGAGGGACATAGGCTATCATTATCTAGAACCACACGGGTGATGCCGGGGGTAAAACCTAATTCATTAGTATCCCAAATAAACATTACGAATCGTGGTATTCATTTCTTAAGTCGAGGTTGAGTGCGCTCAACGCACCAGTCAAAACACAGGAATCAAAATAAACTCGGGTTCGTTTACCCGGGCCGGTCTCACGGTGCTTATGTCACATGTTAGCTAGAATCAAGACGACCCGTTGGTCTATCTACGTTTCTGAACGGAATATAAAATATCTGGTCCGAGGTTATGATCATGTATCATGAAGAAAGAACGAAAGAAAGTATTATTTTGTATGTAGGATAACATATACCGAAATATCTGTAGCCCTAGCAATAATTCGTATCGCTTTCGACGATGTTTGTATGGGAAAATGAGAGCGCTGCGTCGGCGAAAATTGGAACTAAAATTTTTGAGATTTGCGATTTCGAATACTGGCACTACACTTTCTTTATCCCACTAAGATTGCAAAGTCTTAAGGTAAGCGTTCACCATAGCTAATCGATTTTATCGTAGGAACATTTTTTAATTTTTTTTTATACCACTAAGGTGGCAAACGAGCATACGGCCCACGTGATGGTAGCGGTTACCGTAGCCTATGAACGCTTGCAACACCAGGGGTATCACTCGCGCGTTGCCGACCCTGAATATATACGAGAGTAATTTAATTGAAATATACTATACTATACAAATATAGCCAAAACAGCTAATGCAAGTTCAAGTGCGCTATACAAATGGCAAGGACACGAACCTAGCTGGAATAAACAATTAAACCTCCTAAATTTATTTACATAAACATTCAAAATGTGCCTATTGAAAATTAAAACGTATTCATTCGTATGACGAAATTAAATAACTGATTTACATAATACTATTTCCTGCAAAAAACATTACTAAATTTCATTATATTTGTAAATTTAATATAGGCTCAGTGCCAATAACAGATCCGTCTATATTCGAACACGCTAACCACGATCCTTAGTAATATATTATAGTGTTCGCTTGGGATATATAAACAAGTAGTTTTTTTTTATTATCATATTTTGAATTTTATATTGCACACAGTAATGTACTCATTATATCTGTGTAGAATCTGTATGGCTACAAGATTACTGTAGACACGCTACGCTGCGCTACGAAGTGCATCGATGCAACGTAGCGTATGCAGCTACGCTATCGCTACGAATCACGTAGCAGTGCTACGGAATTGCATACACGCAAAAATATTTGCAATCTTCTTCCAGTTGCAATTTTATGAGGGTGCATTATCGTCGGCTTGTCGACGAAATAAGAGTTTAATTTTAATTGTACTGCACTGCAACTCCTGCCTAAAGGAACACATCATTTCCGATCATTTAAATATCAAGTAAAAGACATCTGGAATCAAGTTCCTATGCAGTTATGTAGAAATAATTTTACATTCAAACCCCTACGCTGCTAATAACTTAAGGAACATATTTCACATGTAGTGTAGAATAGTACACAAACCATTTTTAAATAAATAGATAATTAATCAAAATAGATTTTGACATAATGAAACATAAGATATACTTGAGTATTGGTTACAATATGCAAGGCAGATGTTACGCAAATGTTAATGACTCAGGGGTCAACAAACACTACCTACTTTGGGAATAATTACACGTAAAAAAACTTGATGGCGCTTTAAAACATTTGTTTTGCAGAAATCTGCAGAAAATATTTAAATTATTCTGATTAATTATTCATCTTTATTATGAACTGAAATACACAGAATAAATTTAAATACATTTTTGTAATTACATAAATAAAATAAAATATTAAATTTGTCTGAAATATATTGGTTTATGAGAAAAACCAAAAACGTATTTTTGTACCTCACGGAAATAAGTCATTAATTAGTTGTAAACTGACAGTATATAAAACAGCTATGGAACTGCATAATAAACATTTTTAAAACAGTAATACTACATCCGTCATAAATAAAATTGGAACAAAAAAAAATTGAAGAACTAATGAAGCAATTTATTTTATGACATCAAATATAGTTGCTTAAATTTTAAACATTTATGTAATATTTTAACCTTATATCTTCAATTCTTGGCACACTCCCGCGTACTTCAGTTCTGACTCTTTTATTTAGTAAATAAACTAAGAACAGTGCCGGTAGCAGGAAAATTCTAAAACGTTACTTTTCACCGCCGCAGCGGTGTTCAATTTTCAATACAAAAATAGTCGAAGGCGATACGAAAACGTTGTCGACAATGTTCCTGCTACCGGCACTGAAAACTTCTAATTTATCTTTTTTATGATAATAAATTCACAATTACCTAGATTTAAAATCTCCCTATTTTTTTAATTCAGTAATATAGCACGTAATAACTTCAGTCTTCCCTAAGGACTTGAGCTACATTTGAACCCAAGACCCTAACGAATCAATCTTTTGGAGCGGTAAAAAATATTAAGGCCGATCCTAAGAGAATTCCGGAAACTTGTCAAATTTCCAACGACAGCTATACTCCACGCCAGCGGAGAATTCTCTAAGATAGTTTCTAAGAAACCCGAGCGGCCCAAAAAAAGTATATGATTATGGTCAATTAAAATATCTTTTAAAATAACCACTGGCCTTGGACTTTACGTTTTCAAGACCATTGACAGAACAGGAAAATTAATCAATTTGAAATCAAACCGTTATAAAAATATTATTAATAAAATGTTATATATAAAAACATACTATAAATGATAATACAAATTATATCTGTTCTAGATGTATATCTATATCTTTTTTAATTACATATAGCGTCATAATCATTGTTTTGACATTGGAAGGAATGCAGCGGATTCCGCCACTGTTAAGTCAGAGAATTGAATAGCAGGCGTGTATTTAAGGAATTATTTATTAAAGTATCTAATTGAGGAAAACATACTTCAGCTACCAAATTGATTATATTGTAGTTAAAATATTCTTAGTTTCAAAGTAAATAATATTTGAGTTGACACGTTAGACAGAGATGGCCCAAACGACTCAACATTTAATTTAAAAATACGGAATTTAGACCTTTATAAGTGCCTTATTAGGGCCTAAACTGAATAAATGATTTTTGATTTTGATTTTGACGTTTACAAAAAAATATCAAAATAAGTTTTTATGCAGAAGCGTGATTCGTGACAAAGGTGCAATTTAATTTGTAGTATTAAGTTCTAGTTGTAAATATTATTAGCAACGATTATCTAAAAGCGTGACGTAACGGCAGAAGAGCTAAATTCTATAGGTATCGATGAAACCAGAAAGATTATAGAAACAATACATACTTCATTAAATAACAAACGTTTTTTCGTCAAGGACGGCTTTCAGATTACTATTCATAAAATGGGGCCTCCAAGATGTCACCACTTATTATTACATAGAGTTGCCAACAATATAATAATATCAATAAACTCAGTAAAATATATATTATTTTATTTTTAATTCTCTAAAAAATCATTCATACAGTTTAGGCTCTAATTAGGCACTTATGAAGGTCTAAATTACAGATGGATCTGAAAATAAGGAATGACCAATTGCGTATAAAATAGTGGTATAAAATCGAGAAGGATTGCCAACTTAGTGAAAATCAAGCACCCATTGACGCAAGGCAATTTCAGTTGAGACCATGCATTTACGTGTCTACGATATTAACAACTTGACAAGAAATATTTCAGATATTTTTTGCGTTCTGACACAAAATAGATGATCAGTTTTGTTTAAAAAACGCCGGCTGATCTGGGTCCCTCTCGCTTAATGATGCGGTCGGAAACTGGTCCGGTGACCTTGTACGGAAGGTATGAGGCCCCTACGATAATCGTTGCTATTCAAACTTATTTACCCGATTGCTTAAAAAAAGGGAATTTAACTCACAGTTTTGCTTAATAATTCCTTGTAATAGTCCCTAAAAAATCAATTGATATTCAGCAATTATGAAAATAAAGACTTTTTAACGTTAGACCATAATTTTCGATTAAAATATTATCTCTATATATAGGTATCTCACTATATATAGGTATATATAGCTCACTTATTTCTCAGGTTATATACCTTTCTATATAATTACATTTACCACCAACATTTTAATAGTTACTGTACTCAGTATTAAAGCAAAACAGCTGTGATATTATATAGTACTGAGCTGATTATTAAACTGAAAAATTAAATCAAATCATTGTTACCATTTACTCGTCGTTTGTTTTACCAAAATGTTAGATGATTTTAGTAGTTTAGGAATTCCAGAGATTACCTGAGATATTGAGCCAAACAAATTTTAGTAGTTTAGGAATTCCAGAGATTACCTGAGATATTGAGCCAAACAAATTTTCTTTCTTTATAGTATTAGTATAGATATACATTAATGGCAGAAGCCAATTGTGAAGCTCTTAAGGTATTCGACAAAGGGCTCGTTGCGTACAATACAGTACACAGTCCTCTGAAGCATTGTCCGAATAAACCAGACCTTGCTGTGAATAAATTGGATGCGCATTATAAAAATAAAACCAGTCAAGTATTCTGGACCACACATAGTGAAACTTGTGCCATGAACAAATTTAACAAATAAAGTTTGTAAAAAAAAAACTTACAAAGCTACCGTAAACATAGCACATCCATACCCGAGTCACGCACCGTCTCTTTTGCTACTACTGACTAATCAGTAGTGTTCGACCGAAGGTGCAATTCTGGCCGAAGCCGAAGCCGAAGCCGATTAATCGGTATTCACCAAAACCTTCGGCCGAAGCCGAAGCCGAAGCCGAAGGTGTCATTGACCTTGAGAAATACGATAGTTACTTTGATCTCAAAATATACTAGATACATATTGTGAGAGCTTTAGAGATTTAGCCCAATAACGAGCCGAGTGACCAACATATATAAGTAGGTAATAAAATATGTTCTAAAATAAAAGTTTCAAATATACAATGTTAATTAAATATTTATTTACTTAAAGTAATTTTAACAAAAACAATCAAATAATCAGTCACATTTTTTTAATTATCAGACGAACACAAAATATGTCTATAAATTTGAGCATAAAGTTTAACGCTTTTTCAATATCTATTTTTTACATACAATTTTTTGGAATTTTTCAGAAAATTAAATACTTATAAGTAATTTCTTTGGATAATTAAGTTAAACATTTTTGGTAACAATTGGAGAAAATAAAAACTTAACAAGTTTTGGTAACAATTTGAGGCACCTTATTAATAAAAAATAAACTCACTTTTTTCGACTAGTCTTAATTAAAAATAGCTCTTTATACTTAATTATATGGCGAAGCAGTCATTTATCAAAATTATCAATAATATACCTATTTGGGAAAACTAAACTATTATAAAAACTTACAATTAAAAGAAATAATGAAGGTTTTTGGTTCTTAGAGTGCGTCACAATAATGAACGTATCACCACAGGTACTAGTTACTCACAGTAATAAATAAAAAAAATTGTAATAACAAATATGAAATATTTTAAAACGAAACACTTATTAGAATTTTAAGACGCGCTCTCAAACTTGTTTTGACTCGTGTAGTTTACTAACTGCGATTCGTTTGGTCCGGTGCGGCGGCGCGGCGAAACTCTGCTGCTCTGCACACTCTCCATCTCGCTCTAGCATCGTTCAGTAAATTTCAAATTTTGACAACTAGCAAACCTTCGGCTTCGGCCAAACCTTCGGCAATTTTTTGGCCGAAGCCGAAGATTTGGCCGAAGGTGCTTTTGTGGCCGAAGGTGGCCGAAGCCGAAGCCGAAGCCGAAGCTTCGGTCGGACACTACTATGCAGAGACAGAACGTCACTTGGGTACAAGCACGATGTGCAATATTGCCGATGTTAATCGCAATATGTAAACTTAATGTAAGCGGTAAAAAGGTACATAGCATAATATATACAAATAAACATAATATATACACAATTAAAGCGAAAAATACATTAAAGAATAACGTCACTTGTATTATTATTTTTTCAGTTTTTTTATTTGTTTATTCAATACATAATAATAACAATAAATGTGTCGTCGGGATGTGACGACCCCATCGCCCGCCAGTGGGAATCAAAGCATTGGTTTTTCCAAACCACAGCTTTGATCCCCAGTGGCGCAGTCAGTCAAAACAATAGCATTCCCAAGGAGGGTTGATGTCAGGCAGGCGGCCGGTCGTAAAACTATCTGCCAAAACCCCAGCAATATGGATCAGAGAATAAATAAGTGCGATCGGGCTAGGGCGTCCCCCGCAGGCGACGCGCAGAGGCAGCACCCGGCTTCTGTGGGAAGTGGACAAGGGTTGTTGCACCAACACGGGCGGGTGCGACGTAAGAAGCGAGCCCAGAATGCAAGGGAAGTAAGGTTGCGGTGCGGAAGTTGGAATGTAGGCACGATGACTGGAAGAGGAAGAGAGCTAGCGGACGTGTTTAAAAGAAGACGTATAAATGTGGCGTGTCTACAACAGACCAAGTGGAAAGGTGCGAAAGCTAGAGAGATTGGTGAAGGCTATAATTTATATTACAGTGGTAGTGATGGCAAGCGAAATGGTGTTGGAATAGTGTTGGATAGTCAGTTGAAAGACAAGGTTATGAATGTGAAAAGAGTGAGTGATAGAGTGATAGAGTGATAGCAGTGAAAATGATACTAGAGAATGTAATTTTGAATATAGTAAGTGTGTATGCACCTCAGACTGGATGTGATGAAGAAGCGAAAGATAAGTTTTGGCAGGATTTTGATACAGGTATGATAGGCATTCCCGATAGTGAGGAAGTTTATGTAGGAGGGGACTTGAATGGACACGTAGGGAAAGGAAATGAGAGCTTCGAACGAGTGCATGGAGGTTGGGGGTACGGAAATTGAAATGGTGACGGTGAGAATTTTCTGCAAGCCGCTCTTGCCTTTGACCTGGCCATAATAAACACCTGGTTCCAAAAAAAACCCGAACACCTTATCACCTATAAAAGTGGACACCATGCGACACAAATTGACTTCTTCCTCACAAGAAGAAGCAAACTCAATCATATAAAGGATTGCAAAGTACTACCAGGCGAAGCTGTGGTGTCACAACATAGACTGTTGATGATGGAGGTGTCCATTATGGTCCAGGTCAGTAAAACCAAAAACCGGCCCCCGCCAAAACTTAAATGGCGAATGCTGGAGAATGAAAAGTATGCAAGTAAGTTTAGGAATGAAATGTTAAGTAGAATGGAAGAAATTGATAGTATGGAAGGTAAATCAGTCAATGAATGTTGGGACGAAATGGCAGATTGTATTAGAATGGTAGCAAAGGAAGTTTTAGGAGAAACGAAGGGAAAAGGTGTGATAAATAGAGATACATGGTGGTGGAGTAAAGAAGTACAAAAGATCCTGAAAGAAAAGAAAAAAGCATTTAAAGAATGGCAGAATACTGGAGATGGTAACGAAAGTGTGAAGGAAGCAAAAAAGCTTCAATATAGGGAATGGAAGAGAAAGGCGAAAAAGGCGGTGGCTATTGCTAGAGCTGAAGCGCAGGATGTTATTTATAACTCCTTAGATGGGCCTAGAGGCCAAAAAGACCTATACCGCATTGCAAAATCCAGGGAAGAAACGGCAAAAGATATCAAGCATGTGAAATGTATAAAAGATGTGGCAGGGAAAGTTTTGTTAGAGGATGTTGAGATAAGGAAACGATGGAAAGGGTACTTTGAAAAGCTAATGAATGAAGAGAATGAATGGAATGGTGTCTTAAAAGATGAAGTAGTGAATATCGGTCTGGTTATGAAGATCAGTGACGATGAAGTAAGAAAGGCAGTGTGGAGTATGAAGAATGGAAAAGCGGTAGGGCCAGACGATATACCAGTGGAAGTATGGAAGTTATTAGGTAAAGATGGGTGCAAGTGGCTGACTTTATTCCTCAATAAGTTGCTGTACGAAGGGACGATCCCAGACGAATGGTGCAAAAGTTCACTAGTGCCAATTTTTAAGAACAAGGGTGACGTACAGAATTGTAACAACTATCGAGGAATAAAGCTCATGTCACACAGTATGAAAGTTTGGGAGAAAGTGATAGAGAAACGGTTGCGAGAAGAAAGTGAGATAACACAAAACCAGTTCGGGTTCATGCCGGGGCGCGGGACAACGGACGCCATATTTGCTCTCCGCCAATTGTGCGAGAAGTATAGACGTGCGCATAAGAACTTGCACATGGTGTTTGTTGACCTAGAGAAGGCTTATGATAGAGTACCCCGAACGGTTTTGTGGTGGGCTCTGAAAGAGAAAGGTGTGCCTGTGAAGTATGTGGAGTTAATTCGTGCTATGTACGAGCGATCAAGTACGCATGTCCGTTCAGCCGCGGGAATCACCGACGAGTTCAGAGTCAAGGTAGGCTTGCACCAAGGGTCGGCTCTAAGTCCATACCTCTTCCTGTTGATTATGGATGCCTTGACATCGGTGATACAGGAAGAGGCACCCTGGTGCATGCTATTTGCCGATGACATTGTGCTGGTCGGTGAAGATGGGCTCGAGGTCCAGAGCAGACTGGTAAAATGGCAACAAAAATTGGAGAGTGTTGGCTTGAAAATCAGCAGAACCAAGTCGGAATACATGTTCTGCGATTTCGGCGGTGTCTCCAATCCTACGGCCAGAGCATTAGACCGAACACCTATACCAGTATGTTCCGACTTCCGGTACCTGGATACGGATGAAAGAAGACTGCATGCAACTGAGATGCGAATGTTGAGATGGATGTGTGGCGTAACGAGAATGGACAAGGTAAGAAATGAGTTTATTAGAGGAAGTTTGAAAGTGGCTCCAGTGACAGAAAAGTTGAGGAGCAAGCGTCTGTCATGGTATGGGCATGTTATGCGGTGGAATGAGGATAACGTGGTAAGAAAGGTTTTATGTATGAACGTAGATGGGTACAGGGGTCGAGGTAGACCTAAGAAAAGATGGATGGATTGTGTGAAAGATGACATGGCCAGAAAGGAAGTGAATACAGAGATGACGGCTGATAGAGAAGGATGGAAGAGAAATACATATTGCGCCGACCCCAAATAATATGGGATAAGGGCAGGAGAATGATGAATAATAACAATAAACTAACTGTCTTCCTATAGCGTTTCAAATATAGAGCAGACAGATAAATTAGACTTAAAAACAACGCTGTTATTAATTATTATTTCAAGGTCAAGGTGAATGAGGCAGTCGGTAATTGACTGCGAAATGCTGAAAACATTAGGATTTCCTGTATTTTCAGATAACTTCAGTTAAATCACAGTAGTATTATAAAGGTCAAGGTGATGATAATATATGGATAATAATCACCCTTTTTTTACCTAAATATCTTATCATACATTTAAGAGCTAGGGTTCTTTGTCAAGCAACCGTTCTATCGTTCTAACCGTTATATCATTCGCCATCTCCTTTCTTTTTATATCACTAAGTTGGCACACAAACATACGGCCCACCCGATGGTAAGCAGTCACCGTACCCTATAGCCGCTAGTAATACCAGGGATATCAATAACGGGTTGCCAACCATGTTGTTGATGAGTGTTAGCATTACTACTAGCCCAGCGTATCCTCGTGGAGCACTGGCAACCTTACTCACCGCAGAAACACAACATGAAAGTAGTGTTATTTAACTGCGGTCTTCTGTAACGCGGAGGAACAGTCCCCAGTCGGGCGGCTGCAATTTTAATGGGAAAACCAACAGGAGATCCCAATTCGCCCTAGCTCTCTCTTTAACCTCATGGTGAGACTAATCACTGTACTTAAACATAGAAAAACTCATTGGTACAGATCGGGATTTGAATTTGAACCTGGGCCCATCAGATGACAGGCCGTTGCTTCAACCTCGAGACCACCACGGCCATAGCCTTACATAACGTTACGATAACAATATTGAAATTACTTCAAATATGGCATTTAATACTAGCTTGACTTGATCTGGTTTTGAGGTCTTCCTTGTAATTTATTTTGACACACAAACATCTTCATACAACATTTTCAACATAAAAATAATATCGGTAGCCAGTCATTACGAGACCATTGAAATTAAATGTAGTTCGACTCTCGCAATGTTAACTAAATGGATAGGACATTGAAGCACGCCCTTGTCCTTTGCCTTGTAGTTTAGATTAGAATCTACCAACCGCTGTGTACAAGAAAATCCGGTATGTAGCTAAACTTCGTTACGTTGTCGGAAAAAAATGTCAGAACTTCACAGACCAAAATGACGACAGGTGTCGACGAAATAGTATAGTTGCCAAATGACCGATCAATTTGGACGATCGCCAAAAAAAAACATTAGAAATACAACGCAATGCAATTCGTGTGTGTATAAATTTTACACGCCGGGGCATTATCCACGCCACTTTAACGGGAAGCGACCTCGTAAATAACACTTTTCAGCGTCTGAGCGCTATTTAAATTTACTCCAACCGAACGTAACCAATCGAAGTGTTTATAGATTGCAAGTAAATAATGTAAGATAGATTTTCGTTTGTACTTGCATGTACCTACTAATTGCTGTAGCAATCCTAAGCCGCGCAAGACATGCACGCGATATACCTAATGTCAACTGAATACGGTTATAAATTCATTGTGTAATGGGCAGTCGCGGTTCGAATTGGGCCGTCCCTCCCTAGAGTGCCTCGCGCATCACTATTATCTACACTACTATTCAGTTCTGAAACGCATCTTGAACGCACACTGTCGACAAGCCGACCCTTACGCCATCTATGAACCACCGCGATAAGCATTTCGTATTTCGTATGCGTCACCGTAGAACCGTAGTAGATGCTTGCGGAAAAAAATGTTTACTTTATTTTATTGTACAGAATTTGTGCGTGATGTTGGCACTACACGGAAATATTCCGATGCATGTAAGGTCAACAGTGCCATTATAATAAAATACTTTTATGTGCTTAATCTTGTTTGTGGCGGTCAATCTATGAAAGAGAAATAAATAATTATCGCCCCTAATTTTATTATTAAGGTACCTACGTATTAATGTATATATTATTTAAATTCATTTATACGAAAATACGCGTTTTAATTATAATATTTTATCGTATTTTGAATAATAAATTAGAGTATTACAGAAAGTGTTTCAAACTGTACGCCTAATTAATACTCAACAGACTAAGAACACGCTAATGAGTGTTCATTTAATTGTATTAAGTACTGTATTAGACTTTAGGTATTCATTATCCTGAAAGTACGCGCAATAGTAGGTACGTGGTGTTGTGACGTAGCGTACGCATTAATCAAAGACAACCGCCCGCGGCGGGAGTACCTCTATAGATGGATAATTTCATGCAAAATAAACGGGTACTTATACCGCACGCAACTCAACTGCGTTATTTATTGCCCATAGTGCGAGTTGAGTTGTCAAGGATAAGCTAGCATACATGTGTGCGTACGTCTAACGTTGTACAACTACAACAACAACGCTACTTCACACGCAACTTGATTGTGTGCGTCACTGCGACGTCCATGGACGCTCTGGAACAAAGCGCAGCAGCGGCCATGAGACTGTTTATAGATTCAAAGGTATCTATAAGCAGAACCATCTCGAGGCCGCGAGGTTCAAAATCGCTATTCAAAAATTAATATATGCAAATATCGTTGGATTTATCGAAAATATCGCCTACGCGCCTTCGTGTTGTTTTACTCGGACTACCTACTTCCTAGTGGCGCCATCTCTTGACATTTGCATACAGCTTATGTCAATCATAGGCGTTATTCAGAAATATCTCAGAGTAATATACTACATGAAATATCGTGTATGCTACGTACAAGATAAAGTGACAGCCTGCCATATGGATGACCCGGGTTCAAACCCCGACGACCTGTAATACTGAGTGATTAATCACACTAAGAGCTTTATTATAGAGGGTAGAATAAGTGGTATTCAATTATAAAACAGCCAAGTGACCGCCTCACTAGAAACTGTTACCTTACAGTAGTACGCAGTCAAATAACGGTATGAGATGTAGAGTTCTGTTTCTGCAGTGAGAAAGGTTGCCAAAGCTCCTAGAGGATACACTATGCTGGCTGTAGTGTCAGCGTGTCTTACCTACATAATTGCAGGTACCTACTTAAATAAGTCACATTCATAGTTAACTTAAAACAATTGACACACGCACCAAATTCATTCGAATATTATAAATGCGAGAGTAAATCTGTTTGTTTGCTACCTTTTCATGACTAAATGGCTGAACGGATCGTAATAAAATTAGGCAATAAGTTCGATTATAACCTAGGCAAGGATAGGCCATCTTTATACAAAACCAGGGGGCGAGCCTTGGCTAAAAGCGCCCTATCTGTATCCTGTACCTAAACTAAGTCAGACTAAAACCATCTCGAGTGCCGTTACACTTCTTACCAAACCCTGGCAAGTTGGTGACCATGTTACAGTAAGGATCATTTAAGCGACTTGCAAATAGATTCCTCTGCAACAATACAAACCAGTATTAAAAAGCAAACATCTATTATTACCGGGCCTATAGGCTACGGTAACCGCTTACCATCAGGTGGGTATACTAGTTGAATTGCGAACGAATGATCTATGGTCCGTAGTCCATATTTGGTTGGTCGGTTTCTGGCGCCGTTTGAACATGGGTTGAACGTCGCTAGAAGGAAATAATTCACACTGTATTAGTGCAGATAACAAATCAAGAGTCGCTCGCATACAGCATAGAAATGGTGTGAAATGAGCTAGCCTACGATACTATCACGTATTTGAACGCATCCGGGCCATTTTGGTGTACTTTATAACCGGATCATTGTTGCTGGAAAAAAATAAATAGGTAGTTCGTGAAAACAGGCGTGTAAGAACGAAGGACTAGCAATTTATTGGTAGTATAAAAGTATAATAGAAGGTAATAATAGATCTGCTAAGATACGCAACCTCAACTGAGGCCAGGTGGTGGATGGGTGACCGTCTATAGCTATACCATACCGAGCTTCTTTCATACCACGGAGAGCATGTTACGTGAATCAGAATCAGAAATTCTAACAACTGGCTTAACCCAAGTGGGTAATGTTTTTTTCCTCTATAATGGGTTGCGAACTTTGATTATGCTGCGAAGTATCTACAGATGATAGTTGCATGTGCTTCCAATAATTTAGATAACCATCCACATCGGGTTGGAGATTTGGGATATTGTCAGTGTCGCGCCAGCGCGATTATAAAGTTTTTTTTCATTTCGATTGTCAGATACATCAAAGACTTCGACAAATGAACTGTACATCACTACGACTTGCACGTAGTATATTATCTACTCTGAGCTACGACCGAACAAAGGCTTGGAATAATAATAATGTCTCAAACAACAGATTATTAAATTTTAAAAAAAGCCTTATATACAGTAGTAACATCTGACGACCAACTACACAACTGGTGCAGGATGGGTGTAGGTCAAATCAAATAGCGCGCAATTTCCCGTCTTCCTGCTACACACTTCCGTCCCTTTTCATGACATCACTCAGACAGATTGCAGAAAAGCGAGAAGAGAGATGTTACCTAATATATTATCTACTATATCTAATATCAAAGAGAGTTAGGAAATATCACGGTACAGAGGCACCTACCATCATATCACATCTTGGTCTTAGGATCACTTGTCTAGCCCTACCTAGGCTACAAATAGGGTCGGCAACGCGCGAGTGATACCCCTGGTGTTGCAAGCGTCCATAGGCTGTGGTAACCGCTTACCATCAGGCGGGCCGTATGCTTGTTTGCCACCTTAGTGGTATAAAAAAAAATATGGTATGGTCTGTCTGTCAGAGCGTAATCCGACTGCGGATTTGGAAAGCTCGTCATGATTAGGTGCAAATAGCGTAAGTCCTTATTCTAAGGGTGCAATAGTAAATGACATTTCAATTAAATTGTCAGATCAAGTGCGCAGTTGTCAGTTTTGTCTACACAGGCTACACAGTCATAAGTTTTAATTTAGCTCAAAATAAAAATAAACATTTGTTCAGTTTAGGCCCTATTAAGGCACTTATGAAGGTCTAAAATACAACTGCACTGTTCGACTGTTCAGATAGAGACTAGGAACATAGCAAATTTTATTCAAAACAGCGCCATCTATACCATGGGTGTGGGTACCAATCGAACAGTATTGCCAAGTTATAATATAAAATCAGTCACTGGGAGATTTAATGGAGTTTATCACACAAACAAATTTATTTTTTGTTCCAAGATATTTAATTATGTAATTTACTAATAATCATTACGCTTCAAATAAAAATTGTATACTTTATTTGCAGTAACATTCGTTGTACGTAATATATTAGGTCCTTACATATGAAATTGGCGTTTTGTATGGGAGGAACAAAAAGTCGAATATTTTTTAATATAATATATTTAATTAATCAAAGTATGAACCATTATTTTCTATGCACTTTTGCCATCTCATAGGTAGTTCATTGATCCCTTTACTAAAAAAACCAGTCGGACGGGAATCAATAAAATCTTTGAAGGCGATTTGGACTGCCCCATCGGAGTTGAATTTTTTCCCTTGCAAGAAGTTATCCAAATTTCGAAAAAAATGGTAATCTGTTGGAGCAAGGTCCGGGGAGTACGGAGGATGTCTTAGACTTTCCAATTGAAGCTCTTCTAATTTAGTAGCCGTCTGTAGCGCAGTGTGTGGTCTAGCGTTGTCGTGAAGCAGCAGTGGCGTGGAGCGATTGACCAGCCTAGGTTGTTTAGCCGCTAGCTTTTCCATCATGGTTTGCAATTCCTGACAATAGACATCAGCCGTAATAGTCTGGCCAGATTTGAAAAAACTGTAATGAACAATACCGGCACTAGTCCACCAAACGCTTACAAGTAACTTTTTTGGGGTTAATTTTCGCTTGTGGCAGGATTTGGCTGGCTGGCCAGGATCTAACCATTGCGCTGAGCGCTTCCGATTATCGTAAAGAACCCATTTTTCATCACAGGTAATGATTCGGTTTAAAATACCTTCATTATTGTGCCGGTTTAGTAATGTAACGCAGCAGTCGACGCGCGTTTGCCGGTTTGTTTCAGTCAATTCGTGAGGTACCCACCTTTCAAGCTTTTTAATCTTCCCAATTTGCTTCAAGTGAATTAAAACAGTTTTATCACTAACATTGCAGCCTGCAGCTAACTCGGACGTGGTTTGCGATGGATCCGCTTCCACAATAGCCTTCAACTCTTCATTATCAACTTGAGTCTCAGGCCGTCCACGGGGCTTGTTCTGCAGGTCGAAATTTCCAGAACGAAAACGTTGGAACCAAAAACGAACTGTGTTTTCTTTTGCAACACGACCGCCATACACATCATTCACCCTTCGAGTTGTTTCCGCAGCACTAGTGCCACGGCGGAACTCGTACTCGTAAATAATGCGATATTTAAGGTTTTCCATTTTGTAAAATGAGTGACGCAAACAGAAAAAAACAGAAGAAAAAAAACAAATGAATGACGATCATCGAAGCACAAATACATGAGTCTATAGCTGTACAAATTTGAATTTGGAATTCCTTACCAAAGAGGAGAAATTCGTGATTAAAGTGGCCAGTACGAAAAACGCCAATTTCATATGTAAGGACCTAATATTAAGCTCCTAAGCCTATGTTTTATTTACGAATCATTTTCTTCATATAGGAAATTTTTGATGTATGTAGTTTAGATACATTAAAAAGCACACAACTATATGTGCATACACTGCTATATGAGTATAGGCATAGGCAGTGTATGCGCATATACTATATATATGTATATAGGGTATATGTTCACGATAGCGTACAGTGTCATCTATGCCACGGGTGACCGAAACAATTTCTTAATAGCGTACGTTTATATCGTATTTATATGGTTCAGTTGGCTGTTTATTTGGTTATTAGAACCGTAGACTAGTTTAATAGATACCTGTGATTGGAACTGTGCAGTTAAAACTGAAAAAGTATAGCCCGCTTTACTTATCCTGAAACGGAAAAACAAAGTCACAATATTGAATGAGTCATGCGTGTACAGAAACGCATTTTTACAATGTCGTCAGCCGAAAAAAATATAAAGTATTTAATCTATGAATTATTACTTATTTGCCTCCTTTTTGTAGAGTGAATTATTAAAAGTATAAAAGTAAAGTTAAATGATGAGATGCATACATTAAAAATAATCGGGTACAATATTTTATTTGTCTAGGTAAGTATTTATTGCAAGTGGTATTAAAACGTAAATAAGAACACTTATACTAGGAGCTCATACTTATTTAAAGTAAATAAAAAAAATAAAACACTTATTACTCCCTCGGCGTCTATAAACAATAAAATTGAGTCTCTATTCTATTAAATCATAACATGCTAAGCTCTTCTGCCTCTTCTTATACTTCGAGTAACGAAGTGGTTCTGTACTCTGTGCTTCGAGTCGTTTTGTTTTAACTGGACGGAAAACCACGATTTCTTTTTTCTAAGCTGGCAAGTTAGCAAAAATTTTGACGTTTACATACCTATCTATCATTCTATCCATAAGCCATCGCTCGTGCGAAAAATATAAAGCAATTTTGTTGCGTGTTTCTGCTGGTTATACAAAATGACTGCAGTGGTGAGGGCCGGGCACTTAGCTCCTTATTTTAAAGCGACGTCCACCGTCGTCTCCAATGGCTTGAAGGCAACTGTAGTGGTGCCAACGACTTCAGAAAAGCTTCTCGTGCAACCTCTCCCCAAAACCTCCACCGTGCAGACTTTACACGGGTCTCTGCCCATACAGAGTGGCATAAAGGCCAAGACAACGAGGCACCGTAAGTTTTTAGCCAATCAGTATGGATTTTTACATATTATCCAGGATAATTTTGACGAAAATTTATGTTACATAACACTTGTCAATTTCAGTGCCAATTCAAGTGCGTTTCGCGCACAGCGATATCGCCTACCCGGATTTCTCTGCCTACCGCCACAAGGAAACCCTGGACCCGACAGCCAAGACTGAAGAAAACATCGATGGACGTCAATCTTTTACCTACCTCATTGCTGGAGGTAAGATAATCATAAGGCATGTTTTATATAGTTCTATGCTTTATTTAATCACTGTATTGTTGTTTTTACGAACAGTGACTAGCTCGCCACTTCTTAAATAACCAATACTTATTAATACCTTTACAATTCAATGTAATGCAGGCGGCTATAGGCTTTAATATACTGTGGGAACTGTTTAACACCAAGTGGGGCGTATGGGTAAACAAAATATTTGATAAATGTCTACCCATGTGAAGCTGGGGCGGGCCGCTAATGATAAACACGAAGGTCATCTGACTACTGCTGAAATGCAAACCAGTTTCAAAGATAGCAATAAAGTGATGCTGGTTTTAATGTGTTGTGCATGACAAGGCAAAGTTAATTTGTATTTATTGTGGTTGTGTGCATGTTATGATGTATATATACACTATGATGCGTAGTTCTAACATCACTTCATTGCTTGTAAAGTTCTATCTTGCTTTTTAATTTGATCTGACATAGTTTTGTGCAGTTATTTCTTCAGCACTAGCTTCCAGCTAGTGGCTTTGTCCCATAATATTGATTATAATAAAAAATATTTCAGTGTGTCAACAATATAAATAAAAATCTTTTTTTTGTTCCATCAATCTATTTAAGATTTAAAAGTGAAATCTTATTTAAGTCAAGATTTGTTCCAATAATTACTTGTCAATGAAATGATTGTAGGTTTATCCACTGCCAGCATTGCATTTCAATTAATCATAGAATAGTCATTAACTAAGCTGCAAGTAATCAGAAAATGTTGTAAATCTTCCTATTTGACCATTTTATAGTGAACTCATAAAAGTGAATGTACAATCTCAGAGTAGATAATATACTACGTACAAGTACAATGCAAGAAATATTTGTGTCTTATAATGGCAGATGCAACTCTCACTCACATCACTTCCTTCAGAAATAATTCTAAAACATAGAACTTAAACAAAAGTAATCATTTAAAAAAAAAAAAATTTTGATTTACTCAAAATTATAATGTATATTATTTGGGTTTGATTGAGCCATCTAAAGGTGTACTCAGTGTCTGTTGGTACTTACAAAATGTTTACTCATTTTTATTGTAATCATCCACTTGTAAGTAAAAAAATAAAATGCTATTACATCTACTATAACAAATTATGCATTAGTATTGCAACTATTTCAAAGCATTTTTTATACTACTAAGGTGGCAAAAGGCATCTGGCCAAACTGATGGTAAACAGTCTCCATTGCATACAGACACTTGCAATACCAAGGGTATCACTGACATTGCCAGACTTTTTTTTGTAGTATACACCATGTTAACCAGAGAATTATAATAACTTCCAGCGGGAGGTGTAGCTGGTGCTTATGCAGCCAAAGCTGTAGTGTCTCAGTTCGTGTCGTCCATGTCCGCTGCTGCAGATGTGCTAGCTCTGGCCAAGATTGAGATCAAGCTCAACAGTATTCCGGAAGGAAAGTCTGTCACTTTCAAATGGCGTGGAAAGCCGTTGTTTGTCCGTCACAGGTAAGATATTTATATTGCCATCCTTAGTGGTGGATTTGCTCTAAAGCCCAGTAAGGGGAGGATAGACCTAAGGCAACCAACTGTGACAAAAAATTCACTGATGATACCAAGAAATAAAGTAAATTCCTCTTGACTATATTATTGGTGCAGAGAAAGGGACGGTGTACTTATTAAATGGTCTATTAATAAAATAATAATTATAAAAACTGTATTTACAGGTACCAAGAATAGCTTAAATTTAGTCTGTTTTTTTTATAATTATGTTCGGACTTTATCACACAGCGTCATCTAGCCCCAAACTATGCAAAGCTTGGACTATGGGAACCAGTAGCTGATGCAATATTTATATATGTAAAGTTTTCTTGTTAATCCACACTTATTATACATACCAAACACCCAGATGCTAGACAAACATGTTTGTCACAAAAACGTTTGTCACATAAATATTTGCCTCGGCGGGAATCGAACCAGAACCTCTAGCGTAGCAGTCAGGTATACTAATCGTCAATAACTAATACAGGATGTTGAAATAAATATATTTTTATCAATATACAGGACTGCCGCTGAAATCGCCACTGAGAAAGCGGTGCCGATCGATTCGTTGCGCGACCCGGAAGCCGACGAGCAACGTACGACCAACCCTGAGTGGCTGGTTGTCATCGGAGTGTGCACACATCTTGGCTGCGTGCCCGTAGCAAATGAGGGAGACTTCGGCGGGTACTACTGCCCTTGCCACGGCTCCCACTACGATGCCTCAGGCAGAATCCGCAAAGGGCCCGCCCCACTTAACCTAGAAGTGCCACCAGTCAATTTTGTCGACGAATCGCTCCTTATTGTAGGTTAAATCAATTTCGTTAGACAATTTATTTATGTAAGGATACAGTGTACATCAATAATAGAGATCAATAAAATGTGATTCTGTTCATTGGTGTTTTTGTGATATTCTTTTTGCATTAGATTTTCAGTACATTGTGTTAATTTATTTGTTGAATAAACCGTGTTAATAAATCATTATATGAAATTCTTAGTTAATCTATGATTTACTTCAGTCTTCAGTTTAATTTATATGTAGATAAAGTGACGCTATTTGAGTATAAAAGGTTGATCGATACAATATTTGTTTGTAATACAAAGGCTTAGTCGCGCTGTCTCGCTTTGGCAATAAAATTGTTTGTTATGATGTTTGAATTAACTTATAATTTGTTTACGATTTATTTTTTTGTTTTGAGCGGAGGCCTATTTTTTTTATCCAAGAGAAAAGCACCTTATTCACGCCTTTTAGCATCAGCTATCTGCCAGTGAAAGTCCTGTTTAAATCGGTCCAGCCGTTTCGAAGATTACCCGGAACAAACAGACACAATTTCTCTTGTTAGTAGGTACAATCAATCATTATTCGAAACAGATTAAACTATTTACAAAAAACAGAACTTAACCTTCCTACTTATAGATAAAAGATCTGACCCAAATATCTTTTAATTGATCTGTTAGGTATATGCATTTAGTAAAAAGTTGCTATTTTTGCAATTATAGTTATTTAATGACATATGAATTCGTATTTTAAAAATGTAAAATAAATTTAATACATGAAGGTATTATGATTAAGAAACCAGGGATAAATGATACAGGGGGTTATTTGATAAAATCTTAGAAACACGGCCTCAAAGGCATAACAAGGTTTTTGTAAAGAAAGTACCAAGAGCATATAACATTACAGGAGGTATTGTGATAAAATCCTAAAGCCACATCTACACTCAACAATATGTACTACATTTCTAAATACTGGAAGCTAACTTACATGAAATATGACAGATGGCGCTATTCAAGATTTCCCTCGATGTACGACACATGGCGTCATCTACACGCCACACTGAGTACTACGTCAATACTGGAAACTACTAACTTGCATAAAATACAACAGATGGCGCTATTCAAGCTTTGCGTAAATTCCATACAAAAGTTTAATTATTGTAGCATAGAGTAGATAATACATACAAATTGTACGTAGTATTTTATCTACTCTGAGCTTGTAATAAGCTCATGGTACTTTATTTTCTAAAAATGAGCTATTGTTTACCATAAAGTAGAGAAAATTATTATATTACTAGATAGCTTGATATAGATGTAGGATTAGGCCACCGCTTATCCAATTGCAAACCAAATATTTCTAGTAAAAAATAAAACGAGACAAAAACGATTTGAATGATTTTTATCGTTATAATCTTGATTCTTTTATTATATATATTTTAGACAGTTACAAACTACGTAACATCTAATATAGACTACTTTATAATTTACATACATTTACAAGAACTGGTACATAGATTTATTGAAACTGCTTAGAATTAGCAGAACATCAGAATAGGCCTGTTTAGTTTCGAGAGCATTACAGATAGAGCATGGAAACGAATCGAATAGAACTTAAATCGATTTATTATTCAATAATTAACCATTATCAATAGTATTCGTAATTCATATATTCTGTGGAATGTCTATTTGATTAATAGACGCATTTAACAGACTCATCTCATTGATAAAAAAAAATTACCATATCGTATATAAAATCGATTTAAGCAAAACCTTTCTATGTTAACAAACCGGAACTTTTGAAAGCTGATTTCATTTAAAGTGAGTATGTATAAAATTAAATTAGGTAACGGAGGGACAGCTAAAGTTGTTACAGAACGCCCAGGATATATCAATATCAACACTAATTTGATTCAGTTTACCGATAAAATTACACGAATATAATTAATAGTACTCATAAACTTATCGCTATCTACGATATAAGTAACCGATTACAATAACTGACAATATTTACAAAGAAACAATGATGCTGGTACATATTTGGCAAAATAATTTAGTTAATTCTAAATTTAAATCTAAAGAAAGTAATGAAACGGGCATACCTTATTTAAGTTAACGATAAGACTCGGATAAAGCCGGTTACATACAATCTGAAAGTGACAAGTGTCAACAAAAAGGAATTGTAAATTTTTTAAGCATTATTTTTACATTTTGTTGTATGTAACCGCCTTGCGAGGCTTTTATTTAGTTTTAATAATTAGTTAAAATGTAAGAATGGTATACTTATATTACTGTTGTTCATAGGGGGCAGGCTAGTCGCTATTGGACTTGACTCGCAGTCAGCAAATGTGGATGTTGACAGATATGGCACAGAAACTTAAATAACAGCTATGTCACATTTTCAACACAAATTATTTTCAAGCCGGGCTTGCAAAACATCTCTTTTAAATATGCAACAATTTATATTAAAAATAAGACTAAAAATTTAAATTTATGGGTTTGCTTGCTGTAACCATGAGTTAAGCAACGGCGACCGGTCCATCAGTCTCTGCAAAGCAACTTGTGCATTTTTTAACGTTTTTTTTTTGTATTCTGAGATGGGGAAAGAAATATTTTGGGCCGCAGCTTCAGTCTTGCAAATTAATTGCCATTATAATTAAAATTATGTAATGGAAAATGCATGCATTATGAAATTATGATTTAAAGTTATACAAACTGTTTCAACCTCAATTTAGGTATATTGAATTTACGAAAATAACAATTTTTAACGTTTAGAAATCATTGTTAGGTACGACATTTGTAAATCATTGTCATTTCCATTATTTCAAAAGAGTATAGGAGAGTATGCCCAGTACTTTTCTGAGTTATGTTCGTAGTACATCCAAATACTCTTATCGCTTTGAATAATTCTCTACATTAAAAGCTTATTAAGATTTTAAATACGTATTTTTCACATTCAATATTTAAAATACAGGGAACCATGTAAATATTATCTATGACAATTTAATTTAAACAGTGACAAAATATATTTTTAAGTAATTTTGAGGAATATATCAATATATTTTCTTTTCATTATTAGAATAAATGAGTAATCTCTGATTATGTTTAATATATTATATTATATCGTAAATAGTAATGTGTGATTTTGTGCGATGAGAAAATAAACAATCTTATGTCTGTCAAAGGTCAGCAAGTATTGTCAAAGGTTAATGTCTAGTTAAAACAAAGCTTTATGGTCCAGCTCTATGAAACAACACAGATTCTACACAACCTCGGAAGCTCGTATTTTCAGTCTAGCACACTGTCAAGATCATAGATAAAGTGACAGTAGGTTTCGAGCGAGCCGGTTTAATGCATCCCCCACTCAACATTCAATACATTGATTTCTACCAATACATATCAATCGGTAGTATTATCTTAAAGCAAGTAATGTATATGACACGAACGCTGTACATGACTATTATACAACTAAATAATATTCAAAACTAATTACAAATTATTATCTTAATTACTGTCTTTTTATCTATAGACCTAATAATTTTATGTGTGCTAAACATAATATTACTATGGAGACCAAACAGTCTCAAAACTCTACCTATAAGTAGTCAGATCTGCGTTCCACTGGGTATCAATTTGAATGACACTTTATAATTAAAGTTCCTTGAAATATGTTGGTGTTTTTATGAATTAGCTTATAAATATTATAATTAGTTCAGCGTGATAAATTGTTGCTAGTTACAAAAATAATATTTGTTGACAAAATCTACTTATTTATAACAAATAGGACATGGAATGACTGTGTGTGCGTAGCTTTAAATAGGTAGTGTTATTTTGTCAAAATCATTTACAATATCAATTTAAAATATAATGGATACTTAATTATGTATGATTTCATTTTAATTCAATCAATTATAAATTGTATACCACAATATCATACATGTGCATAATATTAGGTGATTCAGGTCAGTCTGTAATTCCAAATGATCAGTTTTTTTTGCTCAAAAGCACAGTGTGCTAAAATACAAGGACATTTTTTTTTTGTTTTTGTCTGCCTGGCGCCTTAGCTTGGAAACTGTTTTTTTTTTCAGAATTTCAACATATGGGTATTTCAAAGCAAAGGTTTTTTATTACCTCGTTAAGGGGTTTTGTACTAAATTAATAGTTATATTATTGTATAAAAGCTAAATAAGAAACGAAATTCTTAATACTAAATGGGTTTTGTTGTCTAAAAATCGAGGATACGTTTATTACATACCTACCTACATAAAAAATATTTATATTCTTGACATTGTGAATGATTTTAACAATAAATGTTTGCGAGAAAGATAAATTGAAAATAATGAGCCGTCAATTTTAATTGTATGAACTTTCCTAGAAATTTTACCTTTCAGAAATAAAAATATATTCAGAATTGAATTATGTCACGTTAGATAAGAAAAAGATATTCATAGTTAAATTAATTTCACGATTTTTACGAAAGTTGAGGCTTAAAATTAATGCAAAAAAGGTGCAACTTTTTTTTTTCAAAATTCTAGTAAATTCACACAATACCAGACTAGCCCTTAAGCGGAAAACATTTAAACGTATTTATTTTATAAAATACTCGTTAAATGAATTGCAATCAACACCCAGTATCTATAGAGCTCACAGTTGTGTATCGAGAAGCCAAGAGACGGAACTACAAAAGTCGCTTGCAACGTCTCGTCATGTACAGAATATTCAGGTTGTCCACCAAAGACATATAAACATACCAACAAAATTGCGATGTTACACGTAGCCGTGAGTGTGAACCGACCTTTAAACGAATGACTGAGACATTGCAGGGAGTGGATCTTTCATTTCACGATGACACGCCCCGTTATTATTCGCGGGCGCAACAAAATTATGTTTAATAAAATTTGCGTCACAAAATCTCTTTCGACTACGTATTCGAAAACGTAACTCACAAAATGTCAAAATTTCATACGAATTTTTAGTTCCACTTTTCGCCGGCGCATCGCTGTTCCTTTTGACATGCAAAAAATAGTCGAACGGGATACGTATACGTAGCCGAAATGTTTGTTCTTGCTAAGGCTGAAGTGGGCGGAGTAGACGGGCGCGGGTCGCATATGAAGCTACGCGAGTGTGTGTGCCGTCGTGCAATGAAAGTTGTGTATTATGTGTATTGTGTGTGTGTGAGTACCCTAGCAGTGGTCGGAGTAGACGGGCGCGAGGTCGAGCGTGAGGTGGCGGAGGGCGCGGTCCCGCTCGGCGGAGCGCGAGGCGCGCGAGGACTTTATGATCTGCAGCACCATGGCCTTGCAGTCGTGGCACACCGCCATCTGCACGCCGCGCAGCCGCTCCGCCGCGCAACCGCCGCCGCCGTACGCCGCTCTGCGACAATACCGACCGTTGCATATTAACCGTCACTTTATCAGTTTAATCTACCGTTACACAGATTTCCGCAAACCTTTGGTTTTCTAGGTACCTACATGCAGAAAATCTAAAGCTTTTGAATGAACACCATAAAAGAAAATCAACAAAACTTTATTGGTAAGTGTCCAAAAGAAAACATCTCGCTCGTGTGATATTATTATGTAGCTCTTAAGGTATTTTTCTTCCGTCCGTGTATTGAGGTCATAACTGTATAAGATAGTTTTATTTTGTCGAGGCACAAAAACTGCGGAACACTGGAGTAACAGACTCTTTCCACAGGAGAGAAAATAATCGAATCATTTATAGGGGATTCAGGTCGAATGGCTGATTTCCCCTATCGGTCTCTTATCGGAAAATAATTGAGAAATTACTTACTAACCCGGGAAAACACAGGTTTCCTAGGATTTATTGGCATGTAGGTATCGATTGATAAATGAAGTAATCTATTCAGCACATTTGAACTTTGCTGTCTACCTCAGGTTGAAAAAGGCTGAGAAGAACCAGACCAATTCCTTGCGAACACCAGATTGACTTACATAACTACCTATAGTCACACGTCACAACACATTCTACGGCGTATGTGATGTCCACACTTAGCCCGCTCTCCCTCCTAAGAAGGTGCCCTGCAGTGGGGATAATTAAAGGGAAAAAGTACTCGTGAATGGTTGCAAATACCTGCGGTGTAAGGTGGCAGGCGGCGTGTTCCCGCTGGCGGCCATGGAGTGGGGCCCGTCCACGCTGCGCGACATGCAGTGCGCGGGCACGGAGAGCGCGTCCGCGAAGCCGAGCGCCGAGCCGCCCCGCGAGCCGGGCGCGCTGTGCGCGAGGCTCGCGGCGCGGCGCGCGGCCGCTGGACTGCTCGGCGCGCTGCCCACGCTATTCTCCACCATACTCTGCAACCACCACAAGTCATCTTTCAAAATAGCTGCAAGCGGTCTACGTAGTCTCTAGACCAGGGATCACCAACGCTTTCATTTGGGTTCCGTTTCTTAAAATTATATATTCCGCTGCGGTCCGTTTGGTAGCCGATTAGGGGCGGTCCAACACGTGAGATTATTAATTTTACCATTTTTTTATTTGTATTTTTCGCTAAAATATGCATTTAAATTTGGCATACACATTGAGATTGTGCAATAATTCCAGCTGAAAAGAAAATCACATAACCATCTAAATTGTGACAAGATAGAATGTAGAAACCTGAAAGTGGCTTGCAATCAATTAGTGGTTGACTCAACCACAAAGCGTCGCCTTTACTGACTGTTGCGTTGTTGACACCTTTCGAACGCTCAATAAACTAAATCCGGTATTGAAAGATAATAAGAAACAACAAGTTAACCCATTGTCCCCCATATTACATAAATAGAATGGATGGTTTGAGAAGTTCAACTGAATTAGAAAAGATTGCCAATTTAAAAAATATGGTATTTCATAACGGCGGCGTGGTGACCACTTTATTATTAAATTAATTTTAGCGAATTTTCCAGCGATTAAACTAATGCAACAATATAAAAAGAGCGAGTTCGCTAAGCTATTGAATTAGATAACCATCCCAGTACAATAATCCTCCTACATTAAGAACGCCATGCTATACTCCCAGGGAAAACACGGCGGGGAGCTCATTTCATCTGAGCATCCGCAGAAGGAAGGTTCTTTGGAACCGCACAGAACGGGACCATATAAGTTGCAAAAGAAAAACAAAGCGAGCGAGCCTTACCGTACCAGAAGTTACGGTAAGGCTCGCTCACTGACATCTGACTGCCAACTCGCGCGCTCATTGGTCAAATCAAATAGCGCGGTTCCCCGGCTTCCTACTCACGAAATCACTTCCGCAGATTGCAGAAAAGCAAGAGGTAAGGTGTTTTTAATGTGTAGCACGCTGGTAGTATACACATTAGCACGTACTTCCCTATTCATAGTCATTGTGCTAGCACGTATTATTACTAAATAGTATAAATCAAAGTCGCTTCCCGTGTCTGTCTTTCTGTCGGTCCCTATGAATGCTTAAATCTTTGAAACTACGCAACGGTTTTTTTGCGATTTTTTTAAATAGATAGAGTGATTCGAGAGGAAAGTTTTATGTAAAATTCATTTGCGTTTTGTAGGTATTTAACTTATATGGCTAACGCTGGCCGTGCGAAGTCGGGGCGGGCCGCTAGTTAAGTATATAAACTAACGCGTAGGGGAGGGGCCATAGTAACGATAAATCATGTAACCATTACATGACTACACAAAGCTCCAGTGTCTTATTTGGAACCCACTGCCTGCCCCACCACATGGCGATCCTGCAACTGCTTGCCATTGGCTTGCCACCACATCTTACAGATAAATAAAAATAATCAGTTTTACCGTGTGTTCGGGCGAGACGAGCCTGGCCATGAGGCTGCGGGGGAAGGAGGAGTGCGCCTCGTCCTCCGGAGAGGGGAGCAGCGAGGGACTCAGCAGCACCACGGGCACGTGGGCGAAGTGCTCCGTCGGTATACGCATCTGATACATACCAACATATTATTTTAACTAGCCAACTTTCTATGATAATATTGGAGCCAATTCTATAGTACAAAATCACTAAAGTAAACTAATTTGCCTGATCAGAATTTTCTCTTAAAAATAGTATGGGATAAATGGTTCTATAGTCTATCGTCTTAGTCCAGAAAAACTCACCTTTGAACAACACTTTTGACAGACAGTCTTCTTGCATAACTTGCATTTCTGCCCCCAAGGGCCGAATATACCAAATCTTGTCTTCAAACATAAGAAGCATACCTGAAAATATATTTTCAAGATATTAAAATAAATATCTTGACTGCCAGAAATAATGCCAAAGAATGATAGAACCCAAGATCGTCCGGACTTAGCCCGGTAAACAGCATTTACCTACTACCGGCTTTATAATTACCTACCAACAATTTGCAATTTTTTTTAAATCTGTGTAACACCGTAAACTACCATCATAAGACACTCAGTTCAACCTTCATTTGAATGCCTCATACAAAAACAAACAAATACTTAAATTTCTATGATAAGCTAGTAAAAATGGGCCGTATTTTTCAGTGTCCATTATCATAATCGCTAATTCTAAAGCCCACCACTGTTTGTCTGTAAACTGTTTGTTAAGTCCTGTATATCTGCACTGGTATGCAACAACTCCTTAAGAACTCACCCTTCTTTTTTCAACGTCCTCTTTGACCCTGCCCTCGACCGGCAGCACCTCGAGCTCAGCTTTGGTCAACACAGACCTAATGTGCACGATCTCTTCCAACGTCAGGGACAGTCTGTCGTCCGACATTATGGCGTCCTGCCACTGTTTCTGAAATGACACTCGGTTTAAATATCAGATCTTTAAAATCCTTTCTCGTTTTGTCCCTTTCTCACTAGGAAGATATGTCTGATCCAGAGCGAGACGTATCGTTACGATGGTTGTCCTTAACATAAATATTTTCAGCATTTTATAAGCTTACAGCGTTTGCCTACCAACTCCATTTTGGGGTAGTCAGCGAGTATAGAGCGCTTTTTCACTCGTGCCTTGCACACCACACCTCTTTTGGTTTTAACACTAATTCTTCATAAATTTAATATTCGATAGCAAATTGTCCTTTAAGACTTCCATTGAGACTATTCGTTTAATGGCTTATAAATTAAAGATAAAAAAATCACACATGCTTAGTAATATTATCTTCAAACTAGATTTGGAAGTAAAACTAGTCGTGCATGCATTCTACTCAACTAAAACACAAAGCAAAACTAGATCAACTATTTTCGACCATGGTTTTATGTTTCTACGATTTATAAGTAAGGAAAGATTCCAGAGTTGGAAGAAATCCTACTACTACTACTTACTCCACGTTCTAGCCTTTCATTATCGGAAAATGTAAAATCTATTTTACACGAAATATAGCGATGGAAAATAGTGAACACTTCCCCATCTTAAATAAGTAACAAATATAAAAGGAATTAATTCACAAAAACATCAAACCTTACACGACACAACAGTAGAACACACATGATCAACGTATCCTTGAACAGCTCTAGAAACCTTACCCACTACAAGACACAACACTACATCAGAGTAGTGTTCTAACGGAGGTACAATTTGAGTTTTTTTTTTAGGAGGAATAACAAATTTTAGGGTCGGCAACGCGCGAATGATACCCCTGGTGTTGCAAGCGTCCATAGGCTACGGTGACCGCTTACCATCAGATGGGCCGTATGCTTGTTTGCCACCTTAGTGGTGTAAAAAAAACATGTTTAGTCGGACTGCTCAATTTTTTTCATTTGCACCCTACCTTTTACGTACACGTACGGGTGAGTTGACTGACGCCCGGAAATCTTTTACGTCGGTATTCTAAAACAATGCTCAGTCACTTAAAACTCCAATTGAGTGGACATTCTACAATTAAATTCGAGTCAATGAAGCATCAGATGAACTGAGACCAAAAAACACTTGGATCTTGTTTTAGAATACCGGGCTTCGTTGACGCTAGGAGCAAGTAATGTCTATTGCTACTCACATGCGAGCCATGCCAGGGGCTGCCACTAACCGACTTGATGAGCTCGTCCTGCAGCGAGGACCGCGACCACGACAGCTCGCCGAGCTGGGCGTCCGCGTCGCTGCTCGCCAGAGACGCTGCGCCGGCGCAAGACGCGCGGGAACCTGGCCTGGAGGGACGAAACAAATATACACTTTGTTTAAGATATACTAAAAGTACTATCCTATCCAATTAGCATATTCTTTGAAAAAACAAAGATTTTATAGCTTTGAAGGGTTTTAACACAAATTGCAACAGTATACTTATTTATTAAATTAGCAACATATAATCTTCCCTAGCGTAGGTCTATAAGTACAAAAATTAAATCATCGGATTAAATACTACCGATTTTATTTTTTAATCAACTGACATGACAACGCGCGCATATTAATTACCCTTGGTTCTACAAGGTTCTAATGCTGATCCTCATGGAATTATTTTATACCTTGAGTGTGGCAACGAATGTGCTCCATCGGTGGGTGGGCAGGCCGCGTGCGTGACTGTGTGTCGCCTCATTGATGCTCTCCGGGATGGACACTGTGTCGCCAGGTCGTAGGCTGAAGACAAAAAATATCAATATAAGCGAATATATCTTGCAAGAGGTTTGAGTACACTAAGGTAAGAGTACACACTAATTAAATGACTCAAGCAGGGTAATGTACGACTGAAATAATCGAACAAAAAAAGTAGTTTCAAAATCGGTCCATAATTGGTGAAAATATCGATGAACATCCATAAGAAAAAAAAAGATACATACAGCCAAACATAGAACACTCCTCCTTTTTGAAGTCGGTTAATAAAGATAAGTGGTTAAGGTAACACATACGCTTATCATAAAGGAATGCTGACTTTCTTTTAAGAAACTAAAAGAAACCATAAGAAACCAAGTCTTATTATTTCAGCTTTTGACGAATTTGTGAAAGCAAATAACAACAATGAGACAACAAATTTAACTTATGAACCATTTACACTTGTTTTGTTAGAAATAAGAGCAAACGTGTATAACTTTACACGTGGGGAAAACAACCAAATTGCCACAACATCAAATAGTGATGTAGGTAAGACATTAGTTCGTGTGCTAACAAAACTATTATTGTATTATCTCAACAAACAAACATCATTAAGCAGACCAATGTAACAGTAACTCAAGTAGTGAAGAGTGTGAAGTGAATGAATATACAAAAAAGTAACGGAATAAAGCGATCTGAATATTAATCCTAGTTTAGATAAAAAGCGATATGTAAAAATAATGTTCTAAATACCGTTACGAACAATGACAAAATTATACCATAACTTATTACGCAACATCAAAATATATTTACAAACATCAGTTTTTAAGACATGAAATAATAGTGTATGTTTTTGCGAAGCAGTCTTAAATGCTGCAAAGGAAATAAGCGTGAGGTCATGCTAATACGCCGTGGGCATACATTCAAGGGTCTCGTCGCAGAACTGGTGGTATTCATCGTGGGATATGCGCGTGCGCGGTGGCGCCCGTGGCGGATCCTCTGTCACCAACAATACCAATCACTTCATTATAGTCTTACTCCATAAAAAAATGGGTAGATATTCTTAATTTGGAAATGAGCAAATCTTAAAGTTAAATCAGAACATACAATTTTAACTCAGAAGGTACAATAATTCCAAAATCACTCTGTTGGAATTTGACTTATCAACCCAGAACAATTTGATGAAAGGATTTTCATTAAAATATCAATAACATCAAGTAAAGTGGTGTCGACGTCATCTCGTATGGCTTGTTTGTGTAAATAAATTAAACTGTAGAAAGGAAAAGTGGCTTGGATATCAAAATTATTTCCTGACTAAGATAGATTAAGCGTGAGGTAAGCTCTGTACTGTCACCGAATTCTCCTTTCATGTTCTAGTCAGCAATTACGTTCATATTAGATCAGTACCAATCGACTAAACTATTGTTACTATGACAATTGGAGCCGTCGCCACTACACAACGCCCATGTACCTAGAGACTGGTAAATCTTACCGGTTCTCTTCCAAGGTTTCGGTGTCTGTTGCTGTGGGGCCTTATGCCTTGGGAAGGGTTGTGGAGCACATACTTCGGGGCTGGTGCAGGTCTCTGTGTCATCCTCGTCTTCGTCATCCTGGAGACAACAATATTATGTGAATTACAAATATATATATATATTTTCATCGCGTATTCATCTTCATTCATTTCCTAAAAGGGACCGATGGAGTCACATGTGTTGGAATCACACGGATCAATGCCCACTTCTCCTAAGCAAATATATTTTAAGAAATCAACATGACAGGCAAGCTTTCACCGTTATGACACACTCTTATCCCGAACAATTATATGAAATAAACATAGAAAAGTCTAGCTTATAAAAGTTTAGCTTTAGCCCAACCTGGGAAGCGAAATCAAGACCTTGCACAAGCCAAACTGCTTCGGCCAGGGAGGAATGTAAAGGATGAAAATTTTTATATTTTAATTTAGCCATACCGACTAAATTTAGTGCGATGGAAAAACATGAGAAACAATAGTGGCACGAAATTGCTTCCTTGGGGTACTCCATAGAGTAAGTATTTAAATCTCTTCAACCACCACTATTGAATAAAATTATTATTCAATTCTTCTCTTTCTTTTATCTTTTTTTATCTTCTACTTGCTTAACCGTTCTTATCGCAGTTATTGGATGGATGTAAATAAGATATAGTTCGTACGCCGAACAATGTAAGCATATTCGAAAGCACGAACGCGAGTAGTAGGTACCTCGAAAATGAATTGCGGTAAACCCTTAAACCGTGACTAATAAAATTTATGCCGATATAATTTAAACGCTCCGTTAAAGTAAATCGGTCAATTGATTTTTCATAGTGGTGAAAACCAGATCAGCTGAGAAAAATTCCATTGATATTTTACAAAGATTAGGTTTCTGTAAAATTTCTTGCTTTGTAAAGAATTTAATCACCAACTGCGCGCACTTTTGTAATTTATTACGTGGTATGTTTAAAAAAACGCCTCATATGATTAGTAGATATTCATTAGGAACGGTAAGTTGATTTGAAATAAATTGAAGAATGAACTGTTTCATAACATTTCTACAAGAAACGCGTTCTATCGGTTATAAGCCTTTTTAGTTCAAGATTTGTATAAACTGATTTACGTACAACATTCAGGTATTCTTGCAAAAAATAAGAATGAAAATAGAACATACAAAAAGCATTTCGGGAATCAACAAAACCGTTCAGCAGTACCTTAGTTATTTACAACAAAATACCTTGAAATATCAGCGTTGAGATTTCTTACCTTATTCAATTATACTACAGATGAAATTCCAGTGTCATTACTTTGGTTAACACAAAGTAAAATTAATCGATTTCACAATTAGTTACATTTCTTTGGAACTATAGCTGCAGAGAGTAGATTAGTCACGTATTAAAGCGAAACTTAAGATGCCAACGGAATTTCTAAAATATGTGTCGAAAATATTCGGAAGAATTCCAACGGTTATCTAATTTCTGCAACCAATATTTAAGAATTAATATTTATATACTGAAGTTATTGATCTTGTCTTGTTTGCAACTTAAATACAATCTATTGTTGATAATAGTTCGTTACGAAATAATGAGTTTCTTGCCGGTTCTTACATGGCTTTTTTAGAAACTTTGAACTTTCATAATGCCATATTAGGGCAAAACTGAATAAATGAATTTTGATTTTGATAAGCATTAAACAAAGAGAAATCTAATTATGTTTTTGAATCGTTTTCGAGGTACCAATTGACAAGATTAAGGTTTACCTCAGAGTAGACTGCGTAATTTTTTTCGGAAATAGTTCTTTTTAAAAATAGCTTGCCACAGCGATCGGACAGATAGAGTCTCGGACAGATAGAGTATCGGCCAGATAGTGATCGGAGAGATAGAGTCTGGATTCATAAAACTATATGTTTATGAGATTTAGTTAACCAACAACGCGATGTAAATTGCCAATACGTCAGCTGAATCTTATATGCCTAAGAATATGTTGACCTCCTATCGACCCTACGTGCTATTGTAACAAATACGACCTCTTGCAGTGAAAGTAACTGGCGGAATAAAGCGCAGATTACGAGATACGATCACTACTAGAATTTAGAGTTGCGCTTGTATATCTCTTATGAGCAAAATATTTTGTATATCCATTCGGTAGTTTAACTTGGTAGGGGTCACTTGAGGAGCAGGGTTGGCAACGCGCGAGGGATACCCTGGTGTAGGAAGCGACTATAGGCTACCATTTTTTTATTCATATGATAGTTGTATGCTGCATTTCCCCCCTCGTATGTAAACTAAGTCCGCATTTTTGCGATGGTCCAGCTAAGCTCTAGCATGGAGTTAGATTTCGTGCAAACAAGAATGTATGGCTACACGGTAACGGTACGGTAAGGCGGGGCGTATGCTTGTTTGCAACCTTAGTGGTATAAAAAAAAAGTGTAAACTAATCTGATTTAAATAGGACAGGGTAGCTAATGTGTGTGATTATTACATGGTCTGTTGTCATCCATCTATTGTTGTGTATGAAATCACAAGTCGATGATTTAAACAACTATAAGTATGACCGTATTGGATTGTTGTTTGTTTCATGCTTTTCGATCCATTCTCACATTCCCTCACGCGACCATAGAGGAAGTAGGCACCATTTTGACACGAATATTCCAATGATGTCACTGGAACAGAGCCAAGCTGTAGTAAAAAGGCTGCAATGTGCTTACTAGGTCGATGAACGAATGCGAAAAAAGTGTACCAGTACATAGATTTTTGTTTACTCACTATTTCGTTAATAAGAATGACTTTATGCCATGCGCTATACGGTCTATTACTCGACGTAAATATGGGATCAAAGAAGGCTTGAATATTACATCAACAAACATCAAGCGAAATCACTGTTAGTAAGTTAAGTATAAAAATATTTGTCGGAAAATATATCTGGAAAGATTAAAAGCCTAACATCTTTATTGAAATCTATTTACAACTTTCAATTCAAAATAAAGTGAACTGATTTTGATGGGATTTTCTAGGTTTAAAGACTCCGCCTTTTCATCCCGATATTCTGGGCTGATTATTCTTGCTACCTTATTCTATGTAAAGGCAGTTCAAATAAAATATATACTCCTGTCGAGTATAAATTAATCATTATATTCCAGTTTTAAATTACCATTGAATCGGCCGATTTAATTACGCCCTATCTGACGTTCACTTGTTTTATGCTAGGGAAACCACACACTTACTCCCCAGATTATAGAGTTGAAACTCCTGTCGAATTGGAAACTAGGGCACCGAAGCCTTGTAGAAGTTGCTTGTTCAAGTATAAAAGATCTAAGTATAGAATTTTGAAACCTAGTTTCAGAGGTTGGTTTTTCAATTTGGGTGTGTTGGCATCATAAAGTGGGGACTAATTTAGAAGCGATTGATGAATGTAAAAGAACCATTAAGAGATGACATGGATAAACTCTTTGCCTACACCGTGAGGGAGTTAGCTTGGTGATTATGTACGTATACGTATATAATAGTTAGAATATAAATAAAACCAATATAGATAAAACTAACTGTATGCACTTATAAATGTTTATATGTAGTACACGGAAGACCTCTACAGATAATATTGAAGCGATCGTTGCATTATGTATTTATTTTATCATTTCCAATTCATTATTAACATAGAAATCAGTTTTAGATTAAAATATAAATTGTGTGCATTATCAGAATTTCTAGTTTCAATTTCATATCATAATTATAGTGTGAGGTGTGGCACCTCCAGACTAAGCAATAAATATAATTTATGTAAGTAGGAACAGAAAAAAGATGCTACACCACCACAGTGGTATTAAAGAAAAGCTCAACGGGCCTGATGAAGTTTCCCTTTAAAAAATAAAAGACGATCCAAATTGGGAACTCGGCTCCTCTGTAAATGTAACGAGTCATCAATTCCCAAAACGTGGGCGAACGGTGCGGTGTAATTTATTTTTTGCCGCACTATATCACACTCCCACCACACGAGGTGATGGAAAATAATGATGTTTGCTGCGGTATCTTTGTTACATTGAGAGCAGTATGTCAATAAATTTTTGCGTAGGTGTGAACTTATTGGAGTATTCTAAAACGTATAAACTGCGGAGATTTTTTAAGGGGAGTATTGGTTGCTTGACAATTGACGATACCTTAGTGGTATAAAGAAAATAGTAGAGGATTATCTAAAGTGGTAATGTTGTCGATACGAATCCGACTATATGAACTCACACCCCCTGTCTCATTGCCCAAAACCTGCCCTGCAACCTATAATTAAATTTAAGTCGAATCCAATAAGGTTTGGAGTCTGTTGGTGCCTGAAAATAAAAAAAAATAATGCTCACCTCAAGATTGTCAAAGTCGACTTTGATAAGCCGCCGCTGGGGTTGCGCGTGCGGCGTCACGTCACCACCCCGCCGGCTCTCACCCCCACCCGGCCCGCTGCCGCTGCCACTCGTTGCTGGAACAATTAAAACATAGCTTTATAAATCACCAAATCAAACAAGTATAACCCACACAAGTTGACAAGTATAGCCACACCAATGACAACAATGTTCTGCAGTCCAATTCTGGGACAGCAGCTACTGAAATTGGTCGACAGATTTTTAATGCGAGGTGTCAAAATTATTACGTCACCGACAGATACATTAAAAATATCTGTACAATAAGTTATGGTCCTATACACGGTTGTGTCCTATCTCGCTCGCACACCACAAAGGTTTTCTGACATTCGCAGATTGGTCGAAAACGATGAAAAGTCCGCAACGTATTTAGGAGTAACCTCAATGAAACGGACCTTGCTTTAGTAGTATTAACACTATACGTTCAAAAATACCTGCATAATATGCGAGAATGTTATACGTACCAAATACTACAAAAATCAATGAAATAACGAACCTTAGATGACGTCACAAGCAAATATTTCACGATACTTTCCACTAGCATACATGCATAGTCGTAACAAATTAACAAGCAGCTACTAATTGGTTACAAAAATACTTCCCACACAACTAGTTTTAGGTTTGTGTACACACATATATTATGATATTAAGGTATAATAACCTTAACAAAGATTTCTTTATCGGTACGAAATGGGTCGTAAATGACATAAAAATGATACATTATAAGATAATGTTTGCAAGATCAGAACGATTGTAATATATACTAGCTTTTCCTTCGTAACTTCGCCCGCGTAACAATATGATATATGATGTTATGGCATGGCAAAAGCCTTCGTCAATGTATGGACTATCCAACACAAAAATAATTTTCCAATTCCAACCAGTAGTTCCTGAGATAAGCGCGTCCAACCAAACAAACACTCTTCAGCTTTATAAATATTAGTTTTGTTGAGTAGTGCCGGAACTCATAACGCCAGAACGCGTGATACGTATTTAATCCTATGAACCCAATTAAAGCATTCGATCAGTGCCGGTAGCATGAACTTTTTCGACAACGTTTTCGTATCGCCTTCGACTATTTTTGTATTGAAAATTGAACAGCGCTGCGGCGGTGAAAAGTGGAACTAAAAATTTCGCGAGTTACGTTTTCGAATACGTTGTCGACAATGTTCCTGCTACCGGCACAGATCTGATAAATCCCTTAAATACACTAACAGCACTGTTAAAAAAAGACAATTGACAACACGTCCTTAATTCTTTATCTAATATTTTACTAGCAATCAAACGAATCTAATCTTTGCAGCCAATTTTACAAAACCCATCGAGATTGAAAGTGTATATCCTTACGTAATGATTCACATTATGGAAAATTGCATCTAAGTTTTGCTTTTCATTGCATAAAGTCTAAGTTAAAGCGACCGCAAGAACTGAATTACCTAGCTGTTATTATGTAGGTACGTACTATCTTCCGTGCTGTGCATTAGCTTAATTATTTCCAATAGTCGACATAACAATGAGATCACTTCCCACGTATGAAATCTTTGAACAAAGAACAGAATTGTCTCAGAAGCACGTGTTTGGTATTAGATAGGATCTGCAAGTCTAGTCAAAGATATGACGGTTACATCACTAGCGTCAACAGTATCTTCATTTCGGGTTTTTTGTAACGGGCAAACAAGCATACACGTCTGATAGTAAGCTGTTACCGTAGCCTATGGACGCTTGTAACACCAGGGGTATCACTCGCGCGTTGCGGACCCTGCAGAATTCTCTACAAACCCTTCTTGAAGAACCCCATTCTTATCGTTTGGGAAAACTATGGCGGAAAGTTCATTCCACAAAAAAGGAGTAAACCTAGCAAGCAGTATTTATTACTAAGCTAGTACAACACAATATGTAATGTATCTTACCGTAATAGCAGTCTTGGAGAAAAGGGTACGCTTTTACGATCCATATAATGTTTACGTTTACGCTCGCGCTATCAATGCCCGTTAAAAGATATTGCAATACATCGATTACCTTGTCAGTCTCGTGGGTGTGCCATAGAGAATAGATGTTCATAAACACTCATAGATAAAGGAAAGGCGTAACAAAATGTAGGAGGTTCTTAAGTGGAAGATATTATGGTTACGATGTCGAAACGACAATATTTTTCCATTATCAGAAACCTGATAAAATTGTGTGAAGTTTGTTTTCTAATATGCAATCAGAGAGTAACTCTAAAAGCAATCCAAAACTAATTAATACACAACAGACAAGCTAATAGAAACGAAAATACGGAAATCTAATACATTGTTCTTTTACGGCATTGTTTGTTCTCGACAAACAAATCTGACAAACATGGTAGATAGAACATGAGAATAACATGAGCTCTACAAATACCCTCTTATGTAATAAACCACGAAGGCGGGATGCCATAGGAGTATTCCCATGCCTGGACGAAAATATTGGTGCATTATTACCAATAAAGCCAACATTATAATCCTAAGCCAATTCCAATACACTGCCCTCAATTTCAACCAACATTTGACATGACATACAGCCAGCGCTTTGCCACAATTTACTTTACATAACTCCACAGCTGCGGCTTACGTTGCGTGATAAGGTCGATAAAAAATGTCGTCAAACTTTTTCTCACAATAAACCTTTTTATCGACCCGACACGGAGACAAATGGAGATTTTTTTTGTCAGCAAAGTAATATTAAAACTTGTACGTAGTATATTATCTACTCTGAGTTAAAACTATCTAAAATTAAAAAAAAAAATTAATAGACTATGTAAAAGATATAATTACTAATCTATAAACATCAAAATAAATTAGTGTTATTTCAATAAGCACCGGGTAGCATAGCCAATTCGTATAAGGTACGTTAAATTCCCAATATTATTTACAACTACAGTCTTTGTCCTTGGTATTTATAAAAGATTGATCAATGTTGAAGAATCAATCAAAAGTGTATACATTAAAAATCTCTTTACAATTAGCATTCATCAATACAATATACTATGAATAATCAAAAACCAGTAATTAAACGCTGAGTTTAAAATTTCAGATTTTATCTCAAGTGAATGTTATTTGAATCAAGCCAATGACACGTCTAAATTACTGTTGTAATTCTGTACGAGTATCTACGAGTAAGCTACAAATTCAATGCATAAATTAATTATTTATATCAGTAGTTATTGTGTCATTAAAGATAAGCAATTACTAATTGTATTGAGAATTTATGCAGTCAAGGACACTAACCCCACTAAGTATACTATATCATAGATTGCTATTTTACAACAAGCCTTCGGTGACACTTTTTAAATTTATCATTTTGGATATCTGTCGCCATTAATTTTGCTTTAAAGATTAACGAGTTGTTTTGTGTCAAACAAGGTCACGTCGGCAAATGAGATGGTAAAAGTCGCAGTTAGGTAACGATTTGGAAATATTGTTCTTAAATACTGGATAACCTCATTTCCTAACACTGCTACAAAATTTTAAAAACAATGATGAACTTATCTATGTAAGATTTTATACCACTAAGGTGGCAAACAAGTATACGGCCCGCCTGATGGTAAGCGGTTACCGTCGCCTATGGACGCTTGCAACACAACACTCGCGTGTTGCCGACCCTAGAATGATAAATCATAATAAACTTATTAATTAGTATATAATTCGATACTGTAACGCCTTGGTTGACACTACGTTACTGGCTAGTTATAAAATGTAAGGCGACAGCACCTCAAGAATAAAATGTAGGTCTTAGAAGAGAATAGCGAATGACGTTAGGCCCGTCATCGAAATAATATTGTAAAAGTGAAAATTAATTAATATTTAAAAGAATCGAAACATATCAGAAGCGATCCCGCGTATAATTTAGGCCTCGACACCGCTACGCCCTACAATACCTACTTTTAGGAAAGCGTCAGACACTGAGTTCAATAGGGTTGTTACCAGACATCCAAAACCGTTTGTTCTCGAAAAAAATACTGTCATACATTAGTTCCCCCGACCTCCACAACAGTTTAAAATTAAATCTATCTTATCATAAAGCAACCATTGCGTCGTATTATGATCAAATATAGACTTACTGCGCCAAGAACACAACGCTAGCGCTAGACTTACTTCGCTTATAACGCAATGCTAGCGCCATTTAGGCATGCATCTTGGGCGTCTAACTTAGTATGTCATACTAATTCTGTATTGTATATTTCTTGAAAAGAATTTCTATCGACTAATTAGTTACGATGTTAATCAACCCAATACTGCGAGAAATAAAACCAAATGGTCTGGGCCCTTTTCATTCGTTTGTTTTTCATACCTATATTATGTTTTTCATACATACATATATTATGTATGTATGTAGGTAAAAAGAAAAAAGAAAATGGCGCTCCATACTACCTGCCTACCCCGTGAGGTACTTATAGACACTTACATAACATCTCGCCAAGTCCTTCGGGTAGGCAAAGAGTATAGAGCGACATGTTTCCTTTTCACTTTCAGTTTAATGTGACGCCATTAGCACGAAGCGTCTCCTTAGCGAGTGTAGGTACTAGGTATATCGGATGCGGATCGTGGTTAAGTAGCGTTTTCATAAGGTTCACTGCATTGCGAAGTGGCCGTTAAAATTATCTTATCGTTGGTTACTGCAAAATTTAAAATTAAATTTATTTTTAATGCTCATTTTACATTCAAAAGTAAAAGGACTTAGTTACGTATAATCCTACTAAAATTATAAATGCGAAAGTTTGTGACTATGGACGGATACTTTTTACTCTTTCACGCAAAACTACTGAACGGATTTGGATCAAACTACCTGAATTAACACATAGAAGAAATTTTTATCCCGAGAAAATGTTAGGTTCCTCTGGGATTCTAAGCTCAACGCGGGCTAGTATAGTATAATTGGAAACTAGATATAGGTAAAGAAAGCCAGTTAGAAGCATGTGGACGTCTCAAGGAAGATAAATGAGAACGTTGACATTTGGGATTGTAATTAAATGAATCGTTAGACCGCAATCTGAAGAAACCTAAAAAGGAAAACCTTGGAGGATTCCATTAAGATACACGAACCAAATAGAAAAGCGTAGTAGGTTGGATACGCTTTTCATTAACTGAGGGCAGGGCTCCGATTATTTTGGTAATGGGGTTGGGATGACTGACGCAAACACTGACCTGTGACATTTGGTGGTTTCTAGTCAAAGTTATAAGCGACAAGCGATCCTATTTACGCTGAAAGCTCACCCTTCACCACTAACATTAGTATTTGCTATGCAGTAGAGCATCTTTAACCCCCCTAAATAGCTAAGTTCTTTAAATTACAATTACCGCCTTATCAAGTATGTTATGACTATTACAATGTACCGACACAAAAAAATTCTTGCCATAAAAAAATTACAGTGATATTATTTATCATCGTTGCATGTAACATTGGCAGGAAAATTTTAGAGTTTTCCTAAGTCCGTTTTCATACATACGGCATCCTACTGCAATTCCAAGCATGCCTGCAAAATCTAACGATATTATTCTGTTGCCCATTATAACCGCAATATTA
Organism: Falcaria lacertinaria; assembly: GCA_951449985.1. Taxonomy (NCBI): domain Eukaryota; kingdom Metazoa; phylum Arthropoda; class Insecta; order Lepidoptera; family Drepanidae; genus Falcaria; species Falcaria lacertinaria. The sequence continues at coordinate 10,497,630 of OX602110.1, forward strand.
CAAGAACAATAGGGCTGGAGAATGTCATATTTATTTGATCATTCAAGTAGTAGGTAGTAGGTAGGGCTACATGGGATCCTCGTAGTCGCCCTGCTGGGAACTGCACCACCACCTTTAAGAACATTGCAGTCAAATAACAATAATTTGATATAGTGTTTTGTTTCTGCGGTAACTGAGGTTGCCAGTGCTCCACGAGGATACGCCGCGCTAGTAGTAATGCTATCAAAGTGAGTCCTCACCAACAACAGGGTTGGCAACGTGTTAGTGATACCCCTCCTGGTATTCCTGGTATTGCTAGCGGCTATAGGCTACGGTGACTGCTTACCAACAGTTGGGCCAAACGCTTGTATGCCACCATAGTGGTATAAAATATCCCCAGAACAATTACTAAAGCTATAGCGTTAGCGAGCTTTAGTTATTATTCTGAGTATTTCACAAATGCGCTTGTCTCTTTCAACTTGACGAAAGTAAATTCAAATAAAAAAAGAAAGCTACCTCGGACAAAGAATTAGTCTAGCTATTCAAAGGGGAACTCTGCCAGTATCTTCGGAACCTTGCCTAAAGGGACTCCTTTTATTAATATATTTAAGTTATTATATTTTTAAGGATTTTTAGTTTTAAGTTCATTGTTCTAGTATATATTTATTATAACACTTTAAAGAAATCTAACTACATTATACCAGCATAGATTCTTCTCACATCGACATATATTGACAACGGTTCATCTCAGGTGGCTTTTTTTCCGAACCGAAGTAATTTAGACCTTCATAAGTGCCTTATTAGGGTCCAAATTTAATAAATGCTTTTTTGATTTTGATTTTAAGCGTACCACTTTTATTGGCGGTATTCCACGCGATCAAAAGCTAAGGCGACGGCGACGCTTACCATTAGACGGACCGCTAGCTTATTTGCCACCATTGCAGTTATAAAAGAAGTAAATGTTTCTTTTTTCGGAAGAGACTATAACGCGGCTACATCATGCGGTAAGCCTTGACACCTGCCTCTCATGATGTAATTACATCGTCCACTCGAGCCTTTAGTCACGTGACTTGTGGTTTTACCATTTTAAAATACGCATATTTATGCAGACATGCACTCCGTACCCTGATAGGCTGTATAGGGCTTAAATAAATTAAAACATTCTTCCCACTTTCCCTTATTAAAAATATATCTACTGAAAGGAGATACGTAAATTTTCTAATAGAACATAATTGCTATAAGTAAGGCAAGATGATCAGCTTCACCAAGAATGGTCGTCCAAATAAAAAAAAAATAAGCAGTTAAATATAATTCAACTAAAGAATATTACATGTTCTGAATGTTGGCTTAAAGGAATCATGAGTGTAATCTCAAAGCTCTAAGCTCTATTTATTCAGTGAAATAGGTGTATATTTTGGGAGTACTTAGAAATCATATTAAGAGTAAAGGGCAAAACCCACACACCTTTTTAAAAGAAGAGGAAAACATGTTTGTAGATAAACACAATAAGCAACATAAATAATTCCGTAAGCTTTTCTTTTCTTTATTAGACGTGTGTAATAGGGAATTCAATTATAAAAATGCTTTTGAAGTATGTTCGGTTTTATACTAAAGCAGTCTGCTTAAGGGACGCTGCATTTTACTGCTTGAGCTACGTGTGAGTCATTGCAGCCGTATACAATTTAAGAAAGGGGTGCGTTTTATCGTTGCAATATTAAACCTAAACTAAAAATATGTGTAGAGCTACATAAAAAAAAACAACTCGTATGTTTACTACAGTAATAACAAGGGTTACCAGATGCAAATTTGAATTTTCCCGACAAAGCTCTCAATTTTTGAAAAGTTTAAAAGAAGTTCTGTATTCTATGAGTATCTATATAATTTTCGCTGTCCGGGAGCTATAGTTACGACTGGCCATTCAAATGTTTATCTAATTAACATGAACACTAACTACAAACTATAATAGAAGATACAGATTTTACAACTGACAGGAAAGTGATAATATTACTCGTCATAGCTGTAGCGACGCTTCCCCAATATGCTTTGTCCTGCGCAACGTCCAATGCTGGCTCTTCAGGGCTCCTCACTGGTTCAATCAGTCCAGACACTGGCCTTGTACCCAGCAGCAATGCTGCTGGTGAAACCTTCGAACGACGCAGTTTGACAGATATTCGCTTCCCGCTTTGAAGGTGTATGCGAAAATTTTAAATTTCGAATTCAATGTTTATTGTTTCGTCTTGTGCCACTTGACAGCGTGTATGTATGAATTGATTGTTTTAAAATAAATTATAAATCTAATGCTTTTAAATATATTTGGTTACTAAATGTCTCTGGAGAAATGTTGCTTCTCACAAAATTAAATTAAATCTTGAGTTAACATTACTATAATTAATTGACACCATTAAGTTTCCAGTAAAGCCAAGCGCAGCATTAACCTCCAATTAACGATCTCATAACACCGTGTAACACAATCAAACACACCTGATCGCACTGCGTCACCAAATTAATAACAGAATTCTTTAAGAAAATAATTCCAATATATCAATTTAAAAGCAAATTATTTTATCTAGCACATTAATTCTTTAAATTATATTTGGTCAATGTTATCTTAATACAAATGCAAATGTAAATAAAAAGCGCGTGCTCGACTTGTGGCGGTCGACGCCATATTGGAACGTGAGGGTTGTTCAAATTTACGCATGCGCAGTAGTAGCCTCTCAGGGTTCTTTATACATGTTTGAAATGTTACCCCGTTTCCAGAAATACGTCACCATTTATTTGTGTTTGCATCTTTGCTTCTGTGTGAAGTTGGTATGAGAGTTGTGTAAATAAGAACGCAATGGATTGAAAATAGTGTTTTCCAGTAGCTGGTAATAGAAGTTTGTTTGTTTTTCTACTCCAGACACATAAAGAGGAACAAATTGTGTATGTGCTTAGATCAGTGTTCTGCAAAGTGTGTGCCGGGGCACACTGGTGTACCGTGGTCATTAGCTGGTGTGTCTCAGAAAACAAGAAAAGACGAAAGAAAATAACTCAACAGCGGCAAATCACGCGCACGAGCTAGGCGTTTTGTTTCATTCCGGACACTTACCAATAAAAGAGCCGGTTTGAATAATATTTAAAAAAATAGTTGTTTTATGGTGTTCTGCCAAAATTTCCCGATTTTCTAAATGTACCTTGGGCACAAAAAGTTTGCGGAACACTGGTTTGCATAATAATATTCTGTTCTTAAATCTTAAAATAATTGGTTATTCGTATGAAAAAAGAAAATACCTACTCTGAAGATATTTTTTTTTAAATTGCTTGTAATAATATAAACCCATTTTTTTATTAAAGGCTTAAGATCTAAGTAAATAAGGTTAAAAGTTCAGAAAAAAAAAGATTTATACTCTTGATTAATATCAATAAGAAACTGTAACATTTCAGTAAGGATTTCGACACACCGACAAACAATATCATAAATCAGATTTCCAATAGATAAGTGCTAACAGGACAATGGCATCGACCTTGATGGTAGCGAATGTAAAGCCTTGAAAATCTCAGTATTAATATTAGACTGTTCCAAATAAGTCAAATAACCTAAGAAGTAGCGCAACGCGGAACGAATAAGTTTGATGCCGTATACAATTTTGAGCCCAACGAAAGAATTCGTGAAAGATGTCCTCAAATTGTAAAACCCCCCTTTTTTGTGAACCAAATGAATCCGCTATCGTATAACGTCAACTCATACAAAAATCGATTATGGACCTTACGTTAAAAGCACTAGGTCAATGATTCGGTGCAGATAAATCCTTACGTACTTCGATCTAAAATCGGATATCGATAGCTGATACTATATTATTTTGCAGACCTTAAGCTGAGCGAATTGTTAGGACATTTTAGTATACCTACTGCGTGTAGCGTTATTAGCGTCCGTTGAAATAAAAAACTTAAAGTCAAATTCTGCAACTACTATATTATTTATTTACAATATTCTGCTAATCAATATGTACATGTATTTTTCCCACGCATTCAATTATGTACTCTATCACTTACATCTTACGCTACAATTCGTCATTCATCAATATCAACACAACCGAAAACAAATACCGGATTGGCTTCACGTTACTGATACTTTTGCTCTTTTTTATTATTGCCTGAGGCTCTATTCTCATTTGAAGCAATATGTTCACTAGCAACTTCAACCTCATAGTATTTTGACCTACTTTTTTTAAAATATAATTTTATCTTGATCGACTTTACATTTTGATGTTTAGATGGTTCAAGCTTTAATTCTTTGGCATCTTACGATGAACCAGTTAGCAAGAGGTTCACTGCGCCTAGCGTGCCAGATTTGTTGTCCATACGGGACACTTATAATCCAGTTGGCACCGACGATACAGGTAATCTAGCGAAGATCTAAGACATAAGATGAGTAATAAGTGTATTCTCTACACAATGAGATCAGTCGTGACCCGTGCACCCACTGGCTCTACGGGTGGCATCTAAACTGGAATTAATTTGAAAAATTACGATACATTTTATAATATTTTGATCCATAAAATGTTGACTGAAGCATACAACATAGACATCGTAGGCAAAATCCTGTGCTTGAGCAAAAACGTCGAAAATAAAAGCGCGCTCATTCACCGCTTTTAAGAAATAATTGTGACTACTTACCAGTACTTACTTATGAAACAAACTTTATTGTATAAAAAACACACAATGTAGGTAGTTATTGTAAAAATGACAATATAATACTCATTAAAGTATTATTATTATAAAAAGTGCTATCCAAATGAGGCCCAATCACCAGAGCAATCTGGTGTGCCGATGATGCAACTCATGGTGAACATAATTATTATTTGCACCCAACAGAACTCCCGCATAAGTTTTTACTTTCTAATCATTATATTAGGTCCTTACATATGAAATTGGCGTTTTTCGTACTGGCCACTTTAATCACGAATTTCTCCTCTTTGGTAAGGAATTCCAAATTCAAATTTGTACAGCTATAGACTCATGTATTTGTGCTTCGATGATCGTCATTCATTTGTTTTTTTTCTTCTGTTTTTTTCTGTTTGCGTCACTCATTTTACAAAATGGAAAACCTTAAATATCGCATTATTTACGAGTACGAGTTCCGCCGTGGCACTAGTGCTGCGGAAACAACTCGAAGGGTGAATGATGTGTATGGCGGTCGTGTTGCAAAAGAAAACACAGTTCGTTTTTGGTTCCAACGTTTTCGTTCTGGAAATTTCGACCTGCAGAACAAGCCCCGTGGACGGCCTGAGACTCAAGTTGATAATGAAGAGTTGAAGGCTATTGTGGAAGCGGATCCATCGCAAACCACGTCCGAGTTAGCTGCAGGCTGCAATGTTAGTGATAAAACTGTTTTAATTCACTTGAAGCAAATTGGGAAGATTAAAAAGCTTGAAAGGTGGGTACCTCACGAATTGACTGAAACAAACCGGCAAACGCGCGTCGACTGCTGCGTTACATTACTAAACCGGCACAATAATGAAGGTATTTTAAACCGAATCATTACCTGTGATGAAAAATGGGTTCTTTACGATAATCGGTAGCGCTCAGCGCAATAGTTAGATCCTGGCCAGCCAGCCAAATCCTGCCCCAAGCTAAAATTAACCCCAAAAAAGTTACTTGTAAGCGTTTGGTGGACTAGTGCCGGTATTGTTCATTACAGATTTTTCAAATCTGGCCAGACTATTACGGCTGATGTCTATTGTCAGGAATTGCAAACCATGATGGAAAAGCTAGCGGCTAAACAACCTAGGCTGGTCAATCGCTCCACGCCACTGCTGCTTCACGACAACGCTAGACCACACACTGCGCTACAGACGGCTACTAAATTAGAAGAGCTTCAATTGGAAAGTCTAAGACATCCTCCGTACTCCCCGGACCTTGCTCCAACAGATTACCATTTTTTTCGAAATTTGGATAACTTCTTGCAAGGGAAAAAATTCAACTCCGATGGGGCAGTCCAAATCGCCTTCAAAGATTTTATTGATTCCCGTCCGACTGGTTTTTTTAGTAAAGGGATCAATGAACTACCTATGAGATGGCAAAAGTGCATAGAAAATAATGGTTCATACTTTGATTAATTAAATATATTATATTAAAAAATATTCGACTTTTTATTCCTCCCATACAAAACGCCAATTTCATATGTAAGGACCTAATATTATGTCATTTACACTCTTCTCAGAACTTCGGAAATACCACAATTATTGTATCAAACCTACATAACGCCCACCCGGATACCAATTTAAGTTTTAAAACATTTTTTTATTATTTTTTGCTTTGCCATTCCACAGTAATCGGTAACCGTTATATCAGGCGATGTACTGACCAAACCAGCATTGATAAATAAGGTTCCGTTTACCCGCCTCTTCATTGTTATCTTCGGTGACCCATTGAAGTCGACCCAACACAAAAAAATATTGATTAAAAACAACTTTTCTAAGGATGGTCTAAAGACGAGCGTAAAGCGGTAAAACATAGCTTTCATAATATAATAGTTGTTTCACTCAAACATATTTTATTTGAATTATTGTCTTAGAAAAGAGTACGTACCATTTCTCAAGATCACTACATCCTTAAATGAATAATATGTTTAATATCAGGTTCTGTACCATGTTTGTTTTTCAAATTATATTGAGTACTAGATTAAAATCAAATGTGAACTTTAATAATAACCCATTAAGCAAGTTAGATACTAGATATGTCACAACAGTTAGATCGAAATTCTTTCATAATTGTACTATACCAATCTCCAATATACTCACCATGTAATTTAATCGCCTTCTTATTCAACTATTTATGGAATATTCAACATGTATATTTCGGAAATGTTGTTCTGTAACGCCTTATAAATATATTAATTTAGTAAGTTTGGAGATTATCTCACGTTCATCATATAATTGCTTGCCATGTCATTAATTTTAAGTAACTCAAACTCACACATTACTGGTGTCATAATTTCATTCACAAAAAAATAAAGTTGCATCATTCTTTATAGATTACATTTAAAGTAGGCAGCAGAGATAACATCATAATGTTATCATCCAAAAAGTACATGAAAAGGTTTTGCAACTATCTCAACTCATCCGAGGGAAAGTGGCACCACATTCGATGGGTCGTGAGATTACGGTCAGCTAAAAATAAGGTGTAAGTGATGTAATGTAGTTATCAATCCGGTCATCAAACAGGTAACTCATAGTGTAAGTTTTGGCGTGGGCAATTTGGAAGTATAACAATCATAGTAGTATTATACTAATCCATCTGACGTTGGATAAAATGTAAACGAATAATTATAGCATATTTGGATGACATGCTGATTTATTTTTGGAAAAGGGGAAGGGCACCAGAAATACTAATAAAACTATTTTGCACATTAAGAAGACCTTATTATAATTCCAAGAGAGTACGGCGAGGACCTAGCGGAGTTGCATTACTTTTTCTTTAAGAGAGATATATTACAGCCTATCACGCGAGACCTCGATTAGTCCACGCCAGACCTCTTGTGCATCCGGGCCCCAAGGTCACTGGGTTTGAATCGCAAGCACCGTAGTATAATGTGTAATGTAGAACACCTTTATGGTTTGAAGTTAAGATATAAAGCAATAGCGAATGCTACTTTATTGGGTTATCGATTCAATTAATTATGAAATATTTCATCATCATTAGAAAAAAAAATCTCTCGAAAAATTGTTTACTGATAATATACTTTAATTACGCATGCCGATGGACAGGTATGGACGAAACGTTTTTTAAGATGGTAATTGCTTTATATATTCGTCGTTGCTATGTCAAATTGCAAGAAGCCATTAATTCACAAATACCTACGTGATAAAAATAAAATAATTTATTTGCACCTTGGAAATAAAAGTTTAATCTCATTCCAATTTAATAGGTCACTTGGCTTGGTCAATTGGTTATCATTTTAAATGTAATACTCCGTTCCGTTAACATTTGCAACATTTATAAAATACATTTGTAATCTTTATCGATTGCAATTATAATTGACTATTCATATTTCCACAGTTACTATGAAATCAGCAACCCAATGAGCTAGATTCCACATATTATTCTATATTTCATATGGATATTATATTCACATGGAAATCGGTAAACTCAATACATACATTCAAATTAGTCATTTTTTAGGAATGGAATCACAAAAACTTCCGTGGATTTGAACAATTTCCACACAGCCTATTTCAATTTAAAAATAAAAGGTTCTGTAAAATAATTACCCAAATTCTAGTTGCCTCCACAAATTCTTAGTCTCCTGCTAAGAATTTAGATTTAGATACAGAATACCTACAAATTCCTACTAATATAGTAAATCTAATGCGAAAGTTTGTGAGTATGGATGTAGATGGATGTTTGTTATTCTTTCACGCAAAAAGTACTGTAGGGATTTGGATGAAATTTGGAACATATAGATAGTTTATAACCTGGAATAACATATAGGGTACATTTTACCTCGGTAAACGTTAGGTGCTTCTGAGATCACGGGAAAAGTCGCGGGCCGAAGCTAGTAGTACCTAAAGATCAAATTGCATTGTGGTCAAATTGTAGAGCCATTGCTTTGCCAAACATGTCGATTTATCAAAAGGCCAACAGACCATGTCTGCAGCATTTAATATGATTTCCGTGAGAGTGGCTAGCCTTCAGCTGGCATTTGCTTGGCATCTTGATTACAAGATGTTGTCAAGGCATTTTATATCAAGTATTTAGTTACGTTTTGTTTTTATTCTCAGCCAGACCTTAATAATTATTATTATTATCTTAATTTTAAGTATGTTGTTTTATGTAAGCAAGCTGACGTACTGTGTATTAAAAATACATTTATCACCTTCAATCGAGATAAACTTAGCATTTGTCACGATAAGTGGAAAGTTGAAAATCATATTTAAATTCTATAAAAAAATCGTTTGTCAAATAACCCGTAGTATTACGAACACTTAATGAACTCGCAAGAGAATTCCCAAGCACGCATATCTTCAAATAGTGACATTACGGACCCTGGGAAAGTACAAGATACGTACAAAGATACAGTGATGCAATGAGAGTATAAGCGTAATAACGGCATATAGGTGTTTTGCTACATTAGAGTGCTAAATGGTAAAGTTCCGTTCGAGACCGATATTTGTGCCAAATGTATTTTGCAGCTACATCTTTATTTCGTTTGGATGTTATTTGATTATTCATTCTACTATTCTAATTAAGATCATAGAGATTTTGCGATATGGCCAATCTAATCATTGACACTTGAGCAAGAAAACAAAACTACATACAATATGAATTCAATTATTTTTTGTGAGCATAGGAGATCATACAAGATGGAATAAAAATTTCTTCTACACGTGTTTTAGAAACAATACAAGGCCGATATTCTGAGCACAATAAAATTATATAATTACTTAATTGATCAGCGGAAGTAAACTGTTTGTTGTCTAATGCAAGAAGTGTTCTTAAGTACGTTGGTACATCTTTTTCTACAAGTTTGAACCCTGGTTACACTTGCCTTTTGATATATTGTCCGTCTCCGCAGATCTTTATCAGATATTTTGATCTTACATTAGTATGCGACCACCTTCGAGATCCATCCGAATGAGAAAATAATCAATCGATCCAAATGCTATCTCTTAATTTTATTAATCGATGTAAACTATATTGCTTATCGAATTACGATTGTCTGATGGAGAGTTTATAACCGACTCAACTGATTTTAAAGTTCTGAGAAATACGTTTCCACTCTCAATGAAGTGTTGACAGTTGAGTGACGACCTCTATTGTCGCCTATATTTTATTGTATTCGTGTGCGTAAATAATCTATTAGAGTAGCACTCTTCAGGTGTCATCTGAAGCGATTAGAATCATATTTTCATTCGCCGTATTTGATCGACGTTTAGAAAACGTTTACATATATTGAGGACTAGACTTCTTCCTCGTGACTTCGCCCGCGTATCAATATAATGTATGTATAGCCTATGTTACTCAGTGATAAGGTAGCTTTCTAAAGGCAAAGAAAGATACAAATTCGGAACACATCACGGAGAATCAAAGAAAATGGTTAAAGTACATACATCATACAAAGATACACATCATCAGCCAAGCTGTTTCGGGGTAGGCATAGAATATGTATCACCATTACACTCTTGTGCACTGTGTCTGCACACATATTTTGCTTCTTGTACATTAATAAAACTCTTCATACATGCACTCTGATTGTAATTACCTTTCCATCTTTAAACATAGTATAGACTAAATACTCCCTATTATATATTTAGCCAAAGGCTTGCTTTATAAATGTTGCTTAGGTCAGCTGCAGTTCAACCATCATTGTTTTACGAATACTTAAATGGAGGCAATATTAAAGATATCGCATTCCACATTGATGACACATGTGTTTCAAAATTTTATATTATTTACTTACGGAACTGAACATCTGCACGACTTATTACTCATGTGTGTCAAATAACGGTATTGAAAAATGTTTGCAGACAAGCCACCACCGAGAAAATGAGAAAATAAAAGCATAAAAAAATATTCTGTCTTCCTTTGTGCAGAGTATTAGTAAATGATAGCTATAAAATAAAATCTACTACTGTGTTTTCGAGGCGCATAGGTGCGTCCGACCGATTCTTTGTCAGACTGACCAGATTAGACGCATTTGAGCAAAGCCATCCAACTACATTATTTTTGCAGAAGTTTGTGCATGTTTATTTGTTCGTTATGCAATGGAACACCATAACGACGAGTATTAAAACGGATTTCCATGAAATTTTCAGCAGGTAGACCATGACCCGGAATAATAACCCGGAATTTTCTCAAGAATAATAAATTCTTTCCGTATAACCTACTTGTATAAGTATGCAAAGAAAACTGGGAACTGGCAGGCATTGATGAATGTAAAAAAGGATAAAGGTGTACAAGTCAAGAGCGAAATGGCGCTCTGTAATCCCTGCCTACCCCGAAACTTGGCGTGTTGAAGTGTATATATGTAACCTACTATACCTTGGGGAAAGACAAATTTCAGAGTTGCCGAGGTCACATGAGGTAAACTCATGTGTCGAGGTGACGTCTAGACAGACAGACAGTTTCTGGTTAAGACCTTCAATATTTTCAATTTTAACATGATTTGACATTCATCAGGAGAGCCGCCTAGCGAATTAATTCGTTCCAGTGTCATAAGTATTTCATCAAAAAAATATAAAAAACTCGACCTTAATCAATAATTACCAATATTTCTTATCGGTTTGCTGCAAAATTATATTTTATAAGTTGGAGAGGTATTTTTCAGGAGGACTACAATGATTTGAGCTATTGTCTAACAGTGAACCAACATAGGACATCACCCACAATTGCACACTAGAAATCCCTAAATCATTAGTGCCGGACAAACATGACATCTAAAACCATGCTGTCACTAACATATTCTTATGTTGCAATTATAACTAACCCCTAATTCCGTTCTTGTCTTAATTTACTTAGTTTGTGTTCTTTTTCTGTGTAATTGTTTTTGGTGAATAAATTAATTATATATGTACCCATATAAAAGATTTCAGGTCAGTTAACAAAGAGCTGAGGCCATACGCTAACTTGTTCTGTGCGAACTCTATTATCGATAATAGGAGCCCAATTCTTAAAACAACTACTTTATAGGTTTTGTTAAACACTTGATAAATGCTCCTTAAAATCTTGAGAAATACCACTGTAACAAAATAAATATGGTCGAATTATTTTCATTAAGTATGCTAAATTCTTATAATAATGAAATACTATGTAGACACGTATCTCACGTTTCATTATGTTTAAACATATATCTGATTATTGCACATGTGTTGCATTTTATTTGTATTACACAAAGCACATTTAACGTGATGTGATAATACTAATTAATATTATTCTGTTCAGTCAATCAATCAATCAAATATACGAAGGATAGTGCGTAACGGATTTTCCTTATTAAAACTTACATCCATGCTTAGCGTTGCCATCTCTAAAAATCAATAAGCCGGACTTACCCGTCAAAAAAGCCGGACTTTTGGGTCCCAAAGCGGTTATTAGGCTTTGTTAAACATCTGTGTAGTAATCATTTATATAATCCGATTAAGATAAGTGACCTGCATAATTAAGTGCTTAATTTACGAAATAACCTTGTTCTACTTAAATTTTGTGTCATTTCGCATTTTTTACGAAAAAATACTTTCGTGTCTAAATATGTTTGCAATAAGAACACAATCCGATAAATTGCGGAGTTATGTATGACCACCACTACAAGCTATTTGTATAAATATTAATGTATTGGTATGGGTAAATATATCAAAGAAAAAACAAATATGTTTAGAAAGGTCGGGTCGATGATGAGGATAAAATGAACTTAACATTACAAGGTCGGAAGCTCCCATAGTATAAGTCTTCGAATTGCTGATTGACTGATGGATAACGTCATTTATTATTCAAAATATAAGTCCTTTTCAACTAGAGGTCAAGCCAGATTTTATGTGATTTGGCATCGTAACTTCTCGCTATGCTTACATAAATATACGTATATAAATGTGCTTACTTATAAGTTTGCAAGTAAGTCTGGCAAAGCACCATGTGCTATTTCCTTAGCTCCGGAGATGGATAAAGAATGGTGCAAAGAATCGGTTCGACCCTGATAACAAATAGAGAAGTGATTAAGAGATTGTTGAATTCCAAGGCAAACTTTAATTGAGATCCTGCATGAAGCTTTGTCGAGAAGTCTTCAATGGATGTTGAAATTTATTTGCAATTAATAGTTTCAACCAAGCTTCAATAGTTTCAACAGCCTAAAAAAAGATTTATAAAAACATCGCAATTAAAAATATTATTATATTGGAAAGATGATGGCTGATGGCCTTATTTTTACCGGACTACGGCGAGGCAAAAAGGAGGGTTACGATTTTGACTGGTATGTATGTATTTATTGTTATCTATATGTAGTGCATGCTGACAAAAAAAACGAACGGTCGTAAAAAAAAATTGCGGAATTTAAATATAACGTCGACCGCAATGTTATGTAGCTATGTGATTTTGTAATGAACACCACGGAAGTTTAAGCTAAACTAATGACACGAGATGTCAAAAAACAGTGACAGTTGTCAAAAAAAGGTTCCTATTCCTAATTCAAATGAAGATTTATGCAGAGCCAGTACCTACATGTCACCACAAAGTCTTATTTCACAAACATTTTATTATGAAACTATGCAGCCATGACCTACATCTCCCAGTCAAGATATAGATATTATCTTCTGCAGATAACAGAATACTCTTAAACTGAAACTCAACATTTACAAGAACAATTTCTTATACGAAGTGACGTGAATGTTCAATACAATTTATGTTACTTTGCTCCGGAAAATTGTCAGAGGGAATTTCGGTTTGTAGTACTGATTTTTTTAATGTAATATAAATTTATCTTAAATACATTACTAATTCAATGTAATACTTAAATCCACAATGACACGGATTTTAGTAACCTATAGGTAAGTTAAATATATGTAGGTAAAGAACTGAAATCTCAAACGCTTGGCCAGTTTTACCAATGTTAGATAGCTATATTTTTTAACCGTAAAACTGCACAGCTTCTGAATAACAATCATGTAACCCCATTAACGTGGAACCGTTTCTAGAGCCATGGAAAGTTCAATGTCTCTTTTTTCAGTATTTGCATACACAAAACTGAAAATGTAGGTCATCTCCATTTAAGCTTTATTTTGTTTTGTATATCAATCAGTGTCGTACTACAATTTTAACTTTATTTTAATCGATAAATAAAATAATGACGTCATAATTAATATATTTCCCAACATAAAGCTTACGTTTTGTTTCATCATAATCAACTCCAATAAAAGAGAAAATGACACGCCTAAATGTATTCAATTAATTGTGTTATGGCAGTTTATCATGAACTTTATTTTTAACATTACTTCAAGCATATTGTCGCTAAATGACAAAGCTTTTTATAAATGAAAGTAGAAAGATTTTTTTTTAATTAATTTTGTTCTTTTTAATTTGTTGTGTGCACATAAATCATTAAATAATATATTTAAAAAAAAACACTGTATTTAACTTGCGGGCGCAAGTCGCATACGACCTCCGTTTCGCAACCAGACGCGGGAAAGGCCCTGTGGTCACGACGCTACTGAAAAAACAGGCTAGTTATTGTGACGACGTGTAATCGAATGGAATCGATTAAATGATGGTACCGACCAGAGAATTTGTAATCGAATAGCGGCTATTCTGGCGAATAAACTAAATAACAGCATTTTATTTTGCCAAGTCTCTCAGATGAGGAAACGTTAAAGCTACTGACTTCCTTATGTGTTATAGAAAAATACTTGTTTCTTTTTTCAAATACGTTGCGTAGCTATAGGACAACAGCATTAAGATAAAAACAGCCTATGCTATTAAAAGATAACTTAGCTCTTTGTTTTGTTTTAAGTTAGTTTAATAGTTCCCATAACAAACAAACAAATAATGACGTGGTTTCTGTTGTACGAAATCACTAATCCAAACAAATTTGACAGGACTAAAAGGATGGCAATATTTTTAGTCATGTCAAATTAGTTTAGTTTAGCGACTTTGTACAACAGAATCGAGACCAATGCCTCTCAATATTACGGAGAAGAACTTTAATATATGCATAGCCGATGGAGTGACTGCCCGGCCGTTACATAAACTATTACCGAATAGATATCAACACTATTATGTTTGACTAGCAATCCAAACATAAATTACCATGGTCTATCGAGGTTACAAATCACCATGGGAAAGAATCACGCTTCACGCTATGTTACTATTTTAACTCTTCTATCAGGAAGTGTTTCATTCAACAATTCTTTATAACTAAATTGCTCATATAAGTCGACAAAGCGAAGAAATTAGGCACTTAATAAACGTAACTAGCTAATTCAGGTTCTTTAAGTTACTGAAAAAAAAAAACATACCGAATGCTAATGCATATACGTAATACATAGATACAATTTTATAAATGCTTATTTGCATAGATTTCCTGAATCGTTTGTATTCAGTTTAAGCACATTATGAAGATCCGAGTCAACCACCGGATTTGAATACAGCCTTCTGAGAGGACCTGTGTCGGTAGCATGAACTTTTCGACAACGTATTCGAAAACGTAACTCGCGAAATGTAAAAAATTTCATACTAATTTTTAGTTCCACTTTTCACTGGCGCAGCGCTTTTCATTTTCCAATACAAAAATAGTCGAAGGCGATACGAAAACGTTGTCGCAAATTATTCCTACTGAGCTGTCTCAGCTGCCTGTTACTTCACAACTAGACAGCTAGGCCGATCTTGATGAAAGACAATGTAATTGAGCACACTGTTGGATAGACCTGAAGAATCAAAGTAGCTTTTCATTTTCTTTTTCAAGATCCCGGCGGACAAGGTCACGTAAATAGCGTGGCGTGAGAGGGGGAAAATATTATATTTTTGACTCACTGGATCGAAGCTATCGCAACGATCAATGACGAAGGTCGTTAGTGAAGATTGCCAATATGTAATTGTTGTCTGTATACGGTGTATAGTTTATCGTAAAGTTTATTACATATCGATTGTTACTGAGAGGTTAGTTAGCGGAGATTTGGTATTAAGGTTACCATTATAAATGTTGAGAAATGTATTTATTTACTCATAGCTGCCCGCGACTTCGTACGCGTAGAATTAATTTTGTTCACAATTGCATAGGTTTTATTTCATTATCTAAAATAAATTAAGCCTTAATTCAGATACCTGTCACTGAAAGTCCTGCTGAAATCGTTCCAGCCGTTCGGGTCTATAAAGTGAACGAATGAGTGATGATGACAGACTAAAATTATATAATTTACTAAAAGGTATGAATGGAAATATAATCTGGAAGGCCAAGGTCCAACTTTCTAGATTAAATTACCAAATTAGTCTCAATGATTGAAAGGTAAAGAGTACGGGGCCGATGGGCATGGGCTAATTTGTATGTTTCTTTAAAGTGTAGTATTTCTAATGGTGATAGCTATGCATATTATAAGTAGGTGTGGAGGTGTTATATCACCATGGAATAGGAAATATTTCTTTATCTGTGACGTAACTATTGAGTGATACCGGTTCGCGACCGGTCTATTTTCTTACTGTGGTTCTAGGGCAATATTAATTTTAACTGTTGCCCTACATTTAAATAAACTTCCTACTTTGGCAACACTTCGATAAGTCAGTGGTTAGACTAACTGCTACGCTAGCTTTCGCAGGTTCGATTCCCGTATGCGTAAAAGTTTATGTGATGAATATTGAATTTGCCTTAATTCTGGGTGATGTATGTACATACCTAAAAGTATATATAATTTAAACAATATACTGCTACATCATATCATATTTTATTTACGTTTTATTAAATGATATACACCGCATATTATCAAACACTATCTGACAATAAGGTTTTACCAGTGCCGGTAGCATGAACTTTTTCGACAACGTTTTCGTATCGCCTTCGACTATTTTTGTATTGAAAAAAGAACAGCGCTGCGGCGGTGAAAAGTGGAACTAAAAATTAGTATTCAAATTTTACACATTTCGCGAGTTACGTTTACGAATACGTTGTCGACATTCCTGCTACCGGCACTGCTCTTGATGATAAATTCGACCCGTCATTGACATGGGGCTACCTACCCTATGTTCAAGACCAAACCACTTGTTTCCCTAATCCAAATAATATTCATTACGAACTATTAGGTGTATATTCTCCTAATCTCCTAAGTATATTAAAGTAAGTATAATAATTAAATTAAATCACTAATTTATATTGCCCTATTTCAGATTCGCTCCGAAAATTTCACAAGTTTACGAAATTGCGATTATAACAGCTGTGTCTACAATCAATTGTACGTTGGTATCTGTTGCAACATTATGTCAATATATTTATATTAATTTCTATAAAGTAAGTAGGTACTTACGACTGACATCCATGGCCATGGTGCTCGTAATAAACACCCCCATTCTCCGAAAAATCCACTTGAACGAAAATCCAACACACCAAACTAAAGCTTCACTTTTTCAAAAGCAATCCTTATGAGTGAAGCGTACTAAAACTCACTGAATGTTCACTGTAATCCTATTAGGCGCACTAGAAAGAGTTGGAAACCTTAGGAGGCAATCTAATTAGAAGTCACTTCCTATCGACCCAATTCCCAAACTATAAAATGCACCGAGGACACCGGGTCAATAAACTACTAGTTGTTTTTAAAATATAAAAACAAATAAATCCATGTTCTTAATTTCATAGGCAGTTTTAATTTTAAATTTAGAACAGTAAAAAAAAGTAATACGGCTAAACGTCAAAAGAGTCGGACGTGGACTGCGGCAGAGCTGAGAACACGAACTACGGAGATTGTACGCTTTGCGTGTTTGTCTGCGTTTCTCAACTCGCTGGGTTTTCCCTTTCGCAATAAATGTAATATTATAAAAACTTAAAGTAAAATAGCAAAATGAAACCGAATATTTGTTTAAATTATTATTGTCTTGTAAGAGTTATTTGTTTTGGAATATCATGTTTCATTGTTCATTGTGCATTGTTTATAACGTATTAAGTTGTATAGACAGTAAATATATCTCATATGAAGATCATATTTTAAGAGAGTTATAATTTTAAAACGTTAATATAGAACAAGGAATCAACATTTAAATTAAAAGATTAATATTCGCTTTAGTGAAAATTGTAATGTATCGAAATAGTCATACGGGCGAGGACATATACTTTCTTATCCAGTAAATACCCGCTTTCCTTAAACCACACTGATAAAGCCAATAGAAAAAGTGTATTGAAAAGTTATCGAACCTCAGTCGAACCGAGCATTTAGACCAGTTTTATGCAACGAGTTACTTGCTCGTTTTGCCACGCTCGCTCTATTGTGCTCAACAAAAGTGAATATCTTTTATTTTCAATTCTCTTACGATACCGTCGCGACCGACAAATTGGATTTTAAGCCTTTTTAATGGACAAAAAATTAATGCGAGTTAAATAATAACAAGTTTGAGAAACTCAGGGATGTCTGTAAATTTGGTAAGAGTAAATATTTGGTGATAATGCCTTGAACTCATCTCAAAGTCTTAACACTTTACAGTTACGTTTAAATAAGTAATACATAAATATTTACTTTGGGTTCGGGTAAAAACCGGTTACATTAAAAATATACCCTTAAATAAAAACATTTATCTTTTGTAGGCCTCTTTAAGTCATATATGGGTTATCATTTTTGGGTCGGCAACGCGCGAGTGATACCCCTGGTGTTGCAAGCGTCCATAGGCTACGGTGACCGCTTACCATCAGGTGCGCCGTATGCTTGTTTGCCACCTCAGTGGTATAAAAAAAATACTTTATCGACGATATGAGTATGACAACAAATGAAATAAATGAGCTGTGACAGTTCATTTATGATAATATCATATTGCTGACTGCTCATTAGAATCTAATTAGAAATATTCAGACGTAACTATTACACTAAAAAAATCTTTACAACTTCTAACTCCTCTGGTTATAAAAGTTCCATTGCAATTCTTTATCAGAATTTTACAATGTAACCACATAAAACTATTTCCGCATCGCGTATTATCCGATTACAGAATTGTCGTTGTAACAGTGAGATGTGATTTTTTCAGCCCTGTTGCATACGGTTACCAGTTTCCATCAAGCAGAATTTTAAGCGATTCCTGTTCTCTATTCGTTCTCAAAAAGCCTGTAACGCAAAAGGAAACTAGATCGATATACTTAATATGAGGTTCCAACTGACCTAGATTATCTTAGACGCCTAGATTATTTGACAGACTTCCAGACGCCTCGCTACAAGGCATAAGAATATATTACTTATTCTTATGTACAAGGCTAGTTGAACTTTTTCACGAGTGCAATGAAGCTCTTCTATAAAAAAGGTCGATTTAAAGCTATTTAAAGCTATTTAAAGCTACATAATGCGTTTGGTTACATTTTTTCAATAGTCTTTTAATCAAACGTTTTACGATTAAATCAACTTTATGGCTTCAAACTAGGTAAGTATTCTGACTAGCTCACTAGCTCTGGTTTTCTCGCCCCATTTAAGAAATAGATGAGAAAACTAATTTGTAATTTCTTTGTCAATCATTATCTGTCTGTCTGTTAAAAGCAGAAATATGAAAACTGGTAAGCCCCAGGTAAAAGCTAGTTGAAAAATATAGATTTTTTTTAAACCACTAAGGTGGTACACCAGCATTCGGCCCATGTGATGGTAAGCAGTCACCATAGCATATAGCCGCTAGCAATACCAGGGATATCACTAAGGAGTTGCCAACCATGTTGTTGATGAGGACTCACAGTGCTAGCAGCATTACTACGAGCCCAGCGTATCTTCGTGGAGCACTGGCAACCTTACTTACCGCCGAAACACAACACTACGTTCTGTACTATATAATAGTTGTAAGCAGGTATCGAAAGTTTGAAGTGCTTGCGATAACATCCTCTTACGAACATGAATATACCCATAAAATAATCTGCCTTTTGTGTGTCGACAGGTTACGAAACTAGAGCGCATCTGATCTGATACAGGTACTTGTGAGCCTTGTGATGCAATGGCTTGTATGATGTCTCATTCAACACACGGAGGAACGAAAAAGATAGATGGTGTGATTTCGAAAAAGGATTGTGTGACGACTGAAAAAAAATCGCACAAGTGCGTGTTGCGTCCGTACTAAGAGACAAACTAACTTTGCCGCTCGATCCTTAGACACGGCTATTGGATCAACCGCAAGTAATAAGTTTGTAATAGTAAATGCACTCTTAATTTAACGATCATTACAAACCCTGTAGCATTTCAAGCGTCTATTTGTTGCCGTTATTAACATCGAGCTAAGAAGCAAAAAACATGTTTCTAGTAGAGGAGGCCCTTTAATTTTAATGTATATATTTGTTGTTCTATAAAGCAACGGAAATACACAACTGTCTACGGTCTACCTATTACGGATCATGAGATACAGCCCGCTGACGGACAGACGGACGGACAAAACTGTAAGAAATTCAAATTCGGTTTCAATAGTTAAACACTATATTTTGTAAATTTTATTTAGTTATTGTTACTGAAATCGTAAATTTGTGCAAAAATCTAATCAGAGTTTTATTTGAGTCGAAACGTAACTATAAGAAATTCAAATTCGGTTTCAATAGTAAACACTATATTTTGTAAATTTTATTTAGTTACTAAAATCGTGAATTTGTAAAAAAATCTATTCTGCATTTTATTTGAGTCGAAACGTTAAATATCAAGGATAAAAATCGTTTTATACTAATAACTTTTACGGATATATTCTGTCATTCAAAACAAACGTGTCTCAGAAGGTAGCTCAGAAGTTAAGTAAACCTCTACGCAACTAAACGCCTACGCAAAATAAATAGCAACTTATACGTTTCGCTAAATGGTTTCAAAACGATGATTGTATATATAATATAATATAAACACAATATGACACACATACATAAACACAACACAAAAATTTATTACAGGTTATGAATGTTAAGTGATACTATGGACATCGGAGGGAGTGGATTCGGGGTCAATTTGGGAATCTGAAAATATGGAAAAAGCGTGTAAGTTAGTGGGAAATTATGGTAATCTAACCTTATAATTCTAGGTTAAAATTGTATCTCGTCCTTGAAAGCATTTTATTCCAGATCCAGATGTACCTGTTTTTGATGCCAACATATAATATGAAAATAATAACTATTACACTATTAATTTAGATGGTTTTAGTAAAAAAAATGCCTTAAAATCAAGCAGGTACCTAAATCCATTTAACAAAAAGGGTTCATTGGGACTTCCAACTGAAATGAAAACTTATAACTTTAGCACACCATTTCACATTAACATGTCGTATGTCGGTGACGCGAACCTATAATGTTTGCCCTTACCTAAAATCGCTTAACGCGGCTAAACCAGTTATCATTTCAGTAAAGACAATTAAAATATTCTCACGTTCGACTGTGATCCTAAATCCTAGTGGTAACTAGCTCCTAACGATAGAATATCCTTTGTGCGAAATAAATAATAGAAAAGCATAATACTCACATAATCGCCTCGAGTAAGGCGTGGGTCGCAGTGGCCTTCCAACCTGGATGGATGCCAGCAGTTTCTCTCGCGGGGTAGTCTCTCGGCGGGGCGGCGGCAGTTTACGGTCTGATGCCTACAAGAAATTATTATTCAATTCTAGCAGACAGCTTTAAGCCGTGGTGGCCTTGTGGTTGAAGCAATGGCCTGTCATCTGATGGGCCCAGATTCAAATCACAACTTAATGTAGTGTTGTGTTTCTGCGGTGGGTTGCCAGTGCTCCACGAGGATACGCTGGGCTAGTAGTAATGCTGCTAGCACAGTGAGTCCTCATCAACAACATGGTTGGCAACCCGTTAGTGATATCTCTGATATTGCTAGCGGCTATAGGCTACAGTGACTGCTTACCATCATCCGTATGCTTGTTTGCTACCTTAGTGGTATAAAAAAAGGCAGGGATAGCCTTCTTTACAAAATCACAAGGTAAACATAAGGTCATAGAGCCGTAGTGACCGTATGGTATTAAGGAAGAGTTGCCTGCTATACTAGCGACGCAAATTCGTATCTCACCGGTCTGTACCAATTTGGTTTTCTAAAAATTAAGTGCATTTTATCATAAAACGAGTTTTACGGTAAAGGAAAACATTGTGTCGTAGAAGTTTAAGAACGTACGTAGTGCCTAAGAGACGGCGACGGACTCACCATCTGTCACGTTGGCACTAAATTATCTTCTTCGCTGAAAAATGGGTGTTGTAACACCTCTGCCTACCACTTCGAGACCCTTTTGGAATGCGTAAAGATATATTTTTACTAATACTTAATAAACACATATCAGCCATTCGCAAATGAGAATAATAATGGTAGTACGTCAGACAACCTCTAGGGAAATTTCATGTAACAGAAACAGTCTGATTATTTTATGATGCGAATGTACTAGTAGATAAATATTTATAGTACCTAGATATTGGTGCCAATTCTGTTGTACAACATTACTAAACTTAACTAATTTGACAGTTCTTAAAGTCTTGCTATCCCTTTCTCATGTGCGGGGTTAAATAAGTATAGCAATACCTTTATAACTGTCAAATTAGTTTAGTGATTTTGTACAACAGAAGTGGCACCATTATTGTATTGTTTGGAAGCTTATATTAATTTACTTTTTTAAGTGGGAGTCTACATAATAACTTACCTTTTTAAGTGGGGGTCTACTTCTAATAAATTCGAGAATCATGGCATGTGCGTCCTTCTTTACACTGTGAACAAAAAATTGTTTATGATACATTAAAAAAGTCTACCAGTGTTGTCAAAAAATGCAATAACGTAAATAAAAGTGTAATAAATAAATCTTACCTCGGTGGTATCGCAGCATCAACTTTCCTTAACGTATATCTTCTAGATCTAATATCATCCATTAGGATCTCATAAGGCGTCAGCTCGTACTCAATAGGTGTTCTAGAATAGCTGACCTTCTTCAATTTGACGCCCATCCGCAATTCTCCAATAACTTGCATCCAAAACCGCGCCTGCAATAGTTTAATAGTAATGAAAATCGCTGCGCGTTGCTACAATAAAACTGGCAGGCGTTAATATACGAAATTCAGATACACAAATTCTATGTATTTTGAATAAAAACAGGGATATGGTCTTTTATTATTACTACACGAAAAATATGGACTTTGATATAAAGAAACATTTCATAAATTAGTTGGTACAGCACTGAACAAACAGTTACAGTTACGTTACACCAATGACTACTAAGTAAATACGCATGCATTTCTGATACTACCTAAATTCTAAAAGCACCTCTAAGTAAATGTATAACGCTTTTCTACGTACTTGTAATGCTCTCCATATTCTTCGGTTAGACTACAATCGGAAACATATTGTAGCATTAGACACAATATATTATTTAACATCACTTTAAAACCTAGGCACCTCAATATTATGCAACAGAATTATACATTTCATTAGATTTGTAATTTTATTTTATCATTAACTTTCTAACCTTATTATCAACGACTGTTTTCCTTGACTTGATTATAGAAAATATTATTTTTATAACGAAGTCGTTTTGGGTTGCATTGTAATTTGTAACTTTTATTATGACTATGTTCCCGCAATATTGTATGGAATATATTTCTATGAGGGGGAGCTTCAATTACCTGTACGCAACAAAATCTTAGGAATCCTATTTCGCTTGTACGAAGGAATATTTTATTATCGCACAGAAGATATACACGACACGACATACTATATACCTTCGGATATTACATTTGTACTTTAGAAAATCCATGTAATATGCCTACGTAAAATTAATTTGAAGATGGACTTTTGAAGATGGATATGTTCAAATCAGTGTAGGTACCCAATCGGTTTCCACTAGTCGACTTTAATTGGCATTTTTTACAAGAGTGCAACAGATTACGATTTTAAACCATTTTTACAAATATTATAATACTAGCGGCCCGCCCCGGCTTCGCACGGGTAGACATTAGTTTCGGAGCATAGACATTTATCAAATATTGTGTCCACCCGTGCGGAGCCGGGGTGGGCAGCTAGTATAATATATAGCCTATGTTACTCAGTGCTAATGTAGCTTTCTAACGGTGAAAGAATTTTTGAAATCGGTCCAGTAGTTTCGGAGCCTATAAACATTTATCAAATATTGTGTCCACCCGTGCGGAGCCGAGGTGGGCAGCTAGTATAATATATAGCCTATGTTACTCAGAGATAATGTAGCTTTCTAAGGGTGAAATAATTTTTGAAATCGGTCCAGTAGTTTCGGAGCCTATAGACATTTACCAAATATCTTGTCTACCCGAGCGAAGCCGGGGCGGGCAGCTAGTATAATATATAGCCTATGTTACTCAGTGATAATTTAGCTTTCTAACGGTGAAAGAATTTTTGAAATCGGTCCAGATATTTTTTAAGTTTATTCGTTAAATACAAAAATACAAATCGTTCCTCTTTATAATATTAGTGTAGATTTAGAATATAAGATTCTTTTTTGTTTGTCTGTATGGGCAATCCCTGAATCCACGGCACAAAAGTTTATTATTCACAAATGACAATCTACATCATCTTATCCCTTAGTAACATAGGTTTAATTCCATACCAACTTGGTAGCTTTCATTTTGATATCTGTAATTTAACTATTAATGTCTAGAAGAATTTTAATTAGACCTTCATAAGTGCCTTTTTAAGGCCTAAATTGAATAAATGATTTGATTTGATCCAAATTTTATGTCGACGAAGTCACGGGCAGACTTAATTAAACAAAATCTCATTAATGCAATATAAAAAGAAGTGTGACGTGACATGGCATGTTGATAGTGTTGATATGCGTGTATTTTTTTACTTGTGAGCGCTTTTGATAGTCGATCCTCACCGCAGAAGGTACAGTGGCTTATAAAACTGAATGTAACGTTAATCCCCACTTAGTATTCCATACAGAATCGAAGGGCAGCATACATATTTAAGCTGCTTCCACGTAATGCAATTAATTCAATGTGAAATGTCTCAGCCCAATGGTTCGCGTTAGCATCACATTCCTTAGATGTTAGTACTGATAAATTAATTGTGCATAAAGCAGTAACTCAGTAATATATTCAGGGTTGCTTGGAACTATCTCATGCAGAAAGACTGATTTAAAAAAATAGGTTCCTCCTTTTTCATTTCAAAAGTAGACCTTACGTCGTAAACATCATTTTTCCGAACCGGTGTAAGATTTCACAATCTTAATTACAATAGCCTAAGCTGAATAAGAAAGCTGAAAAATAATAGAAACTTACCCAATCTGAAAACTGGAGGGTATCTAAATGCGTGGCGGAGTCCTCAGCAGCGCCCATATCCCGGGCGCCGCCGACCCTCACTCTTGCCAGGAAGGAGGCCAACTCTAGGGCTTCAGCCACCAGGGCTCGGCAAACCGCCCTGTAGTGATTGGCTGCGGCCTCACGGGCACAGCGACCGCCGCCACCGCAGTGCCACACGCAACGCTGAAAAAAAAACAATCAACTTTATGGCAGCCTATAGAGCACGTAAGTCGGTTAGAAGCCGAAATTCAGACGACTGGCTTAACCCAGGTCACCTATTTCTCCTGTTAAATGGGTTGCGAAGGTCATGTCAGGCGTTTTGTGTAAAATTCCCGAGAGGGAGCTGGCGTGATAATTTATGTAAGACCCTTCGAGCGCTGCTAATGAGTTATGTATGTAATTCCTTCGCTATTTTCTACTGATAGTACCTAAGGCTATTGAAACCCGGTCTACGGTCGTAGGGACATGCGCACGATTTTTTTTTATACCACTAAAGTGGCAAACAAGCATACGGCCCACCTGATGGTATGCGGTCACAGTAGCCTATGGACGCTTGCAACACCAGGGGTATCACTCGCGCGTTGCCGACCGTATAATTTCCAGATTACCTACGTTTTTGTACTTGATATTCTGTAGCTGGCACTTACACATTTGGACCATTCGATCATACATTGTATTGTATCATCTATGTCCACGTGTGACACATATTATGTATTGGAATTGTCTTTATATTACAAAACGGAAACCTTGGTGGTATATAACGGACTCTCTTCTATGTAATCATCTTTAATGCTACACGTATATGCTTGATTTTTTTAAAGAGCTCGGCCATTTATCTGTAGCCTAAAACAGAGAGCAATTAAACATTCTCATAATGAAATTCAGTCTCTAAGTAGATTTAGGCACTACGCAAATTCCTAGACGCACCCACGCCTAATTCAGAGTCAAGGTGCTTATCCATCAAAGTTCATCTTAACAAAGAGTGCCCTCTAATAGTCGAGCATAGTTTCCCCTTTTCACTAGCTAAAATATAACAAATGTAACATTTTACAGTCCGCCGATTCAATTTGCGGTTTGTAAAAAAAAATGCGTATCCTTTGATTAAATAAGTAAGTATAGACATATATTACCAAAGATTATTACCATTTAAACGGCTTTCACTACGATAATAGCTTACTATCTACTGGGCTGTATATTTATAAATGTATGTTTTTTTTATTATAAACAACTACATATTTGCTCAGTAACAAATAACTTATAGAACTTTATAGGCTTAGTGGATACAGTGGATACTATCCCTTCGATCTGAACATGAAACTGTCGCAACAATACAGACCGCTCACTGTTACCATTCATTAAAACATAGCTTGAATATTTCGTGGGCTTTGAATTCTAAATTAACAGGTTTGCGCAACCGATAGGTTCCACGTATGTATCTGAGGGAAGCGATTTTACGTCTGCCACACTCCATACAACTTACACAGGCACGTCACCTAGTCAGGCGGGATCTTCCAAGATAGATACCATTCCACCATTGTTATATGACAGAATACATATTCCCATAGCACACCCTTTTCCCGAACATAATTTGGTGCCAACGTTACCGATGGTAAGTCCGTCGCTATCTCTTAGGCACTACATACGTCCTTGAATTTCTTCACAGACTTTATATACCATACACTATATTTTTTTACAAGGCTCTGTTTTATCCTATTTCTTTCTACTCGGACTAAATGTCAGTCAAAACCTAGTCTGTGTATATGAAATTTTATCACGCGTGAATGGCTACACCGATTTCACTAATACTTATTTTTTGTGTTTGTTATTGTTGTCAGGAGAAGGTTGTTACGGAAAGAATAATTTAAAAACCCGAACCATTTAATTTCGCGATAAATTTAAAGTCTTTTTTGATATGGTGCATTTCACATATGGATTCATAGCTAAGACAGGACATCGCCTGTCGGGTCAGCTAGAGTTTTATAAATGCAGTTCATATGCGAACAAAGTCCTTAGGAAACCCCGTGTTCCATCCAGACAAATAATTGATGAGACCCGACTTGCCCCACTGACCCACTTCACCCCATCCACGCGCTTAGAGAACTATATATAATATAAGTGGGTGGATTGGCACCCGGCCCCATTTCTTTTGTGAGTGGCCACATTTCACAAAATGGCTTCCCTTGAAGAGGGAAAATGCTGGAAGTGCTGTAACGAGTCAATCTGAAATCTGCTATCAAATTTGTTTACTTAAGGCCGTAAGGTATAAATAATAATGTTTGGACATTATCACACAGCGCCATCTGGCCCTAAAGTAAGCAAAGCTTGTACTATGAGAACCAGTAGCGGATATAATACTCATATACTTATTTTTTAGACGCAAGGCAATCATATTTGTCACATAACTGTTTGCCCGGCGGGAATCGAACCCGCGACCTCTAGTGTAGCAGTCAACCGACTAACTTAGTTTAACCATACTAACCACTAGACCAGCAGCGGTCTCGTCGTTACTCGTTAATCCACGGTTTTGGTTCTGATAACGCGATCTGGTAATATTCTATCATTATTAATATTATTGTTATAATATTATCCTCGAAAGGGATTTGTAGGCTCGACATTTGTATGTATGTATAGGTAGCTAAAAAGGAAGGAGGCTATTGATAATGATATGGTGGTCGATATATATTTCTGTGTACCGAATCGAGATATGCGTGCAAAGTGATTTTTAAAGTGCTAGGACAACTTGAAACATTCATCGAAATCATGTAGGAGTTGTATAATAAATAAAAATTGTTACGAAATATCACCTTCATATTGGGTTGCTCCACAACACAACTGAAACTACTTTTCTCTTAAATATTTCCCAACATAAAATCACTTACGGAAAGTGTCACGTGTTAATGTAGAATTACTATATATAAAACAGTATATCAATATCCACTCCAGCGGCGCCATAATAGTTAGTGGCCGTATAGTTAAGCCACTAATAACTTCCTAATAAGTGATATAGTGAAAGCAGATGTCAACGGAGCGAGCCTGTTGCAACACTGCTTTTTGTTAGGGGCCCGACATAAAATATGGAGAGCTTTTGACCAGTGAAGGCTTATTCCCTATTACGTATATTTTGACACAATTTGGACGTAGTAGCCATGTAAAAAATTGCGGTTTTGGTTACCAGGGTCGTAATTATTTGCTTTTTAAGCTATTGCATAGCTTTTATCGCGGGCCTTGAGCGTGGGGACCGAATCCAGAAATTCCGTAACGAAAAAAACCTAACACCGCCCACTCCGACCGGCACAGCGGTGATACTTTTAAGTTCCATCTATCGATAAATACCAGAACTTTTAATGACTTTTTGAAATATCACGCTTGTCTCTTTAGTTCAGCAACCCGCCTTTAGGTGGCATTGGTTGTATTGGAAAACTACCGTAATCAGCTGTTTGTGAGAAAGATTATAGGTATATAAAAAAATACTGCATTAATAAAATAAATAAATAATTATAATTGCATAAGTTGATAAAAAATGCTATGCAATAGCTTTACCGCGGCAGTCTCCGAGTGCCACACCTAATTTTTTCCTAAAATTACGTCTAAATGACAGCAGAATGTTCGGCATAGGATTAAGCCTGGAAATTATGTGTCATTGGTCGCTAGCAATCTCTCGCATAGGTATTAAATTATAAATGTATGCATGTATGTGTTAATATCAGTTTCTGGTATCAGGCCATAGTACAGACGTTTACCTGAATTGGATACGCAGTGAGCAAGGTGTCCTGGATATTATGATTTAATTAATAATGTAGAAATGGCAAAAAAATGCCATGTACATTATATAGTCTAAAAAGCAACTATCCTTGCGGTGTATCAAATTTATATTACATAATAAACGAGTAATTTAAGTTAATTGTTATTTGTCCACGTATTGTATTTAATAGCTAAGAATTTTCGCATTAAGGTATTATGCAATGGATTTAAAATCTACTATATAAAAATAAGTCGGGTTTTCCTTCCTGCCGCTATAACTCCAGAACGCACGAACCGATTTCCACGGTTTTGGATTCGTTGGAAAGGTCTCGGGCTCCGTGAGGTTTATAGCAAAGAAAATTACTTACTAGCTGCCCGCCCCGGCTTCGCACGGGTAGACAAAATATATTTTGATAAATGTCTACCCGTGCGAAGCCGGGGCGGGCCGCTAGTGTGCTATAAAAAGTTACAAAACATATATTAGTTACATTCTTATCTCCACTGTATATTATTATAAATGTTCAATATTGTTGTTTGCTGTGTTTATAATCATGCGTATTTTTTATGTTGCATAATTTTGACAATAACAAGCGTAGCGCTCCGAACGTAGTTTAAGTACCTCGCCTTAAAACTCGTGCACATCAAAAAGCAATGAAAATAATGTGACAAACGTGTTTTTGGGTGCGTGTCATGCACAGACGGCGGATAGAGATGGGTGACCGACCTAAATAGCTCAACCGCGGATAAGGATCACTGTCGACCCAAGTGAAAGTCGGCTTTTCTTTAAAGCATTTATCAGATAGCCCCCCAAACTGGATAGATCGACGCAACGGGAGTATTATCAGCCGAATCTTCGTAAAGTTCATCGAAAAACCACGCTACGGTAACCAGTTAATAATATTGTACAAGTATTCTAATTAAATTAATTGGTAATTATTAATTTGATCTTATCTTCCGTGCCGTAATGAAATACTTTTAACTTACCGTACATTTAACGTTGAATTGTTGAATGCTTTCAACAATATTTCAATAATATTGTATTGTAGATAAATATTTACGATTATTAGGAAATTATGTACGGCTGCGAAATTAAAGACTGGGTAACGTAATTATTTTGTGCGACTTCGCCCGCGTCGACGCATACATATATTTTACTTTTATAGATCTGTTAAAGGGATAGTGAACCATTTCATAAGTGAAAACATTTTTAAGCTCGGTTCTTTTGTTCCAGACAATTAAATAGGCAAAGATAAAAGAGTTCAATATTAATTTCTTTCTGTTTATGAGTCGTTGTTTTTTTAATATTTTTTCTCTTAAGCTATTAACCTAACGACGAGTTTTAGTGATATCAACAAAAAGGAAAGATTTCCTACACTATTATTATAAAGAGGAAAGATTTGATTGTGTGTTTGTTTGTGTTGAATAGGCTCCGAAACTACTGGACCGATTTGCAAAATTCTTTTACCATTAGCCCATAGGCTACTTTGCCATGGCAAAATGCTTAATTCCTACGAGGAAACGGGTAATAGTATACTATATTGCTACGCGGGCGAAGTCGCGGGAAAACTTATCTAATATATAAAATTCTCGTGTCACAGTTTTCGTTGCCATACTCCTTCGAAACGGCTTGACCGATTTTGATGAAATTTTTTGTGCTTATCCGGTATCTATGAGAATCGGCCAACATCTATTTTTCATCCCCATAAATGCAAAAAAAAATTGTCCACACGAGCGAAGCCGGGGCGGGCAGCTAGTATTATATAAGTATGCAAAGCAAAAAATAGGTAAGTACCATTTTCTCCTATGTTTGTGAATCATTTCTTTTTTTTATTTTGTTAAGTTAGTAGGTATGTGTATTTTCTTATACATTATAATATTTCTTTGAAATTTTATGAGGAGTGAAATTAATACAATTGTCAGTTTAAAGCCATAAATACCTCAAGAACATCTCTAAGCATGAACCGTCGCCGCCTGCGCCTGCGTCGCGGTGCCGGCTCGGAGTCCCTCTCGATGCCTTCGTCATCTGTATCAGCCCTACCGCATTCAGAGGTCTCCGAGCCCTCCGAGAGGACGCTGCACTCCTCGTCATCATCTAGAACATAAACATTTAAGCCATCAACTCTTAATCAATCAAAATAAGGCCCAGTGATCTCCCGGGTCACATTATGCCCATCTAAACTTCCACAAGCGACAAGGTAGTAACAATAAGTCTCGTAAAGACCTTGTAAAACACGTGTGTGGGCCCATTAAGCCGTTTTGCCGTCGATCACGATCCGTTACACATTCTGACATCGTCGACGCCCGCGCCGTCGCCTGTGTAGAGTTGCGCAAGCGCATTTCTGCCAGAGCTTTGAACGCTGCCGACACGCGGCGTCGGTCGCAGCTAGGGGTGCGATGAATAACTTTAGCGTGACTGTGATTTAATTTTCTCATATTAATAACGAATTACTCTTTTCGCTCTCCATTATGTACTTACTACGTACATACAAATTATCAAGGAAATTCCCTTTTGAAGTAATCATAGATAGAGTAAGCGCCATTTCACTCTTGAATTGAATATATATTTTCAAAATTCATCATTCTTCAATATGCTCTATTATATACAAATAGATTGTATTATTTCCAGCATTCTAGCTAGATGAACTACGTATTAAAGATATTAGCTTTCAATAATCTGTGACGAATATTTATAAGTCCCTTCACGCGTCAGTAGCGCACGCGCAGTGCGCACGTTAAACATGATAGTCGACAGCCCGTCATTCCATGATGCGGCGACTAATCAGTTGATTAATTTGATTTGATTAAGAGAAAGTGCTGAAATAAATTAAAAGAGTATAACAAATTAAGTAGCTAACAGCGTCCGTCCGCCGAAGCGGCGCCACAACTGCGCGGTGCACTGCCGATGGACTATTTACACACACTGGAGTATCACTGATATCTTGCTGACGTATGAATGGTTTAAGGGTAGATGTGCAGCTGCCGATGACCTTGATACGACCCGTCCTGCACGGAAAATTGAGACAGATAGAAACCGGCTGCCCACACGAATTACGAGTAGAGATTACGTAAGTGCTTTGTTATTTTTTTTTGAATATATTTACTAGTAAAGGACATCATCCATTTTGTTCCAAATCTGAAAGTGCCGGCAAATGCATTGTTTGCATATTCTGATCGAGCTTGCCCGTCTGAACATACTCGTATGTTACAGTGGCACCAAACCATTGTAGTTGATTTTATTTGAGTTCCAAAATCTGAATTTTCATACATTTATGTTGAAAACCGGAATTCTAAATAACTAAAATGTCCTGTAATGTCCAACTTTGGTGCCATAGTAATAAATGCTCAGACGGACAAGCTCTAACAGAATATACAAAAAATCGTTGGCCGGCACTATCAGATTTGAACCAAATCTATATGAAACATGGATGATGTTCTTTAAACAAATAATGTTAGGGCTATCTTGGCGCTGCATGCTTTTGGCAATCTTGTGACTAATATCAGGTTTCTAGTATGGGAACCTCCTTTTTTTCCTTTTTATTGTTGTTGTTATAAAGGCAACAGAAATATACGTTCTGTGAAAATTTCAACTGTCTACGTATAATGGATTATGGGATACAGTTCGCTGACAGACAGACGGAAGGACAGCGAACTCTTACTAAAAGGGTACCGTTGGTCACCCATCGGGTATCGAACGCTGAAAAGGTTTAATCCTACCATTTGAAGCTCAAAACCAAATGAAGATGAAAATCAATATCCAAGATTAATGTTAATTTGTTATGTGTGCCAGCCCTAACGGAGGGTAATCGATCGCGGGCGCAAAGCTTCATTCACTTCATTCACTCTTGACATTGCTCGCGGATTAATGAGTCAATGTTCTGTTGGCGCAATTATCATTGTCTTGGATCACGCGACCGTTTCCATGCTTTTTGTTGCATTCTCTGTGAGTGACGTTGAATACCGTAACGACGTTATCTAGTTGATTCAATGGGCAAGGGCGCTTTATTGATGAACTGGCTATGCCCGCGACTTTGTCTGTTTGGATACTTTTTTTATACCACCTAGGTGGCACACAAGCGAACAGCCCACTTCATGGTAATAAGTCACCGTAGCTGATAGCCACTATCAATACCAGGGATATCACTAACGAGTTGCCAACCCTGTTTTGATGAGGAGTCACTGTACTAGCAGCATTAGGTACTACTAGCCCAGTGTGTCCTCGTGGAGCACTGGCAACCTTATTTACACACAGCAACACAACACTACATCAAGAAGTATTATTTCACTGCGGTCTTCTGTAAGGTACAGTCCCCAGTCGGGCGGCTCCAATTTAAATTCAAATCGCCTTAACTCTCTTTAAGATATGTATATATAAACCGTTATAGCCTGTCCATCTATACAGAAATCAGTTCAATCGCTCCTAACCAGGTATTTCATAACAAACACAATAAAATTAAACTCACTACCCGCAATGACTGGCATATTGATTAAGCCACGAGCCTTAACGACTAAATTAATGAGGACCTTTGACCGACCGAGGGCATTTAATAGCGCACGCGTGACTTATTCAGAAGTTGATTTCCACAATTACTTCAAGTGTTTTGACGTAACACGTACCTACCTACACAATTTATGCAAAGTTTTGTAACATAGCCAAGTGTCACGTGATTATGTAAAGTTATACGAATGAATAAATTGCACAAATAATGCGTTTGTATTAATCAAAAGATAAGCGAAAATAATGCGAATGATTAATGAACGGCGTATCGATATGGTTTCACATTGGATAATAATGCCAATAGGATGTTTTTTCATTGCGTACTTCGGGTCGTGTTAAGTATGGGGTGGGTCAGGGCAAGGCCTAACCAACTGATGTTCAGAGGACAACTTCAGTTAAAAGTTAAGAAACATTTTAGCGAGGATGCCACAGACTGACACACGTTCTTATAAACGGCGTCAATTAATTGTTTGCAAACTTTCATCTTCCTTCTTGTAGCAAGAACCACTATCGACTACGTATTCGTATCACATTCGACTGATTTGTATGACAAAAGAACAGCGCTGCGCCGGCAAAACTGGAACCAAAAATGTCGTATGAAAATTTTGTCATTTTGAGAGAAACGTTTTCGTATATGTAGTCGAAAGATGTTCTTGCTACCAAAATTGAGAATACACCATTTAAAATGAGTCGTTTCCTGTAGCGCGAGCATAAAAAATTTGCGACAACGTTTTCGTATCACCTTCGACTATTTTTGTATTGAAAAATGAACAGCGTTGCGGCGGTGGAAAGTGGAGCTAAAAATTTGTATGACAAATTTGACATTTCGCGAGTTACGTTTTCGTTTACGTAGTCGAAAAATGTTCCTGCTACCGGCACTGAGCTTAACTGTCAACAATTATAATAGTCGGTACACATGAGGCAATAGCAGGGTATCAGCAGAGCTTGGCGCCAGGCTCTCTCTCGTAAATCTGCAGACAGATTGCCAACCGACCGAGAGGCGCCGCGCGTTGCGTAACCAATTTTATTGTGTGTCTATTTACCATTATCGTATGTACTGTAACTCAGATATGCTACACTTGCTACTTACTTATGTATATCTCTCTATAAATAAATACCCATATTTATACGGTATACCATATTTGTCGTTTTTAGCAACTTACTCCCAAACTAACTGTAATTTATCATACCACTAAGGTGGCAAACAAGAATACCGACGATCCTGATAGTAAGCAGTCACCACTAATAATACCAGGGATATTACTAACGAGTTGCCAACCCTGTTGTTGATGAGGACTCACTTTGCTAGCAACAACTACTAGCGCAGCGTATAATCGTGGAGCACTGGCAACCTTACTCACCAACTCACCACAGAAACACAAAACTGCATCAAAGTAGTGTTATTTGACTGCGGTCTTCTGTAAGGTGGAGGTACAGTACCCAACCGGGCAGCTCCAATTTTAATGGTAAAACCCACGAGAGATCCCGAATCGATCACCTCTTTTGAAGCTGTGTATAAATAAGCAAACGAAACGGAAGTGAGTATTTTATTTTGTTTACGAAGCCTATTTCCCTAGCCACAAACCATAAATGCGTGAGAGTGTGGAAGCCCGTTATCCGTTGTTCCGACCACTTCCCATACCTCTGGCAATCTATGATGATCTCCAAGCTAATGATAAAGACGTAGGAACCCACGATAATACTTATATATAACATATAGGGATATAACATAACAACACTGAGTTACTCATTATAAATGAGAAAATAAATCTGTTAATAAAAAGTTAATTAAAAAAGTTAAACAGAAAGTGTTTCGTAGCAGTAAAAATTCCTAACGCGAGGCTTTGGTGGCCGCTTTCCATCAGGCGAACTGAAAGCTTCCTTGACAGCTTCGTCGTAAAAAAAACAATTTTGATAAGTTTATTAAAAAGAAATTATAGAAAGTTAAATATGTTGACGTCTCAATAAGTCGTGAATCTACGTCGTGAAGCTATACTTCAATAGAGTTACGCCTCCAAGACCCAAGACCCTTATAAATACCCTAATTACTTCACCCTTTTTGCAGGACAAAGCCACCGATGTCTACAGGCAGCATTTAAATCACTTGATTTGTATACAGAGTGTTTTCATTTACGAGATAACTGTAAAATCACAATAGCGCTAAGCCGGCTAGCCCTAAGAAGGTTTCGTTGACATTCTAATCCTTACCATCCAACATTAGAAATGGATGAGAAAGTATGTGTGTTTGTTTGTATTCAACAACGCCTACAGCTGAATAATACAAAACTAGACAATTCGATTGTTGCATTACTTGCAACCAGACATAGCCTACGGTATCGGCTTCCCATTATGCTAGCTGTATACCACCTCAGTGGTATAAGAAACTTACATTTATCAGTTTCTGTAAGTCGTATTTTAGGCTGGTTCTAGGCTGGTTGGTGGCATTACGTTTGGCATATAAATCTACCTACGCCGACCCGCGATCTGATCGCAAGTGATGTATGACTGAAAGATATGCGCAGTGGCAGATTATTTGTGGCTGTGATTGGCATAATTCAGTAGTAAAGTTGTTGTACAAATTATACTCCTCAGTAGAATTTATGGTGAAATATATTGCGTTGCAACGTATAAATATTAACCCCTTCCCTAATAAAAGTTGAATTACTGAGTTTCTCATTTTAGTTGCACAATATGGAAGGAACAGCTATACCTACGCCATAACGGTGTAACCATATACATACATCTCATTTCCCATAATTTAAGTAAACTGTTTCTTTAAAATTAAATATGTATCAACATTATATTTTCAATAAATATGCCAATAAACATAAAATATTCAATTTATTACCCAAAAATAAATGTTAGTTTGTATGAGCTGCTAGATAAAACCGAACACTGTGAGACATAAACCTCTTGCAGCTACACCATAATATACGCTTAGATATTGGATGGCACTAAAGATACTAGGAAAAAAACTATAGAATTTTCATTATTTCCCCTTAAAAAGGAAATCATCTGAGGAAGATTTTTAAGTATAATTAATTTAGGTTTTATATAAACCCGTACGAAGCCGGCTCGGATTGCTAGAGTCCTATATTTTAAAGTTTTCAACACACAACTCGTATTTTTATCTCCACTTCGTAACACATTGATATATCGACGCGTGCCTAATACGCACTTGCAACACCCCTAAAGGCCAATGGGACATTTGCTAGCCTAAAACTTCGCAATCTGGGCCGAAGAAAGGATAATTCGGTACACAAGATAGGCGGACACCTATTAGTACCGACAATGCGATACCGAGCCCGGCGCGAGCGCAATATCTAGACAGATCGATGAAATGTACCTGTATGGTCATATGTGTTAAAATTATGTGTGCTTGCATAAATGTCAAACTAAGTCCGCATTCTGCAAGTAAATAGATGCAATTTAGAAAGAGAGGCTTTATTTTGGGATTAGTAATACCACTAGAATTACCAATCCCAAATCTTAATTTTTCTAACCAAAGGACGGGAACAAACAGCGAGTAAGCGAGAGTAATGATATGGATAAACTGCGTGCAAAAAGAAATGAAGCTACAGGCAGTGACGGTAATGATAAAGTAATCATTAATATGACAGTGGGGTTCAATAAGCAAAAACTTTAGAAAAGGGCGTGGTAAGTTAATCCAATAAAAAAACATCCAGTTCATCCGCGGCTCATCAACTGTGCGGTAACCTATGACAATACAATATTTACTTTCTATTTTCTATGTATACACTGTGAACAACCCCAGTCAGTGCTTATGGAAATATGGAGTTTATAATAACAGCAGTAACCCACATTATGGTATGGTATGTATTTGTTCAAACTGCAATTTAAGGTCATGCACGGAGCGAGGATCTCAACCGCGCGATTCACAAATTGACAATAACATAGTCAGCGCCATCTATGGTTAGCATGCGACAACAACATTGTACATACTGAAGAGCAGAATTAAGGTTTTATTCTGATCGTTTTTCTATGCTGATATCACGAGTTGTATTTCCTATTATATTTTTAAAGATACCAACAGGCGCGTCTCCAAATAGCCTATCAATGATAGCTTATAGTTATGAGATATTTAGTCACATAGGTGGGTCATTGAAATGGCAAATTACATAACCATCATCGTTTTAAAGAGAATATTTTATTTGAATACAAAAATAAATCTAATTGTGCTTTAGTAAGAACCGTGGGAAGTCCGTGAAGATGCTTTCCTAGATGTGCACATAAAGGCGTGCGATAAATGAATGGAAGCAACTTTCTTCTCGTGGTTTTGTTGCGGCCTTGAGCGGCGGCGCCGACGCAT
Source organism: Falcaria lacertinaria (assembly GCA_951449985.1). Taxonomy (NCBI): domain Eukaryota; kingdom Metazoa; phylum Arthropoda; class Insecta; order Lepidoptera; family Drepanidae; genus Falcaria; species Falcaria lacertinaria. Next base: position 10,535,079 of record OX602110.1, read on the forward strand.
GCTGGTAATTAGATCTCGAATTGAGACTTAATACACTGAAGGCACATAAATACTAAACATTTAATGTTGCTTATGTTTTCACATAAAAGTTTACTATAATCTGGCTAGCGCAAAATGTTTCTCAGACTGTCAGACAGTGTAAGTCTTTAATACAAAATCTCAAACCAGAGAGAAAATCAATGATAACAAAACCTAATCTAATTCAGGCAACCTCGAAACCGCACAAGATTAATCGCAATCCAAACGTCAGATAAATGAAGATAATGTCATCGATGGAATAAGTACCTACTAGGGAGTTTTTGGCGGGAATCAGGCGGAGCGGTTGAGATTTTTTCCAGTGTGTCGTAAATTGTGTTATAGTGATCTTTAATGTGTATTTTTGGTGTCGATATGTGCAGTAAAGTTTCATTTAGTGACTGATTTATAGGAGCATTGGAAATAATGCCATAATACGACTTTTGGGTTAAGTGATTTATCATTTTGGTCAATAGGTTACCTCTAATCTAAAGGCGTGTTACGATCTGCTACTGCCGTGGGTTGTCTCCAGAAACTCCATTGGGCGTTAGAATGCATGACACTAGGCATTTTAATGCGGCAAACACGAGAAATTTTGCAACATGAAAATTCTCTAACACTCGACACTGGCAAAAATAGTCCCTGAAGGGATTGATTGCCATACTTAGGAAGAAGAAGAAGAAGAAGTACCTACTAAACGCAAAAAAAAAGTAAAACGTACAAACAACCAGCTAATGACAGCAGACGCATCATACATTGTGCTCTAGGCCCACCTGTCCAATGTAACCCACTGACCACTATACACGTCTCACATCTCTCGATTCTATCGATACTTTCGATGCTATACGATTCAAATCAATCGCCCACTACAAAATAAACAGTTACAAGTCAGACGAAATGCATCGACCGTGAACTTCATGATTGTAAAATGTTTTGTTTGGATTTATGATCGACCTGTTGGTGTATTCGATCATTCATTCGATATGAACACGACTTTCTAAACGTATTCAATTACCACATACGTTTATTTGAAGACTTTGCCGGTACCAAATCTATTTTTTACTAAAGCAAATATTGTATATTTCCTGATAAATTATTAAATGCAATACTTTTACAGTTTGCAATAATCACTGTTATATCTAGTTATTCGAGGAAGTTGTAAGCATTCTAAGCACAGATACAGAAAAAATACATGTCAATTACGCAGCGAGGCGCGTTAAGTCGACACGGGAACAAAAAGTGCGTTTCCGAGAGGAAAAGCTGAAGTTATGACAAGTTAATTTAGACTGAGTGATCCCGTGAGAGTTGGAAAGGGTGAAAGACGCGCGGAGCGAATTGTCTCATTGCATTGTGGGCCTGCGGTGTGGGAGGCAATAGAGACAGTGCGAAAGCAAAGGTCAGCGGTAACCTAAATGTCATCCGTGTAGACGGCTTGTCTGCACACGATAACTGCATGTCTACATGTGACAATGTTCTTAGAAAGTGAAAACGAATGGTCAACAAACAAGGCATATGATAACTAGAGTAGGTATTAATCAAATAATAATATAAAATGTAATAGCTCATCATAAATGCCTCTTACAACTAAACATTATTCAATGAGCGTCGATATAGGAATGAGTAGGAATAAATGTAAATTAAATTTGTTTATTCCAATGAGGCCATAATACGGCTCTTGTGAATATCGAAATCGTCGAGTTTACCACCAGTTCGGAAAACCCATTTGAGTTTGTTTAAGATTAAAATTTAAACGCTAAAAGTCATAAAAACCGGGCGCCACGTTTTGTTCCATACGATAACAGATAAATATTACGAAGTTTTAGATATGATCATTTCGTATCACAATTTATTGAGCCTATAGCAATTATCGCGAAAAGATTAATTTCTAAATTATTGTCAAGAAGAGACATGTGACTCAATAAAAGATCTAAGTATTAAATTAAGATGGAGAATCTATCAATCATCTAAATATACACTATTTATGTACTAAATTAATAAAATTTACTGATTTGGAAGTGAAAATTACAAGTGCTTGCTTAAACGGAAGTTGGACCGTTGCTCATATGATGTGAATTATGCAAATTGTACAGTCTCTTTTGTTATTGTAATGATGGATAAAATCAACACCATAACCTTACTTAAAAATATTTTTTGCTGTACGTATCTTGTAGGTTTCGACGAGCACGACAATACATTATAATGGTAAAATATTCAAAAAAACATGTCAATCAAAGATTTGGGAGATATTCGCACGTACTGTAATTGGTTTTAGAGATTTTCAAGTTAAATTTTTCTAATACGATGTAAATTGGTTCAACGTTCACCGATCCTATGGGCATTATTCTGAAACTCAGCATGGGAGATATTACATTACCAAAACAACTCTGTGGACTTTAAAATGCACGTCCATTCTAAATTATGGAGATGACATTTCGTGCGTTTAATTCAATTTAAACTATGTAGATTTAAGATGATTGTTGAAAGTTTGAAAACAATTGACTACTTATATAATTATGATGATAAAACAATCCAAGATCGCAGCATTTTAAGATACACCGAACTGAATTGAACTTATTTGCAAAGATTAAATTTCTCAAAAAACATCGTTGTTGTATGTGTCCTAAGTTCTTTTTAAACGGTTCTTAATGATGTCTTCTTACCTTATTTTAGTTTTAACGACCTTGAGTCCTTTTTAGATGATCCTTTTGGTACGTACGAATCCAATTCATCCCGCTATATTTATGCAATAAAAATGTTTTGCACATTCATATCATCTTCATGATTAGAAAATATTAATAGACAAAATGAGTTACAAATAATCCGTTCCCTAAGTTAAAAACTGTTAAAAACTTTGAAGGTTAAAAAGGACATTGATAACAAACACTCCTCAAACACTGTTGACAAATACATGTATGTATAACAAGAATAAATACTTAGTCTCAAAAAGAGAGAAATAAGGAAGAAAAGAGATAGCATGCAAAACAGTTTGTCTGATAAAAATACTAGAATTGATATTTGGCAAAACTAATGACGAATGAGATCACTCAAATAAACGTCTATAAGGCTGACAGAAAACAATAAAGTACTATCGTTCCATAAACAGACAGAGTAATATTATGGTGATTGTGGCAAACGAACGTGACGGTGCAAAAAGGTCAATAATGTGAAAGTTCAACTACTGGAGAAAACTGTATTGTACTTATACAAAGTGAATTGAAAAGTCTCAATTGGTTCGCTATACATAGTAAACTCTCATTCAATGGTGTTTTGGGATTCGTTACAAATAATTACATTTACCTTCAGAACTTTCACGGTCCAAGGAGAAATCTAATAGCATTTGCGAAGCCATCTCGGGATAAAGTTGTAATATTTTAACAATTAAATAATATAAAAGTTAGTCTACTCATTACTTAAACTCAACAGAACGGCATAACTAAGCGAACCTGCGTCATTAGTGTTACGAACTATGACTGAGAATTAAACAACACTGTAAATTGTAGTAATTGTATCTCAGTCAGACGACTCCGATATCGAAATGGAACAATCGTTTACATGCTGGATTGCTTGACTCCTAACGGGATGGTATAAAAATGGTTACCTGTAATATCACATGACGTCATCTCTGTGATAAGCCCCTCGAGGTCTGGTGATATGAGCCGCTCCTCGTCCTCGGCGTGCGTGTAGTCCAGCGCGCGGTAGATCACTAGCGCCAAGTTCACCACCAGCTGGAACCAACAAATTATCATGTGATAGTCTGTCTAAAAGGGAGGTAGGGCGTAGAAGAGAGGTAGAATTCAGACGTAGTCGGACTGGGAACAGTACCTCCACTTGATTACCGCAGAGAAATAGGCCTTATGTAATAATAAATTGTTGTATTTTTGTGTGTGTTGTTGGATTTACAGAGCTCGTCGAGGATACGCTGTTTTGGCAGCTATATTATGCTGCTAGCGCACTGACAAGTGTCCTCTTCGCCATAATGTTGGCATCGCATTCGTTACGCGTTAAGCCGTATAGCAAGCATCGGCTACGGTGACCGCTTACTATCAGGCGGGACAAACGCAAAAAAAACACTTTATACAATTACGTATTCCGTGAAAGTGTTTCGATTTCTCGGAATAAGATTACAGATTAAAGTTAAATCGCCCATACGCCGCTTAATCCGGCGTTCAACGGTTCTGTTATTATTGCGTAATGCTGTAAAACATATAAAATATTCTCTTTAATATCTGCTAAAAGGTAATGTTGATCTGGGGTTTTGCTTTTAAGTTGAATCTTTGAGTAGCTAAAGCCACAGCTATTATAAATAATACAGTTTTAGTGAAAATAATAGAAAAACATACATAAAATTACATCAAATCTCTTTGGGGGTAGGCAGAGGATATGTAGCGCCATATTTAGTTAGTTATATCAATATAATTTTGGTATTTTTTACCTAACTATACAGCGTTAACCGTAACTAACCGCGTGCTTACGCATCTCAACTCCGTGAGTAAAACCAACTTTAACAACTTTTCTCACGGCTTTAATTCTGGAGATTTTTATCGTAAATAGATTGTATGTTACTTTTCTAAAGCGGAAGCACCTCGGCACCTCGTTCTCTTGAATTATCTGTAAAATCCCTTTTAATAATAAAACTATGCTCACAGATTTACTGATAGTTAGTTTCACGCCCGTTATCTATGGTCTATGAGCAGCGATATTCTACAGATTCAAAATAACACTTTTCTGTCACTAAGGTAAGTCACCGTAGCCTATAGCCGCTAGCAATATACTAAACTAAAGTGATAGATTGATGACTACGCGACGGTGACGATGCAGTTCCGTACAGCTAGATCTTTTAAATCAGATTACAAAAAGTCTACCTACGCTTAGAGATAAATTCACAGCTCCTAATATTATAATGCTGATAATGACGAGTACATACGTCACCAAATCATGCATTTAACTATAACGTCACTAATGACATAATGCAAATTGAATTTAATGATATCCTCTGCGCTCCTATATCTGTAGATAATGATCATTCAGATGTCATTACTCGGATCTGCGTCACTTACTAGGCCTACTCTTGCGTAACACACCACACCCCTGCAGTATGGCACAAAATTAACAAGAAAGCGTTTTCATGTAAAACATAGCATTAAGTAAAACTCTTACAGACGTAACGCACAATTTAAGTGTACTTAATGAAATTATTAGACGTGTTACTCGAGATTATGTAATAGTGGAGCCCGGTAAAGTTGATGGGTTCTCTAATGAGGATCTTCATCTGTACAGTAATACTATTAAAACAGTGAAGTAACATGTATTAGCATATTAATGTAACCTAATGTAATTACTTTTAACAGATAAACAGGATAAAACGAATGAAGCAGACAATACGTCAGGATTCTCAATTAATTCAGTGGAATAATTGAAAAAATATATTTGTAATTTCATACCAATATCTAGAAGAATTTTGTTACAAATTGTTATATAATGATTGTTAAATGCAAAAAAAGACAGAGCACTGAGTTTCTTGCCGGTTCTTCTCAGGTGGCTTTTTTTCCGAACCGGTGGTAATTTAGACCTTCATAAGAGCCTTATTAGGGCCTAAACTGAATAAATGATTTTTGATTTTGATTTTGATTTTGAATAAAATTTCATAGAATTTTCAATCAGTATACAGTGAACCATACGATCTTTCCAATATCTGGAAGTAATTGGTCAATAGCCATAGGCTTACTATAACTGTAGCGTTTTCAAACATGAGTCATATAGTAAATTCAGTCTCAACACCATACGATGCACCCAGAGCGTGACTACGAAGCAAGCGTGACGATCACCGTCCGATCCATTGTGCTGCGAGTTGCCCAACAAATCTGAATGCAACCGCTCCTCAGCTAGTCTGCACACTCCATTAAACGGATGTTTGGAAACAAGATTAATTGGTGCATGTATGGAGAGGATACACGCCACCTTATTGCAACAGTGAGTGATGATTCCTTTACACCATGCTAATTAGTAAGGAGGTCATCTAGATAGCTGAATACTTTACCATTTTACTAAAGGACCTAACAATTACTAGTTGCTGATTGGTCCTGGAGATATTCTGACCAACAAGCCAATAATGCTATAAGCTATAGTAACAATTACCATCATATCATGGAATAGTGTGTGACCGAAGATGATTTTTATTATAAAAGCACAATAGCATAAACAAAATATATAAGACTAGCGGCCCGACCTGGCTTCGCACGGTTAGACATTGATATCAAATATTTTGTCTACCCGTGCAAAGCCGGGGCGGGCAGCTAGCCTATGTTACTCAGTGATAGTGTAGCTTTCTAACGGTGAAAGGTTTTTTGAAATCGGTTCAGTAGTTTCGGAGCCTATAGACATTTATCAAATATTTTGTCTACCCGAGCGAAGCCGGGGCGGGCAGCTAGTATAATATATAGCCTATGTTACTCAGTGATGATGTAGCTTTCTAATGAAAAAAGAATTATTAAAATCGGTCCAGTACTTTTTGAGTTTATTCGTTACATACAAAAATACAAATCTTTCCTCTTTTAAATATTATTATTAGTGTAGATAAGCTAACTTGATTAAAATATTCAGCTTAAGTAAAAATGTGAAGAATTCGGATCAAATCATTAAAAAAATTAACACGATAAGATAACGTCAGAATATGAAAGTAGCGAGAAACCCAATCATCGGCACTATCTCATTACTACCCTACTTTATTATTCCGTTGGTAACAGCCGAATATATCGATAGAGCATCTTTTAACGGTAGCATTGTATGCAAATCCTATGCAATGATTGCATTGTGTTGCGCAACCGCACGCAACTGAGTCGGAATCAATAATAACGTCCGATTTATCACGCCTGGTGCACAATGTTTGTCCTTTGTTATAGTTAGAACATCGAAGGGAAGTAGGGTCGTAACCACACAGTTGGAACTGCTAAATTTGGTATATTTACTCACACTCCGATGGGAATAATTCATGTTACAGCTAAAGCTATATAGAACTATACATTTGAGAGTTACGGTTTTAAAGAGAGTATGAATTTTATTGAGCTATCTATATAGATAGAAGAGTGTATAAAGGAACCCGTGACAAATTGTCTTCATAAAAAGCGTCGCAAGTGAATAGAGCTAAACACATCAGACGAAGTATACACTTGCACTTATTTGCATAATGAGATTTCCCTGCTAATAAGTGAGGAGAGTAGGAAGATGCCATTGACGCGATACTAAAAGCATTAGGAAATTATTTCAGCATCCGGATGTAAAACATATTTGAAAACGTTTAGTTCAGTGCCACCAGATTTTAATTACACCTGACATAAAAATAACTTTACTCGTTATTAAGAGTAGAATTTATTGCAAATACCTAAAACCATCTGCGTCTGCGTATTCCTAAAACTCTAACATAAGTTGAAGAATACATAATATTATACTCAATTTCAATAGAAATAGTTTTACAATTACAAACGTTAACGCTAATTCTTCTACTATCATGAACAGTGAACACCTTTTATATCATGCGCATAAATTTAAATCTATTTGTGTCCATGATTAAATGGCGATGCAGTTTGTTGACGCAGAAATTGTGATCATTAAATTACCAAATTTAATATTTCATCCGAAAAATCTGAAAAGCATGATACTGCGAGTAAAAGTAATTGTAGTATTCGCTGCCTACCACCATTGGACACAGGCATGAACCTCGTGTAGACTGTTTCAAGAAACGACGAAGCGATCACAAATTTATTTTCACTTGAACACATCATATTATTCATATTAAGACCAACGTGGCGCGACAGCTAGAAAAGACGTCGATCTTTTGTCGTGGACAATCAGATATTTTCAGTAACAATTTATTGATAGCGTGTTGTTAACCGCAAATATAGAAGGCAATCCTTGTCTATTGGAAGCAGAATTCAGAGGTAAATGTAATATTCGTTATTTTCTATCGTGTTCCTCCTTCAATTTTAAAATCGTAAGTATAATGGAAACCATCACGAAACCACTAACATACTTGTGCGTACATCGTGCGAGCGTCGATTGACACACTCATCTAATGGATGTTGTCTTATTGAATTAGCATTATCTCGTTCAGTTATCGCACGGACATTATTGTCTATTAGCATATCAATTCAGTTCTTCCGTTTACATTGTACTATTTATGTGCCTTACCTTAGTTAGCGACACGGTACCAGATAGCTTTTAAGTTTGAACCTGCCTTGTCAAACCATACTGCCCCAAAATAGTTTTACCATTCCCAATTATGGTAAATCGGCAAAATGGTCGTCCAAAAGTTACAGATCAGAAATACTATATTAAAGTTAGTGTACAAAACCAAAAGAAGGCAATTTAAATACCAGAGATCTACAAAAGTCTCGAAGAAATTTAACAATGGTTGTGAAGAGCAATTTCACTAGGACCAGTGAGCCAACTATGGCCTATATAAGATCTTTACAGGGTAAGAGAGGGGATCGTGGGGCTATTTACTACAATTAAAGTAGGTATACCTGTCCTACTGTCCTCCAAACTTCAATCACAGACGAGTGTGACTTCCCTCAAAAGTCAACGAAAGAGTTCGTTGACTTTTGAGGGAAGTCTACAACAACTTGATACATTTTCCTCATTTTCTCATTTAATGGTCCAATATCTTAACCGTCACAATACCACAGTTTACTTTCTCTACAGCCTTATACGGGGTCACATGGTCCCAATGTTTCCTTGTCAGACACTGACCGATTGAACTTCGGCTAACTAGAGAGCCAAGGGTTATCCAATAGGTCATCTTTTCTGAATGGGTGTAGGGCATTAGAACCCAAGATTGACTATACAAGTGTTTGGACTTGTTTTATGGAGTACCCTTGTTTACTGGCTGTATATTGTTCGTTTCTTCAGTGGTCAGATATCTTTTGTAGACTTCAAAACCTTATTACTTGACAATTATATGTTATTGAATGATAAAGTAAATAATGAAGTTCCAGAAGAAATTAATGTAATTATAAACATTCTACTTCAAGAATTTAGGGATGAAGTTAATGTCAAGAGAAGGACAGCTAAATCAAAGTACATGGTTACATCAAAAATAGTGCTAGCAAAAGCCTTCTATAAAAAAATACCTCACCGACTTCACATACACATCTATGCCCCTAATTTCCGCGATTCACTTAAGCCGAAGGCAGAATAGCAACGGCAATTCAGATAATTCTTAAGGTTAAAGAGCATTAGAGTAGGCCTATGAAAAAATCAGTCGGAAGTGGAATTCACGGCTTTAAAGTGATAATTTAAATAACATTAAACAAAATTACAACAGTGCCAAATCATTGAGTAGATTGAATTTAATCCTCAGTCAGAATTGGGGCCGGTGCGACGCACGCACGATTGGACTCGAGCATGATTTCAATTAACTATGAATTATTGTGCTTTTCTATTGATATCGAAGTGTGTTATGAAAAGTTTTTTTTAGGTTAGTATTGTCTTGTCCAATGGAATGCGAGAAGATATCCAAATCATTGTGCTGAGTACATCATATAGGTAAACGAAAGTTATTGCAGGAAATGCGAATTTGTCCAAACGAAGCTAAATCAGGCGGAGCGGTTGAGATTTTTTCCAGTGTGTCGTAAATTGTGTTATAGATCTTTAATGTGTATTTTTGTTGTCGATATGTGCAGTAAAGTTTCATTTAGTGACTGATTTATAGGAGCATTGGAAATAATGCCATAATACGACTTTTGGGTTAAGTGATTTATCATTTTGGTCAATAGGTTACCTCTAATCTAAAGGCGTGTTACGATCTGCTACTGCCCTGGGTTGTCTCCAGAAACGCCATTGGGAGTTAGAATGCATGACACTAGGCATTTTAATGCGGCAAACACGAGAAATTTTGCAACATGAAAATTCTCTAACACTCGACTCTGGCAAAAATAGTCCCTGAAGGGATTGATTGCCATACTTAGGAAGAAGAAGAAGAAGAAAAGCTGTTTAAGTCTTAATAAGATATTTTTTCTAGCATTTTGTTCTCCTTGATTATCGACTGTAAGTAACACGGCTAAGAGTAATCCGACTCCTTAAGTAATTTCTAACGATCACCGTAACATTGTAGATGTATGACCGATGAGAAGCGATGTACTGAACGCTAGTTCATCAGCTTATTGAATTATGGGAGTTTATACCTCCACCTACCCTTAAGAGACATCCGGCTTTTAGGAATAGCTACTTAGTTAGTAAAAGAACAAGATTCAGAGTCCCCTGCCATGTTTATGTTTACAACCGCGCGGCCGGCTGGTCCCAATTCGCTTAATGCAATATAAGTCCATATTTGTGACCCCAACCACACGGAACAACTACCAACTTACTGCTTACATTCGAACGTGGGACATTCGCCGCTATAGATTAAGCATTAAGAGCGAAAATGACTACTTGACAAGTAGGATGCTATTAATTAATTTGATTTGTCGCCCGTCAACCACAATGATTGCCCTCAAACGAGGAGTGTGAAACATTTTAAAATGTTATGCAACAGTTTGTGTTTGATAGATTGTATTCCTATGTTGTAAGCGAAATTTCTACAAAAGTTGTACTTATTGAACAACTTTCATGATAAAGTGCAGTGTTATTAATACAGGGTGCTGCCGAGGTGCTAAATTGTTTGCTTGTATTTTATAATATTGATTATTCAAAGTAGCAATGTTCAGTTTACTAGGTATCTTCCCTTTAGCGAATGTTGTGTACGCCTCTAGAGGATACACATATCAGAAATGTGATTATAATAATATCTAAGTGTTAATATGTTACATATGTTGTATTGTTGGTATACCTATGTAAACTAAATAAATAACCACAGTTCAAAAATGAATCCCAAAATTTGCCTTAAATAATTTACAATTTTTTCAGTAAAGTGGTCAATACCGTTAGACATAATTTGAAGATATCTACTAACACAGATGCAGCTATCAATTGACAGCTTAATGAACCATCTTAAGCTAATGTCAACATGGCTATTCGTCTCGATCACGTAGTAATTACACTTAAAAGGCACAAGTGTCATGACCATAACAAACCGTTTGAAAAGAACTCCTGAGCAAAAGACTGAACATCATTGAACATTGCTCACGTTTCATGTGCCCGCTCATTTGTTATGTTAAATGTATGATCATTTACAAGTTAATTTGTCTACTGAGTTACCGGTCTTGAATGTTTTGTTGATCGCAAGTGCATGTTGGAATGTGTGGAATGGTATTTATATTTGATACAGAAAAGAAAATAGTACGTACCTATAACGTTATTTGAAAGGCGAAGTAACGTCTTAGAACTACTGTGAAGATAATGATTGCTAGGCTTGGTGATAGTGAGATTTGAATAGTTAAATATACTTTAACAAATAGATGGCTTTCAGAAGCAAACAAGTACAATTTGCATGTTGAAATACCGACAAATACTTAATGTTCACGAGACAATTACACAGTCACAGCAATGCATTATCCTAATTCTGTTACATCATTTACATAGCAGGTTATCCGTAACAAATTCTTAGTTTCCGTAGTTACTACAGAAGCATTTAACACTATTGGAGAACAGACAGTGTTTGCATCTGCAGGGATGTCACATAGGCGTATCTGTCCGAGGTCTCCTACTAAATATTCAATGTACATAAATCTCTGTCGCAAAGTGAATGTGGCGGCAGCCCTATTCAAGGAAGCTTGTCTTCTGACAATACCGGTGATTGAATTGTAAATACGCAATACGGTAGCGCAGTTTAAACGGGATTGAAGAGAGGTGACAATGATAGTCTGTCACTGAGCAAGAGTTATTATCGTATTGAAATGATTAAATAGTAATGTAAAATGTTTTATGACATTTTCATCTATAATGTAGGAACTAGCTACTATTAAGGTAATGTGAAAGAGCGTAAGAGTAGAAAAATTTCGATATAGCACGTACTACTGATTAGATTTCATTTTGGGAAATCATGAAAAATTTTGTGGGTTTAGTCAACAATATTAGTAGAAACACGTATTTGACATTAAACTGCATTATGTGACTGTGGACAGCGGAAATAGAAAGTGCTATGCAAATAAACAAGGTTGAATGGACGGAGATCAGGCGGGTGTCGCGAGAACTCTTCCTGATGCAAATTATTGCAGGCTTCAGTTGAGGAGTTGGATCAAGATAATATCGATGAATAACGGAAATAACTTTAGTATATCCACACTCTCACACACATACACACACACACTTTTATTTTCATATATTTGTACAAACTACTCTAAATAAGCATGTTTAAATATTAATAATTAAATTAGTACGTTATCTATGGAAGAGCGGAGTCTCTTAAACCAGGCACTGTTACTGACAAATGTTATGCACAAAAGACCCGTGCGAAGCCTCTTCGGGTCGCTAGTTAACTATACAAATCAAATATCAAATCCTAAGAATTTTTCAACATTGATACTGCTAGAAGAGTATGTTTAAATCTATATTGACACAAAACAAATTAAACTATTTACAAAAACATATCTTAACCTACCTACTTATAGATAAAAGATCTGACCCAAACCGGAATCATGCGGTAGCGTGCCAAGGATGCTGGCAGCATTGCCACGCTGGATAGCAATGCTGATTCTCTGAGCGAGATATGTTCCAGCACGCCTGTCATTTTAAATCTTAAAATCTTTACTGAAATATATTTGCCATCAAACTGACGATAACATTCTATGGAACATTCATTCAAATTTACGAATTCTTACCTAATTAATTAACAGCAATTAATTGTGCTCGCGAAGCAAATTCTATTATCAGCATGTATAGGATGCTTGTAATTAAAATCATGTGAAAAATTAAATTCAAAGAATCTCATACCTTGGACCACAGCAAGTTATCCTAATGGACATGTCCGCGATGACAATGTTAAGTAATGCACCTCAGTGCGTGCTGCCTATTACGTAAGCAATGATGCCAAATCTCTTGTTCATCTCTCTAAACTAAAACTTAACCAAAATATTTACCCTATTGTCTTGTTCATTCAAACTAAAATATTTATCGCTTTTACAGGACTTAAATTGTTTTGACAGCACAGATACTCAATTTGACAGTTCTAAACTTAAATTTAGGAACCAATGTGTGAAGGGAATTGGCATAAATATTATTAGTTGGTTCGCTTATGATAATAATGAATTACTGCGCGCGAAGTGGTAATTTCATCATAATTGTTGTTTACTTCATAACATTTGATTCGTGTTTTATATTGTAAATTTTAGTTCCCACTACTTCTACAATCATATATCGCGACCCATAAACACCTCAGACATCGTATCAAATGAAATAGTTACGACCAAGATTTGTGCGCATAACAAGATTTCCTTCGATAAAATTTCTCCAAGCTCCAAGAACTGAACATTCTCCATCAAATGTCTCTAATGTAATGGAAAATACCCCTGCTGTTAACTTCCTCAATCGTAACATTTGACGTATGCACATAATTGTAGAGATAAAACACTTTTACAGCTCCATTGAAATGATGTCCTGCACTTTCGCAGTCCTATATATATTTACTAGCGGTTACCCACGATTTCGTCTGCATTTGCTTAAATACAAAAGTAGCGTACGTTCTTCCCCAGGATATAATCTATCTCCTTGTCACATTTAATTACAATCCGTTCAGCCGTTTAGTCCTGAAAGGGTAGCAAACAAACAAACAGAGTTATATTCGCATTTATAATATTAGTGTGGATTTTAGGTTTACCTTTTTAATAAAAAAAATCGCCTCTCAGAATTCAACACTGTCAATTCACTAGAGACAGTCAATTTCATAAGACCCTTTTTTAAAGTTACTTAGTTTGTTAAATACAACGAGTATCCAAAAACATAAACTATTGGTCTTAAATTTGTGGTCTTAAACGTACATTTCCGAAAAACTTATTTATAAGAATAAGTAGATAAGAAAGGTCTTATAAAAACATTAATTCACAAATAAAGTGGAGAAGCATCAACTCCATTCTGATATAAAAATATTTTTCGCGAAATGATCGATGTCGTTGGAAGCTATGAAGGCCAGTCATCGAACTTCTGGGTCAATGTCGGACAGTTGACTCAGTTCGTTATCTAATCCGTTACTTACTTCATTACATTTACAATAAATTACAATTTCACATCTTATTTATATTTCGTTTACATTTGCATCTATTTTAGACATATCAGGAGTATAACTTCCATAAATAGCTCAAAGCATAACAATGCAAACTTACACCAACTCCCTGACTTACATGATATATATCCCTGAAAGTAGCTTTCTCAATTCCTATTTACTTACTTTTCATGTAAGGTTTATTTCATTTGCTCATTAAATAAAAAATGTTTTATCTGAAAGAGATATCAATTGGTTTAGTTTGTTTAAAAAAATATCTACTATCGTTTTGATTTAATCTGACACATACTTATTAACGGCTTCTATTACAGTAGTTCTCATCTCAAGTTTGAGATTTATCTCACCTTCAACGTGAAACACAGGTACAGGTCTAAAAACCGTAGATAATTTCTCAATCATGTTTTTGTCTCGGCACGTTTTATTATTGTTTGCTTTTGTTTTTACAGCGTTTAGTTTCTTAGTTCCTATTTTATGTCGCCAAGTTCAGTAACCTCTTTAAACACGCTAGATATTTGGATTATTTTGACGACGACAGTTGTTTTGGTTTGTTTTTTATCATCTACCAGTAGTTGTAAAGTTGACCCGATGTTCTAGTCTGGGTAATTGTGTTTTTAGTTTTCCATTTCTCAAAAGGAAAAAAGGAACCCTTATAGGATCACTTTGTTGTCCGTCTGTCTGTCTGCCTGTCTGTCTGTCAAGATCTTTTTTCTCAAGAACGCGTAGAGTTATAAGTTGACATTAATATCAAATACCCGGGTGTATAGACTCTTTCAGTTGTGTAAAAATCAAACTTGTAAGTCAACGTAAAGAAAATATATGAGCGATTATGTCGCAAATTTTGTCATTTCACGGGGCAACCGTTACCTATAGGGTACTTCCCGTTGACCTAGAATCATGAAATTTTGCAAGAAGCACTGTCTTGCAGCACATGTGAAGGGAAAAAACCTAAAATATGTAGTTTAATAACAATAAAACCGAATTTTCTATAACAATCATACAACAATAGTAGTTTGTACGGAACCCACGGTGCGCGAGTCCGACTCGCATTTGGCCGGTTTTTGAAGCATGTCTTTATTTTAATCAAGTAACTATCTGGTGTCGGCATGACTACTAATAATTCCATCGAATATTTTCAAAGCTACGAAAATATTTATTTTAGACACTTAAGTTGATTTATCGATAGTGCTATCTACAGTAGTAACAATAGCCACGTGCCAAATGAGTCAGTGTAGGTATTATTCGCTAAAATCTTGGCGACGTGCGTCGCCCTTACGATAGGCCTCTAGGAAAATAATAGATTAACTGCAAATATCATAACAAGGGTTGACATGGGAATATCAGAAAGATGAAGCAATGTGTTTATGGATCTCCACGATAGATAAAATTAAAATTAAATTATTCGGATTATGCCCTAATAAGGCAACAAAAGACACTTTACCACCACCGGCACCAAAACGTTACTATTATAATACAACATAGGTAGATAAAGTACATGGTAAGCCTCTTATTGCATAAGGTCGGCTTATGGAACCATTACAGTGACAGATAGGTGCTCTGGCGAGAATCGATAGAGTACATGCACAGGACTGTTACAATACAAACGATATCATGAGGTCAAAACTTAATTGACAACTGGAACTGAGGGCTCTTCGGGGCACGGAAAGGACTGGGTATGGATGGTCACCCATCATCAAATTCCATCTTCAAAGTAGCTTTAATTACTATTGCTGAATTTAGCAGATCGGTCGATATTCTGTATATAAAAATGTGTGGCTATGTACCAACAGCCTAAGTAAACGCTGGAGAATAAGTCCGTTATAATGTTATGCAGCTCAAGAAGAAATTTGTTAAACATTGTTATAATCATGATTGTTACATGAAAAAACGACAGAGCATTGAGTTTCTTGCCGGTACTTCTCAGGTGGCTTTTTTTCCGAACCGGTCGAAATTTAGACCTTCATAAGTGCCTCATTAGGGCCTAAACTGAATAAATATTTTTAGGATTTTTCATGTTGACAACGCACTAAATGCAAGTCAAGTGTTAATTTGATTCCTCACATAGTGACGTAGCAAATAATTATCTACGATCTCACAGATATACGATCTCCGTATCAAATACCGTAATATGACTAAGTGTAAAGCCTTGAGATTGACATAAATACCCGCGTTACAGACCGATCGCACTGAAATTATAACTAATATAATTTACTGTTGCAATTATTTGGTTCTTGGACTTCTTAGATATCTACACTAATATTATAAAGAGGAAAGATTTGTATTTTTGTGGGTTTGTATTGAATAGGCTCCGAAACTACGAGACCGATTTCAAAAATTCTTTCTAACTCACCGTTAGAAAGCTAAATGATCACTGAGTAACATAGGCTATATATTATACTAGCTGCCCGCCCCGGCTTCGCTCGGGGGGACAAAATATTTGATAAATGTCTATGCTCCGAAATAAATGTCTACCCGTGCGAAGCCGGGGCGGACCACTAGTAAGATATATTTTGATAGGTCATCCATATTTCTACACTAATACACTAACACTTTAATTTTATTTTTTCATTGCCAAGTTATATCTATAGTGAAGTCTGAATTAAAAAAAATTCAAACCCGCTATAATAATAAAAGTCTGAAATCCCAGTCGTCGTCGTAGTCGTGAAATTCGCACGGCTAGACAAACAGACTTTTTTTATTTTTTCCCCCAAAAAAATTGTCCACACGAGCGAAGCCGGGGCGGACAGCTAGTAATAATGTAAATTAATAATTGTCACTCTGTAATGTAGCCGGCGTTTATCTTTACGATTTGAAAAACTATGTGACCAAAATTATTGTTTACATAAGATGTTTTTATTCAACAATAATTTACGTACCTCTACCTACATAACGGAATCGGCACCGCCATTAAAATACCGTTTGCCTTTACATTTCGAGCCTTATTTACCAATACTTAAGCAACAATTTGCCTTATTGTAACAATAACTACAAATATTGTTATTTAGGTCACGCACCAAATTAGTTGTTTTACAATAAACAAATTATTGTGCGAGAAACGAGTTTCATAATAAAATTTGTATTAAACTCGGCATGTAACTAACAATGGTGCCAATTCTGTTGTTCAAAATTACTAAACTTAACTTAATTTGACAGGTCTAAAAATATTGCTATCCTTAATTAACCCCGCACGTGAGAAAGGGATAGCAAGATTTTTATACCTGTCAAATAAGTTAAGTTTAGTAATTTTGAACAACAGAATCGACACCTATGTCTCATTTCTACAGGTTCCCACGCCGGGTGTTCGTGCTAAGTTGTGCAACTAGTCTCGGCCAAGGGAAAGGTGAATGTGATACATACAATGGTACTTTATTTTTATACCACTTGGGTAGCAAACAATCATACGGCCCGCATGATGCTAAGCAGTTACCGTAGCCTATGGAAGCTTGCTACACCGGGGATATCACTTGCGCGTTTCCGATCCTAAAAACTGCTGTGTACTTTAAAAAATAATACAATATTCACCTTAACAAAGAGCTTAGTAATTATCTAGATTACCATTTTCGCTTAAGACGTTGTCCTATCTTAGCTATGATTTCACACATCAAATACACCAAAGAAAAAAGGACCATTTGTTTATCCCGAAATTAAAAATGATCCGATTTTCACAAACACAACAAGAAAGAATTAACGATATCGGTCCATCCATTCACGCGTGATTCAGTGACCAAGGGATTTTGGGATTCATTACAAATAAATAAATAGATACTTGTATATCTATAGTTATTACGAGTTACATCGTAGTATTCACTAACTGTGTACACTTTCTCAAAAGGCCATTCATATGATGGTAAACGAGCCAGTAATTGAAGTAATTAATCTTAGTGTAAATTACGTGGTTGTACAGTAAGTGAACATAGTTAGTTACGTAAAGTAACTGTAATGGATCCATCACAAGTGTTACTTATCTATATCTATTCCAATATTATGAAGAGGAAAGATTTGTATTTTTGTGTTTATGTTTATATTGAATAGGCTCCGAAACTAATAGACTGATTTCTGACTTTCACCGTTAGAAAGCTACATTATCACTGAGTAACATAGGCTATATATTATACTAGCTGCCCGCCCCGGCTCCGCACGGGTAGACAAAATATTTGATAAATGTCTATCCGTGCGAAGCTGGGGCGGGCCGCTAGTTATATTATATATTGCCTACTACTAATCGAGGATTAAAGAAAATCTTTTAAAATCGGCCAAGTGCGAGTTGGACTGGCACACCGAGGGTTGCAAAACCAAACTAGGTTAAATGACAAACTTAATTTTGCCGCTCGATCTCTAGACACGGATATTGCACCAACCGCAAATAATAAATTTGTTATCGCAAATTAGCTCCTTACTTTAGATAATCTAGCATTACAAACTATGAGCAAGCGTCTACTTGTTGACATTATTAAGGTAGAGCAAAATAGTTAAAAACACAGTCATGTTTCTAGTACCGAAGCACTCTTTATTATTTATTTATTTTCATTTTTATTAATTGTTGTTATAGCGGCAAGAATGAAACACATTCTGTGAAAATTTAAACTGTCTACCTTTTTACCGATCGAATCGATATCGATCGATACGAAACCGCTTACCGTCAGCTGTATGCTTGTTTGTTGCCATCTTAGTGACATAAAAGAAAACATATAAATAGTTTGATCATGGCCTTATATCAAACTGTGGGGCTGACATCCCGAAAAATGTAATAACATGTTCGTCTCACAAGCCGAAAAAATACTTACTTGCCCTATGTTAAATATGATTCTTGTTTTACCCCTCTTTAAAGTACCAACCAAAAGATGAAAAACAACAGAAAACCTACAGAGTTAATGTCACCACGCGGAAGACATCAAACAGAATAGATAAACGTAGGTGCGGTACATGAAAGCGGAAATACTTAATGAGTGCCGTCTTGAATACATGTTTTTTTTCATAGACCCGTTCCATTGCTAATAGTTATAATAGGTATGGTTGCGTTGAAGGTTCGTCGTGTTTCCACTGCTTATTGAGTTAACTTGAAAACCACGCTTCCTGAACCGATAAGCAACAGGTACGGTTGAATGTAGACCGATGTATGGGAGAACTAATTTTCCACTGCAGAGCTATGTTTCAATACAAATACGAAGTTTAAGTAAATGCTTTATTTAAGGCCAAATGTGGTAATATAGACCTTCGTAAGTACCTTATCAGGGCCTAAACTGATGAAATTATTTTTGATTTTGCCAGATATACTTTACGCTAATAATAAAAAAACAAACCAGGTATTCTTCTGATTCTGATCCTACCGGTTCTTCAATGTATCCCTTATACAATACGTACTACAATGAATGATGCTCCCGACCTAGAGACTGTAAAAATTACATATTATGTATATCATATCCCCCCCCCTGCCACCCCCCCAGGCTCTAGAATCATCTTACATTCGCGAAGAAAGTGATATATTAAAATAACGACCCATTACAATTAATTCGTCTATAATAAAATCAGCATCGGCGGCGAGCGGCGACAATTCAATAATATCGATAAACTATAGCTATTACGTTATGATTTAAATAAAATTAACAATTTTGAGACGAGAAAGTGAACTTTCGATTCGTTGCCGAATTAGTGAAAATCGTATCGTTTGCGAATTAGCGCCACTATCATATTATGGTCCTGCGTGGGTGACGGACACGACCTCGCTAATCGAATAATCGCCTACCTACTCAACAATCGATTACCAACTCTAAACAAGGAAACGATTGACTGTTTTTTCGACTTTTTGAAATTCGAATACTCTTTCTTTTTTATTTACAGTCGGCTGTCATTAAGAGGAAGGTCTTTTGTTACTGCCAGTTTCAAGTGTGAAACTGTTTTTACAGAAACTTGTTTAAAAAGCATTCAAAAGCTATATTTTTAATATTAATGAAATGAAATGGAGTAGTGAAATGCATGGCAATAAGGCTAATCTTCTCATCGAAAACACATAAAATGCAATACTTTGGACCTCAGATAACGCCCGTAAGTGTCAAATTGACACATTTAATATTCCTCTTGACTCTTATTCCAAGAACGTAATGGACAAGTTACATAAAAGTATTTTTTTCAAGAATTCACTATACTAACTTTCTTTACGTTCATATATAAACACCAGGGGTATTACTTCATATTACTTTTCAAAATAAATCTGTCTTTATGTTTAAGTGTAAGTGTGTAAATTCTGACATCCACTAGCATGCATGGGCTGCAAATATGTATTTCTTCAAGCCTATATTAAAAATAACAAACTTCATTTTGATCTTCAAATCCACGTTTTTCCCAAACAAGGCCGGCGCAGTGTCGACATTAAACAAATAAATGGAAACATTACGAGATATATTGAAGGAATTAAGTAAAATGATGGCACATTCGCGTGACGGTCCCTTTCTAATACAACTAAATAGTTACGCGCAAATTGCCCGTTGTCGAAACACCATTCCGCAAGAAAACATCAATATACATGATAATATTTAAACTTTGTTGTAAATAATTGAGAGGTGGATTTGACGATATACTTTATTACTATTTCACACATAGACGCTTCAAATCGATATCAGTGCCGGTAACAAGAAAATTTTTCAACTACGTATTCGAAAACGTAACTCGCGAAATGTCAAAATCGTCACAAATTTTTAGTTCCACTTTTCACCGCAGCAGCGCTGTTCGTTTTTCAATACAAAAATAGTCGAAGGCGATACGAAAACGTTGTCGCAATTTATTCATGCTCGCGCTACATGATGTACAGGATATTGCCATTGTTCTTTAACGTGAGCTTTTGTCGTCAGATGTACTTTTATTCGAAAACTTCATTCTTTGTTCGTCCACTGTATGACTCAAAATAATGAATAATTTAAAAATGGCGTTCAAGACCAGGGTACTGATCCCGATCGCCTCCTCAAAATAATTATTGAATCAACAAACACTAAAGCAATAACTAAGCACAAACGTCAGTCACCGCAAGGGTAGAGAATACATAGAGCAGTATCTATGTATGTATGTATGTATTCTGCCATTTCGCTCTTGACTAGCACACCTCTTTTTAATTATTTTATGATTACATAATACACCCATAACAAACATGTTACACACAGACAGCGCACGCGTACTAATCATAATAATAATTAGCATCCAAACTACTTTTATAAGCTTACTCGATAAGACTTTGACTATCAATCGATTAATCGACAACGCCGCACTTTCAATTCGAATATAAACTTGGTTATCGAGTTGTAAGGGTCAGTTTACATAGCATTTAACGTTTAAAAAGCGTAGTTCATTCTACTGAAATATACACTGTAGTGTACCACTAGAGTCAGTCAAGTTTTAATAATATCGTTGTCCTGTAAGCATCCCGAAAAACCTACATCACTTATGTATGTAAAATAATCCAAATCCATACACTCCCTAATATTTCACGATCCAAATAATTATGTCTTTTGTAAATATAATATACAATACATTTCTTATGTAGAGAAACTCTGTACTTCTTTAAACACGGCGAAATTTGCTAGTTACGAAACTAGTTACAGCTACCAAAAAAGGCTGGACATGTTGCAAAAAATTTGTATTGATTTTCGTATATTAAAAAAAATTAGGGGTGGCACTCGGAGACTGCCGCGGTAAAGTTATTGCATAGCATTTTTTATCAAATTATGCAATTATAATTATTTATTTATTTTATTAATGCAGTATTTTTTTATATACCTATATACTTTCTCACAAACAGCTGATTACGGTAGTTTTCCAATACAAACAATGCCACCTAAAGGCGGGTTGCTGAACTAAAGAGACAAGCGTGATATTTCAAAAAGTCATTAAAAGTTCTGGTATTTATCGATAGATGGAACTAAAAAGTATCACCGCTGTGCCGGTCGGAGTGGGCGGTGTTAGGTTTTTTTCGTTACGGAATTTCTGGATTCGGTCCCCACGCTCAAGACCCGCGATAAAAGCTATGCAATAGCTTAAAAAAAATGCCATATTATAAAAAAAAATTACAAATTGTAATTTTACTATATTTACAGCACCCTTAGCGGTGTTTGAGTTTTCCGGTCACACTGAACACAGCCTTACATACGCAAAGCCTTAAGGCGTTACTATATTAATTACCTCATGATTTAACAATGGCACGAAGAAAGTTCGCCCACCACGAGACGTAACGTGACGATAACGCAACGTAATATGCTTTCATTCGTTATAATAAAAGCAATCATATACACCGTACACTCGCGCTGCCTTATGGAACTTTCAACCTGTCTCCCACAACATAGGAATGTTACGACGGTAAATCGTAACAATATGAGAGACTTTATGAAATGGATTCAGTTATAATTAAAACTTTCGCGCGACTGTGCCTTAATAAGCGTAATACGACGCAAGTATTCGCGCTTTGAATAAAGATGAAATAATATTATTTTCATAATATAATAATTAGATTAGGGGTCGAGGTAGACCTAAGAAAAGATGGATGGACTGTGTGAAAGATGACATGGCCAGAAAGGAAGTGAATACAGAGATGACGGCTGATAGAGAAGTATGTAGTGAAATACATATTGCGCCGACCCCAAATAATATGGGATAAGGGCAGGAGAAACACCACGCGCTTTATGGTGGAGGAAAAATACGATAGGAAAGCTGCATTCGTCTGCGAAGAATTTCAAGCACGTACATATAACGCCTAAGAGACTGCGACCACCGTCTATTACGTTGGCACCACATTATCTTTGATGAAAAGCGAGTGTTTGTAACACCTCTGCCTACCCCTTCTGAGACCCTAGGGGGAATATTTTGCACGCTTTTAATAGCTTAAAATGTATGTTTGCAAATATCTATCAATGTAACGGAATCTTTCAATGTAACCGACTTCCAGACGTCAGTGCCGGTAGCAGGAACATTGTCGACAACGTATTCGAAAACGTAACTCGCGAAATGTCAAAATTGACATACTAATTTTTAGTTCCACTTTTCACCGCCGCAGCGCTGTTCATTTTCCAATACAAAAATAGTCGAAGGCTATACGAAAACGTTGTCGACAATGTTCCTGCTACCGGTACTGTTCATTTTGAAAATTTGCACACGTATTAAGGGCCAAAGCTATTATTCTGTATGGACGCATTAATATTGTTAAACAAATAAGCGCTCCATTTCACTCTAATCAAAGACATTTTGTTTTGTATTGTTGTTTGCGGTAATATCTTCGACAAATGACAAGCTACTACTAAGCTACTAAAGCTACTCTATCTCCGATTTTTTTAAGACAATTAAAAGTTATACACTAAACTTTTATTTTTTAAGGTTTTTTAACCTGTTAATAAGCGTGCAAAGTCCCATGCAAACGCTGGTGAATATTATAAATGCATTCTTGATACAATTTAGTGTTACAAAATGGAAATTGATTACGTTACTAATATATTATCATCTAAATGGACAGTTTGTCGAGACCGGGGTCACTGACTTAGTGCGTCGCGCTTTCGTGACTTAATTTAGTCTTTATCATTATTTCACTATTTTTTATATTTTAAACATGCTTACACGATTATGGAACGATTATAATTCCTACCAAAGCTTACTGCTAAGGTTTGTACACGTGCCTTTATAGATATCAATCAAAGGCTTTACTTAAATATTGTTCCATTTCTTCAGTCGTCCTTCAATATATTACCTGAGGATAAAACTAACTAAAATATTAATTTGTGACAATAATGTAGATTAATGATTAACTGCTACAAAACATGTTCGATAAAAATATAATATCTGGGGCAAAGACGAGTGAGCTTAGCTTCGAAAGCTTAATATCGGACTTAATAAACAACAGTACATTATAAATGAACGTATAATGACGATCAATAAAATCACGCGTTTTGTTGTTCAAAACTTGATTGATGGCGGCGGGACGTCAAGTCCGAGAGAAAACAGGTTTGTCTTAAAGACCGCCGACCAGCGCTAGCTAACTAATTTACAAATACAAGCTATGTTGAATTACTTATATACCATGACGTCTTTTTGTGTAGTAAACAATACAATTTCTATATGTATATGTAATTTCATAATACCAATTTTAAAAACTACAACTATTTTTGCAAATCGATTGAGGACAATTTTGTAGCTATCGTTGAACTTTTTGCAAACCATTATGTCTTAATATCATTTGCAACTAATATTTTACGTATAAAGCCAACCTAACCTAACTCTCAAAATATTTGTTATAAGTTCCGTATGCATACTATTTTTATAAATTAGATCTTCAAATATACGTCTACAACTGTTAATTATATACATATTTATAATCATAGTAATTGAGTTTATGAGAGTACGTCACGTGGTGACGTCGGGTGTGAAGGAAGAACTCTTTTAATTTTGATAAAGCTTAAGTAAATTCAGTAGGTAGTAAGATCCACAGCATCTTCAAATTACTCTTCACTATTAACATCAACATTCACCTTTAAAGATTTCTGCAGAACTCACCAGACGCGATCAGTACCAATTTGGCCAAAAAACTATGCATTTACCTGAAACAATAGAATGAATTATTAACTAAATGAACAAGTCGTGTTAAATCTGTTTGTATTATTAGACAAGGTACATTGACGGAACCAATTATAGAGCTTATCGCTTCAATCTCGCAGTGTGCACCATCCTCATCCAAACTTTTTAAAGGCGCCCAAATTTTTTGACACCAAAAAAAAGATGTACCACATAGATGCAAATATCTTTTTGTTGTTCATTACTCGATGTACAAAAACCGTAGATGAAAGTGATTGAGTTTGCTTTCTTTTGATGAGGCGAGCCATGTTCTGCGTGTTATTGACACCTACTGCGGAGTTTGCATTTCACTTGTTTTAATGTCAGCTTCATGTTTTGAAACTTTTGCAGTACCATATTATATTGTGTGCCTTTGCTCGCTCATTCAGATACTACTCAAGTGAAAAGGCATTGTGTGTGAACCTTTCTTTATGGCGCTGTTAAATTTTAATGTACGAGTACAATTCTTTACTGTTAGTAAACGTTAATACGGTGAGGTGTGAACAATTGCACCTAGAAATACCTAACCGAGATAACAAAACCAATTCCATGTACCGCCATCTTAGCAAAGACCTAAAATAATATAACCTTTGATTATATAATCAAAGTACATATCACGCAAGCCTAGGTGAAACGCGTGAACAGTAAATTTATCTTTCGCAAATGAACTGCCACTAAGTTGAGTTGAATGGAGGCGTAAAATGGCGCTATATAATATCCACCCACCCCAAAATGGACTCCGCGTGATGTTTGATTATGCATGTGATGTGTAAGTTAAATTGGAATAAACCAGTTGCTTTTGCGGAAAAGATCTAGTCTTATTTGAATACGTAAAAGTACTCTTACTCATTAAGCTAATGTACCGCACTTGATGGTACACTTTTTTACCTTCAAAATACGTCGCTTGACATTGATAAAAAAAATTTACAATGTCCCACATAAGATATGATAGGTGAGTCAACAAACACTAGCTTTTACATACAGACGATGGTAGGAACAATATTGGGGCACATGGCATGGCGTGTTGACTGACATTCATGGCTACATGATCGTGTTTATTATTATGACTCATGTACGAACACGATATTGGTATAGGAACTAAATAGTGCTTTTAATAGTAGTTTTCATTAAAGCTAAGAAGCTCGTGAACTAATATACTACCTACACTCAGCTCTAGTACATCTTTACATATAACTAATTCTGTCTGTTCGCCTAGATCTATTAAACAACTCAAAGAATTTTAACACGGTTTGCACTAATAGGCGGAATGATTGCTGAGGAAGGTTTTTAAGTATAATTCATTTAAGTTCTGTGTAACCCTTGCGATGCCGGTTCGGGTCGTTAGTCTCTATATACAAAAATGAATCCCTATTTCCCTTGGTCACAGCAACACGCGTGAACGGCTGGACCGATTTCGCTGATTCATTATTATTTTTGTTTGTTATTGACAGGAGAAGGTTCTTATGAAAATAAAAAATAAAAATAAAACTGGAGCCTTTTTAATTTCGCGACAAACTGAAGGTCTTTTTTGCAGTGGTGTATTTGACATTCATAGCTAAGAAATGACAACGTCTGTCGGGACAGCTAGTCTACATCTACATCTACACTAATATTATAAAGAGGAAAGATTTGTATTTTTGTATTTATGTATTTTTGGGTTTGTATTTAAAAGGCTCCGAAACTACTGGACCGATTTCAAAAATTCTTTCACCGTTAGAAAGCTACATTATCACTGAGTAACATAAGCTATATATTATACTAGCTGCCCGCCCCGGCTTCGCACGGGTAGACAAAATATTTGATAAATGTCTATGCTCCGAAACTATTGTCTACCCGTGCGAAGCCGGGGCGGGCCGCTAATAATATATAAAAGCAACACAATGCGAATGTCAGTGGACGGAGAAGCAATGAAAGGCGAAGGCCTAATATTCTAGATCAAATTTCCAAAGTATTCAACAATGGAAAGGTAATTAGTACACAGAACCGGCGGGCGTGTATAAAGAGTTTGATGAATGTAAAAGAAGCAAAAGAGGTGTACAAAAGAGTGAAATGGCGCTCTATACTCTCCACCTACCCCGTGAGGAGTTAGCGTGATGATATATGCATCATTTTATGTGTGTATGTTGAGTATTTTCACGATGGGTCTTCACAATACGATCCAAGAGACGAAGAAGTTACTATCAAAATCATAATCCAAGCCCTGGAAAGGAAATAATTAAAGTCACTGCTTCTCTAAGAAACATGCAAGAAAGAGTAAAGCAATCTATCCTCTCTCTCTTTCCTCTCTCGATCTAACATTGAAATATGTTTGAAACGGACATAAATCACCAACAGCATGCAATATCGATTCCACAAATCGATTCAGTAATCGATTTGCATACTCTACACCATTCCCTTCTCACCCTCGATGTCATTAGCGAATTAAACAGAGGCAGTTATGGCCCGCTGACCCCGATTGGGTTTACCACTCGTTCGCGGATTCCAGTCGGTGAGAGTTTCACGCGAAACTAACAATAAATATGGAAAGTAAGTAATTTTAAGAGAACCGCTACATATACGCGGTCCTCAGCTGCGAAAAAGACACATTTAATTTGAGACCGTGAACTTGGGGTACTATTTTGTCGCTTTCAGATACAAATATCGCAAAGTGACGTGACCTATGGGCTTATTCCCTATGACGATTGCACACATTCTGCCGTCAGTTTACGAGTAGAATAGTTTAGTTAGATCAACAGAGGAAAGAATGGCGGCCTTTGTCAAAAGCGCTATTTTTACGTCAGATTTTCGCAAACGTCATAGGGCCCACAGGTCACCTCATCTGATCCGCCTTAGGGCTACAGTTGTCGGAAATCATCTATAGGTTACGGTAACAGCATTCGATAGCCGTCGATTTTTGCAACACTTTCTGTTTGAAGAACTTCATGATGTACCCTCTTGATAAAATCCAGACCATAATATACGTGATAGTAGAATATATTTTTTTTATCACATATGAGATGAGCCCGTACATTTTGTGAGATTCTAGATATTCAAGCTGAAAAGATAAATTACCAATCTAGAATCCAGGCACAAAATTACCGAGTAACTTTATAAGGAAGTGTAGAATGCACGATATTTCGATCGTATAAACAAGAATGTATCATAAATACCAATGAATAGGTCACAAATCCATTTAAACGCATCCGTTGTATCGGAACAACAGTGCACCTACGGAACAAGTGGGCTGACTGGTTGGAAGTGACCCAGTCGTGAACCTGTACGTACGATTATTTGGGCACCCGGTCACTGGGTTGGAAGGGACAAGGCATAAGCGATAGCGGGGGAGCTTGCAAGCTCCACAGGAAAATATGTTTTTATAAAAAATATAAAAATGAATGTTCGACAAATTCACAGAACGCCATTTCGTTACTAGTTATTTTTGTAATATAGGACAATTGATATAATACATAAATACTTTATTTAAACATACCACACTCAGTCTCAAGTCAAATACAAAATGTTCAAAAACCATTAAAATTTGATGCTGAATTATCTGCGTTAAAGTTTTATCTTACTACGAAAGTAAGAGTATAATTCTACTCAAAAGCTGTATTCTGTTGACACAACTATGGTTATTTTAAACCTTAGCTATTATTTATTAAAATCAGAACTGACCATAACCCATTAAAACTTAATTCAAGGACCTTAATGGGTCCCTAATCTAACCAGCTAAGCGATCATAATAATATAATAAGGGACCAACTCATAAGAGCGATTACAAAAAAACGCTAAGCTAAAATTCCAATGAAACCACCCGTGTCAAATTAAATTACAGCTATTCAGTTAAAATTAAGGCGTGGGATTTTTTATTCTTCCTGGGAATTTGTGACCGTAAATGTAGCCTTTGTATTTCTAAGGTTCTCAAACACAAGCTAACAATTAAAGGCAACAGGAGGCTCACACTAAATGTTTATGCTTCGTTAGAGAAGCAAGAGGAGTGCAAGTAAAGAGTGAAATGGCGCTCTGTACTGTGCTTACCCCGAAAGGGACTTGGCGTACTGATATGAGAATGTATGATTTAAATGGAAAAGGTTTTCGGCTAAGAAATTTGTTTGAAACGTGAGATACCTGGGCTCCATTCACAGGTCAGGTTAAATATATGACTTTGATGAGAAAATTTTAATCTATTCTATAAATGAAATAGTGGGATTAGATTTTTTTCATTTAGGTTAGAATATCCTTCTAAGAGAAACAACAAAAACATCAAACAACGGATAACCTTCATCTGACAACAATAAACCGAAGTATTGTCATAACTTGGACCACACAACGGATCCGCGACACACTTCGACCGCTAAATTATGCCATAAATTCTCATCTTATACAAGTGCCAGCGTAAGCGCATACGACAGACGCTACTATGAATACTGCGACATTAATAACTCACGCTGTTTTCACATTTTGATTGCGAGCGAGATATTTTTATTGACAACTTAATAAGCTCGCTGGTAAAATAATGACGCGGGCGACACTTCAGGCATTTTATTTTATGAATCAAGTTCTCATAAAACGAACTAATTGCAGCAAACATGACTGGTACTGTTAGAGAAACTTAAATACTTAATTATTGCTGATTAGACTATATATAAAAAACTGGTTCGTTAGTTGGTTAAAGCAACGCCTGCACGGTCCACTGATCTTAGGACATCATCGCGAATTTAATAGGTAAAGCCAACATTCTTGCATTATAAACACTTGCTGTGAAATTACGCTTCGCTATCGGACAGTTTATCTGTTGGTTAGTAGACTAGGGGTGTATATAGAACATGCAAGTACGATCCACATTTGCACAAACAATGCACTCATCTAATAACAACTGGCTCCGCTGCGAGCAATTTACGAAATGAGCCACAAGAGACAGGGGCTCCTTTGATCCACTAAAATCAATAAAAAGCCATAAGTATTTCTGTGGACTTTATGTCTTTCCTTGATTGGGATTTGTATAGGACGGGGTGTTTTGAGGACACGGAAGTGACAAGTCTTTTATTGAATGACATTCGAGAAAATTAAGTAGGGGCCACAATACCTGTCCAAAAGTAACGGTAACAGACCCACCACCGAATATTCTATGACATATGAATTTGTACGGATATATTTTTATACATATTTTTTATATGTACATACAAGACTTGTGAAATTATTGCTTTGAAATTATTAACTTATAGGTTATTCCAGTGCGGAATTATATTTGCATTATGAATAATCAAACCACTCGAATTCGGTACTAGGCAATCAACTGTGGGCTATTTTACACCTTATTTTAAAGAAACGTCTTGAAATGGAACTGAATGAAATCACTAAAGATAATGAGTAAAGGTCAGTACCTATCAGGTCAGTTTTGAAGAAGCAAACGAGGTGTACAGCTGAAACATAACGTACATAGAATTTTAGCCATAATTTCCTGATCGTTAATATGGGACGGCAGTCGATGATGCACCCATACAAATATTAGTAGGGATGCCTTTTCAAGCATTTATCATCCTGAAGCTTTAGCGAGGAAAATATGGATAAGAAGCTGTAACAAACTTTCATATCGTCTAAGATCGGTGCCTCCGTGAGCGGACTAATCCTTGCTTTTCCAGCCTTAGCCTAAAGCTAAAATAAATACCGGTAAGGCCTCCTTACCGGTATTTAAATAAATGTATCCAACACGCCCCCAACGCTGGGTTTCCGAACAAAATTATATACGGTGTGCTCCAGTATAATTCTCAGGTTCCTAATGGATTGGTTTACTCGCATCTAACTCTTGTATTTATGCATTTCCTTCATTTATTTGAATGACAATTTCTTGTGGTTCGTTCAAGTAATACTCATATTTAATACCGTAGAATTATACAGTTCTAAGCTTTATTTACATGCTCACATTACACATACATCATTATCTGAGCAGTAATAGAGAGCAACCTGTATGATGTACTTACTACCCATGGAAATAAGTATCTTTGAACATTTTTTTTCTTTTATACCGCTAAGGTGGCACTCAAGCTTACGGCCCATCTGATGGTAATCGATCGCCGTAGCCTATAACCCCTACCAATACCAGGGGTGTCACTAACGCGTTGCCAACCCTGTTGTTGATGAGGACCCACTGTGCTAGCAGCATTACTACTAGCGCAGCGTATCCTCGTGGAGAGTGCTCCAACCAGTTTGCCAATGGGCAAACTTACTTGCCTTACTTTAAATTTATACGTACATCTCGTTCCCGATTAATTGGGCGACGTAGTACACATTGAAACTGAAGGATAAATAAATTCTTAACAGGTTTTTTTTTGCATTATCAATAATGATTGTCTAGTCTTATCTAAATGTAATTACGTCTACCCACGGACACCAAGACAATCGCACAGTCGCAGTCTTAGAACATCAATTATAACCTCGTTGTAGCCTCATTAGTCTGATCGTGCACGACTTGGTAATTGTTAATTGAAATGAATTCGGAAGGAAAGTATGGGACAAGAGCTTTGCTAATTGAATTCCTTTGCTAGGTATACGATGGTGGGAACAGACGACAGTATTGTAAGAATTCTTCCATTCATATACGCAAAGTGATGTAGTGCCATCACATTTTATAATGGAAGAAAGTTGGTAATATTTCATAATTACCACTTCTTTGAGAATTTCGTATAATTTAGATGCCAGTGATACATTCTTGATGTAATACAGAATATCAGACTTGCAACTCAACCGTTATCAGGTGCTAAAATGTCTAAGCAAACTAGGAGTACAATTTCGATATTTACCAAAAATTACTAGGAAAAAAAACTCACATCAAACCATCCCTATCGCAAACCCTATCCGAGTATAAGCTATCGAATACAATATTTTTATCACACGCAGGTGTAAATATAAAGCGAGCCACGCACGCCGCTACATTCCACGCAGCAGCTGCCGACCGAGCGTACGACAGTTGTCGCGCAAAAAACTTAATAGACGCGTATTATGTCGCAGGCACGTGGCAAGAATACGCTTAATATAAAAGAATGTCATTCTATGTTGCTCTTAGGACATGTGAAGCCTGATAAAGGTGAGGGCCAAGGTCTAGACTGTTGCAAAGTACACTAATTATTACTAAGTAGTTTGGGTGCGGGCTGAGAAATGTTTGGTTACTATTCATTTTACACTTTTGAGATGATTTGATTTAAATGTATGTAATCACAGCCTATGATTTCATTCGCAAGGCAATAGCTGAAATATAATGATATTGCTCAGGGATAGTGCAGATTTTTAGATGAAATATTCTTTGGAATGGATGCAGTTCCAGAGAATACGTTGTAAACAAACAAGCAAGTTATACCCGTTTAAACAAAGTAACATTAGTATCTTAATATAGTTATAGATTGGCAGCATTCTAGTCGATAAACCAGACCAGTATGCTTACGATATTTCTGTTACATGTAAGTACTTTATTTTGATAGAACATTAAAATTTACTTCGTTTGCTCAGCGACTCTCAATTCTAAGACTTCGAGACAAAGAACACCGTACTTCTCTCCTTAGAGCGAGATCCGACTAGCCGGGTTCTGTTAATGTCATTGGCATATGAAAATTTCGAAACGATTATAATCGATTCATTATCGATGAATAATGCAAAGCCAAACAATTCACACTTAACGATATCTCGTTAGCCATAAACAGAGGAGCGAAAATGCTTGTCAGAAGCGATAACAAAGCGACAGCAGTGCCGATGGTATCAGCGACGACACGCACGCAATTCGATAGAAAGGCTCAATGCAAAATAAAGGAAAGCCAACTGATTAGCCTGTGTTAACCTTTAAATAAAGTGAAACTATTCCCTCGGCTAATTCCTGTACGGGTATCTGATCAGAGACAAAAAAAACTAAAGGAACATTGTCTAGGGTTGGTACCACAAACAAAATTGATATACCAGTTAAGCCTACGCAGTTCCCATAAAATTATTACTTCACGCACGATATTCTATAAACCATCAGCTTTTTTCAGTCATCTGCAATCTAAATTACAGTTAACCTAATTAAACGATTGCTACCATAAAAATATCATAATCAAGTAAACATAAACCTAAAAAGCATCTCGTAAAATCAGAGCTTTAATGCTCTTAATTATAAGTCTCGATCGGTCACTAACCGTTATATTACTTCTCACTACTGAAGCACTAAATTTAATGATAATATTTGTCTATTATCGGACATCTGCAAAAACCGATCGAGCAGTTAAAACTTATCACTAGAGTGCCAATTGACTATTAACGGTCACTGCAATACACCGGTTATACGTAAGTGACAATAAGGCCATACTTGAGCAATTTCAAAGATGGATATACTAATAATAGTGGACCTGGCAACCGAATTAATTATATTAAACATATTTTTGAAATTAGTGCCACATACTTTAGGATAAATGCGGAACGAATCTGATAAATTATTCATTATTTGCTTTTCTTAATGCATACTAAAACGATATCTTACGCGTAGCGAGCGTTTTTAACATTATTGAGATGTTAATGTAAAATACATGGTGAATAACTCAATTTGAAGTAAATAAAATCTTTACCATTAGCGCGATTCCGGAATGTTATTTTACAATTTATGGTTTGAGCTAGTTGGCTTGCATATCGCAATATTTGTCTTGACATTGTCAGGTTGGCTGAAACAGCAGCGGATTCCGCTGTGGTTCTTTAGGGAATCTCATAACAGAATGGCTTATGCGAAGTCGGCTTCGAAAACATGAATGACCAAAACCGGTTCAGACAGACCGTTTTTCGTGTAAAAACTGCGTACGCAAATCACCAATGAACTTGTTTATAATAGTTACACAGTTCTATGTCATGGACCAACCTGTTCCACAAATCGAAGTGGCACATGTTCAAATATTAAGCAGTGTTGATACATAAAAAGTCGGTCAGAAGACAAATTTATATGACAACCTACATGTTAGAATTCTTGTGCTATAACAATCTAAACTAGAATGAATATAGAATACATTATTGTAAACACTAGTCAAGAAACATTATCATTTCATCGGAACAGATTTGCAAGTATTGAATGAACTAGGCGCAATAAGAAACACAACACTGAAAATCACAATTAATAATATTTTTAATAACAGCTACCGCATGTTAGATACAAACCCACTATAGGCTCTAAGAAAGAAAAAAAAATCCTACAAATTGTTTCAGACAAGAGATGCTTAAGTCAAATAATTTCTTAATGCTTTTGAACTTTTAGCCATTAAGGTGAATAGCAATCGAGCGAACGAAATACATGCAAGAAAACTTTACAACTCTATAACTGTGAACTTTTTAGGGTCGCCAACGCGCGAGTGATACCCCTGGTTTTGCAAGTGTCCATAGGATCATCTTCATTTCACTAAACTTTACAAATAAGTACTTTCAAATCATCAGAATCCACCACTGGATTCAAAAGATCGTTTTCGATGAGAAGAATCTAGTATGACATTCAGCATTTACTCTTTTCAAAACGTATGAGTTGATGGTAACAATTCGCCTTCACCTTCATCAGTTATTTTCTGTAAGCTGTATTCTACAATCAGTTCTATGGACACCGACAGACACTTGACAAACTACACGATAATATACTTAGAGCAAATTATACACTTAAACAGTTATTGATCTGATCTGACAGGCAATTTGATCACACCAGGCAGAATCAGGTTGCCTAGACAGTTGTCACTTGATAAATTATTTTACAAGCACTATATCCTATTGGTACAAGACAGATGACAGTGATTTAAATGAGAGTTTAGCTAAAGTTATCGGATGCATTCCAAAAAAATTTCATAATATAACATTTAAAACGTCCTTTGAGAAGGATTTAGAATTTAATTCCTTTGTTGTTTTTCCAACAATGGAATAATTTTCGGAAGTATTCCATGTCGGTGTAAGATAAATTAAATAATGGTTAGTGTCAAGAACATAATCTTTCATAATATGTTTATTTTCAATTTTAGGTCTATGAAAATCTTTAGCAGCGCACATTTAGACGACGATTCCAACATTCAGAAATTTGTCTTATTTAACTACCTTAATATGGCAACCGACAATATCTCATCGGAATCAGTGAAAATGATAAGTCGAAAGGTTATAATCTAATAATAACTGATTTTCTAAGTACAGTGACTATGAAGCTAGTAGGAAGTCCACATAGCGGTCGAGTTGTGATACGATCTGCATGATCGACGTGGTGTGTATCTGCAGTCTGCACGTGGTTACCAACCACAACTGCGTTACATATCGAGTCATGTGTATCATGTATCGGGTAAACGTGATCATCAGTGTTGGTAATTCATCAGCTTCGATTACCCTTATCGAGTACTTAATTTATTTTATCGTATTTAGGAAATTCCCGAGCATATGAAACAGTAATCAGTGCATACTTCTGGAAAAATCGAGCTAGTATTCTGATTCTTAAAATATATTTAAACGGACCATGATAACGTTATCACAGTCTATAACTATTCGGTACGTTAATAAATTATGAAATTTGAATTACTTGTAAGCAATTGCCATTCCGTGTCCCTCTTTTCTTAACTTTATTGCTATTTATTCTGTTATCTTCCAATAAAATATTTATGTTTTTGTTTCCTTATTCTTAGATATTTAATAGAGATCACAGAAGCCTCATGACAGTCAGTGTACCTGCATACTTTTTCATTTTGCTCAACGACTTTAGCAAAATACATACAAAATCATCACACCAAATCCCTCACGGATCTATCCCGTTGAGCATTAAGCATTGAGCGCCATTTCACTCGTAACTTTAGAAAAATATTTTACATTAATACGAATGCAAACCTCATTAACTGATTCATAAATTATTATCAAGTGGTTTTAAAGACGTTGTGAGGACATCCAATTAATATTTAGCTTGGTTAATGGTGTAACGGAATTTACTATATTATCGGCTGGCTATCAATACTCAATCAGAATGCTGATTGCTCCCAAGACAGAATTGGAACCAGTAACGTGTATTTAACGAGTTTATGTTGCTGAATATGGCAAATTAATTAACTGGTACAATAATAGTTAGATTGTTGATGGCTTTTAACGAAATTGCCATTGCGATACCATAAAAACCAAACGCCTAACGAAGTGTTATGGATATTTTGCTTAAAATCAAGGAACCTTAATGAACAAACGTTTTCTGGATTCTTGCGGATACTTCAGACAAGCTAATACCTTGATTGAAGATTGGCTCTGCTCTATCACGCTCAGTTACACAAATCCATGATCCAATGAGCCTGATGTATGGATGAGGTAGTTCTCGGAAACGAATCCGCGCATGAAATTTGCATCGGTGGTAATTTAGACTTTCATAAGTGCCTTATTAGGGCCTAAACTGAATAAATGTTTTTTTTATTTTGCCGAGGTCTGGATCGATCAAGCTTTGAAATCAAATTAATTAAATCAACACAAGCTAATTAAAATTGGCATAGACACTAGACAGTTAATGAAGTAATTTTCAGAATGGCCTCGTTCGGAGTCTTGTCCAACTATAAGCCCTACCCTGTGTGAAACTATGATTGGTAATCGCCAATAGCTGATAGCCTACAACTACCGACACCACCATAAAGCATTAATTATGACCATCTTTAATTACAATGCAATTGAGAATATTGCCTATGTGTAGATTTTGACAGTTATTCTCGTTTTAATAGTTTAGGATGATTGGAAGATCGGTAACATTATGTAATGGATGAACAGCATGTGTTATGGTATATTGGCGTATGGATTATTATATAACATGTTAATGCACATTAGATAATATTAGACCAAGATCTAACTTACAAAATCAAATTGAAAAGAACCCGCCGGTTGATTAATGGCAAGTCAAATGGCGCTTTATACTCTCTACCTACACAGAAAGGGATTTAGCCTCATGTTATGTATGTATGTAACTATATGTATGTTAGCTAATATTGATTATAATTTCAATATCCATCAAAAAGTATTATTTAGCAAACAAATTAAACATGACAATAAAGTTTTCAATAAAATGTATAGTAAACTATTTGTAAAGCTGTTATAAATCAAATCAATTTAATAAAACTCATAGGTTACCACAAAGTTTGTAACCTGTAACTGGACTCAGAATTACGTTTGTGGCCTAGTGTTATGATCTACGGTTCACGGTGTCAGTGGCGCGAGAAACTTGGCCGCGGGTCGCAGATACTCTGATAAATTTTATTGCCGGAACTAATTTCACTGCCATTCGCTGATAATGTTAATCTCTCTATATAAAAATTGAAAATGAATCCCTATTTCCCTTGGTTACGGCATCACGCGTGAACAGCTAGACCGATTTCCCTAATTCTTTTTATTTGTGTTTGTTATTGTAAGGAGAAGGTTCCAATGAAAAAAAAAGATGAAAAAAATCCGGCACCTTTTTACTTTCGCGATAATCTAAAGGTCTTTTTTGCTATGGTGTATTTGTCATATGAGTTCATAGCTAAGGAAGGACATCGCCTGTCGGGTCAGCTAGTATTAAATAATAATAATGCTTGGACATTATCACACAGCGCCATCTGGCCACAAACTAAGCAAAGCCTGTACTGTTGGAACTAGCAGCAGATACATTACTTATATATTTTTTTTGTATATACATAATTATAATACATACCAAACACTCAGACGCAACGCTACATGTAGGTGTGTCACATACATTTTCACCCGGCGGGAATCGAACCCGCGACCCCTAGCGTAGCAGTCAGATATACTAATCAGTAGACCAGGGATCTCGTCAGGATAATGAGTAAAGCTACAGTATATCCTTAAAGATAAGATGGCTTCAGCGGAGGAAATAATAATACACAAGGTTAAGTGTAATCATATTTAAATGCGGACGAAGTTACGGGCGACTTTTGTCTGCTTCGAAGAGATTTGTATCTCTGGATAAATCATTCCCCTTTTTTAATATTTCTATTATGAATGCGAAAGTCCTCTGCATGACTGATCGATCTATCTGTGCCTTTTAAGGCTAACTCTATGAATTAATCTCAGTCAACGATCGTCAATATATATAATATAACAAAATAGCATAAAGCGTGCGAATACTCGTACCCTTGCGCCGGAGTAAGGCGTCCCGTGTAATCTGTAATGAGCGGTCAGAAAATATAAGGGGAATATTCACCATGCTATTGTACGTAGTTCTAGTTTTATCGGGTAGTAGTAGTGGAATGTTGGTGAAAGAGAGAACACTATGTATATTTAAAATGCTATCGCCAGTGTTGCATAAAACCTACTTCATTAGAATGAGAAGAAAATTTGTATTCGTAGAATTGCAGAAGACCGCAGTCGAATAACACTAATTTGATGTAGTGTTGCATTTCTGCGATGAGTAAGGTTGCCAGAACTCCACGAGAATATGCTGTGCTAGTAGTAATGCTAATGCTAGCACAGTGAGTCCTAATCAACGCGTCGCCAACATGGTTAGCAACGCGTTTTTGATTTTAGTTTTAAAGGTGACTACATTATGATGGCCGCAAAACAAGTTCTTAAATCATGTTGATTTGGCAAAAAATATGACCGTTCCTATCAAGACTCAAATTGAGACCACAAAGTCCCGCTAAATCAGAGATATCTCTAAAAATTATTTCAGCACATTCATTGCAATACGTCACCTATTCACCCTTATTTAACCCATTGATCAATATTGATTCCATAGCCTAGCTGTGTTACGCTTTCTGATTTTTTCTGGAATGGAATGTAAAAGTTTTAAAGAATTCCCATAGAAAATATGTTCTCAAGAATATCACGCATATAGTAAACACCTTTTCCAGGAATACTCGTTACGACACAGCTCAAGTGAAGCGTGAATCCTAGCAAACAAATTATACGTGTCTGTTCTGTAGCGATGCGCGAGCGCCTTTGTAAGGGTTGCTACCTGTCCAACACATAAAGTATTTCATATTTAGAAATATAATTATAATGTGAAAGAAGGTATCGAATCAGTAAAATAATGTATTTTTATTAGATGAAATTTAAATTTAGAAATATTTAAAAAATAATGAAATTTAAATTTAGAAATATTTATATTTAATAGTAACAAATTTAAAAGTTACTTTAGATTTTAAAAGCAATGATATACACTGTACATGGCTGATTGGATGTGTTTCTGATTGAAGAGAGAACGTTAATGATGATAAATGTTATCTGCCTGAAACCAGTTCAACAGACTTAGCACTCTTTCTACATGCGACTATTTCCCCTAAACATATGTATGCCTATTGAATACAAAAAATTTGGTGTGGCACTCGGAGACTGCCGCGGTAAAGCTATTGCATAGCATTTTTATCAACTTATGCAATTATAATTATTTATTTATTTATTAATGCAGTATTTTTATATACCTATATACTTTCTCACAAACAGCTGATTACGGTAGTTTTCCAATACAACCAATGCCACCTAAAGGCGGGTTGCTGAACTAAAGAGACAAGCGTGATATTTCAAAAAGTCATTAAAAGTTCTGGTATTTATCAATAGATGGAGTTGTCGGTCGGAGTGGAGGGTGTTAGGTTATTTTCGTTACGGAATTTCTGGATTCGGTCCCCACGCTCAAGGCCCGCGATAAAAGCTATGCAATAGCTTAATAAACTGTACATTGATATCGTATATTAAGTAATATTAAATTATAATTATAATAGTAATTAGTAAATAGAAAAATCAATTTGACACCTTTCACCAGCACACAGAAATTTGGAACATAATATTTTCATAAGTAGTCAGCGAAAGAGTATGCGTATAACAATTCCCATAAAAAGTATATTAGCTTTAGCACTAACATGTATCGACATAGTGACAGCCCTAAAGTGGCTTATCATGGTCAAGGCTAGCCGTTCGGTTTTTACTCGCGAAAGTTCACCGCTCTTTGAGAAAAAGTGCGAGACTGCTGCTGCTGCCTCGCAATCAGTATGCCAATTGCGTTGCATGAACTTACATAAAGCTTGAAATTATTTTGCAACACATACACTTCTGTTATTTCCAAGGGAATTGATACTGTATTTATATTTTTTTGTGTCACTACAGCACTAAAAAAAGTCGACGTTTTTTTTATTAAACAGTAAATAGCTGAATAATGTAATCAACGAAGACACAAGGTAAACTCCCTGGATTAAATCAGACTCTAATACAAATTTCCACTACCTACCTTTTCTCGAATTCGATGCATAGATAATATAATGAACAGGTACTTGCTTAAGCACTTAGCTTATCATTTCGATTTAAGTAGGTATTTGAGTCAGTTCGTGTCTAAATTAAGCTTTTTATAAAATTAAACATCGTTGAGAAGCGACATATGACAAAAAATTAAAATACCATCAGAATACCACAATGAATTAAACAAAACTATAATGCGCTCACAAATCTAAAGATGTTAATAAAAAACTAACAGAGAACGACATAAAAATTTAGAACAAGGTTAAGAATTGTCTTCTAGTGACCAACAAACTAACAAACGGACAATGGCATACCATTTGCGACTTGCACCGTGGGAGACGCCGTTTGAGAATCTTAGAACCTAAAATACAATGGTAATACCGAAATAAATCATATCAATATTAACGATGCCGACCTTTTAGATACTGGAGTGACTAGAGGCAGTAACTTTAAAGGAGATAATCGTGCAACAACTCCCAATGACAATGGCAAACTCAAAATGGTTGATACGAAATCTGCAGATACCAAAAACGGTATTCATGTTCATAAACGTCAATTAGTAAAACTGACTGGCCGTGACAAATGTAACAGTGATACAGTCGTGCGCGAAAAAGTTGTGTCCAGTACTAAATAGTAATTTAGACATGGTAAGCTCGTCTAGTATCGATCATAAGATTATCGTAGCAGAGCCACCGCATAAAATTAAGTTCTAGAATTTTGAGCAAAATAAATAATTAATTCGTTCTAAGTACCTATAACAAATTAGTTCTAATGTTGCTTCGTGTAAAAATCTAAGCACTTAAGGATAACCCCAACCATGTTTGACATAAGGCCAAGGTTATAATGATGAAACTTTAGCTTGCGTATTATGTACAAGCTTTGACCGTGAACTTGATAAATTTGATCATAGCAATCTTGGCGAATAATTCATTTATCAAATTCGCTGTCAAAAAGGCATGAAGTTAGTTTATTTTAATGAAATCTAGAAGACAAAAGTTAAATCATTTATTTTAGATCCAATATGTAGATTGTAGACACACCATCTCCCATTAGTGTTTCATTAACCGCTAAAGATTCACCAATGATTGCCTCCTCGATGACGATAGTAACCGGCAAAAACAATCTAACTGTTCGTGTGATTACATAACATACCCTGGAACCTCTTGGTAGTTCCTATCAGTATAACGGGACTTCCAACACCACGTTTTACTATAGACGAGCTTATCGCAGAACAACTACTGGTTCTCAGCGCTATCATTCATGCCACAGACGCGCGGTGACATAAAAACAGGGATTATTATATTTGGTCCAATATTTAAGATGTTGTATCCACTGATTTTAACATTGATATCATAACCGAACTTATAAAACGTAAATGTATAGAATTAATTTGGTTTCAAACAAAATAACAGTAACTTACTAGCTAACATAACTGAGTAATAAAATTCTCGATTGAGTAATCAACATAAATGTGTAGTTTGAAACTTAAAAGAAACGAGATATGATCGTAAAACGACGTTAGGGGAGCTACAATTCATGTCATGTTAGGTCTTAGCTCTCAGCCCTGGGTCAACCCGAGGTGTAACAGTCAATAATTCTAACTGCTGCGATATTTAAGATCTATCCCCAACAACTCAGGGACTTATCAGCCAATTGTATAAATTCTTCTGCGAGATCTCCAGTCGTTGCCATCTCGTTATATCATCAAACAAGCATTATTAAACCTTACATCTCATTAAGTCACAGTCTATAATTGACAGCTGAGTAAGCGATAACAACGGCTACGTCTGTTTTGTATAATTTAAAAAACTCTTTAACCAACTTCTATTCTTCGCCTACGAAACCAAAATATGAAATCGATGCAAGATTTGTTCTGATAAAGTTATTAGTCTATAGGAGGGGAATTGCTTTGGACATTTACAGGAAACATTAAAGGAACCTTTGATCCTAACCGTAGATACATTCTGGATAAAGATATTAAAAAAACATAGCTTTATATGATCAAAATAAAATATCTAGATCATACTTTATAAAAAATCGTTGTTTGTCTCAAAACAAAAATAAATATAATTTCGGGGCTATTAGTCATTGTGTAGATTTATCTTATAAAGAAGCGTATAGTCTCGACCAATTTCTAATGAAGCCAATCCAAACTTGTAATAATGGCTAACGAGAGTGTGACCCAGAAAGGCAGTGGAACGCAACAGGTTTTCAGAATAAGAAGATTTCGTTATTGCCATAACTGTCACATGATTCAGCTTGTGTGGTTGGTGTCCTATAACATATTAATAATAATAAAATTTGAAGAGTAAATTAGATCAAAGTATTTCATATAAATGTCAACTTATTTAATTTTCAACGCATACATTCAACTGTTTCAACAAGTGTACCTACATTCTATAATTAGGATGACGTTGTTACAAACGGTGTCAGAATTCATTCAAAACACAAATGAAATAAGTTATTGTCACCTATAAAAGTGATTTTTAGTAAATAGTATTTGCACGAGTCTGAAAGTGCTTATTTGTATCCTAAAGATTTTTTTTATTTTATATTAATTTTGACATCATAAATATTAATCGGCCAGTTTATCTTCAGAAGCTTGAGAAGTATGTCCATCACATAATCAAATAACTTATATCATTTCACCTCTATCTATAAATTGTAGCCGATGGATATACCAGAATGTAATAACTTCGTAAAATCCTCAACATTCGGGCGTCAGTCATAGTTCCAGAATTAAATAAAATCGATTCATACCAGAAAGCACTTCTATGTCAGAGTCCCTTAGAAGCAATTAAAATATCATTGGGGTCACCAAACCGTGGGACGAAGAGCTGTAGTCCAATTAAAACTATTTCTTTTAAAGATCTGCATTTTACAATTGTGTTTTTCTCACAACAACACAATCCTAGAATTGCGGTAGACTTACAAATTCCTACATTTACAAATAACGTTTATTTTCTAGCACTAGGCTGTTACAAGAGTACCTACATGTTTTTGGTTTCATATTACATAGTTTTAGCTCTTACTTGACAAAATTTTACTCCATAATTTCTCACACTAATTACACATTCATA
Source organism: Falcaria lacertinaria (assembly GCA_951449985.1). Lineage (NCBI taxonomy): Eukaryota > Metazoa > Arthropoda > Insecta > Lepidoptera > Drepanidae > Falcaria > Falcaria lacertinaria. The sequence goes on from OX602110.1 coordinate 10,578,087, forward strand.
TTTCCAAATTCCAAATTGAATTAATATAATGCAGTAAAACTGGAGTATTATGATAGTGAAAATCGAGTATGATATAGCGTAACTACAAAGCGGTCACTATAAATCACTGTGATGATTGCAATACTTTTTTCTGAGGAGTTGATATTTTTATCTTTATAGGATAACACAGTCGATGATCTGAACGAGTGCAAAGCAACAGTACTTGCATCAGCTACTATGACTAAGACAAACAATAAAACAAACAAACGAGCGTAACAATACCAATTTGCAATAATGCCTAAACACAGTTTGATATTTTTAAAATGGCTGGTACCTTCATTGTTTGAACGGAAGCAATAGGATTCAGGAAGCGACCGACGGATGGCGATAATGTTACCTCATCTGATGCCATTAATCACAATGTCAAAGTTACAAAAACAATTGACGGTCTGCTTAATGAGTGTGCCGTATTAGATGCAATTGCGCTAAATACTGATGTGATGTTTTTGCTATTCAGGAATTAGTATTAGTAGTATATAAGAAATAGGAAAATAAAATAGATTACTCGCAATGTATAAGCCAATAATAAAAAACCAAACCTTGGCCATACTGTTGTCTAAATATTTGATTGCAATATAATTCAATGCAAAAAGCTTTTGAAGAAAATGTTTACGAAGATCAATAAAAGAAAAGAATTGACAAAGAAACAAACATATATGATTGATAACAGTTGTGGCCGCCTGCAAGCAGTCTCAAACCAGTTTGTACTTAATCCCGGAAGCTAATTTACTATGCCTCGATAATTTCCACACTAAAAGCCTCATGATGAATAGTAACGGTCCTAAAGCGGCACCTTTAAGCCTCCCCATCCATTCCATATTATGCAATATTGAAACTGATAGATTCGGAAAAAGCAATGGAATTGACTTCATCGTAATACCGTAGAGGAATAATTTAAACGGTGCTAATTCCCTTTGAAAAATCACTAATATGGTTTTGTCCGAGCTTTATATGTGATGTAACGTTACGGTTGATGTGCTCATGGCTTCCTAAAGTGTGTCACCATGGGCCACTCATTCAAGCAATGACCGTGCCTAACCCAGCTAAACGTTGTTTAACGAAGCATTATTCTGGGACATGAAGAACCTTAAAAGTTCTATGAGAAACTGTTGCAGAATTATTCTCGCTAGACATGCAGAGAGAAAATTAAGATTTAACTTTTAAATATTTAATAGAAAATAAAAAATCTAAATATGGGTAGAGTGCGATGTACAAAATAAATAAAGAACATGACTTGCAATCTCATATCGCAGCAGGCGTCTGATTAATAATTAAACATATCATAAGATTCGTCGACATAATAACATTGCATTTTCCCACTGGTTTTAGTTTTCAAACTACATTTTATTCGTCGCAATTAATCTAAACCATTACATAATGAACTACAATAGCTGAAAGAAAGTTTATTCACCCACATGATAGTATGTTCAAAATCCATCACCATGTCAACTAGGTATTGTCCTTTGAATCAAACACTAATATGGCCCGGAGGCTCTCTCGTAAACACTCCAATCTTCGATGTCTGATCGCCTATTAAAAAAATAGCATGCAATAATTCATCTCGATGCTATACAAAGCGGCAGACAACGAAACATATCCTCATAATCAATGATCGATAGCAACAATCGATTCACTTTCGCCATTTTGATTCTTATCGCAAAAACTAGTAGAGTGGGCTATAGCCCGACGGTTTCCTCTCTTGGGTTCCTGCTTAACAACAAAGCCGATTTGTGAAGCACGCACGGAACTTACTGAGACCATGCTGAATGTTCCCTCCCAAGTTTTGTCGGATTGCATTTCATTCATCGTAAACGATGTGATTAAACCCTAACCCAGATTGCTCATATCCTTGAGAACTGGTTGTGATTTAATGGCGCTATATAAAGCATCTTCATTTGTGCTTGTTTGCTTATAACCAAGTATTACTACTTGGTTGTAAGGACCCGTAATTTGTTTATTTCTCGCTTTTACACTTGTTGCGTCTTTCTTTATTTCTTGGAACATGTTTTTGCTGCTCCAATACCGTTGGTGCGGACGAAAAAAAGATTTTTACCGAATTATTATTGGTCCAGTAACTTTATCCAGTGCCTTATGCATTATATTTGAATGTTCCGAGATTAAACTAAGAGTGAGCTGAGTGCTTATTCTCGGAATCCGTAATTCCTCGTCAGGGTAGCGACAGTTCTTTGATAGACTTAGGCTACGTTGGTGGGCAATATACTTGTACATTACACACAGTGTACAGAATACTTAAACTTTACGATAAAATAGTCTTTTTGCGATCGTGAATCCGTGACACACATTTTCCCACAACAATAGTGACTCGTATTGCCTGTGTGTTGAGATAAGTGAATACAGAACTTACCAACCAATTGTAATGAAATTGTGATTGCCATGATTTGACTTCATTGAACTTTCTCATTTATAGCAAGTGAATGCTAGCTTGTAAATTGTATAATGTGTGGTGTTGTACTGTTTATTATTGTTATTGTGCTTTCGGCCAAAGTATGTAGACCATACTGTGATACACTTACCTACATTACACTAAATATAATATAAAGAACATAGCTAAAATAACTTTTAGCTATCAATCTACGAATACATTTAACTATACAATGACCTAAATTTTTTTTTTTTCTAATGAATCATTCTTTATTGATTTTCAACTCTACATAAACTTAAATTAAAAACATAAAATAAACTAAACTAAGAAGTACAAAACTAACCTAAACGTAAAATAATTGTCCCGAACCACTGTCACGGGGAAGTGTGCCAAGAAGGCTGGCGGCATTGCCACGCTGAATTGCAATGCTTAGCCTTTGGGCCAAATATTCGCCAGCCCTCTTGTCACAGGAGGCCTCGCGTAATTTGTTTGAGGTCTCCTTAAAAAGGGTATGAGCCTCTGGCCCCCATGGCCTACGAGTTTCGACCCCAAACGCCATAAATATGTACCCGTCCTTCAGAGATAAATATTTACGGCGCTTGAGGCACTCCTGCCGAGCGGCTGCCGCACCAGCCACCACCGAAGTGTCAGGGAGGTGGGACGGCGCCAGAGTGTCGACGCAGGTAGCGTCCCACACCGAGGGCCGCCCCAGCCTCCAGGGCAAGTGCCCGACGGATAAGGTCATTGATGGCCGCATGCCGCGACAGCCGGCCCGCACTCTTAATACAAGAGAGGCCGTGGTGACCGAGGCTGTCAACACCCTCTCCACAGCTACAATGATGTGGGACATATACATTCGAATTTCTTATACTAAATTTAATTTAAGTTTATGACCTAAATTAAATTTAGTATAAGAAATTCGAATTCATGTGACAAAGTGTCGTGCATTCTAATCAGTGACAGACTGCAAAAGTTTTCCAAGCAGACCTCAAGTAAAGATCGAAGATAAGAGGGTGACATGAAAGTATGCTATACGCGAATGAGGCTCTACTCTCTGATGCCCCCGAACTGGACACATTTTCTAGACCAAAAAATAGGTTAAAGAATACTGGCATAAGATTTTTGATGATTCACTGATTATTCTTGTAGTTAGGAATGTATATTTTGTAGAGATCAATAATGTTTTGCTAGACTGACCGCAGCCGGAGCTCGAACCTGGTTGCGGCAACATCGATCACACTGATTAATGACAACAGATGGTAGGAGCTCCACCGGCAGTACCGTTGCAACCGTTTCGGGTACACCGGCTGAGAGCTAAAGTTGCAGCATCACTACAAGCATAATGTCTTGTTTTAGAAATAATTACTGTGATCGAGTGCTTACGGCGAGCTAAGATACAATCCGGTCAAGTTCAAAAATAATTTAAAAGCTTTCGGTCAAGAGCATCTCTATGTTGCTTGTCTTATCGTAAGAAAAAACCAGATTCCTCAAGAGTTTACGCGTCCGCGATGACTTATCGGATAAATTGGGACAACGAGGGTGACTTAGAATGTAAATTAAATCTTAGTTGCCTGGTTCATTCATTTACCTTTGTCGTAGTGACGAGGCACAAAAGCAAGTGTTTGCCAGTGCAAAGAGTACTGCACTTTAAAGAACAGTTTTGTAAATAGAAAACTGGACAGTTGTAAAGCAGTTGGTGCATTCCTCGCTAATGAGCAAAACTGTATAATTAAAGTGTGTAATGTCGATCTGGCTAATCCCGAAAGGGACTTAGCGTATCCTTGCAACTTTTTTACGCAATGGCCTCATCCCAGAATCATTTAACATAATTATGAACTAACACGTACTACGTGTAAAATGTTAGCATGAAGATAGTCAAGTGCTATGGGCCAAAGGCACTTGCATATATATCATTTTGTAACCCGGACGTATAAAATTCATTGAAATTATGCCTCGGTTACTGCAGTGCTTGTCTTACTGGATAGATCGTAAAGAGTTGGACCGGAATTTATGGCAACTTTGTGACCCATGTCGGCTAAAGAGACAGCTGAAACGTAAATCGTGGTTATTACTGTTACTTCATATTCTGAGTAAATCTCCAACTTACAGAAGATCCCAGTCAAATAACCCTACTCTGATGTAGTATTGTAATTGTGCAAAGCTAAAACGTTATTTCATGTATTTCGACTGTTGAAAAAGTATATTTTAAGCGTATCATAATGTAGTACCACGAATCTAATCTTAATCAAAGGTAAGTCGTAATAATAGGGAGAATATAAACGAACAGACTTCAAATATATTAATATTTTTTAAAAGAAACAGCTCGATGTATATTATAATCCATACTAATATTATAAATGCGACTCTAACTCTGTTTGTTTTTGTTCTACCCTTTCAAATTTGGTAAGGAGATAGATAGATTCTGGGGCAGGACATAGGCTACTTTTTGTCTTTAAAGTAATGCAGACGAAGTCTTGGATAACACCTAGTATCATTATATATTCGCATTTCGCAAAGGCACTAACACTACTCCAAGGCTTTCAAACAGCTGTAACTAAGCGTTACTTACCATGTCAATGACCCTTCTAAACTAACACCTATTAATATATTCTTACGCAAAATTACATACGTGCATAAAATATAAATAAAAATGAATTAAGTAATTAAAATGGAATTAAGTATCTCATGCAAATCATACAGTAATTTGCATTTTCCACGCACCATGGTTTCATTCATTGCGCAGTGTGCAGTTGCGTGCAAAACAATGGTATGTGACACATGACTTGGGGCCTTGACTGTACGCACATTGCAGTCAGGTGCAAAATAAGTGTAGGTACATCAAAGGTGTACAAAGTATGTTTTAAAAGGGCACATATGTCACACATTTCACTTTTTCTGCCCTTTCTGTAAATAAATACGCAGCTAATGGTATTTATTTATAAATTAGGCCAAGTTTCTTTCGGGATAGACAGATAGTATAGAGTATTATTTATTCATACTGTGGATCAAAAATGGTTCTCATTCTCTTATTTATCTTTACTGGGCAATTAGACAAACTATGTCTATGACCTTGAGCGTGATTTGTGTCAAACGCATGGTGTGATGTTTTTTATTAATCTAATGTAGTTTTTATGGTTATTATATTCAAATAATATTAGGTTCCTTCATTCCATCTCCATGTAAACTTTAACTACGCTTAATTTCATACTCGTCCGTCCGCGCAATTTTCGTTAAAAGTTTTTGCTTCACGTATTACTTTTATGATTAACATTAGTAGGTATTACTCAATAATATAAAAAGGAAAATGTAAACCTTTAAATATAATTATGCTCGGGCTTAAAACATGTTTTTCGGCAAATTGTCTTATCACCCGTGTTATTCAGCAGCCTACATACACTAATTTATGGTTTAAAATACACACGAAACGCTTAGGTATCACGAACGTTAAATCGAGATTACAAAAATTAGGTTAAAGATACGATGGTATCGTAAAAACTTTGTGATATCTAATCTCACAGCGAACTCTTCATTAATTAGAGGTTTAACAGTGGTTAAATCATTACCCTCCTCAAACAGAATATAATTGTAGGTATTAGTAACATCGGAAAAATGACACCTGCTAACTATATTATTTACTCCGCAAAAAACCTTTGGACATGAGTTAAAACTGCCATTTAAATTGTCTTAAACTTTTTGTAGTTTTCAAATTCGAACATCAATTAAAATTAGAATAACAAAAATTGTAATTGTGTTGTGTCGAAATGGATTGTCAATGAAATAGCAGACTCTGGGCTGTACTCAATCTTGATATAAGTGGTCGAGGCATATTGGACTCTTTGCTTTCATCAATCTATTATTTTCTTTTTATAGTATTTAATTGACACTTATACAAATACAATCACTATATAGAGATGTATCAACTGATTTATATAAACTTCTATCACTATACCATTACGAAAACAAACTAACCTGTAATTCAGATGTGACTTCCTCTCTACTGCTATCATCTGAAACAAAAGAATATTATTAACATCAAGTATCAATGATTAAAATTAACATATTGGGCTCTCGCAAACATTATGCAAAATTATTGCATCTCCACATTAGCTCTGCTTTTGTCTGCAATATGTATCCACCTTCCATTCATCCCTTCTTTCCACAATTTCTCATTGACTTCTTTCCCTTCCCACGGTCCTCTATTTCACAAAACTCATACATCTCTTCTTCGATCTTCCAATTCCCGTATATATGTATATCTATCGTCATACGAATTGCCTTTGTCTGTCATCCTTCCTCAAAGGCTGTTTATTTCTTCCACAGCCGTTAGATTTCATTTTACGAAGTCAAATGCATAAATAACACCAAAAACATACATAATAATAAGAAAAATTTAAGACGTTCATCTTAATTCAGCAGTTTATGTCAGATATAACCTAAAATTACAGCAACAATTAACCCAGAAAGAAGTCTATTCATAATTATATAATGGTATAATGTATGAACTCTAATGAGAATTCTACACGACATCCACACCAATTAAAGTATAGATAGTTAGTGTAAAAATTTCAAGGACAGATAATTACCTAAAGAGCCTGAAGGGGTTTATGTTATATGTAACTTAAAATTTATTAAGCAGAGTTACATTCTCAATAAATAACTGAAATTTATTGAGGCATTAGCGAGAACTGTATAGAATAAGAAATAAATATAATATAGTAGGCTTAAATACATATAAAATGTGTATCTTGAATGCAACAATTTCGAAACGTATACAAATATTGTCTTTATAATAGAATGCCTACTGAAGTACCCTGAGGTACTTTAGGGCTACACTACATCTCCACTTCGTAAATTTTATAATCAGCTTTGAGATTTCTTGCTTTTTTAAGCCCGGGCAAAATGGCAATAGTCATCGTACATTTTATTGCAAATGAAAGTTCAGACACCAATTCCTATGATCACCTACTTGCCCGTCCTAGCGGTCCAATGACAGAATCCCGTCGAGTGCAGCATTCGAGTGACGTCACAGTCTGATTGCTGCAGATGGCACATTCTTCGGAAGTCGACCTGTCACCGTGCCTAGGGTTGTCAGCAAAGGTTATCATATATACGTGACCAGCTGAGCTAAAATTAAATATAATCTACATAATAATATTACTCGGGTATCGAATTCCCTGACGTTTCTTCTGAGAGGACAGTTTTTCAAAGCAGTGTAAAGCTCTGATCAATTCATAATAGGTACCTTATTAAGGCCTACGGAGAATACATTTTCGTATTTTTTTGCATAGTCTGTAAAATCAATATAATGAGCAATGTTTGTACATTTCACATATAAAACGTGAATGTACATTAGAATCGATATACTAATGGCACACTGTCAATAAAATTTACGGACCCCTGATACACTATGTTATAAATATGTGTACATACTCTAAATTCCGATGCCTGAAAGACAGCCCTATCAGTTCTTCCAAGTCATTGACCCGGCTTGTCCTGACAATTTCACGGTTGCACACGCCGTTTGAAATTTCGCGTGTCGTGGAATGTTGTGTGACAGACACGTCAGTTTTGCGGGACTCCCATGTGACGAGTTATTGCTAACGAGCCGCTTTATCACGAGCGACGTCCGCACAGGGAATTTCGTACCAGCAAAATGCACACATATGAGTGAGTATAGAAGCTACTCACTGATAAAACATTAAGAAATATATTTATATATACATGAATATGCAGATTCCAGATATATACGACATGATCACAGAATTGAAAATTGAAATAAATATTTCGTAGCTAAAGTCGTGAAGTAAAGGATCGTGAATTATGTTAGTAAATGAAATAAATATTCAATATTGCGCTCCAACGGCTCACACTGGAAGTAAAACCACGAGAGCAATAGGTTAAAGCTACGTATAAACAACAATGATGGCATTGTGTCGGAAGATAATCAGAAGAAACTACCGGAAAATAGTAACATGGATTGTTTGGCTTGTTTCCAAGATTGTATGGTTGGATTCCCAATCTACATTACGGATTCTCTTTTGTTCCATTCATATTTATCAAGGACATGACTTAATACAATTAAGTAACACACAAATCACAGTATATTTTGGACAACGTTACTTTAATCGTGAACAACAATAGCTATTTTCTGGTTGAGGATGCAGTTCTTTGGGAGGAAGTACTAATAACAGAGCGGAGTGTAATTTGTAAGAGCAAATGTTTCCTATGCAGAAAAGAATTGCCTGCAGTTTTAATTTAATATGACCATCCGATCAATGAAAGAGTGAGGTGTCATTTTGTAACAAGTGGGAATACTAAAAGCTTGTAACTGTTCGTATTTCCATCGAAGGATCAACTTGAAACATACGAACTTGCAACAAGACGTACCTAGCCCAAAGATATAAATGATTATAATAAATGTTGATCATTCAAATGAATTGCTTCAGCGAATTTTCCTCTTGCTAATGAATATTGCACAGAGCAAGATTAACCTCTTACTCCTTATGAGACTTGGTCACGCACAGTACATTTACCAAATTATATGAGTTTTAACTAATCCTTGTTAAGCAACAAGCATGTACGAAGCATATAAAATACTGAATATTAATGTCTCGTATGCTACTACCCCAAATTACTTTAAGACAACTAGGAGGCGATGATAAGATACTACAACAAAAACATCTCTCGAGAAGACGATTATTCTGCACGTCTGACTACCTGGTGACAAATAGATCTAAAAGCTTTTAAGAATGGTTTTTCACTTTTCATGTTAATGGTAAATCAGGCAACTAAATCCATGGCAACAGATATTTGAGACAACATAGATTTATGTGTTCTGTCAAAACTGTCATTTACAATACGGACATAATCTAATCAAATCTGAATATTGGAAAGTTTTAAATCTAATAGATACATAGAGCGTATGTCGAGATAAAATGACGGATCTATTGGGATATATTGGCATCGCATGACAGAGAAAACTAAATAAAAAATATGCGAACGAGGAACGAAATCATTGATGTTATGGACAATTTATGATCTAGTCTTAGTGAAATATGGTAATTCAGCTATTCAGACCCATTTGGATGTTAAGTAATTTGTAGTTTCGAATTATTTTTCGTCACCAATTCCTTAAGAAATTTCACCTTATCGATAATTATTACATAATTATTGTCAGATTTATAAGCTGTTACCCAGTCAAAAGCTAATGTGATTCTCGAGATATAGTATACAAAAGGTAAAGTCGCATCACACGTGCAACACAAACATTTATTTTAACTGTGTCTGTTTACAAAGTGCATTCACCCTTGCAAACGCGTGACAAACCCATCCTGGCATAACATTATAACATGCGTTACAAACATTAATTTTACAAATAAAACCACTCTACATACTCCGTCTTTCCAGGGAAATAAGGAACAAATTTCATAAAACGTTATTTTTGCAACGGTATATGTAATTTTGCATGCCTTTGATACACAAATTTATAGCGGAGATGTAAAGAGTCGTCTTCCAAATGGAGCTCGTTCCACAATCTGATTAGGTTGATTGCGCAAAAAATGACATGCTAATACCATAATGTTCCGCGAATGGTGATATACCGTACCATCAATTTGTAGTTCAACGCCTTTACACTAATGTCATATGACATTGTTTTTCATAACTCGATTATTCTAGAATTTGGTAAGGCAGTCATCTGAACATGAAAACCATTCTATGTTCTACATTAAGTTTTTTTTACAGTATTGGGAAAAAATAACTGGCAGAACCTGAAAGCTCCTATGTAAATAGGTCTATGGCGGTGTACTTATTTTTTATATCTTAGATATACAAACATACAGAGTATAATATTATTATCGTCGTAAGTATTCTACCTAACGTAACACATGATCTACATAATATGGAGGGTCCTTCAAACGATGATGACGAAAGTTGCATCTACGATCCGTTAATCGTGTAAGATTCGTCTAATTCAAGTTGGTCATTAAGTCTAATAGCAAAAAGATAATTAAAAAAACTTCAACACGCACATTTGAGAGATGTAGTGTGACAAATAACAGGGCTGTGTGGGATCGACAAAAACCGTAATGGGCTCACGTAACGAGCGGCTCCGCGGCACGTTCCTACTGTAATGGCCTATAAATTCAATTTGAGCTTAGTCTTTGGTATTCCACATAAGTTCTGGAATATTTTTAAGATAATGCTACAAATAAACTATGAAAATGAAACACAAATGCAGAAAATACTTTTGGGGATGGTCCCAAACGCAAAAGGCTAAAATGAAACATGCAGAAATGCAGTTAATAAAAAATACACGTAAGCGGATAGAGGAGCTTGTGTAAAAATTTCAATGCCATCAGTCAGAAGAAAAAAATTAGATGGAAAGTATTTCTACTCAGCGGAATTTGACCAACAGCTAAATCTAGACTGAAAGTGTTGATACGATTAATGCCTTATCGGTAAAATTAACAGCTACGCCAGAAAAAAAAGAACAGTTCAGCTAAGCATTACCGAACGTATTGTTACCGCCTTCTCAATCCGCTAAACTGATCTAGAAAGCGGTACTGTAATTCGAAGCAAATGGGGGGAGGGGGCCACAAAAATATAACAAATGATAGACAAAAAAGAAATCACTTCCGTTCGTAAAATGTTTCTTCTAATACAAATAATATTGAACGTGATAAAAATAAATGAGTTTCTAGATAACCTAGTACTATTTATAAATAAACACAACACATTCGCTTGGAACAGTAACTTCTAAGTATGTACTTATAATCAATATTAAAATTGGTATTATAAAAAAAACTACAATCGGTAGAGCTTCTACTGCTTTATTGATAATGTTAGTCACAACATATACCAACAGGACCAACAGAGATATCGAGTTGACCTTCCCGAAATATTCAGTTCTCTTGAAAATTATACTATTCTCACCTTGATCTATACGATTTCGTCGTCTGATGACATCAGATTTGCGTTTATCTAAGTTTGCATGTCACAGTTATGTTGGCTACAAATTTATCGGCCGTTATCGGTTCAGGGAATTGTTTGTGGTTTTTCAGCCCACATGTTAATGTAACGATGACGACATTGCTTAGTCTACGTACAAATAGTTATCGTAGGTGTCCAATTTCATAATTTGATTTAATATTTTTAATACTGTTTCGCCCACTGGCGTTATATTTACTGATTCATTGTTAACTATTATACTAGTCTTCATTTTTGCAGTGTTTTGATTAGTTTCCGCCCCCTTTAGACATGTTCTATTATCTTCAATCCATAAAATGAGATTTGGTTAACCAATTTTAGATCGTAAAGCAAATATTGCTCTCTAAGCTTGCAAAGGTAAATATTCCTTACATGTTAAAACGCCTAGCAATCTTGGATCAGAACTGAAATGAAATCAAAATATACTCCGCAATGGGCATGTAGATGTTGTAGGTGAAAGAAGAATCCGAAGCGAAACGATCTAGCGTATATTTATTAGTACAAAACGGATTAAACTATTTACAAAACATTTGATCAATTTAATGGTACTCAATGAACAGATTTAACCAAATATAACTCTGACCCGAGTACCATATATAATAATGCATTGATGAATGGAAGCAAAGAACCAAGAATAAAATCTATTACGCTCAATCTCTACCTAATGTAAGTACGGAATACAAATAAGTATCATATTATGAAATACTGTACTTCGGCCTAACTTCAAATCTCTTTAATCTAAGTACGGTCTCCTTTAATGTACGCATTTAGCGTTTTCGCTTCCTTGTTTTGACCAAATGAGACTTCTGAACTTATGATGGCAAAGTCACGATGAACACGATATAATCATATCCACAATACCTAATATCGTTATAGGCTCGTGAGAAGTCTCATAAAGACTTACAACACTTAGATTGCCAGTTTACCAAGTAATAGGTTCTGTATTTTTGATGGGCTTCTCATAAAAAAATATAATATTTTGTAAAAGAATAGGGCTCTTCAAAAAGGGTGGGAAGAGATTTTCACAGGGTCGCGTCGGCAACGCGCCATTGGTGCGCCTGGTGTTGCAGACGTCTATAGGCTACGGCAACGGCTTTCAATCTGGGGGGGCCCATGCTTGTTTGCCACATTAGAGGGGGGAAAAAATCCTCTACTATATACGAAAGTTTCTATAAAGCGTGCTCTAAATTCTACGCCCCTTCATGTATCCGCAGCCCAGGTCTGTAGTTTACTACGCCAATTTCTTCGATCCTGCGCCAATCGGATGCACCTTCAATCACCAATTGTAAGTATGGCATTGGGTCATCTAGCACTAGAAGTTCAGGAAGACCAACGCTTCGCTTGCCTTCTCTTGGCCAGCACTCTGGTACTGCCTCCATATTTCCCCTATTTAATACTTTCCTAATATTTTACTAATTGACCTAATTGTATAAAAATCACCTTCTTCTTATAGATAGTTTTCAGTGCTCCCAATTAAAAAACAGTATCAAATTGCATAAAATATCATCTTATCGTAGCGCAAGCAGGCGTCTCGCGATTACAAGCGTAGACTACGGTTATCTGTTATCTCTGTTTTGCAAAGATAATTAGTGCCGAGAAAGAGGACAGGTGTAGTGCACTTTCTGCTTGCCATAATAACTCCTTTTTAAAGGTTTTTTTAGTCGCAGGCGATGAGAATAAGGATATGGACACTCGTACATAAAAAAACGTAAAATTGCTAAACTTCGCAAACAATGGAAGGGTACGTACAGTTAGTATTATGGGTACTAAGCTCAGTGTTTTATAACAGGCCTATTCTGGGATCTACCTCAACAATGCAATCCTTCTTCAAATTCAAAGAAAGCTGAAACTAACGCCCCGGAACTTCTCATATTTCGCTTGTGCCAAAAGAACCGTATGATTTCTGAAACACACTGTTTCGGCGAGTTTGGTAGGGTTGTCGCTTATGGAAACACGTAAATGTTATACCTTAACTTGACCTTATTATATTTGTTTCATCACCATATGAGCATAATATTAATGTATGTAGTATAATCATGTTCATAAGCTATATATAGTTTTAATTATAATAAACATACATAATTTAGCCTCGATTTCAAGATTCGAAAAATGGTTTGAGTTATGTTACACTTTCTTATGCGAGAGTTTCATCAGTGTTTATTTATTTAGTGTTAGAAATTACGATTTGGCAAACCTATACACACACGAGTTTGCCAAACAATTCGATGGATTTACATTGAAGCATTGTTTAGTAAAGGTAACAAGCGAACAGCACGTGAAACTATAAAATGTTACACATTGTAGGCCCTATGTTTTGACTTCAACAGTTTTTTTTACCACTAGGCAAGAATTCGGCACGTCTGAAGGTTAGTAGTCACCGTAGCATATGGCGGCTTGTAATATCGAAGGAATCACTATCACCGTAGCTATCTTTATTAAATTGAAGGTATGAGATGCAGCCTGCTGACAGACAGACAGACAGACAGACAGTCAGACAGACAGAGACAGACAGTGACAAACAGAGACAAACAGATAAACTGACAGACAGACAGCGAAGTCTTAGCAATAGGGTTCCGTTGGTTACCCTTCTGATACGGAACCCTGAAAACAACTCAAACCGCTGTTAAGTAATAAATTAAACCTATAGATTGTTCTACTATAAAACCACATTGAGGACATTAGCGTGCCTTAACCCAGATACCCAACATATCTCGCTTAACACATCACTGTCACATCATCTAACCTACACTACACGTCAGAATTTGGAACCTAAATAAGCGATCCAAGGGGAATTAAAATTAACGGAGGCGTTTCGTCACTCGACCCAGATGAGCAGCTAGTGATAAGATAACGACACACAGCACATAATGTTTGTTTATGTTGATGTTAGTGACTCGATCACACAGGACTTACATTCGTTTTGATGATCTTATTGTCCCGCGCCGCCGCGACCTAGTAGGCAATTTATCCGCCCACTAAACGGAAAAACTAACTACTAATGAAAATATTTCACCTTAGGCGAAGTGTTAAGCCATCGCGAAAAATCTAATTTTGTAATTCCTTTCTTTTATAACGATTCGTCTAGTTATTCAATTCATTCAAAAATTTTTTTAATCAAAGTTAAGTTCACAGAAAGTTAAAATATTTAAGTCGCATTTAATATTTGACATCCACTATTAAATTTCGTTAGGAAACGAGATAAGGGGGCGTATCCTTTAATATGATTCATATTTTTAATAATAATAATAATAATAATGTTTGGACATTATCACACAACGCCATCTAGCCCCAAATTAAGCAAAGCTTGTACTATGGGAACCAGTGGCTGATATAATACTTAATATACTTTTTGTTTGTAAATACATACTTATAATACATTGCGTCTGGGTGTTTGGTATGCCAAACACCCAGACGCAAGGCACATAAATGTCTGCCCCGGCGGTAATCGAACCCGCGACCCCTAGCGCAGCAGTCAGGTATACTAACCACTAGACCAGAGGTCTCGTCTTTTTATTAATCACTTGTTTTAAATGATAAAGCTATAGGCAAACTTAATTACTTTGAATACTTTAAGATATTTTTTGACATAATTAGCTATATGGCTAACAAAATTGGTTAAAAAAAACAGCACTTCCAAAATACAGCCTTTTCTAGCCCTTTGTAAGCCTAATCTTTTAAACTACGCAAAGGATTTTAATGCGGTTTTTTTAATTGATAGTGATTCAAGAGGAAGGTTTATATGAAAAATTATACCTTCATATTTATCATTGCATTTGTATTTTGTAGTCATTTGTATGGCTAGCATTAGCCAGTCGCTAGTGTAATATAAAGTAATGTGATCAACATTTACTCTGTACCCACATACATGCCTGCCGTCCGTGGTCGATAGTTGACCTATGGGAAATCATTAGTATAATCAGTCCGATAAACATTTCAGGCTTTCGTGTCTAACGTTAATTCAACACTAGCTATGTGTACAGGCGACAAGGTCACGTGGTATCGATCGATAGTAACTTCAGCAGTTAATTAAATGTTTCCACATGCGTCTAGTTCTTCTGCCGTTGGTGAGACTCGAGCATTCAGATGTTAATTGATCTTCATTAATTATTTCTTGATCGCATTCCTTATCGCCCGCCGGGTAGCTGTCTTCGAATCAATTATGTAATACGAAATCTTATGTATTGTTGCGTTTTTGCGGTAAATAAGGTTTCTTACTCTTTGAGGATACGCTGTGCTGGTATTAAGGATATGCTCCTAGCACATTGCGTACTCTCATCAATAATAGAATTGGCAACGCGCTAGAGACACTACTAGTATTGCAAACGTCTATACTATTAACCTCTTACCATGAGGCAGGCCATACACTTGCTTGTCTATTTGTTGCTTGTAAAAAATCAATAATTCTCGAGGTATCACAAAATTGCTACCTTACGGTAGTAACTAAGAAGCGCTGTATCCCCCGCTATCAATCCAACTCAATTAAATAGTAAAAGTTTATATCCCGCCGGTTTGCAACAGCAACTGGCATACACACTGCGCACACGAGATATCAACCGTTATCTCACTTTATGATATCTACAGATATCACGGATATTACTGTTGTAATGCTATAAATACTGGCATTACAACAGTTACCCGCCATTGTTACCTTACGTATATTGCTTAGTGTTTTAAAACCCTGGACGAAGCCAGGACGTCAAGTTCTTTCGATACCGTTGTAACTGTGGCTGTCACCGTCTGTCAAGTCAAGTCTA
The DNA here is from genome assembly GCA_951449985.1 of Falcaria lacertinaria. Classification (NCBI taxonomy): domain Eukaryota; kingdom Metazoa; phylum Arthropoda; class Insecta; order Lepidoptera; family Drepanidae; genus Falcaria; species Falcaria lacertinaria. Next base: position 10,594,251 of record OX602110.1, read on the forward strand.
TACGTCCACTGCATTGACTCAAAGGACATCGTCCATTTTGGTCCAAATCTGAAAGTGCCGGTCAACGCATTTTTTTTGTATAATCTGTTATAGCTTGCCCGTCTAAAAATTTTTACTGTGGTTTACCAAACCAGTAGGACCATTGTAGTTGATTTTATTTGAGTACGAACATCTAAATTTTCATACATTTTTGTTTGCACAAATTAAAAGCCATGTAATATCCAACTTTGGTGTCATAGTAATAAATGCTCAGACGGCAAGTTATAACAGAATAAACAAAAAAAAGTGTTGGCCGGCACTTTCAGATTTGGACCAAATCTCTATGAAACATGGATGATATCCATTAAATTCAAATAAAACAGATGTAAACAATGGTAGTCTACGATCAGATTAAAATAGGACTGAATATGCACAGGCATGGCTATACTCTATTCATTTGATTTCGGAAATATAAAATGTGTTCATTAAAAAATATTACAAGCGTTTTGGCATAACTCTTGATCGATTTAAACTGTCATCGTGACAGATACAGTTAAGGTCAAGTTCAATAGCACTGATTGTGTTGTGACCGATGACACCGCTACGCTTCGTAACCGTTCTTGTACGTTTTTTAAAGCATTTCAGCAATTATTTGATGATCAGGACTTGTAATAAATTACTTGGCGTCTGGAACAATAGGTTGATAAAGTAAATTTGAATTATACAGTTTTACTAGTAACAAAAAAAACTACAATCCTCATTCTGTGGAACTTATTAAATTTGAAGATTCTAGTTTCGTCAACTGCTGATGAACATTTGTAAAAATGTTTCCACCACCACCAGTGTCACCAGTTATCATTTAAGATATTGATTTGATAGTCAACCCATTCACTTCGGAACCATTTGACCAACATCCCCAGCCTATGTACAACGAACGTCTAGAAACTTAATACCAAACGTGCGCTTAAGTATAAAATAACCATTCTCTAATGAAATTCTCTCAATTAGAAACGCGAGTGCTTTTTCCATTGGATGTAGAAGTATCGAAAGTTAATTTGCAATATGACAGAGTAATGCAGCAGTTGCCTAGAATATAGGTCGCGAGTCAGAAGCTTTCTCTAGATCTCTCAATTATGATAGTAGTTAACTCTTACCGTAAAGTTTACATCTTCCAAAAAGAAGAAAATTACATACCTAAGGCAAAAAAAACAAACAGATAAATTTAACGTCATAGATATTACGGAGGAAATTACGTGATCACAGGATTTGCTTTCTTTAAATCAGATCAATTCCGACTATCGTATCGATAGTAAGCTTTCACGTGGGAACAAAAATTACTTGAACAGGATGTTTGAGAATTAATTACTTCAAAAACGAAAGTAGATTTGTAGTGATCAATTTATATACTTATTATTTTCGACAGACTAACGTGCAAGTAATATTTCATAACCCATTACACAAAAACTTTGGTAAATTGTTCCATTATTCACCCTCGCATAGATTTATTATATTTTAACGAACCAATTATAAAAGTTACAAAAAATAGATAACTAATGATAAAAAATTGTAGCAGTAAAACACATCAATGCATTCCAAATGAGTTTATAATGAAAACCAATACAGAGCAGACAGTGATCAGTGTTGCAGGTGAGCCTAAGGCACAGAATACTTAACATATTAAGTCTACATTGATGTCACACGAAAAGCTACACCAAACTAATATAGTGAAGGATTCCGATACTATTATAATTGAAGCCAGCGAGCCGAAAAATGAACATAATGTCCATAATAGTAACAGTCGGCTTTGGTCTGAGGCGGCCAAACGAAATGAAAATTTCGAACAATATCTGACCACTAATAAGGACATGACGTGAAAGTGATATCGTCAGAGCAAAAACGATCACGAAACTATACAAAACAGACAAAGTTCTAGCCAGCGAGCTAAGTGACTCTTTAATGACCGTTTAGAAAGTTGTAATTTTAGTATTAAGAGCGATAATTTAGTGGAGAGGTGAAAAGTTCACGACTTTTCGCTTCCGTGCTTGGCTACCATTTGTGGAGCGTTCGTTGGAGCACTGTTACCTCAGTATTGTAGAACAGTGTTACTGCGTAATGCTTGAAGATTGCTCTACCACGGTATTTCATGTCTTCCTGCATTTAATAGCTAAAAGTCGACCTTTCGTCGATTAAACAGTTATTTGCGAATATGGGTACAAAAAAAATCTCACAGAGTTATGAGGCAGCCACAGCTAACTTTTGATAAAAACAACTACTTATCTTTTTTCTTTCTTTCTTTTATATGGTCATAATCTTTTCGCTATCTAGAGACATATTGGAAATCTGGTACCATACAAAGTTTAATAACTACATAGTTGCAGTCCTGTTAGAAACAGTTCATTGTATTATGAAACCATAACATTACTTACCATTTGATAAATTGAGAATTTAATGGTTTCCTTACTTACCTTAGCTTTAAGACAATCATTAACATTTCCACGTTTTAATCACCTAATGTTGCTTAACAATCTAAACATATATAAGTGCGCACACTCATTGATCATCCAAACTCATCAATTTTCCATTTAAAACCTACTTCAATACAACATGGATACAAAGAACATAACTAATGGTATCGTTTGACCTATCGACATACCTGAATGGTGACTTACATCTCTACATGACAAAGAAAGTATTACCATTACACTTAATGATAGGACACGGAGCAATAACTCAAGCAATTTCACCTATTAAGACGAGCCCACTGAAGGTCATAATTTTAGTACAGATAAACCAAAACATTTCTTTAGTGACATGGATGAACAATAGCTTATGAATGGTCAGACTGATGTGTCATTTTATATAAGATACATGTACAATAGTAGTCGACCGATGCGGTGGGGCGGTAACGAAATATAAAATTTGTTAAAAGAAATAAATCAGCTATGAATGAAGCGAGCGGAGTGTGATAAGACTAGAAAGGAAAAAAGTGCACACGAGAAAACAAGTGTTAGTTGTGCTTAATGAAGTTTGTGCCATTTATTTCGACAATAAGTCTGAGGAAATGCATGCATATTATGATCATTTGACGTAGTTCAATGAATGAAACTGTTAAATTAATATCTTATAATATTTATGTCCATATCAATTAAATAGCTTATAAGAGAATCTGTCAAGAATGCACTTGTAGTGCCGCGCTACAGTGAAACACTATATTTGGGAAATTCACGGTAAGTTATGAAAGTTATTCAGCAAATGAAATTTGAGAAGATTGTTGGGCAGATAATTTATATTAATGGTTAAAACGGTTAGCAAATAAAGTTGAAGAAAGTTCAGGACACCTGAAATTGTTAGTAGAAAGCTACATGAGAGAAGAAACAATTAACAGGTATCTCATTATTAATTATAATACTACACGATAATTTAAGACCTATAGCCGCAGACTATTGATTGCTTGAGAAGTATATGGACTTGACATTAGAAAAGAAACGTTAAATAAGAAGCAATGGGACTATTAAATACCATTACTGGCTTGAAGAGAAACTTATAAGGAACAACAGAACTGAAACAAGCTATGTATTCACAACTATTATACGATACAATTACAAAAATTACACACAATTAATTTCCCACGTGGATTGACGGTTGTCGTTGATATTAGAAGTTAGAACATATAACTCCATGTTTACGTGCTCACAACAACTTTTTAGCAGTAACTTAGGAAATATATCGAGCTACAGTGCCTTTTTTTATTTACTCGAGTAGATGTAAATGTTATTAAAACACTAGCAAAAGGCTAGTAGAAAGTAAATATATTATGTTAATCCTTTGATCATTTACGCTGGAAATACAAATTGAATTTGCCATGTTTGCAACTGCATCTATATAAATCTAAACCATAGACCATTGATACAAGATGGTTAATGCGTTGTATTTGCTTCCTTATCAGTAATAGTTAGTTTGTGAAGCTGCAGCTAAAAGTCATCGTATGGAGAGAGTAATTTCGCTAATTTGTTAAGTCGAGCTTAAGCTTGAGTGGTACACAAGCTTGCTAGTTAAATAAGCATCGCAGCATCATTAAACGTAATGAGTTGATATTAATCAGGTAGTTAAGAGAAAACAGGGATATTATTTCTAATGCCATCTCTACCTATGTATTAACTAATTAATTTTATATGAAAATTATATGGACGGATAGTTTATTTGTAATAGTAGTATTTTGTTATTATGTATTCAATCAAAATGATTTATTAGAGGTTAAACACAAACGCACAAATAAATTATTCACAAATATTAACGCGACTATATTAATTATTCCAGTCTCAAAACACGACAGCGTTACAGACGATAGATCCATCACTACATATTAAAAAACAATGTCGCTTTCCGCTGTCTGTCTGTCCCTAAGTATGCTTAGATCTTTAATAGATAGGGTGATTCAAAGGAAGGTTTTTATGTATTCATTTAGGTTTTGTCTAAGCCGGGGCGGGTCGCTAGTATAAAATATTATATGTTCTTAAACACCACTAAAAAGCATTGCATGTTTGCCAACATCATCTAAATAAATGAGTCAATAAATAAAATAAGGGTCAAGCCAACAGTGAAGGATTCAATTAATGACATACCATTTATGTGAAAAATTTAAAGTAATTATTTAAGGACACAATCAACAAAATATAAATACTATTCGTAAATACCAACGCGAGGCTTGTCATTGCAGTAGTTGGTTGAGTGAGAGTAAATCTCAAGCTAAAATGTGATACTAATCACAGAGATCTAATAGAGGTAATAAATACTCTAAAACAGGTAACATTTGGATTTATTGCCATGGATAAGATTGATTGAAAGTGTGATTTATAACATTTGCAAATATACACCATAAGGATATCCGCTGGGAACGCATTAATCACAAAACATAATTTCCTTGAGAATTTTGCTGCGTGCTTATCTGTGATTTGAAAAAGGACGGTGATACAATATTATCTAGCCATTAAAGTAACAATGTTCCCATTAATAATGAAGGGGGAACAATGGCACCTGTAGCCCGTGGGAAGTCTGGCAAGTAGGGGCGTTCCGCGCCAAGGGATACGCTTCACACCCAACATTAAATTAATGCGGATCGCAAAAGGATTACTTTTTATACATTTACTCTAAATTTAATTCTCGAAGTAGCCAAAGATCATCTAATATATGTAGTCGAATTCTAAATCGAAGTTATTTCTTTGCAACTAGATCGTATTTATGCTTGTTTTAAGGGATCCGCGACAGAAAAGAAACGGAATTCGTAAATTTTACGAAATTTTCACCACATTTTTATTCTGTATAACGGCGCCGTCAGGAATATACACATCCAACTAGATTTGAGAACTTTTAATACAACTATTTGATTATTATAATGAACTACTTTGTGCATTCTTAATTTATAGCGTTATAACACAAAATCGGTTTAAATCAGCCGAGCCGATGTCTTCAAATTAATTTATCTCTCTAGCCCACTTGACCCTAATCTCGCGAGCATCATAAAGTAGCTAATCGGAACTATTATGATTAAAGGGAGAGGCACCTAACTGTACATTTTAATTGCGAAAAAAGCTTTAATCGGCGGATCAAATGAAGCTATTATGTCCGAAAATCTTTTTTTGAACATCAATTTGTTGTACAGTAGTAGCTAGTTTGATGGCGTACATAATGTCACGCGATGGTCATTCACCAAATATGTATACTTAAATAGTAAACGTCAATTTTAAATTGTATGTATGTGCCTTTATTGCAATAAGTTAAATAAAAGATAGTGATATGTAAACTGGTTGGTGCAGAGCAGGATAACGTTTATGATAGACAATTTAGGCGTTGTCTGGCTAAGGTGATGCTTTGCGGACTTTAGTGCAGACGGGCCTAAATTTACATGTTTTTAGCAATATAACAACAACACTAAACTAGTTAGCCCTTTAAAAATAGTGCATTTATGTAACACTAGCTTCTACCCGCGACTACGTAAGCGTTGTGCTTAGAATCTCAGAGGAACCTAAAATTTTCCCAGTATAAAATATCCTATGTGTTAATCCAGGTTATAAATTATCTGTGTTCCAATTTCATCCAAATCCGTTGAGTAGTTTTTGCGTGAAAGAGTAACACACATCCATCCATACTCACAAACTTTCGCATTTATAATAAGTAGGATTTTACACATTTGTGTTGGGTAGACAGTTTCTAGTTCTTTTGTTATTCCACAAAAGTTGCATGCAATTGTTTTGTTTCATTTCATAAATTGTGAAGTAGAGAAATCGACACATTTGTTTCCAAACTAGTCAATTGATATTCTCTAAAATAAGTCTTAATAAAAGCTAAGGTCAGGCACAAAGAACGTAGACACGACTTGCACACTGCCTCTCTGAAGACTGTAACTTTCAGCAATTGGTATACTTATACCACTTGCTATTTGGTGAAAAGTGTTCCTTATACTTATAAGGCAGGAAGAGCCGTGACGGTCTTGTGGTACGTGGTGCCTTACCGAAAATAATCGAGTTCTCTGTCGATATTTGCTCTCGAATCGATACATCGGTAAACAGTGTCAAGTGCGCTGTCAGTCAGAGGTCAAGAGAGTCAAAAGTCAACATAACTGTGGGTGCCCAACAAAACTCGGTAGTTACTGACTTAATAATACTATTTATTTATCGTAAAGTGAAACGAGGTGCAAAAAGTGAAATGAATTTTTTGTGCGCCTACGCACTGATCTTTTTTAGGTTCGAAAGGAATAGTGTGTATTTATCCTAATATTGATTTGTTTGTATATACTGTATAGGTACAATAACATCATTGTAGATTTGTTTGAAGTTTACTGAGAAACACTTAATGTCATTTTTTTATTATAATTAAATTAGCACTGGCGTTCTAGGTAAAAAACTTTAAATAAACAGAGTGCAGGTCGTATTAAAACAAGAGGTTCACTCTATTCTCAACGTAAACTTTTAAGTTAAGAATCAACTTTCAAATGCACGCAACTTCCAAGCGGTAATTCCGATGGACATTGTAGAAACTGTATATAGTTATGGTAAGGCCCGTAATTACCAGCTGTCATCAGACGTGCCACATTCGGTCATAGCTTAATTTTTGCTTCATACAACATATTAATGTGTACCGCTGTAGATGTAGCCTGGCTGCGATATCTGACAAAATCGCGTTTAATTTTATAAGAATATACTGTCTTCTCTTGTTGCAAACTATGTATTTCCTTGTCGAATTTAATCAGGAAATTCAACCGTTTAGTTGTATTAAGATTCTCGTATTAAAGACAAAAAGAACTAATACGGCTAGTAATATTAGAGTTTGCATTACAATTATTATAAGTAAGTAAGGTAAGGTTGCTCCACGCAGCTCTAGTGGCAATGCTGCTAGCACAGTGAGCCCTCATTAACAACAGGGTTAGCAAATATGTTAGTAATACCCCCATGGTATTGCTAGCGGCTATAGGCTACTGCTTACCATCATATGGGCTGTATGCTTGTCACCTTAGTGGTGTAAAAAAAAATATCACTTTACTCTAAGCTAAACGCATAAAGACATAGTTCTATAGAGTAAAATCGGCTACCGCACACGTTCACAACCAACATTCCTCCCATAGAACCTCAATAGAGTCGATCTCAAATTCTAGCAGCCCTATTAAGGGCCGGTTCACACAACAGAGACAAATCGGCGTTCACCGTTACCCACCGACATCGACATTGCCTCTCGACGGAAAGTAACACAAGAGGAACGAGAGAAAATTACCGCCGTCATTAATTGAGGCTACGCCGAAATGATACCTTTATTAATTCTAAACTACATTGGACCCGACAAAACGACAACAATCGTGGAATGAACGCAATCTTATCTATAATGCGCTATAACAGATTACTTTCCTTGATAAAAAAATATATATTTCGATGTAAGGAAGTGGTGGAACAGCCTTATTATATCTTCTCGTTAAGTGTGACAGTCGATGAAGATTAGCCGTTAGAATATTTCTAACCAAGAATCCTCATCTGTGCTAGCACCATTACTACTAGCGCAACGTATCCTCGTGCACTGGCAACCTTACTCACCGCAGAAACACAGCACTACATTAAAGTAGTGTTATTTCACTGCGGTCTTCTGTAAGGTGGAGGTACAGTCCCCAGTCGGACGGCTCCAATGTAAATGGTAAAACCCACGGGAGATCCTAATTCGCTCTACCAAGTCTTTTAAACTAGTCAGACTTTTAGTATGGATATTACTAAGTGTACCTCTTTATTTCACTCCTCAAATCGTATCGTATCGGTATCTGATCAAATAAACCCGATACCATCGCATTTTCACGGTCGATTTAAACCTTCACAAAAAACGAACGACAGCTTGACGCGACCGCATTGAACTTAAGTTCATAATTATCTACATAAACTGACGTGATAAGTGACGACAGACTTACTGTAATGATATAATCGAATGATGGCAGTCCTCAAAGGAATCGGCTTAAATTATCTCTAATTTCATAAATGACTGTTGTAATTTGAAATACTCAGGAGTATAGCTGATATTATTTAATAGCTCCAGTCTCTTTTACACGTATCACGAATTATTACGCTAGAAACCCCTGGTGAATTTACTTACTCAGAAAATGTACATATGTATATAGCAAACCACCTACAGATTGCTTAGTTGTTAGTATTGCGATGCGACAGACAATTCACAAACTCACAAACAATAGCTATGGAAATGTCTGAACAGGCATGCAGTCAATGCATATTGGAATGCCATTAAGTACAACGGTGGTCCTAAGCCCCTAAGGAGAGTAGCCAATAACCCCTCTTCTAAGGTTCCCACGTCAAATAAAACGATCGATTGTCCAAATCCCAATTGGCATCAATGACGCGTGACCCATTGCCCATTACCTTCCCATTATGAACCCTTTTTATTTACCTACTAAAACAGTGGTTTAGTGAGACTCGTTACGGAAGACGGAGCAACTCGGGCGACACGGGTGGCGGTTGGGCCTTCGCAGTGACGTAACGGTCGCCGACCATCGGTCGTCGAAAAAAGAACGATCATTGGCTGACATTGATTTTGAATTTTGAACTTGTTTGACGGTTCAACGGCTTGGTGACGGGTTTTATGTAATCTTGCAATGAATCACGGAATAAATAACGACTTGTGAATTGGCCGTGTCGCATTGGATACGTTGAATCTGTCCTATGTAACTGATTTATTTTTCAAATATATAACGCTTATACAAAGCTAGTTCCCAGCGTCATAGGTGCCACATAGACATCAACGTGAATCTTATTTAGAACGATTTTGATAGGGGCACGAGTAATTAAATACTGCATAGTGCACCCAGACTCAAAATAGAAATCTGTAAGCAAAATACATTAGAGTAGATATAGCAAACAAAGTTTTAACAACAAACCATCAATATGCAGCAGATTTCATACATATTAATTACGTAATTCATGCAAATTCTGCAATGGACGAAGGTGTTTACACTTAGCTACCAAAACAATTATGTAACGGAAAAATTTACAGCCAATCGCCCGAAGCGGCGAATAAAATGCTTTGATGTATCTCTAAGAAAACATGAAATGACCTTGATGTGAAAATTACAGCAACGACACAAGCTGATTGTATGCTAAAAATCTTATGTTACGAAGCAAAGGTTTTCAAGGTGAAGGACGTACAAAGTATTAAATAACTCAGAATTAGCTCATAAGTTTTACCACTGGATGCAGAAATAAGTTGTACTTTCTTATACGGTCAAGGCATGTAGAGAATACGTCACTTTCTTTGTTGAAGGTTGTTCTAATAGATGCGATAAACTTACGTCAATGACATAATTTACAAAAAAAATATTAAACAGTTAAAAATGTCATATGGATATACATATATTCTATCTCGTCTCATGTCTAGCTAGATCCTGGACACCAAACACGACAAATTAACAAAAAAGCAATATTTTAATGATGTCAAACGATCAGACTTTTCGCCTGATGGTTTAAGTTCAGTTGCAGTGCATTTGCGCCTTCAAGGCACTGAACGAGACATAAGTTTTCAAATTTGATCTAACACCTTGATTTATTTCCATGGTCACTGTGTCCTTTGAATCGAACCACAGACCATTACTAAGCTGACCAAAAAATATCAATCAAGCCACGAAGGTCACGTCCGTGATGATAGGTCAGCCCACAGAGCAGACATCCAGTTCCTATTGCTAATGACAGTTCAATTTGTATGACATTGACATCTTAATTACGCGCCGGCAGCCGCCAGTCATCCTGAAGCCTGCTAATTTAATTGAAAATTGAAATCCTACCAAGCGTACGCGTCCTAACTTTTGGTTCATCTATAATATCTTTGTCGTCTTCTTTCCTCGCTCAATTAGCAGCTTTGAAAATAACGCTATCATTTGAAATATCCTAGATATATGGATGCAAAAGATTGAGCTTCCTCAAGTGTCAAAGGACTCCATCCATCCATGTTTCATAGAGATTTGGTCCAAATCTGAAAGTGGCAAGTCTTAGATTTTTTTTGTACATTCTGTTCGAGCTTGTCCGTCTGAGCTTTTTTATTACTAGTGCACCAAAGTTGGACATTACAGGACATTTCATTTGTTTTAGTTATTTTGAATTCCAATTTTCAACAAAAATTATAAAAATTCAGATTTTCGAACTCAAATAAAATAAACTACAATGGGCAAGCTCTAGCAGAATATACAAAAATAATGCGATGGCCGGCCCTTTCAGATTTGGATCAAATTGGATGATGTCATTCACTTCTTTACTACCCTTTACCTTTCCAAGCAAACAATTTGTACTTGTAGATGGCGTAAGTACTAACTGGGAGTGTTTATAACCATCAGTTAGGCTGTTTTCTTGTTATTTTGATTTCGATACTAAGTATGACGTGCATTTCCCCGTGCATCATTGCGGTTATCGTCTAAAGTATCGACGTAGCGGTTATCCGCCTCGTTGAGTATCGGTTACTGACAACTGATGGAGACGCGTGCGAATCTCGGATTATTCTAGATTCTATAACCGGTTCATACATCGATAGGTACATTATTTTTAAAATCCATACCATTCTCAGTTCAGGCGAAATTTTCTACTTCATAATTGGTTCAGGCATAATAAAATTACTCACTTCAAAGGCAAGTATTATCACATACTTCAATATATTTAGATATTAATTTACGAACCATTTAAAGATCAATAACATGTGTTGTATTGTACCAGTGCCACGTTAATCCGGCTTCTAAATTAGGGCTTTTAGTAACGGTTACAGAACTTCACATCGTTGTGTTTTTTGTTCAATTATGAATAGTGTAATGTTTGACCTGTAATGTGCAATGTAACACAAATGTCACCCGCCCACCACTGAGCTCAAGGCCGTTCGTACACCTACGGCCCACTTTAGAGAAAGGAATCCGTTGTGGTTTGATTCATGCAGTCAGGCCTCTATAATATTACGCATTGACAGCCCTATTGTCGCTAATGTGCTACATTTAAGACTAGACTGATTTGTTCATAGATTGGAATGAAGACATGACGTAGGTTCAAACAAATCAATCTTCAGTTCTTCTATAATTATTAGCATTACGAAACGAGATTTAGTTATTATTCTGAGCATTACGATAACTGAATTGAAGCATAGTGTTATCTATGGTTTAGATGATACACAAAATTTATTTTACTACGTGAATTTATAAATAATCAACGACTGAATTTTTTTACAAAAAGTTTGCCACATTTTCCAGAGTCATTATCATTGATTGGTTTGCATTGCTCGCTATACATGACGTATCTATTTAAATCTATGCTTTTAATCGAATGTGTTTAAGATTTATATGTTTTACCTCCTCATTCTTCCAGCCAATACTCTTCACAGCGTTGGTGGTATATACCACTAAATTCGTACCAAGCAATTTCAATGCCGTTCGAGACGACGGCCTTAGCGCGATTAGTGATCACCCCAAGAGATAATCTGCATTACAATACAATGCCTAGTTTAGGGACTGGATTGATATTTGTTACTTACTGTTCAAGTTACTATGTTGTCTGACATTACAGGTATTAGAATATAAAGTCGTATAATGTAAAAACGAGACCGCTGGTCTAGTGGTAAGCATACCTGAATGTCACGCTAGGGGTCGCGGGTTCGATTCCCACCGGGGTAAACATTTATGTGACCAACATGTATGCCATGCATCTGGGTGTTTGGTACGTATTATAAGTATATATTTACAAAAAAAACGTATATAAGTACTAGCGGCCCGCCCCGGCTGCGCACGGGTAGATTTTATATCAAATATTTTGTCTACCCGAGTGAAGCCGGGGCGGGAAGCTAGTATAATATATAGCCTATGTTACTCAGTGATGATGTAGCTTTCTTACGGTGAAAGAGTTTTTGAAATCGGTCTAAAAAATAAAAATAAAAATTTAGGGGTGGACTACCCCTAACATTTAGGGGGATGAAAAATAGATGTTGGCCGATTCTCATAGATACCGGATAAGCACAAAAATGACGATTGATCAGTTTTCGACCGGAGAGGAAAAATGATTAAATTACTAAAATGGCTATTAAAAAATAAGGGTTGATCGTGGAAGGGTGAAAATTGAGGATTGTATGTATTTTTGTATGTTGTATCATAAAAAAATATAAATAAAAAATTTTGTCTGAAAAAAAAAAAAATTTAGGGGTGGACTACCCCTAACATTTAGGGGGATGAATAGATGTTGGCCGATTCTCATAGATACCGGATAAGCACAAAAAAATTCATCAAAATCGGTCAAGCCGTTTCGGAGGAGTATGGTAACGAAAACTGTGACACGAGAATTTTATATATTAGATTATACCAGCTGAGAGTTCTAAGTAGATAATGGTGCCAATTCTATTGTTCAAAATTACTAAACTTAACTTATGTGTCAGGTCTAAAAATATTTCCATCCTCATTTAACCCCGCACATGAGAAAGGGATAGCAAGACTTTTTAGACCTGTCAAATTAGTTAAGTTTAGTAATTTTGAACAACAGATTTGACACCAATGTCGAAACATTATAATGTGCTAGCTGTTACCCGCGACTTCGTCCGCATTTGTCTAAAGACAAATGTAACCTACGGCCTTCCCCAGGATATAAACTATCTCCTCGCCAAATTTCATTACAATCCGTTCAGCCGTCAGTCCTGAAAAGGTAGCAAACAAACAAACAAACAAGAGTGACTTTAGCATTTATAATATTAGCGTGGATTACAAAATTATTAGACTTGAACATCTATTACACTTTACCAAACACCGTAACATTTCTATATGCTGATAGGATCGCTCGTCTGATAAGCATATGTTATGTGAAATGAAAAAAAACGTGTTTTCCCTCATCAAATAGCTTATCGAGAAAGTCACATGCACCTATCAATAATTTTTCAGCAGGATGTTAATGTTTTTCGACCGATGATAACAGTTGACGTTGATAAAAAAGTATATTCGACTGAAACAAAGAACTGTCCGTTCGATATATTTTGTTACCCTACTATGGCAAAGCCAAAGGAAGGGTTATGAATTTAGCAGTGTATGTATGTATGTATGTATTTACGTATGTTCCACCGTAGCGCCAAGCTATTCATCCAATTTTGATGAGTAAGGTGTCAAGTCAGTTGGTTTGTTATTATAGCCCGGATAACATACATTTCAACCGACTTGAACAATATAACGAGTCGATTTTACCATGAAAGCCCCGATTTTAACGGATTTAATTTTTTTTAACGCAACTTTTAAAAGAATTTTTCGTATACGTGTTCCAATTTTCCAAACTTTTACTTGTTATAATTCTAAGGTAGTAAGCCTATAACCGCCTGCAACACGAGGGGAAACACTCGCGTGTTGTCGACCCTGCTAAATTCTGGTCACACCTTTCTTAAAGAACGCCATTTGTCTCCTTTGTCTGGCAATTGACTTAGTACGTGTTCCTTTACGCGCTCTTCCCCCAAAGCTTATCTATACTAATATGATAAATGCGACAGCAACTCTGTTTGTTTATTGGCTACCTTTACAGGACTAAACGGCTGAAAAGATCGTAATTAAATTTGACAAGGACAGACTATATCCAGGGGAAGGACATATACTATTTTTGTCTTTAAACAAAATCAGACGAAGTGGCAGGTAACAGCTAGTTAGTTGTGTGCGGAGGTACCTGATGATTCCTCCTCGTTAAGGAGTATTGTGTACGCCGCATTGTTTATTATACACTAGCTTTTGCTAGCGGCTTCGCACACGTGGTAATGTGAATAAGTCAACATGTACCTACATCTAAAATTCTAAATGATAGCTTTTGCCCACTGCTATCAATTTTTATGAATCCTCAAATCAGTATTTATTTATTTTCCCTATCCCTATTTTAACCCCTTTGGGGTGGTATTTCCAAAAACTCTTCCATAGTGGATGCCTACGTCATAAAAGGTACCTACTGTCAAAATTACAAGTCTCTAACCCCAGCCAAGTTTAGGCTGTGCGTTGATATGACAGTCAGTCAGTTTCTGCTTACAGATTTGTTAAATACAGTTACAGATTTGTTATATATATACAGATTTGTCAATACTTGTCAAATGTGATGTACCTAGTGATAACGCTGATCAGCGATTTGGTTACATCAACCGTGGAAATGGTTATGTAACTCGATTGAGAATGTTATTGTCAAATCGGTCCTTTGTTGTGACTGTAATCATGTCTTCTGTAGGTACTAGTAGCAAGAAAATCTTTCGACTACGAATTCAACAACGTAAGTCAGTTTTTTTTTTTATATACCACTAAGGTAGCACACAAGCATTGGGCCCACCTGATGGTAAGCAGTCACCATAGCCGCTGTCTATACCAGGAGTATCAATAACGGGTTGCCAACCATGTTGTTGATAAGGACTCACTGTGCTAGCAGTATTACTACTAGCGCAGCGTATCCTCGTGGAGCACTGGCAACCTTGCTTACAACAGAAACACAACACTACAACAAAGTAGTGTTATTTTACTGCGATCTTCTGTAAGATGGAGGTATACATGAGAAAACCGACGGGACATCCCAAACAAGAGTAAACAAGTTCAGTAGGATAAATTATTTTTTAAGCGTATCTCTTTAGTTTATTAAACTAGTATTTTTTTGCGTTGAATTCGAATGAACAAATGGGAAAGTGAATATCACAAACGCGAAAGTTACTTAATCGCGCCAAAACGGGTGGTCATAATTATGTTGATGTAATTCGGTATGGAGAACAGATAGAACCGTAGGAAACTTGTAAAATGATATGAATTTATAATTATTACCAAATATTACATACTATGTTCTTTACAAATAAAGAATTTGGTAAATTGGCGCTATCGGCGAAATCTAGACAACAATAGGTTGAAAATATCTTTAGATTACAATTTTACCGAGCCGAAGTCGGGCGTAGAAAGCTAGTTAATTAATCAAAAGATAAAACTCCGTAATTAGATTGTAAGGTTATCAAATTTTTCTTTATGTAGTCAAAGATAAATGCGTATTTTACTTATAGCGTTTACCCTCGACTTGTCCGCGTAGAAATGCCTTAAGAATTAATAAATAGCCTCTATAGAGAACTAAGGGATAATGTAAGTTTGAATCAGTTAAGATTTTTTTTAATCAGTAGTTCCAGAGATTAACCCCATACATACAAACAAAATAAATGTATTTATTAATTATAATGTTTATAAAAGTTGGTAAAATGTAACGAGCTGAAAGCACTTATCCAAAGTCGGATAAAATAATATTATTTTTGATTTGGGTACAATTATTCCGAAAAGCATTCAACATTTTCATGAAAATTATCAATTTAAATTAAAACACAGCTCATCGGAAACAATTTGAGTGTGTTTGTACTAAAAAGGTGCTACGAATTAAGCTATTAAAGTGGATACAAATGTTCCATGGCCTCAGTTCCGTAATAAAATACTCCCACAATAAATTAAGGTGACGTTAACGGGCAAATTGTATTTCGTAAAATTAAAACCTATTGTCATATAGTAAAGTGCACAATGGGAATAATAAAAGAGGAACATAAAATGGAGTGAAAACCGTAAAGCGGTCAAAGCTATTGTCGCCCACTAGATATGGCTAATTTGGTGTTACGTTGGCAAAAAGCTTGTATATCTATGTAAAGTAAATGGTAGTTCCCAGAAAGCTGGGCAGTCGGCAGCACCTCCGGACAAAAACGTACGAGAGAGAGATAAATGTTTCAATTTACTTACGACATTGAAACTGCAGAAGATCGCAGCCAAAAAACATTACTCTGGTATTGTGTTTGTGCAGTGAGTGTGGTTTCCAGATCTCCTGTAGGAGGCGAAGTGGCAGCAAGGAAAAGTTCGTCTCCTAAAATACGAGCACAGTGGATCCTTTCAACATGATATTTACAAAGCGCTAGTGATACCCGTGGTTAGTACCAAAGGTTAGTCCATAGGCTAACGAAGACCGCTTACCGAATGCTCTTGATGTTTTAAATACATTTACGTTCTTTTAGGGTTCTGTACCTTAAAAACCCTTACAAGATCACTTTGTTGTCCTTCTGTCTGTCTATCTGTCTGTCAAGATTTTTTATCTCAAGAACGCGAGGAGTTATCAAAATGAAATTAATACGAAATACCCGGGTCTATGGTCTCTTTCGGCTGTAAAATAATTAAACCTTTAAGTCAATTTAAAGAAAATATATGACCGTATATGTCGCAATTTTTCGCATATTTTGCGATTTCACAAGGGAATCCAAACCTATAGGGTACTAACCGTTGACCTAGAATCACAAAATATGACAAGATATTTTTTTATACCACTAAGGTGGCTCAAAGCATACGGCCCACGTGATGGTAAGCAGTCACCGAATCCTTTAACCGCTAGCAATACCAGGGGTATCACTAACGCGTTGCCAACCATGTTGTTGATGAGGACTCACTGTGCTAGCAGTACTACTAGCGCAGCGTATCCTCGTGAAGCACTGGCAACCTTACTTACCTTCTTTTTCTAATAAGGTCAGTATTAAGATAATTTACATAACATATTCACCCGATCAAAATTATGTATCCACAAGGGTAATAGCTATCTTTGCTGCGCTACACAATACGTCTACTGCTATAGTCTTAACTGTGATTATAGTCTCAAGTATTCTAAAGAAGGTTCCAGCCGATTAAACGAAACAATAACCCATATCGCAACTGTACGTACAAATCTTAAGAGTCGTTCGTAACGTGAATAATACAAGACTATTGCATAAAATTGTGAATAGAGACTATCCATTATTGCGCAAAATGAAAGGAAACTCCACAGATTCGGATCAGAGAGACAAAGAGGAGACTATTTAGGAGATATAACCTGTACTTTTTCAGTTATCTTAGATCGGAACGAATTGCTTTGGCTGAATTCGCACTTCACTCGCTTCCCACGGATTTGAATAATGAATTCGAGTTGTTGGCGTCTATTATACTTACAACTTTAAGTGTTCCTTATTTTGTTAAAAGCATTAAAACGAACAGAAAATTGTGACTGCCTTGTTACTTCCATACGTACTTCTTCTTCTTCCTAACTATGGCAATCAATCTTCTTCAACTATTATTTTTGCCAGTGTCGAGATTAAGAGAATTATCCAATTTTAAAATTAAAATCCTTACTTTGTCGGGCGCATCGCAAACGATCCTTCTCAATCATTTTGAAAATAAAAAGTGTTTTCGTGGGATACCATGTTTCCAAAAGTGAATGAAAATTTAAATTATTTAGTCCCTTAAAGACATAATGAGACACTGAAAGTCGCAGATTATTTACTGAAGCCCAAGTCTATATGTGCTTGATACATATTACATATAACTATGTCCACGTTAGCATTATAAAACGGAACATCACTCATTTTAATTTAATTAAGTATTGAAACGATGCTGAGAGTGCAATCAATTTAATAAACGCACTTATTACGATGCGAGAGTCGAGGGATCAGCCATACACAATACAGGAAGCTAAAATAATATTTTAGCCGGCGGACATGTACCTACGAGGATGTATAGATAGATACATTAATGGAAAGAGGTGTGTACGACACATTAAGCGTGAAATAGCGTCCTTTCAGGGTAGGTCTTATCATAATGTACTTATACGTATGTTATTAAAAAACCGTACAACAGGCGGAAATGATGTATAACATTATCAAAGGTCGTTACTTATAGAGACAAAGTCACTAAATTGGCTACACTTCCCTGACTTCCTGTTATGCATTTCCGTCCCTTCCAGAAAAGTGGGAGAAAAAATCAATAATCATTTATTCAGTTTAGGCCCTAATAAGGCACTTATGAAGGTCTAAATTAACACCGGTTCGGAAAAAAAGCCACCTGGGAAGAGCCGGCAACAAACTCAGGGCTGTCTTTTTTTTCCATGTATCAATCAAGGTATAACAATTTGTAACAAAATTCTTTTAGACATTAGTATGAAATTACAAATATCAAAATGAAAGATGTTACACATCAAAATACCATACAAAACCATGAACATAGATCACAATTGGCATTGCATCTAAAAGCACCATTCTAATCTTGCTAAAACGTATACGGTATGTGATAATCCGCGGATGTATTATGAACGTAAAATGGCTAATCGATGATTACAAATGTAATCAATTGTACTAACGAGTTAGACAATGAAGCTAAAAATATATTTAAGAGTCATTCAAGTGATAAATTCAATGAAAATAAATAATAATATGATAATAAATTTAACCAATATTTTTTGCGTCACGCACGAATGCCTATAGAAATATGCACTACATTACTAATTACTAATATTATCCCCCTTGTCATATAAGATGAACTAGACCACTTATAAGGTACTCCAAGGGCGGATCCTAGGGGGGTCATGGGGGTCATGACCCCCTGGGCTGGGTCTCTCCATTCAAGTGACGGAAGTCGTAACTCGTTAGAAGACAAAAAATAAACTTAAATTGATATTTGATTTAAATTATTTAGATGTGAAAAATAAAATAAAATTTCTTTGCAATCAGATACATTTTATTGTAATCGTGATTGGAGCGGGTCCTGACTAAACCTCGGCTGTATGACCTCCGCCCTTGGGTTAATCACTCAGGTAATCTTTAGTTAAGGAACTACTACATATTTTACGGCCAAGCCCTCACATAGAACCTACTGACGCAACAGCGACAGATAGTTCAACGGCCTTCAATTTCTCAATATCAAGTCCAGGGCGTACCTATAATTTTTAGTGCGTATGCGCCCATGCACCTCGGTAAAACAAATTGCTTAATAACGCATCCATTGCACGATTAATGTATTAATGCCATACCACGTTACACAACAGACAGGCAGACAACCGCTAAATATTGGTATGAGAATATTAATCTTGTTTTGTTTTAGTTTAGACCGCAATTAATTTACGCCCCGAGATGTTAGTATCGACGTAAAGTGCATGTGAGATTTTTTATCTCAAGTGAAAAGTTATATTAGGAAAGAGATGGGAAATAGAGACGGGATTAGTTAGATGCTTATTGCTACAATGTCTCTGATATTGCCAAATATTTTTTAGTTTCCAGGGATTCAAAAAGTAAAGTTAATTTTAAAATAAAATAAAATTAAGAAAAACTTTTAAAACAAATTTACGCAATAATTTCCAAAGGGGCTCAGAATAAAAACAATTGCACCACAAATTAAATTAAATGTCTAAACAACAATTACGTCACGTCAACTTGACAATTCGCACTTGACCGATTTTAAAGTAAAGTTTATCTACGGTCAAATGCGATTAAAGGCCTAAATAATAATTACCAATGTTATCATGCGTGTATCTATCTAGAATGTTGCTAAATTATTTGTACTTGCATGTAGCATGCATCGTACCTACACTACCTACCTAACCTACAAATATTTACTACCTATCTCATTCTATTTTCAAATTAAATTAAATATGGAACTCCGCGCAGCCTCGTTTGTTTCGTCACCTCGAATCATAAATAAGCGATAATAACAATAACCTCTAAAGCAATTAAGACAAAGTCGATATTTGGTTATATTCAGTAACGCACCGTAGCCAGCTACTCAGCCAGTGACATTGCCAGCTATAAATTGTATTGGGTCACTCAAATATCGACTTATAACAAATAAGTCATAAAGTAGAACTTAGCTGATGCAAAAACTGAAAAAAACAACTATATCAGTTCTTCCAATATTTTCTATTTCAATCAAATAACTAACGCCTAATCAATCAACGATGACGTCATAATCCTTATCCTCCTAATATCCGCTAATAATTAATATTCTTACAGATAAACAGTTGTCTTACACAAATAAATTAAGTACCGAAGTTTTCTGTTTGCGCGTGTGTTCAATCAAATTACATATATGATATTATCTTCTCTTTAATAAAATACAAAACAAACGGCTCCAAATACGTGCAACGCATTACTCGTGCTCAGCAGCCTACGTATACTTATGTTATAATAAAATGTACCAAAAAAATTATAATAAATACAACAAAATATGTACCTACAATTTGGTACCTCTCGCCACCAGCGGGGAATTCATCCCCACGGTTCCAAAGACTTGTCTGCCATGATTGTGGTACAAAAAAACATTGGGCCAAACTTAAAAATGTTATGTGTAAATGTTATTTATTTATTAATGCAAGACCATGATATCCACACTATATTACTAGTAAATTGATATTTCTTGCTTTCTTTAACCCTTCGGAACTAGAAACGAGACAAAAATGCTAAGATCTAGGCCGTCGGTACATTCACACAAAAAACCGTATCGCGATGTTTTCCAACCATTTGCAGCATTTAGCTTTCGCCTAGCTACGTGTAGCTTAGCGGCGTGCTTAGAAAAACCACGTGGTGTCCTTCCTTATTTGTATCCAATTATGGAAGTTAATCGTTTATGATCAAATTAGGTTCAAATGAGCGGCAATCCACGATACGAGTACCTAGATTAAGAAGACGCCTTAAGTACACTTTCCTGTACAAGCTACCAAATCATAAAAACATATCAACATTCTCTTATCTTTCTCCTTTTCAACAGACTTCAAAAAAGAAGGAGTTTCTATGTTTGGCTGTATCTATATTTCTTTTGTTATGTATGCTCATAGGTATTTTCGCCAATTAATCATTTCCAAACTGAAACAAAGAATTAGGTACAATTTTTTTTCCTTTTATCGTTTTTTTTACTTACAATGCTAAGAAAATGCCTTCAATAATGTTCATCCTCACTATTCTCCATAGGGCCTGAAGCGATTGTGAAGGTTACAGATAGAGGAATTTTCAGAAAATATTCTAGACTACTTCTTATCACCTTTTTGGAATATATGGAATTTTTTGATCTTCACCCAAACGTACGAAGTTGCAGTATTCTTAATTTCTCAAACTCAAACTCAAAATGATATTTGACTAAACTTTACAGACAAGCACTTTCAGATCGTCAGAATCTACCACCGACACTCAAGAATCCAAATGAAAATTTACTGCCGACGGCGAAATGCCAGTTAAAATTGCAAAGAAATCTTAAGATTACCGGCGCAATGCGGATAGTAAATATAGGCCACTAATTAATTATGTAAGTACGTAAGCTACTACTACGGGCTTTCGTTGTAACACATTGCGATTCTTAACCACTAGCTGGATTATTTATAACTGGATCTCGGATCTACATGTATGACGAAACTTGTGCAGTCTTTGGAAACATCTAAACGTTCCATTCATATTTTTATGAGGAAATATGTACCGGTACCGATTTATACTCGCCGCTTTGCATATTATGCCATCCAATGTGTCATTCCATATATTGTATAACGTTATCATTTTTTTCCCACAAATTTAAAAAGATCTACGCTAAGACCATAAATTTTTGTTTTAGCGCATTTGATCGCTGACCTAGTAAACCTCACAATATCAAACCCTTGTCCCTAACTAATTCCATACACATAAATTTAATATTTACTCCCTTGCAAATCGTGGTGATCTACTATGACTACTAGCGTACTATACTCCAGCGTAATATTAGGTATACTATACTCTCTCAGAAAAAGGTAATCTAACTTCGCCATTGATACCGAGCGAGTAACAAACAATGCTCTCCCGGCTACGTCACGCGGCAGCGACGTCACGAGGCTGTATCGATCGCACGACCTTGGCGAAGCAAGGACGATGCGACGAGAACACCCCCAGTGTACCTACATAACATTATTGAGGAAGGGGAAACCATATTGGTTTCACATTTTATGTTGCGAGCATTTGTTGCTTTAAAATCTCTATGTGCACAGAATTTCATAGACACATTGCGTATATCATTAAATACGTAAGTACGTAGAAAATGCGTTGTTTTTCCAGGACAAAATAATCCTATTTTACACTACATATCCAGGGTTGGTTATGCATGATCTAGCTAATAAAAAGTAAGTTCAAAAACTAAAACTCTACGGAATAATTATGCTCTAAAAAGTATCAAACTTGGAAATATCAACATCTGATATATTTTAATGCATCTGCCAATTTTCAATAAAAAGAATCCGTACAGCTGTTTTGGTGTATCTCGTAGCTTGGTGATAAGTTTTACTACAGCGGACGATTATGATTACAAATACAAAGCTGTTGACATAAAAATTATACCTCAATAGCCAAGCATTCCATCGAACTGCAATCACAAAGGAATATGTAACCAAATGATAATATACCAGAGATGAAAGTAGCGTACTATCACTACACTGCGCCTCTAGTTGCGAAATCTGATACCACTTTGAGGTCAGCTGTTATCGCGACAAGTCACTCTTGTTTAAGATTCTATTTTTACGTTGCAAATTACTTGCACTGTCCTAGCAGTGATATCATACACATCTTGTAGACATATTGTCATTTGTAGTCTTGTGTCTGCGGAAAATTATATTGTCATAGTATTCACACAGTATAAAAATAAATATTTATAGGCCATGGTATTTATAACAACAAGAAACCGATGCACACAATCTTAGAAGAGGAGAAAGGAGGATAAAAGAGTGATTCTCTTTGTTTCTTTACCATGTATGAAATAGATGTTGACACATATTTAAGAACTACGGATACAATACAAGGAGATTGTATCTGAGTTAGTTTGCTTTACTTTACAGATCTCATAAAAAATACTAATATTATAAAGAGGAAAGATTTGTATTTTTGTGTGTATGTTTGTATTGAATAGGCTCCGAAACTACTGGACCGATTTCAAAAATTCTTTCACCGTTAGAAAGCTGAGTAACATAGGCTATATATTATATTGATACGCGGTCGAAGTCGCGAGGATACAGCTAGTATTATATAAAGCATTAAGTGAAAAAATATTATTCAATCATAATATTCTTAGTACGACTAGTAGAAATAATCGAACCACTGTGATCGTCTTTCGCTCTTGAAGAGTAATCGTAAAAGTGTTCTGTGCCGGTAGCAGGAACATTGTCGACAACGTATTCGAAAACGTAACTCGCGAAATGTCAAAATTGTCATACTAATTTTTAGTTCCACTTTTCACCGCCGCAGCACTGTTCATTTTCCAATACAAAAATAGTCGACGGCGATACGAAAACGTTGTCGACAATGTTCCTGCAACCGGCACAGATGAACCATTAGAGATCAACCCCTTGCTACCTTGATTCTTATTACACTACCAGGGGATCGATGATTTCTCCAACGCATCAGGAACTAGCCAAAGAAGGTGAACTAAGCTTGGCCTACCTGCAAAGTCCACCTTCTTAGAAATAGGAGCGTTGGTACAGGTAAATATTTACGTAAAAAAATATTTCCGACGGTTCAAAATTGTGGGAGACTAAAGTCAGCTTTCATTGTCGTACAGTAGTAGGATTTTTTGTGATAGGAAACGTTTCTTTCGGCAACAATCTATTTATCGGAGTTTTTAAAAAGGATTCCTATGTAAATTGGTTTATTCGTACTTGGAGGACCCCTTTGAGATTTTTTTGCTAGGAGCTTTGTAATTCATTGGTTAAATAAATTGAATGAAAAATACCACGTAGGAAATAGATACCGTCATAAATAAGATATTATATATAAGGCATTAACATTTGTTGCTATGGCTAACTAGCTTGGTACGATGCTAGAGCAGACGAATAAATCTACAATCTATACTAATATTATAAAGAGGAAAGATTTGTTTGTTTGTGTGGAATAGGCTCCGAAACTACTGGACTGATTTGAAAAACACCATTTTAACGCCGACATTTTCCCTGATGAACTGCTACTTTTTATCGCGGCAGAATGCTTCATTCCTACGGGTAATAGTATACTATATAGCTACGCGGGCGAAGTCACGGGGAAAAAGCTAGTGTTTTATTGTATACAGGAAAATGTGTTACGACATAATATAGGTAAGACCCTGTAGGAACAACTGCTAAGAAACAGTTTACTGTTAACAGTAGGCTTAGCGAGAATAACTTACGCCTACGTATTCGTATCGCTTTCGAGTAGTAGGCTTACAGAATATGAGACGGATAAACTGGAGGGGAAGGAACAATAAGTTATGTATTCATATTATAATGTATTTAATAAAAAAACAACATTGAACTTTCATTCTAAATGCAGCCACCACGCGTCGTTTTCTCTCGTATAAAAACGCCGATAGAAAGGAGTCTATACTTTCCGGGACTATGTGCCGGTTCCCACGGGAGTTCTCGTGCGATGGCTGACAGAACAATAATGTCGTCTCGCATACATCAAGCACTGGCAAAAACTATCGACGATACACCTAGTCATTGCGCCGCCCGGGTACGCAACCTTGGGTAAGATTTTATCAACAGAACATAAATGGAGTTTACTAAAAATTTCATTGCATGTGAAAAGTGTAATCGGAAGAAACCAATTTAACGAGCGGCTTACTTAGTCATTATAGATTCTGATCTATTGTTAATTCCCAACACAAAAAGCGTTATTTAGTGGTATATCGATCAATCTGAAATCACGGATCCAAATTTGACATATGAAATCATCTCTACATAGTTTAAAACAAAGTCGCTTCACGCTGTCTGTCTGTCTCTATGTATGCTTAGATCTTTAAATTTACGCAAAGGAGTTTGATGCGGTTCTTTTTAATAGATAGAGTTATTCAAGAGAAAGGATTATAATGTTTTTGCAGGTATTTATATGACTACGCTTGCCGTGCGAAGCAGGGGCGGGTCGCTAGTAATAAATAAGTTAATATTAGTACTGTTTTGCAGAGTAAAGATTTTACCAAAGAAACGCCAAGTATTTGACACGAAATTGTATCATTATTTTGTAAATATTTTTCTCTGTGCTTACGGCGACATATGACATCTTATTTCTTTGTTCACAATTCTAATTCACGTGTTATTCAACTGTTATCTAATCAATTTAGTAGATATGGATAATATCTCTATGAAAAACTACCTGTTTGTTACCCTCAACTTAATCTACATATAAAAATTCAAATCTTTCCTCTTTATAATATTAGAGTAGAATTGTATATATAAGTAGTCTAAGCATAGTATATTGTTATTAAAATGAAAGCGATTCTATATCAAGTTTCACATTGAAATGAAATACCTACAATACCTGCATTGAAGTGCTCCACGAGGATACGCTGGGCTAATAGTAATGCTGCTAGCACAGTGACTCCTCATCAACAACATGGTTGGCAACCCGCTAGTAATACCCCTGATATTGCTAGCGGCTATAGGCTACGGTGACTGCTTACTATCAGGTGGGCGGTATGCTTGTGTTCCACCTTAGTGGTATACAAAAAAAAACCTAGCATGATCTGGATTTCTATGATTATACAGCCTACTATGTATACAATTCTTATTCAAGGGCGTTACTCATCCATACCGCGTAGTAAAGATAGCCTCCTCCTTTTTATTGTAGAGGGCCAATAAAGGAGACTAGATGTGGCACGACACATCTGCAGTGACACTTTACAGTTTCAACCTACCCACATTTTACTGCAGTATGAATGCGTAATGCTCTCGTAAAAAAGTTATCATAAGGAACTACATTTTAATGATCGCTTTATAATTTTGCGACGCGAATGTTTTAAAGATAATATTACGGCTACTATGATAATTTAAAAGGAAAAGTTTCCATTCATTATAAATATATAAATTAATAGATAAAATGGAATAAAGTTTAATTAAACTCTGCCGCATTGGATCGTGCCAAAATTATAATTTTGAATTCGACTTTCTTATTTTCATAATATATTAGGTTATTTATTTACTTATTATATATATATTTTTCGTGCACAATTAAATCACAATGGCGAACTAAATGCTTCGGTTTAAAATGTTGACGACCCCTGCAACATGGTCATGTTATTTTAAATGGTATAAAAACTTGGCGTACCTATTTAGCATATAGCCGTAACTGAGGCGTAACTATGGGAACATACTTCCTATATTAGAACTTTTTCATCTTCAATTATAAATTCTCAGCGTGTCATAGATTAACATACCTTCTGTCTGCGACTTTGTCTAATTTTAATCGATTTTTAAGGCGATACTATTTCACACCTTTTCCTAAAAAAAAAGGTTGGGCGAATTTGAATCTCCCGTGGGTTTTCTCATTAATATTGGAGCCACCCGACTGGGGTCTGTACCTCCACATTACAGAAGACCACAGTGGAATAACTAAAAAATAACACTACTCTGATGCAGTGTTGTGTTTCTGAGGATACGCTGGACTAGTAGTAATGCTGCTAGCACAGTAACTCCACATCATGATTGCCAACACGTTAGTGATTTCTATCGTACTGCTAGCGGCTATAGTCTACGGTGACTGCTTACCGTCGGCTGGGCCGTATGCTTGTGTGACACCTTAGTGGTAAAAATAATAATAATATCTCCCTAACACATTGATGCGGTACATATGTTGGGATAAAAATAACCTCTTTCGGTGTGTCGCCTATACCAATGAAAATCGTCCAACCGTTTTGGCATGTACAATACAATACAATACAAATACTCTTTATTGCAGACCACAAAAAACAAAATACATACAAGAACAAAAAAGATACAGTGTAGTGGAGACAACAGGCGGTCTTATCGCTAGAGCGATCTCTTCCAGACAACCTTAGGGTACAGGAAAAAGTGAAAGAGAAATTAAAGATAGGCAGGTGTGATTGAAGGGAAAATATTTGTGATAAAATAGTGTATATCAAACACGTTCAAACTTCAGCATTTTTTATATACTATAGTAGGATTTTTTATATACTATAGTAGGATTTTCTCATCATTTATCGTCTTCTGTGCGTGTCTTCTTCTGAGTCGATTTGTGCGTACTTTCACGTAGTAAAATTGCATTTTATTGCCTATCAAGAGTACAGTACTATAGTATAGAGTTGTTTATAACTCTGTGTCAACAGTATGATCACTAGAAACGTCTGACGAGAAGAGTGGATGGAAAATCAAAATCAACCGCAAAGCTAAAATGTTATTCGAAATGACATCGAAATGTCTACGAGCCAGCACTCAGCTATGACTAATCTTAAGTGTACTTACTGATTTCTCATGTATAATACCTCCTGCAGATATATTTTGGTACTTAGACACCTATTTCATTTATTCAAGACGAATGATATAAACATTTAACGCCAGCTTTCTTTCACCGTAGCGTCCTTTGAACCCAGTAAAACATTCCGGGATTTTTTGTTTCAATCCACGCTGGCGAAGTAGTCGGCAAATTGAATACCGAAATTAATTGATACAATATAAAGAAATAGTTACAAGCTAGAATATTCTTGCGTGCAAGTAGCAAAGTTACATAACCAAGCCTCTTCGGAGGTAAACAGCCTTATTAAAACTCGATTCAGGGCAACCACCGCTTAGTTATCAATAAAAGTACCTGAAAAGTCTCTACTAGAAGTACTCTAAGTGAAAAATCTGCTCCTCTGGAGATTATACTGGACAAACGGATAAATTTATTTCTTAATTTGACAAACAAGCATACCAATCCCGCCTGTTGTTAATCATTTAGCGTAGTCACGCCAGGGTAATTATATCTTGCGTATAATTGCCGACCCTACAAATACCTCTTTACATCCTTCTTGAAGAACCCTATGTTTCTCAAAGGAGTACATGATGGTAAAAACACAGCCTATAGTGCACTGAAGCAAGAAATTACTCGATTGATAAGTGCTATCAAACGATTACTTTGATGGCCATGTCGCCGCGCCGGCTCCGGTGTTTTAAATACCGATTTTGTGTAGTTCGATGCAGGCATAATGCAGGTTTGATATTATTATACAGCTAGTTTTACTTTACGTTTCAAAATATTTATGCCAGCGCCGGTCGCAACACATCAAACCAACTGCCATGTAATTGAAATTGAAGAAGGCGTAGTGTCAGCTACGCAAATTGGTTTCAAGCTCAACTGTCGCCTAGGAGTGTGATAGGGTCGACTTTCTGCATTAGTACGTGCGTAATATTCTCATGCATTTACTAGAAAAACGGGAATATCCAGTATTTGTGTCGGCTACGCGTGAGTGATACCCCTGCCCCTTGTGTTTCAAGCGTCCATAGGCTACGGTAACCGCTTACCATCAGGCGGGCCGTATGCTTGTTTGCCACATTGTTTTGACACCTTGTATTTTTTTAAACCAGGCAGGCCAAATGAATATATTTTTTACAAGTAAGCCGACGTTTTAAGCCTATTATTCAGTAAACACAAGCTTACATTAAGTTGCTTAGGTCACACACAAAGAAGCTTTATTTATACTGTGTAGGTTAAGTTAGTTTATTTACTAGCTGCTTAACGACGCGGACGCTACGTGTAGCGTGACTACGAAAATTGTTTGTACTCGTCTGATCGATATAGGGACACAAAGGGAAATTCCTACTCACTGTCTGCTAATAACTCGAGAGGTTATTTATACATATACTTAGCCTATTTTTACCCATGTTAAAAAAACTGTTCATTCTTATTTTTAACCCTCGACGCAAAAAGAGTGGTGTTATGAGTTTGACGTGTTTATTACAAAAGCTGTCTCACACCTGTTATTAGTAAGTAGGCTAGATAATAAGACAAATTGTATTCATTTATGTGTGAAATTAGCTTATAAGCTGTTGGTGTGCCAATAAAATAAATAAATAAATAAATTATCTGTGTATCAGTCTGTGGCATCGTAGCTCCGTAACGGATGAACCGATTTTTACTTATAAGTTTGTTTTAAACTTAATTCGTTATTTTTTTATTTTATTGAGAATTGTTTATTTCGTTTTTATTATTGGAAACAAAAACAACTATATAGATAAAATTAGTCATTACATACGTTACTAATTAAAAGAAATCTGTACTGAAAGCAATATCTAAAATATCAGTGGCTTATCAGTTATTCAATAATCAGTAGATATGACAAGGTCGTTAAAGTACCTACCTATACAATTTGCGAGCAGCGCTAGGTATATATTTTAGCAATTTTTGGCTACCCAATTTTGGTATTATCAACAATAATATCTATGTATGTATCTCATTTAGATTAACTATGACGGCAGTGGCGTGCGTGATAAGGCAGAACAGTGCCCTTAAATCATGATTGATGGTATCAATTTATCAACTTCTGAGGTTGACACTTTTATTTGAAACCGTTTATGAATTGACGTAAGTTTGCTGCTGATGCGACCTCCAGGCTCTGTTTAAGATCTAGATGAACAATTATTTTATTTTTTATTTACATTATAACCTCATGGTTGGCCTGTAAATCCTTTGGGTATTTAGAGGAATCGCTGTGTTAGCAGCATAAGGGATGAAAGTCTCTTTCCTGCCAGCGCAGGGCAGCGCATCTTAGAGCTCTGAAAACTTTACACACCACAGGACACAGCTTCATAGAAGTAGGTTACGTATTTGGTTGCGAACTTCTGTAAGAAGGTACTATTCCAGTCGGGCAGCTTCAAGTTTTAATGGACAATTTGTACACCCTAGAAATTGTTTTGTATTCAACAGACATAAAACGACGTAGGTGTAAAGTAGTGAGTTGACTGACCTCCTGGATGCAGTAACGTGCTGGGGTGCACGGTGCCGTCCTTGTGTAGCAGCACATGCCGCGGCTCCGTGGCGATGTAACAAGTGGTTCCCTCGGCGAGGCACTTCTGGTAGCAGCGCGCCGCCTGGTGGAACAGCGCCCAGGCGTGCTCCTCGCTGATGGTGGAGTTGAACGCCTGCAGGATCTGCTGCAGGCTCGTGCACTCCGCCGCGTCCAGCGAGCACTCCCCGCCGGCCGCGACGCACTCCTTGCGCATCATCGCGCTACCCCGGACACCGGTCACCCATCCTCAAACACTGCACTACACCTATATTGATCGATCGTTTCACCTGTTACACTTACAATTTTCACAAAAATATTCCTGATAAATAAATTATATTATGTACTATTCATATTAATTTTAGCGTGTTATTGTCACTGCGTGCTCCCCCCGAAACGTCACTGTCACTTTTTGTCCGTCAAGTCATGTGGGTGGGTGGTGCATTTTTTTCGTAATGTTGTTGTCGGGTAGACGCGTCGCGCGTGCGCGAGTGGCGGCGGGCGAGACGCAACGTACACTCGAGTCGGCGTCGCGACAAGCACTGGCTGGCGCCGGCTGACCGCCGGACCGCGGCTTCGTCGGCCGCAGCCTCCGATTCGAATTCGAACCACCCTACTCGAACCATTTTCCTCGCTTAAAATTCTTCAAGTTATTTTCCAGGCCTTCCTCTATATTTCCCCGACATATTTCAGTCCTCGCAAGCAGGTACGAATTAAGTCTCTGATAAGATAGGAGTATACTGTACTTTGTGTTTTTATCAAGTAAATAAAACAACGATAATTCAGTCCATATTTTATTGAGTACGCAATACATTATCAAGTTATTGGATAATATTAAGACATACAGATGATTGTGTGTGATTGCAACAATTAGAATATCTTTTAGAACAAATGATTATAACTTTTTAGCTAGATTACAACTATAGATTAAATAAAAGGAATGTTACTAAATATACTAAACTAACTGTCTAATCTAAAATATTAATATTATTTGAAATTTAAAAATATTAAACACAATAATACAAATAGTTTCATTAAACGGCTAATAATTAATTTCTACTATATCTTAAATAACGATTTATTTCATCAGTTCCAGTTTCAAAATCAAATAAAATGCTGTGCACACGCAATTTATAAAGAAAGAACTTACGACACTTTTAATAATACTTTCATACAAGTAAATACAAATATGTAGTTATAAATGTAGAAATTTCAACCTTACAGATTAATTTAACATATTTTTCGTCACTATATCAGAATATCTTATCCAAACATCAAAATATGATGCAACACATTATGTGTCACAAATACTTGCCCAATATTTTGCAAATGAAACCTTTAAATTAAGTTATATCTGACGAAACCGTTGAATTAGTATATCACAATTATAACTGTGAAATATTTACTCATTTTAATATACAAATTAAAACTTTTACCCAACTGTTACCGTCAATTAATTTGATCAACATTTCATGAACCATACTAGCGATATTAAACATTTCACAAAATATAAGTCGATAATTGAGTGGTGGGAAACACAACTAAGACCTGTGCCGGTAGCAGGAACATTGTCGACAACGTATTCGAAAACGTAACTCGCGAAATGTCAAAATTGTCATACAAATTTTTAGTTCCTCCACTTTTCACCGCCGCAGCGCTGTTCATTTTCCAATACGAAAATAGTCGAAGACGATACGAAAACGTTGTCGACAATGTTCCTGCTACCGGCACTGTTTCGGTGATGTAAGGCGTTTATTATATATATATAAGAATGAAATTACGCCAGATTAGCTTGGCGTCCTGTCTTTGCAATGAATGTGGCACTTCAGTTTGTATATCGCACTTTCAGTGCCAATTTTATTTATATTCGCAATATTCACCAAACCTGAGTCAAAATTGCATTTCTGAACTGAAGAAGGCCCAAGATGGAAGATTTGCCGGTCTGTTTGGTCTCATCACTCTACAACGTTGCCAAGAAGAATTTAAACCTATTACTCTTGTGATACTCGCAAATAGGTCAGTCGGTCTGTACTTTGAATACATACATACTTCGTACACATAAATCGAAAATCGGTGAAGATAATTAAAATTACCTTTTTAAACATTTCTGGAATCTTGCAAGTTGAATTATTCTGTAATGACAAGATGTCTTCCAATTTCGTACCGGATAATATGCGAGGTCCAAACCACACTTGGTTATTTATTCATGTAGTAAATGTATACTAAAGTATAACTATGTGGTTATTACACCCAGATAATGAAAGAGATATCACGATTCAAATAAATGCAACTAATAATCTTTCTTTACACACTTTATGTAAGCACACAAAATATTGGTACATGAAGATAAAAAGTTAGTGATTTAAACAGCTACATATTGTGAGAAAAAAAATATAGACGCTACATAATCATAAATACGTCATATAATTTTAATATATAGAATGTTTTGGAATTGTTGTATGATAAGAAAATTATCTTGAGTTCAAAATTAATTGAGATCAACTTACAAAATTTATAAAGAATGTAATTATTGTATATACAATAGCATTGATTCATCTGCTACACGCGCCAAACTTTTTTACTGCACTGAATATAGACACAAAATACATTGAATACGTATTTTTGAATACTATGTTCAAGGTAGGTGTTTAAAATACATCATTACGTAACAGTTGCCTAATACAGAGAGCAGTATTATATATTTTTGAACGTGGATTGGTCAAGTTGTACACGAATTTCCGCTTTCTACTCCTTTGTCTAATTACTTGAGTTATTTTTTAACCTGTGTATAATTCACAAATTGCGAGTAAATATTTAACATATTTTAGAGCACACATAAGCGCTGGTGCTACTGCGGGTTTTTTTTTAATTTCCTGATTTTTTTCTTATTTTTTTGAAGCCGTACTTGATACCACATTCAGTTCGCTCAAATAGAATAGCGCGTTAAACGTAAACTTGAACGGTTTGATCAAAACTTTACTTCTTCTTAAGACTCCAGAGTGGGTCTAGAAAATTGAGGGGATCTTTCATGTCCCCGCTTTTAAGACCCGGAGACTGCTTCATCTCTTCGAAGGATTCCCGGGAGAATTTGTGTTTCGTTGTCGGATTAGGTGTCGGCGTGACTGGAGGCAGGACTGAGGCCCCGGACTGGACCGACACTGCTTCCCCGTTGAACATCGTCGTGCCTGAAGGCACAGCACTTTACATTTTACGTAAACATTTTGCATAGGTAAGTATATACATAATTCCCCCTCTTAGCTTAGTTGAAGAGAGCTAGCGTGATGTAAAGAGACTGACAGCCAAAATAATTCAGACAGTTATTCAAACGCAGTCGCACCGTCCACCTCTGATAAAATAAATCACCACATGTTTTAATCATACAGGATCTCACGACTGTATCTCACTTCATAATGGGGAATAAACGGAAAAACAACCTGAAATATATATTCAGTGAAGCCCTAAGAAATTAGTGGCCAATATAATGTTTTGTTATATACCACTAAAGTGGCACACAAGCCATAGGGCCCACCGCTAGCAATACCAGGGGTATCACTAACGGGTTGCCAACCATGTTGTTGATGAGGACTCACTGTGCTAGCAGCATATCCAGCCCAGCGTATCCTCGTGGAGCCCTGGCAACCTTACTTACCGCAGAAACTCAACACTACATCAAGTAGTGTTATTTTACTACGGTCTTCTGTAAGGCGGAGGTACAGTGCCCACTCAGGCGGCTCCAATTTAAATGGGAAAATCCTAACTCGCCCTACCTCTCTTTTTAAAATATCATGGTGTGATTAATCAGTATACCTGAGCATAGCACACCCTGCACGTAGAACAGAGTAGTTCTGTACGCGTCCGCTAAATATTTGGTGTCTTCGAGCACGTTGCTTCTGTGCTTGCACAAGGTAATGCAGGCCTCATCTAGCATATCTGCAAAAAATACACAACGTTATCAAGTTCTCTTGCGTTGAGTGGACTGTGAGTAGGTACTTATGTGTATATGTATGTATGTATGTAAGTGCGTGATTGGAGTGTGTGTAAGGTCTGTTCGTCAGGAGTATTTGTCAGATATATGTGTGTGTGTGTGGGTGACTGGTGTGTGCACGTCATTCTGATGTGTGTGTGAGTGTATATGTATGTGACGTGTGTCAGGTGTGTGCGTGTGTGTATGTCTGTGACGTGTGTCAGGTGTGTGCGTGTGTGTATGTCTGTGACGTGTGTCAGGTGTGTGCGTGTGTGTGTGTCTGTGACGTGTGTCAGGTGTGTGCATGTCTGCGACGTGTGTCAGGTGTGTGCGTGTATGTATTTCTGTGACGTGTGTCAGGTGTGTGCATGTCTGCGACGTGTGTCAGGTGTGTGCGTGTATGTATTTCTGTGTCGTGTGTCAGTTGTGTGTGAGTGCGCCTCTCTCTCTCTCTCTCTGTCTCTGTGTGTGTGTGTGTGTGTGTGTGTGTGTGTGTACCGGCGAGGCGCAGTTGTCCGGCGCGCACGTGCGCCAGGGTGGCCACGGTGAGCGCGAGCAGGCAGCAGCGGCCCGCGCCCCCGCCGCCCTGCAGCCAGGCGGCCGCCGGCTGGTTGCCGAGCCGGCCCGACCACGTCTCGCTGAGCACTCGGTCGCTCAGCAACACCAGCGGGGAGCACACGATCCTATAACAATACGTGTAGCGCCGTGAATTTGTCGCCACGAATGCACATACATATATATATATACTAGCGGCCCGCCCCGGCTTCGCACGGGTAGACATTTATATCAAATATTTTGTCTACCCGTGCAAAGCCGAGGCGGGTAGCTAGCCTATGTTAATCAGTGATAGTGTAGCTTTCTAACGGTGAATGAATTTTTGAAATCGGTCCAGTCGTTTCGGAGCCTATTCAATACATACAAAAATACAAATCTTTCCTCTTTATAATATTAGTATAGATTTAAAAATATTTCATTTTTGTTTATTGTTATTTGTGTGCTTGTTTGTGTGTAAGCTGCAATTTGTGTTTCATGCGTCCATAGGCTTCGGTAACCGTTTACCATGAAGCTGGACGCATGCTTGTTTGCCAACGTAGTAGTTTAAAAAAAATCTCTGGTGTTACTACTTTACTACTTAACGAAAATATATTAAAACGAAGTCGCTTCCCACCGTCTGTCTGTCCCTATGTATGCTTAGATCTTTCAAACTACGCAACGAATTTTTATGCGGTTTTCAGCTATAGATAGATCATCAACAGAAGGTTTTTATGTATAATTAATTTGTGTTTTATGGGTATTTAGCTTATATGAGCTTATATAGCTGCAAACCTTTGAGACATAATAACCTTTTAGTACCCCCTCTCACTACATCTAATTACATGGGAAACACATATTTAACGCGTGCGAGCAACAAGTTTAACTCATTACTTAAGAAGAACCCGAGCGTTGATCTCTTTAATTGCAATGCGGCTGCAGTGAGACGTACCCTTAGCAACGAGGTTTTCAAATCATGACATTATTTATTTATTGCACATTTTTGTTACAATTAGTTACATTCATCGTGCACAGAGCGAATACATTATACTGTAGACAATATTATTATAACAACATAAGATGTAATGAAGGCGTGCCTATACAAGTGCTTCAGTGCAAACAGCTTAATGCTAACCTTTAATGTTACGTATAAGTGAGAACCTTTAATTGGCTTTATGTTAACAATCCATTACTTATGTCATGTTAAGTTAGCTGTTGGTTTTCCAATAAACAAAAATAAAATAAAATAAAATAAAATATGGCCAGTGTGATTAAAAGTTAATATTAAAAAATAAGGGTTGATCGTAGAAGGGTGAAAATTGAGGATTGTATGTATTTTTGTATGTTGTATCATAAAAAAATATAAATAAAAATTTTTGTCTAAAAAATAAAAAATAAAATTTAGGGGTGGACTAACATTTAGGGGGATGA
Source organism: Falcaria lacertinaria (assembly GCA_951449985.1). NCBI lineage: Eukaryota > Metazoa > Arthropoda > Insecta > Lepidoptera > Drepanidae > Falcaria > Falcaria lacertinaria. The sequence continues at coordinate 10,630,202 of OX602110.1, forward strand.
AAAATAGATGTTGGCCGATTCTCATAGATACCGGATAAGCACAAAAAAATTCATCAAAATCGGTCAAGCCGTTTCGGAGGAGTATGGTAACGAAAACTGTGACACGAGAATTTTATATATTAGATTATCAGGCCATGTCCTTCACAGGGTAGAGGAGGCAGAGAGTAGAGCGCCATTTCACTCTAGCTAGACTCACACGCCACGAATGTATTTTTTATCATTGTCGTAAAGTATTTATGCTTGACCTACGGATGCCAGGATGTACAAATATTTGAATTTGCAAGATTAATGCAACACAAATGTGCTTATATTGTTGACTAGCTTTAAACAAACAGAAGAATTATAATCTTGTTGTATTTTGTTTTGTACTTTTTAACGTAAAAAGCTAAACGTAAATATCTTTCGAATACGTATTCGAAATCTTATTACAAAATATCAACATTTTTATACGAACTCTTGGTTCCACTGTTCGCCAACGCAGCGCTGTTTATTTTCCTATACAAAAATAGTCCAAAGCGATTCTAGCTAAGGCACTGTGATGTTAGTATCTACTATGTTGAGTACTCACTTAGCTGGGAACACATTAATCTGATAATGGGTTACAATGAGCACAGTCTTCTCTTTGGCAACGGTCAGCTTCCTCTCGGTCCAGTGTACTGTGCACGTCACTTCGTCGAGGGTCACTCTGAGGCTTCCATCGAGCTCTAAAGACTGCCCTTTCGCGGTCGGCCAGTACGTTTTGCCTTGCATCTAGTGAGGACAGTATAATTATTTATTTATTTTTTAGTTTTTTATTTGACTTCAATATTTGGTACAACATTTGAAAGTTCTCTAAATATTGAAGATTTTTTTTACTATACGGGAGGAATTCTTTTTTTTTTAAATAAATGATATACCACGCAGATATTTTAGAAAAATGCCTTAAGGTATTGAACAGGAATGGACAATGATGTCGATACTGTTGTACAATATTACTAAACTAAACAAATTTTATAGGACTTAAATCAAAAAGTCTTGCTATCCCTTTCTCATGTGCGGGCTTAAATAAGGATGGCAATTCCTGTCTAATTAGTTTAGTTTAATGATTTCGTACAACATCATTATCACTAATATACAGGTGACTGGTTGAACACTTTACATACTCAAGGACATGATAATTTATGGTCACATGAAACCTTTAAAAATATAAAATAAAAAAAATACAAATCAACTACAGAGAAAACCTTCATCAAATTAATGTGCTAAAACTCGAAATTTGTGGACACCGCAGTGCCTCGCTTGGGCGGGGGCGCGCGCGGGGGTGAGACCAGGCTTGCATCCAATCATCGCGTTCAAACGATGCCACGATCGTCGACCAGTGTAAACAAACAAGTACCTACTTAGGTAGTACCTTGCCGCGTGACCGGCAAATTCTGTTACTAAGCTCGCGCGGTGCGAGTGACCACGCTTATTGTTTTGAGTAGATAAATTAGGTAAACATTAGGCAAATATTCGTATCGAGTACTGAGCACTCTATATCAATATGTAAAGTGTTCAACCAGTCACCCTGTATAATAAAATAAAATATTTATGAGCTATAAGAAAAACTTCCTTTATATTCATCAACAAAAACGAAATTACTTTCCGAACAAGCTGATAAAACAAAATTATGAAAAGCTCACCTCAATTTCACTAAGAAGGCAGACAATGCAGCTGATTTTCTTCTCGAGGACTGCATTCCAAAATACACTGTACTCTTCCTCTGTCGGGTTGCTAGATATCACTAGGGGGATGCACCACGGTGATAATTGCTAAAAAATATATTAACACTTTAGTGCAATTTTAAAATTACCACATATTTTCTAACATGGACAGCGCCATAATATATGTACTCGCAATATAAAACAATTTCACTGTCGTGTCAAGAGCAGGTACACTCACAAAAAAAAACTTTTTGTCTGAGAAAGTTACTATTTTATTCTACTAGACAAACATGCATACAGCGCGCTTGCTGGTAAGCGATTACCTTATCCAATAACTTTTTTTTTTCTGAATTTCTTTCCTGAAGAACACCTGTTGGGTACTTTTGGAAGTATACTCATGTAACTTTGTTTTCAAAAGCACTGCGTTCAGTATATTTATAGAATACAAAATATATTATAATTAGCTTTGTCCGCTTAATGTCCAGCATCCAGACCTCGATGTGACATCACGCTGCTCGACCAACGCGGCGGCTGATGATGATGAGACGATGATGGGACGTGGAAGTCCTGAAACACGTGTCGGAAGAAACCACGCCTGAGCTCACACCTGGGCGCAGGCCGTTCGACCGTAACACACTCATTTAAGCGGACAAAGCAAATTATAATATATTTTGTATTCTATAAACAAACTAACAGTTACTAGCGCATTTATAATTTTAGTATGGATTAGAATATATTTATATACAAATGAATCGTGTACCTTACCTTATAATAAGAAGCGTTGATATAAGCGTCTGGGTCCGACTCGAGCGTCAGTCTTGAGTCATCATAAGGCACCACTTCAGTCACTATGCTGCCATTCGTGTGTTGCATGGCTACCGTCTTGGAACGAGTCATGTTTTCCTTCGTCTGAAAATAATTATTTATCAATGTTTAGCAGACTTCAGGTGTACTTTGTAAAGAGACACACTTAGGGACACACAAAGGAGTAGTTTAACTCGAAAACGACAAATCTTGTAGTTAGGACAATACATTTGGTTAAGTTTAAGAACTATGGGTTAAAAGTAAAATTTGAGAACTTTTTTTTGGATACATAAATAATATGAGGAATCAAATCGAGTGAGGTGAGTGAAAAGTCCTAAAAGTAAAAATAAAAGTTAATTTAATATCAGCTAATTTCAAAATTCAGCTAATACCAAAATTAGAAATGTTTCTATACAGATTGGCAAGTACGAAGTAAGAGTTGGAATATTATGAACTTACCTGAACATCCTGGAAGGTCTTCCATTTGGAGTCCAGCACAGTCATTCCTCCAACAGTTTTATTGGTAAGCGAGTCAACAAATTTCTGAAGATCCTTCACCTCTTGAGTAAATTTATTCATTAAGCTAGGATCGGAGAATATATCCTTTTTCGCCGGCCGCTCTATTACCTCCTCCTTTATAACCGGTTTTACCGGTTCAACTTTTAGCATCATGGTTGGCTTTTTAATGGAGCTTTCTGACATTTGCGGCACTTTTATCTCAGGCATTAGCGGTTTTTGTTCAACACTAAAATCTATGTCGGATAGTAAGTCGAAGACGGATGGTTCCCGTTTCGTTTCAGTTAATTCTTCCGGAATTTGTGCTACTTGCTGTGTATCCTCAGTTTGGCTCATTTGAATTTCAGGATGGTTTATGTCATTCTGGCTAACTTCAGGCTGGTTCATTTGATGACTTTGGTAGGCAGGTTCAGTTTGATTAACAGTTTCGTAACTTTGATGGATGTTACTCGTATTTTGGTTGGTTCTATCTGAAGCTTGGTGACTCACTGTGGGTTGGCTAAAATTAGGTGGCTCAATCACGTTTTCGACTGGTGACGAAACTGGAAACGCAATTTGAATAAAATTCCTTATATTTTCATGTTTTTATTATTTGTATTTTACAAAATCATTAGTGTCAAGGACATACCTAATTACAAAAGCTTACCTTGGTTACCGGCAAAGGTAACACTAGTGTTATCTTCGTGCCCGGACTGCATATAAGTCGACTGATTCATATTGGCACCGTAGTTCGTTGAGACAGGCATTGGTGCATTTGGGACCATATTGGCTGACTGGTTAGTAGTCTGGTAGCCGTATGGTGCATTGTAATATATCTGGTGATTGGTCTGTTCCAGGGCTTGCGGCGTCTGCTCAGAGGGCGACTGTACAGTGCCACAAACCCCAGCACTCGTGTAACCGCCTTGTACGGGGCAATTTGGATCTTTGTTCGCAGGCTGATGGTTGACATTCGATTGCGCGCTGGCATCGTATACGTAGGAGTTTTGTGATCCGTAATTGTAATCGTAGCTTCCAGAAGCGGCGTTGAACGTATAACCCGGGTGATTTTGGTAGGTCTGACCATAGGTAGGATTACTTTGATCCGCATAGGAATACGTGTTCGATGGATAGCTTTGATCAGGATTGACGTAGCTCTGAGCGCTAGTATTATAACTTTGGTACGGCGACAACGCTTCACCGGTCAAATGAGACTTGATAGGTTTATCCATGGCATCCATTTGCGATAGCGAAGGATTCATATAAGTGCTACCAGGTTCCGGATATTGGTTGAATGTTTGCGATGTTGCCACAGTCTCAGCTAGGCTGGTAGTTGGAGTGACAGTGTTGTCAGCGTTCGTATAGACTGGGTAGTTGCTTTGCGAGGTTTGATAGTTATACTGTGGCTCTGTACCGACGTACGAGACGGCCGAGTTGATCGGCTGACCGTACTGGTTGGATTCACTACTGTACGGGTAGTTTATGGAGCTATAATCAGACACGGAAGCAGCCATTATGTTCTGATGAGCAGCACTACTGTAAGTGGCGACGTTGGGGGTCGACGCATGCGGGTACTGAACACTGTAGTATGTCTGGGAATAGTCCCCGAAGTTGGTCTCCGGTTTGTCGTTTATATGCATCTGTGCGAAGTTCACGTTCAAATCCGTTTGATTGGCGGCACTGTACGCGGATATGGCTTCCGGTATGGGGCCAGGAATTTGGTTCTGTGAGTAAGAATCGTACGTACCATACTGGTTGGTAGGCACGTTTGTTTGGCCAACATTTGGCGGATAAGCCATAGGGTTCTGCGAGTCCGTCACTATGGTTGAATTGTTATGCGACGCCGAGTAGCAAGGATTGGAGTATATATTCTGTGGATCAGCCACCTGTGAGAACTGGGCTGGTGTGTATGGCGTGGAATATCCATAGTTAGACGCGTCATCTGATTTTTCGTATGTTTTGCTTGTTGCTGGATAAGCGTACGAAGAGGGTGGGGCATAAGGTTCGTTTTCAGATGGCGCGTAGTGTGTTCCGTACCGTTCATATGGGTTGGGTAAGTTATGCATTGAAGGCACTACGCCGTCCGGGAGCTGCATTTGTGATGTTTCGTTCGCTAAAAAGAAAAAATATATTGTAAGCTTTGAAATCAATAGACCATTCGCAAGGCTTATCACTTAGTGTTGGCCTGGACTGTGACGTTAACCCCTAAAGACGTAAAATGCTAAAATACGAAACCCCGAATTAAACGCAAGCGAAGCGGCGGGCAAGAACTTGTATTATTAAGAAAAGACAACTAATGACTATTGTATTGTAGATGAACGAAACATGTTTCATAGCCTCTGATAGGTCTGTACAGGCTAGACTTAATATTCCTTTAGCTTCTGTACGCACCACGAGCTAGTGGTCGTTTTGGTATTACCCACTTAGTAAGGGAATCTACCAAAATTAATAAAGAGTTTCCCAACTTTGTCGCCACTTTGTTATATATTGTTCAAACGTGACAACAATATAATTGTTTTTTTAATTAACAGTTTAGATCCTAGCTTAAAGGGCGCTATGGTTTGGTTGACGGACGACAACGTAAGAGCTGTATACAATTGTTAATTTGTCTATGTAAAACCTGGAATAAAGTATTATCTAATATCTACAACACTGAAGAAGTTTCATACCTTGGGGGGTTTGTCTTGTTCACATATAATAATACGATTACATATACACTTCTACACTAATATTATAAAGAGGAAAGATTTGTATTGTTGTGGGTTTGTATTGAATAGGCTCCGAAACTACTGGACCGATTTCAAAAATTCTTTCACCGTTAGAAAGCTAAATTATCACTGAGTAACATAGGTTATATATTAAACTAGCAGCCCGCCCGGGCTTTGTACGGGTAGACACAATATTTGATAAATGTCTACCCGTGCGAAGGGGCGGGCCGCTAGTTTTTAATTATTCCAGTCTACTTACAGATGATTAGATGAATTAACAAACGAATATTTACCTTCAGATCCAACAGGTGTAGGTCTCACAGAAGTTGGATATATAGACTCTGGGTAGTATGTTTCCGGGGCCACCGGCTCCATTTGAGCTGAAATAACATCTAATGTTTAAACATTCTAACACTTTTTAGGGTTCCGTATACGAAGGGTAACCAACGAATCCTAGACTCCGCTGTCCGTTTGACGGTCCGTCCGTCCGTCTGTCATCCGTCTGTCGCGTCTGTCAGCGGGCTGTATCTCATGATCCGTAATAGTTAGACAGTTGAAATTTTCACGGATTTTTTATTTCTGTTGCCATTATAATAAAAATAATAAATTAAAAAAATATGGAAGCTTTTTTCTGCATTGTTTGCTCGATCTTATGAAACAAGTAGACGCCTGAAATGCTCACAAGGTTTTTATTGCTATATTCGATAATAAAGAGGCTATAAACTGGTTCCTATACACAAAGTTCTCCAAAATTTCATAAAGATTTCACAACTGAATCTATAAATTCATGGTGTAGTTCGGTATATATAACGGGCTATAAAACCAATTATACACAGCTATTACCCTATGCAATCATATTTTCAGAGGTTGATAAGAATGATAAACTGTAAAAATATTACCTTGCGGTGAAGCGTTTCTTGGCATAGTCCTGTTCTTCATGTACGGCAAGTAATCTTTAAGCTTGCGCGGCGCCCCGGCCGGGCTCGGGGCCACGTCCGACATCTTAGACGATGCAGACGATGCCGGAGACGGGGCTAAGGAGATACACTGTATATTAGAGAGAGCTAGGGCGAATTGGGATCGCCCGTGGGTTTTCCCATTTAAATTGGAGCCACCCGGCTGGGGTCTGTACCTTAGAAATACAACACTACTTTGATGTAGTGTTGTATTTCTGCGATGAGTAAGGTTGCCAATGCGCCACGAGGATACGCTGCGCTAGTAGGTAATGCTGCTAGCACAGTGAGTCCTCATCAACTGGGTTGGCCACTCGTTAGTGATGTCCCTGGTATTGCTAGCGGCTATAGGCTACGGTGACTGCTTACCATAAGGGCCGCATGCTTGTGTGCCACAATATTGTGGCGCACATTTAAGGAAATCACACCATTAATAATTATCGACGGTTAATTATTGTTGAACCAATGTGAACGTATATTAAGACTTTCATCATTCCTTTAGCGTTACCCAGAGCCAATTACACGGATGTAGATCCTCTTTTTTTATATATTTTCCCATCAGCGCCCCCCCTAATATCGCTGCCACGACATATTGATCATAATCCTGCACACTTCAGAGAATCAGCAATTCAATGATGTCAAGTTAGCAACTCAACACTGCGTGGTCGACTATAGCTTAGAGGCTGAGTAAACAGTCCAAATGAGTTTCCTCCCGCGATCACACGATCAAATTGTGTGATAACCAGGTTGTTGATATTCTTGCCCGGGTCGTCAGTGGCCCTAATTCCGGTACTGATGTATGGGCCAGTTTGGACCCGTGAGAGTAGTATGGTCCCACCTGCGTGTGTCTGCGTGGCCACCCTCTGCGCGCGCTCCTCTTGCTGCACCTGGCAGGTGGAGCGAAGACGGGCCTTTAAGGCCGCCACGCCCGAAGCCAGCCGCCGGTAGAACTCCAGCCCCTTCTGCGACTTGCCCAGCAACTCCGAATACGTGTCGTACGATGTTATTAGCGCTGGAAAAGAATGGACTCATATACTAACATAAAAAGTTCGTAGGTACAAACAAAATGTAATAATTATTATATTTTTTATATACCACTAAAGTGGCATACAAGCCTGATGGTAAGCGGTTCAGTAACCGCTTGTAACGCCTAAAATTGTTCTTCCTTTCACAAGTTTCCCAAAGGTATCGGCAGAGATGTAACATCAGTAGCCGTAGCAATAAAAACTTTCGAATACGTTATTCGTATCGCTTGCGACTATTTTTGTATGGGAAAATGATCAGCGCTGCGCTGGCGATGTGTACCTAAATGTTGTATTTAAGAAAGTAAAGTAAGTTTAACAAACCGTAGCGCCGTAACCGTCATCGCGCATTTTTTTTTTATACCACTAAGGTGGCAAACAAGCGTACGGCCCGCCTGATGGTAAGCGGTTATCGTATCACTCGCGCGTTGCCGACCCTTCAATTCTTTATAACAGTTTGCAGGTTTAGCCGACAGATGGCGCTAGTTGTTGCATACCCAACACTAAATACGTACCGTTGATGAGTCCCTCCCTCTTCCGGAGCACGTCGGACAACAGCCGGCGCGAGTCCCCGTACGACGCGTACAGTGACGTCAGCTTGTTGATTATGTTCTCCTGGGCCGCTAGGTTCTGTTCTATTATCTTTATCTATAACAAATTATGCAACCATCAGAAAATATCTGACTCAAATCATCAAAATAAAAAAAAAACAGTTTAGGCCCCATCGTGTTCAAATGTGCCCAATTAAATTGTATTATTAAACATCTATGTATAGCCAAAAACTACAAAAAATAATTGAAACAAAAAGGTTCCAAATCTTTTTTTCGGGATGAATAGTATTACCTGTTGGCAAATTTTCAATCTAACCCGTTCAGCCGTTTTGGCCTAATTGAGTGACAAACAAACATTCAAACTTTCGCAAGACGAATATTTAAGTTCAAACAAGCTGTGCCCACGACTTGGTACGCGTGAAATCGGATTTTGTTGGGGTTTATTGTTTTTTCGCGAGCTCGATTATTTTTTCTAAAATAAAAGTTACTTTAAGACTCGTCAAAATCGATTCAGCCGTGTCGGAGATAAACTGGTAGAAACAAACAGACCCACGGACAGACAAACATTTTAGAAATTAAATATTTGTCATTTTTATCATAATATTTACTTTTATATGTATTTAGAAAACAGCTGTTATTTCGACATTAAAAACAAGCACATAATAATTATTTGTATAAATCAAAGGCTCCCAAACTTTTTTTCTTGTAGACCTTTTAAAAATTTTACAGCAATCAGTGGACCCCCTGCTCCTAAATTTTTACCGTGAACTCAAACTCGTAATAAATGTGAAGATTAGATCCAATGATGAAAATTTTTGTTCTTCACCATCGAAACCAGATACATTTTCGTGGACCCCCACATACAACTTTTGAACCCCCATTTATTTTTCAAGCCAATTGGGGGTCTACCCCCATCTAGTCTCCGGATCCCTGGGGGTCTCCCGTGGACACCTGGACCACTTAAGGAATAAATGAACAATAGCGTTAACAAGAATTATTTTAGACTATCTAATTACTTTCTACTGCGCATTCGTATCGCTTTCGACTAATTTTGTACAGGAAAATAAACTGTTCCACGGCTAAAAGTGGAACTAAAAATTCGTATGAACATTTTGACATTTTGAGAGGAAAGTTTTTAAAAACCTAGTTAAAATATGCTCCACCAACAAGAGCCTAGCTCTTAAATAGATAATGATGAAGAGCGTTAACAATTAATTTTAGTGTTAGTCTCGTCACATGAACAAGGGAATTATCACCGATCCGCGTTGTTACCTGCGGCGTATGTTTCTCGAGCTCCTGTTTGAATATGTCCTCGGGCGCGTCCGTGCTGCGCGCGAGCAGGTGTCCGGTGACGTCATCGCTGGTGACGGCGGCCCGCAGCTGCTGCACGAGCGAGTCGCGCTGCGCCTGCATCTCGCGCGCCTTGCCCACCACGCGCCGCATCTCCGCCATCGCACTGCGGTCCAGGCCCTCTGTGTGCCGACACTATCTTATCTGTAGCCTTACCAACTACTTTCGACTACGTAGTCGTATCGCTTTCAACTATTTTTGGTTGGGAAAATGAAAAGCTATGCGCCGGCGAAAAGTGGAACTAAATATTCGTATAACATTTTGAGAGTTACGTTTTCTAATAGCGAGTTATTCTTGCTATGGCTACTGAATTAGGCTTTCCGGGTCCAGTAGGCTGGGTCGTTACCCGTCCACCCACTTTTTTCACCCACTAGTGGGTATGGAAGACTATCGACTATTTTTGTACAGGAAAATTAAGTGTGCGATGCGGTTGGATACTATGGATAGTATGGATGTTCGATAGTATTGACCTCATTTTTTTTTATACCCCTAAGGTGGCAAACAAGCACACGGCCCGCCTGATGGTAAGCGGTTACCGCGGCCTATGGACGCTTGCAACACCAGGGGTATCACTCGCGCGTTGCCACTCTAAGCTTGGATACTATCGATAGTGTTGAGGTTGGATATTATCAATACATCGATACGATATGCTAAAAGATTTTCAAGTTCATCTATCGATAGTGATATTATCGATAGTATGGAAAGGTAACTGACCAATATTGTCGATGCTGGGTATCTTGGCGGCGAGCTGGTCGAGCGGCTGGGCCAGCAGGCGCAGGTTGGCTATGTGCAGCGTCATCGCCTTGTGCAGCACCTGCCGCAACACGTACCTATCACAATACTACCGCCACCAATGTTTAAACTATCGCGATATAAACACATGTTATTGAAAAATAACGGGTCTTATACGCGATATTCAATTGTTTAACCTGCCAGCCAGTCGTTGAAACGTCCAGGTAAATTTTTGACGAGACCGCTGGTCTAGTGGTCAGTCTACCTGAATTATACGCTGGGGTCGTGGGTTCGATTCCCGCCGGGGCAAACATTTATGCGTTAAGCATTTGAGTTTGCCTTGCGTTTAGGTGTTTGGTATGTATTTACAAAAAAAAAATATAATTAAGTATTTCTAGCAGCTGCTAGTTCTCATAGTACAAGCTTTGCTTAGTTCGGAGCCAGACAGCGCTGTGTGATAATGTCCAAGCATTATTATTATTATTCCTAGAGAACCTAGAGAGCCACCGGTAACGAGTGGTTAGGGATTTGTTCTATGTAATGTAATGTCAGTCAGTAGATTCCAACTTTATGTACCGGAGAGGTCGCCACAAGTTGAGGCCTATCGTATCGTATCGTATCCAGTGATATAGTGTAACCTGGTTGCTGTCGGTGGTCCGCGCATGCGCCTCGGCGTACTTGTGGTACTCGCGCGACAGCTCCGTCTGCACGATGGACGGCGGCCGGGGTCCCATCGACTTCTGGTACTCCTTCTCCTTCGCACTCTCCTCCTGGCCAAATCATTGGAATTACGATACAACATCGTGCGTTCAGTGCCGGTAGCACGAACTTTTTCGACAACGTATTCGAAAACGTAACTCGTGAAATGTCAAACATGTCATAATAATTTTTAGTTCCACTTTTCAATACAAAAATAGTCGTAGGCGATACGAAAACGTTGTCGTAAATTATTCATGCTAGCCCCACTGAACAGCCATAATTATTACGTCGGGATCAGCAGAATGTAGCAGCGTTATATTTTGTACAGGATTAAATGAAAGATTAAAAGAAAGAGAAATAGAATTATCAAAATTGAAACAAAAGATTTATTATTATTATTTACACATTACAGAAGAATAAGAACAGTTGGACTAACGGCTAAGTGTCGCGGGTTTGATTACCGCCGGGGCAAACATTTATGTATGCGACGAACAGACTGTCCCCGTGCTGTTTTGTTAAAAGTAGTTTTGCATCCCGTGTGTTATAATAGCGTTAAATTATTATAGAGAGCTCACCTGAATAAGGTCCTTGATCTCGGCCAGTGAATGTTCCACGTCACTGATGATCTCCGCGAGGCTGTTCATGGAGTCAGTCAGGGATTGTATGATCTCAGTCTTGGCATTCATAGCAGCGCACCTATCCACTATCTCTTGCGGGATTCTGTGAGGAAACACAGATAATTCTTATGCTTTTTCTAAATATTCCAGTTAGATATAATAAGCCCTCATATACTTTGAACCCTCTTAACGCGCGAGTGATACCCCTGGTGTTGCAAGCGTCCATAGGCACAGTGACCGCTTACCATCAGGTGGGCTGTACGCTTGTTTGCCACCTTAGGGGTATAAAAAAAACCGGTCAAGTGCGAGTCGGACTCACGCACCAAGGGTTCCGTACAAACTTCTAGGTAAGGTTAAAAGTAGGCGAAATTCAAATGAGGTCATTATTCGTCGGTGACTCAACAGCGCGATTCAGGAATATTTTTGTGTAAATTCGATATTAAAAAAAACTTTACTACATATTTACGGTATTCAATTCAGATTTTTTCCTTTACTTGTGCTGTAAGACACTGCTTCCAGCCAAATTTCATGGTTCTAGGTCAACGGGAAGTACCATATAGGTTTTGATTCCCTTGTGAAATCGCAAACTATGCGAAAATTTGCGACATAAACGGTCATATCTTTGCTTCATATTGACTTACAGGTTTGATCATTTTACAGCCGAAAGAGACCATAGACCCGGGTATCCCGGAGAAAAAAGTGATCCTATAAGGGTTCCTCTTTTCCTTTTAAGGTACGAAACCCTAAAAAATAGCTTTCCTAGTGCTTTAGTAGTTGGCTACCTGCTATTTAGAAATTATCCAAGTCCATCACCATCACGGGCATGTCGGACTACAATGTTACAAACGGTGAACGTAAATTAATACAATTAATCTCTCGTTTAGAATCCTACGAAGGTTGATAAATTTCCTAGAGTTTCCTAGGAAATTTATAAATTTGCGGTTCTTGTTACCTTCCAGTGACATATACATCTAGATTAACAAAATTACGATACATTAACCATATTATCATTTAACACAAATTTCAATGTCTCGTATTGTATCGGAACTATATAGTAATATTGAATGTATTAGATGCCCTTGAAGGAGCATATCAATAGAATAGGTATGTATTAATGAAAGTAAACAATATTATGGATATAAGGCGTAGAAGCTTCACAAAGATAAGGTAGCATTGTCGGTCATCAGCCCACATCTCGATCGACAAAATTGTTTACTCGTTGGTAAGTGTGTGATTCATTCGTGACTAACTAAAAAAATTAAGGACAAACTTTGTAAGCGTAGAAAGAAATCGACCTCACTTAAAATTTAAAACCAATGCAGTATGAGTTGAGATCCTGTAAGAAAACCATAACCATGTACCGGGGGGCATGTATGAAAATATTGATGAATGTATAAGATGCGAAAAAACAAGTGTGCCAGTCAAGAGTGAAATGGCGCTCTATATTCCATGCGTTGCCCAAAAGACACTTGGCGTGATGACATATACGTAGGTATGTATGTCCACTAAAATAACTCACTTCTGATCGGAATCAATAACCTCGAGCTGATCCAACTGGAGCGAGGACATAAACTCCATAAGCTCAGTGTCCTTTGCATCCACTTGCGACACGATGTGTCTCAGGAGCTTAGCTTTTTCTTCAGAGTAGAGGGAGGACGCCTCGTGCGCACCCATCGGTACCAGCCGGGAAAATATATCCGGGCCCGATACCTGACAATAAAACAGGTTTAAAATATACACAAATCTATGGGTGGAGTATGATAGCCATAGACATGTTGACAGGTAATTTCGTGTGATACATTGACAGAATCACAGATAGTCATAATATAGATTTTTTTTTTATTTCTAAACTCTACATAAATAATGAAAAAATCTATCCTTTAATTTGAATTTTGTATATAAATTGTATAAATTATAATCTTCATACACACCTCTGGATCATTGAAGTTGATTTGCAAGGCCTTCACCAGGCATACAGGCTTCATATCCACAAGCAGATCCTTCTCTGGTACTTCTTCATGGTAAATGAACTCATTTTCATTCTTGGCAGCTTTCCTCTTGCCTTCGACCACATCATTAGTGAATGTCAATGCCTCTTGAGTCACCTGGACGGGCTCTATGTATTTGGCAAGCTTTCTGGCTTCGGCAAGTTTGTCTACGGCCTGCTGGTAGAACGCTACGCGCTCGCCCATTTTTTGTTGCTCTTCTGCATTCATACCTATTATGTATGAATAAAATATTATCGTATAAATATAGATGTTTACAAAATATACCCTTACTTGCAACAAAACATAATATGGAAACTAAGATTACACATAATAGTACCCCAAAGATCTTCTAGATACATTTTGTAATGTAAACTGCTTTCAACTTTCAAAAGAAGTTTAGAATATAGTAGGCAGAAACAGATAAGGTAAATTATTTCCATGTATTTGAAGATAAAAAGTATTACATTGTTATAACAATGCAGAATTTTACAATGTTTACCTTGATACAAACAGACAATGCAGCCAATATAAAAAGATTTGAATGAAAGGGATCTGTGCCAATAGTTGTATAGCTTCGTTCCAATAATCTCGTGTATGTTATCTGTGCCCGTCGATGGACCGAGCAGGGCGAGGGAGTTCTTGTAGAAGAGCTTCACTTGCGTTGCCACCGCACCTAGGGAAGGATATATTCTTAAATTGGTCCAGTAGTTCTGTAGCCTTATCAAGAACATTTTTGACTACATATTCGACAATGTTCATATCAAAATATCAACCTTTTTATATGAATTAATAGTTAACTGTTCGCCGCTACAGCGCTGTTCATTCATTTACACAGAAATAGTATAAAGTGATATAAAGACATAGTCGAAAGTTGTTCTTGCTAAGGCTGCTGGACAAATAAAAACCTTTACTTATTTATAATGAGTAAATTTTTTTTTTTTTTTTATTCTATTAAAATTTTGAGGGGTTTTTGCAAGGAACATTGCACGCCAACCCCATTGTACCCTAAAATTGCACTACACAAAGATACTAACATTACACAACAATATACTTAAATAAACTAAACAAAAAAATATCAAGCAATGGCTCCTATGAGACCGAAAAACCTTTTGGCCCCAACACCAGTGGGCTCCGCCAACAGCTGGTGAAAAATGCCCGTGTCTATACCATTCAGTCTCATAGAAGACATTATTACATCTCTTTCCGATTGAAATCGGGCACACTCCTCCAAAATGTGGTGAATGTCTTCATATTTATCACAAATTTCACAGTTTGGTGTATCCGAGACTCTCATCACATGTTTGAAACTATTTAGAGGAGCATGTCCGGACCTCAACCTAAAGGCAGTTATTAATAGTTTTCTTGACAGATCTGCATTGATGAACCTCTGGGTTAACCAATGGGGAGGCTCACATTGTATAGTCTTATACCATATACCCTTTTCCTTAGATCTATCATTAAAATATTCTGTCCACAACTGTTTCATTTCATTTTATATTTTGGCAAAAGTTCTGTGTAATCAAGCTGTATGTGTATATCTAATCCTCTTGTGATTGCACTTTTTGCTAGCATTTCTGCCTTCTCATTACCACTCACATACCGCTCAGAGTACAATATGATATGAAAATAAGCAGAGTAAAATTCAAAGTAAAAAGAAAGACCTGATACTAAGATATTACTATGAAATTCCACTGATGCAAACAGAAGCATCAACTTATCAACAAAGGCATAGATGGACTCAATATTTTTTTGAACACTATATAATTTATTTTAAGGGTGAATGCATGATAAACTATATTATATAATATGTCCCATATGCAAGAACTGTCATCAGGCTTGAAACAAGACATGAACTTTTGGTTGGAAAATATGTACTTGAGTTCTTGAGTCTTAGTATGAGTTTGTCCTTACCTACAACACTTGGCTTCCTCGTATCCTGGATACTTTTCTCCAAGATACATTCTTGAGCCTGCGCAAAGCATATCTCTTGCAGCAACCTCATTATCTCTGTTGAAACGTCAACACCCGGAGGTTGTGGGTATTGTTCTTTAAGGTGCTGGAATGCCCAGGCAGCATTCTGATAGTGCGTACAAGCTGCCTTCAAACTATCAGCCGTATTACGAGGTTCTGATGCTCCAAGTTGTGTGTGAAGAGCCCCTATGTTGTAGAGAATGCAAGCCATCTCAAATCTTATATCAGCCAAAGAACAGCTCATGTTTGCATACAGGTCTTTCCTGAAAAATTTGCGGCTATAAATATTGCATACTTATTTTGATTTACAAACACTTGAATTTACCCTCTTTTAGTACTACTGAGTTACGCATGTATGTATCCACTCCAAAGAACTAAGAGCTAAATGCTGAGAGATAAGCAATTTGAAACAAATACTGTTTTTATCCCCCAATTAATTTATTACAGTACTTTGTTAGACACATTTAATTATTACAAAGTTATTAACCACTTTGCTCATTCACTATGTAAAATTATTGTCATAAAATTGTATGATAAACAAGCAAAATGGTAAATGTGCACTCACTACATGAGTATTTGAGTAATACAAAATTTGCATTCACAATCAAAACACTTTATTAGTTAACATATAATTTAAGCCATAGTGTGGTATTTATAAATTCTAGCTATATCTGATCATCAACAAACAGTCAAGCACAAGGCAAAATGTTTAAGAAAAGTTATTTAAGAAAAACGGCAGTGAGGTACTTTGTGTTGCAGACACTTTCTAATGAGCTAATAGAATAGTATCTGTGAGTATAAATGTAGGAAGGCATAATTAAGTTTACCAGGAGAAGGAGCACGCCGCCGGTTGACCTTTAGCCATAGGAAAACGGCTCTGCAATGATCGAATTTGGCAGAAGTATCTGGTTAGTGCGTTGAGGCCTGCGGAGTCACTAGTCGGCCTCACGGCGGCCGAGCGAAGGCCCTCCAGCTGATGTAGCTCATTGCTGTAACTCTCCGGATCCTCCCGATACGCTTCCAATATGTACTAAAAGAGATCACAAGAAGAAATCAACACAATGAACGCCAGAAGTTATCTAAAACAAAGATTAGAAGACCTACTTACCCGTTTGAGTTTGGAAGTGAAACGCGTATTTTCTGGACTCACTTTCAACTCGAAACTAATTAACGGCAATTTGGAGACTGCTTCCATGGTTTCCTAAGAAGTTTTTATCTAGTAGCACTGTTTTCTATTTTTCACTCGAACAAAACAATTTGATCACAAATTAGCTTACTTGTAGTTCTGTCATCTTTGTTTTTTCAGCTCTTAGTGATGTACCATGTACCGAGTACGGCTTGGCATCCATAATTCGCGCACGGACTAACGGACCGGACTCGATTCCGGTACTCGTGATTCGTAATTTGTGTACACTTCTACACTAATATTATAAAAAGGAAAGATTTGTATTTTTGTGGGTTTGTTTTAAATAGGCTTCGAAACTACTGGACCGATTTAAAAAAATCTTTCACTAGCAGTAATCTATAAATTAATAACTATAACTGTTTAACTTTTCACCTGTTTGTGTATGACTGTGTTCTGTTTTGTGTGCCTAACAAATAAATAAATAAATAAATATAAATTACTCGATTCTAGACTTCGGTCATGGACTCGAAGCACGGAATCAAGAAATGATAAAAAAATACCATATAAGGCGACTCAAGTCGACTCGATCACCAAAATATAACTATCACTTTCACTAATGCAGTAATAGTCTACCTTCTCATTCCGCAACACGGTGCAGCTCCAAGAGAATAAAACCTGAAGCAGCGTCTCTGGCTCTCCGCTATTGTCATTTGTCATTGAACTGAACATAGAAAGTCAATATGTTTCGAGAAAAGCAGTCGGTCATCAAATTGTAATTGTAAAAAAAAACTTTGTGTGTCACTCTGTTGCTATATGTGCCAATTCTGCTTTTGTGACAAAATTTTGCAAAGCCTATATCAAAATCATCCGTTGCTACTCTGCTATAAAAAATAGCTTGCTATTATTGTATGATTTGTTGCACTATCTTCTGTGGTTGTACTGGTTGTTCTCATTGATTCGTATTATATAGATTTAGTACACGATGGAGAAGAGGATTAATTGTTCCCAAAATTTATCATATAACTGCAGCCCATCAACAAATTAGATTGTACAGTCTTCTGAGCCTTCTTTTTTTAACCGACTTAAAAAAGAAGGTTCTATGTTCTTCTGTACCTATCTATTGTTTTTTTATTTATGAATGACGAGACCGCTGGTCTAGTTAAGCTAGAGGTCGCGGGTTCGATTCCCGCCGGGGCAAACATTTATGTGACAAAGATGTTTGCCTTAATCTGAGTGTTTGGTATGTATTATAAGTATGTATTTAAAAAAAGTATATAAGTATTCTATCAGCTACTGGTTCCCATAGTACAAGCTTTGCTTAGTTTTGGGCCAGATGGCGTTGTGTGATAATTTCCAGGCAATTATTTTTATTATTTCCATTATTTATTTTTATTCTTAGCTTGGGTTATTTCTTTCCAATATACTTAAAGAAAGATACACCAAGCCGGAAGCCGCCGATAACGAGGCGCAAGCCCAAGCTACCGGTGGTTAGGGTTACAGGTATTATTATTGTCTATCGATATTTTACCTACGTATGGACTGATGTTTTTTTTTTTGTTTGTAAGGTTTTCTTATCTTGCTCTTTTTATTACATTGACTGAGCAATTTGACTTTTCGAACACTTAAGTTGGTAGCACTGGTAACTCTGACACTAAACCACAGACTAGATAAGGATACTTCTATTAAAACGTAGTGGTTATGTACTCTGTGACTTCTATAAACAAAAAAAAAACAAAAAATGGCTGATGGTTGCATTTTCGTATTTGTTTACGTTTATTGAGATTTGTAAAATTGGCTTTTCCTATTGCATGATAAGTTGTGAAAAGCTATCACCATGAAGCTGAAAAAGTTGAAGACGGATACCGAGGTGACTTACACAGTGGAACCGAAATACTAGCTTGAGCTTACTTACATACATAGCATTGTCAAACACAAAAAAAACTACAGAGCACGAACCGAATTGTATCATTTTGTTTGTTTAAAAATTGACCACAATATCTGACAAATATGTCCTGTTTCGAGCCTAACAGCATTTATACTTTACCGGTTTCACTAAAAAATGTTTACCAGCAGATAACCTAATCGTATTGGATTTTAGACCGTGGTGCCTCCCCAAGCGGAGATTATCGAAGCAGACCTGTACAAGAGGTCGTACTTCGGTCCAGATGTACCGACACTGGAACTGGAGTGTTGGGAGGAGGAGCTTTCTGAAGTACAACTACAAAAATACAAACACGCTGATGATGAGTACAAGAGCATTCAAAATAAACTGGATGACATGGTAAAGGACACTGGTGGCGAGGTGGTGTACAACGGACATCAGTTCACAGCATATCAGTTGCTTGGGAAGTGAGTATAGTTTAATAGGGCACTCAGTTTGTTATTATAATAAACTCTACTCTGTTACTTTTTACAAGGGATTATCCATATTAGGATACCACAAAATTTATAGTATATTCTTTGTAAATACATGCCAAATATCTAGACACTAGACAAACACAATATCTCATTTTTACCTTGATAGGAATGTAATCTTTGACACCTAGTGTAGCAGTCAGGCTTACTAACCACTAGACAACCAGTATTGCAACTGGTATGGAACAATTGCAAACATGGTGATAGCTTGTGAATCTGAAAATCCATTACATTAGGCTAAGCTAGATGTACTAATAACATTGTTTGGGATATGACCAAAGACAAGATTATATTAGTCACATAAAAAAAAATTGTCAACAGACAGCCTGTGCTGAAGGACCTTGAGAGACAGAGTGCAGACATAATCAGATCAAGATCGAGATCTTTGTCTGTAGCTAAGGAGAAGGAGAAACCTGGTAAAAGAGGTATGTATTTAGTTTGTTACTTGTCTTCTCAACCTATTTAAGTAAATAAATCATTTATGGGAAACTGCATCCGTTTTTACAATAAAATCCCACAATCTATTACCAAATTAAATTATGATAAGTTTAAGACTCATGTCAAAAGAGTTTTGATAAATAAAGCCTATTATAAAATTAATGATTATGTAAATGATAAAAATGCTTGGAATATATAGACTCACTCTGCACAAGTGGCTCCCCGCTCCTGGTAGTTGTAATAGTTTAAAATATGTATTTCATGAAAGCAGTGACAAAACCAACTTGGTAGCTTTCATTTTGATATTTGTAATTTCATATCAATGTCTAGAAGAATTTTGTTACAAATTGTTATATAATGATTGTTACATGAAAAACAAAGACAGAGCACTGAGTTTCTTGCCGGTTCTTCTCAGGTGGCTTTTTTTCCGAACCGGTGGTAATTTAGACCTTCATAAGTGCCTTATTAGGGCCTAAACTGAATAAATGATTTTGATTTTGATTTATGGGCAAGGCATTTATTAAACATTTTTTTCTAGGTCGTCCAAGAAAGAATCGCAGTGATGACCATGATTACTCACCTTCACCAGAAAGGGTCAAGTCGCCAGAACTGCGCCACAAAAAGAAGAAGAAAGATAAGGAAAAGACAAAAGACAAGGACAAGGTCAAGGAATCAAAGGAAGATACCTCTAAGACAAAAGATAAGACTCTAGCACCTTCTAGTAAGTATTTTTCTGAGATATTAATGCTGCCAAAACTATAAAGCATTGATTCTTAAATCAATTACTAAGGTGTTTGTTTGGTAAAAGTGATAATATTTGCAGGCAAAATATAAAAATAGTAAAACATTTATTCAGTTTAGGCCCTAAAAAGGCACTTATGCAATGTTGTATTACCTTCAAGGTTCAAACAATATGCCACAGAACATTGAGTAGCCTTCGATTTTACATGAGTAATTTTATTTTGACAACGCTCCAAACAGTGGGCAGATTTTGAATTTCGTTTCAGTATTCGGCTGTTAGAAGATAGCCACTTCACTTATTATATTGTACAGATGTGCACAGTGTAGTGACAAATGTCCGTCCGTCGGAAGCGACCGCTATCGGCGGTCTTCTCACCGGCAGCGCGACCAAAAGCACACCGATCGTCGACCTTACTAAAGAAGATGGCAGCAACAAGAATGTGGCTGACTCGCGTGAAGTCTCCTTCAATAAGTTGCAGGGTGAGTTTGTGTTTTGATCACTACTTTATTGTACAAATGCACTGGTCTTGTGGGGTAATAGTGAACAGGTGTCACAGCTTATGTCAGCACACTACATCCTAGAGAATTTCTGGAATTCTACTCTATGTAAGAACAACAGTACTGTGGCATTGGGTTCTACTTGAATTATTTGATAGACATAAGGTATAGAATAAATACTACCCCAGTCCATCAAAACATTATATCTCATAAATTTTCTATATATTATTTTCCTGGCCTGATTAATCATGTGTATATTTCAAATATACTTAACATAGTTTAGAAAACTACTTTGGTACGGGCTTGAATTTGATCCCAGAAAACCACAAATGACAGGTAGTCACTCCAATCACATGGTGACCTGGGTTTACTGTCAGCTTATCATCATCCAGGGCTCATTTGAAGGTTCTGATGATGTTACATGAAAAAAAAAGCACTGAGTTTCTTGCCGGTTCTTCTCAGGTGGCTCTTTTTTCTGAACCGGTGGTAATTTAGACCTTTATAAGTGCTTTATTAGGGCCTAAACTGAATATATGATATTTAATTTTGATGTATGTAATTGTTTGCAGGCAAGACGTTCCCGTCGCTGGTGGTGGTGGCGCGGCCGTACCTGCGCGCCAAGGAGGCGCCGCCCGCCGACCGCGCGGCGCTGGACAGCAAGGTGAAGTCCGTCCTCATGCACACGCCCATGAAGTTCACCGAGTGGCTCATCCAGCAGGGGCTCGTGCGCTCCGAGCAGTGGTGCGCCGTGCACGCTGGGAACAAACTCAAACTGGGTACCGTACCATATATGTAGCGGAGCTACTTTTATATTTGCATACGATCTGACACCGCCACATGGATTCTGAGTGTCCGCTCTACGCGACTCTCGGACGTATGAACATGTAGTACGAGGTATCGACATTCATTCGGATCCGGCACGATAGCGAGCGCACGCTCTACCAACGCCGCGCCATATTGTCTCTCTTGTTTACCTATTGGATTGTCGACTAAATACGAATGTTATCATAGAATCAGTGTTATTCACCGGCCTTCATATTCCTTTATTCATAACTAATTAATAGTGATTGTTCTCTCCTTCTATTATTTACCTATTTCATTAATTGTTTGTGTTTGTGTAAACTAAAGTGTTGGTTCATAAATACAATGATATACAGTGACTTACATATACATACATCACTACTACATCACAACACAAAAATACTAGTAGTGATTGAACTCCCTAGACGCGGCAAAACATGCAACAGGTGCCTAGTCACTGATCATTCACTGATAAGCAGTTCGCGAGAAAGCCAGACCCGTACATCGCAATAGTTTTACCTACCACATTACTATATACTATTAACGATATTATGATAGTATTGATAGTCGTA
Source organism: Falcaria lacertinaria (assembly GCA_951449985.1). Taxonomy (NCBI): domain Eukaryota; kingdom Metazoa; phylum Arthropoda; class Insecta; order Lepidoptera; family Drepanidae; genus Falcaria; species Falcaria lacertinaria. The sequence continues at coordinate 10,652,362 of OX602110.1, forward strand.
TCCAATAGATTTTCTGGGTCAAACTATCGACAGTCCCACCACGGTAACACTATATATATATGGCTTAAATCTTTTGGGAAAACACTGTTATGCGAACAAACCATAACAATAGCTTAAATACACTAAATAATAAAATACATAATTATATTTTTTCATCCCGCAGGCATGTACTCGGACGTATCCAAATTCCCGTACTCCGGTGGCTATGTGTGGATATCGGAATGCTGTCCCACACGCTTCGTGTCCGTATTCTCGAGCTCTATATTCGAGGGAGCTACGTTCCCTCCAAGCGTGCTACTCAAGCTCATATATCACTGGGCGTGCCAGACTAATGTCCAGAACGTGGTCCAATGGGTCAAAGTGGACAATTTATACGTGAAAGGACTATTCACGTGGTTGAGAGCTATTTGCACGTCAGCCATATACCAGCATCTACCGCAGTTGGGTGGGCCTGGCAAGAAGGTGGAAGTGGGAGTCATCTCGTTAGGGACCACGAGTCACGATGGGACCCAACGACAGGTCAAAGTTGAAGTCCTAGGTGTGTTGGATCCAGTTGAGAAGCTGGTATGATATTTTTTTATATTAAAAATCTTTATCGAATTTAATTAATCTGTTTGAATGTGTCTTATTCTTATTTAATAAAAAGACCTATAGACATACATACAATATTTATTTTCTATAGTAATCATTGGAACCTATAGCAAGTTACAATTGTAATTCTAACACAATAGCTGCGATATAATTGTAGAATTTAGGCTCGAGCTGAATAACTAAACTATATAAATAATATAATAGTCGCAAGTCAAATACAAAACTAAACTAAATAAAACCTACAAAGTCAATCATAATTTTTAATTAATTAGGTAATTAAATTACTTTTTGAATTTTTCAGCTCCGCCTCCGCGCCGTAGAACCACTCGTAGAACACGAAAAGAACTACAAGAAGCGCTTCCAGAAGATTCTGGAACCTCTAACGACGTGGGTGAAACCAAACTCCACCATTCTGACCGACCTGACTGTAGACAAAGGGACCTTACACTCAATGGGCTTCAAGAATGTTCACCAATCATCCTCGCACTCCGACCAGCAGGGCTACAACAATAATTCCAACATTATGGAGTACCTGAGGAGGATTGTACCGAGAATGTTCCAGAATACGCTCTCGCTGCTCAGCAGGCAGATCATACAACAGTTCTTAGACGAGCTGGTGTGGAGGGAGAGGTCAGTGACTTACTAATACCATATGTAATGAATAGAGTGCGTTCCACTAAGCGCTCACAAAGATCACGCCCACGACTGCGGTTGTTCTCATTCCACTTGCTTGGAGCGTTACAGTAGAAAATTCGAGTAGAGTGGATTATGGAACTGCCGATGTGATTTTTTTATTGTTTCGATTGTGTCAAAATTGTATGTTACTGGTCGATATTGGATAAGATAGGATTTTTAAAACAGTTGTTAGTGAAAATAATATAATCCTTATCCAGCCTAATAAGACAAGGTTTTTTTAATAATCTGTTTAGCTGTAATGGTTTCGCATTTGCACAAATTGAGCTGCGAGCGCGCATATTTCGACCGATGGGTGTTAGTTGCCTAACAAATTATTATAAACCAGCACTCTAATAAACTAAGCGTATAGAAATGCGCTTGGAAATTTGTAAAATAATTATGTATATATAGGTACGGTATCTCTGCGGGGCAAGCATTCGACAACATAGTGCTGCACATAATGGAACAAACCAAACTAGAGTCCAAGGACGCCATTACCGTGAGACTCAACAAGATTGCCGCTAATCCATTCAAGAACTGGAAGTACCCCATTGGGAAGGTGAGATCCTTTGTAATATCTTATAGGATCTTAAAACTTTTCAAATGACTATAAAAGACTATCTTCACCTATGTTTAGGAGTAAAAAAAAACAATCAACCTCCGCTGCCTACTGCAGAACTACAAATAATAGTTGTGCAGTAATTTATTATTTAAAGTTGGTTCGCTATCTTAAATGTTTATTAATATTTTTGCAACCCGGTGAAAATATTGTTTCGTCATGAGATATTTTATATTTATTTATTTTCCAAGGATATCTACATTAATATTCAAAAAATTTAACGAACCAAGTAAGATATTGATTGATTGCCGCCGGCAGCGAAGCAGGGTCGAATTAAGCTACTAAACATTCAGGCTGTGTATAGCGAATAACCTGACAATTCGTGCCGTATCAAGGAGTACTACAGTGTGGAGCCTACAGTGTGCCGACCTTTGTCCATTAATGTAACAGTTATGTATCGTATGATTAGAAGAAGGAGAAGGCCGAGGAGGTGGAAGTCGAACCGGTGCGCGGCAAACGCGGCCGCAAGCGTAAGGAGCCCGACCCCGAACCCGACCCGCCCAAGAAGAGGAAGAGGGAGAAGACCCTCTACATTGACGATGACGATGACGGCGAGGTATGTACAATTGTACACACACACACACACACACACGACACTATGACACTCATCTATACATATACTAGGGGCCCTTTAGGGGGCTTCGCACGGGAAGACCTTTATCAAATATCATATAGCCTAAAGCCCACCTCGATAAATGGACTAACCAACACAAAAATATTTTTTCTATTCGAACCACAAGTTCCTGAGATTAGCGCGTTTAAACAAACAAAGTCTTCAGCTTTATAATATTAGTATAGATTACTCAGGTGAACCGGTTGGTATCATTTATATATCTTCAAGCGTTCCCACAAGGGTCCCCGAAGGGGTAGGCAGAGGTATTACAACATCCACTTTTCACCGAAGATAATTTGGTGCCAACGTGACAGATAATGAGTCCGTCGCCATCTCTTTAGGCACTCACTACATACACGTACTTGAATTTTGTCTCAGGTTTCCTCACGATGTTTTCCTTCACCATAAAGCTCATGGTATGTCTAATCACAATGACCGGTGGGATTCGAACTTGCGTCGCTAGAATAGCAGGCAACGATTAATACCACAAGGCCACCACGGTACCATTTAGGCCGAAAGCTACGGATAATCTGTATCAATATTTATTTGCGTCATGTTGAACATGGGTCCAATAATATCTGCGCTTAGCGACCTACCTACACGGAATTATGACCAGTTAAATTTCCTTAGGGAAATTGCTTTTTCAAGAAGGCTTAAGACGGGCTTCTTGCAAGGTCTGCAAGCCATAGTGTGGGGTATACCCCTGCTATTGGAAGCGTCTATAGAAAATGGTAACCGCTTACCATACAATTGGCTATAATACTATGTTCTTGTTCACCAAAACCATTAAATATACATTTATTTACCATAAAATTAAATATGCTTTGGGCATGTTATGCGGAGGAATGAAGATAACGTGGTAAGAAAGGTTTTATGTATGAATGTGGACGGGTACAGGGGTCGAGGTAGACCTAAGAAAAGATGGATGGATTGTGTGAAAGATGACATGGCCAGAAAGGAAGTGAATACAAAGATGACGGCTGATAGAGAAGGATGGAAGAAAAATACATATTGCGCCGACCCCAAATAATATGGGATAAGGGCAGGAGAATGATAAAAATCAAATATACTTACGTTTACCAGATCCCTCTAGCCAAGCACCGCACGAAGATAAAGCAAGAGTTAGCAGATAAGCCCAAAGAGAAGGAAGACACGCCGACGCCGCGCGTGCGCCGCAAGCCGGCCCGCTCGTACGTGGACGACGACCTCGACGACATACCACTCAAGAACATCAAGAAGGAGATCAAACCGGAGGAGACCGTCTCCATGGAGCGGTACTACTTCGGACAGAGCGGCGGCAACACTGACGCCGTCAGGGTTGCCATTGCTGTCGAGGTGAGATTTGTAATTTGTAACAATATATATATTCATATTGAAAAAGCTAAGGTTTTGGGAGGTAATTTTGGGAACTAGAAGTGATGTGGTGAGAAGCTGCTAAGTTAGAAATTGACTGTCATTTATATCCTATTTCTACATTGACGAAGACGCTGCATATATTATACTAGCTGCCCGCCCCGGCTTCGCACGGGTAGACATTAGTTTCGGAGCATAGACATTTATCAAATATTTTGTCTACCCGTGCGAAGCCGGGGCGGGCAGCTAGTATAATATATGCCTATGTTACTCAGTATGATATACAGATAATGTAGCTTTCTAACGGTGAAATAATTTTTGAAATCGGTTCAGTAGTTTCGGAGCCTATTCAATACAAACCCACAACAATACAAATCTTTCCTCTTTATAATATTAGTGTAGATATAGACAGATAATAATGCGTAAAAGGTAAGCTGAACCGAACCAACCCGAGATTATACGAGGCGACGATTGTGACTCACGCGCCGTAGTTACGCGTTGTTCTGTACTCTAAGCGACAACGTATTCGTATTTCTTTCGACTATTTTTGTATGGGAAGATCAACAGCGCTGTGCCGGCGGACAGTTGAACTAAAAATACTACTACAGTAATATGTTGTGTCCCCCAGTGCCCGCTCTGCCACGTGGAGTTCACCGACAACTGGGGCCTGATGCTGCATCTGTACGCGCACGTGGCGTCCCCCGGGGAATCCCCCGCCGGGGACTCCCCGCAGTGCTCCTACTGCCTCCTACGCTTCCCCACTGACGAGGAGCTGCAGCATCATCTCGACAATAACCACCCGGTCGATACCAAGTGTACGGAGCTCTTCACGTATGCTTGCTTGATATGTGAGGTTAGTACCCTTCAATTTGTTACCGCTGCAGTGTCACTTGCCTTCCCTCTTTTTGAATTAAATAAATGCCCTAATAAGGCACTTACTAATATCGTAAGATCTGCCTTAGCAGAATGGCAAGATAAGTTCAAATTCAAAAAGATCTTTATTTGACTAGACTTTACAGGCAAGCACTTTCAAATCGTCAGAATCTACTACCGGATTCGAAAGGTCGGTTTTGCTGAGAAGAATCCGGTAAGAAACTCAGAAATTACTCTTTTAAAAACCAAAAGAATTACATAAAATTTACATTTCCAATACTACCTTAACATGGGTACTTATTTCTCAAAATAATATATAAAAAACAATTGATAACACTAAAAAATAATATTAACACATAGGCAAGTATAAAGTTATTAAGTAAGAATAAAGTTATTACTATTTTTATACCGATCTTCTCAACGAAAACGTCCCTTCTTCTTCTTCTGCTTCCTAAGTATGGCAATCAATCCCTTCAGGGACTACTTTTGCCAGTGTCGAGTGTTAGAGAATTTTCGAATTTCAATATTTCTCGTGTTTGTCGCATTCAAATGCCTAGTGTCATGTATTCTAATGCTTAATGGAGCCTCTGGAGACAATCCATGGCAGTAGCAGATCGTAACACGCCTTTAGGTCAGAGGTAAACTATTGACCAAAATGATAAATCACTTGACCCAAGTCGTATTATGGCATTCCTTCCTATGTTCCTATAAATCAGTCATTATATGAAACTTTACTGCATATATCGACACCAAAAATACACATTAAATACCACTGTAACACAATTTACGAGACACTGGAAAATATCTCAACCGCTCCGCCTGATTCCCGCCAAAAACCCCAACGTCCCTTCGAATCCGGTGGTAGATTCTTATTATTTGAAAGTATTTCTTTGTAATGTCTAGTACTAAAGTTGATATGAACTCCTTAGACTGTTATCTTTTGCTTGCCCTTCTTTTACATATAAACTTCGGCATCTGCCAAATTCTAGTGAAATAAAATTGATTTTCAAAATACAGCTAAAGCGAGTATTTAGAAATTGCCTAAAATTTTCTTTTCGCATTGCATGTATGCTGTGATTGATGAATGTCGAAGTAGCATAAGTTGTGTGCAAGTATACAGTTTGCCACCTTAGTGGTATAAAAATAAAGGTTAAAGTAAATTGGCATTGTATACTCCCGGCTTTCAAACAAAAGGAGTCGACGTGATAATATGTATATTCTTTTGCTACGTTTTGCTTATTTTTTTTCACACGTTTGATGTGACCTCTGGTCGGGTGGTTAGTATACCTGACTATTACGCTAGGGGTCGCGGGTGACCAACATGTTTGCCTTGCGTATTTGGTATGTATTGTTGAATGAGAATGCAATTTGAATCTTCGACTTTTATTACTGATCGATATATTATGTACACTGATTGATTAATTAGATGATATAATCAAAGATTAGATGCTGACGTTATTGGGTCTTGCTTCGAAGGCGCCGTATGGTCAGCCATTGTTATCCCTTGTAGATTTTCTTAAAAATATGATCAAGAATATAGAGTTATAGTTTTAAAGCATAGATAAAACAGTCTACATTTGACATTGACATATTATGTGACATTTATTATATATGTATTTACAAAACAAACTATATAAGTATTATATCAGCTGCTGGTTCCCATAATACACGCTTTGCTTAGTATGGGGCTGAATGGCGCTGTGTGATAATGTCCGAGCATTCAAAATCAAAAATAATTTATTCAGTTTAGGTCCTAATAAGGCACTTATGAAGGTCTAATTTACCACCGGTTCGGAAAAAAAATAGCCACCTGAGAAAAACGGGCAAGAAACTCAATGCTCTGTCTGTTTTTTAATGTAACAATCACGTTATAACAATGTTTATTAAAATTCTTCTAGACATAAGTTGGTATTTACAAATTTCTGAATGAAAGGTACCTAGTAGGTTTTACTACCAATAATAATAATATATTGAGTATGGCTGTTGATGTAGATGCGGTTCGCGGCGGTGCTGACGCTGGCGTCGCACATGCAGAAGACGCACGCGCCGCTGGAGCTGCCGTACGTGTGCGCGGCCGAGGGCTGCCGCTACCGCGTGTCCGCGCACCGCGCCGCGCTCGACCACTTCCGACACAAACACAAACACACGGCCGACCTGCTCTGTCCACACTGCCTCAAGGTACTCTCTCTCTCTCTCTCTCTCTCTCTCTCTCTTGTGGTTCCATCGTGACTGAGGATCGTGCTCATCAACGAGTAGTCCACACTTGGAGTGAACTATTTGTTTCCATCGGCTTCTGTCCATCGCGGCCCTGATCACGGAGCTAAATCTCGGGGACCTGGAGTCTTTTACTTGGTACAAGGTACACAACCACACAATACTCAACATCAAAATATTATTTATTTTAGTTAGGTCCTAATCAGGCACTTACGAAGGTCTAAATTACCATCGGTTCGGAAAAAAGTGTGGTAGTGTCGATTCTGTTGTGCAAAATCACTAAACTAAACTTATTTCACAGGGCTAAAAGTGTTGCCATCCTTGTTTAACCCTGCACATAACAAAGGGAAAGCATTTTTTTTTATTCCTGTCAAATAAGGTTAGTTGATTTATTTTGTACAACAGAATCGACACCAATACCTATTTATTATAGGTAGCGGTCGATTTGAAATATAAATAAAGTTACATTTATGTCCATAGGCTACGAAAACCGTTTACCATCAGGTGGGCCGTATGTATGTGTGCCACCTTGGTGGTATTTAAAAAAAAAGTCATGACGTTCACAAGTTTAATTTGTTCACAATATCAGGGGTGTCATTTTTTTTAATGCTCGAAACTTTTTTCAAAATAAATGTGGCATATGTTGCGCCTTATAACAACAGCTAACAGCCCGAACGTACCGTTCAATTCGGTCCAGCTGTTCGGATTTTATTCACAATTTCATGGTTTGTTTTTTATAGTGTGGAATCCTCAGTATTTTTCTAAAAAAAAGTTGCCTTAGTTACGCCTTTTAGTGTCAGTGCCAGTTTACTGCCAGTGAAAGTTCCCGTTGAAATCGGTCAAGCCCTTCGGATGAACATGAATTAACGATAACCTTTTTGCGTGCTAACAGGTGATAAAGGTATACGCCGACGGGTACGAGCTAACAGCCAACGTGTTGCTGTACATCGACCACCTGAAGCAGCATCAGCAGAAGGACTTGGAGCTGCGGTGCTCCAGATGTGTGCTCAAATTTGTACATCTTGGTGAGCAAAACTGACTACCTACCCGCAGACTAGGCGTGATGATATGTTAGGATCGACAACGCTCGAGTGATACCACTAGTGTTGCAAGCGTCCATAGGTAACCGCTTACTATCAGGCGAGCCGTATGCTTGTTTGCTACCTTAGTGGTATAAAAAAAATATGTATGTTGAGTAGACTCAAAAGGACAGCCTCTTCTTCCAACTATCCTCTTTTCAAATGTACACGACTGGTAGCTGTACATTTATGTGCATAATATTATGAATAGGGTTTGCGACCACCACCGTAGCCAGAAAATATTATTAACCAGGGTTTTATAAGGAATACTAAAAAAGAGTGTGGTGTAAACATAAAATATACGTTTTGATTTTGACTATGTAAAATGAAAACCGGTTTGATTGTAAGTAAATATTAGTAAAGGACTAGGAAAGGTTTTCTGTATCACATCACAATACAATACCATTTATTCATATTGGTGTCGATTCTGGTGTTAAAAGTTACTAAACCTAACTAATTGGACAGGTCTAAAAGTCTTGCTATCACTTTCTCATGTGCCGGGTTAAATAAGGATGGCAACATTTTTAGATCTGTCAAATTAGTAAAGTTCAGTATTGTTTAACAACAGAATTGACACCTAAGTGTATAGATAATGACGTGATGTTTACTATGTAGGTCAAATGAAGGAGCATCTAGTGCGAGACCACATCACGGTTGAGGATGCCATTCCACTGTGCTCTGAGGAACACTTGATCAACAAACCCAAGGTAACACATACAATGGTGACAATTCTCATATCACATATTTATTAAGTTACTAAATTTAAGATAAGAATTGTCAAATTAAGTTTTTAGTTCTGTCAAATCCTATAAAAAAAATGTGTTGTCAAAACGATGAATATTTTAGTTTCAATGAACAACAGAATAGGGTATATATTTTAGTTCAGTTTTAGTTCAGACAGGTGGACAAGAGAATTTGCATCATTATTTATGTAATACACATTTTGAGCATTTCTATCAGCATATATGTATTATTTAACTGTTCAAAGAACATCCAATTTACTTATTTTCACGCCTCTTCGTGTCTATTAAGAGATTAATTATTATAGTATTTATTTTCATTTTACGTTACGTTTTACGAGAGATTAAATATGACAGTATAAACTACAAACACAATCACCCCCTATTTACCTTCGTAGATATGGAATGCGACTCGAATGAAAAATATGGATGTTAAGATTTTAATTATATAAAAAATAGTATTTCTTCAATTGATATTGGTGAGCCTGACGTGATGTGATTCCAGAACAAGGCTCGTCCTCCAGTGAAGGACTCTGCCAGCCACAACATAAGCGAGACCTACGAGGCTGTCACTCTGGTGCTACCCGACGGGATGCTCTGCCGGGAGTGCGACAGCCCATTGGACAGCGAGAAACACTTCTTGTAAGACATTTGCCTCATAACACTACATAACATTATTGCTATGTACGTACGTATGCTTGTTTGCCACTTTAGTGGTATAAAAAAAGGTATGTGTATGGTTCTGGTGTAAACATAATATTTATCTTATATATATAAATCTTTAGCATTGTTAGCCATACATTAGTACTCAAAAAGGGGCATTGCGCTTTCTGAGCACAGATATAAATAGTGTAGTAATACAGGTAGTTGATGTATTGTGTTGTTGTGTAGGGGCGTGTCCCGGTGCAGCAAGTGTCCGTTCGTGTGCGTGTGCTACCGCGGGCTGCTGGCCCACAGCGCCGTGTGCGCCGGGCCCCACTCGCTCGAGGACGCGCCCCGCCCCGCGCCGCGCCGCGCGCACTGCGTCTGCGGGTACCACACCACCATCGGTCAGTGACCCCCGCCCCCTCCCATACACACTACATACATACACTCGCTCGAGGACGCGCCCCGCCCCGCGCCGCGCCGCGCGCACTGCGTCTGCGGGTACCACACCACCATCGGTCAGTGACCCCCGCCCCCTCCCATACACACTACATACATACACTCGCTCGAGGACGCGCCCCGCCCCGCGCCGCGCCGCGCGCACTGCGTCTGCGGGTACCACACCACCATCGGTCAGTGACCCCCGCCCCCTCCCATACACACTACATACATACACTCGCTCGAGGACGCGCCCCGCCCCGCGCCGCGCCGCGCGCACTGCGTCTGCGGGTACCACACCACCATCGGTCAGTGACCCCCGCCCCCTCCCATACACACTACATACATACACTCGCTCGAGGACGCGCCCCGCCCCGCGCCGCGCCAAGCCCCATAGCACATCAAATTGAAGTATTCTTTAAACGGTATTCGGTTTTGACATAATATACACAACACACTTTTTTCTGTTACTAATAAACTGTCCTGCTTATAAAGTAAATTATGTGTGCTCAACACCCGCACTGTTTGTGAATAAGAAAAAGTCACAATCACAAATCTCTAATACCTTTGTAGCGACCTGACGGCTACATAAACCAACGTTAGAAATCGACTAACTAGCAGGACAACATTCAACGAATGACGTCACAATCCTGCCACGCGCTAGCGAAGTTTTCTACGCAATTCAACATATATACAAGTTTCCGACTAGAACAGTCGGAGCCGCGGTTCCCCAGGCAAAACACCAGCCTGGTTGGAAGATCATCTCTTTGCGGGGGCTGAGCATGATCGCCTCGCTCGCCCCACACCTTTTATTATATTAAGGTTTTTAGATTAGCAATACGAAACGTGTGTGTTGAATGAGACAATAGAGGTGAATGTCTGGTTAAGAGGTGTTTGGGGACAGCCACATACACATCGTATTACGATATACCTAAGTATTCATATATAGTTATAATATGTCGCTACTGTTGCAATACTCGTAATAAATAATTTTTGAACCGTAGCTCAATTAATAAGCATGTGTCAGGTACGGATATGTTGACGCACCTGCTGATGTGCGAGCGCAAGACTGCGTACAGCTCGGAGGAGGAGGCACGCGCCAACACTGTGGGCGGAGAGACTTACACTCCCAAGCCGCTGGAGGAACCGCTGCCGGTTGAAACGGTAACATATATTTTCCACCCTTTTTGTTGAGAACTTTACAGGTAGCTTATGGTTTTTCATTATTGCCAGCACAGGGTAACCTCAAGATCTGGAAACCTTAATTACACCCAAACACTACACTACATGAACAGCAGTAGAAGTTCTGCTGGTATTTCTCAGTTGCCTTTTTTACTGAACTGGTGGTAAAATAGACTTGCAAAAATGAAGCTTGCATTCTAATAAGGATATTAGATCTTAACTTTTTATTGCAGTCTGTGTACTTCAATTAAAAAGACTTGCCTCCAAAGCCGTTAAATTCTTTAAAACTAAATTGTTGTGTTACTTTAGCCCGTGGAGAGTGCCCCGGCTCTGTCCGACTACGCCCCTCCTTCAGTGCTCAACACAGAACTTTCGCTCGACGACCTGGCGCCTCCATCCGTATTGCAGAGTGATCAGGTGAGGTTTATATAGACATAATATTTACTTTGAATATATTTGGTGATATTGTACAAAAAGTCAGAAGAAAATACAGTTTATAATATTATAATATTATAATATATAAGCTTGGTGTAGAGAATTTGTGTGAAGGCTGAGGTGGCTGAACTGATTTTCACTGACAGATTGTTTGACAAAGTAATTTTTACCCTAAAATAATTGGTTTCTTTTGCTAGCTAGTTTTGTTAGCTAATCTAAATACTCCATTTCCATACATTGACCTGAATAATGAATATGTACTGAAATGGTAACCATGTTTTCAGCATGATCAAGAGCTACTTAAAGAAGCGTACGACCGTCCACTGGCGACCCCCCGCCACGAAGATCCCCACTACACCCTCGGCGACTTCGAGCCACTTCCACAGGAGCCGCCGCCTCAGCCCGACTTTGAACAGCTATAAAACCCGATATTAAGATTTTTTTGACATAATATCGAGACCATTCTATCATTAATAATTAATTATGACTTAATCATATTCATATATATATATATAAGAGATTATGACTTTATGTTTATAGAAACATATGCTTATTACTAAATTTATATTTAATAATATAGAAAATGAGCTACATAATGTAGATTGTAGTTACTCTACATAGTTGTTATAATCAATCTGGGTTTCAGTTATTTGCGAGTAGCTTATAGGTGCAATTTCAAATAAAAAAGCTTTCAAAAATGTTTCTTCTTCTTTCTCCTCTTTTTGAATGCTAATGTAACCTTATTAGTGACGCCATATTCATCTATACTACTGGAATTATTGTCTAAAATGATTCCATCAAAATGCAAGTCGTAAGTCCTCCAGATATATTTCCAAGATATTTTCACTTTATTTCCAGTTCTCTTTTGATGTATTTCAAAGTGTCGAGCTATTGCATTCTTCAGGTCCCTTACTGTAGCTGTCTGTGGGACCTGAAATAAAAAACAAAGAATAGGTACCCCATAAAAACTTTATTGTAGCTTCTCAGATCTAAATCAAAATTATTCTTTTGTAAATAGTTTAATCTGTTTTGAATAAATAAAATATTCCAAATTAATTATTAAAAAGAGAATATAAATAATAATTTGGAGTAAGTCTAAAAGTGTTAGCACTTACAATAACTTTCAGCTTATCTTCATCTTCTCTGGATATGAAAATAGTTATAGACTGTCCATGTTCAACTGCAATCTAGAAATTATAATTATATCAACCACTCGCACGATATTATATTTAAAACTTCCCGTATAAATTCAACTTACCTGAGACAGAACTTCCTCAAGAATAACATCTGATGGAAGATCACACAACAAGGAATCACAACTAAGAAGCGTACACAGTGTGGATTGCGTTATTTCAAGCAGTTCATCGTGAGTTAAAGTCTTAGCCAACTCTTCAATTCGATCCATTTTTAATATTTATACTTGCATGCACTTAGGCATGATCAAAAACTCATATAATCTGAGTTTAAAGGCAGTCGTGGTCTTCTTTATATTTCGGTTCAACCGATACTCAACAGATATTCAATTTAGATTTACATCGTAAATATTTACATGTAAATATTATTCAATTTACTTTGATAAACGTAGTGGTTTTATGTACTCTGTGTTTGAAATTGCTTTGACACCACTAAATACTTTTTTTGTGATAACGTGCTGTGTGATTGAATTAAACTGCCTGACTGACAGATAAAACTGACAGTGAGTGCCAATTTTTTTAAGGTTTTGTTATTATAGAGACCAGTCTTTTCAGATGTTACATGGTATTTCATTAAATTTAATGTTTCTGTAAAAATCTCGTAATATTTTGGAAATGACATAATAAAATTATTTGTAAATAAATAATATTGGCCTGACAAATTTTAAGATCATTGAATTCAGTCTACTCATCTTAGGAAGTTTATTTGTTTAATCAATCGCAACCAAGGGGTGTGGAAACACTACATAACTTTTTAATTTTCTGTCAAAGAGCTATCAAGAATTTGAGGTTATCGTCCTGTCATATATAACAAAATTTTATAATTTTAATAATTCTAACCAATCTAAAGAGTCCAAAAACATAATGGATTCGTTAACAACTGGATCGTTGAGTGGAAATCAGAAAGAGGAGTTGATGGATCAAGTAAAACAACAAATTGCCATTGCGAACGCTCAGGAACTCCTTACAAAAATGTCGGAAAAATGTTTCAAGAAGTGCATCAATAAACCGGGCACAGCTTTGGACAATTCAGAACAGAAGTGTATAGCAATGTGTATGGACAGGTATATGGACGCATGGAACCTCGTGTCGAGGACTTATAGCAGTCGTATCCAGCGGGAGAGAAACAACATGTGAACTCCATAATCCTTTAAGCAAGAGTCAGAAGCCACTGTTACACTGTAAATATAGCCAATTTAGTAGTTCCAGATTTCAAATTGTGGGTTGCGACTGCCGGTTATGTTGACGTGTTTAATAAAATATTCTAGGTTTTTACTCGTTTTTATTCAATCTCCAACTCAACCGAAATGTGGTTCTTCCGGCACTAATTCAGTATATTTCTACCTTATAATATGTCATATTACCTCATGAGCAAAGCTTATGTATTAAAGTACAAATTCCAAGTGATATTTTGTGACATGATGCATATTGCATCATCATATCCATGAGTGTAGTTAAATTTAAAAGATTATATTAGTGTAATAAACAGCTACACCTTTAAGGTGAAACTTATGGTACAGCATCATTTCAGAATGCTTTATTTATTAGGTTATTTAACCAAGGTCCATAAAGGCCTAGCATGAGCTTCCTATTTAGAGTCCGGAATTATTTGCTGTGTTTGAGGCTAAGACATTGTTATCTGTCATTAGATCTTACAAATGATAATTATATAGATTGATTCATAAGTAGTTAACAGAACACAAGATTTTAAATAAATTGTTACAATAATTATCAATAGTTTTATTATTCTAATAATATTAAATATTCATTGGATCCACTTATTTACTAGATTTCACCTCTCAGTATCTTCTTTCTATACTGGTAAAGTTTCTTAATCCACATTTCTTTTAATTCTTCTTCACTTGGAATTTCCTGAAATGCATTCATCAGTTAAACAAAAGCACCAATTACTGTTGCCAGGGTGTAGAGTAAGCTGCTACATACTTTCTGTGAAATAGCATTCTCCTCTAGTCATTAACTTGCACAATTGTACATACAGTCTGTTCAACAACAAACATGGACTATACTCAGAGGATTGATAAGGGACAAATAAAAAAGTGTTGAAGTATTATATCAGGTGATGGGTTTCCATAGTTCAAGCTTTGCTTAGTGTGGGGCCAGATGGTGTTGTGTGGTAAGGTTCAAGCATTATTATTATGTAGGAATTTACATGATAGCCCACATAACAAAGGTTTAGTTTACAAAACAACTGCTCGATAAATAATAAAATGTTACTCACATCAAAATTAATTATAGAGTCATCATTCTGAACTTTGATCTCAGACTCTGGCAACTTAACAGTTTCAGCATCCAAGTCTATGACAATGTTCTGAGACTGCTTCTTACTTCTGGAAGATGTGAAGGTCTTCTGCACAAAGCTGTCATTGTTTAACTCCAGTAAAAGATTTCTATCATGGATTGTAGGCATGTCCTCTTTCACTTCAACTTTGTTCATTGTCATGGTCAAGCCTGCTGCTTCAGCTGCCTTAATAGCTCTCTCCACTTTTGAATTAATATCATCAGGAGTTTTTGTCTTTGATGGCAACTGTCGCTCTGGAATAATAAAACAAACTTAATACTTCTAATGTTTGAACCTGCTGAAGTGTTAATAATACAAGAATATAAACCTTATACACTGTTGGCAGTAATGAAATATCCACATGCTAGCTCAGAGAGTTAGCAGTGTGTTAGTAATACAGCTTATATTTTGCAAGCATCTATAGGATACTGCAGGACCTTCCAACAGGCCATAAGCTTGCTAATCACCTTCTTATTTTATTTCTTATAAATATTATATGTATTTTACCTGTTTCATACGAGCTTGACCGACTACTTGCCGAACGCGATCTTCTATAAGACTTCTTGCTTTTGCTATATTTGGATTTACCCCGAGAGCTCGATCTGGTGCGGGATCGATCTCTCTTGGATCTTGGTCGAGATGAGGACCGTCTTCTCGACTTTGACTCGTACCGGTCTTTTGACGGACTCCTAGAGAAACTCCTCCTCTTACGTCTAGTACGAGAAGTAGAACGTTTTCTTTTGTGACTGCTTGATTCTGATCTATCCCTGGATCGAGATCGCCTTTTGTGCTTGCTTTTAGATTTCTTCCGCTCATATGAGGACACTGAGCTATACGAAGAACTCCGTCGCTCACGATAGCGGCTTTTTTCGCGTGGCATACTATTTCAAATTAGTCTAAAAACTCAAAGAAACACAAACATTACAAACTATACATACCTATACTACATAATCTACATACATCATTGGTATCACAGAGTACATAATCACTACGTTTTAATTGGTATCACAGAGCACAGATTACATAACCACTACGTTTTGTAGCTCATATTTTAATCGGAATTAGAAGCGATTGGAAGGAAGATATTATTCCGTTTTCATTTTCCAATTTCATCCAAGTAACACTGATACACAGATAAGCGGCAGCGATGTCCTTATTCTAAGCACAGATAAACGTAGTGATTATGTACTCTGTGGCACAGATAGACGTAGCAGACTAGCAGATACACCACAGATAAACGCCACGTCAAGCGTCAATCAAAGTCAAACTAGCTTTATAAACTTCTTCTTCTTCATCTACTTCCGAACTATAGCAAATCAATCCTCGCTGGAACTATTTTTGTCAGTGTCTTGAGTATTTTCAAGTTTTTCAATGTTTCGTGTTTGTTGCAGTAAAATGCTAAGTGTCATGCATTCTAATGCTTATTGGAGTGGAGACATTGCTGTGGATTTTATGCCTTTAGGTCAGAGGTGACCCAAAAATCATGTAGCATTATTTAAAATTTTCCTATGATTCTGTCACTAAATGAATCTTTACTGCACATAACGACACCAAAAATACACATCAAAGATCACTAAAACACAATTTTCGAGACACAGGAAAACATCTCAACCACTCCGCCTGATTCCCGCCAAAAACTCCCTTGACAAACTTCAAACACGGACGACATGTGCTGCCAGACAAAAGAAAGGACGTCGCACCGAGTACATAACCACAACGTTTTAACGCCGAAGAAGAGATAATTTAATAGGATCGAATATGCATGAGAATTAAAATACTAGCGGCCCGAGGCCCGGCTCTACAGATAGCAGAGCATATTATACGCCTACTTTTTTTCTGTCATAACATAATTCACATCAGCCTGTTGCGTCAAGCATTAAACTAAATAAAAATAACTTGCGACCCGCTCCGGCATCGCGCGGCTTTACACAAAATCTAAATGAATCATACATAGTGACTTTCCTCAGGAAACAGTCCGTCTCTGTTAGTGAAAACCCCATTAAATCGGTTACGTAGTTAAAAAGATCTAGAAACGGTTAGAAGGAGCCTACATACGGTTAGAAGCGACTTTGTGATATAATATTATTAAAACTTAATCAAAGGCAGTTATTCTATTTAAATATCTATAAATGGCAGTTTGATAAAAAGTTGTGATTATGTACTCTGTGGTTTGATTTACTTGAAGATCAAAATATCAAAACGTAGTGGTAATATACTCTGTGGTCAAATCGGCTTTTCGTTATTCTGTACTTGGTATGTTATCGAAATTTAATCAGGTAAGCATATTTTAAAAACAATTAAAAATAGAAAAAAGATTATTTAATTATGCTCTCTAAATATTTTGCAACATATCCCTATTTATTTATTTCTGAGAGCACTCCAAGATGTTCAAATAATAAAATTGTGTACAAAGGAACGTTTCTAGGGCAGCGACCGACCGTCAGTCAGTTCGTTTCGATGACGGAATGTGTGAAATTTTTTAAGATGGTGTTCGGGTATCGACTGTGTTTTTCATTTATTTATCAAAATAGCACTGGTGCTTTGTTTTGCTACTGATCCGAAAAATATGTGCTTAAAACTGTGAGCTTAGATTTTTAGCTGTCGATCGGCTTAGTCCATATAAAGTGCTTTTAGTGTTAGTTAAAATCAGTGACATTGTTCCAATAAAAATTGTTGAGTCCATCGCGATTGTTATGTTTATGGTGTTAATGTGTGCTTTTATAACGTCCAGTAAATGGTGTAAGAGATTCTGATGTTTCCGAAGCAATGGAGAGGCATGAGCGATCACACGGCAACATGGAGGCGACAGACTGTGTGGACACCAAACAGGTGAGCTCATGGAGGCGCCTGCCGGTTTTTATAAATTTCACCATTTGCTTTACCCATGCACCTTGTTACTGGCCTTGCAAAGTTCCTACTTCATGCAAAGACTTTAGCAATGAGGTTCATTGGTGAATTATTTTGTCGTTTTATGTATTTAGAAGTCACAATTATCAATTGTAACTCATGTGTTTGATAAATGTCTGTCATAGCAGTAATAAAAAGTGAACCAAGGTGAACAGTGGGTGCTGGTGCCAGCCCACACTTGGACTGAATAAATTATAGGTTTTAGAACATTGTTGAGTGCTTTATATGCCATATCAGATACAATGATGGCCTCTTTGTTTCGCCAACTATGTGTTTAGTCTTTCTGTGTTTATTCATTAGTATGATTTGTATTACAAACTCCTTGATATTTTAATGCTTGCTATATTTACTTTATTAATGTTTCTAACATCATATTATCAAGATTATGTAAATATCTACTTCTATTTGGGTTAATTAATTTAGCTAAAAAGTTTGAAATGTGTTTTAAATTTGCTTGAAATCATGAATATAGATATAGAGTTAGAAAACAAGACAGCAACAAAAAATTTGAATCAAATGACACTGACATTTCAGATCACATTAATGTGATCCATGAGCCAGCTGCACAAGAATTCTAAAATTTGTTTTTTTATTTGTTAAATACAGAACAGAATAACTATTTTTAGTTCTATTGATACAATGCCAATCAAATCAAATCAAATCAAAAATCATTTATTCAGTTTAGGCCCTAATAAGGCTCTTATGAAGGTCTAAATTACCACCGGTTCGGAAAAAAAGCCACCTGAGAAGAACCGGCAAGAAACTCAGTGCTCTGTCTTTTTTTTTCATGTAACAATCATTATACAACAAATTGTAACAAAATTCTTCTAGACATTGGTATGAAATTACAAATATCAAAATGAAAGCTACCAAGTTGGTTTTGTCACTGCTTTCATGAAATACATATTCCAACTATTACAATTACCAGGAGCGGGGAGCCACTTGTGCAGAGTGAGTCTATATATTCCAAGCATTTTTATCATTTACATAATCATAAATTTTATAATAGGCTTTATTTATTGCCAAATTAAAAAGTATCCCTGACAATTAGACCTAACTTATGATATTTATCTACATAGATATCTACCATTTATAGTCGCAGTAGACTTTATATATGAATTCAGAAAGCATAATATAGGAGCTTTTTCCTGCATCAAAATAGATTATACTTACAGATGCACAGTTTTTGACTGATGTTATATAGACGTTCAAAAACTGTGTATTGTCAGTCCAGTACACCATAATGCTAGACTGAATATTCAACTTGTGCTGATAATGAAGGTCATGTTATTATTTTATAGTTGAAACTGGAATTTTCAATGTAATTTTTTCCCATGTCCATGGTTTTGACAAACTCAAATCGAAATACTTGATCAGTATTTTTTGTACTTTCGTCTTAATCATAATGAGTAACAGTCACACTATGTACAGAATGATCAATCATAGAAAATATTTTGTAGTAAGTAATGAGTTTACTTTGACCCAAATCAATTTAAGTTTAAATCAACATATTTTATTGTTAATCATTGTTGTATAGCGAAATAGTTAGGACTGAGTATTAGGTTCTAGTTTACTTCTCATAAATCAGTTTCGGTAAGAAATAACGGCGACACCATTTACCTATAATATTAGTAAACTCTTTCAACACATTAAAAAACGGCGCGAACGGAAATACATACTTCTAAACTAACACGATTATCTAAGTTTGTCTGCGGCCTAAACCTATGGTGTCTTGGTAGGGGGCGCAGGCGCCGATCTAAGCACAGCCGCAGCGCAGTTGAGACGCGTCAGGCGCGCAGCACGCCGCGCGCGCACACGCTAACGAACACGCCCGCGCGAGTGATGTCACGAGGAGAACCGGTGGTTACAGTGTAGTGATTGTGTTATAATGGTAGCAATGGTAGCCTCTGCGTCTGGATACGGCACTCTGCGCCGGTTCCTCTCCGCGCCCGAGGGACAAGCAGACGCAGCCGTCGTCCCCAGCGCATCCGTCGCCGTCTCGGTAAGACCGAGCTGTTAGACACAGTTAACCACAGTGAATACGGCCGATAACGTTATGCACTTGGAATGTCGATGATAATGACTTCTTGATGCGACTTATCGTAAGGTGTGTCCGTAACAGTGTGCGTAATCGAGAGGCTCGATAAGTTCGCAATACGATAAACGGTGCTAATAATGTAAGCCCTGGTAATGCGAATGAATATAATGTGTAAGATATACATAATAAACATAACTAATGGATTGGGTACACGTGTTCAACTAGACAACAAATAAAACAATTTAAAACTAAATTCGAGAGCTTTAGAAAGTCTCAATAACACAACAATCATTAGAATGTCTACGTGCATATTAAAATTGGCGAATACTTCTCGTGAAAAAAGTGTTTTCACTATTCGTGTCGCGATTTGGGATTTCATTCCACCGCCGCCGCCGGTCGGCTAGACGGTTTACTTTTATTTCGCTGCAACGATATCTTTACCGAAAATCTCTGAAACTAGTTCGGCACACCGCATTATGGTAGCTAAAAAAAGATTCCGACCAAATCCATCAGTCCACACTGTTACCGTCCACCGAGAGGTCATCAACCTAACTTTCCTTTTTATTATTCTAGTGTGTTATATTAGCATCGATCCAAATGATGGCCTTGGCTTGACACGGCATGTTAGAATTGTTAGTTTTGTAGATGATGTCACCCTCATCTGCTCATCTGGTCGGGAATACACGGGATGTTACGGCCAAGGTTAGGCCAACAGACCGTGGCTGTATCTCTAGAAGCACGGCTCGTTGGCCACCATGCGCGAAAGGAGCATCGTTCACTGTGGTTACCGACCCAGATACTCTAAATAGCGCTTACTTGCTTTTTACCTTACCAAATTAATTTTGATTGTGCTTCTGTTAATACAGCAAATTGAAACGATGTACCATCTGCTCAACGAGACGAGTGTTCTAAAAGCGAACATAATACCAAAACTCTTAGTAGCTCTTAAATTCTCCGGAAATTATTGTATATTCATAGCACGTGCTCCCTTTCCTGTTTGGAATTGTTCAGATCCTGTGTGCCTCAAAGTTCTCGAGTCAAATATCAATAAGGAAACCAAAATGAGCAATGTAGTCGTTGGTGCGTAGAGAAACCGCCACGGATCCAATACGATTGCCAGACTCATTATACGTAGTGTATTGGAAAAGGAGAGTTGTAACTCTGCGATTGTTCAGCAGTTTCCTTTCCCATCCGCTTGAGTTTTTTGTAGGATCAGATAAAACCAATTTGAAACATCTATTCAGTTTGATGGTTGACAACTATTCAACAAATCCTATGATGATTTAAATTAAACGTTTGAACTCACAATATAGATCTGTTTCAAATCAAAGGCTAAGAAATCTTAGACGGTATATCCTGCCAATACGGTGAAATCAAATTATCGAAGGCTTAGCGAAGTCTCTAAAGTTGAAACTAGTTTAGCGATATGGCACTAGCAATCTGTATGCCTACTTTCTGAACATAAATCCAGCCGCGGGTCTGATGAGAGTTCGCGTCTAGAATTCCCATCGATGAAAAGTAATTAAATGATTATGGATTGATTAATGGAACATGAAAACAGATTGTAAAATCAATTTCATGCTTTATTTCTTTAAACTTAGTGCACCAACAATCCGTCTATAAATGTCTTAGAAGATAATACAAAAACTAGTCGTGAACTGACTGACACAGTTTAAATACTGGAAATGGCCAAGCATGTTGCGCCACCACATTACTGTGGCACCTCTGTCGTCGGTGCATACTTCCGCCCACGAGCCTCCTATATGGCTAGGACCTTGTTACGGTCGCCGTATGTAGGCACATCCAGTCGACTACATATTTTGCAATTATCTCTATTGCCTTGGTGTCTGTTAAATTCACCGCATCTCAAGATTGCTTGATGTGTTTTTGATTTGTTGGACCTTGGTACCCGTTTGCTATTACACGTAACAAATAATTTTATGTTTTAAAACAAAGGTATTTAGATCAATACATCAATAAATAGAGGATTTATCGGTTTGATAGATCCGCTTTGGGCTCGATGACTGTGTTGCGCAAGAATAAAGCATTATGAAATTGTGCTATTGCCTTTGAACTAAAAGTAAATTTGATCAAAGTATACCGCATTATAACAAATCATAATTAGATAGACACAACTAAACTCGGCGTCCATCATGAATTAGAAACGCTCTTAGCACGAGTACACAGTCACTATGAAGATCTGTTCCCAGATTAGTCTGGCTAGGAATTTCATTTTAATTATACTTAATTCTATGTGAATTTACTTTGTATCATTGATAAAATGCCTAAAGTTCTTTGTGTACCAGGTAGCAAAGAGACGTAAACGTTGATTTGTAAGATATATCATACAAATCGATTTCGGAAATATCCGAAATGTGTGAAATGGTGTGCTTTGCTCATGCTGTTTCGATATGTTTCACGCCTCATTTACAATGGCATGATTGCTTTAATTAAAAATAATACTATTCATGGTCTTAAGTTGTGAAACTCTTACTAATTGTGGGTTATGTTCAAAACTTAGTAGTGTCACTATTTATAGCCAGTGCAATCATTCATCATCGGCGAATGAACCTGGGAAATATATTTTTGCTTGTGACATCTGTTCATCCTTGACATGGGCGTGTGCCATGCCATCTGTCGTTTGCTCTTTCCTCTGTCCTTATTTTATCCTGCTTTTGTTTATCGCTTGTTATTGATACATTTATTTGCTGGATGCACATCCAGTACCTATTAGTCTCAGCTAAAAGAATACCTGTTTTGATGTCAAGGATCATCTGATTTTTCGAAATACTTTAGCAACTCTGAGCGTATTCTTATCGTTTCTTCCTCTTTTAGGTAAATACATTTGTGTTTAGTGGGTTCAGTATCGATCATGCGGATTGATTTTGTACATGTATACCTCTTGCAGATATTTGTTTGTCTAAACTTTTCCAAGACAAACTGTATCTGCAAATTCCTTAGTGTAAGGCTTACACGTTATGGTACTGATGTAGAATACTACGAGTATCAAGTGCTTGATAGTCTTCTTCCATTCATCGTGCATTACATCTCAATAGAAAGATAAGTATTACTTAATATCAGCTGCCATTACTTACCTCAGTTATTAATACCGGTATGAAGGCAGTCAATAACACAATACGCACGCTTTGATGGACTCTCGACAGAGAAAGCTATAAATGGAATGTTTCGTGCGGTTGCTTTCATGTGGCCGAGCTTTATATTACACACAGTGCCTGTGAAGAAATAGCATTTTCCAATCAACGTGCCTACTACATTGCAAATATTTTTTTAAATGTTTCGTGTTGCGGTAATACAATTTGTAGTGACACAACACACTGCCCTGTATCACATTCTTCCTTTGACGACATGTTTTGACATAACCTTTTCGTACAGACAAATTTTATATTAATTTAATTTACATCGCAGAAATATCATCGAAAACCGATGCGTAGTGCAGAGGTCGAAAATTGTGTTTAAAATAGATTTTTATGACCGTATGATTTTAAGCAAACATGCACACATGATAACGCCTGTACTCCATAGGGGCAGTATTTCGCATTTTCTAAGTCCTTTATTATATCGTGCACGTGCTATGATTTAACCTTGATGGAAATGTATTTTTTTATAACACATATAAAATTAAAGGAAACAGATAGTCATATCATGGTCATGTTTACTAAGATTGACTAGTTGTATCCAAAATACTATCGGCAGTTGACTCATGTCCTCTTTAGTCCATAATTAGTGTTAGTCAATTCTATAGAATCTTACTCCTCAAAAAAATATAAATGTGAACAATTGCAGAATTAAACAGTATTCTATAATGTTATTGTACAAGTAATGAAGATTATAAAATCACAGTTTGAGTATCAAAAACAAACTGAAATTATATTGGTCTCTGTAAATAAAATGATGTCACTGATAAAAGTGAAATCACTTCCGGATGCAAACTCTTTTGCGTAAGTCATCTCAAAGTTGATAATGATTATGACAATGAAATATCATTCCAACGAATAATGCAATATGTTGAAATAAACCGGTTGCACCGATAATTTACCTAAATGTCGAGATTACACGTTTAGCTGTTACACTACACCACACTAGTTTTCATTGGCTGTTAATGTTATAATCGCTGTTCTTATTTCTTTGGGAACGGTATTCCTTGTGTGTCGTTCTAATCAATTACATACCTATATTTTAATAATACGCTTGACTTTTATACGTAACATGTTCCGTTCCTCCAATAACTAACAATGATTGTACAGTGTAAGTTCA
Source organism: Falcaria lacertinaria (assembly GCA_951449985.1). Taxonomy (NCBI): domain Eukaryota; kingdom Metazoa; phylum Arthropoda; class Insecta; order Lepidoptera; family Drepanidae; genus Falcaria; species Falcaria lacertinaria. Next base: position 10,676,531 of record OX602110.1, read on the forward strand.
AGACTTTCTCCGCAATAAAAATACTGTCATAACAAGATGTATCTCTTATCTATCTCGTTTGTCTTGTTTATCGTGATGTCTGTCATATCATGCATTATGTGGTTTATTGTTGCTAGTTTCACGAACTCTAAATGTGCAAATTGCTTAGATAAACTTTGTTTTGCCACCTCTGATAAAGTGATTAGTATTAATTTGGACAGTTTATGTTTCATCAGCTCTTGCAATTCTCAAATTTCTTTTGTCGGCTTAGACAATAGATTCCAGTTGACAATCGGTTTTGTAGGAGCTCAAAGACATTTGTACTAGTATTTCTACGTTAACACACATGTCGTGTCCGTCGGCGGCAGTTGTTCGACAGGTGTTACTACAAGAAATTCCAACCATGTAGCATTTGCAGCTATCAGCTACGTCAACTTAATATATTTCGGTTTATTTAATAGAAAACATGTAATTTGTAGAGAGATAATGTAACTTGGAATTCTAAAGATTTTAATAGGTTTCAATGTCCGCAAAATTTACCGTGACCGATCTGATACTTATTTTGTTTTTTTCTCACAGAAAGTTTTGCGACTACTTCTAGCTCTTTCCTAATGTTATATCACCGTAAAATTGTATTACTTATATCGAAATATTGCTAATATAAGAGTCCGTTTGACCATAATTATATTTATGTGTATGAATGTTATCTTACATTTAATTATAGTAGTTCACCATTGCACCCTTCAGACGTTCATTATTTCTGTATTGTTTTAATATATTACTTACATTATTCGTTTCATTCATATCATGTTATTTTGAGTTTGAGAAGTCGGAATTAAATGCAAAAATAACTTAAAAGTATATACCTTTTTCTACATTTAATTTTATTATGTTCAATTAACACATGTTTTAAATAGTTTTGTTATCTGTTTAAGGAGAGGAAAAGGAAGTATACAGTTCAAAGCCTTGAATCAACTTGAATATAATAAGTTTTTACAATTGAAAGAATCAAGATCAAGGCAGCCTTGTGCTGCATCTAAGCGATTCATGTTTTGCTTTTAAAGTTTTAATGCATTTATAATACCATCAAGTGGTTTTACAATCATCGCATGTCGACTAGAATACATGAGAATAATAAGTGTTCAACGGATACCTACACGAATTTTAGTTCGTGAGGTGTAATTTCACTGAAGTTAGATACAAATTGGACATCGAATTTAATATTCAAGACACAACCTTCGTAAGTAAAAAACCTGTTATCACAACTGTGTAAACTCACTGGGATATAACTAGAGAAGACAGAATTGTAGCTGACTTACGCAGCATTGTCATAAAAAAATTGAAATAGAACAAAAGTCAACAACAACTGTGATGTAGACTGGATAAATATATTCCTCAAGCTACGAAGAGGTTCTTGTGTAAGCTTCTAGAGACCTATATTTTGCGATACTATACTAGGCATATTATCGTGCGGAGTGCCGATATTGTGCGGTCTCCGTGGGAAATCTCGAAAACAGGCCGTCCTTACGTAAGTAACTGACTGCGCATAGGTGGTCCCAGCTTCTACATTATGTACTTAACAAGATAGTTTATAGAATCTTTTCGGTATTGAATTAACAGACCGTCTTGTATTATTTATACATTGAGTCTGTCTGAGTAAGTGATAGTGTGTCGTAATGTTTAAAGACCATTTCACGACGTTTGTTTCTCTTTTGCGTTATTTAGTCTTTCTATAAAGATGAGCTTCAAAGTTAAGGCTGTTTATATCTGCGCTAGTTTCTCAGTCGTAAAGCTTATAGATAATTTCACGATTGGATTAATTTCTCTTTTGTGCTGTTCAGTCTTTCTCGAGTAGCTTCTCATGCTAAGAGTTAAATATGTCTATAATAAAATTGCTTTTATCAGTTTCCTTTAGTTAATTTATTTTATATTTATATTCTAGCGTTTCATTGTTACATTATTCGAGATTCAACAATAATTTCTGCGATTACATGGAATTAATAGTTCAAATAACTCGATCGTATTGACTCTGCCACCATGGAATATATCAACTGCATAAAGGTGGAAATATTTAAAACCGAAGGATTCCGAAGATTCTAGCGGACTTACTGGTATTACCATAATGATATCTTAATATCCACCGCGAGGTATGATCATAGAATAGATACGTTATCTTGAATGGATGTTTAAGATCATGTATAAATGAAAGCTTAATGCAGTACTTTAATAAATAATTTAGGGCCTACTTTGTACATGATATTATCGGTTGAAGCAACGTCATAGACAACAAGCGATATTATTGTTGGTAACTTTGGTTTAAAGAAATCTATTCTAGGTCATACATTTCCCTGGCGTCGCGTGTGTCCAAAGTTTGGCGGCAATAGCTACCCAGATGGCATGTAGTATCGAATCTGATTATTGTTTTTAGTTTTTAGGCCAATACGAAATTCTAGTCTGACAAATCCCTAGTTTCAAAAACTGTAGTGCTTACTTCCATGCTACAGTGGTTTTAATTTTATGTACATTTATCATTTTAACTTGTCCGCTAGATTCAGTGAAAGTATTTAGTTGCTACTTGCTAGCTAATTTCACAATTTTTGGTTTCGTTGCTGTTTAGAGATTTTTATAATTCGTATCGTTTTCCAGATGAAAACACAATTTGTAATAATGTCAACTAATACCAATTTCTAAATGTTACTGGTTATTCGTGCTTCCTGTTTACTTATAACAACTTTCAACGTCTAATAACATGTAGTATCAATATTTTGGCCCGGTCATGATGTAATCATCCATGTAATGTGTATGTCCGACAGTTGTATCGATCTACACCGTGGACCTAGTGGTTACGAAATGTTTATAACTGGCGCGTGGTTGCTCCCTTTGCACATGGACGTAGCATCGCACTTTCACCGAAAGTGTTAGTCTGAAGCCACCAACTAGGTCACATGATGATAGATAAAGCGAAATTATGCTTCGCATGAATCACTGTTATTATAAGAGATCAACTACACTTAACACCTAAAGATGATAATGAGGACAATATTGTTGGGTAGACTCCTAGACTTCGATCTGTCTCTTATAAAGTAAGAGATGCATTGTTATTGAACTCTGCGATAAATGTTCAAAGAGAAACAGGAGTCGAAACGAAATTGTAATTCCGTCATCGTGTAACCCACAATGACAATAACATTATGAGAAGTTTGGAACAAAGCGCGGGGACAAAACACTTTCTCAAACGGTGATTATAAGAATATACTAGAATCCAAAACGATAAAGTATCGCATATGACATCACGTAACGCTTATCGCTGTCAGCACTGGTGATAGCTAAGGAAATCTTACCTCGCTATAAATATTTGTCATTGATTCGCTAAATTGCACGGGTATAAATCACGATGAGCACTGTCATTTCCTGCATTAGCTGGTGGCCTAGTAATGGGCCTTGACAGTGCTTGGTTGACATCAGCGTAGGCTCTGGCCTCTGAGGCCACTATAATTTTCATTGCCGCACGCTTGCGTGTCGCTGATCAACCTATACGAGATACTCATCTAATGTATCTGAATTTGGGTTAAAAAAATTCGACCTATATCCGCAAATTTATTAATAATGGTTTTTGCCGACCAGATAGCCATTTAAATTGGTAGTTAGATGTATCCCTAGTAACATATCGTTATCTATACATGTTATACTTTTGTTTAATGACGGCTAACCAAATTTTACCCGTATAGCTTTTTGTGTTAGAAGAGAAACTATGGACAGTAGTAGAACGCGATTAGATCACTGTAACTTGTTGCTCCTAAAACTATCAATTTATATTGTATGTTCTATATCTATAGCTAACAGTTCAACGGCGAAGTATAACCATCTAGGTTGCGTGGGCTTTGTATATATATAGTTGTTAGTTATGACTTCATCGGATCACTCTGTTATGTTGACATTAATTATATGAATGATCATAATGGCGGTTCCTGTTTGTGAGATGCATCTGAAATCATGCCATCACTGTTCGTCTTTGTTTCATTCACCACTCTCGACATCAGTCTTCCTGTAGGGATTATCGCATTATTTGGAACAAAAAATTCAACGCAAATGACTAATGATCATTGAAGTATATCGGAAATATCTAAGTGACTCAGAACAGAGGTAAATAATTTTTCACTTCCTGTGATAAAAACCTATGTTCCGTCGATCTGAAATATGGTGCCAAATTTGTGTAGTAGTAATTTTGTCCCTAATTATGAAATCGTCTCTAACTGAATACATACCTCCAAAAGTCTGTTCATCAGCAACCTATATTATTCTTTTTTCAAAATGTATTATGGATGTAGGAGTTTTCTGTATGATTTATAATAAATCATTGCAGTCTACGTGTAAAACACGACTTTATTCTCCTGTATATCTATCGAGGTAATGAAGTCAATCGCTTCCTTCCTACATACTAATAAAGGAGATCTAATCTCAGTAGATGCAAAATTCCGTCTTAAGCTAGTTAGAATGAAATCTTACTCCTGACCATGTTAAGTTGTCCATGAATTATGTATTGATCATGGTCCGACCCTAGGCATTGTAGGGATCTTTGTTTCCCATATTAGGCTATACATGATTAATTTCTTTCTGTAATCACAATCCCGTTAAAACCTCGTGAACTTAAGGTTTTTGGTCCGGCAATGTCAGATTAATCTTCCTGTGCCTTGAATTGTAACCTTACAAATTGTTCCGTCTGGTTAACAGCTGGTCTATAGACTGCTTGGCCATGTGGACTCTATTAGTTTTTATTGCATTGAAAACAGGGTTTTAAAGATTGAGATAACAACATTTTATTGCATCTGGAAAAATTACGCTTGGTGTAGACAGTTGCCAACACAAGGCGGTTATAGAAACAATTTGCAAACGCCAGCCCATTGCTTGCGCCAATGATGGTTCGATTGATTACTGCTTGCATATATTTATGTATTTTTATTATACCAAACATTGAAAATTAATACACAATGACACAGGTCGTTGAGTTCTGTACGGCTCAGCGTTTGACTGTCCTTTAATGTATGTTTTCAATGGCTCAACCTTCTGGGTACACGTACGAGTTGCTCTTCTGTTCACGCCCATATAACTGCTAGTACGTGTTTACTTAGCAAGTCAATTTGCCATCTTGTAAGATCAAATTTTTTGCAACATCACATCGACTCTGGTTTAGGACTTTAAAAGCAAACATTACTAAATATAACATTAGTCAAGAGTCAATCATTCTGTTGACCAATTATAAATGTGTCAGAATGTGGAGCTCTTCGTCTTCTTCCCTCCACCGGAATGTAAGCGAGACGTAAGTTCCAAGCTGTGGTGCCAAGTAGTTGGAGGTTAGTTCGCGGAGGCGGCGTGGGCGCATGACCTCACTGGCTCGCGTGGGTTGCAGGTGCCAACGCACCTTTCCAGTTTCCACGCATCGGCTGCTTCGGCTCCGATCGGAATCGATGATAGATAATCAGCTACGTTTACCGTTTTCAATTGTTTGCTCAGTTTGCTCACTGTCCCTTGACCTCCTCTCGTTTCGGACCTTACTTTAAAGGTATCTTTGTTTACTTCCTTTCCTACTTTGTCATTGTATTTCACATGTAGAGTCCAAGATCCATAAGAATAATCTGCCTTTTGCAACATGTAGGTTAGACACGTTATAACCTTTTCAGTTTTCTGATTCACTCAAGGGCTCTCTAAATAAAAAAAAATATGGACAAAGTTAATGATGCTCATTCAGAATATTCTGTGTTAATACAATGACAAGTATACGCTATGTAAAAATTGCGCGATGCATGTACCTATATTTGAAGGAATTTTATTTCTGTCATGTATTTCGTACCGCGATGTAAATCAAAAGTGATGCCAATGATTATGTTGTAATGTTATGTCTTATAATTATGTTTCACGCCTGAACTGATTTGCTTTGATGCAATCCAGTGACGTTTACAGTGGACGGTTTTCGAGGAAGTGGTTCTTCCGCCTCCCTAACCGATGGCTCTAATGAACTGAACACCTCAAGTCATGGGAGAGAGTGAAGTATACAGTGGCGATTACGCTAATTGCTCTGTAATTACCTAGTACGAATTGAATGTAGAGAGTGGACGGCCCGCTCCACTTGTTATATGTTATAGCGTGGTGCATGAAAGTACTTAATGGGTGACTCTTTACGAGCGAAACGCTTCTAACGCCTGCAAATTTAATTTAACACCTGCAGTGTTTATTTAATTAAAATTTTAGTGGGCTTAATAAGACTTTATTTTTATATCTAGCAATAAAACTGCCAACTACAAAATCTTAGTTGTCAAACAATTTTCAAGATAGATGTTGTACGTAGTATATTATCTACTCTGAGGTTTGTATGAATATTACTTAATTAGCTGCATTTGGCTTGGTGTCTTACAAAGACGCTGTTTTCCAATTCATGATATATTGTCATTACAAGTTGTGGTTAACCTACTAGCACTTAGCTTACAATAATTAATTGTCCTACTGGCTGATATATTCAATTTATTTATTTAAATCGTATGGAAGTCTGTAAATAAATGTTAATTAAGGCGTTAGTGTAGTTCTTTAACATATTTAATTCTAATTGGTGTGCTCTAATTGACTCACAGAATTTACTTACTTTCATACTGTCTGTTTTTGATTTTTTCTGGTTAATTTCTGTAAGTTATTTCAAATTTTAAGCTGAAAATACTCGCAACAAAATGTGGAGACTGGGAAGGCCAAGGAACTGGAATTATTGACTTAGTATGTCCAAGAGACTTAGACGCGACTAATATCCAACACAACACGCCATAAAATGTTCTTATATTTTAATTTTCACGAAACTACAAGCGCTACGTAGCTATGGATACTAGCAATATCCATAGCTACATTAGCTACATTCCTTTTAACTTTGCTACTTATATTTCCAAGTACGCTTCTTTGTTTACCAAATACATGCTCGCATTTGACACCATTGTTATTACAAGTGAGAGTCACCGCACGTAATCAATACAATAAATAAAATATTGAATACACCTTCGATGCTTAAGATAAGCGCTTACATAACTTACATAGCGCGACATGTGTTTATGGCATTCCTGATTGGGATCGACCAAGTGTCTTCCTATTCGGGAGTGTCTCTGAACAGACTATTTTTAACGAAGTCAGTCAGTATGCGCCGGCACGCGCCCGTCCTTTTTATGTTTTATGGTTTGTCGACTTTCTGATACGGTTATTGATAACTCTTGAGCAAAGCTCTTGAGCTCGGGAAATTTATTTTGACTTAGATAGTGGTGTCAATACTTTTTTTTTTGTACCACTAAGGTGGCACACAAGCATGCCCACCTGATGGTAAGCAGTCCCCGGAGGCTATAGCCGCTGGCAATACCAGGGGTATCACTTACGGGCTGCCAACCATTTTGTTGATGTGTTGTCTCACTATGCTAGCAGCATTAATACTAGCGCAGCGTATCCTCCTACAGTATCCTGTACAATAGAACAAAATCACTAAACTAAACCAATTTGATAGGACTAAAGTCTTGCTATCTGCTATCCCTTTCCTATGTGCGTGGTTAAATAATGATTGTACTTAAAGTCCTGTCAAATTAGTTTAGTTTAATTATTTCATGCAACAGAATGACCATTGTCAGACTGTCTTTTACATTTGGGTAGTATTTTTTCCTCGGGTCACTAGTACACATTAGTTCTGATTCGCATGCCCCTTTAAGGCGGGCTCTATTATTAATCATATCATTTGCATTTATTTTTTGTATATTGAATTCTTATGTGGGAGTTCGCAGAATTTGTTATATTACCCATTTTGTATTTGGATGCTGTACGATTTGTTTTTGCTCATGTTGCATGTTTTTATTGTGCATGTTTATAGTTTGAATCAAATATTTTTTCAGCATCTTGTATAATTTGCATTTGCATGAGAAACTATTAGCGTACAAAAAACCAATAACAGAGAGTGCTCGGTTGCGTTGCGTGTTTGCTTTGTCAGTTGCGTGTGTTGGATGTTACTGTAATAGACCAACTCCTACACATTATCTTATCTGGTGTTTCTGTCCTTATGTTGCTTGCCTGATTCCCAAAGTTTGCATGACCTTCACCTTTATTTGGGTTAAATCTTGAAGTATGTGCTTTAGCTATTGTCTCAATAACATTCGTAGCAAATACGCAGTCAGCAGTGACGTTACGATGGGTCGGTCTCATAACATCGTTATTCATTTTAAAATAACGCCATTTAATAACACGTCTCGTTTCGTTCCATTAATTTGAACGTTTATCAGAGTGAAGACACCGCAATAAATTGATCCTAGTTTGATGTTTCTATAGGATTGGGCGTCTGGAGCATTTTATATGATTCTAGACAAAACGTATCTTACTATTTATTCTGGCTTAGTAAGATATATTTACTCTTAGTTAAGATTGACTCCAAGCTACTATATCGTTTGTTGGTAGTATGCAGTCCATAGTAAGTACTAGTCAAATTAGGACAAGGACCCGACTCGGTTCCATTTACTGATCGATCCGATCACAATAAGCGGACGTTGCCATAACACTGCACAGCACTGCTAGACGTTGACAATTATTGTACCAATAAACTGTCATCGACGAGGAACATTCAAGTGCCGTTTACGTTTAATACATCGTTAGCCACTTGTCAAAGACCTCTGTATGCGAGCCTAGAGTCATTACAAGCTCATTATTTATTTGTACTGTCGATGTCCTACTTTTCTTAGTGATTGGAATTGTGAATTAATCAACGACTGATTTGAAGTATTACTAGCGTTTTACAATGGAATTTATGAGTTTGCTACTCGTAAATTCCATTGTATAAGGCCAGTTTCTTACTTCTTATGCTTGAATAATCGTGACCTTTGTGAAGAGGCAAGTATAAGTATATGATTGTCGATCTAATGTAAATGCTTTTTTGTTACAGTCTAAACAACGGGCATCGATCAAATGGCTGTTATCGAAGGCGTTCAACAACAGGGTCCCGGAGAATCTTCAGGAGCCGTTCTACAGGGATCATGAGGTGTGATAACTAATATATTACCGACGCATGTTGTGCTATTATCTACACAAACATCCATATAACCTGACAATCATTTAAAAGTTGCTGCAATGTTACATTACAGAAACTTAAAATTATAAAATAAATAGCGTAGAATTTTGTTTGGTAAATCCTGACGATCAAATAAGTTCTTATTTCATTCATACAGCTCGAAGCGTAATCCCATTTCGGATTTGTTGTTGCCAACTTTTCTGTTTGCCTCTGTGCGGTTAGTTACAGCTCAGAAACTTTTTCATTATTCCTCGTTTGTAGCTAGTGCAATATACGAGCTTATTTAGTCACATGGAGTTGTAATCCTGCTTTAATAAGACTGTTGTTGACTATTCCACCTCTCTCTCTCTCTCTCTAATTAATCCTTTACTTGCAAAGTAAGAGATCCCTTTATTCCCATAGTTTCGCGGACGACTTTCTGCTTAAATTTGCCTTCTGACCTTTTGATGATGTAATATAAGTAACCAAATATTGACGGTGACGTAGGTGAACTGTTTAAAATGTATCAGTGGTTAGAAAATAATTGGTAAAGGGGAATAGATTACGGAGAAAAGAGCCGCCGTATGCTTACTAATATTTACAGGGAATGTATCACTTTGAATTATTTTGTTACGTAACTGTTAGTTTAATTTAGGTGGCTTTTGGGACCGGACGGGGACCACGGTCCCCAACGCTACCATGGTTTTAATAATTATTTTTGAGGGGGCAATCGGGATAAGTTTGAAATTAATAATTATTATGAGTGAAATTGGAACCCATGAATAAAGAAAGCTTTAATAAATCACATCAAACTAATGTCAATGTGTCATCGTAGTAAAAACTAAAATATTGTAATTTGTAAGAAATTACGACAAAAATACTTGAAGGTTGATAGTGGGTCGTTGCTCCTGGCTTCCATCATTGTTTATTTACTTCTTAAGTTCTCACGTAATCTTAACAGTTAATATACCTACAAGCGTTTTTTCCCTTGACTGGTTATAAAACTGTCAATGCGAAGTCAATTACAGTTACATCTTTTCCTGGTGGTGGCTCTATCGACTCAATTATTTCTTTTGCTAGTAGATGCATTGAACTATGCCATGTTGATAATTTCATACGTTGTTGGCACAGTTTCGATTGAGTAACCTATACGTATCGCGCAGAATGAAAACATATCACTGTTCTCAAAGATCTGGCACTTTATTTTTAAACAATTATTGAAATAATGTTCATGAGGCTGAGTAGGGCGATTTGAGATTTCCCGTGGGTTATCCCATTTAAATTGGAGCCGCCCTACTGGGGACTATACCTCCGCCGCAGTGAAATAACACTACTTGATGTAGTGTTGTGTTTCTGCGATAAGTAAGGTTGCCAGTGCTCCATGAGGATACGCTGGGCTAGTAGTATTGCTGCTAGCACAGGGAGTCCTCATCAACAACATGGTTGGCACCCCGTTAGTGATATCCCTGGTATTGTTAGCTGCTATAGGATACGGTGACTGCTTACCATCAGGTGGGCCGTATGCTTTTGTAACACCTTAGTGGTATAAAATTATTATTTTTACCTAAGAAACGTGTTCAGCGTCGTTATAATCAACCAAAGCGAACCTTCAAGTAAGGCGGATTGGATATGATTATGGACCGGATATAATTAAGAAATTGTATTCCTTATTTAGTTCTCTTAATCAAAGTAAAGTGCATGTCCTTAAATAGCAACTAGTAGAGAAACTCATAATTCTTGAAATCATTACTCCTATCGACAGCTTTTAAAATTGAAAACCTTGCAGCTTATTATCTCTAAATAGTATAAAACAAAGTCGCTTCCCGCTGTCTGCCTGTCCCTATGTATGCTTAGATCTTTAAAACTACGCAACGGATTTTGCTGTGGTTTTCAGCTATAGGCAAAACAGCAATGATTGTTAAGCTATTGCATAGCTTTTATCGCGGGCCTTGAGCGTGGGGACCGAATCCAGAAATTCCGTAACGAAAAAAACCTAACACCGCCCACTCCGACCGGCACAGCGGTGATACTTTTTAGTTCCATCTATCGATAAATACCAGAACTTTTAATGAATTTTTGAAATATCACGCTTGTCTCTTTAGTTCAGCAACCCGCCTTTAGGTGGCATTGGTTGTATTGGAAAACTACCGTAATCAGCTGTTTGTGGGAAAGTATATAGGTATATAAAAAAATACTGCATGAATAAAATAAATAAATAATTATAATTGCATAAGTTGATAAAAAATGCTATGCAATAGCTTTACCGCGGCAGTCTCCGAGTGCCACACCTAATTATTTTTTTTATATAATATTTTGTGTTTTGTAGGTATTTAACTTATATGGCCAACGCTGGCCGTGCGAAGCCGGGGTTGGTTGCTATTATCATTACTATTATGAATATGAATGATAAAATTGAATTAATTTATTATGGAAGAGTCTATTATTGTCGTTCTTTCTTCTTTCTTTCTTCTCTATTATTGTCTCTTGGTCAAATAGACTTCGCTTTTTGCATGCATAATGAAAGTTTTTATTCAAAAGGCGGATCGGATGGAAGCTGGGAATATGAATGAAAACATCTAGATAGGCTGATTGTATACACGTAGACTCCGGTATATTGGTTTGACCTTTTGCTGTGGCCTTTATTGTTTTCTCCGACGTGTTTTGCTGGCAGTAACTTTTTAATTTCACTTGTATTTAAAGTAGTTTCGACCGTCGATCTAGCCTTATTGTTTGTTTGCGTAATAATTGCGTCGTTCATTTTATGATATCAGAGATTTTATCCGATAACGCGGTTGTTGCGTAAATTGACATGTATAACATTATCATACGTTCTGATTTTTATTCATGCTCAATATACTTTCACGTAAATGCCTGGGTCATAAAGCCCCTAACTCTGCCATTATGAGTACTTATTCTCATTTTTATATTATTCTTCCATCTTGAAAGCGATTCGAGAAATCTCTCGGTTAACATTCACCAAGGTGATGCCCTTGAAAGAAAAATTGGTTATATTAGAGTTTATGCTAAGCTGATATTGATCCGAACATCCATGGCACAGTTACGAGGGGCTGGTACTGCGAGAGTCACGCGAGCTCAGTGCTGGGCAAATATGCTACTGGGAGTGCCCGTTGACTGTGCGCCCGTCGGAGTGATTAAATTAACTTTGTTTATATGTGCCATACACGTAGCACGCGTGATGTGTCATGGCGGTGATGAAGGCAATCACAAAACAAAAGAAAAATGTAAGATAGCTGGTAATAACACTCCGAAAACCCAGCTCGCTACACAGATAGATTAGTAGCATAACTAGCATAGTATCCACAGTGCAGATAAGACTTATTAAAATGTATTGCCGTAACTGACGCTACAAATTAGAATGAACTGAAAATTAATATCGGGCTTATCGATCTGATACTTAAGAGAGCAAAGCGCTATTTCCAGCTTTGCCTTGTCTGGCAAAGTTGTCGATGCTGATTTCTGAGAACTTCAGTTAGCAGTAGCATTGGTCTGGCGGATGTCCATTAAATATTGTTGTTGCAATGAGTTCAAGGACCATTGTGTTCGTATCGGAACTTAGAGATACAGAACTATAGAATGACAGCGACGATGGTACGTGTTGGCTCTGCACTGAGCAGTTAGAATTAATTTCATAAAGATTTAATCAAAGAAGATGTCCCTATAGGATTCAAAATCACCAATGATCGAGATACACTTTATTGTCGATCAACAAGTGGAAATTTAGTGTATGGATGGATACACTTCCCAAATTCAGATTTTAATAAATACCTCCAATTAAAGATTTTTTTATACCACTAAGCTAAGCACTAAGACAAAAAAGCATACGACATACGACCCGCCTGATGGTAAGCGGTTAGCGTAGTCTTTGGACGTCTGCAACACCAGGGGTATCATTCGCGCATTACCGACCCTAGAAGAGATAGATAGTAGATTGTGTGATAGTTTCTTATAGTAAATATCTAGGCAGATCAATTCATCCATCCATTGATAGAGGAGCTATTGTATCTGATTGTATATTCATTGGCGTGCGTTGAACTATAAATAATACATACGTACACAGTACCTATTTGCCATGTGATGTGTCATGCGTGGCTGATCCAAAATGTAATAGCAAGGAATTAATTTTCCTACCAACGAAATTAACTATTGTTACAAATGATTATGTATTGATTCTGATATGATAGTTGATGGCTATTTAAGAATCCACACATTTTAACTTCTACATATTAAGATATCAGACAGTGGTGTCGATTCTGTTGTACAAAATCCCTAAACTTGACAGGACTAAAAGTCTTGCTAACCCTTTCTCATGTGCGGTGTTAAATAAGGATGGCAATATTTTTAGTCTTGTCAAACTAGTATAGTTTAGTGATTTTTAATAGAATCTACACCATTGTCTCGTTAAATCTACTTCAACTCACCACCTAGAGGCTTAGAGCAAAATATTAAGATTGTCTTCCTCAGATTAAGAAGAAGAAGCAAGGATTACATTCCGTATGTATTACTACGAAATGCTGATTTACAAGTATTTTACCAATAAATATATATTAAAAATTTTATATTCGAATGTGTCGCATGTAGAATTCATCTCAAACAGTTTGCTATGATGGAAATAGTCCTTTGAGTCCATTCGTGTGTATATGCAATACCAGAATCGTTTTTCACCCCACAAATGAAAGTTCTTACTTTAACCTCTAGATGTTTCAAAGACTTAAGGCTCAATTTGGAATGGGTTTGATTTGAAAAAGCTTATAAAGGAATTTGTCGCGTCGTAAAAATAGTCGGCGTCGTTTCCGCCTTTAGGAAACCGTGATGTTTTGTTCTTTTCTCCGGTGACCGGTGACTCAGCTGGTTGTGTTACACTTATATAAGGGTATAAGTTTACTCCATGATCCGAAACAAACGAATTATGATACAATGGTTGTTTGATATCTAGAATAATAATGCATTGATTATTATCTGGAAGAACTTGCGAGTCGTTTATGTCGTACTAACTGCGTTTAATCGAATCGACGTGACTGCAAGCTTAGTCTTGCAATGTGATACTTCTGGTCTCATCGGTTCTGGTTTCAATTTATTCAAATGTATTTTTATTATTAGATCGTCAGAAGTATGTTTGGGCTTATTCCAAACAGCAAGCATCATTCACCAAATTACCGTGAGTAGAATTTAAATTTTGTCGACACGCGTCAATATAAAGGTATTCTATATTTTTGGGGAAACGTTAACCTAATCTGTTTTATCATCTAGCTAACCATATTTTAAGTTATCAACCCATTCAGCACAAAACGTTTGGACTTTACAATTTTCCCATCGTGTCGGTTCCGCAGTTTCGCACTGATTTCATTGTCTCTACTTTTTTGTTAGATCGAATGACAAAAGTTTCTCACGGTTTTATCCACATGGGTCAGCTAACTTTCGATCAATGAGTCAAAACAGTTACTGTTTGATATCGTATTGACTCAACATGTATCGTACAATGTTCTTGAATTGTATATCCATTATGTGTTTCATTTCAAGATTAAACAACGATGTGTGGTCATATAAAAAAATATACTGGACATTTCATTATTAACTTGTGCCTGATGTGAAATTGCATTTGTTTGATTTGCGAATAATTACATTAATTAAGCAATTGCACTTTTTTATACAACTAGGCAAACGAGCATGCGGCTTAGGTAATCAGTTACTGTAACTGTAGCCGATGGTCGCCACAAGCGCTCGCTCGCAAGTTGTTTACCATTTAAAATTACATTACACCATTCTTGAATAGCACTGCAAAAAATAGGTAGGTTTGACGATTACCATTAGGTAGATTATTTGCTCGTCCCGTCTGGTCGCTGATATAAACAAAAACTTAGTAGTAATTTGGAACACGTGCCATAAATTAATAACCATTCGAAATTAATAATTTAGTTGCTTTTTAATGAATTGAGCATTTCTCGCTCGCAAAATAAAGAAAACTTCTGACGTATGAATTCGTCTCTGTCTCGCTACGAGTGCCTTTCTCCTTGACCCCTCTGCGTCGCGCCGTGTCACATGTTGTCTCTTTGTTTTGACGTCTTGTGTACTTGTTTCATTCAGAACTATACAAATCAAGTTACGTAGTTCAAACACGGTCTCGTTCTTACAATATTTTGAGCCTCATTCAGTTTAACGCGGCGAACAATTTGGGAAATGCCCTAGCTAGCCTGGTGAGCTATTAAGCCCTTCTGAATGGGTTCAAAAGGAAATTAATCTACGCGTCTCTAATCATGTAGCAGTATTCTATAGCTTGTAACGTGTTAACGTCTCAATACATTTTAATAATCGACATCGTCATGATTATGAAACGACCTATTTGGCACGCATTGCTGTACAGCTGTTCCCGGCCGCGTTAGATTTAGGCCTAATATTTAAAGGTATACATAACTGTCGTATACAGCATTATGTCAATTCCAATACATTGTGATGGAACTGTTTGTCTTAGCTTGAAATATTACAATAACAGGCATGGAATTCGTCATTCCTTCTCTACTACAGTTGTTTTGTTTGGACACATGTGTGTTTTGGCGATATGCCAATAATCCCCAACATCAGTAATGATAAGTTCATCACCCAGAAATGCTCGCATGTTTGTTGTCTCGCAACGTAATTACACAATCTTGCCCACTTTTCCGGATTTCCCGGACCGAGGAATCCGGATGAATCATTCGTACAGAGACAGTTAAAATGCCTGATCTATACATCTATATCTATACACATTAATATAATTGAAGTGTCTGTTTGTAATGTCAAAATAACGGCTTTTTACGAAATGCATATGAAAGTAAACACGCTACTAATGACAAAAAAGAAAAAAAATAATGTCTGTCTGTCTGTCTGTCTGTCTGTCTGTCTGTCTGTCTGTCTGTCTGTCTGTCTGTCTGCCTGCCTGCCTGTCTGTCTGTCTGTCTGTCTGTCTGTCTGTCTGTCTGTCTGTCTGTCTGTCTGTCTGTCTGTCATTTGGGGTAATCTCCGAAACGACCGACCGAATGGACCGACTTTCACTGGTAGATAGCTAATTTTACTGGGCGTAATATAGGCTACTTTAATTTTGGAAAAATAATTAGGGTTCCGCACAACAAATAAAAAACCATAAGATTTTGAACAAAATTTGAACGGCGAGAATTATTTGAACAGGACTTTCACTGAAAGGCTGATGCTATATGGCGTATATTTATTTTTAAAAGTAATTATTGTACGGTGCAAATGAAATTGTCAACAAAATTAATTCACGCGTACGAAGTTGCGGGCACAGCTAATTTTAAATATATTTGTCTCAATTTCGTGAACATCGCAAAGAAGCGAGGTAATAAATAATTAAGTAAATAAGCACAGCACACTACATGGTTGATAATGATGTCACTTATCATTCCGATCATTCATTGGTTGGTCAAGGCTTTACATGCCTATTGCGAGATTTAAATATTCACAGAAAATGTAAACAAGATTTTCTCAATGAGCTTTGACGTTACGCTGGTAAACAAACGTTGGGACAAATGTTCGCTGTTCGTTATGATTGGCACATACGATTAAATCCATTTGTATCACGAAAGCGCATTTTGTTAAATGCATATCGATACAATTAACACCAAAGTGAGAGTTATTGAGGTAGAAACACGGAGCACATTTCCACGCCAATGTTGGCACTTGGCGGTCAATAGGATGGTGATTTAATGTCGTAATGTTTTATTTTGCAATCAAATCAGATTGTGTGTGTCATTGTAGATGTGGTGCGCGGTAATTTTGATTTAATTGGTTTCTCTCTCTCTCTCTCTCTCTCTCTCTAGACACTGTTATGAAACAGATTATTTTTATTGGTCTGATGAAAGTTTGGCGAACAATAGCGTTGTATGTCCGCTTTTTAGTTTCTAGGTTTTTTATACTTGACTAATTTCAATCAATGTCGGGTTATATTTTAATAGCATATTTCCTTGCGTGTAATGCAATTAAGTCTTTGTTTTTTAAATAAATTTATTTGCAACACACTGACACATATTCATATGGATCGTGTTTGGTATTTGTTGACTTTGCCTATTTTATAATATATATTTCTAAGACCAGCCTCCAGAAAAAACACTGCCTGTGTAATTGAACATCAGCATGTAATTTGGATGTGCAGGCAGTTATGACTTATATTTATCACGTAACATATCAGGAGCAGTGACGTCATTATGCTGTCTGTCTGCCGCGCCCGTTAGCAGCATAATCATTCCTCCCCATTTCGCATAAAAGTGTGTGACGTCACATCACAAAATAAATAATACTTGGCCACTCCTTTAACTCCGCACTTCAAATGTTTATATTTGTCTATTGATTAATACACGTGTTTCACTTAACCCAAAATCGTCTATGTTGACAGTTCTTGTTGATCTACATCTAAACTATATAATATTATACAGAGGAAAGATTTGTATTTTTGTATGTAACGAATAAACTCAAAAAGTACTGGACCGATTTTAATAATTATTTTTTCATTAGAAAGCTACATCATCACTGAGTAACATAGGCTATATATTATACTAGCTGCACGCCCCGGCTTCGCGCGGGTAGACAAAATATTTGATAAATGTCTATAGGCTCCGAAACTACTGAACCGATTCAAAAAATCTTTCACCGTTAGAAAGCTACACTATCACTGAGTAACATAGGCTAGCTGCCCGCCCTGGCTTTGCACGGGTAGACAAAATATTTGATATCAATGTCTACCCGTGCGAAGCCGGGGCGGGCCGCTAGTTGACTATAATCTCAATGTAATCCGCAAATATTAACACCACACTGTTGTTAAATTGGTTGTTGATACCGCAAAGTTAAACAGATTACATCTGAGTATTGGTGTCCATTCGGTTGTACAAAATCACAAAACTAAACTCTATGACATCACTTAAAGTAGTGGCCATCCTTATTTAGCCCCGCACATGAGAAAGGGATAGCAAGACTTTTTAGTCCTGTCAAATTAGTGAAGTTTGTGATTTAGTACAATAGAGCGTTGTCTGGCTGAGACTGATCATAAAAATATTTTATTAAATTTTAAAATTTAACTTAAGTGAGAATAGATAAAGCAAATAATGCTTGAAGGCGCCTCGCCTAACCTAGTTCTGTATTTGCTTAGCCTAGTTGGGAAGTCATTGACAGAAGTTCGGCTTAGTTCAAAACTTTTACTTCTTATTCTGATTGCAATGAAATATTAAAATGTTATACTAAGGCGCTAGGTGTCGCTGCTACGTGAATCAGGGACAGACTGCGACTTTGACATTTATTTTGGCTTTGAGACTGGTTTTTGGTATTTAGTTTATCAATATGTTTACCAATAATTATTTATGTATTCTATCAGGTGGCCAAAGTACATAGTACATATTGCGCAGAAAAATATTCGAATAATTATTATTGTTATTATATATTTTATTACTCATTCGTAAAGGGTTTTTTTTATTAAGTCGGCACAAAAGGTCAATATTGTATTGCATGAATTAATTAAAAGAAGATATACCAAATGTTCCAATGCGCAGTTTAAAAAGAACACTTCAGTATCTTCTATCAATTAAAAAAGGCTCCTCGATCACAAGATATTACTTTTATTGTCTTTAAACGCTTTTAATTTGCTTCGAAGACTAAGATACTACGGATACCAGAGCTTAATCTGGCCAGTTTAAAAATAGGGCATGACTCCTGACACTACTGATCTAGATACACAATACTTCACTGTATTGTCAGTAACGGTTGTATTATCTTGGATGTTCAGTGGTGCAATGCAATCTAGGTGCTCAAAACATACATATAAACATATAAAAAAATCTCTTCATACGCTGCTCTTTTGTAGAAGCCCATGCTTGCTGGTCTCGAGAAAACCTCGTCGGGGAGTTCATTTCTTTCCAGTAGCTTTAGCAAGAACAACTTGCGACTACATATTCGTATCGCCTTCGACTATTTTTGTATGGGAGAGAGAGAGAGAGGAATTAACAATTCGTATGAACATTTTGAGAGTTACGTTTTCGCATTCGTAGTCGAAAGATGTCGTTCCTATCGGCACAAAGAGCAGCTTGGTATAAAATGGAAAAATAGTGATACCCTTGGTTTTGCTCTGGTGACAGCTTACCGTGATGCGGGCCGTACGCCTGCTTGCTACGGACGTAATATAAAAAAAATATTACCTTGTTTGCAGGATCAGGAGCACCTGAAACCCCCCATAGTGGGGGGCCTGGCCAACGCCGAGCTGTACTGCCTCGCGCTGGCCAACATGTACTCGGACCCCAACTACCACAGCCTGAGCCACTGGAACATCCTGCAGACCCTCGCCAGGAAGGGCGTGCACGTGCCCGACCCGCCCGACTGCGCGCTCACTGAAACCGTGCTCATACAAACCAACCCACTCAAATTGGTAAACACTTTTATATTATGCTCCACGAGGATACGCTGGGCTAGTAGTAATGCTGCTACCACAGTGAGTCTTCATCAACCACAGGTTTGGCAACTCGTTAGTGATACCTCTGGTATTGCTCGCGGCTATTGGCTACGGTGACTGCTTACCATCAGGTGGGTCGTAGGCTTGGGTGCCACCTTAGTGGTATAAAAAAACTAAATACTCGACAGTGGTGGTTCATAGTATTCGGTGTCCGTACGGGACCAAAATTTCAAAATCAAAAATATTTTATTCAGTTTTAGCCCTAATAAGGCATACTTTACTACCTACTCTTTTACTAAGCTTACGCTATCTGCCTGTCCGACCTTTATCTTGAACCAGAATAGTAGCTGGTTGAAATTGAAATTAAGTTCACATAATATTATGAGCTGTAGTTGTAATAGTAGGTACCTACAGAAAGCGAGTGTTATATGTTACATACAATTCCTCGATGCTTTATGTTCTTAGGATCGATAACTCGGTATGATGTACCTATATTTAATTAGATCACAGAATTTTCTGATAAGAATGCGATATTATGTATAACAGTATCTACTGTTATTTTCGGATCACAAATAAGGTATGGTCAGATTAGTCTCGACATGGTTTGACTCATGATTTATGTTAACATTTTATTTGTTTAATTTGCACGTGGGCTTAGCTTAAGTATCACATATCATTCTCAGACGTCTCAGTATTGATTTACTGTTATTACTGGCCGTAGTTTAAACATATATGGACTGTAATACGAATGTTATGTCACAAATTCCTTGTCCTAAGCATACGGCCTATCTGATGGTAAGCAGTCACCGTAGCCTATAGCCGCAAGCAATACCAGGGGTATCACTAACGGTTTGTCCACCACGTGGTTGATAAGGACTCACTGTGCTGGTAGCATTACTACTAACCCAGCGTATCCTTGTAGAGCACTGGCAACCTTACTTACCGCAGAAACACAACACTACATCAAGTAGTGCTATTTCACTGCAGTCTTCTGTGAAAGCGGCAGCTAAAATAAAAAGTTATGTTTACTTTGCAGAGTGGTCACATGTCTGTGATAGAGGCGCTAATGCTGCTGTACGCGCGCGAGGTGGTGACCCCGGACCGCGTGTCGGCGGCGGCGCAGCGCTTCGGGGTGCACCAGCCGCTGCAGCCGGCCTCCAGCGCGCCGCACGAGGACGGCATCCTCTACTGGATCAACGCGGCGTGCGCGGCCCTCAATAAGGCCGAGGTACAATACTGCCACCGGCACTATAGCACCAAGTTGTTTTAGCCTCGGTGGCCTTGTGGTTGAAGCAACGGGCTGTCATCTGATGGCCCCAGGTTTAAACCCCGGCCTATACCAATGGGTTTTTCTAAGCTTAAGTACAGTGAATAATCACGCCCCGAGCTTAAAAAGAGAGGTAGGGTGAATCGGGATATCCCGTGGGTTTTCCCATAAAAATTTGAGCCGCCCGACTGGGGATTGTTCTGCGGCAAAGTAAGGGTGCCAGGGCTTCACGAGGATACGCTGATGATGCTCCTGGTTTTTTCGCGGCTATAGGCTAAGGTGACTGTTTACTATAAGGTGGGCCGTATGGTTGCGTGCCGCCTTAGTGGTATACCTATTAAATACAAGGATCACGACCTGAAACATGTCCGACCCTAAATATTGTCCACCCTTAACTACCGTGAAGGTCATGGGGGTCATGACCTCCTTTGAGTTGGGTCTCTACCTATTCAAGTGGAGGAAGTCATTTAGGTATAAAAATAACGTAAAATGTCTTTGTAATTCGATTTTTTTTTATTGTGATCGAAATTAAAGCGTGACCAGTGCCGGTAGCCGGAACATTGTTGACAACGTATTCGAAAACGTAACTCGCGAAATGTCAAAATTGTCATACTAATTTTTATTTTCACTTTCATCGCCGCAGCGCTGTTCATTTTTCAATACAAAAATAGTCGAAGGCGATACGAAAACGTTGTCGAAAAAGTTCATGCTACCGGCACTGAGTAGACCTCGACCATATGCTAATGCCTATGACTGGAAAGCTGAACCCGCCCTTACAGCTAGTGTTGTGTATATAAATGTGTGTTGTGTGCAGGAGGACCCGTCGTCGCACGTGCCGCTGGTGCAGAGCCTGCAGGAGGTGTGCGAGGGCACGGCGCTGGCGGCGCTGGTCTCCTTCTACTGTCCCGAGGCGCTGGCGCGGGCCAGCGTGCGCGTAGGCCGCGTGGCCTCCATACAGGACTGCCTGCACAACCTGATGCTGGTCTACCACTTCTGCCACACCGCCCTGCCGCACAACGTGTTTCACATGCTGCCCGAGGACGTCACTTATATGCGAGGGTACACTATTTTTCATTACATAAATTGCCTAAGAACTAAGTGAATACAGAGATTTATTTATTTACTAGCTGCCCGCCCCGGCTTCGCTCGTGTGGACAATTTTTTTTTGCATTTATGGGGATGAAAAATAGATGTTGGCCGATTCTCATAGATACCGGATAAGCACAAAAAATTTCATCAAAATCGGTCAAGCCGTTTCGGAGGAGTATGGCAACGAAAACTGTGACTCTAGAATTTTATATATTAGATTTAGTTATTGCTTGGAAGATTTACAGCACCTTAACACTAGTACAATGATTTAATAAATAACTAAATGCTAACAAAAAACCTTAACCTTTAAATATTAACAATTTTGCAATTTAAGAAGTGTTTACATACAGTTTTATATTAACATTTACACTTTTTATATATTAATTATCACATAATGACTTAATAAGAAAACATAAAGTAAAAAAGAACAGAAGCAAAAAGCTGTAGATGATATTTATGTAGGAAACCCATGCTTGAAATAATTGTTTGTCATTGTTCTTTTTACAATTGATGTACTTGTACAAAATAAATCACAATCAAATTGTACAGAAGATTGGGTAAAACTTTTCATGCTGCGAATGATGAATGAATTTTGCCCGTAGTTTGTACTTGCAAATGGTATATTGAAAATAGACTGATGCCTCCGATTCAGTTGGCTGGTACGAAGGGATAGTTTTGACAAAAGCTCGGGGCTGTCAATTAATCCCTTGGCAATATCCATTAAGTAGCAGATATCGCTGATATAACGTCGATATTCTAATGGTAAGAAATGGTAGATGACGGCTGATAGACAATAAGACCCCATAATAACCTATTCGTCAACCTATAACGGTGGGTGGTATAAACAAATTGTCATCAGCTCCTCTTAAATAGAGCTACTACATAATGGTGCCAATTATGTTCATTTGACAGTTCTTAAAGTCTTGCTATCCCTTTCTCATGACCGAGGTTAAATAAGGATACCAATACTTTTAGAACTGTCAAAGTAGTTTAGTTTAGTGATTTTGTACAACAGAATTGGCACCATTGTCTGAATTACTATCATTATTCATACAAAGTGTTATGTTGGTGTTTCAGGTCAATGCGACAAAATTTAATAGCAATGCTCGCCGATCTCTTCAATGTGCTAGAAGTCCATCCAGTTAAATCTGTCAAATATCCCGCAATCGGTGAGTTTACCGACTATATTACATATCCCTTATAGTATCCCTAAGTAATGCATGTTATAGTCTTGTGATGGGAGTATGTGGTCATAATATCAAACATTCTGCGCCTACTAATTAAACAGTTGAATTATACTACTTCTCGACAAAGTTCGAGTAATGCTTTTTAAGCTACAACTCGATTTACAGGCAAATTGAATTTACTTATGAATATTTAATGTGTAAAATACACGTTTTTAAATATAGTTTACTGGTAATTAGTGTGAGGTAAGTTCCATTGCCGCGCTACAAGGGTCGATGCAGTAAGTGGCTTGTTTGAATGAAATTATCTTCCAAATTAATGTTGTCCTGTCACCCTGTCTTGCTTTGCAAATTAGCCTGCTCCGTCATTTACATGGGTTGTTTATGAAAATTGCGTCAGGTATGTGCTATATAAATATTTTGATATTTATTGATTTAACAAGAGAAGTGGTTGTATTATTTTAAGGTGTGGTGAGGATGTCTAATTTTGTTATATGTATAATATTATGTGCATACTATATTCATGAAAAATAGGGAAATTCCTCAAGGCAGGGTGATATTTATGCGTTTTCCAAATAGTTCGAATGTATCGTGCACTGTACGTTTTGTTAATTATCTATTCAGAAGGATACTGTCACATTAGTTACAGAGATATATTGTGTACCAATGTATTTCATAAGAATGTAGTCGATAGATTTACATGCACACTCGTATGAAAATGTATTCGATGCTTACGTTGTAATTTTGATGTCTTGTTTGTTTATGTTACGTATTGGGTTGCGCAAGATGTGTGATTGTGTGCACAAGTTTACATTCCGTCCGCGAATGTTCATGCACGTAGATGTGCGTGCGTATGAGTCGGTGTGTTTGAACTCCAAGCTTTTATAGTCATCCCTTCTTGAACAACTAGAGAGAGAGAGAGAGAGAGAGAGATATATCGACAGCTCTGCTATTGCAATAGTTCGTAGGCTACAGGAACGTGTATAGGCTACGGAAGGAGACCATTGTTTGTGCAGTGAGTCTTCTCGACCGTAAGTTTGGCAACGCGCTAAAATATCCCTGATGTGGCTTACCATCAGGGTTATAAGCTCTCTTGCCACAGTCGTAGTAGTATACGACGAAAATAGATACTTTCAGTAACTGGAATAATATGTTTCAAATGTATTTACATTTATGATCCTGGACTGGATATTAGGATAAAGTAATTAGATTTTTGTATTATTATTGGTTCTTAATACGTGTGCAATTTTTCAACATAATCAGACGTTCGGAAGTATGTAGAATATAAATATTCTATTACGTTGATAGATACAGGTTTAGCTAATAACAGCGTGTTAAGAAGAAGTGCGTGCGAGTGTGTAGTGTGTTGAGGAGAGAGTGTGTAGTTGGTGTGGTTTGTGGTGTGTGGTGTTGTGTGTTGTGTCGGTGTGGTTGGCTGGTGGTTGAGGTGTGCGGTGTTGGCAGCCGGCGAGGGCGGCAACGCGCACGGCGTGCGTCACAGCCGCGGCCTGCCGCCGCCCGCGCCCGCGCCCATCCCCGCCCTCCGCCAGGACCACCACGACCCACTGCGACCGCCCTTCGCAGGTACACCACCAACCGTCTAAGTGTGCTGTTGTGTGTTGTCTCTTACTCACCACACTCTAGGGGAAATACACATCTCCATTATACAAGATCACGCATATGTGGAACATAGTGCTGTGTGTGTGTGTTGTCGCTTCCCGTTGTCTTCTTACTTATCACACAGTAGGGGAAGGCAGTATATCATCTCCATGTTCATTATACGCGATCACGCATATGTGAAATATGGTGCTGTGTGTGTGTTGTAGCTTCCCGTCCCGTTCTTACTTACCACACTGTAGGGGAAGGCAGTCGATCAGAGACGGTAAAAAGAAATTTTTTCGACTATGTATTCGGCAACGTAACTCGCGAAATGTCGAAATTGTTATACAAATTTTTAGTTCCACTTTTCACCGCCGCAGCGCTGTTCATTTTTCAATACAATAATAGTCGAAGGCAATACGAAAACGTTGTCGCAAATTATTCATGCACGCGCTACAGATACCGTTTTTGATCTACTTGATGCGTGATCTCGCTTATCTGAAATAAGTCACCGATTCATTGAATTGAAAATTCTTAAGATACTTGATTATTAGGTCACTAGTAGTGAGAAATTGATTGGATCGTCGGATTTGACTTGATAAAGGTCGCTGGCTAGCGTTGGATGCGGGCCGCATTGAATCGGTCATTATGGAAATCTATGGGGGAGGCCTTTGTTCAGCAGTGGACGTCTACTGGCTGATGATGATTATTTTAAATAATAAAAATCGCTGTTAATTAGTGAACAAATGAAAATATATGTTTGATAACAATAATGCCTTCCCTGTATCCTTTAAGTTTCAGTGTTGTGTAATATTTTGTGTTTTTGTTGTTGTATGTGTGAAGCTGTTTTTAAGCTATCTTGAGACGGAGATTAAGATTTTATTTCTCGCCTCCATCTTATACTTATTGATTGTATCTATATACATACTTACTTATTTTTTTAATATGGTTTAGTGTGGATAAAATATTGTTTTATAAATACTTTTGGTCCAGGCTTTCTGTCAAAAAATACATTTCTCTTCGTAATATGTCAAAAAGTCTGTGATTCAGTTTGTCTATCATCGCATTTTTAGTAGACGGATATGTGTAGGTATATCTCTAAGTATATTGGCACAATCTTTAGCTAAAGACAATGTAATTATCAGTCACTTCGTGTAATAATCGATTTTAATAGTTGTTAGATATTTACATGACTGCACGAAAAGAAATGTCCTTTTTCCAATTATAATTTGTATATATTAGGTTCTTACATATGAAATTGGCGTTTTTCGTACTGGCCACTTTAATCACGAATTTCTCCTCTTTGGTAAGGAATTCCAAATTCAAATTTGTACAGCTATAGACTCATGTATTTGTGCTTCGATGATCGTCATTCATTTGTTTTTTTTCTTCTGTTTTTTCTGTTTGCGTCACTCATTTTACAAAATGGAAAACCTTAAATATCGCATTATTTACGAGTACGAGTTCCGCCGTGGCACTAGTGCTGCGGAAACAACTCGAAGGGTGAATGATGTGTATGGCGGTCGTGTTGCAAAAGAAAACACAGTTCGTTTTTGGTTCCAACGTTTTCGTTCTGGAAATTTCGACCTGCAGAACAAGCCCCGTGGACGGCCTGAGACTCAAGTTGATAATGAAGAGTTGAAGGCTATTGTGGAAGCGGATCCATCGCAAACCACGTCCGAGTTAGCTGCAGGCTGCAATGTTAGTGATAAAACTGTTTTAATTCACTTGAAGCAAATTGGGAAGATTAAAAAGCTTGAAAGGTGGGTACCTCACGAATTGACTGAAACAAACCGGTTAACAAACTGCTGCGTTACATTACTAAACCGGCACAATAATGAAGGTATTTTAAACCGAATCATTACCTGTGATGA
The DNA here is from genome assembly GCA_951449985.1 of Falcaria lacertinaria. Lineage (NCBI taxonomy): Eukaryota > Metazoa > Arthropoda > Insecta > Lepidoptera > Drepanidae > Falcaria > Falcaria lacertinaria. The sequence goes on from OX602110.1 coordinate 10,703,010, forward strand.
AAAATGGGTTCTTTACGATAATCGGAAGCGCTCAGCGCAATGGTTAGATCCTGGCCAGCTAGCCAAATCCTGCCCCAAGCGAAAATTAACCCCAAAAAAGTTACTTGTAAGCGTTTGGTGGACTAGTGCCGGTATTGTTCATTACAGTTTTTTCAAATCTGGCCAGACTATTACGGCTGATGTCTATTGTCAGGAATTGCAAACCATGATGGAAAAGCTAGCGGCTAAACAACCTAGGCTGGTCAATCGCTCCACGCCACTGCTGCTTCACGACAACGCTAGACCACACACTGCGCTACAGACGGCTACTAAATTAGAAGAGCTTCAATTGGAAAGTCTAAGACATCCTCCGTACTCCCCGGACCTTGCTCCAACAGATTACCATTTTTTTCGAAATTTGGATAACTTCTTGCAAGGGAAAAAATTCAACTCCGATGGGGCAGTCCAAATCGCCTTCAAAGATTTTATTGATTCCCGTCCGACTGGTTTTTTTAGTAAAGGGATCAATGAACTACCTATGAGATGGCAAAAGTGCATAGAAAATAATGGTTCATACTTTGATTAATTAAATATATTATATTAAAAAATATTCGACTTTTTGTTCCTCCCATACAAAACGCCAATTTCATATGTAAGGACCTAATATTTGTAATGCTTTAACGCATTAACAGATTTACTAACCTGTGCTTTTTAAACCTTTTTGCATGGGATGGGTATTTATTTCAAATTCTGTGATTATTTGGCACTTATCAATTTTTTGCTCTGGAGTCATTGATGTTATGTCCTCAATACTCCCAAATTGATAGATGTGATGTGGTAGCACTATACATTATAGTGAAGCACGGAATAGCTGTGACGTCACATTTAAACTACTGCACAAGATGTAGTGGAACTGATGAAATTTAAAATTCCTTTTTGGAATTAACCGTATAGCATTTTTGTTTCAAATACATTTGTACAGTATTATTGGGTAGATGGAATAGTTTTCGCTTATATATGTATGTAGTTTGTGTTTATTGTTAGTTGTGTGTAGTTAATTATCATATTCATCGTATCTGATCAAAGCATCTGTGTGCATCAGTTAGTGACTAGATTCTGTTTAGTTTTAAAATTAGAATGTGTTCAAATGTCAGTTTGTTTTTTTTATGTTATTTATTTACGACCGCAATTAGTTTTTTTAGCAAATACTTTAAATGTTCAGTTATGACAGCTCTTTAGAGGCTTTAGGCTCTTTAACTGTAGAGATAAAGTCCAAATTGAAACCCAGTCATATTACAATGTTACTTAGATGGCTGAATACTGAATCCGCATTCGAAGTTTGACGGGCATTTTAATTGTTTGAAGCGTCGTCAAAATCGAATTTGGCATGTAAAACCTGAGGCCACTCAAAATGTATCTGGCATCATATTTGACTGGCGTTTCAGAATTCGCCCAAAAATATCTTAGTTTATATTTTTTGTTTTAATTAAATGTGAATGTTAAATAGTGCCTCGGTCGCCGTCCGCGTGCGGCATGAAAGGTCGCGGCGCTCGATCTTCGTGTTCGACCCCCGAGAGGCGGAGCTGCAGTCCGCAGCGGGACGAGTTCGTGGTACACCGCGGCCGGGGGGTCACCACCCTCTCCTCGATGGCCAGGAGGGACGATGACCAACGTGAGTCTAACTCTATTATAAATACGACGTTCAATTCACCACGGCACACCCCATGAGCTCTCCAAGCTGTTTATTATTTCAGGTAAACGTGTTGTTAATATTAGTTCGGTCGTTGTGCACTAATTTGTCGATGTGTGCGTACGTAACTTAAAATAAAGTTGCTTACAGTAGCGCCAGCATTAATAAGTTGCGACAACGTTTTCGTATCGCCTTCGACTATTTTTGTATTGAAAAGCGCTGCAGCGGTGAAAAGTGGAACTAAATATTAGTATGACAATTTTCACATTTCGCCAGTTACGTTTTCGAATACGTAGTCGAAAAATGTTCCTGCTACCGGCACTGATTCGGCAGGAATTGGTCGCGTCTTGCGTTTACTCAAGCATAAAGTTATCGGGTGTGCCATCGTGGAATGAATGTAATAATATTTCACAGTGAAGTTCCTTTTAGTGTAATATTATTCAAAGTATTAACCAATAGTTAAGCTTAGCTTCAGTCAGTTAAAAGACGACCGAAGCTAACTTAATTAAGAGCTTAAGATATAAGTAGTAGTAAGGAATTATACAAGTCTGACATGTTGGTGCCTATGTGCTAACGCTCGAAATAACGCAAAAGTGCGTGGATGAGAGTTCTTTTTTGTTTTTCCGCTCATGCAACCGACCGCATACTTATCCTCCTTGTAGGGCATAGCTTAAGTGTTTGCGGTTTGTTTTTGTTGTTGTGTTGTCCTTCTGCGGCCGCCGCTGTGTTCCCTGCGTGTGGTATAGTGTGTCAGTAGCAGGTGAGGGCGTGGCGGCGGGGCGGCCGTCGCAGTGGGGCGGGGAGCGCGAGGCGTCGTTCCCTGCGTGTGGTATAGTGTGTCAGTAGCAGGTGAGGGCGTGGCGGCGGGGCGGCCGTCGCAGTGGGGCGGGGAGCGCGAGGCGTCGTTCCCTGCGTGTGGTATAGTGTGTCAGTAGCAGGTGAGGGCGTGGCGGCGGGGCGGCCGTCGCAGTGGGGCGGGGAGCGCGAGGCGTCGTTCCCTGCGTGTGGTATAGTGTGTCAGTAGCAGGTGAGGGCGTGGCGGCGGGGTGGCCGTCGCAGTGGGGCGGGGAGCGCGAGGCGTCGTTCCCTGCGTGTGGTATAGTGTGTCAGTAGCAGGTGAGGGCGTGGCGGCGGGGCGGCCGTCGCAGTGGGGCGGGGAGCGCGAGGCGTCGTTCCCTGCGTGTGGTATAGTGTGTCAGTAGCAGGTGAGGGCGTGGCGGCGGGGCGGCCGTCGCAGTGGGGCGGGGAGCGCGAGGCGTCGTTCCCTGCGTGTGGTATAGTGTGTCAGTAGCAGGTGAGGGCGTGGCGGCGGGGCGGCCGTCGCAGTGGGGCGGGGAGCGCGAGGCGTCGTTCGCCGGCCGCCGCTCGCGCCGCTCCTCCATCTCGGACGACAGCCAGCTGACGGTGGAGAACTTCGGCGGCTCGCAGGACCGCCTGCACTTCGCGGGGAAGAACCCAGAGAAGGAGCTCGCCACCGTCGCCAATGTGCGCAAGATATCCGCGCCCTCAGGTCAGTACACCCCACTCTTATATTAGGTCCTTACATATGAAATTGGCGTTTTGTATGGGAGGAACAAAAAGTCGAATATTTTTTAATATAATATATTTAATTAATCAAAGTATGAACCATTATTTTCTATGCACTTTTGCCATCTCATAGGTAGTTCATTGATCCCTTTACTAAAAAAACCAGTCGGACGGGAATCAATAAAATCTTTGAAGGCGATTTGGACTGCCCCATCGGAGTTGAATTTTTTCCCTTGCAAGAAGTTATCCAAATTTCGAAAGAAATGGTAATCTGTTGGAGCAAGGTCCGGGGAGTACGGAGGATGTCTTAGACTTTCCAATTGAAGCTCTTCTAATTTAGTAGCCGTCTGTAGCGCAGTGTGTGGTCTAGCGTTGTCGTGAAGCAGCAGTGGCGTGGAGCGATTGACCAGCCTAGGTTGTTTAGCCGCTAGCTTTTCCATCATGGTTTGCAATTCCTGACAATAGACATCAGCCGTAATAGTCTGGCCAGATTTGAAAAAACTGTAATGAACAATACCGGCACTAGTCCACCAAACGCTTACAAGTAACTTTTTTGGGGTTAATTTTCGCTTGGGGCAGGATTTGGCTGGCTGGCCAGGATCTAACCATTGCGCTGAGCGCTTCCGATTATCGTAAAGAACCCATTTTTCATCACAGGTAATGATTCGGTTTAAAATACCTTCATTATTGTGCCGGTTTAGTAATGTAACGCAGCAGTCGACGCGCGTTTGCCGGTTTGTTTCAGTCAATTCGTGAGGTACCCACCTTTCAAGCTTTTTAATCTTCCCAATTTGCTTCAAGTGAATTAAAACAGTTTTATCACTAACATTGCAGCCTGCAGCTAACTCGGACGTGGTTTGCGATGGATCCGCTTCCACAATAGCCTTCAACTCTTCATTATCAACTTGAGTCTCAGGCCGTCCACGGGGCTTGTTCTGCAGGTCGAAATTTCCAGAACGAAAACGTTGGAACCAAAAACGAACTGTGTTTTCTTTTGCAACACGACCGCCATACACATCATTCACCCTTCGAGTTGTTTCCGCAGCACTAGTGCCACGGCGGAACTCGTACTCGTAAATAATGCGATATTTAAGGTTTTCCATTTTGTAAAATGAGTGACGCAAACAGAAAAAAACAGAAGAAAAAAAACAAATGAATGACGATCATCGAAGCACAAATACATGAGTCTATAGCTGTACAAATTTGAATTTGGAATTCCTTACCAAAGAGGAGAAATTCGTGATTAAAGTGGCCAGTACGAAAAACGCCAATTTCATATGTAAGGACCTAATATATTAACAAACTGTCTAATTTGTTCTATGTTATTGACTGTTAGAAATTCAGCAATTCAAACACTTCAACGAATTCTCCAAATTTATCTTTTTGTTTTTATACCACTAAGGTGGCACACAAGCATACGGCCCACCTGATGGTAAGCAGTCACCGTAGCCTATACCCGCTAGGAATACCAGGGTCATCACTAACGCGTTGCCAACCCTTTAGATTACTAAAAACGTAATATATAAAAAGAAATGGATTTTTTGTTCGTCTTCTATGAGTGATATCTCTGTCTCTCGACACTCATTCAAGTACGATGATTTTTGCGCGCGCACGTAAAGGCTAGTGGCAAAAAATACATTTCACACACACAAGCACAGCGAACAATAAATTACTTATCTTACGAAACATCTAATATATAAAATTCTCGTGTCACAGTTTTCGTTGCCATACTCCTCCGAAACGGCTTGACCGATTTTGATGAATTTTTTTGTGCTTATCCGGTATCTATGAGAATCGCCCAACATCTATTTTTCATCCCCCTTAATGTTAGGGGTAGTCCACCCCTAAATTTTATTTTTTATTTTTTAGACCGATTTCAAAAATTCTTTCACCGTTAGAAAGCTACATCATCACTGAGTAACATAGGCTATATATTATACTACCTGCCCGCCCCGGCTTTGCACGGGTAGACAAAATATTTGATATAAAAGTCTACCCGTGCGAAGCCGGGGCGGGCCGCCAGTTTAATATATATTCAAAATAAAAAAAATATTTATTCAATTTACGTCCTAATGAGGCACTAATGAAGATCTACTTTACCACCGGTGTAATTTAACGGACTAAATTATTTCCATTCAATCTATAGTTCTTATTGAATAGTATAAAGAGAAAATATGTGGTTTTCTTTGTAATGAATAAATCAAAAACGTCTGAACTGATTTAAAAAAATCTTTCACTAGCTGTACAACATTATTCCTGAGTAACATTGGCTATATACTCTATTGCTACTCCGGCGAAGTTGTGGGGAAAATGCTGGTTTTAAATTGTTCGGTTCTGTGGTGTCCCCAGGTCCGGGCCATTTGGAGTACAACCCGCCGTTACGGTCGTCCCGCCAGGACATCCGCGGCTCCATCCAGTTGTTCCACGGCGACTTCCACAACGGACAGGAGGAGCGGCCGAAGCCCGAGAGACAGCCCTCGGTGGAGCTCGGGCCCGAACACCTCCCCATACGGCGGCAGCGGAGCAGCGACACCATCACCTCCAGTCAGAACTACGGGTTCTGTTATAAAGGTTATACATACGCCATCCATCTATAATCTAATATATACAATTCTCATGTCACAGTTTTCGTTGCCATACTCCTCCGAAACGGCTTGACCGATTTTGATGAATTTTTTTGTGCTTATCCGGTATCTATGAGAATCGGCCAACATCTATTTTTCATCCCCATAAATGCAAAAAAAAATTGTCCACACGAGCGAAGCCGGGGCGGGCAGCTAGTAATATTATAAAGAGAAAGATTTGTATTTTTGTATTGAATAGGCTCTGAAACTACTAGCCCGATTTCAAAAATTCTTTCACCATGAGAAAGCTACATTAGCACTGAGTAACATAGGCTATATATTATACTAGCTGCCCACCCCGGCTTCGCACGGGTAGACAAAATATGTGATATCTACCCGTGCGTAGCCGGGTCGGGCCGCTATGATATTATATTCATCTGTACTACCTATACTATAATATTAGTGCAGATTCTGTTGTACGAAGTCATTAAGCTAAACTATTTGTCAGGACTAAAAAGTATTGCCATCCTTATTTAACCCCGCACATGTGAAAGAGATAGCAAGATTTTTTCTGTCTAATTAGTTTAGGTACCATAGGCTAAATATTATAGCTACGCGGGCGAAGACGTGGGAAAAGCTAATAGAATAGCTTAACCTTTTTTCTAGATCTTCGAACTATTTTCTTTATTGAATTTATCTCTTAACGTTCCAGGTGGAGGCGACGGTGGTTTCTTTCTTAACGACAGAGACACAACCGACGGCGACCCCATCAAAACGAGCTTTGCCGACTTGAAACTCAAGAGTAACGGTGACCAGACAGGTCTGTTTGCTTCTAAGAGGACGTCCAAACGTTGTCCTTATCAATAGCACTTACGGCTTTCGATATTTGAACCAGTCTTGGCATTGATCAGCTTTATGTGTTCGCATCTCTAATGCTTAGCGGCGAAATGTTATGGACTTACATATCAAACCATTATAGACCTTTCTATGGCGTTTTAAAGTCTAAATTTGAGTTTAGTCCATTCCAGTTTGCTATTATTGCACTAGACCACATATTCCCATCAAAATTTCTGACACAAGCTATACAGTGACGCGATCGACGAATGACTTTTAATAAACATCGATACGATAAACGAGTTTTCAATAATTGATATGATTTTAACGATTTTCGATTAACAGGTTTCCAGTCACAGCTTAGTCAAGACAACGAGCCGACAGAAAGGCGGAAAACTAGCTTCTCAACACCTCCCCCTAACACAACCACGTGGCAACAACAGTTCATGCAGCAAGATAGTCAGCCAAGTAAATATAAACCTTGATCATTATGTGTGTAAGGTTACTATTACATCCCACATCGAAAGATATGTTACAATGGAATAGCTAATCAGAACAGCGATCGTGCTCCGTTCGTTTTGCGGGTTGAATACTGTAACTACTTTCATAGTTTGAAGGCCCATGTGACCGTTTGAAGCGTTGTCAAAATAGAATTTCGCGTGTAAAATCATTGACCACCCAAAATTAATGTAGTATCAAATTTGACTGACGTTTTAGTATTCGGCCGTTAGAGTGTTTGTGGTTCACGAACTTCAGTTCAGTGGAACAGAGTGATTGTACGAACGCGTAGAACATTTATATCGTTGCCAATCCCTTACCAATTTTATTATAATACTTGTTCTTCTGTGGGGCGTATCTCTGTCATCTAACTACTAATTTTACACGGCTATATTTGTTAGCATTTAAGGGCGTATAAGTATAAAATAAAAGGATTATTTTATATGTGGCGTTCGGTTCGTTTTCTAACCAGATGGAGAAGACATTTCGGACGACAACACGTCCCCGAGCGGCAACGGAATGGCGGCGCAACTGAACAACATTAGACTGAAGTTGGAGGAGAAGCGGCGCCGCATCGAGCAGGACAAGCGGCGCATGGAGGTGGCCGTCAGCCGGCAGCGGCAGCAGCTGGGCCAGCAGGCCTTCCTGCAGGCCGTCACCAGGGTGAGCGCGCCTCATGTACACCAGTGCCCATATTATACACCAGCGGCCATATACAGCAGCAGCCATATTATACACCAGCGGCCATATTATACACCAGTGGCCATGTTATACATCAGTGGCCATATTGTACAGCAATGGCCATATTATACGCCAGCGGCCATATTATACATCAGTGACCATATTATACACCAGCGGACAGCAGCAGCCATATTTTTTTATAACAATATTACAATAATTGAAACTAATTCAGAATGTCTATGGCCGCAGTAACTTTATGGTGTTGTTCTAAGAATTATTGCAATACTTTGACAAAATATTGCCACTTGTTGTGCCGCTGTGTTATCGGGACCTTATTGCAAGTGATTTGTAGCAAGTCTTTAGTCCAAAAAACGCTAATGGAAACGTCACGTGACAGCAAAACCAGCTTTGTAACACATACTAAGTTGTTTTGCCGTCACGGTCACTATGTGCCTACATTGTGTTTTATTCGGAACGGGGTGGGGTGTATGTGTTTGTTTTATCAATGAATTTGAATGGGTAAATGTAAAACGCGTAGCTATTTGCTAGTTAAAATGTTTGAGTCTGTTTTAGGGCTGGGTGAAGATTGTTTTACGTTGAGTGTCCAGTGTTGTTTGGTTTTGCGAGGTATATAGCGTTGGCATTTAAATTCGACAGTTTCATTGGTAGCAGGTTGACTGCACATAGAGCTCAACGATGCAACGTAATGTGTTGCAGTTGCAATAGTTATCTGCTTAAAACCTTGTTATTTGATTAAGTATTCACATACTTACAGTAAAGTTGTCACAAACACAACTTTACGTAATGTATTGTGTATAATTGTCAGTTTGGGTAATAATGATTATGTTGTTTTTATCAAATACATGGTTAGCGCGTCATTCGTTTTTCGAATTTCGATGATTAACTGTCATACGTCCAAGTAAAATAGGTCCAGATACAATTTTACGTTAATAACACGCAACGCAAACATGAGTTGGTTTGTAAAACTGTATGTGAACTATAAATATGTTTATGACTTAATGGCTCCGTTCCAAAAAGGTTAAAAGTTAATTATCCTCACTTGAATTTCGATCTTATTGTAGCAAGCATTTCGGTCGGCTTTCAGGCTGCACTAGTGCATATGTAGTTGTTCATTTCTAACAGATTTAAATAGTGGTATCCCTTTCATGCACCAAGCAAATAAATCTCCTACTACAGACAACCAAGTTCGGTCTAGTTAAACATCCGAAAATAATATAGTTTTACGAAACAACTCTAGAGCACATTGTTACTAATAAAATAAATTATGTTCAAACACTAAAACAACAGAATATTATAATACAACTAAATGTTTCTTTCTATTTTATTAGGATACGTATTTGCAATACCAGTTGGCCTCTTTGGTGAGTGGCCGGATTACGACCTTTCGTTTAGCCTTAGTTTTTTTATTTATTCAACTTTGACGTCACTTTAAGTAATAGTCCATTCATTTACAGTTTATGTACTGTTCAGTACACGCTTACACAGCTTCGATATATCATTAATTGTAAATTGAACCATAATCAAATACAGATATAGTTGAATTTTACATCGCAGTACTACAATATAGTATTTTGATATGCTTAAATTTTAGCTTAAACCAACAATAGAGGCAGCTTTTTTTTAAAGTCATTATTGCATTTATCATTATATTATCAAGTATTTTAATTATATTTCAGCGCAATCACATTTTTAATTGTCTACGATTTGAACAATTTTGCTGTACTATAGCCGCGTATTTTTAGTAATAATTTTGACAAATCAAGTAGGTCACATATACGACTGAGGTATATCTACCTCACAAATTCACACCAGACACAAGGCACTTAAATCCCAGTATGTACACTGTACACGCATGTATTGTTCATTGGTAAATAATGCAGGTAGATTGTATCATAATTATATGTCCGCGTTGAGCATAAAATATTTTGTATATTTCCCCCCAAGTAATGAATGCCTTTCACTTTTAGGAAGTCAGTTGTTTATGTCCTACCGACTGTTACCGTACTCATTAAAATACGTTAATTTAATGTTTCACTGAATTTGAAATGCCTGTCGGTTAAATGGGAAACAGTAGAAGTTCAGTATTTAATTACTAAATCAATGAAGGAAGCAAAATAAATTACTTAAAAATTGCTTCATACCATATTGCTTCTTATAAGGAAGTTTATTTGTGCGCCTTCAGCCTACTAGCAGAACCTTATTCTTGAGCAGCCAGTATTAACCTGAACTCTCTTCTTGGCCTATTGATATGTATGTATGTATGATTTGTCCAATAATTTCAAATTGTATTGACCTGTCTTTCACCAAAAATTAGCAACACAAATAATTTGTCTAGTAATTTATGTAGTGTAAAGATCTACCTTTCATTAGTCTAATAGATAAAATGAACATATTGTCGTATATAAAACGAGCAGCATAGCGTTATGAGTATATAGCAATGTATAGTGGAGGCATGGTGGCATGTACTGAGTGTTACGGTGGCGGCGCACGATGTTACAGGGTAAAGCTGCGCGCGCGCCGCCAGACGATCTCCAGCCAGACCCCGCGCAGCCGCAGGTAATGTGGCTAACTGTACACAACTCATTATACCAAGAGATTTGACGATTTAGTGTTTTTTTTATGAAATGGTTGCTTTTTTTGCTTGTAATGTTTGGGCATGTTTGTTGTTTTTCGTGTTTTTACAACGAGTATGGAATAAACTAAGGAAAAACGTATTTCATTGATGAATTCGAAACGTTGCTGGGGTCGGGACTCGATCCAATCTAGTGTGGCTGGTCATCAGATTTTAAACAAAACTGCCATCTATCCTTAGCAGTCCATTTTACAGGGGAAATCGGTTGAAAGAAATCTAAAAGCAAACACGTATATAATATATATCGCCGTATAAAAAACGTGAAATACTACCGTTATACCGGTAATATATAGAGGAACAAGTTTTTGTTTACTAAAAATTTCTTGCTTTAATGAGTAGAGTATAAATAAATATATTAAGTTATGTTGTGAGGTTGTGCCGTACGTGGTGCTTGGTGACTGCAGGCGTGACACTTACCATCCAACCAGTTCTTCCAGTAACTTGTATGAGTTGTATTATGAATGGAGATCGTGTGTTCCCACCATCATTTTGAAATGTTATGTTTTAGTACCATCTCACTCGCACGTTGAACCATTAATAAAATCAACATCACGAAATATTGGATAATAATATAATTCTGGAATGAAATTGACTTAACTGGCATGTGTTTGTGTTTTAATTGCATGATATAAATATTTCTAACAAACATATTTTCAAAATTATTTAAACCTTAAATATTATGATTAATAATAATAATTATATAATTTTATTTAGTTATCCCACTAGTTCGACATTCGGTTAAGTTGAATGGTTACAGGCGAATTCCGTCTCAATATTTGCCACTAAGGGTTGAAAGTGTTATTGATTCGTCCTTTCTACATAGGAGCTGGCGGTTGAACCTCCGAATCAATCAGTGGAGAATGTGGTGCTGGAACAGTATCAGCAATCTATAGCGAAGTAAGTGTTACCATTGGTAAAATAGTTATTTGTATAGCGAAATTATTATGCATCTCTCTATCCCACGAGAGCTTTCGTATTTACGATGTAGTAAATGGTGTCGATTCTGTTGTTCAAAATTACTAAACTTGACTAATTTGACAGATCTAAAAGTCTTGCTATCCCTTTCTCATGAACGGGGTTAAATAAGGATGGCAATATTTTTAGACCTGTCAAATTAGTTGTTTAGTAATTTTGAACAACAGGATTGGCACCAATGTGTGCTCAGTGTAAATTGGTCAATTTTAATTACATTTGTTCTTAGACATTGCACGGTTGACTTAATACTCAGATCATTTATCGGGGTACCTTTAAAATGTAATGAAATACCAGTAACTGCAAAGATTATATATTTGGATAGTAAGAAATCTTGTGGACTAAGTTACAAACTACTACCTAGTCCCAGATTATAGGTAGCTAGTAAGCGCACAGCCTAGCCTAGCAGCCAGTTTTAGGTAGCAGCCTATATATCTCTCTTGGAATACCTAATTATATTTACGTTATAAAAGGCTTGCGATTTATAGTATAGACAAATGCATGTGTCTCAACAAAATAGCGACTCAAATATTTAACATTACAGAATGAACTCCAGCCTACAGGATATACAGAGTGATATAGCGCGACTGGCGAGCCAGCAGACCCAGTTACAACAGCAACAACATCCACAACAGCAACCGCAACACCCACTACAGGAACCGCAACATCCACTGCAGCAACCGCAGCAGCAACAGCAAGCAAAGCAGCTGTTCCAGCCGCAACAGCCGCAGCCACCGCAATCACCCTACCAACAGTACCAACCAAACATTCCACAACTGGTAAGTCATTGCCAACTGTATCGGATTTGCTTGCCTAACAAACACATACTCATGACAAATCAGTTATCTAAGTAAATAAATAAACTGTGAACGTAAAACTGTAAGAGATGAGTATAATTCTCATTAATATTCATTCAATATTTAAAAAATACTCAATTAGAATCGTTATGTATCCCAAAAAGTCTGTTATTTATCGAAGTACTTTATTTCTTACTAGCCAGTTTTGCAACGGAGGATTAAAGGTTACGGAAAAAAAATCAATATGCCAAAACTGCATCTAAATGTGTTTTAGTTGTATTCGAGATTAGTACGATATAGCTTTATACTGTTGATTGTGTCATTAGAAAATTTATAAATGGGACAAGCAGGGCTCTATTATCAAGGAGTATATCTTAAGTACAACCCGACAAACCCATAATTATTCTTTGCACGTTGCAACACTACGTTATAATGAGAGTGAGTGCTGCGAATATAGTAATGAGTGAGCTAATTACCGCATTGGAATGCTTACAATACAATATGTATTATAAAATGTATGTAACATACTGTTAACAAAAGCTGCATTCGCCGCACACCACACGCATATAAATGGAGATTTGATGATACCACCGGCTTTGCGGTGACGGATTATAAACGACTTCAGTTCTGGTCTGCTTCACTTATAAGAAAGAACGTGTAATTATGTATGGAGACTGCTATAGCTATAGATCCGCCATTTTGAAAAAAAAACCTGTTTAACGGCCACCCCCTGAAATATGTTAATCCGACAGGGGACGTAAAAATATCGATACTGCCGAAAACGGAATTTTGTTCGAGTAATTGGTGCCTAAAATAAAAAAAAAGTGTTTTTTTTTTCATTAACTTACTCAATATAGGAGGTGGGTAATACGAGATTTTGACTATGAACAAATTGAGTTTGTTTTTACTTCCGGTCAGAACTTATTCTATTTCAAAATGACGGAACTGTAGGTATGTCGAACAGGTGACTTGCTCTTTGGCACACGAAATCCAAAGCATTGCTATTGCCTTTAAAATAGAGCCTATGAGTTCATTTAAATGCGCGTGGCACGCACAACCCCGCGCTGATTGGCACCTAACATTGCAGCACAATCAATTCAGTTCGGCGCACAATGTGTCGCGCGGCGGGCTGGGTAGCGGGTTCGGTTCCACGCCGCACATTCCGCGCGAGTTCCACCACTACTACCACAACTACGAGCCCTACACATATAGGGACATCGAGGAGCGGCCCCAGTTCTATCTGCACAACGCCCAACCCCAACCCCAACCTCAGCCCCAGCCCCAGCCCCAGCCCCAACCGCAGCGGCGGACCTGGGCCCAACACGCACAACAACAAGATGAGATGCAAGGCTGGCAGGTGCGGTCCACTCGCTTGGCTACCTTACAATACACGAACATAACCCACACAACGATACACAAATACACAATACATAGAAGTGACTCGGCTACTGAAGCGTAGGTAGAGTACTCCTTAGAAGGGTGAAGTATCAAGCCTCGGAATTAAAGCCGAAAACATTAGTCGAAACGAAATTGCCTTTAACTGCTACCTATAATTAAATGATAGAACAAACTTGCCTCTTATAATTTTTTTAATAATATAAAAGCAGGTGTAAAACTTGAAAGATCTACCTTGACTGTTCCTACTTCAAACATTATATTATAAAAATAAAATGTTGAAGAAAGTACTGATGTTGGCATTATAAAGGTTTTTTGTCTCTATCCACTTATTAGCTGACAAAGTAATTTAGTATCTTCGTACTACCAAAATTAGGCGCAATTTTCCTTGCTCCGTCTTTTGGAGGAAGACTTGCGAGCGTCACTTCTATGTATGAAATATTATTTTGACGGCTATACATTTTCGCTCCTTTGCACAATTACAGCGCATACAAGCATGTGAGGAATGTTTTATTTTTTAATTCTACATCGTGTGATTTTCTATTATATATTGTTTAGTTTAAGGGATAATCATATGAATAACCAGGTAAGTAATTAGGTTTTTTTTTTAATTCGGTGATAAACCATGACATTGAATATTCGCAAAGCGCATTAAGGGTTGGGAAGCGTCATTTAGTTATAAATACTGTACAAATATACATGAATGCTTGTTTACGGTGGTTCGCTAGCCTGACGATTGATCTGATACGTTTTAAGAGATATTCACTGAATTTGCGGATATATTTTAATTTAAAAACAATTTATTACTTATTTATATAAGTATTAATTGTAAGTACTAGCTCGTTGCATGTGAAGATTAGGCTTGAGATTAATGTTAGGTTTGTTGTATTTTACAGTTGCAACAACAAAATCAACTGCAACCACAAAACCAACTGCAGCATAACCAGCTACAACAACAGCATCAACAAAATCTGCTGCTTCAGCAAAATCAATTGCTTCAGCAAAATCAACAGTTACAGCAAAACCAGTTACAACAGCAGAATCAGTTACAACAGCAGAATCAATTACAACAGCACAATCAGTTACAACAGCAGCATCAGTTACAGCAACAAAATCAGTTACAGCAACAAAATCAGTTACAGCAACAAAATCAGTTACAGCAACAAAATCAGTTACAGCAGCAGAATCAACAAAACCTGTTGAATCAGTACGAGCCTCCGCAGCGGACGTGGAAATCTCCCTCGCCCCAGCCTGCAGGCTTCCTGTTACACGACCGTACGCCGGCGCCGCCATTCCAGGTACTACATCTTTCAACAAAAAACTATGCTATCAAAAAGTTCTTAAACTGTCTATATTCTTCTTCGTAAAATAAGTCTAGATTTTTGGATTTGACGGTGCATTTACGGTGCAAGCGTCCATAATACATTACATTTTGGATCAAACTGAAATATTAACAGTGTAATTTGTATATAAAATTACAATACAACATTAAAAAGTGCTTTACTTTTTAATGTTGTAGAGTTTTCCGATAAATAACGTTTAATTTCTCAGGCATTGATCAGGATAGTTAATTTGTTAGACGATTTAAATTATAAGCTCATTAAATGTCATTTCTTAAAACCTTCTTCATACACAAAAACATCATTTAAACCGGTTAGAGTAGCAAACTCATTAAATATAATTATTTAGTATTGCATTGACGTCACTAGGTGCAGTACAATAGCGAGAGGTACCAGAACGGTAGCGACAGCGGGCGGGAGAGTGCGAACCACCTGAGCTACACCGTGGCCCGCGCCCCGTCGCCCCCCGCCAGCCCGCGCCGCCGCCCCGTGGCGCTGCACCAGCTGCACGCACAACCACCGCCACCACCCGACGACATGGAGCCCCAGAACATCTCGTTCATAGGCAACGCGGAAGACGACGCCCTCAGACAAGGCATCAATAGACTCAACATATCCTCCGGAACGCGGACGTATCGCATTCCGTCCCCGACGCGGCCGTCCCTCACGAGGAATTCCTTCCAGGAGCCCCCCGAAGCGACCAACGAGAAGGGATTTTATATTTCGTTCGACAATGAACAGCCTAAGAGGCCGAAACCGCCCTTGCGGGCGAAACGGGGGTCGCCTCGTAAGGTACGTGGTTCTTTTATATTTTCTATTTAATGCATTTTTATTATATTGTTGTACTGCCAGTAATAATAATGCTCGGAAATTATCAAAGAACACCATCTAGCTCCAAACTAAGCAAAACTTCTACCAGGGAACCAGCAGCTGATAGAATACTTATATACTTTTTTTTTTATTTAAACACCTAGACACAAGGCAAACACCAATGTTTATCACATAAATGTTCACTTCGGCGGGAATCGAATCCGCGAACTCTAGCGTGGCAGTCAGCTATACTAATTGAACGCGGGGTCTTGTCAAGTACTTTAAAGGCGTTTACACACTACGCCATAGCTACATCGTGTGTGTAAACGCCCTAAAAGGGTCGGTCGTTGTGTTGTAGGAACGAGCGGGCGAGGACGCGAGCCCGTCGCGGAGCCCCGAACGGGCGTGGGAGCGGCCGGAGGAGGCCTATGAGGCCTACCCCGTGCACCGCACTGGGGAGGAAGCCTACCCCGTACACCGCAGTGGGGAGGAGGCCTATCAAGTGCACCCCAGCGGGGACGAGGCCTACCCGGTACATCGCAGTGGGGACGCACCGACATCTGATGACGTTTCTTCCCAGCGCAGAGAAACGCCACTCAGAGAACGAACTGCCCCCCTCAACGCTGAGCCCGCCGCTCTCGTCATCGGCGAGATGAACCCCGACCCGGTAAGGGGACTCATCTTTAAATACGTGTATTATAATAAATAATAATAATAATAATAAATTCTTTATTGACATAAATACAGTTACAAAATAATCGAGGCCCTGGTTCCGGAGGTAGGTATGAAAACCTGAGTTTCCGAAGACAGTGTCTTCTTCCACATTTTATAAAATATTATATTTATGCAATAAGATAAAATGTATATTAATTACTAAATTAATTACTAAGATGCGCATTTTATGTGAATGTACGTGTGCACGTGTGTGTGTATGTGTGGGGGGAGGGGAAGGGGGGGTGTGTGTGTGTGTGGGGGGGGTTATGTGTGTGTATTATAATCGATACTAATATTATAAATGCCAAAGCAACTCTGTTTGTTTGTTTGGTTGCTACCTTTTCTGGTCTAAACGGCTGAACGGATAGTAATACAATTTAACAAGGATTTAGATTATGTACTGAGGAAGGACACAGGCTATCTTTTGTCCTAAAACAAATGCGGGCAACAAGCAGTATTTATATGTATAGTAGGTCGTGTGAAGAATTTGATATATTTGTGATCTTATTAATTTTTGTGAGGTGTGTTCAGCACGTAATGCAACTGTACCTTGATTTGTCAATAATGTATAATACCTTCGAGCGTCACTAATGAGTTTGCACGTGCATATCACAGGTCTGAGACTCGGTAATGCTAGACTGGTTTATTGATGTATAAAAACCTCGATTATGGGAGTGATTTGGTGAAAAGGGACAGTAAGGCCTTACAGGAAGCCGGGGTAAGGCTCGCTCGATTTTTTGTATTTGTCGCGAGGTATGTTCAGCAGTAGAAACAGATTAATATATTTACATAAAACAGAACTTAAACTAGCTAGTTGTAGAGAAAAGATGTGATCCATGTTATAACTGTGTTTCATGTATGTGTGTGTGTAACAATTTATAATGGTGTTGTTGTAGAACTCAGCGGAGGAGATGGAGCGCAAGAAGGAGCGCATAATGTTGCTGTCGCTGCAGCGGCGGCAGCGCGCGGACGAGGCGCGCAGCCGGGCCGAGGCGGCCGCGGCGGCGAGGCGCGCGCGGGACGAGGCCGCCGCCGAGGCGCGCGCGCGCCGCAAGCACGACCAGGCGCGCCGCCGGGAGGACATCCTCGCGCAGTACAAGCTCAAGAAGGCCATCGAGGAGGCCGAGCGGGAGGTACGCGCACACACACACACACCCACACACCCATGAGCATGAGACACGCGCACACACGACACATGAGACACGCATACACGACACACGTCTTCATACCAAGCCCTACTGGCGATAGCCACAACGCGTTATAGTACAAACTTAGTACGCTTAAATCTTAGGTTTTCGCTAGGTAAGACTGATTTCTGAGGAAGGTTTATATTTATAACTTATTGAGGTTTCATACAGTACGTGCATGACCCAAGATGTACCGGTTCGATGCCGGGACAGATCCCTAGTATAATGCCGTACCGACGGCTAGTGCTAGTAGTATCAATAGTGCTAGTAATATTTAAGCTCAAAAGTAGCAATACTATTGAAAGTAACGAAGTTCGACAGGATCGATGCTATTGATAATATTGAAAGTCGTCAATTGGTATTATAATATTTTATGCTATCGATATACTATTGTTAGACCTTCCACCATTGTAACATTCCAGGGCAAGGTATTGGACAAGTCAGAGCTGATGGACACGCTGAAGGGCGGGGCGGGCGGCGGGGCCCCCCCCGCGCGGCTGCGGGCGCGCGGGCCCGCGGCGCGCGCGCGGCCCAAGACCATACACGTCGACAGCGGCGCGCTGCACGCCGCGGAGGGCCTGCTCGCCAACCACCCCGCGCCGAACACGCACGCAGGTACACACATACACACGCACACACACACAGTCCTTCTGTAGTATCCTGCTAGAAAGCTGGATACTGCAGTAACTTAGAAACTCAGAAAGCTCGCGAAACACAGTAACAAATCAATAATATTACTTACAAAGTAACACTCTTAACAACCAGCTTGTAATCAAAGTTACAATAACGAGAACATTTTAACAAATTTTAAGGATTGATTTCCGATCCAATTTGATTCCACAGATATCAACTTCAGTATAAATTTAAGTACATATACATAAATTGACTGATTTTTAATCCATGTGTACAAAGCTCATACGATATCTAATCTGTATTATTGTTGCACGTAAGCTTGACTCACGCTACGAGCTGCTAGCCTTGGCCAAAAGTTTTAGAAACTCAATAATCTTAATCCACTCTTTTTGAAAACATTTAAGCCGGAATTTACTAAAGATCCTAGTTATCAATAGTCATATTAATAAGTGTAGATACACCTAAGATACTCTTTCGGGTTTTGCTTGCCACTACTTTCTAATACTTCTAGCCAAAGCTCTATCTAGTTCAAGCTATACACTGATAGATGGAACGTGATATAATACGCTATCTTTAAGGCAGAATTCTCGAACAAATTTGCATATTATTGCGAATTGTAACCGTGTAAAACTGTTTTCATAAAAAAAACCACGTCCAATTTTGAGAGATCGCCTTTCGCACTAGATGTACATAGCTTTCTTTACTATTTTATGTGCAGGCATGGCCTTTATGTTTTTATTTCCTTTCCTACCGACTTGTTGTACTAAAATGAGTGCATAAATCCACAGTTAAAACTACTTCAGTACAATAAGTGTCAGTCTTAATTTTTTGGACAGATTGAGTATTACATGTCTAAGACATATCCGCGCATATGTCGAACAGAATAATTATTGTTACTTCTAATCAATTTAAATGTTAGCACCACTATACAACCAATAAAAGTTCCACAAGCGTATTTCGCTGGGATTTCCAAATTAATATACATAAAATGAAACGCTTTTGTGTTATATCATAAACTTATAAATAATCTTGGAAAATTTATTTGCATTTTTTGCACCATATTCCTGCTCTAATTTTATTCTACTATAACTATCAGTAGTTTTGACTTGCCTTCTATCTTAAATCTAAAATCAAAGTCAATTCGCATTCTCTCAATCAATTTGTCTTCCATTCACCCGAAAAGCGAAATTCCAATCTTTATATAACTTATCACGAAATCTCAAGAATTATAAAGCCTACAAACTCGAAAATTGGGTGGTGCTTCATTATTGAGATCCTTAGAAATTAATAGAAGTTGGTTAGAATTGAATTAACATAACGTAGAGACATGTCCAAAAAGCGAAGATGTGTAGTGAACGTGTGTGTGTGTGGACAGCGGGCACCATGCGGCGCGACTACTACCGCGGCTCGCAGGACAGCCTCGCCGAGCGCGCTGGCCTCTACAGAGGTACGACACCATATCACTAGCGACACCTCATAACTATGCCTCCGTCTACCCGACAAAAATAAGCGAGCCTTACACTAGTCGAATGGGGTTGTTCTCACAGTATTCCAAAATTATTTCGCAAACTACTCCAAGACAAAAACAATGAAGTGAGTTTCATTTTACTCCATGAGAATGTAAGATTATTCTCAAATATAATGTTTAACATCAGTAGTCCGACCATTAACAACTTTCGACTGCGTATTCGTAACGCTTTACTTTTGTATGAGAAAGTAACATCTTTTCACATCGATACATATAGAGATAGGTATATCCGAAATACCTTACAAAAAATTTGCCCAATAAATTAAAAAATGCCTTAAAAAACCAAAATAAAAACAAGTTTCAAATGTATCTATCCTAATATTGTAAATATTAGGATACAGTTAATAAATTATTGTATTGTCGTGTGTCCCTTATAAGTGTGCAAATTTTCAAAATAGACGTCTAGAAGTCGGTTAAAAATACGTAGAAAGATTCTACTACACTGTCTGATAAAGGTTCACCTGTATCAGTTATCTTTTCAAAAGATAAACAGTGGGAACGAGATTGAAAGAATTAATAAATTAACAACGTACACTACCAATTTTAATGTACGACGAATCGCATCATCAATCGCAAGAATCGCACTCCACAAAATATGTGCGCGCTCTTTCGCACTTGCACTTTATGGCTTAACGTGGAAAAGGAAAAGTTACCATTGTCGTCGGCTAGCTACGAGGCATAGTTATGATGTTCGTACCGATTAACGGCCGTTTTCAATATCCTATCTGTAATCGACGTGTTACAGTTATTTAATAAGGAGTGAGAAGGATAGAAATATAAGTAAGAATGAGATAGAAAAAGTGTTTATTACTTGGATATGATATAGAAAACGGTCTTAATACGCCACGTATATTTAAAGGTTGTGAGACTAGTACGTAATGGGTATACACATACGGTACATAGAATTGCAAATTGAAAATATAATAGAATTGCTTGCTGGTCGCTCGTGCTAAACTTCACAGCGCTAAACATACGTGGCGAGTATTGTTTGTATTAAAAATGCAATATTGTTTCACGCGAATTTATATCTTATATAATTTAAAAGAAAGTATATATTGTATTACCCAGGCTATGTTGGGGTATGTTAACAAAGCTTTTAAGATGAAAGAACACATTGGTGATAATTTTCTGGTCGCACACCATCCTTATTACAGTAAATTTTAGTTCAGTGATGTCAAAAAATGAAATCGCTGAGACTTAATTGCTGTCAAAAGTTTACTTGAATATTTTTGGTATCAATGAGCAACAGTATAAGCGTAAATATTTTAGTTTAGTTTTAGAATTGGCACCTATATATTTTTTTTTTATGAAATAACTAACTCGCTTGAAACAATATGTAAAGAAAGAGAAAATATCACACTATGTACACGTTAATTACTTCAGTGATGTCTCTCTTGTGTGATGTCTGTGCCGTCGTCGTGATATTTTCTTAAAATCAATTTTATTCTTATTTGTTACTTAAGGATCTCACAGGTTTTAATTGCTTAGGTTTTTGCATGATTTAATGTTGCCAGTTTATTGCGCCCCGCTAGATTAACAGGAATCAATGGTTTAATTTACATTTACACATATTTAATAAATGAACATTACACTGGCATATAAAAGGTTTACACCACAATAATACCTCATATTTGTGGTCTTCTGTAAAGTGGAGGATTATTTTTTCATAGGATTTAGTGACCAGGTACACAGTGCATCGGGCAAAAAAATCGCACTCAGCCATTGAAGAGTTCCATTGTTTATTTCCGACGACCTCTAAGATGGTTACCGAATAAAAAAGACGGGTTTTGACAGTAAATAAATAGGATCAAAAATAGAGATAAGAAAACGGTCGGATACTGAAATGCTGTTCAAAGTTTGTCTATCTGAAAGGGCCGGTCAACTTTTTTTTGTATATTCTGATTGAGCTTGTCCGTCTGAGCATTACTATGGCAACAAATCTGGACATTACAAGACATTTAATATGATTTGGTTATATTGAATTCCTATTTGCAACAAAAATGTATGAAAATTAAGATTTTCATAATTTAAATAAAATCAACGACCTAGAGCTTTGGTGCCATAGTAATAAATGTTGAGACGGGCCAGCGTTAACAGAATATACAAAAAAATTGCGCTGGCCGGCATAGCATTTAGATTTGGACCAAAATTGATGATGTCCTTGGGCATTTGAAATCGTAGGCCACTAAAAATGTACGTGGCATCAGATTTGACTGGTGTTTCAGTATAGTGATTGATAAATGAAGTGGGATATATGATTACGGTTAATGTGATGTGGTGTACCAGAGTCCCCGGTGGAGGAGCGCGGGGGCGCGTCCCCGGGCAGCGCGTGCAGCGGCCCGCTCGGCCGCCGCGGCTCCTGCAAGACCTCACGCGGTGAGCACCACACACACACACACTAACACCCACCATCGATCTATAGCTTGGCAAAAAGTCTAGAAACAACATTTTTGGCCCCTTCACAACGCGCTGCAGTGGACTGCCATACGAACGGCACAGTAGCGCCCCTATTTTTTTCTACTCTTTTTTGCCAGACTGTAGCTAGCTTTTGGCCTGGAGGGGGGCAGAGTACAGATGTACTGGTAGCAAGAACATGTTGAAATCTAAAATTACATACGAAATTTTAGTTCCACTTGTCGCTGGTCCAATGCTGTTCATTTTCCCATACAGAAATAGTCGAAAGCGATACAAATAAGAGGCGAAAGTAGTTCTTGCTACGGCTACCGGAATTTCCTTTAGTTATGTACCCTTGCCCCCCTCGGTACGCCCATGCCGGCGACGCTTTGCATTGCCCCCCACTCGACTCTGTTTATAACTTACCGAATATTGTGAAGTCTCCGTTTTATATTTCGGCTTCAGTGTACAATCAATAATACATCATATAATCCCAGGAATTACAATTCCTTGAAAATGAATCCGTTTTTTTTTTTTTGACCCTTAAATAGATCAAAAGCTTTTAAGGATACCAGTTATTTATACTATTCCGTATAAACCCTTAATTTGTCTAGTTCTCATTGCAACGGTACAGTCAATTCTCGTTCTGATATATATAGGATATTTGGGGGATCGAAAAGTACTGAAATTCACATCTTTCGAAAGTGCAGAGACACAAAGTCTGGGACTTTGTGTCTCTTCGTAATATTTTGTTGTAAACTTTTAAAGATGTTACGTTTTCACAAGGGGCCTTCTTATATTTCACTGTAACTAGTAACTTATAAGCAGAATCGAATACAATCTAAGATTAAGATATTTAGGCGATTTATTCTGGTATAATATTATGTATCTAATGATCTAAGATATTGCCTATTTTCGGTCAATACCGAAGCGATAACTTGAAAAGTAATGCATGAAATTTTTTGAGTTTTGTTTTGTTGTGAGCTGATATTTTTCAAGTTATCAAAAATATATTTATGGCAACATTATCTAGGTGATAACTAAACAAATGTTGCCACTTGTTTGACAGTAATACACGTATGTATAGGGCAATATGGTTAAAATATTATTATGATATGATGCTTTTTAATTTTTTGTTCAGTAGTCAGCTTCGATTTAAATATGTATTTTTTTCAATTGACTTTTATATTTTTATATGTGTATAAGTTCATTTCAGCATCGCATAGTATGTTAGACACCTTGGATGGCGACGCTTGATAGTTTTGCTATATTATATAGTATTGTATTGTAGTTGCAATTTGATACAGAGGTATTTACAACAAGCTTTTTCCAAATTTATTTAAAACCCTCTAGACCTTCCGCGCATTTACTAAATTGGTTCCCGATTGTAAATAGAAGTATATTAATAAACTAATATTACATTTATGATAACGCGATTAGAGCATTAATTTTGTTTGCCATATTATTTGAGTGTGTTTAAAGAATTACTTGCGTTACATTGTGAAGGACTTGCTTTTGTGACCGATGCATGCTTCAGACGTGGTCGGACGTCGCGATCACAATACATTCATCACATTGATAACTGTTAATGCAATTTTTGCAGGGATTTCTATATTTTCTTAGAAAATCCTTCTATCTATATCCTTCCTATCGTAAAAATATCCCAGCTTTATAATGATTTTTCTAAACTAACAATGTGGTCCTTGCCTTCCTGCCCCGTGTCCCTTTTTACCCCTGTTTGAAACACGATGGAGTTTGCATGTGTCGTGATGACATGTATAGGAAAACTATTTCAGAACGTGTGAATGAGGAACCACAGTCGGCACGTGGAAGGTCTAAATATTCCACTTACCAGAGTAACTTTAAGGCGGGACGGAAGTCAAGCTCTCTTATGAACTTGTGCGGTAAGAGACAAAAGATACGGCTTGACTCACGTGTGGTATAGACGGGTATACCACCTCGCTTTGGTGCCTTGGGTTTGGTTCTTTTCATTTGCTGGACGAGAGGGCGGTGGCGGCCGTTGGAAAGTTCTATTGTTCTATTATCAACCTTACCACCTTGCTGTGTGGTTGAGTTAACAGATATTTGTATTAAATTTATTGATATATTACTTGCTTACCTATAAGGCGACGGGTTCCAGTCAAATAATCCGATGATCTACGTTCAGTTTTAATATTACGAATATTTTCTATGAAATTCTAAATTGAAATTGTAACTTTAGTTTACTTTAAAACAATTTGAACTTTTCGACAACATATCACCCTCAGATCCGAATTCTTTCGTCATGTGCATATTCCGTTCTTTTGGTTCATGGGCATTTTATATAAGTACAAACATTTATTATAATATATATACATTATGTGGTTGTGGTATATATCATACGTATTTAGGTGTTAGGTGATCATTATATACGATCGACGTTAGAGCATGATATATTATTTATACACAGTATATTTTTATTTGGTGTTGGTGTGACATCGTTTATAACAGTTATATTTCCTACTCTTTTATGAGCTGCAATGGAAATAGCGGTTGCCTTCATTTGACGTTCGAAAGCAAGTGATAAAATGTCATTCGTTTTGTAACGTCCGGTGAAGTTTTCAAAGATTTATGAGACGTTTTTGTATTTTTAAAGAACTCTGTGGATTTATTTTATCAGATTGAAGTCTCATTATCAGATAATTGCAAAGAACTCCTTACTTCTTTTGTTTCATATATTTCACTAAATGTTTTTCTTTACGTTGTGTATTCTAGATGTGTAATAAATTGATGTTGGATGTTATAAGTATATACGTAAAGGCTTCTTATATTAAGTTTGCCTTATTATTTCGCTTAGCTGTAATATATGAACAGCGTAGAATTATATAGTTGAGTAGTCCCAGTATAAATAAATTGCTTCATAAGAAGATAATGAGTAAATTCTACATAAATTTTCAACTAATTTAATTTGTATGCTAGTCAGTGATTACCACTAATATTTCGGTTATCTACTAACAATTAATTTGAAGTCTATTAACAGTGAAATTCCTAAAAAAATATGGCATTACTAAACTAAACAAAAGAGAATTAATCCCTTCTATGACAATCTGTCTGTTTGTAACAAAATAAAATAATTAATCATTTTGTTTCGTTCATTGTATCGTTTCGATTTTTACGTTGGGAAATTCAGTGCTATTTTGTGTTGTCACGACAAGCATTGAACGAGCAAATGCCTGTATGTAAAAATATAAATAGTTCCAAATACACTGGGCATTTATACAAAGCTCCTAGGTGTAGACATGTACTGTTTATTAATCGGTGGAGGTTTGTACCAAGACCTTGAAGGGGAAACGCAACGCTGACGACTGAGATTTATTGTATCTTCATTCAAATTTCTTGACGACCATTATTGGAGCATTAAGGTTGAAGATGGCTTGGCATTTAATACCGCTATCGCGGAGCATATAGGGTCCGCAACGCGCGAGTGATACCCCTGGTATTGCAAGCGTCCATAGGATACAGTGACCGCTTACCATCAGGTGGGCCGTATGCTTTTTGCCACCCTAGTAGTATTAAAAAAGTGTGACAATAAAATATGTATGGTGTTTTGTTTTGAATCATGGCTATTAATTTTACACTAAAAAGTATCTTGTCACCGTAGATCCTGGCATTATCAGGGATATCACTAGCGCGTTGCGAACAGTGCCAACTCGATCGTGGCGAGAACACAATATCCCAGCAGCATAAGGATTAATTTACACCAACAAAAGCTTTGGCAACCTTAACCAATGTAGTGTTATTTGTCTGAGATCATCTGTAAGGTCTCAGCGGACACGCTACGTTGCGTTAGGCCTTAGTGCTCCAATGAATATTAAACAAGTAGGTGTACCTGAATTAGTTATCTCGTAGCAAAAACATAAACAATGCTGTTAAAGAATTTTTGGTTTATGTAAATTAAATATATTGCCATTTTTTTATAAAACGTATATCTAAGAAAGTTAGTAGATATATAAATATGCTCGGTAAAAAATAATAGTTTGTGTCTGAGCATTAACAACATACACGATAACAGATTTATAGTAGATAATATTTTATGATAATACATAGTTACCCAGCCGATATAAATAATTTATGGTTGAATATATTCTGTTGGCAAAAAGTAGTAAGTAGGCGCTGCGATACAAGCTGCTCTTAGCTTAATCTTATTCTTAAATGAAAATACGTTTCAAATACATATGTATTTTTTTATACCACTGAAGTGGCAAAAAAAGCATACCGCACGTCATGGTAAGCAGTCACCGTAGCCTATGGACGCTTGCAACACCACGGGCTGCCGACCCTAAAACGTTAAAATTACGCGGAATGTCACTTTGACAGCGCATATCATTGTTTATGCTACGAGGTTCGTATAGCAGGTGTGGGTATGGTAGCATATGGTAGGGAATGGTAGCTTAGTCGTGAGCGTTGCGTCCTCTGGCGGGGTGGGAGCGCGGGTGTGATGTGAGCGTGCGGCGATGGGCAGACTCGGGGCTGGGCCGCGCCACGCCGCCGCGGCGCGCCGCGTCCCCCGGGCCGCGCGCGCTCGCCTCGCCCGCCTCGGGCCCGGGCTCCCTGCCCGGCGCCATCGGCAAGCGACGCGCGCACGCCACCGACGACGCATCCGACGTCTCCTCCACACACTCCTCCATCATGGACTACTCGGGTGAGACTTTTATTCATATTTACATTACTTTATCTAGCATTTTTATGGAAAATATACATAAACGCAATTTTGCTGTATTAAATTACTACAGGCGCCATCTGGGCCTAAACTAAGCCGATTGCTGACAGCGATGAGATTATTATTATTGTAAAATTGCAAATAAGGTACATACTCAACACCTAGGTGCAAAGTGGCACAAATCCTCTTTATCTCTACTCTTATTGGCAAGCTGTTTGTGTTATAAATCTTAGCTGTTGTAGGATATAATTTATATAGATTTGATATTTTAACCTTCTTTTGGAGTCGATTCTGTTGTATAAAATCATCAAACTAAACAAATTTGTCAGGACTAAAAAGTCTTGCTATCCCTTTCTCACATGCGGCGTTAAATAAGGATGGCAATATTTTTTTAGTCCTGTCAAATTAGTTTAGTTTGATGATTTCGTAAAACAGAATTAGCACTACATATTTTGTACGTTCTTAAACGAGCGGTAAAGAATAATTATTACGTATCATACTTTTCAACTCGAGTCGAATGCCGCACACTCATCTGATATACCCGATTTTATGTGATTTATTTTCTCCCTAGCAAGATCCTATCGAGTTCGACGCAAAGGTCCTTCATTTCAATCAATATTTGTATGAACTGAAGGTAGTTAGGTGCACACCGGTCACCGACACGTAGACAGAGCTCACGTTTGGTACACACTGTATATGCGATGTCATGCCAACATATGAACCGACTTAATTAAGATGCATAGTATTTAATTAAAATGTACTTCGTAAGGCATGGTTTGATTTGATAGCATTATCTAACAAGAGTGGTTCTCAACTGATATTGCTTGCCATCGCCTCGATGCTTCCTCACTAAGACTTGATAAACTGTGGTAATAACACTTCACTTGTGCGTTCACTGTGCATTTTGTTATTTTCATTCTATTTTACATTAATAACATACAAATATTTTTTTTTGTTGTAAATAATTTATTCACAATTTAAAATTATTATTTCTCTTCCCTTTTTAATGTAGGATAGATTATTTAGGCGTAGATTCAGACATAAAAAACCCATTCATGTTAGTCACAAGTACATTATTTTCTTTTAAAAATGTATTTTACTCTATTTAATTTTGTATTTATAAACCAGGCTCTAAAGAATCTAAAAACGTATACTGTGACAAAAATTCACAAAGAAACTAACTGAAACTAATTTAATAGTTGTTTAAAATATACGCAAAACAATTGCAGGCCCTCGTCTCTACAAGCAGCCAACTACGAAGTCAAACAGAGGCATAATGCTGAACGCGGTGGAGTACTGCGTGTTCCCGGGCGCGGTGAACGCGGAGGCGAAGCGGCGCGTGCTCGAGGAGATCGCGCGCTCGGAGAGCAAACACTTCCTGGTGCTGTTCCGGGACGCCGGCTGCCAGTTCCGGGCGCTCTACTCCTACTGCCCCGACACAGACGTCGTCGCCAAACTGTACGGCACCGGACCCAAACACGTCAATGATAGAATGTTTGATAAGTTTTTCAAGTGAGTCTACATATTTTGTTCTAAAAGGGTATAACGCGCGAAAATTGTATTGTAAAATAGCTTACAAATTACCGGACAATAAATTGAATGTTTATATTTTCAGATACAACTCGGGCAGCAAGTGCTTCTCCCAAGTGCACACGAAACACCTCACTGTGACCATCGACGCGTTCACGATACACAACTCGCTGTGGCAGGGCAAGAAGGTGCAGCTGCCCTCCAAGAAAGACATGGCGCTCGTCATATAGATGGAGGTGGCGCTCGTCATATAGATGGAGGTGGCGCTCGTCATATAGATGGAGGTGGCGCTCGTCATATAGATGGAGGTGGCGCTCGTCATATAGATGGAGGTGGCGCTCGTCATATAGATGGAGGTGGCGCTCGTCATATAGATGGACGTGGCGCTCGTCATACTGATGAATGTGGTGCTCGTCAAATAAATGAAAGTGGAGATTGTCATAGATGGATACGGCGCATGTCGTATGGTCATCTATAACACATCTGTACGTGGCGATGATCATAGAGATGGACGTGGCTATTGTCATACAGTCATTTATATGATATTTATAACACTTCTATATGTGACGCATGTCCTAAAGATGGACGTGGCGCTTGTCGTAGAGATTAGTGTGGCGCTTGTCATATTTGATTTGACACTTGACCTGTTCAAAACGTCATACAAAAGGATAAGGCGTGGCACTTGTCATATTGGACATGACGAACGTCACAAGACGTCGCCTGTCATATGAGACATGGCGCTTCTCTAGTCGCCGCCACTCGAGTCAACAACTTCTACCCTTAGCTAGCCCGCTAGTGGGCTAAGCTAATTGCGTTCCTGGCAGGCTTTGGGGCGATTCATACAATTCATGCAGTGAGACTCAAATCGACTCGATGTACTTATTTTGTACATTGCTAAATTTAACTACGACTGATCTTAATTACACACTTATTTTAAAGACGTGACATCTGTTGGGATCTCTCAAAGCATGTGATTGTATCGGCCGAGCCTCCGCGAACGCCTTACGGCCTTAGCTAATGCCAGTGTCCATTACAATGTATTTTATAAAGTCGGTTAGTGCATTTCCCTCGAAGCGAGCTGAGTTTTAATTGAAAGATATTAAGTTTAATTTCGCTTGTGAAAGTGCGATGTCGAGTCTCGTGCGGCCGTGTAGTCGGTCGCGAGTCACTAATTTTATTAAGATGTAGGTAATGCGACTGTGCGGCCGCGTCGACGCCTGTGTCATATTTACATATGGGGTACAGTCGGCTCGGCTAGAAGAGAGCTCGAATCGATTTAGGTTTTTATTTGGAATTAGCTTCTATTGGTTTGCATTACATTTGTGAAAGTTTAATCATGTTGAGTCTGCGTCACGCTGTGTTTGTACTATTTATTTCAAGTGTCGAGCTTAAAGCGGACTTATAACGTATGTTGCGTGCATTGCCGCGTTAGTTCGGTGTCTGGAATGTGTTGCTCAGTGTATGAACGCAATGTTTGCCATATATATTAGTGAGATGGTCGATACTTTCCAAAATTTCTATGAAAATTGTCTCAAAAGTGTAACAGCCAAACTGTCGGGTGTATGACGGTATATGAATACATGTTCGTTTTAGCATAGCAAACTTTCCCTCACTTTATTATAGTTAACATGTTCACAAACTAATTATTATTATCGCTTACTTGTTATTATTAACTGGATAGTAATTATTTCAATTTGACTGGAGTTATGATTAAGGTGATTACGTATTTGTTTAACTGACCTTTATTAAATTAATACAATTCCCATTTTTTACCGCTTGTATAGCTAAAATAAGACAAGGCACATTTTACGTGGTAATAATACTGCCTTATTCTGTAAATAATTGTTTTCTTTTGTATACAGCTATTTATTAAAATAATGTTAAATGAGAAATGGTAAATATCATTTTTTCATTGTTTAATGATTGGGCATCAGTAATATACTACCGATAGTATATGGTATGCAAATATATTGTATTATTAAAAAGCATAACGAAATAATATTGAATTTCATATTACATTTCTTGTTTTATTTAACGTCACTCAGTCCCGTATTACCACCGCCAGTTTGTTTGAACGCAATTGTTGCTAAAACAGATTTTCTTCCATAAAAATAAATTCATGTTAATTGATTTTTTACATCTGAAAGAGACCGTAGAATTTATATCAAAAATTCTTCGTCTTGCATGACACAGCCAGACTATAAAGTGATATAGGATCACTTTAAGGGTTCCTTTTTTAGGTACGGTACCTTAATAATGGATGACGTACCTTAAATTATATGAACTACAAATGCACTGTTGGAGCAATTACACTCGCACAACTTGTAACAGCTAAAACTAAATAATCAACTTCCCGACAGAAAATGGAAAATTGCAGTTATCTCGTAAACGGTGCGTCCTACGTGAAAAATTATAAAAATTTGCCGAGACCTCTGGTCTAATGGTTAGTATACCTGACTGCTGCGCTAGGGGTCGTGGGTTCGATTCCCGCCGGGGCTAACATTTATGTGACAAATATGTTTGCCTTGCGTCTGGGTGTTTGGTATGTATTTACAAACAAAAAGTATATAAGTATTATATCAGCTACTGGTTCCCATAGTACAAGCTTTGCTTAGTTTGGGGCTAGATGGCGCTGTGTGATAATGTCCAAACATTATTATTATTATATTTGTTCTACCCTTACCAACGCACACCCCAGGGAAGCACCCTCGAGGAATCGATTGACCTCCCCCCAACCCGATAGCCCCCCCCTTTTACTGAATAACGATCATTCTTACGGGCGTCAGTTATGAAGAAGAAACTTGTAAACCTTTCCTTATTTCACTAACAAGATATTTATTTGGATGAAAATTAAAAAAAAGAAAACTTTATTTTAAACGATCTTTTTTAGGTTTGTTTTCTTGTATTTTCATTATTCCTTTAATTTAAGTTTGTATTATTATTAGCATAAATTGTAAATAATATTCCAGTTTACAATAAATTATTCTAATTCGAAAATGAAAATAATCAAACAACATATCCGTCTGAGATCCAAACTGAACTCGAAATTCTGAAGCAAAATACTATTCTATGGGTATCAATTAAACAAGGAATAACTGAAGCGTAATTTTAATCATCCCTTACAGCAATACTATCGACGGCCAATTAAATTAATAATACATTAACAATGGTGTCGATTCTGATGTCCAAATCACTAAACTAATTTAATTTGACAGGACTAATATGTCCCTCTCTCATGTGCGGGGTTAAATAAGGATGGCAATACTTTTAGTTCTGTCAAATTAGTTTAGGTTTAGTGTTTTATTACAATAGTATCGACGATTTGTGACTATTTAGCACTTGTACTACGTTTAAATCAGTTACACTTTTTAAATGTAAAATAATGTTTATCCGTAATTATTCATAATCGTTATTCTAGTTCCAAAATTATTCGCTAAAACATAACATTAATAACTAAAATTATTCATTAATTCGAGATCATAAATACCTACATGTAATTAACATAAAATTGCAACACCCTATAAAGTTAATCACATTAATTCACAACTTATCATCTTGAGCTCCATTCACACGGATATGCAGTTTATTTATACGATGGTGAAGTACGTGACTGGCGCGTTTGGTTCCACAGTCTTCTGTAGGTTGAGTTGATGCACTATTGTATCGGCGCTGTCCACCTCCTAGAAAAATATTTTAAAAAATACTGAAGTAAAAATGGGGTTCTTAGGAAAATATATATAAAATCTGACTACGTGAAAATTGGTATATTGGGTATATACCTCCTCTCACAATTAAGACATAGATTTCTCTTTCCTTAAATATATCTCTCCAAACATAAAAAAACTCATGTTTTTATCATTAAAACAACCATTTTAGGAATAAATATTATTAATATGGATGATCCAGAAACGGATAATTGTAATTTGGCATCTAACGAGATAAAATCCAGTAAGAGCGCGTCAGAGAGAAATATACACTCAAAAATATAACCCTCCTCCTGTCTTGTGCAGTCGGGTAACACATTAGTTGAATAGATATTCTAAATTTTCAAGTTCTAGTCCCCAGACAAGCTGCTTGTGACGAGAACTAAGATTGTATAGATAATCCTAAATGTTGCGGATAGAACGTACAACGTACCTGTTCGTCCGCATAGCCATTGATCTCCACAGGAATGGTCTGTCCGTCTTGAGTTATTACCTGACACAATTAAACACCTATTAGATTTATCAGGGTACCCTCACTGTTATCCAGCCTTAGAGGGAGCAACTAATAGACGCAAAACCATGTTCTGCTTTAATAAATAATAATAAAAATTAATTTAATACTAGAAACGTGTTTCTTGTCATAGAGGAAAGACGAGTTTTTGGCGGGAATCGGGCGGAGCGGATGAGATTTTTCCAATGTCTCTTACATTGTGTTATAAGTGATCTTTATTGTGTATTTTTGGTGTCGTTATGAGCAGTAAAGATTCATTTAGTGACTGATTTATAGGAACATTGGAAATAATGGCAGAATACGACTTTTGGGTTAAGTGATTTATCATTTTGGTCAACAGGTTACCACTGACCTAAAGTTGAAACACTGACGTGTCACCAGAAACTCCAATAAGCATTAGAATGCATTTTAATGCGGCAAACACGAGAAATTTTGTAACTTGAAAACTCTCTAACACTCAACACTGGCAAAAATAGTCCTTGAAGGGATTGATTGCCATACTTAAGAAGAAGATGAGACAAGACACATGAAAAAGACAGAGTAGGGTCAAGCAGCTGATATAGAGTGAACCCAACCTGCAGCGTCTGTCCGTCTATAGACATTATGGCGAGCCGCGTGCCGTCCTGCATTGTGAAGTGCAACGGGTTGCCTTGCTCGTCCGTCACCTGGAACATACAATAAATTCACATTCATATTGAAGGCGCCCGACTGGGGACAGAACCTTATACAAGACCGCAGTGAAATAAAACTCCTTTGATGTAGTGTTGTGTTTCTGCGGTAAGTAAGGTTGCTAGTGCTCCACGAGGATACGCTGGGCTAGTAGTAATGCTACTAACACAGAACACAGTCAGTTCTCATCAACAATATGGTTGGCAACCCGTTAGTGATACCCTGGTATTGATAGCGGCTGTTCCCTACGTTTTGGCTGATTCTGATTAAATAAGATTATATTGGAGAATGAAACTACATATTTTACCAAGAAGACAAATCAACTGTCATTTTAATAGACAACTAAAAAATATTAAAACCAAAAATTATTATAACAAGTAGTGTGTAAGCCTGTCGCTAACAGCGGCTATAGGCTACGGTGACTGCTTACCATCAGGCGGGCCGTATGCTTGTGTGCCACCTTAGTGGTATATAAATAAGGTACGTACGGGTAGTTGGTCCTCCTCCTCCGGGGAGTAGACGACCGCGTCTTCCAACTGCCCCACTTCCTGTTCCGCTTCCACTTCCTCCACCTGACCAACATATTACAAACATACATTCATTATCATCTGACAGTGAAGCAAATGTCAATATTTTTTTTTTTTAACAAGACTACGGCGAAGCAAAAAGGAGAGTTCGAGTTGGTCCGGTATGTATGTATGTACATGTTCTGTTCCCTCACAACTTCCATACTAATTGTAATCTACTATAATATAGAAATGAATCGCTGAATGTGTTGCGAAGCGCAAATCTCGGGAGCAGCTGAACCGATTTCGCTAATCCATTTTTTTTGAATATTCCTTGGTGTAAGAGGATGGTTCTTAGGGAGAGAAAAAATACAAAAATTACCCGATTAAGTCTAAAAACGGGTAGACAAAATATTTGATAAATGTATGCCCGGGCCGCTAGTAATTAAAATAGAACCGGCCAAGCGCGAGTCGCACTCGCGCACCAGGGTTCCGTACACACTTGTAAAGTTAAAAGTAGGCGAATCTGCTGCAGCCATCATGACGTCGAGCCCAGTGGCCCGCCTATCGCCATTTCAACCTGGACAACCGGTTACCCACGTCCGTGACCTTAGTACGACGTCTGATTTCCGTATTATCTCGTAGGCTGATTAGACTTCTAAAATTATAACCCTCCCTTTTAGCTTCGCCGTAGCCGGGTAAACAAGACAGTACCTCATCTTCTATGACGTGAAGTGTAGAGGCACATTCAGAGGGGAGGTCTTCGTATCGCACGTAGATGATGTGCTCATCTGGCTCGCCCTCCAGTAATGCAGGCTGGGGCCGCGTGGGGGCCCTCAGGACGGGGTCCCCGCCGGGCCCGAGCCCGGGGCCCCCACCGGGGTCCCCCTTCACACTGAGGCCGGGGTCCCCGCTGTATGTAGCCGGCCCGTTGCCAGCGGTACCATTCGCTAGCAAGCTCATCTGTTTGTGCATT
This sequence comes from Falcaria lacertinaria, assembly GCA_951449985.1. NCBI lineage: Eukaryota > Metazoa > Arthropoda > Insecta > Lepidoptera > Drepanidae > Falcaria > Falcaria lacertinaria. The sequence continues at coordinate 10,737,801 of OX602110.1, forward strand.
TGCTGTAATATAAGAAAACAATTACAATAATATTACTTCCGTTGGCATAAAGACCGTCTGGCAATTCAAAGCAACAATTACATCTTGTATAAGACCAAACAACTCGGTACAGTAGACGATATAATACTCTTTACACGTTTTTTTTTGTTTTTAATTAGTTAGTACTTTTACGTTTTTTGTAAGTCACTTGTTGGCGATCCAATGAAATCCATATTAATATTATAAATGTTAAAGATAATCTGTTTGTTTGTATGCTTGCTGAATATCGTAATGAAACTTGGCAATGCGATAGATTATAAACTGAGGAAGGACATAGGACATATCTTTATCTAGAACCACGCGGGCGAAGCCGTGGCTGAAGGCTAGTAGCCGTGGCTGAAGGCTAGTGAATAAATAAATATAGATCAGCCACACACGAATAACCCACCTTCTTGTGCTTATTAAGATTGGACGAGTCGGAGAACGCTCTGGGACAATGCGGACAGCGGAACGGTCTTTCCCCGGTGTGTCTTCTCAAATGTCTTTTCAGAGCCGGTCTTTCGGCGAAAGACCTCGGACAAGCGGGGGCGGGGCACCGGTGGGTTCTGGCGTTAGTGGTGTTGGGGGTCTTCTGTGGTCTTCCGCTGTGTCTCCTGGCGTGGAGGCGGTGTTGGGACGACGTGGTGAACTTCCGGCCGCAGACATTGCACTCGTAAGGTTTCTCGCCGCTGTGGATGCGCTCGTGCTCCGACAGGTTGCCTTTCTGACTGAAGCTTTTACCGCACACGCCGCACGAATACGGCTTTTGACCTGAAAGTATGTGTAAAAGAACTGTTATTATTGTTCTTGGTTACAGATTACATTTAGTTATACGGAGTGTGGTTTATACTAGCAATCGAACTTTAAAAATTAACTATGGCCATTAATAATATAATATTATTAAAATAAATTTGTACAAAAATGCATTGCTCCGCCAACGGACTCAAACACAATTTAATGCGAAATAAATAAAAGTGAAAAATCCTCATAGTAATCTACAATATTATTCCTACTATTTATATAATATTATAAATGCGAAAGTTTGTGAATATGGATGGATGTTTGATACTTTTTCACGCAAAAACTACTCCACGGATTAGGATAAAATTTGGAACACAGATAATTTATAACATGGATTAACACGTAGGATACTTTTTATTCTGGGAAAAAATATAGGTTCCTCTGAGATCCTAAGCTCAACGCGGACGTATCGCGGGCAGAAGCTAGTTTACAATAAATAGCATAGCTCTCCCTTATAAAGAAAAAAGAAAAGAAAAAAAAAAAAAAAAGTTTATTGTCGTGTTCTTGGACTGTTATTTAGTATTTTAGTATTAGTGGTTTAATACATCTTACAATTCATTTGCGGATACCTGTTAATAGCTATGTAGATAATTAGATATATATCCATATATTGTATAAGTGCTGTTGGTATTCTGAATAAAAAAAAATAAAAAAAATAAAAATACTAGCAGTAACAATATCTTGGTCAGAACCCAAAATGGGGGAATATATTGCCATAATAAAAATTGTGATACGTGTTACCTGTATGCCATCTCATATGCAGCGTGAGGCTGGTCTTGTGCGCGAACTTGTGCTTGCAGATCTCGCACGAGAACTTCTTGATGCCGGAGTGCAGCAGCTGGTGGTTCAGCAGGTTGGCCTTCGTCTTGAACGACGCGTCGCACAACTGGACAGTAACACCTCGTATACATATATTCAAGCGATCATATCGAAGCTGCTTGTTTTTTAAATGAATTCCAAGCTAATATCAACCGGTACGCTTAGTATGTATTTGTAATCGCGCTAAAACGGCAGACATATTGTTATGACGACCAGGTTTTTTTAATTAAAAATGTACCATAATTCTTAATACAAAGTCATATGGGTCGCAGGTGCACTCATATGGATTGCGCAAAAACTGCATCGAAACACATAAAAATAGATAGTCTAAAATAGTGTATAGCTTTAACATATACGTAGCGCTGTATAGTGTGTGTGAGGTGTGTAATGTGTACGTAGCACTGTGTAGCAGTGTGTGTGAGGTGTGTAATATGTACGTAGCGCTGTGTAGTAGTGTGTGTGAGGTGTGTAATATGTACGTAGCGCTGTGTAGTAGTGTGTGAGGTGTGAAATATGTACGTAGCGCTGTGTAGTAGTGTGTGTGAGGTGTGTAATATGAACGTAGCGCTGTGTAGTAGTGTGTGTCAGGTGTGTAATATGTACGTAGCGCTGTGTAGTAGTGTGTGTGAGGTGTGTAATATGAACGTAGCGCTGTGTAGTAGTGTGTGTGAGGTGTGAAATATGTACGTAGCACTGTGTAGTAGTGTGTGTGAGGTGTGAAATATGTACGTAGCGCTGTGTAGTAGTGTGTGTGAGGTGTGTAATATGTACGTAGCACTGTGTAGTAGTGTGTGTGAGGTGTGAAATATGTACGTAGCGCTGTGTAGTAGTGTGTGTGAGGTGTGAAATATGTACGTAGCGCTGTGTAGTAGTGTGTGAGGTGTGAAATATGTACGTAGCGCTGTGTAGTAGTGTGTGTGAGGTGTGTAATATGAACGTAGCGCTGTGTAGTAGTGTGTGTCAGGTGTGTAATATGTACGTAGCGCTGTGTAGTAGTGTGTGTGAGGTGTGTAATATGAACGTAGCGCTGTGTAGTAGTGTGTGTGAGGTGTGAAATATGTACGTAGCACTGTGTAGTAGTGTGTGTGAGGTGTGAAATATGTACGTAGCGCTGTGTAGTAGTGTGTGTGAGGTGTGTAATATGTACGTAGCACTGTGTAGTAGTGTGTGTGAGGTGTGAAATATGTACGTAGCGCTGTGTAGTAGTGTGTGTGAGGTGTGAAATATGTACGTAGCGCTGTGTAGTAGTGTGTGAGGTGTGAAATATGTACGTAGCGCTGTGTAGTAGTGTGTGTGAGGTTTAGTAACCTTGCATGAGTACGGCCTCAGCTGCGAGTGCACGAGCTGATGCCGCTGCAGCAGCTGGCGATGCTTGAAGCACTTGCCGCACTTGTTGCACACGTAGCGCTGGCCCGCGTGCTCCGCCTCCTTGTGGTACACCACCGACGACGGGTGGTTCAACACCTGCACACACACACACACATACACACATACACTCATGTCATCACTGGGATAGTAGAGTATAGAAGACCATGTTACGTGTATGCACACCTCTTTTGCTTCTTTGACGTTCATCAATCTCTCCGTACATGCTCGTTCACCGTTGAGTATTATTATATTTATTGGAGGTTCCCCCGAGATGTAAAGAACACATCCATACATACACACACAACGGTCCGTACCTGCCGGGGTACATATACACCCGTACATACCCGCATCCGTATGTCCCCGGGTGTGTGTCCCCGGGTGTAGTGTGTGTGTGGGGTGGGGGGGGTTACCTTCCCGCTGAGGTCGCAGCCGTACCCGGCGGGTCCCCGCTGCCGGCGGTGCGTGACGCCGTGCAGCTGTGTGTGTGTGTGGGGTGGGGGGGGTACCTTCCCGCAGAGGTCGCAGCCGTACCCGGCGGGTCCCCGCTGCCGGCGGTGCGTGACGCCGTGCAGCTGTGTGTGTGTGTGGGGTGGGGGGGGTACCTTCCCGCAGAGGTCGCAGCCGTACCCGGCGGGTCCCCGCTGCCGGCGGTGCGTGACGCCGTGCAGCTGTGTGTGTGTGTGTGGGGTGGGGGGGGTACCTTCCCGCAGAGGTCGCAGCCGTACCCGGCGGGTCCCCGCTGCCGGCGGTGCGTGACGCCGTGCAGCTGTGTGTGTGTGTGTGGGGTGGGGGGGGTACCTTCCCGCAGAGGTCGCAGCCGTACCCGGCGGGTCCCCGCTGCCGGCGGTGCGTGACGCCGTGCAGCTGTGTGTGTGTGTGTGGGGTGGGGGGGGTACCTTCCCGCAGAGGTCGCAGCCGTACCCGGCGGGTCCCCGCTGCCGGCGGTGCGTGACGCCGTGCAGCTGTGTGTGTGTGTGTGGGGTGGGGGGGGTACCTTCCCGCAGAGGTCGCAGCCGTACCCGGCGGGTCCCCGCTGCCGGCGGTGCGTGACGCCGTGCAGCGCCAGCGAGCGCGGGTAGGCGAAGCGCGCGCCGCACTCGCTGCACACGTACGGCCGCTCGCCCTTGTGCACCGCCTGACAACAACACTACATTAGAAGACTACCTATTCCAAAACGTTACTCACGAAAAGTTAAAATTTATTATTATTATATTTATAAATATATATTTTTGCGGTTTGTTGTAATAAGTGGTGGAAAATTGTATAATGTGATATAATTTACGGTGTAATATTACTCTCACACTTGTTTTGGCCAGAGCGAGCGCCCGATCTCTAGCTCATCCTCCCCTCATTTTATGTATATATGTTTGTTATTCACAAGGTCTTGCCTTTTTCAATAAAGACTTAGAATTATAAAGAGAATAAGGTACAGTGCCGGTAGCAGGAACATTGTCGACAACTTATTCGAAAACGTAACTCGCGAAATGTCAAAATTGTCATACTAATTTTTAGTTCCACTTTTCACCGCCGCAGCGCTGTTCATTTTTCAATACAAAAATAGTCGAAGGCGATATGAAAACGTTGTCGCAAATTATTCATGCTAGCCCTACAGGACGGGGGACTTAGTAGCCACTCGGTTATTTTATCTGTAAACAAAGTAAACAATAAATGTATAACCTTAATATGTAAGGACTTGCTCTGCTTGTTGCTGAACATCTTGTCGCAGTGGTTGCATTTGATCTTGGCCTTGCCGCCGGCGGGCGAAGCCGGGACCTCGGGCTTGGCGTGGTTGGTCGCCGCTGAACAATACAATATTCACTTGAGCTTCAGAACAAATTTTTGGTGACACACAAGCATACTGATGGTAAGCAGTCACCGTAGCCTATAGCCGCTAGCAATACCAGGGGTATCACTAACGAGTTGCCAATCATATTGTTGATGAGGACTCACTGTGCTAGCAGCAATACTACTAGCCCAGCGTATCATCGTGGAGCACTGGCAACCTTACTTACCGCAGAAACAACACTACATTAAGTAGTATTATTTCATTGCGGTCTTCTGTAAGGTGGAGGTACAGTCGGGCGGCTCCAATTTAAAATGGGAAAACCCAAGAGAAATCCCAAATCGCCCTACCTCTCAAAATTATATTTATTAATCACATACAAACTGATCTTATACGCAATATTAATTTGTGTTTTTATTCCACCAAAGTTTACTCACTTACTAACAAGTTTAATCTACCGTTGGTTACTAGAATTTTACACGAAGCTGCTACCATTTGACCTATACAAGTATACAACAATTTTAAAGGGAAAATCGTTAAGCTAGCTGTCAAACTTTCTGCTTTTGAGAGAGATAAATGATTCAAACATTCCTTAACTTTTATTTTCCTGGCCATACTTACTAACTCTTAGAAAACCCGGACTTTTAATGAGATGTCCGGTTCCACTTTCCCTAAATTGGAAATATTGCAAATAAAGTATAAAAAATTATATATTTTCACGCCTTCCCACAAGGGGTAGGCAGAGGTGTTACAACACCCGCTTTCCACCGAAGATAATTTGGTGCCAACGTGACAGATGGTGAGTCCGTCCTATAATTTCTTCTCAGACGTATGCAGGTTTCTTCACGATGTTTTCCTTCACCGTAAAGCTTGTGGTGTGTGTGACTAATCACTATATTTAAGTTATAAAAACTAATTGGTGCAGACCGGTTGGATTCGAACTTGCGTAGCTAGCATAGCAGACCACTCTTCATACCACAATGCCACAACGGGTCTCAAATTAAATATATTGTGAAAGATTGTAGTGTTCATGAACTTACCTCCCTTTTCACTCTTGACAACACTGGAGAGGTCTTGTACAAACTTGTTGTCGCTGTCGACTGGTGCGGGGTCATCCTCAGCCAAGGGGTCCAGGTCAGGCAAGGAGGTCATCGGGTTGGCTTCAACAAGCACTGTTTCTTGATCCTCTGGAACTTCTTCCATTCCCGTCGAGGCCTGAAGAGAATTTAGATTTACTTTAAAAGGTATCCTCGTGGACATACCACCATATAAGAGATAGTCTACACTTCCATAGCATATCCTCGTCACAGAATGTATGAGCTCACCGTTGAGTCGAGTTGTGTGGGCAGAATGGTGAGCCCCTCGTGGATGCAAGCACTGATGTTAGCTCACCATTATATGGTGGTGAGCAGACAGGATGGTGAGGCTCTTGTGAATAGCATGGTGGTATGAGCTCACCATTGTATCGTGGTGTGCAGGCAGGATGGTGAGGCTCTTGTGAATAGCATGGTGGTATGAGCTCACCATTGTATCGTGGTCTGCAGGCAGGATGGTAAGTCCCCTCGTGAATTGCATATTTTTTTATACCACTAAGGTGGCACACAAGCATACGGCCCACCTGATGGTAAGCAGTCACCGTAGCCTATAGCCGCTAGCAATACCAGGGGTATCAGTAGCGGGTTGCCAACCATAATACAAAGCATGGTGGTATGAGGTCACCGTTGTATCGTGGTCTGCGGGCAGGATGGTGAGTCCCTCGTGGTGGTGGTCGTGCTGGTGCTTGGTGAAGGCGGGTCGCTCGGGGAAGGCCTGGCGGCAGGTGTCGCACCGGTAGCGCACTCGGCCGTGGCCCGCCACGTGCGACATGTAGCGCCCCACGCACCAGAACTGCATGCCGCAGATGGCGCACACTGATTCAGTCGTGCGCACTCGCCCTGATATCACACACACAAGGGTCAAGGGCCGGATCCAGAAAGCAGTACTCCTTGACACGGCACGCATTGTCAGGAGGTTACTCACTCTGTAACTCTAACCACCGGTAGGTCCCTACCTAGTCACCGACAACGAGGCAAAGCCCTCTTTGCCTCGTTGTCGGTGACTCCCTAGTTTAGGTGATTTTTCAATAATATTTCATTTTTTAAGAATATTTCAAAACAAACAATGTAACCACATACAATACTTGATTGTAAGTAGCTACAATGTACTTATAAGACATACACGTTCAATGTACTTGTAAGACTAATAAGCACAACAAACAAATGGTAACACATAGACTTAACAAAGGAATAGTATAAAATATAGCTTTTTCATTGCTCAGGGATGGTATAGCCAGTTCAGTATTTTCAGTTCCAGAGATTATAACATACAGAAAAACGAACTTGAGCTATTTGTAATCTTACTAATCTTATAAATAATGTAAGTTTGTGTGTTTGTGTTTATACCCTCTCCACGTCTCAACAGCTGAAAGGATTTGTATGAAATTTGGTATTGAGGTAGCTTATAGGGTGGATTAACAAATAGGATACTTTTTTTTAAACTAATATCAGTGTATATTAACTCACCCTTAGGCCTCCCGCGTCCTTTCCCCTTGACCATGACAACTAGCTCCCCAGAATTCTCCATGTGGCCGATCACCTCTGGTTCCTTGGGCACTGGGGCCTTTGGTTCCAACCCCGCTTCCACCTTAACCTCAGTGTCACTCTCTTCTGCATCTATCACACCTTCCTCCTTGAATATCCTCTCTAGTTCTTTACCCTGCAACCAGTTGATACTTATACATTTATCAACACTTTTTATTGTAAACATGATAGCGGTAAGCTGACCACTGTTAATGAAATAAACATAACTTAAGTTGAGTAATTTAACATTACGTTATATATAATTTAGATTTTGTTGAACTTTCTGCTCACAGATTATTCCTTACTATTATTATATTACAAGTTTGCATTCCCCCTCACAGAAAGTCTCAGCGCCCATTGGACGGTGGTACCACATTGAGAACCTATGCTCTATACTCTCTGCCAACAGAGAAAGGAACACAGCATGATGACATCATATTAGATCAGGTACCTACATATCGATGGTGGAAAGGAAAAACAAATGAAGCCAATTTGGCCTTGTTCAGCAGAGCTGATCAATATTTAAAAATTATAATTTATCTATTTTTTTTATAAATAATAATTTATAATAATTTAAAAAAAAAAAGTGAGCATCTGATTGGCTCCTTACCTAGACAGATTGATAGAGAATCCAAAACTCTATCAAACTGCATATAAAACTTTGTGACTGAAGTGGCATTTCATTACTTTTTTCTTTCCAACTTTGATATGGACTTTTTTAATCTTACCTGTACAACCTCCTTGAATCTAGTTGGAGTTTTCCTCCTCCGTTTGCCAGTTGGCTCGTCATCCTTTCCCTCTTTCTTCAAGGCCTGTTGCTGTTCCCTCGCAGATGCCTCCAGAGCCAGCTCCTCTGGGCTCTTGGCTTTCTTTGGGGGCCTACCCCTTTTGCGCTTAGGCTTCTCCAGCCCCGCCACTTGCAAGGAGATAGGGTGTTCAACTTGGTACACGCCATTGATTGTGTTCACTTTAAATAAGGGCCGAATTAAATATAATGTATTACATAGCTATGTCACAGTTTTTTATAAATTAATAGACTATCCTTTTTTTATAGCACTACAGTGGCATATTAGTGTATGGCATGCATGATGGTAAATGGTTACCATGGATGTTTGCAACAAATGATAATGCTAATTCAATTAACACAATATTAGCCATTAGTTAAGTTACAAACCTTCATAGACAATATTTTCAGTGATAATCTTCTGATCAGCATTGGTACTGCACAAAGATTTCTTGTACTCCTTCTCCCGTTGGTGCAGTTCTCGGATAGTTTTCTAAAAAGAAGTAAAATATCACCAAATTCTTTTATCATTAAGCATGGAATCTGTATTATTGAGTTATTATAGATTGCCAGAATCAAATATTCTTTTTGGAATTGGTTTGGTAGATCCTGAGCAAGTTGGTGGTTTCACCTTAGTAGTTATAGTACAAGAACCAGTTAAGTAGCTTCTATTAGGATGATTCTATGTTGCATGTCTAAACTGACATATCTACTAGTGATTGCTTGGTCAAAATAACAGTAGCAAACAGAAGGTAAGAAGTGATAGTGGGGTGATCCAGTCATTACAATGGGTGAATATAAGTAAAATAAGAATTATGGTGAGATAGTAGAAGTGGATAATTGGACGTTTATCTGAATGATATGGGTATTTACCAACCTGTCCACTAATGATCAGATTCAAGAACTCCACTGTCGCCTCCAACTGTATGGTGCATCCAGGACATATCGTCCGGGGCAACAGGCCGTCATCAGATACCTAAAACAATTAATGTAGGTACTACAAAGTAGATAATTGGGGATTTTTTATAGCACATTTCAGAATGTAACATGACATAAAAAAATATTTATTTGTTGGATAATCTCATCTCCTCTCCTCCTGAAATGGAAAACTCAAGCCCAAGAGGTTGAATTGAAAGTAATGTTAAGAAATACCTACATGATAAGATTTGTTAAAATAAAAATCAGCTGTTTATTGTCAAATTCCGGCGCGAGAAGGGTCATCAAAAATAGTACCTAATCCCAATCGGAGTAAAGAAATTAAGCTTTCCTCCGATTAAAATAAAGCTCAAAATAATGGTATCTGTTAATACAGAAGCAATAAAGAAATAATATTAAGATTTTTCGTTGCTAAAGTATAACACTTAGTAGACACTGAGTTTAATAAGATGCGAAAATGTTAACTAAGAAAATATGTCCGCCATCTTAAATTCTTATGGAAGTCAATACAATCACAATAAAACCAAATAATAGTACCTTGATCGGCAAGTAGGAGTTTACTATGTCACTCAAGCTTTGCCTATTTTCTTCGCACGAATATAACAGAGTTCCATTATCATTTTCTTCTCCACATAATCTACAAACTGTGGAATTATAAAGATACACTTCCATCTTTTTTCTAGGCCAGAGGCCAACCAATGCGCCATCTATATCCGTACATATACTCTTTGGTACGTCGTTCCGTATCCGTGTTTCATGTTTGTCGATCGGACTAGATCGGACTACGAACTAACGTTCTACTCTATGATATCTATGCAATACATTTGTCTACCAGTATTCACATTTATTTTGGCAAAATTATAGAATTGTATATCATAAGTACTTTGGGTTGCGAAGGTCTACGGAAATCACTTTATGTTAAAAAGAAAAACAAACCCTACAGTCACTTACTATCTGTAAATACTATATCTATAATAATAATACAACCGCGTGCGCTCATTGCTTATTGGTCGAATCATATAACGCGTGTTTCCCCGTACCCCTACCGCACCCTTAGAATAAGGACTAGCGTACCTTATTCTAAGACCGTACCAAACTTCCGTCCCTTTTCTTGAAATCATTCCCACAGATTGCATGAAAGCTTTACATACCAACAAGATCTACATCCAAATAAAATTATATTACAGCACAGCTCCAGCTCTAGACGAATAAAGACCAAGTTAGTTCTTTGCAAGGTCCAATGTACTATATTTACTGTCTGTTTAAAAAGTTTAAACAAATAAAATTACTTTCCATACAACCATAGAATAAGAACACGCTTCACTTTCGCTACTTAAAATAAATAAATTAGTTTAGTTAAATAATGTAGACTCAAATTCAAACAAGGGATAAAGGCGATCTGCTTGAGGCCAAGGAAATAAATATCGAATTATAATGATGACAGAAAAACATAAATAAACATTAATATATTCATTGATATAAAAATATCGGATTTGACAAATTTAATTTCATTTAAAACATAGTGTTTATGTACTCTGTGACACAGCCTGGCAGAGAATAGCAGGCAACACTGGCTACTTCCTTTTTTTCTTTGAAAAAGCCCTTTCCGGTTTAGTTCTTGGGGCTACTAGCCGTAGTTTCGGTTTTTATTATTTTTAATCGCCCATAATCCATCAAAATGAGGATCTATAAAGATATTATTACTGGTAAATCCGTTTCTCACGTCCTTCTAACAAAGTTTATGTGAATATTTCGATTATTATGTACACCATTGATAACTCGGGTTACCTACCTGTTTTTGACATTTGTATCAAACAGTGGTGTCTTGCAGTGAATATGAGAAAAATTGGTGCCACATCGACATCCAGATGGCCGTGGATCATGTAGACCTATTATTTGTACTTAAATTATGGCTTGTTCCTTTCAGGTGATGAGATGTTCTCCGACACATACAAAATGAAACTGGTCGACGAAGTAATTTACGAAGTGACCGGTAAATTGGTGTCGAGAGCGCAGGGTGATATTAAAATCGAAGGTTTCAACCCTTCTGCTGAGGAAGCAGATGAAGGCACAGACTCTACAGTGGAGACCGGTGTAGACATAGTTTTGAACCACAGGCTAGTGGAGACATATGCCTTTGGTGACAAGAAATCCTACACGTTATACCTCAAAGACTACATGAAAAAGTGAGTGAAACAGTGCTTTAAACGGTGCTACTGAATTCGTGGCAATATTAGATCATGTTAAAGTTTTTGTCAACATTCAATTTGTCATAATTATTTGTTGCACGACTCGTAAAGTATTAATAAATTAGTGCTCAAAATGCTCTTAGATAAAGCAATGTGACGGCTTAAACAATTCAGTAATTATAACAAATTCAATGTATTTAGGTCATAGAATGTTCAGTGTTGATGAGTCATCAAAGTGAGTTTTATCCCAAGTTTGCACCAATCAGAAGGGTGCAGCAATCTGCATCTTAATCGCCTTCAGGCTATCTTCTAAATTTGAATCTGAAACCTGGTTACATTCAAAATTTGAGGCATAACCTTTTTAATTTTAATTATTTTGTTCACAAGCTTTTGGTAGGGACTAATTTCATCACAAAATGCATTAAAATTTAACCACAGTTATAGTAGTAGTGTTAAGTATATGTCTTATCTATGTTTTGGTGTGACTGGCAATGTCACATATCTACCAAGGTGAAGTTCAAAGCAGATTTAAAATGGATTCAATGGATTGGTCTCTGCAATATTATTTAGTCTCACAAACTAGTAATATAAAAACGCTTGCAACAAACTGCATAAGGTTGTAATGAAATAACTAGATACTGTAGCCATCAGGGACCTTGTAGTGTTCTTGAGTATGTAATGGTACTTGTGCTGTATGAATTAAGTGTATGATTATGCTACTATGTAAACTGTAGATTATTGTGAGATACAGTTTTATTGCTTCAGCATACTATATTTATTCACTTAATCATTGTTCAAAATCTAACCCAACAAGTTTGCAAAATGTTGCTTGTAGGTCATTGACCTGAGACATACTTGTCTCAGATCATTGATCTATCAGCTAGGTCAAAGCTCTTTAACCCTTAAGATACTCCCCCACAGTGCTTTTTTTATTCATTACAAACAAAATTTTTTTTTTTTTACTTTTTAGTATTAGTATATAGATGAGGATTATGGCACAGTGACAATTTGTTACTTAACAGTGATAATTGATTAGATAAGACTTACACATGTATTTCCTTTATTAAATCTTAATCAGACTAATTTATGATATCAGATTTGACCATGTTATATGGTGTAATACCTCTATAAGTATCTTAATTTTGTCTTGAGTGTTTATGTGGTAGTAGTTTTATTCAAGGCATAGTGTAGTGTAGGTAATATGGCTACAGGTTCATTAATTGTATTAAATTATTGAATGATGATGATGAAATTAATTAATAATTACATTAAACAATTTGTGGTGCTATTATGTATAACTTGTTCTGGAATAAAATAAATAAAACACCGGTACCAAGCATAGAGCAGGATGCAATGTGCTCATTGTAGTATCACCCTCAGCATCTAAAATCAATTCAACTCACATGCTCATAGTCCAGGGGCTGATAGCAGATATTTAAATATAAAAAAAATTTAATCATCTACTATTGTACATGTTGCAGCCAAGTAAACAACATAATTTTATAACTGTAGCCCATGTTTAATTCTAGGAACTTAAACAATATCATTCATATTCACTGTTTCATAATAGGCCCATTGTCTGTAATCAAAACCAAATAATATTAAGATTTTTTTCTTGAGTGATTTCATAAGATCGGGATTAGTGTTAGTTTATGTTGCATCATCTAATACCAAGGGTTGATGATCAATCTCCTCCCATGGAGCTGTTGATGCTAGAATAAATAACTTTAGTGAAAAAACATTCATTCCCATAATGTTTGTTCATGAAATGGAGATGACAAATTATTTAGCACTTCATGTGCACATTGACTATACTAGACTGCATTATCAAAATATTACTGTTATCAATTTCAGATTAGTAGCAAAATTGGAAGAGAAGGCACCTGACCAGATCGAAATTTTCAAGACCAACATGAACAAAGTAATGAAAGACATCCTCGGAAGGTTTAAGGAGCTCCAGTTCTTCACGGGGGAGTCAATGGACTGTGATGGCATGGTAGCAATGATGGAGTACAGAGATATTGACGGCACACAGATTCCTATCATGATGTTCTTCAAACATGGCCTTGAAGAGGAGAAGTTCTAAGTACACACCATCCTAACATCCTCGAAAAGACATGTATCATGGGTTTTGTCCTAATTTGTGGCATACATTATTCCGTGAACCATGTCTTGTCGTGGTGAGCTACGCGTGCAGCATAAGTGATTACTCATCTATTCCAATACAGATATCGACGCCTACAATTTTGCGTACTTTTTTAATTTATTTACATAATCATGTCTGCATCGGTTCAATACTACCGGCTACTCCCATCACAAGGCTGAACAATTTTGTAATGTTAATAAATGTTGCATACTATAAATAAATTAATGAACAATTGCTATGGTTGTTTTCGTTGTTTATATCCAGATTCCAATGGCCACGAACACATCATAGTCAATATACCTACTACAATGGCGCGGCGGATACGGCAGTTTTTTTTTTTATTTGATCTGAGAGCTAAACAAACATGATATCACGGCCTGTCCACCGCCTATCCCAAAACATAGCCCAATTTAAAATGCATACCTATTAGAAATATGAAAAACCATAATTTAGAAAAAGTTTACCAGAGCCCAGCCTGAGCCAAAGGGGCTACTATTATAAGCAACGTTAGGTGGCACTATAAACTAACACCTTTTTGACAAAAGTTGACTGGGAGTTTGGTTATGTTATTTTATTGAAGTTATTCCATTCGACCGTTTATATTCTATTTTATAAAATATAAAAAACCTCAAGACTAGGTATTATACTTACCTTTAATTTTATAAAAACAAATTGACTTAGCTGATGAAATTCGAGGTCAAGTGTACGAGAATCATCCATCAAGCTTTTTTTTGGTGTTTGTTGCATTAAAATGTTAAGCGACATGTATTCTTTTAATACTTATTGGAGCTATTATCGCCCAAAAGCCTGTTACAGCATTATTTGTAAAGTTTCTATAAATCAGTCACTATCAAATGAAACTACTGCACAAAATTACAAAAAAAACACAAAAACCCATTGTCTCAGTAGCGCCATCTAGCGTAATTTTTTTTAGAGGAACCGTTTAGCGAGCTCTAATTATTATTCTGATGATTCCCTTAGACCTGTAATTCCCAAAGTGGTCGATATCAAACCCCGGTTTTCCAAAGGAATGATTTATAGGAAATAATGCTGTAGTCTGTAATATTGCTTTTGGGTGAGCTGATCTATCATTTTGTTCAATAGGTTACCTTTGACCATAGACATGTCTCCAGAAACTCCATTAAGCAATAGAATGTATGACACTAGGCATTTTAATGCAACACAACATATTAGTCAGATACTTGTTAATTAACAAAACAGAAACTTGATATACTTACCCTATATCCACAAATATCATTTGTGGAATTATAAAGAAAAGTATATTCTATTCTTTATTATACATCGTGTAGTGTATTAATAAATACACAACTTAATTCATGCTAATCATATGCCATGCCTTAGTGTGTAATTTCTACGTGTCAAAAAACAATAAAAAGTACCCATTCTTCCTACTATGGTAATCTTCTATCTAGGTAATTTTTTCCAGTGTCGAGTGTAATAGAATTATCAAGTTTCTCATTGTGTTGAATTTAAATGTCTAGTGTCATGCTTTCATTATATACATACGTCATGTATTCTTAATTCTAATACCTAATAATCTCAACCGCTCTGCCTGATTACCGCCAAATGCTAAAAGGAGGGTACTTTTTGTATAATATTCAACGGTGACATTCGTAGATTCATTTTTGCACGGTGTTATAATAGACTTATTAAACCACATCGCCAGTTTATTTATGATATATGATGATACTGATTGACACTGACGGAGACAGACGAGCCATCTCCGCACGATGCTAAGTAGGAAGTAGGAGGCGCTACTAGCGCTTGAAGGTAATTGACTCAATTTGGATTCCGAATATTGATAGACTTTTAAACTTTTTCATCTACTTGTATTGAATACCAAATCGTAATGATTTGGTATAGATAAACCCAAGAAAGACAACAGCTTGGTCATCGAATCCGCGACTTTCACGTCACGCTGCAGCAAGAGACAATGAAGCGAGACGTATTATACTTGACACTGGCAAAAATATTCATTCTAAAGGATTGATTGCTATAGCGGAAAAAAGAAGAAGCGAGACGTAATTTTGTAGGTTGAGATTTATTTATTTATTCTGTGGTTCAAATACAAATGTCAACACAGTACAACTACAAGTATGTAGGTAAGGAAATGAAACGCATTGTAAATCTGAGGTATGTTTATATTTATCGAGTTTTTATGTAGATAATAACTACAATAAAGTACTGAAATGACCGATGACACTATTACAATGCCATGAATAACTCTAATCACAATTTTCTCAATATGTATTCATTATTGTTTTGTATACTTCTTTAGGCATTTCCTAGGCACTAACACATGCCATAAATTGCTTAGTCTTTAATTTCTCCATATTTACATTCAACAAAACGACACCAAAACTTGTACCTAGGTAGGTACAATGTGTGGATAGGATGACAAACATATCTGTTTTTATAGTAAGTTTAGTGGTATTCATTTTGATTAACGCCATCTATAGTTCATTATGGTGAAACAGATTCAATTTTAATCCTAGATGATAATTTAATCTCATCCTTGATCTGCTTTGTTCAATTCATCAAATTCAAATGTAATTGAAGTTTGTTCATTAATAAATTACACAATGTATATTTGGCAAATTAATCGAGATTGCAATTACAGTACCTATTAATTCGTCTAATGAACAAATCAAATTTAGTTAATTAATAACATTATTAGTTACTGTGCGTGGCATCAGTTATTAACTGCCAGCAGTCTCCAGTCGACTAACAAATCATATTCGATAGGGGAGTTATGAAAAAAATCACATCAGATAAAGGTCTGTTAATACGGCCGGTGTGGTCACCGTTATGCGAAATTATAAATTGTCGATTTTATATCTTACGCCCGCGTCTATATTAGTAGATTGTTAAATATAAAGACACTTTTAATGTTAATGAAACCCAAATTAAGCTTATCTATGATTTCGGAGTGACAGTAATGGCGCCGGTATATTAAATAAATTTATTTGTGTAACATTTTAATTTATTTTGTTGTATTAGGTTGTCTTGTTTCCAGGCTATGCAGAAAGTGGCATTATGCAAAACTTATTTTATTTCGTGTAAGTACTTAACAAAACAGTTGGGTAAAGTACGTAGTAGTGTTTATTTAAATAACTTTTATGAAATACTGCAAAAAAATACCTTAGACTTTCCCCCATATTCGATAAAACGCAGTTTGATAAAATAACCGTTTAGGTAGGACTGTTCAAATATAGTCTATTTTTTTGTATACAACTGTGTCAAAATATCATCGAAAATACAAAACAATTAGAAACCTCATAATTCTCTAACACTCGACACTGGCAAAAATAGTCCTTGATGAGGATTGATTGCCATAGTTAGGAAGAAGAAAAAAATAATCTTGGCTTAGAAGTCACAGTAACCAAGCCTTAAAAATTCCAAAAAAAGTTACTTTTCCTTCACGGAAGAACTCTCCGAAGACTCGATTGTAATATTTTGAGAAATTGTTTACAATACCTTGCCGTTTTAATATTAATTTGAATACTTGCATTGAGCGTACAATAGAAGAAGTGTTGATATGAAGTGGTGCCATACCTACAGGGAACTCTAGCGTCCTTGTGTTACATTTTTACAAGAGAGAAAATAAGAAAATCGTATTTTAAGAGGACAAGGGTGCCGCTTGGCTGCGTCATAAATGTTTTTGAGAATCATAGACAATATTTAATTATACTATTTACAAAAAACAATAATAAACTATTTACAGATAAAGCATTTGAGCCAAACAAAAATATTTTTACGTGCCCTAAAACGTCTTTGGGAATATATCCATTTTTTTTCAATTATTCTGAAGTCATTTTACATCAGTAACAGAATTTATTGTTACCGTTACGACAGATCGCTTTTTTTTTTCAAAAATACATTTTTATGAGTGCTATCATATGTTCTCGAGGTGCGGATGTTCTACTAGAAAATGTGATATTTCACTACATTGATTTAGACTTATGGACAATGACGCAGCCAAATGGCAGCTTTTTGTTTTAGATACGTTGTTTCGCTTAGTGTATTTATGATATTAATATCAGTCATAGCAAATAATCTGTACGTACACTATCAGAAATATCGAAATAATTATATGTTAAATTTAGAAGAACAAGATCGTATTACATTTATAAATATCTCAATATAGTATAAATATATTTACATTCATTATACGCTAATATTTTCTTTATCATATTGGTGTCTTATTTAACGCACGCTTAAATTACTCGTTTATAAATAAAAAATATTAGACATTAAAAGACTTATGGAATGGTTTTTTGTACAAAATCAAATACAAAATCCACCTCACTGGTAGAAAAAATTACAATCACAATATTTTACAATCATATACCCGCAGGGATAATTGTGCAATACCGTCGCCATCGGAATCATCATTGCAATCGAATACAAATATTTTATTCGATTAGTGATCGCGATTGCGCGAGTATTGGCCAGTTAGCCTGCCGGAGCGCCGCGGCGCCCCTCGTCCGTCTAACGACTAGCTGTACATTGTACATGTGGTTGAAAGTTACACTTTCACACTCCCGCCTCTCTCCAACGTCCCATTGAAAAATAGATCCATCACTACTTAATTATAATATACAAATAAGGTACTCTTTTAACCAAACAAGATGTCCTCACTGGTCGAACGTACACCGACCCTTAACTAATGTCACTAACCGCTCTAGAGCTCTACGCCTCCCGGACTCACTCGCTCCCAGAAAACTTAATGGAATGAAGATTTATTGCTAGAATTGCAAGATCACAAATAGAATGAGGGCGCGCGGGCCCTCAACAGTTGAAGGTGTTGGAGTGTGCGCACGCGCGCGGGTACTCCTCGTAGCCGCCCTCGGAGATGACGGAGTACTCCGGCTCGCTGTACTCCGCGCGCTCGTACTCGCGCTCCCGGCCGAAGCCGAGCACGGTCTCGGACGCGCGCAGGTAGCCGTTCTCCTGCTTGCGCGAGTAGCGCGTGTCGAGGTTGCGCTGGAAGTTGTCCGGGTGGCACAGCGCGCGGTTGTTCTTCTTGTCGGGCAGCGAGCGCAGGGATCCGTTGTTGAGGAGGTGCGCCGGCGCGCCGTTGTTGAGCGTTTGCTGGCCCGCGCCGCCGATGTACGTGAAGCCGTTGGCGGGCAGCGTGCCGCCGCCTCCCGAGCGCTGCGGCCGCCGCGCGGAGCCCTGGCCGCCTGACATGAAGAACACGCTCGGGGAGGCGTAAAGCTCTAGCTACAGCTCCGTCACCGGGATCGGCCTGAGGCCGGCCGCGTGCGGGGCGGGGTACTGT
Organism: Falcaria lacertinaria; assembly: GCA_951449985.1. Taxonomy (NCBI): domain Eukaryota; kingdom Metazoa; phylum Arthropoda; class Insecta; order Lepidoptera; family Drepanidae; genus Falcaria; species Falcaria lacertinaria. The sequence continues at coordinate 10,756,568 of OX602110.1, forward strand.
GACGGGTGGATGCCGCGCACTATGCAGTCCTCCTCCGTCGAGATCGGCTTGTGGTACTCCAGGTTCTTGCGTCCCTTGTTCCATTTATAGTCCTTCAGCTTCTCCTGCATGCTCTTTCGGTATCTGTACAGGATGAGCACTAGCGTTGCTATCGTGGCTACGCACGCGACCACCACTATACAGATAATGGTCTGTTGCCTTGTGTCGTGAAGCACGCACCCTAAATCATCAGCGTTCAGTGTTCTCAGGTATTTGTCTTTCAAGTGCTCGGGACTCCCGCATTGTATCTGTGTGAAGTTGCTTTTCTCGTTGAGCAGTATTTGCAGCCACAGCAGCTGGCAGTCGCAGAAGATAGGGTTGTCAGTCAAGTCTAGCTGCCTCAGCTCCTTGCCGACGAAGACGGCCTCGCTCAGAGTCACAATAGCATTGTCTTTGAGCGTAACGTGCTTCAGTTTGGGCAACCCTAGAAGAGTGCTGTCTTCTATCACTGATAACTTTTTGTTATTGGATAAAATGACAGTTTCCAAATTTACATTATTTTCCAGAGCGCCCTTTTCTACTCTCTCCAGTTGCGTGGCGCCGGTGATATCCAACAACTTAAGGTTCTTCAGTCCCTGAAACGAGTGGCTTTCTAATGCGATGAAATCATTTTGTCCGATATAAAGTTCCTCTAGCCTCGTGAGACCAGACAATTGTTGGGTAGGGACGACACTCAATCTATTCCCGAATAGGTTGAGACTCCTTAACCCTGGAAGCCCTCTGAACGCTGAATCGCTAATATTGAAGAGTCCAGCTCCGTTTAAATCTAGCACAGCTAGTTTATTGAGTCCGAGGAATGCATCGTCAGGAAGGGTGGAGAAAGCGTTTAACCCCACGTGCAACTCCGCTAAGCTCCCTAAAAGACTGAACGAAGTGGTTGGCACTGAACTGAGCTGATTATCATCCAAGTATAGAATCCTTAAGGCTGAGAGACCATCGAATGCATTCGGCTCGATCCGCGATATTCTATTCTGTCCCAAGTTTAGTTCCTCTAATTTGGGCAGAGTCGTGAACACTCCGTTCGTGAGTTCCTCGAGGAAATTTCGTTTCACGTTGAGGATAGTCAACTTGTTCAGTCCTTGGAAAGTGGCATTGGAGACTGAGGATATTTTGTTGTGATTGAGGTGTAGCTCTTGCAGGTTGGCTTGGTAGAAGAAGCTCTTGTTGGGAATGTTGACGAGGTGGTTCTGGGAGAGATCGAGATACTGCAGGTCCACGTAGAACTGTATTGAGCTGTCGATGGTCTTGATCTTATTGTTGCGGATGATGAGGCGGCGGATGGAGGGGTTGAGGGCGATGGGGAGGACGTCCAGGCGGCTCTCCTCGCAGACGACCACTAAGGTGTCATCGTTGCAGCTGCAGCCACTGGGGCAGTTCGCCAGCGCCGCCGCGCCGCTCCGCCACGCGAACAACTCCACACATAGGAGCACCATCTGGAATTTACCAAAATTATACCATTATTTTTACAGATATTATTAGTATTAGAACAGTGTTCGCGTTAAAAAGAGATATGTATGATGGACTCGATTCGTTAATCGAATTAATTACAGTTTAAAAGATCCGTGATGTGTGCTAGTTCTACGTCAGTGTGCTTTTAGCAAATCACCGTGCAGCTACATACTACATTATCTATATGGGCCGGTGGCATTTCTCTAAGCGATAACTGGAGCCCAAATGTTTGACCACGACCAACGTTTGGCTGAATACAAATGTTTCCAATTACCTCACACATTTCTTAGAGAGCACACAAAGTAGGTCCACGTAGATAGATGACCCCTCTCACTGAAATATAATCAATGTAATGCGAGCGCTCCACGGAGCGAGCAAAAGGGAAATAAAATAATATTGGGATGGGAATTTTGCAGTTTTAATTTATTAAAATGCGCTCTCCTGGGCTCGGGGCCTCCTTTGCTTCAAAGACTTCACTTTTATTGCATTTCCTCTTTCGACAATTAGCAGATCCGAGCGCAGTCAAGATTCGACTACAGAATAAAATTACAGTGCCGTTTAATTATGTTAGATATTGCAACTGCTATCTACGATGCTCACAGGACAAGACTAGTAGTTTATCGGGTAAGTGAGTTTATTACAATTCTACTGGGAGGCGCTGCATGGAAACACAATTGGGGATGATACATTTCAAGGAGTTTTAGTTCAAAAGTAGTTTTCAGTTGGGACATTTGCAACTTTTTATGCGTGAGTTTAATACTTCATGAGCACTGGTTTATAGAGGTACGTTTAAAATGATCGACGTAAAGGTACAAAATACGTGACAATGTTGGAACAAGACAAAGTAATGAGGAATAAAAGGTGTAGTAATAACTCGGTAATGTCTGGGTTGCGGGCCGTCGTAAAACTATGTTATTTACTTATTTCAATTTCCAAGCCCGTAGCGGTGTTAAAACACGACATTTCGCATATTCTTCTGTTGAAAAAACGCACGAAAACCACAGAATACCTATCATGAGCAAAGTATAGTGCGCGCGAATTTTTGTCTGGTACGGCCACATGCACAGCGTTTGCATTCCATTTGCGAATTTCTGGCGTTCCATTTACAGGGATGGCCGCGCGCCCGTTGCGATACAAATCAGAATCAAAATTCGATATGCAGGTTATTTCGCAAACAGTGCACCCGTTTTGCTCGTTACGGCCGGTGTGCGACGGTGAAATTTCCGCTAAAATCCAATAAACCGGTACTGTATACGTGTTGTGCGATTTTCGAGTCGATGGTTTTGCCCTATTTAAATCCTGTTGCAATATTCGGTTATGTTTTCGTTTCGGTCACGTCGCTTGTGTGCAATCTACTTATAGTTTCAGTGCATTTTAAAAGGCAGATGTTTTTTATTTGATATCCTTACAAATCTATATATGCCGTACAATATAGGACATACAGAATATTGCTGCTTTATGGGAGGTTAATTAGTATCTTCGTATGATCAGAATTACATATCTGTATTGAAGTGAAGATTCGTACATTTTAATTATAATAATGAATTTAACATAGTAAATATGTTTTTATTTCATACTAAACGACCATGTATCGTGAGCTTCGTATCACATACATTACATCTATTTGTCGATTCGAGACCATATTAATACTTTAATTTGAGAGGACCGGAGCGTAGTACCGACGACGGGGCGAACAATTAGTAAAAAAAATAAAACTATTGATTTTACATTTTTCCTCGAATTTTGTACATAATTTCTACCAAAATTAGCCAAATCGGTCCAGCTGTTCTCGTGTTTTAGCGAGACCTTAGAGTAGATAATTGGCGAGACTAAAGAACCATAATTCATTTTTATATATAAGAATAGAAAAAGAAGAAGATTAGTTCCATCTCTAAACTTATTAAGAAAGTCAATTAGCCTGCCGTTATATACGCAGCCGGCCGACTCCATGGCCCCAAGGCCCGGACGACGCATACGGCAACAATGTTGCGGTAAAACGCGCCATTTTACGAGCGGAACGGTGTCGTATGCATTAGCGAGCGCAATAAACTGCTAAGACGTGCAAAACTCGACAAGACGAGGTAAAAAATATATATAACTGACATTTATGTTTTGTGCCACAAGATGGCGTTGACGTGTAAATAATGAAGTGTGCATTGCGCTATAGAGATTCTCTACCGCTCTGGACTGATGCTAGGTTTACCATTTCCGAAAAGATCAATTTCTACATGAATAGTTCTTTGAAGATTGACTACATATTTTTACTCCTAAGTAGATTATTTCCGAATATGTCAAACAAAATTACATGCTCAATAAGTTTTTCCAAATGTGTCAAACCTATCCACAATTGGTCTATTCTGCATTTATTATCTTATAAAGTCTATATATTTCCACAATCGACGCTAAGTTACCTGTGAAAATCCCATGAACATTGGACTAGTCATTTTGTTTTCTTTATATATTTTACTAGCTGCCCGCCCCGGCTTCGCTCGTGTGGACATTTTTTTTTTGCATTTATGGGGATGAAAAATAGATGTTGGCCGATTCTCATAGATACCGGATAAGCACAAAAAATTTCATCAAAATCGGTCAAGCCGTTTCGGAGGAGTATGGCAACGAAAACTGTGTCACGAGAATTTCATATATTAAGATAGATTATAAATATAATATCCCATAAAGATAATTAATTTTTAAAAACACAATCTTAGTGACACAAAACAGATTAAACTATTTACAAAAACAGAACTTAACCTTCCTACTTATAGATAAAAGATCTGACCCAAACCAGAATCATGCGGGAGCGTGCCAAGAATGCTGGCAGCATTGCCACGCTGGATAGCAATGCTGATTCTCTGAGCGAGATATGTTCCAGCACGCCTGTCACGGGAGGCCTCAACCAGCCGACGTTCTATTCTGTATTCATTTATGTATTTAGTTCACATCGTTCAAGTCACGTCCTGAACAGCCTACAATACTAAATCATGTTTTATCGCATTCTGCGAGTACAAATTACATTTTCGCCGACTACACAGAATTGGCGTAACTTACTATTATGGGAGAAAAAACACGAATTCGCACCGCTAGTCGAGTGGACGGGCGCGAATGCAAATCTGATTATTTTATTGCAATATCGGTGAAGTGCTTGTAGTGTTAGCTTAAAGTGGTACCGTATGCATTTACTAATTAGGTCGGCAACGTGCAAGTGATACCCCTTGTGTTGCAAGCGTCCTTATGCTACGGTAACCGCTTACTATCAGGCGGGCCGTATGCTTGCTTGTGAATAAAAAAAACTGTCAATTACCTAGATACCACTCAGTGTACTCGGGGACAATGATTCTGGGTCAGAAACATAATGTATTCACGCCTTCCCATAAGAATCCCGATTCGGTAGGCAGAGGTAAGCAACGCCCACTTTCCACCGAAGATAATTTGGTGCCAACGTGACAGATGGTGAGTCCGTCGCCGTCTCTTAGGCACTACATACGTACTTGAATTTCTTCTCGTATGTAGTTTTCCACACGATGATTTCCTTCACCGTAAAGCTCCTGCTGTGACTAATTACTGCATTTAAGTTATAAAACCTTATGGTACAGACAGACCGGTGGGATTGGAACTTGCGTCGCTAGAATAGCAGGCAACGCTTCATACCACAAGCCACGGCGGCTCTTCATCCAGGACAAAAAATACATCTTAATATCTCTAAAACTAATTTAAATATAATTCGAATCACGTTTATATAATTAAGAAGTAAAATATATTTCGTTAGAATATATTAAATCTTTGAATAGTATAAAGTTAAGTCACTTCCGCTGTCGGTTCGCTTAGATCTTTTAAACTACTCAACGGATTTTAATCTGTTTTCAGCAACAGATAGTGATCCTAGAGGTAGTACTTTTTTATAAAATTCATTTAGGTTTTATTAATTATGTAACCCTTAACCGTATAAAAGTTTTTTTATTAATAATTAGTTTTGGAATACAAATACAGGATAGCGACTTAGGCAAATCAACTTTTCTATTATATCCCATGCCATTTGGTAAAACAACAAAAATCCTGTTGAATACTAAAGCAGACATTACCCAAATGGTAATTGCTAAGTTCACCCTCAAAGTGAGACGTTAAGGAAAGGAACACTTATCCAAAACATCCCGGTTTTGTTTGGGCGGAACCTTAAAACAACCCTTTGGTGAAGTTATTCAAATTAGCGAGCGGATACTAAGGGTCTTGTTGATTAAAAATGCGAGATGCGACGCTCCGGCCGCTGGAGGATGGGTGGCCGGTGGAATAATAAATCGCAGGGAATTAGGTCAAGCTTGGAATAATCAGAAAGGGATAAAAATATCACACCTCTTTTCAAGTTTGAATTATAATAATAATAATGATAATGATAATGATGCTGCCAGCATACATGGCACGCTCCTGCATGATTCCGGTTTGGGTCAGATCTTTTAACTATAAGTTAAGATATGTTTTTGTAAATTGTTTCATCTGTTTTGTGTTAATAAATCATGTATTCAGAGTAAAAATAATAATGATTGGACATGATCACACAGCGCCACTTGGCCCCAAACAAAGCAAAGCTTGTACGGTGGAAACCATTAGTTGATATAATACTTATATACTTCTTTTAGTAAATAAATAAAAAACACCCAGACGCTAGACAAACATGTTTGTCAAATAAATATTTACTCCGGCGGTAATCGAACCCGCGACCCCTAGCGTAGCAGTCAGGTAACACTAACCACTAGACTGGCAGCCTCATATATCGTCAATAAGTAGCACATTTTGAAATATATTTTGTACCAAAACGTCTAAAGATAAATTAAATAAAGTTTTTTGTTATATAAAAATGTTAAATAATTTATTCAGTTTTGTGTGATGTAAAATGACTACCTGAACTATCTTCAGTTCAGACGGTCTACTACCAGAGATCAATACACTTTTCATCGGAGATATGTATCACTAATGTACGCATATTATATGTAAAATAAACGTTAAATATGTTACTAACAACACACTATATAATGTTTACTACAATTTATGCCGAGAGCTACGGATAACAATATCACATATTGTTGAACGTTCATGCAAAATATCAGAGGACTGCGACCTGCTTACCAGAGGATGTTCCTTATGGAAACTTACCTGTTATAACGACTCTAATCTATCCTAAAGAGAAAATATTTGTATTTTTGTGTGTATATTTGTGCTGAACAGGCTCCGAAACTACTGGACCGTTTTCAAAAATTCTTCCACCGTTAGAAAACGTCATTATCACTAAGTAACACAGGCTATTTATTATACTAGCTGCCCGTCCCGTCTTCGCACGGGTAGACAAAATATTTGATAATGTCTACCCATGCGAAGCCGGGGCGGGCCGTCTATTATGTATAAAACACTACTTTACCGATTTGAAAAAATCCTTCACCAGTAGAATGTTATAACGGAGTAAAATGGCTACGCGAGCGAGAGCTAGTATCTCCTTCCGCTCGTGGCCCTCATTACAATGTTCCCAACCAACATCTGAAGGGTATGGGAGTGGCTGAAAACCAGCGCTACCAGGAGTTCACATTCCGGGCAGCAGAAGCTGAGCCATGCCCCTTTGCTTTTAATTAGTTCACATTAATTTAGCTATAAATTACAATTTAAGTCTCCAATATTGTGTTTTCTAATTACTTTAATGTTTAATGTATTTAAAAAGCAATAAACGTGTTTATTATTATTATTATAAATAAAACTTGAGTTAGATGCTCTCTCCAGATATATATTTTTTTTCTTTAAAATAATCATAATCATTTTCTTCAATATAGTATAGGTACATTATATATCGTCTCAAATGGAGCCTGTATAACCCGAGCAGGTTCAGCCGGGCGCAGATATCTAAACCAATCATCTATTAATTAATACGTGACGAGACGTAAGTACATTCCATATTCTATCTACTCTACCCCGTACCCACATAATGCTAACATATCTTGAAGTCCCTGCTGAGCTAGCTGTGTGAAGTGCTAGCTAAACATATTAACCACTTGACGAAATCGAAATTTGAAGAGACAATACATAATATAGAATTACGAAGCGAAATATATAATATTCTGAATACAAATTATTTTTTGGGCTAGACAGAATTAAATATAGGGTGAATAAGGATTTTCATGTGGTGCGAAACTTTGTGGGGCGAATGCGGAACAAATATTTTTTTTACGAAAATCATAAGGTACCTTTATCTTATACTAGCTGTTTCCCCGGTACCGGTACCGGCTGGTTTCGCGGTATCAATATAATATATAGTCTATGCCACTCAGTGATAACGTAGCTTTCTAACGGTAAAATCATTTTTGAAATCTGTCCAGTAGTTTCGGAGCCTATTCAGTACAAACATACACACACACATACAAAATTACAAATCTTTCCTCATTATAATATTAGTATAGATTTTAATATTGTTGAGCAATAATAGAAACATGTAAAAAATGACCTTAAAGAGAATTAATTGCCATAGTTAGGAAGAAGATGAGGAAGAAATATCTAAGTAAATTAAAATTTATTAAAACACATTGGCTGACAATACAGCCTAAGCCGTTTAACTACAAGTACCGTTTGACTTTAAATTGCTTATATATTTTTATCTATAAACAACGGTAATAGATAAAATGTTGTGTATTGTGCGTTTGTGCAAATTTTGTGACCCACAAAAAAAAGTCGATGCACGCACAAAATCCTATAGCGTGGCAATAAATTGATTAATAGTCTGTAAAAATATTGAATAAAAAAATACCGGAGTAGAAAAAATAGTTTGTCTGCTATTTTTTGCTTGCGGAATATACATTCATACGTTTAACCAATTACGCCGGCGCGCCAATAAATCTCGATGAAAATATTGATAACGTAACTGATTTAGCCAGCGTAACAACGGCCGCGTAATTTATACCCGCAACGTTCCAAAATTGAATCAATTACAGCTTATACGTAACTGTTTTACTTTATTTGTCGGACGCGCGGGTGCGTTCGGTTCTTGCAATTTCCATAATGCTCGACACTCATTTACTCGTTTGAGACCGACAAATGAAGCGGATGGGACGAAAATGGTTTAAACGTCCAGAGTACAAGCCCCCGCTCCGCACACATCCGTTTGGTACATAGATGTCAAACATTTTGGTCATGTCACAGTCGCGCGGTCGAAACGCAAATATTCGCTGGACGACGAAGTCTAATAGCGCGTGAATTCGCTGATTGTTCGCTCTGGGTAGCAATCGTTTATTTATTTTACGTATCAATGGCTCTATTCTGAACGTTTTGTGTGCAGATGTCAAGTCAAACTACAGTTTTGCATTTAAGGCCGATTCAGTACACTACGTTTGGTGATAGATCTTTATCAATGACATTTACAATTGCAGTAGGTTGCCACTCAAGGGCCGTATGTAGGACCATTACGAGTTGGGCGAAGAAGTTAGACAAATTAACTGTTTTTGCCATTTTTAATCCAAAATGGCGGAAGTCATATCATTTTGCTACGCGAGTAAATTAACGGAAAAAAGTTGTGGTGAAACAAACCTTTAAAAATTAATTTATTAACCATACATACCATGAAAGCGTTGAAATTGAGGAAGGAGGCGACGCGTCGGCTGCACTGCGCCATCTGCGAACAATGCAAAATAAAACTTCAGGTTTTACAATTAAAGTTGATTAACGAGTGCACCCGATCATTACAATCACACAAATTGCACCATTGCCGGTTGACTTGCAAATTCCCATGCTTGTGTGCTATAATTTGCCAGTGTACAAATGAAATGGAATAATTTTATAAATATAAACGATAAACGACAGACACGACAGTCTAGCGGGAATTGGAAAGAATAATAAAGAAAATTCATTTATTTAATTCTATTTTAAAAATGGAATTCGTATTCAATTTTTATCAGTCAAAACGGTTCTTTTTTTTAAGAATGACAAATTTGTTTAAAAATAAATATAACAAAGAAATTTCAACGCCATCCGCATAGTTTACCACTGATTTTTTTTAAATAAATAAATATGGAGCTAGGTACTTCAAGCCTTTACACATTTTCATTCGATAATCAAAATGGGTTTGACAATGTTTCAAAGAGTTAATAAATGCTCCTAACCGGGATTTTTTTTGTCCTTTTGGTAGTTTTTAATTCAGGTTTGAAATTAACTTCAAGGAACAAACATACATAATAATAATAAAATTCATGTAAACATTATGATGGAACAAACAAATAAGGGAGCTTCCATTTTTAAAAGTTAGAAGTAGAACCGTTGTCTTTGACCATCGACCACATGTCCGGATTCCCACTACACCAGCGATAACCTATCCTTATGCAATTTACCATAATTAGCAGGTAACGATAACAAAGCTTCATAATCCTAACCCTTATAGATGATCATGGTAATTTTTAAACAAGGCTACGATTACGGCGATTATATTTGCCGGGTTAAGTTTATTAATGGCAGTGAGTTGGCGGTTTATACGGCCTGTTTTGACTTATCATTAGTCATGTTTAACTAGGACGGTTTTGGAAACATCGTGATTTTGCTTTACTGCAGCGTAGGCAGAACTTGTTTTGCTAAATTCGCGTTTGGATTTCCAAACATTTGAGATGATTAGGATATTTGATTTATTCGCTGACTTGATCAACAATAAATCAATAAAATTTAACAGATACTTCCTTGCGAATAAAACTGATTTATACATGCACTTGCTTCTGCCTGCGAATTCGTCCGCGTTGAGTTTAAAATCGCAGAGGAACCTAACATTTTCCCGAGACGAAAAAAATCCCGGGATAAAAAGTGTCTTATATGTAAATCCAAGTGTACCAAAGTACATAAAAATCCGTTGAGCCGTTGTTACGTGATTGAGCAACATACATAGGTACATCCATTGTCCATACATCCATTCTTACAAACTTTCACATGTATAATTGTATATTATACATCAGAAGACGTTCGATGATTACTAGTTGTAGTATCTCCTGTAGTATCTTTCCAGCGGCCCGGCGCGTCATATAATGATGGCCAAACTTCACCTACAGGTAAGTTCGTTTGACCAAAATGTATTATTATATAGTAGGATTGTCAAATATGTCGATTATGTTATTATTATCTGTCTAGTCAATTTAAAAATCATTGTAAGTGCCAACCTATATTGAAGAAACCTGAAATCGTATAAAATACTGCCACCAACAGGCAGTAGTTTAAGCTCATGAGAAATAACGCAAATTAAAACACATGAATCTCCAACTGTCCGCATTATGCCTACACAATTCCAATGCTTCCTGGTAAAGCGACAATAGGAAAACTGTTTAAAATTTACTGTTGCAGTTGGCTTGCTTACCTTATTAGGTGGTCGCCTAGGTGTTGAATACTATTTAACTATACTTGGAAGTTTTAAAGTGGCTTTGCTTTATGCCTCGGGAAATAGTCCCGAGTAATGGGCTTCATATAGCAATAATCATTTGTATGTACATTATACATATATAAGAGTACTACGTAACACGACGGGCTCACCATCTGTCACGTTGGCATCAAATTATCTGCGGTCTACCTCTTCAGGGACCCTTGTGAGGAGGCGTGAAGATAATTACTACGTGATTGGCAGAGCGTAGCCTCAGTATTATGGGGAGGAGTCACTGTGTCTTAGCCAGTACACCGCACACAAGAGCCCTGGAAACCTTTATTACACAGTGTACAACTAACAGTAGTATTATTTGACTGCGGTCTTCTGTACGGCGGAGGAGAGGTACTGACCCCGGTCGGGCGGCTTATATTCTTCGGGAACTATCATTGTTACTACTACCGACATATTTATTTAAGAGCTAATAAATTAAAAAATACTTAAACTCATATATTTATGTCTATATCTACATAGTGTGTACTATCGTACTAATATTATAAATGCGAAAGTTTGTGAGTATGGATGGATGGATGGATGTTTGTTACTCTTCCAAACAAAAACTACTCAACGGATTTAGATGAAAGTTGGAACACAGATAATTTATAACCTGGATTTTCACATAGGATACTTTTTATCCCGGAAAATTTTTAGGTTCCTCTGAGATTCTAAGCTCAACCCGGACGTAGTCGCGGGCCGAAGCTAGTATTGAATATGAAGGAACATATCGACTCTCGATACAGGTAATTCAAAAGTGGCTTGTGCGTGGAGCGCCCTTTATCTATTCAGAGCTCCGCCATTCATTTCAACCTCTCGTGTTTTGGATCATCAATTACCGGTGCTCTTATCTGTACATTTCCTCATTACCACGTACGTTGCTCCGACGACCTCCGTGTACGCCCCACATACATTACCGCGCAAATATCTCGACTTATTGAACCGTCATTAGTCAAAGGAGCGTTGTAGCGCAGTCGAGGGCTTTCAACGATGACGTAGAGGGCTTTCAGTTCCGTAATACCGGGAGTTTGTGAACTTTTAGTTGTTCAGTGGTCATTACAACAGTGAGCTCGCGAAATTTCCGCTTTAAACTAATTCGCTGTGTCACTGCTCGGCCCAAATTTAGGTAACCGGCGAACAGAGCCAGAACCGTATTTGTAAATGCAAAACAAAACGGCCGGTAATGACTGCGCTAGTTTTAAAAATGTTCCCTTTCTGCTTACGGCCCCGCTGAATTGAGCTTTGTGAAGTTTCAACAATTGCTTTTGTTGTGTAGTTGTTGTTTGCTGAATAAGACTATTATTATTATTAAAATTGCCCTTTCTGTTCGTTCTAGGTCACTTTTATGTACGGGCTCTCCATCAACTTAAGATTGAGTTGTACTGAGTAAGATTTGTTGTCTCAATTATTAGTATAGCTATCTATTGCCGTTGTAGGATAGATCATCGCTTGAGAACGGCTCAAATGATTTGCCTACTTTTTAGGATACCGTGCGTGAAGGGTAACCGGAACCCTATTATTAAGACCCCGCTATCCATCCGTTAGTCCGTCCGTCCGTCTGTCAGCGAGCTATATCTCATGATCCGTAATTGGCAGACAGTGAAAACTTTCCATTTTCGCAATAGCTTGTGAAATTTGGATTTTTTTTATACACTAGCTTCTACCCGCGGCTTTGTCCGCGTTGAGCTTAGAATCTCAGGGGAAACTAAAATTTTCCCGGGATAAAACGTATCCTATGACTTTGTCCAGGTTATAAATTATTATCTGTGTTCCAAATTTCATCCAAATCCGTTGAGTAGTATTTGCGTGAAAGAGTAACACACATCCATTCATCCATACTGGATTGCTAGTTTACAATATATATAAATAGACTTGCCAACTCCATCATACAACATCAAATTGACAACATTTCTTATGTACTTTGGAGAGTCAAACCATCTCCTTTGCGAATCTATTTCAAAGAAACCCTATCTATTGGGCAGTATCTATCTATCAGGGACAGTGTTTACTGAATCCCTCTCAAAGGTACATATAACCTTTGTGGAGTGTCTATTGCCCTTTACGGTAGACCCTAAGAGGATTGTGCACTGAAACTTTCGTTAGGGTCCCGTCTGTGACATGACCACTGGTATATGAATATTAAAGTTTTGTGAGTACTTTTGGCGTAGGTATATTCGTCCCAATTCAGTTGTACAAAATCACTAAACAAATTTGACAGTTCTAAGGCTATTGCTATCCTTATTTAACCCCGCACATGAGAAAGGGATAGCAAGACATTAAGAACTGTCAAATTAGTTAAGTTTAGTAATTTTGTACAACAGAATTGGCACCATTATTTAGAAAAACATTATCGGACATACTTGTACCCACAATAGTATGAGAAATTATATTCTAAACACGCCTTAAATAAATTTGAATATTAGTTCATTATGTACTAGCTACAGTATAATTTCCTATCGTATTTCCATCTCGGGGAACCGCGTGGACAATTTCCAACAATACTTTGTATTCGATAAAGCGAACAGGTAACTAACACACATACGGGCCAAATTTTCCATTTCTCGTGAAGAAACTATCTAAATCACATTTTGGCGATCCAATTAAACAAATAAGTAAAGATTATTATCCGAAACAATTACAGAGGTTAAATTTATTGTTTTGTTTTAATCAGGAATTACTTGCAAATAAAAAAAAAATCAAATACCACAACTTCAGCTACATGCATTTATAGATAATAGATCTGACCAGAATCATGCGGGAGCGTGCCAAGAATGTTGGCAGCATTGCCACGCAGGATAGCAATGCTTATTCTTTGAATTTTATCTTAAATGTGGGAATTTCTTAAAAAGTCGCTGAAAATGTAGGTCTTAATAAGGATATAGAAAATGGCTGCTTTTACCCCGAAACACGCTTGCCCCATATTTGCCGGGCATCGATTCGAGAGGTTGTCTCAGAAGTTCATAGGGGCAACTCAAACACGCTCCTTGCGTCCCTTATATCATGTACGTAGATAAGTACGGTTTGTTTGTTTGTCCATAGCTGTGTGCACCGTAGATGACATGAAAACAGTTTGAATTAGTGTTTTGGATTTAACCGCCAGTCTCGTTGTATCAAATAGCCTAACTAAAAGTGAAATAAAATAAAACGTGTAAATTTACTTGGCAGACTCAACAATTCTCTTCTTTCTCCTTCTTTCACTTCTTATTGTCTTCTCATCTTTATAACTTATGGTATCTTCCATAAAGTCGTTTCATGTTTGTACCTAATGCAAGAATATTTTTATGCACAAAAATTTCTTTAAATTCATAATCCTTACCAGACACTAGGAAACATATTGACCTGGCTTAATGACTACTATCTTCGAAACATTGCCATTAAAATATTTATACAATGGTTTAACTTGCGTTTAAAAAACCTATCTGTTCTTTTCTCCCGACGCTACAGAATATATTTGTGTAAACATTTTAAAGTAATCGATTATTCAGCTAACTGCAGCCTAGGCGTCTTTGGTCTAAGCTAAGCTATCGCCACTGTCGTAAGATTAGCCCGGGGCTAAGCACTCGGATAAGTGTTTTAAAGCGCCCATTTAGACGGAAAGGGATACGTTACGAGTGTGAGAGTGTTCTGAGTGAGAGGGGAACTGCTTTATTTACAGTTATGGGAGCACGAGGAGAAGCTAAAAAGAAGTATTGATTTGCTGTCAGTTATTAAAGCATGATATGCTATCCTATTTAAATAGAGTGTGGCTATATCGTGGTTATTTTTTTGGAGCTCTTGCTGAGGTGTGAGCGAGATAGATGTATGTTAATGAACCTCACCATTATTACGGTAGAAAGAGATGAGCATATGTTAAAACGAAACGTATGAATGTATTTTCGCGTGGAAAATTGCGAGCGGTTGAACATTTCTTTCTTCTATCTCTAGAACAAAGAAAAATTTCATCCCAATAAGGATATCTTATCACATAACACACACGTAATGGCCGTATATCGTGACGGCGAGCGTACCCAGCTATTACAGCGAAACACCACAATCGTGCAATTTCGCAAATTAACCCCCCGCTGCGGCATCCCGGGATCCCGTGATCCCTAATTTTCAGATACATCTCGCGGAATAAATAGGGGATTACGGGCGACGCCGGGCGCGTAAATAACCTCGCGTCACACCGCCACCGGAGATAAGGACCGGGGAATTGCTGGTGCGGCTACAAGCTACGACATTGTTACGGGTTGTACTTAATTCGTAGCAAACTATTCTACTCATTTGCGGTTTCTACGTGTATATGTAAATATAGAGATATATTTATAGAAAAAAATGCTTTTGCCCGCTCCTTTGCGCGGTTTTAGACAAAGATAGCGTATGTTCTTCGCCAGGCCATAATCTATCTCACAGTTAAATTTCATTACGATCCGTTCAGCCGTGAAATCGTGAAAAGGTAGGAAACCAACAAACAAACATACAAACAAATGTCTGATTGTTGTTGTTTTTCAGAATGTTGTGAATATATAATCCAAAAGCGTTGTGTGCAGTAAAGAACTAAGGAAACATAATAGTTTGTAGGTATTTTTGGAACATGCAATTAAAAAAAAAACATCGCGATTTCCTTTCGGTATAGCAGAGAACCATTTCACTATTGACTAGTAGGACCTCTTCGATCCTACACACTCAACAATCTCTTCATACAAGCCCACCAAATTAACATTATTATAGACAAGCTATTGACTTTCTTTCGTACCCGTATTCTTGGAGTAGGTTCTATCGAGATTATTACATGAAAAAAGACAAAGCACTTAATTTCTTAACAGTTCTTTTTAGGTGGTAAAGTAGACCTTCATAAGTGCCTATACTGAATGAATGATTTTTAATTTTTAACTACTAATATGGGTCCATAAAATCTTGAGGTGTACTCCGATTATTCAATATTTCAACCACGACGCGTAGGTTCAATACCTAACAAAATGGCTTTGCAAATCGCGTGCCTTTCATGTCGTAGGGCGCCGCGGTCGTCTCGAGTGTTACTACATGAGTTACACACCTTTTTGTTCACAACAAAGGGCTTTTAACGTCTGAAACAGTTGAAACTTTGTGCGTGCACGCAGATATGTATGCCATTGTTCAAAGTTTGCATGAACCGTGCATTGTTCTACGAAAGGAGAGGAGTTGAATCCATTTCATCAGCAATAATAAATAGCCGGGCCTTTATAGATTACTAACGGCAGTAGCGGCCCTCCCCGGTTCGCACGGTAGACATTTATCAAATATTTTGTCTACCCGTGCGGCGCGGGCAGCTAGTATAATATATAGCCTATATTACTCAGTGATAGTGTAGCTTTCTAACGGTGAAAGAATTTTTGAAATCCGTACAGTAGTATCGGAGCCTATTCAATACAAACATACACACAAAAATAAAAAAATAAACAAAAATACATATCTTTCCTCTTTATAATATTAGTATAGATATAGATTTCAAATGGTAAACGGTACATCCAAGTCCTGAATCGATATTTCGGTATTTGCACAAGACAGTGGCTCTCAAACAGCGGCCCGCGAACTAATGGTGGTCTCTGGTACTACCCAAAGTGGTCCCACATTGAGGTGATGCCATTAAAAAAAATTTATAAGTTAAAGATTCAGAAGTTAGTAAAGAGTATGTATAAAAACTGATTTTAATAGTATACTTATATCTATAAAAGAATTCAAAAGCTGTATTTCAGGCATGGATATGTCAAACAACCCTTTATCAATTTACATTGCTGTATTGCATAATTTTTTTTTTTCATGACAGTTTTTTGTTGTTCATTTATTTATTTTTATTTATTTTATTTATTTCAATTTAAGTCAGGCTACGAGGCCCATATTACATATATCGTACAAACTAACATACATATTATATCACTTCACTGAGCGTTCGTGTGGCACTGTTCCGCGGAAGCGACGGAACACCACGTCCTGCGGCCAGAAGTCCTCTTGCATGGCGAGGTGCAGGTAGCAATTAGGGACTCGCACCACAAACGCCTTAAAGTTGACGTTGCGGCGCGACTCCAGCAGCTGCACTCTCGGCCGGTACTTGAGCTTCCGGTGCACGTACTCCACTATATCCTCCGCCTTGACTGAGTAATGTAGCCGGGAGATGTACACCGGTGTGTTCGGCTGCGCGGCACGCAGCGTTACGTTGGGCTCGGCAGGTGCCTTGCCACAGAGGTTCCGACTCGTTTGTTGACGGCGCTTCCTCCTTTGCACCATCACAAACCCATCGTCTTTATTTGCCCGGTTCGATGCCATCTTAGGCATGGGCTTCGTATAGGGAGCGGCAGAGGTGCTCCCGGTAATTGGTGCAAAATCTCGACAAGGTGTTGGGCGAGGTTTTGCAGGGGCTGCAGGCTCGGGCAGCGGGTCGGTCGGTCCATGCGGGCGCGCGGCGCTGCGGGGAGGGACCGAGGGGGCGAGGGCCGGCGCGGGGCTGCGGGGCGCGCGGTCGGTGCACTCGTGCGACGACGGTGTCGGCCACGACAAAACTGCTGACGCGAAACTCACCGCAGACACATTCAAGCCGGCTCCGCGCCGCGTGTTGACATTTGATGCGCTGTTAGATGGTGACCTAGATACCGCCACAATTTTGCTCAATGCGATGACTTCGTTGCGCAAATCAGTGACGATGTTCTGGGATGCATCAAATTTCCGCTGCAACTCCGCATGACTTGCCTTTTAAAAGACGATATCCTTTAAAAGGCTAGTGACGTCGACGTGGTCGAAAGTGACGGGTGGAAGCTTGTTGAGGTCCTTCGCCACAAACGTTGGCACGTCGTCAGGGTCGGTCTCCTTCAGCAACGTGATGATGTCCTGCACGCTTTTCTTTGTCCCGTCACGCCGGCGGGACACCATCTGGTCTGTCTTATTGAGCAGACGGAACAGTAGCAGCTTGGAAGCCGCTATATCTCCCTCGCTGAAGTTGGTTGTGCAGATCTGGACGGCGGACACCTCGTCCATCACGTCCAGTTTCTGCTGCAGGAACGCCAGCAATTCATTAGCCACAAGATTTTCGTCCATGGCAAATAAAATACAAAAAGTCGCAAGTGATAGGAATACACTGTCGATGGTAATTAGGTAGTCTTTGTTCTTAGTAGCCTTAGCGGGAAGACTATATGTAGAGGGCGATGGCTGCATTCGCGTCATACTTGTGAACGGGCGCTGCTTGTGTGCTTCTGGAGGCTGGTCAAGTGGTCATCAAGCCTTTTTGTTAACTAGTAACTTAGCTTTTAATTTCAGGCGTTATATCATTGTCTATGTATTAATGTTATTTATTTTTTTATATATTCTTTTGTGAAATATTAATGTTATGTTACTAATTGAAATGTAAATTATATGTAGGTATTACTTTTGGTTTTAAAAGAGTAATTGCCGAGTTTCCAGCTGGCTTCTTCTCAGTAAAAAACGTCCCTTCCCCCGTCCAGATTCCGGTGGTAGATTCTAAAGATTTGAAAGTGCTCGTCTGTAAAGTCTAGTCCAATAAAGATCATTTTGAGTTTGAGTTTAAGTATATAGTAGTAGCGCAACAGCGGCGAAAAGTGGAACTAAACTGTTGTCATTTTGAGGGTTACGTTTTCGAAACCTAGTCGAAAAATGTTCCTGATCTCAGTTCAGAAATAAAGTTACTTCTCAAGTAAGACAATGTAACAGACAGAACAGATTGGGGCATCGTAATCTGAAGCAACGCTAATTCATGATGGCTGGTAGCTTAGTGATTTATGTGTGTGTGGTTAGGACCAGTCGTATGAAGTTTGTATGAGCAATTTACATAGTTGACTTTGGTGAAATTATAGTTGAGTCAGGTTTAATCCAAGCTAAGCTAACAACAAGGATTGTGAGATTACATCGTGGAATTACAGATTTAAGTGAAATAATAATAGTTTGAGAGCTGAAGATCAAAGAGTCTCAGCTGTTTGATACTGCTGCAATACTTTAGTCATCGAGTAATAATAATTTATGATGACTTGGTTGGTAAACAGTTATTTTCGTTCACAACTAAACGTAGCTTGGAGTGCGGGTACCGCACAACTGTCCCCAAACAAAAATAACTAGCGACTATGTTACGTATTTGTAAACGTAACTCACGATGACAAAAATTTCATACGTATTTTTATTTCCACTTTTCACCGGCGCAGCGCTGTTTATTTTCCCATCCAAATATATTCGAAAGCGTCTATTTTTCGACTACGTAGGCGAAAGTTGTTGTTGCTAAGGTAACTGACATTATTATTATATTGATTTTTATATACATACATATTACATACATACCTACCTACGTATACCACTTGGTTTTGCTCGCGATTTCGCCTGCTTAAACATGTTGAAATAGGATATTATGGCCCATGTTCTCAGAGATTGCATATTCTGTATCAGTTCAGTAGTTCCGGATATTAACCCATCCATACATACAAACAACAGGCAGGAGATAAAAACAATCAAATTCTTCCATTTTTAAATTAGATAATTTTAACGTCAAGATTTCAGTTTTTTTTGTCTTCGGTATTTAAATGTAACAGAAAATGTTACGAATATTTTTTACCGGAAACAGGACAATATATTATTTTGAATAAAGAATGTTCGCAGACTTGCGCTATTTAACCCTCCCGAGGTGCCGGCGGGGATCAAGTGTCCCCGCATTAAGCCGTGCGGTCAGTCGGCCCCGATCTCCTCGCCGATACGCCCATATTTCTCCAAGACCACTTCACTCGCTTCGGGAATGGACCCAAGTCTAATAAATTATAAATTAACTTCGTCTGCTCGAGAGGGCGACATTCGCAGCTTACTCGGTACTTCGAGGATCATGTGTCATTAAGTGATTAAGATACCACAATAGTAATCAACATTTATAATTATATTACTCACTAGCCCGCGACTTCGTACGCTTGAAATAAGATTTTGTATTAATTATTCTGAAACAAATCGACGAATCTGAAACAAATGTTACGACTTCAAACATCAGTAGCCCAAGCAAGAATAATTTGCGCATACGTATTCGTATCACCTCCGACTATTTTTGATTTGGATAATGAACACCGCTGCGTCAGAAAAAAGTGGGACTAAAAATTAGTATGAAAATGACATTTCGCGAGTTACGTTTTCGAAAAAGTTGTCGAAAAATCTTCTTGCTACCGGCGCAGCTATCTGTCAGTGATAGTCTTGTTAAAATTGGTCCAGCCAGCCCGAACAGACAGGCGGACAAAAATGAAAATCAATTTATAAGTTTTAAACTCTATTTAATTCAATTATATTCTAAGAAATAATATAATTAACTCGCTTGAGAGGTGTCACAGAGTACTAATTAATTTGTAAAACTTTAATATTCATCTTAAGAGATAATTTTATATCAAGTCACATGAATCTATTTTAATAAATAAACTTTTAATTTTATTTATCATCGCTTTAAAATTGGGTCCCCTTTTGATTGTTACGCGTACAACTTTTAGAATAAATTGAAATGAATAGACCTTACTTTGGCGATTGTTGAAATGAGAAAAGAGTTTTCATTATGTTCGAAACAAAATAAATCACGAAACTTAATAGGTACCTTCTATCTTTAAAGTATTTAAGTGAATATTAGGCTATGTATTAATAACTTAGTCAAAACCAATTATCTTCTTCCTTACACGGCCGCTCACATTGTGGAATGAGTTCCCCGCCGCTTTCCCAAAGGAGTAAAGCATGGGGTCCTTCAAGAAGAATTTGAAGATATTTCTGCAGGGTCGGCTACGCGAGTGATACCCCTGGTGTTACAAGCGTCCATAGGCTACGGTCACAGCTTACCATCAAATGGGCGGTAAGCTTGTTTGCCACTTATAATGATTTCCACGAGTGCTCCTATCCGAAATACGCCGTATACTTGTTTGTCAAATTGATAAGAAGAAACATTTTTTTCTAGAAGCGAATATAAAATATTTAAGAGGCTCTTCTGTCGGTTTTTTAACATACAACGTATAGAAATCATATGCTACCCCTTCCCTTTCTCCCTTTTCTTTAGGATGCGATGACCCTTGAGTGATTGCAAACTGTGAGGGCTCTTCGACCCTTGTTAAAAATAAGCTAAACTTGCTTTCTGGTTTGGAAAGGATGTCGTGCCCTGTAAATATACTTATTTTAGATGCCTAAGGAGCTGCGTTGTATTTTGAAGCAACATTTTAGTGGCTTCTGTTTACCCTTATCCAATACTGTTTTCCCCAAAATTTTTAACAAAACACCCAAAGGTATCAAAAATATGTTTTGTTGTTTGTAACTTGTAAATTATTGAATTCAAACCAGTGTTTAGCACAGTTTAATCTACGCAATGATACAAAAATATCGCTTAAACCAACGTATACCTCGGAATTAATACGAACTAAATGACCCTTCGTTTACAAATAACTTAAAATTGATATACATATTACGCAGTCATCCTATATCTTCATCACACAAGCGTTATGGTAAACGCTCCAACACGCAGGGCGTCTCCAATGAAATCGCCCAAAAATTCACATACTTGTTAGGAGTAGGTCACGCGAGCAATATTCGGCCTCGCCTATCGTTCAGGGTGAAATAATTGTGATAAATCGCCCCCAACCCTTGAGACTCACACCAGACTGTGCTAATGGCGATACTTGGGTGAAGGGCATTAATAAAGTGCCTTTTGCTCACGCACGAAGTCGCGAAAATCGTTTCCGAGCCCTTATACCACCTATAAGGGATACGCATGTGACGGTGTGAAGTTGTAGAGTAATGTTTGGCAAAGTTTCTTTGTATGATGAGACCGCTGCTCTAGTGGTTAGTATACCTGACTGGAACGTTAGAGATCGCGGGTTCGATTCCCGCCGAGGCAAACATTTATGTGACAAATATGTTTGCCTTGCGTTTGGGTGTTTGGTATGTATTATTAGTATGGATTTACAAAAAAAAAAAAGAGTATATAAGTATTAAATCAGCTACTGGTTCCCATAGTACAAGCTTTGCTAAGTTTGGGGCCAGATGGCGCTGTGTGATAATGTCCAAGCATTATTATTATTATGCAGGGCGTAGATGTAGCTAAGGTCAGTCTGATTTCAGACAAGTTTGTGAATGCCATTATTTATAGAAGATCCGTATGAAGGCTATTCAGATAGTTATGTATATTATTATACAAGAGGGAGGGCAATTTGGGATTTTCCGTAGGGTTTCCCATTTAAATTGGAGCCCCCCGACTGGGGACTGTACCTCCACCTTACAGAAGACCGTAGTGAAATAACACTACTTCATGAATTTTTGTGTTTCTGCGATAAGTAAGGTTGCCAGTGCTCCACGAGGATACGCTGGGCTAGTAGTAATGCTAGCACAGTGAGTCCTCATCAACAACATGGTTGGCCATCAGTTAGTGATACCCCTGGTATTGCTAGCGGCTATAGACTACGGTGACTGCTTACCATCAGGTGGGCCGTATGATTGTGTGCCACCTTACTTAGGAAAACTCAAAACTCATCGGTACAGGACAGGCCGGGATTTGAGCCTGGGCCCATCAGATGACAGGCCGTTGCTTCAACCACAAGGCCACCACGGTTAAAAGGCACAAATATTTTCTCTGTATAATATTAGTGTAGATAACACTATTATTGAGTGTTCAAACATGTACAAAGGCTTATGTCGTGAAGGCACTGAGCAAGAAAAGATAAAATAAAAATATGTTTCACTTAATATTCCCTGACATTATTGTCTGGAACCGATCCAACAACCATTTTTCTATTCCAAATATGTTGTTAAGTTATATTATTTGTGAACCATTACGTTGCTCCATGTTGGAAATTAAAACAAGTCATATGATTGAGAGAGATCGCTCTCTCGTAGACATAGCATGACGAAAATTAAGCCTAAATTGCACAACGTTTTAGCTTAGTGCTGGGAAAATGAATATTTAGTCTCAATGAACATATACCTTTTCACGACTAAACGGCTGAACGGTTTTCAATGAAATTCGACAAGGAGATAGATTATATCCTGGGGAAGGCCATATGCTGCTTTTGGCTCAGATGACTTTTTCGAATCGGTGGTAAAGTAGACCTTCATAAGTGCCTTATCAGGGCGTAAACTGAATAAAGTATTTTTGATTTTGATCCATTCAAAGAGTTCTTTTGAGGCAGTTTCGTCGATTTAGCATAAAAATTGTCTCTACACCAGTCGTAGCGTAGTTTTTACACGACAAAAACTATACAACTGTACATATGGCAAAAGTCGTAAAATACTTAGCCCTTCCCCTTCCGTGCGTGATTAGGCCTAAAAGTTCCCTTCATGCCCTTAAAATACAAGTTTCTAGAGCCCTCAGGGCAAAGGGCTCGGGTAATGATCACGGAGTCGGAGAGCAAAGGGAATAGCAAGGGTCTCGGTAAAATTACAAAGATAAACTCAAACACGGAAGGCGGCCGTTCAAATTTCCTCAAGCATCTACATTTTACAATATTTCACCTTTCTAATGCAGAGCTGGATCTTTTAAACTTCGGACCTTTTGGGAAATCAAAGATGATGGCCGGCGTCAAGAAATAGAGGAACAAAGTGAAATGGTCTTTATTATTATTGCAACAGGGTCCAAGGAGGGAAAAGTTGAAACTGTAGGTTTATCAAATAGCCCGCTACGAAGAAGCGGGAATTCTTTTCAGAGTAGCAATCTTCTTGAAATTCCGTTTTTTAAGTGACGGGACTACTCTAGCCTTTTTTTTGTGTCTTTATATTATGTAAATCAAAGTGCATTATTTACATAACAAATATAAAAGTAGCTCCTGAATCGCAAATGGCATATGCCAGATTATTACACTTTTAAAAATAAAAAAAAACTTTGACTTTTGAAAACGGCTAGCAGAAGTATTTTGGTGGTACAACGAACATTTTCGCCTAGGCTTTATAGTGAGTCAAATAAAGAGTATTACGTACTCTGGCAAATTTAGCGAATGTATTGTCGCGACGCACCCCCATACCTTAAATTGAGGATTACGGAGAGAATTGTGTAAAATAACGGTCTCTTTCCATAATATGTACGTATATATAAAAGTAGCTCCTGAATCGCAAATGGCATATGCCAGATTATTACACTTTTAAAAATAAAATAAAACTTTGACTTTTGAAAACGGCTAGCAGAAGTATTTTGGTGGTACAACGAACATTTTCGCCTAGGCTTTATAGTGAGTCAAATAAAGAGTATTACGTACTCTGGCAAATTTAGCGAATGTATTGTCGCGACGCACCCCCATACCTTAAATTGAGGATTACGGAGAGAATTGTGTAAAATAACGGTCTCTTTCCATAATATGTACGTATGTATGGAATATCTGGCCTACATTTGCCATGTACAGTATTAGCTCTAAGCATAATGATAATTATGATTTTCGATTCAAAAATGTTTAAATTTCATTTATATATAACTAGCTGTTACCCGTACTTACATTCATTAAAATCAAAAGATTTATTTAATTATTAAGGTCTACCAACAGTTATTACAGTGATACAAGATGAAAAAGAAGCCTTCGTCCTTCCCCAGGATATAATCTATCTCCTTGTTAAAATTTATTACGATCTATTTAGCCCTTTTAATCCTGAAAAGGAAGCAAACAAACAAACAGTTACGTTTTTATAATATTAGTATGGAGATTTCCTCTAATTTTTAATGACGCCTAACTGTCCAAATTATCTAGTCCGGGATTATAATGATCCCGAATGACGGCTATGTGATCACCTTCTGCAAATTGGGATATCAACTATCTTCGATGAGAAGTGGGTGTGGTATCTTTTGTACACACAACTCCATCGGGTATCTATGTATTGGCATTGAATACGTCTAAAGGAGCGTGTTTACCGCAGAGCCTTAAGCAACATAGTCTTTTTTTTTATACCACTAAGGTGGCACACAAGCATACGGCCCACCTGATGGTCAGCAGTCACCGTAGCCTATAGCCGCTAGCAATACCAGGGGTATCACTAACGGGGTGCCAACCATGTTGTTGATGAGGACTCACTGTGTTAGCAGCAATACTACAAGCCCAGCGTATCCTCGTGGAGCACTGGCAACTTTACTTACCGCAGAAACACAACACTACATCAAGTAGTGTTATTTCACTACGGTCTTCTGTAAGGTGGAGGTACAGTCCCCAGTCGGGCGGCTCCAATTAAAATGGGATAACCCACGGGAAATCCCAAATCACCCTACCTCTCTTAAAACATGTCTTGCATAAAAATGCAGACTGAGCCCTAGCTGCACCTAAGCAAATGACCACTTAGTGGGCAAGCTCCAAGCGTCACTGGATGTAGTGAGAACGTTATTAATGAACCGTCGCAGACGATTTCATTAAGGGCCGTGAGATAACAGATGGACCTAGCGTTCAATTATTCGCCGGTTTGGCCGTATTGTTAACATTATTTATGGCCAATAACGCCGCAACGACAATACCTACACCCGAGCCTATCTCTGGTGGTGTGCGGTCCAATATTATGCTTCGGAAGTACCTAACGTACAATCAAATAATTTAATATCATATAACTAGTTGTTTAGAAAAAAGTAAATCGAGTAATTCGAATTTTAAATTTTATCCGATCGTCTTTTTTATTTAAATAAGTTTTTAATTCAGACAGAAAAAAGACAAACATTCGAATTCAAATTGAATTTGATCTTATTCGGATTCTCAAATTAATCTATTGATTTTGAGATGTCTGGCCGTCGACTGGCTTTAAAAAATTACAAATAAAAAAAAACTGTTTATTTTATACCACTAAGGTGGCAAACAAGCAAACGGCCCGCCTGATGGTAAGCGGTTACCGCAGCCTATAGACGCTTGCAACACCAGGGGTATCACTCGCGCGTTGCCGACCCTAAAATGCAAATTATCCGTCACAAATTATTTTATGATTTACACATGTTTACGTTAAATACTATTTATTCACTATAAACTTATTTTAATACCTATTTATCCTTAATCTATGTATCTAACAGATAAAAAAAAACATACGTATAAAGCTAATCTTCAATCGTGAATAACTCACGGGAGTAGGCGCTAGTGGTGCACTTATAATTAATTCCATATTCGACTAGGGATGTGTGCTGCGCTGCACTAAACATGAATATTAAATCGACTAAGAGATAAAATGCTAATCCCCGCAATATGCATACATATTTATAGCGGGGACTAAATTAGAGGCCAGATAACGCCTTGGTTAGATAGTGGAATTAGATTAGCCATAATTCTGTATATATATTAGATATACCATAATTAGGTATAATTCGCCATTTGCAATTGTAAACATTATGATATACGCTACATTAGTGTCGCGGTACATCGCATTGATACTCTGTTGTTTGGATATTTGGACGGAAGATTTTTCTAAAATATAGGTCCCTTGGGGTTTTGGCGACAACGAGGTGTCTACTGTTCTTTTTATTTGGTTGCTTGGATATTAACACAGCGCCATCTGGACAAAAAAAGTAAAGGTTTTTGAAGTATATGCTATTAACGTGTTAAATATGCGTCCAAGCGTTCACCGCAGTCTATAAACTTTTATAAAATCGCATTGAAGATTGTTGATATTTGGATACAACTGTGCCAATTTTGAACGGGGAACTCGTCATGCGCCGTCGCAAGTTAATCTCTTGGCACATAGGGTCTCAAAGGTTACATATCCAATTCCTAAATATTACAAACCCCCAAAATAAAAAGCTACATGTACAGAGTGATATTCTCGCACATATTGGCGAGCACCCAAGTTTTGTCGAGAACTGGCAGCAACTCGCATTACCGGCAATTCATCAAACCGGCAACTTTGCCGTTTTCACACGTTTAATTCACTTTTACAAGTTGCTACTCGGATGTAAGGTCGCGGAGGAGGCTGTAACGATCCGAAAGTGTTGATTTATTCTCAAGGCGAATAAACATATTCATTTTGCTGAAGTAAGAGGTGCTAAAGCATCAGCGTAAGTTTCTTAAAAGATCATAATTATGGGTAAATCTAGTTTTCATCTATCAATATTTTTATGTCTTTACTCTCTATCTACAATAAAGTGTAGTCTTCGTGCACATTGAAAATATTTTCCATGATCTGATTGCTTTGATGTTTGTTGGCAGACTAGGCTGTGTGAAATATAGCAAATGCATTTATTTAGAACTCTGTTGGAATTTTTATGATGACTAGATTTTTCCCGCCGCTTTGCTCGCGTTAAGTTCAGTGCAATTAATTTGCCCATTTCAGGCTTTAGGGGTTGAATTATGACAAAGCCTAAAACACATATTTACTTATTTATTTCCAAAAGTACTTGTTCAATAAGTTTGTCATGTTTAGAATAAAAAAGACTATCTAATCTTGTTTCTCCATACAAACTTTGGCCCCCTTTTCAATCCCTTAGGTGGTGAATCATGCCTTAGTGGATGCCTACGTCATAATAACTACCTGCATGTGTTGATATGTCAGTCAGTAACGGTTGCCTTTCATATGTACAGAAGATACGAATGTATCAGCAATTGAAGATAATGAAAATTTTATTAATATGAATGAAAAAATCATTCTGATTCTTCTAGATAATTTAGACTCCTTAGCAGAAGTTAAAGTAGAATATGTCGTATTTTGCACTTTACGCCCTGGAAATAAATGACTCTTTACATGTGTCAAAGGGATGGCAGCACACGCCCTGTGTTGGCACATTAAAATTCAGCAGATGACATTCTCGGGCGAATCAACCAACTTTGACGCCTTTTCAATTTCCAAGTTACGCAGAGTGGAAATTATTTGTCGGTGAAACACATCCAAACTTTTCAAGTACCCATTGTTACTTAAAATAATAAAATTGTGTATTTCATAGTGACGTTCGTTGTACCAAATAAATTGGTATAATCGGCTTGAAACGATGATTGCTTAAATTTTTCAGGGTTGGCAGCGCGCGATTGATACCTCTGGTGTTGCAAGCGTCCATAGGCTAAGATAACCGCTTACCATCAGGGGGGGCCGTAAACTAGATTGCCACAATAATTATTATAACAAAACTGTTTTTTTTTACCGCAACTTCGCCCGCGTAGCAATAAAGTATATTATATAGCCTATGTTACTCAGTGATATTACAGCATTCCGTCAGTGAAAGAATTTTTAAAATCGGTCCAGTTGTTTTCGAGTTTATTCAATACATACAAAAATACAAATCTTTCCTCTTTATAATGTAGAAGAAGAATATAGAAGAAGATTATTTATTGACACAAAACAGATTAAACTATTTACAAAAGCATATCTTAACCTACCTACTTATAGATAAAAGATCTGATCCAAACCGGAATCATGCGGTAGCGTGCCAAGAATGCTGGCAGCATTGCCACGCTGGATAGCAATGCTGATTCTCTGAGCGAGATATGTTCCAGCACGCCTGTCACGGGAGGCCTCAACCAGCCGACGTGAGACCTGAAAGCTGAAGAGCATCCGGGCTCTTTAGCTTTTCAAGGAGGTCCCCAGGGACCCAGAGTTTCAACCGCAAATACAGAAAATTTGTGCCCTGGACCAAGACATGCATATTTCCGGCGCTTGAGGCACTCTTGCTGAGCAGCAGCGGCGCCGGCCGCCACCGAGGTGCCAGGGAGATGAGACGGAGCCAGGGTATCGACACAAGTTGCATTCCACACCAGGGGCCGACCCAATCTCCATGGCACCAACGACATACCTACTGGCCTCCGGCCATCTCCCCACGCCAAGCCGACTGGTTCCAGTACAGCAGGTACTCCGGCGGTGACCAGAGCCCGGCGCGAGCTCATTTAGGGTCGAATGACGTGCCATACGACCGGCGCTACCGACACATGAAAGGCCATGGTGCCCAAACACGTCAACATTATCAATGTTATAATTATTATATAGTGCAGATTGGCAAATGTTATAACTTTATATTGCACCTAAACGTTGAGTAAGTTTAAACCGTAAAGCCTTGCTGCAAGAGTTTAAAATGAAACCAGCCTGAAATATTTTCAAAATTAAAAGTTAGTAAATGGAAACCATGCCAGAAGTCAGCTTTCCGTCTGTGCACGCCGCTAATGAGTTGGTCAATTAACCAACACATTACCAAACCACTTTGTAAAACCTGCAGCGATAGAGTAACAAAATGCTTTTTAGTTCCAAATTCAAAATTCAGCAAATAACGTCCGCCAATTTATTCGAACCATAGACATTATCGCGGCACTTTTAAAAAAGAGAATATACTTTTACCGCGTTATTATTGCGAGCTTTACGATCAAATCTCACTGTTTGCCTTTTGCATATTTTAATCTATTCTACTTAATGCTGGCTTTTTCGCACCTGAACCCGGGGTGTTTTAAATGAATTTACCGCCTCTTTGTTAGCGAGACTACGTGTCTGTTAATTCGTTTACTCTTTGCGAGCGAGGTTCTAATGGGAGAGCTTTTCTTGCAATTAGCCACAATTAAGATCGACGTAAGGAAATGCCGGCGCGTCGGGATTCTACCGGGATCGATGCCGACAGTTGAATCGATTCTTAATAGTCGATGCATCGGATGCCGGCATGTTTGGGTGCGTGTCATTCCCAGCAAAGCGGATTTGTTTGTACCTACTGGTAATTAAAAGCCATTTATTGGTATTATAATGGAAGTTCTCACGCCATTCAACGTAGAAGAACAGAGATAGCTTTGGCACTTTGGATTTACAATCTTTTTTTTTATAGGGATTAAAATTAACGATCTCTGGTAGATATCTAATAAACATTAGTAAACTTCGTGCCTTACATTAAAAACATCTAAAAGCTTAATACTTTCCACACATACAATGCACGTATCGTAATTTATCGACATTTGACAATCAAACTTATCTGTGCACAGATAATAAATTCAACGGAAGAATGTCGAAATGGAGGCGACAGCCGCAGGTTATCTGTGGCCTCAAGCCAGCATTAAGCTTCTTGTCACTCTATCTTATATTCCGACCATATGATCGATAAAGAGTCACAACCTATTATAATTAAAGCCGACATCGATAAATTCGTAGCACTCGTAGCGGTCGCTATCGCTAGTGCGGTGTGGTATCGATAAGTGCCGCCGGGTGGTCGGACCACCCGTGCGGTTGCGCAACCTGTGAACTTATAAAACCATAACCTAAATTAAGTGGGCATCGACATGTTAATGTTTTTCCAACAATAGCTCCGGCCATGTCGGCCATTGTTGGCTTTATTTTATTACTCGTTCTTTCATAAGAATAGTATCTACTATCTGTGCCGTGTTTACAGTTAACCTATATATAATCGACTAGCTTCTTCCCCGCGACTTCACTCGCGTAGCAATATAGTATATTATTACCCGTTTCCCCGTAATCCGATTAAACCTACCACCATCTGGATTATGTGCTCTTGAAATTAACTGATTGCATTTGATACCTAACTGGCATTTGAAAAGCTCCTAAAAAAAACAAGTTAATAGCCGCACAAATTCAGTCCCAAGTTCCCAACCTGACATAACGACTTCGCATACATAGAAAAACTAATAACATGGAATTGTTTTCGAACTAAATAATCAAAAAACCCTAAAGCACTCAAAGTAAAGTTGCAGAAGGTGAATATAATCATTGCAACAGTAAATCAAGGAGCCAATAAAACTAATGAGTGGAACGAACCGAAGTTCGTAACGCATTACCTTAGATTTCTTGGGGCGATCAAAGGTGAATATAGGAGTGGCACAAGTCACAGGAGAACTGGTCAATCTAAATTAGCCCGATGTCTCCGGATATTATTAACTAGTATATGATAAAGTATAATAACTATTATATGATATTGATAAATACATATTATATGATATATGATAAATAAATATTATATAATATATGATAAATAAATATACAATATTAATGATTTTTACTCCTAACTCAAAAATCTCATTGGCAAAGATAGACCACGCTTTCAACCTGATCCTGGTTGAAATTAAACACATATAGCCCCTTGACGGAATGGCAATGCAACCTGCAATGGCAGGGCGCAATGCCTGCAAAGAAGCGCATTGCCATCCTAAGCGTGACAGGTGTAACTATGACCAAGATACAATACAGGTAGAACGGTTTCTTACAGTCAAAAGACAGTGAAAAATTTGAGTTGGATTCCGCACGCCCCTTGGATCTTGCCCCTTTTTGTCTAAGTATACTCGCCCCCTTTAATATTAGCTATCCCAAATCGCCCCAAATTTTTGTTGGTTAAAATTACAGTCAGCACTCTGTGCGTTTAAATATACAAAAAGAATAAAATCTACTCTTAGTGACAAGAAAACGGGTCTTATACGCGATATTAAATTGTTTGTTTACCTCTCGACGTTTCCACCGAGTTGCATCGGCCGTAGTCACGAGCTGATTGATTGTA
The DNA here is from genome assembly GCA_951449985.1 of Falcaria lacertinaria. NCBI lineage: Eukaryota > Metazoa > Arthropoda > Insecta > Lepidoptera > Drepanidae > Falcaria > Falcaria lacertinaria. The sequence continues at coordinate 10,787,821 of OX602110.1, forward strand.
GTTGTGTCCGTCTCTTTATTCTTGATTCGCGGGTAGAACGAACAGCTTAATATCTAGACTTCTAGACTAATATTATAAAGAGGAAAGATTTGTATTTTTATATTTTTGGGTGTATGTTTGTATTTAATAGGCTCCGAAACCACTGGACCGATCTCAAAAATTCTTTCACCGTTAGAAAGCTACATTATCACTGAATAACATAGGCTATATATTATACTAAATACCTGCCCCGGCTTCGCACGGGTAGACAAAATATTTGAGAAATGTCTACTGTGCGAAGCCGGGGCGGGCCGCTAGTCGCGTATAAGACCCGTTTACATGTCACTTATATGTGTGTAGATCGTGAAAGTTAGAAAAATAGTAATATCGACTTTTTCAATGAAAATCGCCCCATCTTCTGAATTACGGGTCGGAATGGCGGGCGTGATTTGTGCAGGTGCACGTAATCACGCGCCATTGTGCTCTGGCGCAGGCTCCCTGGAACATTCATCTCGGACGGATGTCTGGCCTCCCATTGTAAGGGCCTAGAGGGCTTACTTTACAGATATGCTTTATGTGTACGGCAGTGAAACGCTTTCAACAGTCTGAATAATTATATCGTACCTGCTAACTTAAAAACTGTAGAGTAAACGTCAATTTATAACAAAAAAAAATAAGACACGCATACATAAGAGAGTCGAGGTAGTAGGAATAAAAACAAAATGGGGCTCTATGCTGTCTTTACGGCTAAGCTGAAGGTCGGATCCATTGGTCATGGGGGTTATGACCTCCCTCAATGCTGGGTCTACCCATTCAAGCAATTCTTTTTTTTTATACCACTAAGGTGGCAGACAAGCATACGGCCCGCCTGATGGTAAGCGGTTACCTCACAATATGGACGCTTGCAACACCAGGGGTATCACTCGCGCGTTGCTGACCCCTCCGAAATCTCTTCACACCCATCTTGAAGAACCCCACTTGCTGTACTCCTTTGGGAAAACCAGGGCAGGGAGTTCATTCCACAGTTTAATTGTAATTGAAATTGGAGCCTGTCCTGCCATTGGCCAAGCCGCGCTGATATAATTTTTAAATAGCATTTGTCTTACTTTTTTTGGTGGAAATGGAGGCTGGGATATTATTGTATTAAGTACGATGACAATGTCACTTTACGGGCTTGGAACGTTTGCGCGCCCTCTCTCAGTGCGAATACCGCGGATTGCGGGGCGTGCGGGTCACGCGCATACCTCCAGTACCACATGCTTCCTGCACCGCGGTTGTGCGGCGATGGTATGTATTATTTATTGTGCTAATCTGGAAATACCTTTCACGTTGCCAGTTCAAATTTATTCCCTACGATTGCCCACTAATTCTTGCGGTAATCTAATTAAACCTTGTCTGCGTAAACTTATCGTCTTATTTCGTATTTACGTGTGAAAAATATTATTGTAAGTACCTTTTTCGAACTCGTTATAGACAGTTACAGTTCGATAGATATACCATAAACTGGATGGATCTATAGCAACTAAACAATCAACTCATAATATATATGATCCCTGTGATATTTTGGATACGGGGTACACATGGACACCACAAAAACTCCACAAACTTTTAGAACAAAAATGTGGGTATTCCATCTGATCCCTCACTAACTCTATAACGAAGTACATAGTTGCAAACCTCACTCAGTTTGGACCGTGAGTAACTTTTTGCCGTTTTCAATTCTACCGACGATCAATTAGACAGAGTTTAATGGATTCGGGTGTCGTTGTCCGTGATCGATGGCTCGGAATAAGTACATTAAGCGGTAGTTACGAGTATCTCGTGTTAGGATGTGGCTACGGGATCATTTGTTGATCGATGGTCGAGAGCGCGAGAGCTTTTTTTTCTTAAAATAGAGGCGAGCGTACATCAATCACAGCCTTATAATTTCGGATAGTATTATTATTCGGATATCTAATAATGTGTTGAGGCTTAGTGTGAGTTGGGGATTCGTATCGAGTGATCGGTTATCAAATGGTCAATATAATTAGTTCCCGTGGGAAAATCGCAAACTATAGGTGGCGTAATCAAACTAAAACCTCAGTAGTAAAGTTTTTTTTTAATGTCCACTCTGAGCAAAGAAGAAATGGAACAATGTCGCATTTATTATTTTTAATCATAAACAAACATATTCGTGCATCATGCGCTCGATGTAAGTGACGCAGTCACGGAAATGTCACTTGATTAAAAACCATAAACAAGAAAATAAATATGGCGGAATGAGCGGGGCGTGTACCATTCGCTTGTTACGATACAAACGCATTGCATGTTAGCTGGTTTTGATTATGTAAATAGCACATGAACTATTATTATAAAAGGAAATGTCGTTTATTTCGTGCTCCGAAACTACCTAGTAGTTTTTACATAGTAAAGTTTTAAAACCTATAATTTATCGTCCGCTTACAATAATCGACGTCATATCGACTGAATTTATGAGAGGACAATACATCACAAACTCTTACATCATAACATTATATATTTTAAACAATGAATAAAGACTATACACGTCTGGGACTCGCAACAGTCAAGATATACACAATAAACAAGGAAATCAGGCCAGACTTATCAATCAATTGCTTCACGTAATTCCGATCGCATCCACTACATAATTACGGCTCATGTTTTCCTGATTTCTCGGATCGGGTAAATAATTTAAGAACTTGGCTCGTCAATCGTACCAATTCCTAACGTATCCGCCGCCACATGCGGGCGCGTAAATAACTCAATGTACGCGTTAATTATGTCGAGTGGTCTCGAATGAGCCGACCTTAACGCGTCTGCCGATATTGAATAGGACTATACGTACCACTTATTCCTGTATAAATATGTTGATGTAGCTAGTTGAACTTTGAGGATGTCTTTACAAAATATATACACGTACTGGCCGCGGCTTCGTCCGCAGGAATTACTCTCTCGGGAACCACTCAATTATACGGGATAAAGCATCCCATTTGTTAATCCAGCTCATAAGCTACCTCCATTCCAAATATCATACAAAGTCATTCAGCCGTTAAGGCGTGAACAGGTTTCAAACACACACTTACACACAAACTTTCGCATTTATGATATAAGTGTTATATTAATATTAGTTTACCACATTTCTAGCTACAAAACTGTTGGCAACTATGCTATTCTACAAAAAAAAATTATTCGAATACCTATAGGAAGTTTGATACGAGATGTATACTACTGGAGCAATAAGCGACCTTTGATTACGTGTGCCTTGTCGTTTCACATCTTGAATGTAAATTTCATTAGCGAATGAAGAAGCGAATCAAAAATTGCTGATATTTTACAGAAGACGGTTCGCCAAACAGCCAACTAAATCGCCAAAAACTAGATTGTCAAAAATCAAAAATCATTTATTCAGTTTAGGCCCTAATAAAGGACTTATGAAGGTCCAAATTACCATGTCGACCGTTAGTTTAATATTAAGCTAAAAACAAAGAACGCGTTATGGTTCTTTTCATCATCCATTAAGGTAACGATAGCCAATGAACGGAATAAACGAAATGCGTACAGTATAAAAACGTTTTATTCGTTAAATAAATTAGTTATCGTTAATGAATCGACGCGACGCGGCCGGTCGATACGTATATTGGTACAAATTAGTTGGATACCCTACATACGTGGGTCACGCTCGGATTCTATTCATTTCCTCAGGTCACAGCGGTCAATGGACACATTTGCCGAGGATTCCGTACGGATTTGGATGCAATTTGGACACAGATAATTTATAACTTGGATTAATATAAATACATAGGATACTTTTTATACCGGAAAATTTTAGGTTCCTCTGAGATTCTAAGCTCAACGCGGATGTAGTCGCGGGCAGAAGCTAGTATCCATATAACATACGATGGATGAGTATCTACTGATCCCTTTTTGTGATGAAGTTTTTACCACTAATGTGGACTGGCATACAGCCGGATGGTAAGCGATCACCATAACCTTTAGTCGATTCCGAAACCGTACGTTGCCGACTCTGCAAAATCTTCCTAAGTATTTCCTTCTGAAGAAACCTTATGTATTGCTAAGGTAGCTAACAGAATACTTCTCCGGTGAAAGGCACAAGACTGAGATAACACAATAGTTAGTCATTGGTTCAGCATTAACAAAGCCTTGTTTATGTTAATGAAATAAGATCTTATCCTTTGACTATAAACTCGACTAAGTTTCCGCTGCATTCCACCACCGTGTACTCGACTTGTTTCGATTCTTTAGCGGATTTGCTAAGAGCATTGCGTTTGAAAGTAGCTTCAACGTATCACAACTATTTCCATAAATATCTTGCTTATATTTTAAACGTAGCTATTGTAAGCCGTGCTGGCCATAGTCTTACAATTTACACGTGCTATCTTAATCAGCATTGTCATTTCAATATCACGAAAACGGGGCTGGTACTACAAGTATCTTTTTCAACTACATTGCCAATCAATGGGCGACGGTAAAGAAACATTTCCTAGCAAATCATTACCCTTATCTTACCCTAAATATTGCTAGGTCAGTGCCGGTAGCAGGAACATTGTCGACAACGTATTCGAAAACGTAACTCGCGAAATGTCAAAATTTTCATACTAATTTTTAATTCCACTTTTCACCGACGCAGCGCTGTTCATTCTCCAATACAAAAATAGTCGAAGGCGATACGAAAACGTTGTCGACAATGTTCTTGCTACCGGCACAGCACGGCACTAGATCCAACAACAACGGCTAATACAAAGCCACTGCCATCTATAGTGGTAGCAAGAAAATCTTGCAAATACATATTTTCAAACCTAACTCAAAATGTCAATACTTACATACGAATTTTTAGTTCCACTTTTCGCCGGCGTAGCGATGTTCATTTTCCTATACGAAATTAGTCGAAAATTATTGTTGATAAGGCTATTGACCTCAGTTAGTTTAGCCAATAGTCAGACGTTTTTCTTCGGACAGCAGGGGCGGCCTTAGCCAATGCGAGGCCCTGGGCAGGTAGATCTTTGTGAAGCCCTTGTCTTTGTGGAATGATGATGCTCGACTTGTTATAGACAAGACGCTTTATTTGTTGTAAATAAAAAAAAAGTGTCTCGCTCATCGAGCTCATTTCGCCCTTTCATTTGATACTCATATCATAAGGGTTGCTATGAAAATATTTTCTGGGACTAAAATAATTAATTAAATCATAACAATTCAAGTAAGGCGCGCGAGTGCGCGAGGCCCTTGTAAGAGCGAGGCCCCGGGCGGTAGCCCTGCTCGCCACCCCCTAAGGCCGCCACTTTCGGACAGACATGAACGATTACCAAAGATATACCATTGGCAACCAGTACCGTTCTCTATGGGACTCCGTATGGTATGGGCCTAACATCATTCCACCACGTAACCTTAGGTAAGAGTACTTAACTTAACAGATCGGCACGCACTATCACAGCTGTACCATGCGCCCATAATATAAATTGACATTTAAAAAAAAAAAAGCAAAGAAATCGGTCGAAACGTCGGATAGCCGCCATGTTCCATAAAATTTTGCAGGGATGTTCCTTGCGAATTTAAAAATAATCCAATTAATTAACGTAGGGAAGATTAGAGATGTGTTTCATCTGTCATTAATTCAGCCACCAGACACGTAGCGACACAGACAACGACCTAGGCTATTTATATACAAGTTAAAACTGAAATGTGCCAGTATCACTATCAATGAATCCGTAAATTATAAGGTTCGGCAAAGTATACTTAAATAGTTCATGGATATTTTTACGAGTACTTCCAATTTTTGTTTTGTTGAGATGGCTAGATATTCCGAAGCTTTCCGAGGAAACGCTGCGCTGGCAGAAAGGAAACTATGTAGGTATTGAAAGTTAATAAAGTGAAGGCAAAATTAAAATAAAGATCATGAGCTGGAACTCAGAAGAAAGGAGCAAAAGAGAAAGCAGTAAAAGAGCTCTATACACTCTGCCTACCTTGAAAAGGACTTTGCGTGTTTATATATCTATCTATATATAAAGACATTTAACAAATATTTTGTCTACCCGTGCGAAGCCGGGGCGCGCAGCTACTATATTATATAGTCTATGTTACTCAGTGATAATGTAGCACATAACACACACATAAATACAAATCTTCCCTCTTTATAATATTAGTGTAAGATTTTAAACTAAAATTATGTCTTGAAGGAATTACGAGCTACAATGAGTAGTTAAGTGTCGCATAACTCAATAATCTTCTAATTAAAGGTAGGCGAGTAATTATAATTAAACCTAAAAGAGTCAAAAGGGTGAGTAAGCCTCGCTTTTAATTTGATACCTGTTACAATTCCGACGTACACTGAACAATTCCTACAAGTGCCTGTATTCCAGACCCCTGTTATGTTAAGTCCCGGATTATCCCACTTACCAAGAGTTTGATCAATTTAAACGACGACTCTGAAACCCTTTAATAAGCCAGCTGTTTACCTTTCATCCTGAGACTCAATAGAAATGGTGTTCTATGTACAACAAATCAACATCTTGTTGAAATTCAAGTCAGTTTAACAGAAAACTAAATTTATGTGGTGACTTTTTAATTTGGTTCGAGTACATGTAATTGTCAAACAATGAAATGTGCGCTATACTTTTTACTATCAAGGGGATAGAAAGTAACGACCCGATAGGTCTTTTAATCTTTACTAATAATTGTACGTAGTATATTATCTACTCTGAGCTAATAGGTAGTGTCCGTCGGTTTTCATTGAATAGCTTTAGCTCCCATTTCAGCCATCTTGGGATGGATTGTTGATATAATATATAGTTTAGGAACCCTAAATAATTGTATATATTTGCCTAATTTTATTAAAATCCATTCAGCTGTATTGGTATGAAAATAACAAATGTATAAGAAGAAGATAGTAAAAGGTATCTGAATATACGGAGAAACTTGTTAATGGAAATTTCCTTCACATTACACAGATTTTCATAACTTCAAATTCACTATAGGTCACACAAACAATAAAATATACTAATATCCTTTGGGTCGACATATCAAAATAATTGAATAGCAATATAATTGTGATGTGTTCCCATTTCAGATTCAATTTGTCGGCTAGCTCGAAGCTGGTGTGATTAAGGTCGTGGCAGACGTGATAGGACCTTCCTCCTAATGTTATTAAGCCTAGTCCTGGAAGGGGCTAAGGAACGCTACCTATCAGTATCTTTAGTAAGATTATATTAATACTAGCTGTGACAAGCGACTTCGTCTGTATTTGTTTAAAAGCAAAAGATACCCTATGTCCTTCGCAAGGATATGATTTATTTGTATCATTGTTGTTAGATATTTGCAAAATTCGTAAATTAATTTGTTCAGTGTCATAATTTTCTACAGCGATCACTTGCAGTTGATCACAGCTAAGCTTTGGAGATATTTATGACATTGGCACCAACAGAAGATACTTTATATATATAGGGAACGGTTAATCTCAAAACTTTATACATTAGTATCTATAATAGGCATTTTATTTTCTTACTGCTAAGTCCTAACGTCTATTAGAGTTGTCAATAATGGTTGTTTTTTTATTAGTTAAACGTTAATTGATAAATACAAATAGCGATATTTTTAATGGTTGAAAATATTAGTCAATATTTAAGTTAAGATTTGGTTTAACTGTTATCTGTTTAAAATCACGTTAACGAAAATAATATCGCTAAGTTGAATACAAGAAATTCAACACAATAGTTTTTGGCTTAAAATTACGTTAACGAAAAAAAAATCACTTAGTTGAATTAAATATTGATATTTTTAATCGATAACGGTAATTTTGTTTATAGAATAAGATGGTTAATTTTAAATATTTGTTAAATTTATTGGTTGATGGTTACATTCAACATCTCTAGTCACTAACTCCATTCACGTAACCTAAACTAATTACCTTAACTTCGAAATAATAGTTTTAAGGTAAGGTAAATATCTCATTTTAAGGTAAGGTAAAAATCATACTTGTCCATTACAGGTTAGTGGATTAACTCGCCTAATGAAGGGCGCCGCCCAAATACAACCCGCCCAAACTAATGTTGCCCCAAACACTTATACAGATAAACGAGCCTCTACAAGACTGCCCTAAAAGGGTTCACAAAGGTAATAATTAATTGAGGAGTAGCCGAAATTAGCATGATTACATTTTAACTTCTGTTATATGCTGGTAAGTGCTGCTAAGTGCTACTGTGCTAGATGTTTCAACAAAAATACATATCATCAGGGTTGGCAGAGTAAAGAACGCCATTTGCCATAATATACATATAGGTATATAAAGATATACAATACGAATATGAGTGGAAGAAGCCGTGGCAGGCCAAGGTTCAACTTCCTAGATCAAATTACCAAAGTACTCAGTGTTGGAAAGTTAAAAGAGTACTCAGACATGTATGAAAAGATTGATGAATGGAAAGGAAGCAAAAGAGGAGACCAGAGGGAAATGCCGCTCTATACTTTCTGCCTACCCCGTAAGGGACTTGGCGTAAGGAAATTTATGTATGTATGTAAATTCACGCCATTTATTCTGTACCACTAAGGTCACAAGCATGCGTCCCACTTGAAGGTAAGCAGTCACCGTAGCCTATAGCCGCTAGCAATACCAGAGGTATCATTACTGACGCGTGGCAAACCCTGTTGTTGATGAGGACTCACTGTGCTAGCAGCATATCGTCGTGGACAACTGGCAACGCAAAGGTAAACGTCTTGGAGCAACAACGGTATACGCATAGAAGTTCAAAAGATACTTTATACCTTCAAACATTAAAGTATATTTTTAGATACAATGATTTATGATCCAGCTAAATGAAAATTTTTGATGGCTGGTTTACTAAGTCATTATTAGAATGACGGTGCAATTTCGGAATTGATTAAATATCTGCTTAACTACCCTCGTATAGAGTATAAAATGTTTATCCGTACGCAATAGAACAGGCACCGACCAATATAAAATGGGACAGAAATAAAATTTTATAGTTACTACGTCAATTTTCCACGGAACAAGTCCCGTACAATAAAAATATAATATCTATCAATTTAAAAGGGAATTTCGTGTGAGTGGAAAGAAAATTCCATTCCATCGCGAAAATAGCTTCGGTGCTTCCAGTCTCTCGGCGTCGAAAGGGTTTCCCGCGAGCTTGGGAGCTTGTAATAAAGTAATTTATCCACTTTCGATAACGGGGCAATAATCCTGCTTGCGGGAGCGGGAATAAATAACGGAGGAGGAGAAACGTGGCGCTGCAGATAAGCGCAGCCACGTTCCTTGCACCGCCTAACACCTTTGAAATTATACCTTAAGACGATGTTTATACATTATTGAAATTGATATTTTGTGTCATAGAGATCCACAAACTCTATCCATTAAAGCCCTTTTAAAAGTGAAGTGGTTTGTGAAATATCAAACACTGAACCTACACAATGCGTCGTATATTATATAAAAGAACCAACTGCGATACAGTAGGATTTGAAAAGATTTTTCTTGTGTACGAATTTTGTCTCTGACTGTACTCAAGCTACACTTGACTTGAAGTCAGGGTAAAGATGACCAATAAAAGAAAAAAATATTTCTTCTAAATTGAAAAACTAATTCGAATCTAAGCACACACACACTAGCCTATATAGTAAACTGCTACCCGCGACTTCGACTGCCTTTGTTTAAAGACAAGAGTAGCCTATGTCCTTCCCAAGGGTATAACCTATCTCCTTGTTAAATTTTATTACGATCCGTTCAGCCGTTTAGACGTGAAAATGTAGCAAAAAACAGAGTAACTTCGCATTTATAAAATTAGAATCTGTCTCTCTGATGTATTTCATCTTTACTGTACACTCGAGACTGAGATCTCATTCGACTGTTTCCAAGGCAGATCTTACCACTAGCATTAATTTATCTAGCACTATGTTACCTACATCTATATGCTGTAGCACTAAATCCTTAACTCCACCCAATTCTCATATCGGGTTCAAGTGGCGACCGGGCTAGTTAGCTAGGTACCTACATAACTTGGTCAGGCTCACTCATGTGCAAGAGATACCAATTATTGCCCCGATAATGTATTGGGTACGATGACGTCATTGGCAAATTGAATTTGTATCAAATTAAATCGATAAATATTAATCCACACTAATATTTTAAATGCGAAAGTAACTCTGTTTGTTTGCTGCCTTTTCACGACTAAACGGCTGAACGGATCGTAATGAAGTTTGGCAATGCGATAGATCATAACCCGAGGACACACATAGGCTATCCTTATCTAGAACCACGCGGGCGAAGCCGCAGATAAAAGCTAGTTTAATATAAGTGGTATACTTTATGAATGTAATTTTAAAAAGCATTACTGCCGTTTCCAATTTCAAATTCCAAAAAGAAGGAAAAAAGTATTATATCCGCTGCTGGTTCACAAATCACAAGCTTTTCTTAGTTTGAGGCTGGATGTGATAATGTCCAAGCATTATTATTATTAAGCATCGTTTTAACCGAATATAATGCGACAGTAACATTTAGCGGAATTTCGCACAAGCCCATATCGAATGGTCACAACGACATTCTAATTAAACCGGACAAAAATCTGAGATTCAAATGTCCCGTATTCAGTTCCGTATATTGTGGTTATGGCCAATGTTTTTGAATCGCTGATATTATCTAAATAGGGCGGACGATTTATTGCGACGCTGCGGTCTGGGAGATCTGGGGATATCGCACCGAGATTATAAAGCATAATATAAAGATGGGGCGCCAATAATATTACATTTGTGATTCGTGTTTATAATAATAAAGTGATATCCGAATGGTTATTTGGAATCTTTTTTCGAATTAACAACAAGTCATTTGAGAAACGAAAGTTTTTAGTTTAAGTATCGGATCGGATCCGGAAAAAACGAACGCATATTGTTCTCGATAAATTTATCTATGAAAAGATTTAATATTTCACTTAAAAGTAAATCTTGACGTCTGTGATCTTTTTACTTGAAACTGTTAAAGATTCTGATGCAGTTTTCACTACTAAAGATTCTGATGCAGTTTCCACCACTAGAAAGAAAAGAAAGAAAGAAAAACATTTATTCATAGCAACACAAACATATACGAAAGGAATACAAGTGTAGAAGAACATCGTGTCATATGAAACGGTCCCAACTCAGCATGTGCTGGATGTCTTGTAATGGACAACCAGCGCTGATCTTCCGTTGGGACCGGTCCGTGACGTCACTAGTGTCACAGGTAATTATAATTACAGGTAATAATAATTATAAAACAATATAGCAGTAGGAAGAAATTAAATTAAATCACTAAAGATTCTGATGCAGTTTCCACTACTTAAGATTCTGATGCAGTTTGCACTACTAAAGATTCTGATGCAGTTTCCACCACAAAAGATTCTGATGCAGTTTCCACTACTGAAGATTCTGATGCAGTTTCCACCACTAAAGATTCTGATGCAGTTTCCGCCACATAATAAAATTCCCAATATTTTAATCCAGAAGCTGTTAAATGGTAGGTATATGATTAGTACCTATTTGGGTACTAAAGCTCTATATGTATAGAGCCCAGTTCACAGCAACCGCATTGCCGGCTGCCTCTAAGCAAACATCGCACCTAATCGCAACCTATAACCCGTGGATTGCCATTAAACACCCTATTATCGTTCATTACCCCGGAGTGTTATTAATATTCCTCATAACCCGCCCGGGGCTCCTGGGAAGAAAAACACTAGGTTATGATGGCTTGATAGATGCGAGTAGTTTGTGTAATTCATGGCGTCCTAGTACACGCATTTGTCGTCACGATAAGGGTTGCTCGTGACGAGGCCGTGACACAATATACGGAAATAAACAGTACTACAGCTACTTAGTAGGTGAATTGGATCCACGACACCCTTAATGCATGCAATGCATAGACACCACTAAGGCGCCAACAAAAAATTAACTTACCGTGGTCACGTGGTTTCTATAGCTGCGACAAATGCCACGTATCCATACTAATATTATAAATACGAAAGTAACTCTGTTTGCTACCTTTTCAGAACCAAACGGATCGTAATAAAAATTGATAAGGAGATAGATTATATCGTGGGAAAGTCGCGGGTAACAGCTTGTTTTCCATACACCCGCGATATATCTGGCTCTTTGTTGAACTTCCAGAGGGCTTTTTTTTATACCACCAAGGTGGCAAACAAGCATACGGCCCACCTGATGGTAAGCGGTCACCGTAGCCTATGGACACTTGCGACACCAGGGGTATCACTGGCGCGTTGCTGACCCTTTAAAAATTTCTTCACACCCTTCTTGAAGAACCCCATGCTGTACTCTGGGAAAACCACGGCGGGGAGCTCATTCCAAAATTTGATCGTTGACGGGCTATAGGACTCTCCACAATAGTATCGCGGCCCACGTTTTCGCGGACGTAGTTTAAGATGGATTGAGTAAGTACTGAAATAATGTGTACTGTGGCAGTAGCGTGGTCCCTGTGGCTTTATTTCATCGACGCACCCATTTGCCCGACATTAGGGAGTCGACCTAATTTGCGTTAGGTCTAGTGTTTGCGTTGGTTGTTCTGAATTAATACTCAAATGTGCGGGTGGATACATGTGATGGTTCGCGTTAGGATTATCCCAGTTGGGTAAAGTGGCTATTATCTATAACGGGCCCTTAGCTTTCCCTACAATTTAGAACAATGTGAAAAGAGAAAATTAATCTGGAACATTGGAATAACAATGTATGTGCCTACAGTAAAGGATTTAAGGGTCTTACTCAATCTCCATCACCAGAGCTGGCGATATTAAGCCTTATGTCAAGTGCACTAGGTACATAATTAATCTAATAGCTTATTTACGATTCGATTTGACTTTGACGGAACTACAATCCTTAAATTCATAAATTCCAGCTTTAAAATTGTGATCGAAAATTCTAGACCGGACCCTCCGCATTCTACATTCGAATGGCAGTCTATTTAAAACGTGTTCCAAATTCAAATCGATTTCATAAAATCTAACTAAATTAAGCGAACTCGTATTTTCATTAATTATTAGATAAGATTATTAATGTCAATAAAACGGTACTGTAATGCTAATGTCACCTTTGCCTATACACTGTTCGAAGCAATAATTGTTGAGATGCACGTTTTGATAAAGATTAAAATCGTGTGAACCGCCGCTTAGATTTATTACTACTATCCGATTACATTATGAATGCACTTTGCATTAGCCAATGTGTGTCTATGGTCTATTACGTAACGTTCAAGTTTGTGTTTGTAAAGTAGGTTATGACCATTAAAAATCTTAACGCGCAAAGGTTTCCCAAGGTTCTCGCTTAACTTATGCGGCTTAAATTATGCTGTAACACATTCTTTGCATGTATGAGTTCATTTCCTACGTAGGTATTAGGTAAATGTGATGAATGCAGTTTCAAACGCTTGGGGTCCGGTAATTTATGATGGAGGTATGATTATCTATGCATGTTTACAATCTTAATCAGTTTCGGTTTGAGTTATGATACTTAAATTTAACATAAACGATGCGGGATTCTGTTTGGAAGGTTAAATTTATAAACGGCTACAGTTTTATCCATAATCATAACTTTACAGACTTGGTTGAATTTTAATTCTTCTGGTTTTTAGTTATGGCAATTTAGTCAATTAAGACTGTATCTGTTTTCTTACTTGAGTTCCATCCCAAAAATGATTTTTTTTCTGCATTCAAAAGTTTTAAGAGTAGTTACACCTACGTAATGAGAGATAAAATAGAAGCAACGATTTAGAACTATAGTTCCATTTTTGAAGTTCGATTAATCGTCGCACGTGACTTTTTCGACTAAATCGTCCGAAGTAGGTACGTCTGGTACAACTGGCGGTAGTGTAATATAGGGGCAAAGCCACAAGCAGCCGCAACCTGTCGCCGAATGCAACCTACAATCCGGCTTCCACCGCAACTATTACAAGTCGGTTGCACGAAAAGTTGTAGGATTAGTCGAGTTGTGTTCAATCGAGTTATTTTATGACAGATAGTAGTAACGTACGAAATTAACGGCTACTTTAAAAATAATCGACTAACCATAGGATTTATAGTCGATTGTTTATGGTGTTTATTACTAGACATTTGAAAATTGAAACTGGCATTTGTGGTTTTAAATCAACGTTCTATATATTTTATATTCAGTAAAAAGTTCAAAAGCTAAAAAAAAAACATATTATTTGATTGTCACCGTCTCTGTAACATATTGAGTTAATGAGAAATCAGAACCTTTTCATTGGACGATAGAATATATTTTTAAAAACGAGGATCAAGGGCCCTTGTAACAATATGCAAATACTTGGTATTGTCAGTTATTTGGGTCGCTGTCGGTAGTGTAACGTCGCCTGTATTGACAAGTGACATTAATGAGGCGATATATAAATATAAATCTACGATATAAATAGACCCTTAAAGAAAGCCTTAAGGATGTTGTAGTTGACAAGAGTTTATTTAGAATACGGTTACCTAATTTATAATTCCAATATTGTAAAGAAGAAACTTAAGAACACTCATTAGTTGGGCGTTTGGGGGTTCAGGGGACGTTGAATTTCATCTCTCGGGAACGTAAATTTCCATGGTGATAAGTCGCGAGAAACAGCTAGAAGATATTGTGCTTTAAGCACATAATTGTGCCACCTTGTTATGAAAGCTTAAATGATCAGAATTACAACAAAAACCAACAACTCAACGGAAGCTGCATATAAACTTAAGGGAATTTCCACCATCAATTGAGTCGTGTTATTTTCAGTCGTTCGTTAATATATAATGCAGTATGTCTGTCATATCTATCAATACTCGAGTTGGATGTTAAAAGTAATTAAGACCTGCAAGGGATTGCTTGATATCTAATCATTTTGCCAGGCAAATGGGAGAGCTACCATTGGTTACATTATGTGTTCGGAGAAAATATTCATCATCAACTTCAGATACTACTGCTATCGGCCCGAGCAGGAATAGTTGTTACTACGTACTCGAAGGTCTAAGTCGCGAAATGTCAAAATTATCATTACAATTTTTGTGCCATTTTTCACCGGCGCAGTGCTGCTCATTTTCCCATACAATAATAGGCGCAGGCGATACAAATACGTAGTCGCAAATTATTCTTGCTATGTATGTATAATTCTTCATGTCAAAAGACTGCTATGCGGCCCACTAGCTGACGTTTCTCAGAAATCAAAATACTTCTTTGGTTGCATTGACATTTCAACCGTCTAATTAATTAATTTCCCGTCAACTCAATATAGTGAAGTTCTTCTCTTCATATAAGTTATCTAGGAATGCAGTTCGTATCTCGTTCAAATTATTCAAAGTTAATTAACGAGTGCTTGTAATTAACTATACAGCAAATTAGAACAGTTGTAATGATAAGTATATCTTTGATCTTTATTGACGTGTTACAAGCTAGTCGATTTATGTTTAGTCGAGTTCGGCATATGGTAGGCGCAACGGGCGAACTCGACTCGTCCGACCACGATTGATTAATCGTACGGTTGTCGACACAAGATCGGCAGTCGACTTAATTGAAAAGTCAACATCTCGATACCCCATACGATCGATTACGATACATGAAGTTAATTTATTAGTATTCATTTCGGCAGCGTCTATATGTACTCGATTAATCGGTCGTTGTTGTCAGACTTGTTCGTTTTAATTAGATCCGATATCAAAACGTATGTACACATGAATAACAACTTTGTAATACTTTCTTAATACAATGATGATACATCACTTTAAAAACGAAATTCAATTCGAAAGTGCGAAATGGAATCGATTAAAACATTCGAGTTGTATGTTTTAACATCGAATATGTCGATTTATCAGCAAATAACCGTGTAAGCCCTGATGGAGGTATGAATGGAAGGAGCGCAATTACGATTAATGAAATTATTGCAAATGGAATTACACACGTCGGCTTTTTTGCCACGCATCGCCTTTATGAGGTAGTGCTATAAAAAGGTCGCGCTTCGTATAAAGCAATTAGCGGTTTCGATAAAGGGTGGCACAATGGCGTATTTGCGACCTCTATGGGAATTTACCACGGACTCAACGAGCTAGCTCAAAACGGGCCGCGTCAGGTCAGAGATCGCAAAGTGAAAATATTTGTGTAGGTATTAAATATTCGAGTTCGCATGCATTAAATTGCATTTCATGCTGGGGATAAGGTTTTCTCGTTCCGTTTAGTGAATAAATAACGGCGGGAGTAATAAACGATGCTCTTTATAAAGGCACAAAACGGAACAGAGTCGGAGGCGAAGCAGCGGGAACAATGGGCGGCGGTCAGTCCTATGCGCCAAATAACTTCGCTAAATTCGCGAGCTGGCACAGCCCTCTTCCTGAACTTAGAGTATCCGCTGGTCGGTTCTGCCGAATGACTGTGTTGAACTCCGAAATTTGGTTATGATTCGCGCTTTTACTATAGACTTGGAAAGGATAACGTGTGTACTTTGGTATATATCGCATACTGTAGATGCAACGAATATATACCTTGTGTTGTAGTGTGATTTTTTTATGTGATGTGATGTATTCCCGGTTAATCGGAATTCGATTGTACTGACTATGTCCCACCTCTACTAAACACATTACATATTAAGATCGTATTTTAAAATTCGTTTGCGGAATGCAATTTTATGAAACCAACTTACGAAAAACACATTTCGTAAATTTTATCGATATAAATGTAATTAGTCGATAGATTCGACAACGCAACGAATTTATAACTATTTGAAGGCCTTAGTAAATATGTCGTTTAAACTTGATGTCACTTAGCACGAAGTAAATCTCATTATAAAAAATATGACGTCATCAATTGAAATAATCGTAAAAGCAAATAAATACTTTACGTTTTAAATTAAAATAGCATTTGGAGAGATAAAGCGTCACCGTGGGAACAGTAAAACCGCTGCAAGCCCATAAATTCAGGTCTCGGCACTACGATAAAAAGGCTTATAAAACTTGCATTTATTATCTGTGCCATCGGTTCCGAGCGTTGAAATGTCGCAATAGAAGGGGAGTTGCGGTCATCCGCCGACAGAGGTCATTAGTTTGATATATTGACTCGATAAAACACCTAACGAAACGTTTATATCTCACTGAAGACCGGACCGCTGACGTCGGAATTCGGAACTAATTAACAGATAACAGGACATTTAATTAAAGAATTAATTCATTATTATAAATAATCGCCAATGTGTCCACTGACATAGGAGATCTAATGAAACTGTCATTTCGTGTATTTTATATATATTTTTTCAAATTCGAATTTCCAGTTACGATATTTGAAAATGGAAGTTTACTTAATTAACAGTGGCTTCTTTTCAATTTACTTTGCTCCATTTTACAAGGCCGAATAGAGGTTCTAATACAATTGAGCGCAGATTGCCAGCAATTTACTTTTATAGGACATTATTAGTTGTGCAAGAATCATCGATTGGAGCAATTAGTTTTGTGCAACCAATAAACAGAGCATATGACTGGTTTCAGTAGGAAGTAAATGTACCCGTTTACTTTCACACCTACCTATAGAGGACATAGTTTTGATATAATAATAATACATACTAAGGCATATTGATTGTTTTATTAATAATCGACTATGAAAAATTGTAATTAGTCGATTATTTATTCCAACAATGAACTAAATTAATTTTATCTGAGAAGCGAACAATGTAAGTGTAATTTCAAATGTACGTATAAATTATTCGAAAATTAAATATTTTAAGCACCCGCAACAACAGGTTCCCGCCTTTTGCGATATATTTATTGTATTTGATGGAAATGTAAATAAAAACAAACAATTTATGTAAGTCACCACCACCCATTGCGTGTTGAAATAGGACGAGTGTTGCCCGCCCTTTTTATTTACAGACGTTAAAAAATAGACGTAGTTGAGACGTCACGCGATCTCTGGCAAGGGTTGTTTTTTATTTTTTGTTGAGGAATACGGGTATGCAAAAGCAAAATGAACTAAGAAAGATTTATTTTTCCAATTTAAGATCCTATTTGAGATTCTCGTATTTAATCGATTAAAAACCTCTTGACAATTTATTTAAAAAGCTAAATAAATTTTGTATTTCGAACGCCCTTGTAACAAGGGGGTGTATTCTGGTGGCACCACTTCGTGCTTGTTTAATCCGCGTGACACAGGGCGGGTCTGTTTGACATGAGGAATATTTCATGTATGTAGTTGCCAGTTCGCCACGCAGTCACGCTACGAGATAAACTTAGGTATACGTCAATTTGATTAAGCGCTGTACAATGTCGTTTGTAAAAATTAAACGTGTAGCTATTTCGGCAGTAGGTTTACCGTCATTAATTTTCCTAAATCCGTCTTCTGTTATTCTTTTGCCCATAACTAGATCATATCACCATGTACATCATTCACACAACCATGACCTCTCTAATCTAAAAGAACGAATAAGAAGATGAAGAAGATCATATCAATACACATAATAAAATGGGGTCCCCCTGCCGCGCCTGTCTGTGTGTCTGAACTAAATTTTCAACAATAGACGGAGAGTTTTAGGAATTATTAAGGTTGGGTACCTATATGCTCTGCTACCCGAGCGAAGCCGGGCGGGTCGATAGTACTTTAATATAATCAGCACATTCATACGAAGCTAAGAACACTAGCAACGAACCTGAGTCAATTTTGCAGCAGTCAAAAGCACACGATTCGGCAAACACGCAAACTCATCCCGCAATTACCACGCTACGCAACAACGCACCCAAAATATTTGTCCTCGGCAACTAAGGTACTATTCTATTAAGTCGGAATTGTTTCAACCCCTGTAACCGGCGGCGCGGTGGCTCATAATAAGCCCACGCGTGCCGTGAGCCGTATCTAACAACCACGCCTGCCATTAGTACGTCACTCGAGTTCGCGTGTAGCGAGATCGAATTTAATAAGACCGGAGCATGGTATCGGAATAGGGGCCTAATAGGAGCTGTTCTTTTTTCAATTTGTTTTTATTATAATTAAATGAAAGATGGTCAGAGTTTTGCTATTTTATTTATATTTATTATTTACGATTACGATGCTTGATACTCTTCAAAAAAGCAGTAATTTAGAAATATATTTTGACTGAAAATGTTATGTGAATTGAAAGCTGAGAGTGGTATCTCAATAGCACTAATTGTATGAGATACTAGGATACCAACATCGGTGTAAGAACTCAAAATTCAAACTTAACAACATCTTTGAACTGAACGTATTAAATAAAAAAAATATTTCGAATACATTTAAAACACGCTATATATTTTTTTAAACTGAACGCACCCAAATACTGGAAACCATAAACAAAGATTAACGTTTTAAAATTCGAACTGCAGCAAACAGCGTCCCTAACCTCGTTGAGAAAGCCGGACCGCTATTATTCACAGTCGAAACACGTTATTTAATTTGCGATATGCGGCAAACAGTAGCAAAATAAACGGATAACACTGTTTGGATGCGCGGCGTAACACTTATAACTAGATTTGCCTCTGAAATTCAGCAAACACACGCCCTAATGGGACAAGAGTTTAAATTCATAATAAATTACGACGTTCTGATGTGAATAAACGTGAACTGCGTAGTTATAAGGCGACGCTTTAATACAGAGGGGTGTATTTATCTTAGCCACGCCACGTTATTAATTACGGCGTATACTTGAAAATCAAACGAACTTACCAAGTGAAGTTCGATTCCAATTATGTGACAGCTTCATTCGAAGCGATTTAGATTTACATATTGTAGTAGCGTTCCCATGTATTAGCCTTGCACGTATTTTTAAGAGCATTATTTTATTAAAAAATAAGTTGTTTTATTGATCTTACTACGTACTCCCACTACATAACCCCACTACCACACACTCGATAACCGATCGTTTTTATTTTTACTTCATTTTGTTTAAAGCCATGATGGATCTTTCTTTTGTTTGGTCACATTTTATTTTTTAAGGGTAGGGAAATGTCATGATGACTAATAAATTTGGGTGGGTGTGTATAAATCGCTTCGAATGAAGCTGTCACATAATTGGAATCGAACTTCACTTGGTAAGTTCGTTTGATTTTCAATTATGTTTCCAGCTTCATTCTTTGCGATTTAGATTTACATATTGTAGGATGTTCAGAGTGTAATAAAATGTGAATTGCTTGAAAGTAAGTGGTTATAGTAAAGGTAAGTAAATATTGGGTATATATCATCACACATTTATTATTAATCACAAGTCACATTAATACACGTTAATTTAATTCAATCCTAATTAGATAATATAGTTCTTGCGAAATCATCATTTGTATTTACAACTACATCTTTGTTATAGTACCTGGCGAAAGTAATGGAGGAATTACTCCAACCAGCAGTCTTTCTAATAACATCAATGCAGACTCCAAGTCTGCTGGCCGCTGAGGTTGATGCATGACGGGTACTGTGTGCTGAAAATATTGATGTATCAACACCGCTTTGAAGAAGAGAATCCTTAATCCAACGGCTCATGGTTTGAGTAGAAATTCTTTTGTGCGGTTTTCTATGACTAATAAATAAAAAATTACAGCTACCACGTATAAATCTTGTTTTGTTCAAATATTCTTGGAGACTTCTAGCAGGACATATTTCAGGTCTTTCATTAAAAAAGGGGAGTCTTAAAATTGGTTGGTATGAGTTTGGCCCTGAAGTTTTTATTAAATCTGGGATTTTAATAGTAATATCTTCAAGATTGATAACTATGTTTTCTAATTTTATCAAAGAAAATGTTTGCATACGATGGGCAGTAACCAAGGCCAGCAAAGTCAAAGTCTTTTTTGACAATATTTCTAGACTGAGGTCCTCATTAGGCCATTTCTGACTTAAATAGT
Organism: Falcaria lacertinaria; assembly: GCA_951449985.1. Lineage (NCBI taxonomy): Eukaryota > Metazoa > Arthropoda > Insecta > Lepidoptera > Drepanidae > Falcaria > Falcaria lacertinaria. The sequence goes on from OX602110.1 coordinate 10,808,652, forward strand.
TTAAGACATAACTTGGGTCCCATGTCATATTGTACTTAGGATTGGAGGGCCTAAGTCTGAAAACACCTTTCATAAACCGTTTAACTCTATCATCTTCTTTGAGGATGTTACCAAGTAATAATGATAGGGCAGATTTATAAGAGTTTATGGTGCCGTATTTAGCACCCGTATCAAAAACTTCTGTCAGGAAATGAATGATTATAGGGACGGAAACTGATGTAAAATTATAACTATGTTTAGTACAATATTCCATCCAAGCCTTAATAGCACAATCATATTGTTTGTAAGTATTTTCAGATAAAGAATGAAGCATTATTTCAATAGATCTAGGTGATAAGGATCGTTTTAATAACGCTTGCCTGATAATTTCCCGGCAACCAAACGAAGGCTGCGGTACAGGTTGTGAGCGTCCCTGAAAGGAGATTTTAATAAGTTAAAATCAGGTTCAAAGATGATAATCTCAGAAATTAACAGCTTCTGAAAAAGCGGGAACCATGGTTGAGTAGGCCAATACGGGACCACGACAATACCTTCTGCCCTGTCATTAATAATTTTCTGTAACACTTTTAGAATTAAGGAAAATGGTGGAAATGCGTAAAATAACCAATCATCCCACGGGATCGTAAAGGCATCTATTGCCCAAGCATCAGGACAATTTTTCCATGCGATAAAATAATTACATTTTGCATTTCGTCGGGACGCAAACAAATCAATTACTGGGAAATCCAATTCATTTTGTATTTTTTTAAATGCATAGTCAGCCAATTCCCATTCGGTATCCGTAAATTTTATTCTGGACAAACGATCAGCTTCGGTATTATCCTTGGTGTTAATATAAGAAGCGAAAATTATTATTTTACGCTTTTCACACCATTGCCAAACCTCTTTGGAAATATTATTAAGATGTGGGTATTGGACACTACCCATTCTATTTAGGCATGAAATTGCAGTAATATTATCTATTCGTAACAAAATTTCACAATTAGATACATCCTTAGCAAAAACTTTGATACCGAAAAAAGCCGCTTTAATTTCTAATTCGTTTATGTGTAACGTTCTCTCGTCATCTGTCCAATGTCCGTGTGCTTCTAAATTATTACAAAACGCACCCCATCCGGTAGATGATGCATCGGAATAAATTTCAAGCTGGTATCGGTTGAAGCGTAATTTAGACACGTCAGTTTTTATATGAACTACCCACCATTTTAGATAATTTTTTAGTGTATCCGGGATTGATATAGTTTGGTCATAGCTGTCATTTTTCAGTAAACATAAGTATTTATAACGTTCAAATTCTTTAGTGTACATCCAAGAGTAGTCTATTGCTGGACATGCCGATATTATAATGCCAATCAAACTTGCAAACTCTCGCAATTTACATTGCCGTAATTTTAAAAAGTATATCAACATATCTTTGATTTTATCTCTTTTAGCTGTGGGTAGTTCTAAAGACATATTTCTTGAGTTAAATATAAAACCAAGAAATTTGCATTGTGTACTAGGAACCAGACTGCTTTTTTCATAGTTTATCATAAAGCCGAGTGAATTTAAAAGTGATATAGTCATTTTAACGTTCCTTTGACATTCTGTATAATTACAATCTATACATAAAATATCATCCAAGTAAATAACCGATAGACAGTTGCGCGATCTTAAGTATTCCATTACAGGTTTCATTGTTTTGGTAAAAACAAATGGGGCTGTACACAGACCAAAAGGTAAACAATTAAATTCATATAATTGACCGTTGTAATTAAATCGTAAGTATTTTCTCTGTGATTCGTTAATATTAATAAGAAAATAAGCATCTTTCATATCTATAGAGGCCATAAAACAGTTATTAGTCATAAGTTTTAAGGCAGTCCGGTAATCCTCCATTTTAAAATGATTATTGTTAATAAATTTATTTAAATTCTTTAAATTTAGGATGAAGCGATTTTGACCATTAGGCTTGGTTACTAAAAATATACTAGAAACAAACTGATCTGGTAGTTCATCACATTTAGAGATAGCATTGCATGTTAATAACTCATGTATAGCATTTTCAAATTCTACTGATTCTTGCAATGACTTAGGATACACAGAAGGACTATAGTCCTGTGATGGCATAGATTTAAAATCAATGGTGTATCCCTCAATCCATTGTAGGACTGTAGGATCATTCGTAATTTTGTGCCATTTTTGTATAAAATATTTTAGTCGACCAGCAAATGGTACCTTTGGTTCGTTGGTGGCTTCTAACGACGTGTGTTGTACGTGCGGCGAGGCGGCGGCAGCGGCAGCAGCGGCGGCTGTGGAGGAGGTGGCGGCGGCGGCGCTCGCGGCCGGCGTGGTGGCAAGCGATTGACGGCTGATCGAGGACCTGGACGAGCTTGCCCCGCATCGTACCTGTTCGCTGCTTTCGGATGCAGGGCTTTGAAGTTTCCCAAATTCTTATATCTATTTTGATTATTAAAATGATTTTTATTAAATTGTGATTTTTGTTGATTACGTAAGGCTTCTCCTGATCTCTGAATAGTCTTAGCAGTTTTTAGCTTCTCAGTAATATTTTCTCCAAACAGATACTTGTCTCTTGAGGTGTCAATAAGGGCTTCTTTTAAAGATGCATTAATTGCATTGGTAACAAAACTCCTCCTAGTTTTTGTCTCCAAGTTATGACTGTCACACAAGAGGCGACAAGCGTCGCTAATTGGCTTGAGTAATTTGTGCACCGAAGTCTCATTGGAGATTATCATGTCAGTAGCCTGACCCAACGCCGCTAGTGCAATACCAATTTGTCTTTGTTTAGCTGAAAGTGAATAGTCTCTCTTTACTAATATATCAGTAAGCGCAGCCTTGGCTTCTGGATTTAAGATTGGAGGTGCCAGAAGTTCACAGTTGGCTGGGATTAGGTATTCTTTTAAAAGCTTTTCCTTGGTCTCCGTGGAGAGACCCTTGATCAGGATTTCCTGCCATCTCATAGCGATGTCTTTGTGAATATTTTTTCCCAGGACTACATCGGGCTTGGGAGCGTCCCCGAGGATATTTAATAACCCCTCATCGAGACCTTTGTCTTCGGAATTATCTGCCGTAGGTGTTAATGCCTCAGTCGATGTTCCTGGTTGAGGTGTTGGGCTAGTTGGTACCTCCAGTATACCAGGAACCGGCGGGCTCATTATAGCCTCGTGGTCGTAAAAGGCCTCAGGCGGCGGTGACGGCGATCGCTCACTTAGTGGAGGATAAAGAGACTCCATCATGTTGTCTTCTCTTGCAATCACAGGATCTGGAGCAAGGAAATATTCCATTATGATTTTGACAGAGAGAACCCAGTACGGTAAACTCGCATCAATTTTCAAATTTTAACGGTAATTTATTATATAGCTGTGACAGAGAGAACCCAGTACGGTAAACTCGCATCGATTTTCAAATGTTAACGGTAATTTATTATATGACAGAGAAAACCCAGTACGGTAAACTCGCATCAATTTTCAAATGTTAACAATAACTTATTGTATAACTGTGACAGAGAGAACCCAGTATGGTAAACTCGCATCGATTTTAAATGTTAACGGTAGTTATACATGATCAAACTTACCGTCAGCTTCATCTTCTGAAGAATAAATAATAGAAGACCTCTTTTTCTGTAACTTTTCTTCCAATTTTTTAATCTTTCGTCTTATTCCTTCATCACTTTTGTCGCTCCTACGTTTTTTCCCCATGTTCAAAGGAAATCTTCAACACTGATGAAATGAGGACTAGGCGTGCGAAGGCTTCGACACGTAAACGCAGAATGGAGTAAAAATAAAAACGATCGGTTATCGAGTGTGTGGTAGTGGGGTTATGTAGTGGGAGTACGTAGTAAGATCAATAAAACAACTTATTTTTTAATAAAATAATGCTCTTAAAAATACGTGCAAGGCTAATACATGGGAACGCTACTACAATATGTAAATCTAAATCGCAAAGAATGAAGCTGGAAACATAATTTATTTCGAAGGAGGTGATTATATTAAGAAAACGGAAACTCAGAATAGTAGATCAGATATGCCTAGGAAGTATGACAAATACTAGTTTTCAAATGGTCACCGTGACCGGACCGGTCGTGACACCAAAAGCCTAGATCTTTTAAAAAAGAGAGGTAGGGTGAAATGCCCCGTGGGTATTCGCACTAAAATTAGAGGATTACTAGGGACTGTACTTCCATCTTACAAAATACCGGATTCAAACAACACTACTTTGATGTAGTGTTGTTGTTTCTACGGTTAGTAAGGCTGCCAGTGCTACACGAGGATACGCTGCGCTAGTAGTATGGCTATGCTGCTAGCACAGTGAGTCCTCACTCCTCATGAACAACAGGGTTGGCAACGCGTTAGTGAAATCACTGGTATATTTAGTCACTGCTTACGATGGGCCGTACGCTTATGTGCCACTTTGTATGAGGTATATTTAAAAAAAAAAAAGGTGACTTGTTCTGCTACCAGCATAGCATAGCAACAAACTAGGAATAACTAATTTCCTTAAGTTATTAATAACCGATCAATAGTAGAACATGTAATTCTCAAAGCCTTCTGTAAAGCGATCAGTGTGAGGTGCAATAACTCGATTCTGGAATTAATGGTTCGGAAGTTGATCTACAGCCCTAGTTCGGTTTTAGAGACGATTCCGTGCCCGCATTTCCATCGCTGTGTTAGTTACGCTGAACGGTTTCAGTAGTAAAATGAAAGCTGCAATATAAGGGGTTTAAAGGTATTCTCGGTGCAGTTTCGATGTTTGTAAACGTACAGGTACAAGGCGCTTTTTTTGTTTGGAACTCGACCTCTGACGGTGCAATTCTCGGATTCCACTTTCGAACGAATCGCGCCGAATGAAAAATGGCGGCTAACTGTCACAAGTGGTTATTGATGGGTGAAATCAAAATTTACTTTTACTGCTGTAGGTTGTGCCAGAGGTTGGAGGGCTGTAAATATTTTAAATAAAGCCATTTGCTTGAGCACTAATGATTCCGAAGTTTTTTAGCACCCACTATATTTACTAGCATAATGGTGCTATATTCTGTTGTACGAAATCATGAAACTAAACTTATTTGACAGGATTAAAAGTCTTGTTATCCCTATCTCATGTGCGGGTTCAAATAAGGATGGTAATACCTTAAGTCGTGTCAAATTAGTTTTGTTTCATGATATCGTACAACAGAATTATCACCAATATATACATAAACTAGCTGTTTCCCCACGACTTCGCCCGCGTATCAATATAACATATAGCCTATGTTTCAGTTATTTCATTCAGTTAAAATGTAGGTACATTCTTTCACAATAAGAAAGCTTTCTTACTGTGAAAGAATTTTTGAAATCGATCCAGCAGTTTCGGAGCCTATTCAGTACAAACATACACAAAAATACAAATCTTTCCTCTTTATAATATTAGTTTAGATCTATATTGACTGCTTCAGTTTGTTGACTACTCTGCTGAGAGATTATATAGTCTGGATTTGAAGACATCTATAGAGGAGGATTTGAGAATTCCAGCGGAGAAAATACAGACGGATACGGTATTTTTCAGACGACATAGTGAGATATACACAATTATTTATTTAACCACCCTCTATGAAGGTTACGATAGATTAAAAGGAACATTATTTAATATTACTACATGAAACAATTCTATCTGAAACTCTCCAACTTATTTAATCGGTTGTTAAGCCGAAGTAAGACTAGTCATCTTCTTAGAAGTGATTCAGACCGCAGCTCAAACAGTAAAAGTAATATAGGTAGGCATATTTTTTTTTCTGTGGTAATATATGCTTATCAAACTATAACCAACACTAAAAGCACTATCACGTTCGATTGCAAATTAAAAGTTTTCAAAAACAACAAAGTCAAGATGGCCACGATGTCAGTCAGCTACCAATAGAATAATCAACATTGAATTGAATTGAGATATCTGAAAAATAGTAAGAAATCTTATCTTACACTCTTGGCAGTGAAAATCCTTGATCACTTAGCCCAGACTGAAAATGATTTGGTTGCCCTAACAAAAAACAAGAAAGTAATTGAAACCATAGACAACTGCGAACTCCTACATCTCCATAATAATCGATGAATGCTCTAACTACAAAGCAATTCGGAATCGAATGAAGCTCTCGTCTACACTTGAAACGAGGAGTTCGGAGTTCGACCGCGGCCTAACCTAGCACCACTTATCTACGCTTCTAGGGCTCTAAGCCTGTTAGGACGATTCGGGGCTATTTGGGACTAAACAGCAGTGCTATCGGGACTAATTGGCTGAATGAATTTCTAATTTGTGTGATTGCAAGGAATTACTTATACATACTTGAAAAATAATGAGTACTTTTTACGGAAAAGTAATGCTTGGTAATTAATAATTTTAATTCATTTTATTGAATCAAGGATTTATTGAGTATTTTATATTAAAATTTTATTAAAATTTATAATGGACAATCAAATTTAAAAGGTGAGGGTTTTTGATACAAACAGATAGAGCAATTTTACTTATTTTTATTGCAGTCTGCTGATAACACTGAACACACCATATGCAAAGGAACTGCGAGCAGCTTTGAGGCAAAGGGGAAAGTAAAGATGACTTTATTTAAATCTCATGTAAAATTGTTGGTATTCTTTAACCTTAAAGCAGCTTCAGGAAAATTCTCTTCCATGCGAAGTCGTTTGGAAATTAACAGATTTCATTCGGCAACTTTAGTCTACATCAAACAGATCGTGTAACAATCCTCTATCTCTCTCTAGCAATCTAAGCACGTTTTAATTCGCAAGTTTTGGAGGGTTGATGAGTGCAGTCCCTCTTACCTCCTCCCTCCGTGACATGAATCACGATGTGCGATAAAAACCAAGGCGGGGTGGTTTTTCAGGAAATTAGTTGTCACATTATGTACCCATTACTGGCGGTCGGGCGCTGATTAACCGAGGTACGAAAGAGAATTTTCGACAGCGTACGTGTATCGAGCGCGCGGTCTTATTATCGATGTGTGTGATCAATGTTTGCTTTGCGAACGTACGTAATAACGTCGATATAAGTAAGAATTTTGCACGGAAGCTAGGTAGGTAGAGAAAAATCGACCATTATATTCCGGCTGTGGAACACTCTCTTCTTCGGTGATTTCGGAGCTCTTGGGCGAATGGCGACCCAATTCCGAATTAAAAAGTGTAGAGATCGTCTCTACGCTAAAATTGCAAGCCCATTCACCGTTCTACAAACACACGTGACAAAATACAAGGCGAAATTTAATTCGTGGAGCGGGTAATTTGAATGTACAAGATCTTACTTTTTCTGTAGTGGTGCGCTTGTGTCTGTGGTCACGGATTCAATTCCCGCACAAATAACTATGTGTATATTTCACTTTTATAATATTAGTATGGATTATATATCATACCAAGTCATATCATTCAATCAAAAACTTCTATATATATATACAAATAAAATAGAAAGATAAAGTAGAAGTTAATGTAAATAATCTGTCTTTCATTACAACGAATCACAGTGAACAAATAATATTCATTCCCGCATTAGTTCTGTTATGTTCTCCTCAAGTTCTCAAGTAAATTAAGAGCAGACCTCTCAGCTAATTAAGAGTAATTACTTATTTCTTGTAACGGGATCGCTTCATTTCTACAATATTATCTTTTTATAAATAAACCGCTGTACTTCTGTTTAATGTACCATCTTATTGATGTTACTTAAAAGAGGGCTACACACGTTCAGTTTAGATCGTCAGTTCAACTGCACAGTTGTCAGTTTTGCCTACACACATACGATACTCGTATAACTGCACAGTTCGACTGTACAGTTAAAACTGAAGGTGTGTAGCCCGCTTTACAGTTCATATATAAGGAGAAACGACAAAGTAGTAATTTGACATCTTTTCTGCAGTATTATTTTATATATACATATATATATATATATATATATATATATATATATATATATATATATATATATATAAGGTCCTATCAAAATAGCTAACGTCCTTTTGCACGGTGATAGGGTAGGTCATTAGTATTAATTTCCACTGGATAAAAAAATCCGACGTATGGATTAAGAGAAAAAAATAAAATACTAGTACTTTAAATTCATCACAAGGAGTAGTATATATCTGTACAAAACATATATATGTAGTGTTTCTAGCTAATAGTTTAATGTCTTAATTATACCTACTTTATTAACAAAAAGATCTTACTTATTAAACAAAAACGGAATCTAGATACCAAGATACAGATACGTATCTTGCATCTGTATCTAAGATACTAGTATCAAAATCAAAATCAAAAATCATTTATTCAGTTTAGGCCCTAATAAGGCACTTATGAAGGTCTAAATTACCATCGGTTCGGAAAAAAAGCTACCTGAGAAGAACCGGCAAGAAACTCAGTGCTCTGTCTTTTTTTTTTTCATGTAACAATCATTATATAACAATTTGTAACAAAATTTTTCTAGACATTGGTATGAAATTACAAATATCAAAGTATCGTAGATAAGTCACATCTCTGGGAATACTATTACGTTTTTTACACAAGCGCATCGGGGCAGGTTGGTTAGGTTATTAATAACAGCAAATTCTGTTCGATACGGTAATTGAACGGTATCTGTTACATCGAATGAAATTATAACATCACCGGCTGTAAGCGGTTTAATATGTAGCTCTTGCGAAGAGTAATTAAGCAAGATAATTTACAAGGCCGTACTTGGATGTCGTAATTTTATAGTGGAGCTAGCTTTGAAGCTGTCACAATGAGATTTTGAAGATATATATTATACAAGCTATTTATACTATTTGTCTTGTAATTAAATCTATGGATGTCTTTGACAATTAATACGGAAATAATCTCTATTTAATATAGAATAATGAATATTACAATATAATGTTATCCCACTCAGTAGACTTATATTAATTTATATATATATAGACATACCGCTGATATTCTGAAGGTACACCGTCTGTTTGTGCGTGTTAATGTGTCCTGGAACAAAAATTATTCAGAGGTTAGTCAAGATTAAAAATAAAATTGTTTAGTCTATATGGGTGTTACCTGAATAAAACACTTAAGAATGTAGAAAAGGTAGGCAGAAAATATTTAGCGCCAGTAGGCAGACATAAAAGTTTAAATCAATGAATAGAGAACAAGAACGAGCCTTATAGTAGTTGCTCAACATCTGACACATGGCAAATCTACAAGCTCACTACAAGTTTACAGTTTTTTTGGCACTGTCACTTCTAGGTCCAGGCATCACGTGAACTAGAACTAGCTAGACCGATTTCGATCTATTTTTGCTTTTTGTGTTTGTTATTGTCAGACGAATGCTTAAATGAACCGTTTTAAAAAAACACCGAACCTTTTTGCTATGGTGTATTTGACACGAATTCATAGACAGGACAACATCTGTCGGGACAGCTAGTCGAAAATAAAGATGCTAAACATAAAAAAAGAACACGTGAGTAGCGTTAAAGAAGCGATATTCAGCCAGCTTTATAACAAAGCATTAAGCGCGTACAAATCTAATCAACCCATGTACTTCGCTAGGCAGGGTATACTAGGCCAATGGTATTGGAGGCTAGTAAGAGCCGACGCAATTTGCAGTAAATAAGGATATCGGTTTAGCGTCATTATCCTTGCTCGCGATATGGCGTACCTCGTAAACGCCTCCAGTTAATGAGTTACGCCTCTGTTTCGCTACTCTGTGTTCTTAGAAAACCATTTATTACACACTCCCTACACGCCGGTAATTTCTCTAAACAATTTTTCATCGCGCTCACCGCATATCCTACAGCAATAACGTTGAGATATTTCGCTTAATAGATTACCTACGCTTAGTTTAATAACATATATTAATTCATTTGAAAGGGAACATTATGCGTACTTACATAAGGGTTTAACAGTGCTTATTATTTGTAAGTATAGTGGTTCGTGATTAACGGAGGAATTTTCTTATGAAACCTAAAAAAATACAGCTGGAGTAATTCTTTGAAGCCCATATAAATAAATCGGTATGAAAAACGGAGTAAGTTGCTTCTGGTGCGATCTGATACTTTTTTCAGTATTGAAATTAATAGCGATTACCAATTTAATATGCGGTCCAAAAACACGCTACCCATATATTTCGAAAGCAACGCGACAGAAAATCAGCTTGGACAGAGAAGCGAAAGATCTCGATCAAGAGTTAGGATCATTTTATAACGACAATATGATATTCTTCTACATTTGTCTTCTCTTCTTATACGTTTACTAGCGACTCGCCCCGGCTTCGTATGGCCAGCGTTGCCAATAAGTCCAATAACTACAAAATACTAATGAATTATACCTACATAATAACCTTCCTCTTGAATTCTCTTCACTATCTATTGCTGAAAACCGCAAAAAGGCTAAGCATACATAAGGATATAAAGACAGCGGGAAACGACTTTGTTTTATGTAGTGATGTGTTGTAAGGAATAAATGTTTTATCTTTCTTTCTTTCTTGGTAATACAAAGTTGTTTTTGCTTATGCAGCGCCGTTAATGTAGTCACGATGCACGATGTGTTATTGAGCCGCAAACACATTTGTAAACGACAAATATTCATGAAGAAACGAACGGACCACAGCGGGGGCTATGAATAAAGTAATATTGATCAATGTAGCAATATCCCGGGTTATCTTAGGAGAAATACGTTGCTTTGTTATAACACAGTCATATTATACAGAACTAGCTTTTGCCCGCGCCTTCGCACGCGTATTAATGAGAAAAGGTCTACATGTTTATTTTTGACTGAAAGGCCTAATGCAATTTTCATACGTTTAATTTCTATAATGGCGTTTCATACAAAGTTCCAACCCCTATTTTACCCTCTTAGGGGTGGTATATTAAAAAAACAGTTTCTTAGTAGATGCCTATGTCATAAAAGGTACCTACTGTGAAATTGTCAAGTCTCTAACCCCAGCCGTTTAGGCTGTGCGTTGATATGACAGTCAGTCAGTTTCTTCCTTTATCTTGACAGATGTACTTGCAATACCCGTGTTATCTAAGGAGAAATACATTGCTCTCTGTTATAATTCAGTCGGATTATACAGAACTAGCTGCCCGCCCCGGCTTCGCACGGGTAAACATTTATCAAATATTATGTCTACCCGTGCGAAGCCGGGGCGGGCAGTTAGTATAATATATAGCCTATGTTACTCAGTGATAATTTAGCTTACTAACGGTGAAAGAAATTTTGAAATCAGTCAAGTAGTTTCGGAGCCTATTCAATACACACCCACAAAAATGCAAATCTTTCCTCTTTATAATATTATTAGTGTAGATGTAGATTAGTGTAGATAGTGTAGATATCCTAGGATCGTCTAAATAGAAGGCGCTCGACGTTGTCGCCTCCAGACGTGACGGGACAAAGGAGCGTCCGAGATGGTTTCTAATTACGACACAGACCGTTATGCAAATGAGGGGTCTCTTTGTCTGTTATACATGCGCGGCTCTTGCGGTCAGACCGCCAAATTGCTCGCCATACCATTTACCCCACGGGCAATAAAACCACTTCAATTGTAGTGCCCTCTCGGCGCAATGACTGCTCTTTGATCAACTCGCAATACACTTACTTGCTACACTAACGAGCAATGTAATAACGCCGTTCGGGTGAGTGTAAATTTTTTTATATTTTCTAATCCAAACACGTTAGCTTCATGCAGTTAAAAATATTGAAAATAGTATTATAATGCATCAAAATCTTAGATTGTATTTTTTAATGTCACGTTAGATAATTTTGGGTTCAAGAGTATTAAAGTGATTTCCACCTACCTTACTCACTTTGAGAGTGAATTGTTTTTATCGAAATGACCCCATATTGTTTGTCCTTCTTTAGCACACTATACTATTATTATTTGTTTTAATTCAAGGTGTTTTATAGGCATTATGAAGAAGTTAGTTTCGGACGTATTTCATGATAAGTTAGTGGCTTTTTACATTGCTCGTGAGTGTATTTGTATTTTTCACCGCTAGCTATTCTTGATTGCGGTCGTAATTCAAAATGTTATTTATTTGCAGTTAACTTAGTTAAGACGTCACGAGCCAACCTAGTTGGCAGACGTGTTCCGATAAATTGTCCGGTTCGAGATCGCCAGGTCGTGCCGAGACTTGGACCGTTCTGAAACTGGAACGGCTAGCCGATTGCACTCGGCGGTCATTTCTCATCGAGAGCTGAACTGCTACCATGCCTCTAGGAACTTGGAACAAATGAGTAATAAAAGACTGACAAAAACAAATTACTATGTAAATAGCTTTGGAAGGCCAAGGTCCAACTTACTAGATCAAGTTACCAAAGTACTCAATGATGGAAAGGTAAAGAGTACTCGGAACTACGGGCATGTTCATTCTCAAACTTCGGAAGCGGTGCATTTGCTCGTAGCGTTTACAAAGTCGTTATCGCTTCGAGGCAAAAATTCCAGAAAACTCCATCGGCCTTTGTTAGCATACGTTAGCTCTCTCTTTCAGACTGTGCGTTTGAGATGCGAGAGCAAACTATATATTTAAATTGACAATGAAGTTCTAAACGAAATCAGCTTACTGTGAACCGTTCATTTAGTTTGGCCTGTCAAAAGGTTATTCAACTTATACCCATATTTTTTTCCCTATTGATGGAGAATTGTGAAGGTTTTTCCACTAATGCCCATTATTTCTAACAACGATGGTAATGGAGATTTGCAATGCGACAATTAACCAAATCTGTGTAACCTACTACGAGGTAAGACTGACAAAAGCGATACAAAAATTTAATGCGTAGAAGAAGAACCCGCATATGGTCAAAGTGTAACTTCCTCGATCAAATCACCAAAGTACTCAGTGATGGAAGGATTAAGTAACGCAGAACCGGAGAGCATGTTTTTTTTTACACCACTAAGGTGTCACACAAGCATACGGCTCACCTGATGGTAAGCAGTCACCGTAGCCTATAGCCGCTATATACTTGGGGTATCACTAGCAGACTGCCAATCATGTTGTTGATGAGGACTCACTGTGCTAGCAGCATTACTACTAGCCCAGCGTATCAACGTGGAGCACTGGCAACCTTACTTACCGCAGAAACACTACATTACGTCAAGTAGTGTTATTTCACTGCGGTCTTCTGTAGGGCGGAGGTACAGTCCCCAGTCGGGCGGCTCCAAATTAAATAGGGAGACCGACGGGAAGTCCGAAATCGCCCTACCTCTCAGAAGCATGTATGAAGAGATAAATTAATATAGTAGAGACGAGAGGTATGTTAGTCAAGAATGAATTGGCGCTCTACCCTCTGCAACCCCGAAAGGGACGCGTGACAAGCGATGGCGTATGTATGTGTGACTTAAATTCAAGGACAATTATCACAATATGTATGAAAAAATCTAATGACTTTGACATAATAGCATTCTCGGCTCGGATTGGTTAACTTCCTTAGTGGTTGTTCCAAATGACCAAATAATGAATGAAACTTGAGGCGAGCTTTCTCATTTACAAGGAGCGGGTTAGATGTCATTGGAGTTAATTAAAGCGATTCTATTGCTCAACTTCGTGCTGTACGGGGGTTAGTTAAGATAGACCGGGGTGAGTCGGAAATGTTGACCTTCAGATTACTTTAATTTTGCGGTAGCTTTCAACTATGTGATGTTTCTATATAGCACATTTTATTTGATTTAATTTCAGTTTGCGCTAGAATTTTGTCGAAATTAAAATAATTTTCTTGTAATAAGCGCGTATGTTTGATAATACTTTTCTTTTTCGAGAAATTTCTTTGCTGGCACTTATGATGGTAGATTTTGTAGTAATGTTTAGCAATGATCTGAACTTAAGCTATCTTAGTGTGCATAAAAGGGCTGCAATACTTTTATGAATTATTTATTATCAGTACCTGACACTGGTGCATCTTAAGGTGGATATACACTAGAGCATTTTCTCGAGCATTTCTATGTAATATAACGTTCTTCCGAATGGTACAATTCAGGTAAAAGCTCGGTTTCCAAAGCGTCGACGTTTGGTTCGTGATACACTAGAACATATCATAGAGCGGCTCGTGGAACTGTTACAATTAAATGATCTACTCATCTTTAAAAAACATTTCCACCAAATACACACGACATTTTTTTTAAAGAATTATTTTCTGGCAAAGCTTTATACATCCAGAAAACATGTGGACGGTTCATTTCGGCCCAACTACAGCAAAAAAGGAGGAAATAATAGGTACACGAAATTCGGCATGCTATTTAACCGGGTCGCTCAGAAAGGCAATTTTCTCTCCTATTTCTGTCGGAATTCCGAATTATCTGCAATCAATCGGACAAAGGAGGAGAATGAACAAAGTTATTTCTCGAACGTCGGACAATTTATCACAAGAATCATTTGTTTCGGACAACAGAGGACCCGGTTGCTTACTTTCTGGAGATCATAAAGTAAGCATGCTGGAAGGTCGAGTAGTAGCTTCTTGCCGGTTCTTCTCAGGTGGCTTTTTTTCCCCGAATCGGTGGTAATTTAGACCTTCATAAGTGCCTTATTAGGGCCTAAACTGAATAAATGATTTTTGATTGTGATTTGAGTCGTGGACGTCATTATTTCTAAGAAACGCTTATAGGATATCTTTACTTAAAGTTGGTTCTATTGAGGCTTCCAGCTTAAATAATAAATGTTTACACATTATCACACAGCCTAGTCTATAACTTAGCAAAGATTGTATCTATGTATACCAGACAACTCATAGACTATGTTGTGGTGTGTCACGCCTGGACCTCTTCCAGTTAGGGTGGTCAAATAAGACACTGGAGCAGGTTGGAGTCGTGTAGTGGCTATACTGTTTAACCACGTTAAACTGTATAGCCACTACACGTTAAACCACGCTCTGCTACCAAGCAGAGTTGCGCAGTGGAAGCGTGCTGGGCCCATAACCTATTAATAAAACGACCGTGTGCATTCAAACAAAAAACCAACATGAGCTGAGGCTACTTTTTTACCATAGTATAAAATATCAGATGAGAGGCCGGTCCTTCAACCACAAGGGCACCACGGCTATGTATTCATTAAGTTTATATAGTGGAATACATTACCCAGTCTTATCCCTCTAATCTTAAACCCCAGCATCTAGGTCACAAGCTGCGTCATCTGCGTCCCGTGTTGACACTGATTAATTGTCGCTGGGCTAGTGACACAAACTGTGCCATTCAAATTGCACTGACACTGGCATCTGCAGACTTAGAGAAAAATGTGGACCTTTATGTACATTTACCCTTCAATGTCAGTGCTGGTAGCAAGAACTAGCAACTACATATCCGAAAACGAAACTGTAATGTCAAAATGTTTATACGAATTTATGATCGTGATTTGATGAAACATATTATGATTGTGCACAAGGAAATATTGAGAAATTGGGAAGTTCTGCAGTAATTGAAACAATCGCGAGGATGGTGAATTAATATTTCAGACTTATTTAGTTTCATTCCTTTTTCCTCTTCTTCTTCTTCCTGACTATGGCAATCAATCCTCTTCAAGGACTACTTTTGCAAGTGTCGAGTGTGAAGAGAAATGTCGAGTTTTTAAATTGTCGTGCATTAAATCTCATTGGAGTTTCTGGAGAAAATCCACGGCAATAGCAGATCATAACAGGCCTTTAGGTCAGAGGTAACCGACCAATACGATAAATCACTTCACCCAAAAGTCATATTATAGAATTGTTTCAAATGTTCCTATGAATAAGTCACTAAATAATAATAATAATAATGCTTGGACATTATCACACAACGCCATCTAGCCCCAAACTAAGCAAAGCTTGTACTATGGGAACCAGCAGCTGATATAATACTTATATACTTTTTGTTTGTAAATACATACTTATAATACATACCAAACACCCAGACGCTAGGCAAACATATTTGTCACATAAATGTTTGCCCGGCGGGAATCGAACCCGCGACCCCTAGCGCAGCAGTCAGGTATACTAACCACTAGACCAGCGGTCTCGTCAAATAACACTTTACTGCACAAAATGACACCGAGAATACACACTTCAGATCACTATAACACAATTTACGAGGCACAGGAAAAAATCACAACCGCTCTGCCTGATTCCCGCCAAAAACTCCCTCGCACCAGTTAGTTTTGACACAGATTAATGTTGCATGTTAATTAAATAGTCACGTGACGCCGCCTTATATAAACTAACGCGTGTCAAACATTGTGACGTTTGGATTTACCTCAGAACAATAACTATAGCAATAGTTGTACGTAGTATAATATTATCTACTCTGGGGTAATAGCAAGCCTTGGTTATTACTAGCTTTGTCTGCGACTTTATACGCGTGGAATTAATTTTGTTTACAATTTAATGGGTTCAATTTTTTTTCGCGGAACCCTAATTATTATTCCAAATTCAAAGTAATCTATGTTACGCCTTATAACATCAACTATCAGCCAGTGAAAGTCCTGTAGAAATTGGTCCAGCCGTTCGAATTCTGAGGTATTAATAGTTCTTTCAAAATGTACAAAAAGTATTAGGTTTTTATTGTAATTTTTCACTACCTACAATGGACTATCATCATATTTATAATCTACTCTGAGCTACTATCTTTCGTTTTGTTCTAAAATGATAAATGTATTATGTTCAAGAAGCTTTGCTTAAGAAATGACTTAATACACGAAAATTAAATATTTAAAATTACAAATATAGTGTCCTTGTACAATCTATTTCCTTCCAGTGATTTTGTTCTTTTTAATTTGATGTGTATACAGAGACATGTAATTTAATCAGTGTGTGTACATAAAATGTTAAATAAATAAAACAATCAACGCCCAACGATCTCTCTTGTTTTGGATAACCCCGAATCACAGGGATTTCATTGCTGTTAGCGTGTGGTGATAACAGCTAAGTCACTAAAAAAATGGCTCCTTGAATTGATCTCCAAAGCTGCCATTATTTTTCTAACCAAAATGACGTTAGAATGCCTGCAACCTGTACCTACAAAATAGGGCCCTAGCCATCGAAAACAATCCTAGGTCTGTGGCCCTAGTTCGTAATATCAACTCAGCAAAGGATTTACTGAAAGTTTTCGTTTTTTCCATAGTCTTAATGTTTCCCGCATAAATGCTCACCATTTTGAATGAAAACTAAACGAGTTGTAAAGATAATAATATTTTTCTATTGAGCTTCTTACAGGGTACATTCATCTTCCTTTCAAGGCGGGTGCATCTATGACGTCACGACATTAACGACGTCATTTACGAGCGAAAAGTCGTATACAACTCGGAATATCTGAAACACATTTGATTTATGATATTTGCTTGGATATTATATACTCTGATGGTGCTTGCTTGACGCCAACTATAAGATTTATCTCAGAGCTTTTCGGTGATACAATATATTGCGAAGAATCTCCCTAGATGTACTATTACATAAAGGTGTCGTGGTGGCATTGTGGTATGCTTTTGCCTGCTATTCTAGCGACGCAAATTCGATTCCCATCGGTCTGAACCAATAAGTTTTTCTAACTTAAGTCTAGTGGTTAGCTTTACGGTGAAGGAAAACATCGTGAGTAAAACTGAATACGTCTGAGAATAAATTCAAAGACGTATGTAGTGCCTGAGAGACGGCGACGGACTCATCATCTGTCACGCTGGCACCAAACATCTTCGGTGAAAAGTGGGTGTTGTTACCTCTGCCTACCTATTCGGGGACCCTTGTGGGAATGCGCGAAGAAGATATATATACATAATGATAATTGTAGAGAAAGAGAGAGGCAATTGCAATTTAAAGTACGCTGTAACAACAAAAGATATATAATATTTTACTAAAATAATAAAACAATCATAGGATCCGGCGGTAAGTAAAAAGCTCTCTATGTTGAAAGCTGCAGCATTAAGGGTACTATTACATATCGGTAGTACCGGTACCTACGAGGTAATATCGGCCAGGATTCCTCTGTAATTTCTTTTTGATATATTTATATACTAAATCGATTAGGGGCCACCCATAAATTACGTCGTCGCTAGTATTAGGCGAATAATAACAATTGGGTTATATAAGTATTAAAGACTAACTACAAGGAAACCGCAGGGTCTTAGACATTTTATTTTATATGTTTATAAGCTTTTATTTAGTTTCACCTGTCCGTTATGTGTGTGTGTGTGTGTGTGTGTAATCAAAACTTGCAAGTTAAAATTGACACACTTCCCTTCGTAAGATTAAGTTGAAATTTGACGTACATTATTGATTCTCAAGGCAATGCAAGATTACTTAAATGCCGCCATTTTTAATCCAATATGGCGGACATCACAAAGAACAATTTAACTTTCCAGATACCACTCAGAAAAATTGCCTTTTAAAGAAGCTTCTTAATTCTGACGTTTTGAGAATTGTGTGGTTGTTGTTAATCCCACAATTACATCTAGACACTTACTGAACTACTGAAATTCTAAGCATGAACATATCGTTTATTTAAGGACCGTGCCTAGTTCATGTAATAAAACTATGCAGCCCCAAACATTGCAAAAATATCCTTCACGAGATATGGTGACACAAAAAAAGGGAAAATAAAAACCATTATACCCACTTGCATCCCCAAATCCTTAGGGAGCGGGTTTAAAGGATTCAAGTCAAGTGCGATAGCAACCGGAACTGATAAACCGATTACTCGTAAAACAAATGATCGCCATATTCGCAACGATACGACGTCGAGCGTAGTTTATTGACAACCCCTAGGCGGCCGTATTCGGTAACTTAAATTACGTATGGCGTCTCGGATCGCGATCGGTATCGAGTGTCGAATAAATCCTGGGATGTCGCCGTCCTATACGATTACTGGGAAAGAAATAAAGTCTCCTTTTAAGTTTCATTAAGCGAATGTGATAGGATCTCATAAGATAGAGCTCCAAACTCGGACACACTTGATTTAGTTTAGGCGGGGAAGTTTTCCGTTTGTTTTTGTCGTAAGTTTGGACAATAGAGGTCGGGGAAGTATAATTTTTGCGGTTGGCTGGGTACGTTAAGTTTTAGGTAACTAAGGTCTCACTAAACTAAACTCATTTTACAGGACTATAAGTATTGCCATCCTTATTTAACCCCGCACGTGAGAAAGGGATAGCAAGACTTTAGTCCTATAAAATTAGTTTAGCTTAGTGATTTTGTAGAAGAGAATCGCCACCATTACTTTTTGTTTCGACTCCCAATCATGCATAAAAGACTAGAACGCACGTATAAATGCTACCTTTTCGAAGTTTGTTATAAATATTGAAACATTGTTAGAAGTATTCACAAATTAAATCCAATGTGGCTTTTGCCGACCGCTGTCCCGGTCTCGAATGCCCACTGACTCTTTACAAAGAATGTATAATCATAATTATTTATTGCGAATAGTCCTATTGTATAACGTATTCTAAACATTGTCCTAAACATTACATTGTCCGTATTACTATTATCAAAAGATTTATTTATTACGCACAAAATCAGACACAATTTTATAAAAAACAAGTATTGAGTAAAATGGTACAAATCTGATCTGAACTGTGTTACAAAGCATGTGTGCGCAGCATTACAAGTACTAAAACTAATTTAAATTAAATTGATGTTTATTTTTTCGTTCATCAATCAGACGAAAACCACTGAAAAAATAAATTATAAAATACAAACAGGATGCATGAGAACAGGCTATAGCCTGGATTCAAAAGGTACCATTTATACATGTTAATGAATTAAAAAAAACAAATCCACACGTACGTCGTCACTAGTCACGAGCAGTGATTGATAAAAACAAGGGTAAAAACTCTACGGTAGCTGTAGTACCTACTTACATATGTACAAAAGTAACAAAAGTTACATACAACCACATAGCAAGGGCTCCACGACCCTTCGTCCAGCGCTTACATAGAAATAGTTAAACATAGAGTCCTAAATAGCATCTTCATAAATCCACCATGAGTTCCCTCATTAACTTCAACCCTTCAGCCCCTTGGTATCGCGTGACGATCAGGGATCGCCATCTAAGAGCCGTAAGCCCGAAAACCCCTACTAGTGGAACAACTCGATGATATCTCGAGAGCGAGGAATGTTAGAGTTCTTTATCGTATACTAGCTTCTACGTCCGCGTTGATCTTAGAATCTCAGAGGAACGGAAAATTTTCCCGGGATGAAAACATTTTCCCGGGGTAAAAAGTATCCTATGTGTTAATCCAGGTTATAAATTATCTGTGTTCCAAATTTCATCCAAATCCGTTGAGTAGTTTTGCGTGAAAGAGTAACAAACATCCATCCATCCATACTCACAAACTTACGCTTTTGTAATATTAGTAGGATAAATTTAAGAATCAAATCGATCAGCGCCACTAATGTAAGGTTCTGTAAATGGAATGTGAATTAAAAAAAAAATCGAGATTAATTTTGAACATTTAGTTAGCTTACTGTAGCCTCAGCAAGAACTTTAGACTACGTATACGTATCGATTTTGACTAGAAAAGTGGAACTAAAATTCATATGAAAATTTTGACATTTTGATAGGTTAAGTTTTCGAAAACTTAGTCAAAAGATATTCCTGCTACCAGTACTGATTGGCCAAAGTTAGGATACACTTTGACTAACACATTAGAACCGGCCGTCTTACATCAAAGAATCTACATTTGTTGTAGACATAAAGGCAAAAATGTATAATGAAGTTCGTAGTTAAGAATGTGGCGTGGGTGGTATTATTGTAGACCAGACGATTATCTTAATCAAACAACTATGCGTATAAATTGCTTGAAAATATTCGCAGTAATATTGTTAATTGAGTATCTTGCATATTATATGTACAAGCCCATTTCGTCCCGAGTTGATTTCGGACAAAAAGTATTAAAACCTCCACGAAATAACACATAGATCTGTCGGCTTTTATGTTGATCGGTCAAAAGGGACAGAGTTTATCAATTTGAAACAACAACCTCATTTCGTTGGTATTTGATTAACACGAAACGAGTGGAACTAGTATTTATTCTTATATCCAAACTAATATTAAAATTGCGAAAGTAACTCTGTTTGTTTGTTACCTTTTCACGACAAAACGAGTGAACGGATCGTAATGAAATTTGGCAATGAGATAGATTTATAACCTGGGGAAGGACATAGACTTCTTTCTTCTTTATCTAAAACCACGCGGGCGAAGCCGTGGCCAAAAGCTAGTTATATATACATAGATGAGAAGGATAGGATAGTATTACAAAAGTGTTATGCTTCGAATCCTTTACTTAACCGCATTCGGACTTACAAGCTTTTCGAATGGTCGTGTGTAATAGCCACATATAACGGGTCTATTTCACTGTTTACTGATGCGAGTTTTATGAGTATTCAGTGAGTTTTTATGGTAATGGACCATAATGTTCTCTTTTAAAAATATATGATATCGTACACGTAAATTCGGAATGTAAAGTTATAAAATTTAGCTTATTTTTATGACTCAATGTATAGGCATAATCGTATTCGTCTACAAACTAAATCCATACTTACGTGTATCGTAAGAATATGATTGTAGGAAATACAGCATCGTGGAGTTATTTGGGGCGGGCAGGTAAAAAATAGCGACACTTTCCCTCTGTCTACGTAACTCACCTCTAAGGACCCCCGAATCATGCAAAACCTTGCCAAGAATGCTGGCAACATTGAAAATCAAAATATTGTTAAATCACACTGGGTACAAATAAGCCCGATAATGTAAACACGCTTAAGCCGACGTCAAAAACAACAAAAGCGCAAAAATAATCTATACTTATAATAAAACTGTAAAAGGTCCAAATCTGTAAGATAAAGATATTAACATTTTTTTTGGAGGTCTGTCTGTTTCTTGGCCGCTGATCACGCCGAAACTACTGCATTTATTCAAATGAAACTTGTTACTATTTGATTTCATTCTACAAGGTATAATATAGGATACTTTTATCCCGAAATTCAGCACTTTCCTCTTTGGATAGGGGATAAAAGTCAAAATGTGTGCTGGAATTAAAAAGGTGTCATAAATCCACGCGAAATAAGTCGCGACCAAAAGCTAGTTAGATACTAAAACCCAGATAGGTCCGACTCAGGCAAACCGTAAAACCAGTTTTTACGAGACCGAACGCTGCAGGTAACTTTTTATGTTACGACTAAGTAATTGAAAAGCATTGACTAAGTTAACTGGAAGTGCTAACTTCAGCGCTCACTCAATCAAATTAAAGGCATGATTTCGTTAAATTAAGTCTTTTATAAAAATAACGAACTAATTTCTTGAAAGTGAAAGCACGCAGCTTCCTCAGTAGTTTCATCGACTTTGTTTAATCTTATAACTCAAATATTTGCTTACCTTTCTACATAGATTAGCGGAAAATAATATTTCATTAACAGAACGCTTTGAAGAAACTGCATAAATGAGGTTTCCTACTTTCTTAACGATTTAGAATACATAAAAAACTAATAGTCGGTAGAACTAATATGTAATTTTAAGACAGGAAAACCACTATCAAATTTATATTACCGTCATACACGAAAGTTATACACCAGTACCTACAGAGGTAATACTCATCATCATCTATTTAAGAGCTAGGCTCTTGTCGGTGGAGCAATCGCCAAGCCGTTCTATCATTAGCCATCTCTTTGACATCTTGGTACGACATAACGTTAGCCTTCGTCTTTATTTGTTGCAGGTAACTTATCCTTGGCCTTCCTCTGCCAATCGTTGGCCTTCCTCTGTCACATGGTAATACTAAATTAACGAAAAATGTTAATATCCCCAGAATGTTATGTAAATTGTGCTACTATAAGTACGTAAGGTTCAGGGCTTAGGACAGCTTGGTAGGTGTCCTAAATCATCAATGTATAGACCACTTGTCCATGACAACAACTTACACCGTGGCTTGTCTAAACATTATATTGTATAGGTGGTCGGTGGTCCAAGTGAAGAGGGATAGCGAGTGAAAGGACATCATCCATGTTTCATAGAGATTTGGTGCAAATCTGAAAGTACCAACTGCCAGTCAACGCTTTTTTTTTATATTCTGTTAGAGCTTGTCCGTCTGAACATTAATTACTATGGCACCAAAGTTTGACATTACAGTACATTTAATTTGTTTTGATTACTTTGAATTCTTATTTTCAACAAAAATGTAGTCATGGTTTTAGAACTCAAATAAAATCGAGGACAAAGGTCCAACTGTTTTGGTGCCATAGCAATATATGTTTAGACGGGCAAGGTCTAACAGAATACATACAAAAAAATGGGTTGGCCTGCATTTTCAGATTTGGACCAAAATGGATTATGTCCTTTCAGTGGGTGACACGACACGACGCCTTATATTAATTAATATATTTCTCGAATTAGTCTTTGGAGTCGGTATGATAGTTCTTCGTATTATAAAATTTAAGCTTGGCTTAGCCTGACGCCGAATCAAGAAAGAAAGCGTTCCAATGCTCCTCAGATAACAGCAAAGCTTTAATAAAAATTCTATGTTCATATCACTACTGGATCGGATATGGCAAGTGCTGCCGTTAGTGATTTCACAAAAAAAAGTCTCTTCTACCACCAGATTTTCAGGGCATATCAAATGACGGCCGTTGCTTCAACCACAAGGCCACCACGGCTTTATACGGTTTTATCACGTATATAGACGGATGGAAAGTCTACGTTCAACCCGCGCGAAGTCTTTACCTTAAGCCGATAAAGTACGTAAGTAAGGCGTAGTGAACCAGAGGTGTGGGGTCAATAATAGGAGGTCAAATATTAGCACGTACCGGCCTGCGGGCTCGCGTGCCATGTTTATACCCGCCCGAGGTAGGGCCGCCCTACGGCTGCGTCGATACACCCGTTGTTTTAGGGCCGCTCATGTATTTTTATCATCCCATTCAAAAATACATATTTTATTACATATGTAAATCATTTTGCAAAATCTTCAGTCCATAAAATCGTGGAAGTGGAATGACGTACCCGTATATTTATAATGATAGCGGTTCCGTATTCGCTGTAATTATAAATATTTATTTTAAAGGATGTAATAACACCCACTTTTCACAAATTTTTGATGTTATACTAGGGGCTAAAGTGACATCCAAATCCGTTGAGTAGTTTTTGCGTGAATGAATCCATCCATACTCACAAACTTTCGAAATTATAATATTAGTAGGATTTAGGATACATTTTAACATGTACTATTGTGTTGGTTTAATAAACAAAAATAAATGTCACCTTTTTCTTACAAATGTCATTAAATCTTTTTAGTCTATGCATTTCTCAGCTACGTCACAAATGTCACAACGGTAATGGCAAGCGTTGTTCCCATACATATGTATGAGGCGGGCAAGTCCGTACGGGAATCAAATTAATTATGATCGGGTGTGCACCTGGTGGTTTGACTAATTGTTTGCCGACCGTCATCTTATTGGGACACCGAGACATTAGTTTTAGTGGTGACATTTGGGATATTAGTTTCCTTCCCGTTAAAGCTTATAATATAAATGAAGTACTTAATATAGTTTACTATGCGACTTTTATTTTTGTTTATATGTTTGTGTGAAATATTATTGTCAAGGGTAATTGAAATGTACGCTTTTTAATGGATTTATTCTCAACACAAACGACCCTCCGATCCACGTGGTAGAACTGATGAATTGAAAGTACCTCTTTGTAGTCTGGTTTAAATAAATGTGATTTTAATTTGAGATTTACTTTTGATTTCCAATGACGTATATATTTTTAGAATCGATTCTTTTGTTTTGGACTTAATCCCATACATACAAACTTACAAAGTATAATACGGACGATGGACGATAATGCGGTTTGGGTGTTGCTAATCCTTAATAGGATTAGTAACACCCAAACCAAGGATACCTACACACACTACTACAGACACTAGGAATAGTGTCTATACTTAAATTAACGATTCAACACGACACAACAATTACTTACGACATCAAATCAAACCCTGAACAAGGAACGGTGAGATTTCAGCATTCAATTTTGAGACAACATTCCCAGGGCTATCCTATAATACCCAGGGAAGTGACGCTTTAAGTCCAGGGGATGAAGTCCCATTGGTAGGTATAAGACATAATAAGCTGCAGTCTGTTAAGTTTAAATGCCAAGCTCGCACAATGGTCGCAGCCTACCGGTTGTCGACGCGGTAATCTCTCTTAACAGGGAAATCCTTTTTCTGGACCGGCTTGAGGCGGGTATTCCCGGTTCTGGTTTGACCGTCAGTTCTCTTATAATGAATGAAGTTATTGTATTATATAAGCAATTATCCCGTTTTTGTAAAATAGATTGAATATATGTATAGCATTGGAAATATGCCCATCTGTTATGAAACGTGTATTCAATTTACATTTTCTTGGTAGTATTGAGTTTTAATGAGGGACCGTTAACAAAATATATTCCCATCAGGTTTAAATAATTATAATTGAATAGAGTATTAAGTGTGTCCGCCTCTGTTCCAAATTGGACGAAAAGCCGAAGTAAATAAATGATAAAAAAATATTTAAGAAAAAAAATATTTAAAAGAAAGCATTTTTTTGCAGTAGAACTGTTGAACATCTATTTAAAAACATACTAGCTGTGACCCGCGGCTTCGCCCGTAGGTTTTAGAGAAAAAAATACGTAATTATGTAAGAGAAGCATCAGCTTCTCTTACATAATTTTAATCATAAAATGGTATCCAATCTCAACCATAAAATGGTTGCATTACATTTTAATCATAAAATGGTATCCAACTTTCAACCCCTGTTGTACACCCCAAGGATTATTTTTTGAGACAAAATGACCTATGTCTATTCCTATGTTAAAATCTATCTCATTTCCAAATTTAATTACGATCCGTTCAGCCGTTTAGTCGTGAAAAGGTAACAAACAGAATTACTTTTGCATTTCTAATATTAGTATGGATTGCTGGACATCTTGACAGATATTTGAAATTTAAAAGAGAGGTAGGGCGATTTGGGATTTCCCGTGGGTTATCCCATTCAAATTGGAGCCGCCCGACTGGGGACTGTACCTCCGCCTTACAGAAGACCGCAGTGAAATAACACTACTTGATGTAGTGTTGTGTTTCTGCGGTAAGTAAGGTTGCCAGTGCTCCACGAGGATACGCTGGGCTAGTGGTATTGCTGCTAGCACAGTGAGTCCTCATCAGCAACATGGTTGATACCCCTGGTATTGCTAGCGGCTATAGGCTACGGTGACTGCTTACCATCAGGTGAGCCGTATGCTTGTGTGCCACCTTAGTGGTATAAAAAAATAATTAACTATAGCATATAATCTAGTCCTTCTAAATTAAATTGTTCTATTTACAGTCACCGAGCAACCTTTAAAAAGGCTTTGTAGAGTCAGCTTGCATTGAATTTAAATATCGCTACTACCAGGAGTTAACTGAAGTCTAAAAACAACTGGCAACCGACGCCTGTTGCCAGCCTCATTTACATCCCGCTGATTGATTATTCAATCGGACAGTCTCACCCTTCCAGCTTTAACTTACCCCCTACTACCCACCCCGCACTACCCTTCACCAAGTGGCTTGGACACGGCGGAATATCTAAATGCTAATGGGAATTGTATAGTAGCATTCGTCTTGGCTTGCTGGGTTAATTCCAATAGATTTCCAAAGCTGCGGATTATGGGATAGATTCATTTTTTTTACTTTTTTCTTCGTTTCGTTTGATCTCTTATCAATTAGTGCAATATTGGCCTTTTTTTTAGTTGTTAAAAGTCCCTGTTGGTGTCGATTCTGTTGTACATTAATACTATTTTAACCCAATATTTCTGACCCAATCCCACGGAATAGACTGAAAGGATTCAGCGTAATATTATACCCCTAAAAGAGACCTACGATTATCTTAGGTACAGTGAAATATGCAAGAGAACGTTATTTAAAAAAAGACTTTCAATAAGTGTTCCAATTTTCCTAATTTTTTCTTACTTCCAACAGTGTAAACAAAAATTAGCCTCCATATTATTCTTTACTCCGTTGAGTAAAAGTACCAGGCACCCATAGCTCAACAGATATATCCGTATCGTTTGAAGTAAGTGCCATCCTTACGTCATTCGATCGCTTAAGTTGCCGAGAACTTGGAGATCCAATAAAGTGAAACAAAACACGGTCACCGCTCTCCCGTGGCTCTTCCGACCAGTCGCAACGCCAACTTTTCGGCGACTATTTGCAAACTGCAAACATGTATCCAATTTTAAAGTTGTAGCAAGATTTCGTGCAGTGTTGTCTTGATTTATTCGTTGAAGTGCTTTATATTTATTTAGCGTACTGTCTGAACATTGTAATGGAAGCATTCAATGAACCAAGAAGTAACTAATCTCGCAATATACGAGCCTATGTGTTTATTCGCTTGTTACTCGGCCCGTTCGATGTGTTACGAAAACTGGTTCTTCTTAGGTGGCGTTTTTACCCAATTGGTGGTAATTTAGACCTTCATAAGTGCCTTATTAGAGCCTGAACTGAATAAATGTTTTTTTTTGTTTTAGGTGAGCGGTTTTGAGTGAAATTCGATGGTTATTTACGGCTTATACATTTACATACTCTGGTAATAAGTATTTATATCAATACACGTGCCATGCTAATCTCATTATCACTCAAAGGTTGACCTGTAGAGAATTCCTACGGCACTAAGTGCGCCTCGGCAAATTGAATTTGCAGGAAATTTTTTTGTAATAAATTACCGTCATCAAGCTCTCTTTAAACTGTATCTCTGTTAATTTGTATAGTTGATTGCAATCTGTTTGATATTTATTAAAAATAACATACACAGACTGCCTATAAATGGACATCAGTCATAATCAAGGAAATATCTAAAACCAGAGGAAACTTGTCATTTTTTTTTATACCACTAAGGTGGCAAACAAGCATACGGCCCGCCTGATGGTAAGCGGTTACCGCAGCCTATGGACGTTTGCAACACCAGGGGTATCACTAGCGCGTTGCCGACCCTAAAATATACATAAATTCCGTACTTAATAACATATTCTCGAAAAACATAACCACCTTCTGGCGCAGTCGGATAAAAAGAAAGCAGATAGAATCTCCCGTCACTACCGCCGCCCAATCACTCGCAATATCGGCAGGAGTTTCAATCGGCCACTCTCAGTTCGAGGGCCTAACATGAAATATTTATAGGCTGCCGTTGGGCCTTCCGTACCCGTAACATTACTTTATGGCCACCTAGCGTGCACTACGGAAATACGGTTAAGTGCGGCGTAGTCTTTTTTCTCGGAGAAATTGTCTGTTGTTTGTTTATTTTTTGGTTTAATATTAAGTAACGTTGAACACTCAAATTGATGTTTAAAGCGTTTATTTGTGACACGTTCATAATCTAGACGTCTTTAAAAAATCTTTAACCTTTTTTGGCGCCTTTCCTCGAGGCATCATCACAAAAATTTTATAATGTAATATAAAATTTACTTTTTTATTTTCTTTTTTTTCAGATCTATGTTGGACAGTTTTTATAATACCTAAATTCTTGTGCATTTTGTCTGAAGCAAACATTTCTATATAATTATATAATTCTTTGGAAATTGAATGAGGTTGGCTAATTTGGCCGCACCTTTCCAAGTTGGATAAAATGGCGACGTCTCTAAAGTCACTTCGTAGTAGATTGAATTATTCTAAGGCGGAGTGTTAATTGTTATTAATGCACAGACATTTTGCTGGTAATTTACAAGGGTTAACTTTTAAGACACGTCGGGGAAAGTAGCTTTAATTATTGTCATGGTGGCGTTAAAACCTTTTATTTTAGTCTATCAATACTGCCCACCGAAAAGCGAGAACAAAAATAAATACTACTGGCAACCGACAAGCGAGTACGAAAAAAAACTCTATTACAGAACACAATTAAATTATAATACCTCCCAAAAAATACTCCACGGAAACTCCAATATTCCAAAACGGCCGGTCGCACCGTACAGGCGTTAACTTTAACCGTATATCAAACCTTTATGGCGAAACCGGGAGAGAAATGAAAAATAGCGATGCGCGCGACTTCGATAATAATGAACTGCCGGTCACTTAACGTACCTACACTTTGTTATACTGCCTTCAGTAGGTCGGAGTTGGTCGTATCGACAATACGGCGGAACGATTCGAAATGATCAACGAGCGAACTGGGGCCATTCGTTCATTTGTTTTCCTCGTGCAAGGACAAAGGGCGATTCGTTGTTTAGACGAAGTCCAGTTGAATGGGTTTTAGTTGGAGAGGCCTCTGATTGATTTGGATCAATGAATGGTGCACTTTAGATCTATAGACAGACATATACGAAGTGATAATTTTGAAGGCGTGGTGCCCTTATGGTTGAAGGTACGGCCTGTCATCTGATAGACTCAGGTTCATACCCCGGCCTGTAACGAGTTTTTCCTAACTTAAGTACAGTGATTAATAAAACCATAAGCTTGAGAAGGGAGATAGGTCGAAATGGGATCCCCCTTGGGTTTTCCTGTTCCTCCACCTTACAGAAGACCGGAGTCAAATACCACTACTTTGATGAAGTGTTGTGTTTCTGCGGTGAAAAAGGTTGCCAGTGCTCCACGAGGATACGCTGCGCTAGTAATAATGTTGCTAGCACAGTAAGTCCTCATCAACAACATGGTTGGCAACGCGTTAGTGATACCATACCATAGCGTGCCTCACTGCAACGCGTGCTATGGCGAGTTCGATCCCCGATTCGGGGTAAACATTAAAGTATTTAGGTATTATATCAGTTGTCTGGTACCCGTAGTACAACCTACCTACATTAGTTCGGGACTAAAGGGCGCCGTGTGATCATGTCCGACCAATATAGGTAATATTATAGGTCTTTATAACATACTAGCTGTCCTGACAGGTGTTGTCCTGTCTTAGCTATGAATTCATAATGTCAAATACACTATAGAAAAAAGGAAAGGTCCTTTTTTGTATATTAGTTTATCCTGACTTTAAAAATGTTCCGGTTTATTTTTATCTTTCCATAAGAAACTTCTCCTGAGAATAACAAAAACACCAAAAAATAATAATTTTCGAATTTGTTACTAGCCGTCCACGCGTGCTGCCGATCAAGGGAACCAGGGATTAATTTTTATATATATATAGATAGTTATTGTTAACCAACCCAGGTGCCTTGCTGTATTGAATGCAGTATTAAGTAATCTCTAATCGATGCCCTTTCACACAGACAAATACGCGCGCCATTCATCGAAGCATTGTTTACGCTACAACTCTTTTTAATTGTGGGAAACCACTCAAAATAAACACGAGCAAAGCGATTCCCCAATCGTGCTACGACAATATTTGTTGAAACAACATCTACATCATTGCGCAGAGTAAATGTTGCCAGTCCTCGATAAACAGAGCTATTGTAGTCGCGTTTGCTGAGACAGCTTCGGATTAACTTTCCGTTAATGATACCGTTACACCGGGCCTTAGAGGGTGTTCGAATTTTAAAATAAATTGATAGATTTTTGTCTTACGGCTGCCAGTCATATTTAACTAACGATTAAAATAGAATTAATATACATTTGATTGATACTTGATAGGTGTTTTTCTTACAATACGTGTTTTACTATAATAAATAAATGAAATTAAATATATTTGTATTTTTTTATAGTCTAAATGTGGCACACAAGCATACGGTCCACCTGAAGGTAAGCAGTCACCGTAGCCTGTAGCCGCTAGAAATACCAGGGATATCACTAAAGAGAGTAACACCAACCCTGCTGTTGATGAGGACTCACTGTGTTAGCAGCATTCCTACTAGCGCAGCGTATCCTCGTAGAGCACTATCAACCTTGTATATCAAATTAAAGTAGTGTTATTTGACTGCGGTCTTCTGTAAGGTTGAGGTTCAGGGCCCAGTCGGGCGGCTCCAATATTAATGAGAAAATCCACGCGAGATCTCAATTAGCTCTACCTCTCTTTTAGAAACTAGTGTTGACACTAGAATCTAGTGACTAGATAGAGAATAGACACTTAATTTATCAGAGCTTTTAAATCATCTTTCTTTATTCCGAGTTGTTTTTTACGAAATCCTTAAAGCTTCCGTCAATTCTTAAAGATTCTTAATTTTCCTTTCCAATAGTTGCTGCGTTTCACGCTGATTTTTGACAACCCTTAACTTTATATAAACGTAGCACCTGCTTTTATGGCATTTTTACTGACGAAAATATCATTTTCCCGAATACACTGTTGCAGATAAAAATAATTGAATGAACTTTTTTAAACAAATACGTTCACAGGCCGAATTAAAAAAATATTCCGCGCCCAATAACTAAACTTATTTGAACACCGAATGTTTTTCGCCAATTTTACTACCGGCCTA
Organism: Falcaria lacertinaria; assembly: GCA_951449985.1. Taxonomy (NCBI): domain Eukaryota; kingdom Metazoa; phylum Arthropoda; class Insecta; order Lepidoptera; family Drepanidae; genus Falcaria; species Falcaria lacertinaria. Next base: position 10,839,918 of record OX602110.1, read on the forward strand.
TAACTTGTACACCAATTTGAATTCGAAAATAGAACAAGAGCCGTATTGTGTCTGAATTGTCAGTTCAATTAACGAAATACAGGAAGGTCCGAGCTGTCTCTGACAGCTAATAGTCATGCTGCGATAGAAATGTCCCACATACCTAAACTATACATCGAACCAAATAACACAGAACCATGAACATACAAAATTCCATTACAGTGTCCTACAACGTCACGGGTCACGCTAATTGGGTCGGTACATAAATAATGTGGTACAACAAATCATAATTGAAGTTGAAATTCATTGCAGCGTGGGGAGTGGTTTATTAACATAATGTGCATACAGGAACAGTGTTACCACAGTTTGCACTATTACAGTTGCATTATGATAAATGTTTAAATAATCATGGCTAATTCCAGCGCCCGCTACTGCAAATATTAACTTACAAAGGTTTTTTATCGATTGCTTTCTGTTGGTCAAAGACACTGGTAATATCAAACCTCATTTAAAGCAAATACTAAGCCTTTAAGTAACTACTGGCTGTAAATAAAAAAGGAGGGAAGCAATATCGAGCTCTGTCAAAGCTCAAGAGCGGAAGAGGAAAAAAGAGAATCAAGTGAGGCAGCCCGATAGTGGCCATTAAAATATCGTTGAATTTCAAAAGGTGGAGACATTCGGAATCCCGATAGTTGGGCCGGCCCGATGCCAAGACGTATCGTTCGTTGGGGGCGAAATGGACTTTTGATGTAAGTTTAGAACGCACCCACCCCACCTATTCTGTAAGAAAATTTCAATTTCATAAATTCAATGATGACGTAATTTTTGGATCAAAATTCCGACATTAGTAACCAAAACCGCCATTTTTTATGTTGCTACATCAAAATGACGTCATAGTTATTGAAATTTTCATACCCAAAATACGGACCCAGTCGAATAATGCGCGTTCCATTTATAAAATTCGAAATCGTGATGAATTAGACGTTGATAGAGCGAACGGTTTTGTACTACAACAATCGATGAGTTTGAAATGAACATTTTTTGGCAGTTTGCGAAAATTAAGTTTGCAGTTTTTTAGCTTTTTCTTTTAGTAAGGTTATTTCTAGTTGTTCAAGGGTATAGTAGGTATAGTATTAGAACGACCTTTACTTTAAAGCCGTATACGTGGTTTAAATCGTCAAAGTGCGAAGAGGCTGCGCATCGATATCGGTATTTTTCACTCCGCTGGCTTCATCCCCTTAAGGCCGACCCGAGACATCCCCCACCTTTTAACGAACGTGCCAACTCGCTCGGATAATGTCACTATTACGGAATCTTCACTTTTAAAAGTAAATAAGTATAAAGTTACAACCTTATTTTATACACGACCTTGTGAGTACACTAGCTGGGTGTGTCCCTCATGGTCTGGTCAAAGAGTTTGTCACTGGCACTTGAAGATTTGCTCGCGCATACGGTTATATACCATTAAAAAACTCTAGGCTTACTAAGCCTTTTAAAAACTAAATGGTACGTTGCATTACCACTTGGCAGCGGAATATCTGTTAATTTAGACAGTATCCATCATGCGTATTTAATTTACTAAGACACACTCTTACAATAAAGGCTTACATTACAATTACACAAATTAATAATACATTGCCTTTTCAAAAACTTACTCCTTTTACGTGTTTGTCAAAATCTACATAGGTATGTATTTTTGTCGAATAAAATTATAAATCGCCTAAAATTACGACATTTTATAAATCGAATTTAATTTCATCAATCGACTCGCTACTAACAAAATCTATTTATGAATTTTCGACGTATATTTTTTTTTGTAAATAGAATACAAATTTCAGCAATTGCATAAAATTACGTTCTTTTATAAAGGGAATTTAATTTTCATCAATCGACTCGTTTCGTTACTCACAGAATAAGCCGACGCTCTGTATTCAGTACACACTGGCCGGCCCGAAAGGCGTATTCTTAGCTAATTGTAAATCCCATCGTTCCAACCACCAACCCTAAGAGCTTTGCGCCTTCAATTTAACTCAAGTGCCTTTATCAAACAGGATTGAAATAAATGAGGAATTGGGTATTCAAGATAGACTATGTTGCTATAATGATACCAGGCTAGTATTCGGGTGGGTTGTCGAAATATGGAGTGAATTGTTAAATACCAAATAGGTGAATTGTTGAAATTGGAAATGTTTTAATTTTAATTGTATCATCTATGTCTATTGGACATATAGAACGAATGAGTGATGAAAGATTGACAATGACTGATAGCACAATTTTACACTTCGTTTTCAAAATGTGACAGTGAAATTCTAGGATTGTTTATTCAATTTAATACGACATATTCAAAAAATAGTTGCCAGTGCTGCACGAGGGCTAGTAGTATTGCTGCTAGCACAGTAAGTCCTCATCAGCAACATGGTTGACACCCCGTAGTGATACCCCTGGTATTTCTAGCGGCTATAGGCTACGGTGACTGCTTACCATCAGGTGGGCCGTATGCTTATAGTATGCCTTAGTGGTATAAAAAAGAAACATTATAATATACGACATAATAATAAAAAAAAACATATTTTTTATACATATGCACGTAATTTCTCTAAATTGAAACTTGGAGTTACCATTCAGAGTACTAATCTAACAATTTTACCGAGATGTCTACGCTTAAAGTAACTCTGCAAAACTGTTCAGATTTATTCCCTGAGTGAATGCAGTGTGTCTTTTATGTTAAAAGTTTAGCTTAAATACCTCTATATTCCGAACTTGATACGTTCAGTTGAAGGATTAAAGGATGTCTGTTGTTGAAAAAGTAGATACTTTAGCTAAGAATTTGAAGACTGCTTTGTCAGATTCGCAGAAAGAAAACGATGCCCGAATTAGTGTAAGTAAGCTTTTTAATTATCAAAACAGTTGTTGTCTGTGGCAAAGGATATTATATATTAAAGTAGCTTTTCCCCGCCACTTCGCCCGCGTAGCGATATAATAGTGCCAATTCTGTTGTTCAAAATTACTAAACTTAACTAATTTGACAGGTCTAAAAATATTGCCATCCCTACTTAACCCCGCACATGAGAAAGGGATGGCAAGACTTTTAGACCTGTCAAATTAGTTAAGTTTAGAAATTTTGAACAACAGAATCGACACCAATATTAACCTATGTCACCTTACCAGTGATAATATTATTCTGTTTTTAAAACTATAAAATCGGTCCAGTAACGAAAAAAGAGCTCAATTGGCAACAATGCTACCCGGTTCCCTGTAGTACATTTCCGTCCATTTCACGAATTCAAAGCGAAGAAGAAAGCGAAATCGAGAAGAAATATGCGAAAAAAAAGAAATGCATCGAAAAATTAGTAATACAAAGTATTCACTTCCACTTAAGCCTCGCAAACGTAACCTCATTTAATAATAATTACACCGTGTAAAGTTCCCCTTATAACCCCTAGTACAGGGTTGAATGATCACTGTTGAATCATCACAATGAACACGCAGGGGTCTACAGAGGGCTGCACCGTGAACGGTTGCTGGCCATAATCGCGTGATTAACACTGCCCTTCGACTATGTAACGATTGGTGACCATTCAGAGCTGTGAGTAGATATAATTATCTCGCTCCTTAAAAAACCTCTTTTCAACGTATTAAGAATAAAAACTTTTTATTAACAAAAATGATTAAACTATTTACAGACAAAAAGTTGACCAAAGAAATTTTATGTCAATAGGTTTGGCCGGTTACAAGTTACTATAATATTATTTTTAAAATATTTGCCAGTTCATTTTATTTCGTTCTTTGTTTAAAATAAAAATAATGGAATTGAGATTTAAATTTAAAATATTGCAGCTTAGTTTTATTTACAGGCTTAAAGTTTACTTAATAACCGTAATGTATATAAAAAGCTTTGATTGTATACTTGTCATAATCAAAGATAAAATGATGAGATTGGGTTCAAGTAAAAAGCAAATCTATTACTTTAAAGAGCCTAGCCTTAGCCTAATCTCACGATATCACAAAATACACCAACGAAAGAATGTATAGTCTATGGAAAGTCAATTCCACATAAAGGATGGACATTACCGCTTAAGTCTGCCCTTGGCATAAAAAGGAATAAAGTTTGTGAACTACAGAAAAGATAAAGCTAGGCGACAATTAAATCGAACGGGGTATCGCTGCCGCTGGGACAAACATTGGAATCGCATTTCGCCTGGCAGATGTATTCAACTATGCCTGTTGCATAACCATGCGCGTTTTGGGAACGAAACCGCTGCACTAGTATCTTCAGATATTTTTCACGATTTATCATCATTTCAGTCCTTCCTTCACTTAGTACTTTGGAGATACAAAGTACTAAGTGAAGAAAGGACTAAGAGATTCGAAACCGGAGAGCATGCATAAAGTGATGAATGTAGAAAAAGCTATAAAGGCGTACCAATCAAATGGTGATCTATACTCTATGCCTTCCTTCGAAATGGGCTTGGCGGGATATGCATGTATTTGTACATGGAAGAATGTAGATAATATCAACCACACTTATTAGAAAACATATTTGACGAAGTAATTTAAATCAAAGAACAAATTCTATAGAGTACCAAATTAATATTGTTTGGTATACTGATGAAAGAATTCGTTACACAAAGGACTTGTGATTACTTTTGAAAGACCTAGTAATGAAGAGATTTTAGTAACGTCAAAACAAAAGAAGTAATTAGTCTCGAGACCAACTACGATTGTTAGTAATAGTTTACTGGTTATAGTAATTACTCGCGAGAGTACCTACGTACCTACTCTGAACAACTTTAAGCATTCGAGTGTAACTGAAAAGTCAATTAACTAACTGAAACTTGGCAAAGTTTTTCTTCGACCTTTCGCAGTAAAGCAATTAAATTAATATCTGCTTTAAAAGTAATTAATTAATAACCTAGTACTTACACAAAAAGCGTAGGTAATTTATATAAATTTATAGGTAATAGGGTAAGATATTTGATCGAAATTTTTAATAAATTCAAATAAACCTAGTGAAAAATAATGTACTCGTATGTTATTCAATGATAGGACTCGGCATTACGTAGTGGAAGGTTGTTGTAGCTAATGCTACTTTTCAACCAGCCGCTTTTCTGTTACGTGATTTCTATCAGTCAAGTCTTACAGCAAGATAAAGCACTCAAACGCTCGAAATTATGGTAGTTAACCTGATAGTATCGTTTTTATACAATTTAAAGATTTTGAAGATTTAGTTTAGATCCAGTTCGCTAGTTTGTGAGACTATTCACTTTTTCCCGCCGTATTTTTGTGTCGTCAAGCACAAAACGAAGTACCCATCAGAGTGAATTGAATATACCAAGTCCACAATTGAATTGAGCGAGTTTTCGTCAAGTTAAATGTGATGCTTTTAGCTTACTATAACATAGTTAACAATAAAACAAAACAAATGAGGAGAACCGATCACATTGATAATGTAATAGATATACTAATGGTGTAAATACATCGTTCATAGGTAACCGCTTACCATCAGGCAAGCAGTGTGCTTGTTCACCACCATAGATGTATAAAAACACTATAAAAATATATACTATTGTCTATGTCTGCCATAAGCTCCGGCATACAATTTCGATGTGAATAGTGTTGACTTTATAGTCAGTCTTTTCAAATTCCCGTTTTGTTCCGAATAAAATCCAATAAAACAGATATGTTCATCAAAAGGCCAATATTTTTGTACAAAACTAAACCGACAAACATTGACGTTTCGTGAGAAAACTAACAGCTATGCTGACCGCCACAATGGCTGTGCGCGGTAACTTTGTCGCGGCGTATTGATTGATACCATATATAATATATTATACAGTTGGCTTAGGGTTCGCGGGATTGGGACTGATGCTAATATTATGCGCTGCAACAATAAGTCACGTGACCTCTTTATAAAATTGCCACATCGTAGATAGATGTTTTAGAATCGTTAAATTTGTTTATGATTTTAGAGATGTTAATTTAATACTCAAGTTTCGGAGTAAACATAATTATGCAAACGTTTGACGAGACAACGATGTAATGAATAAGAAAAACAAGGAAGAAGAAGCAATGATAAATTGACTAAAAGCCCGCATTTAATATTTTATACAGGGAAATGTTCGAGCTGTGTTTACACTGGAAAACAATTGCTCACAACAAAACAAAATCTGTTAACTGAAATATTAATGATAATCCCATCAACCCTTGACTTGAGCTTGCAGAATACAGATACAAATCCCTTAAAACTTTTACAAGGAAACATTTCATCTTACAAACAATCCCGGGATAACGTCAAAACTTGTAATCGGGAGTTTAAAAAACGTTGAATATTTTAGCGGGCACGAACTAAAGGAAAACTTGGGTTAATCCGTTGTTTAGCGGAGGATTACCTGTTCGCTTATCAGCAGCACTGAGGGAGCTTTTTTACTCGTCTAGTTTCAATTTAAAGTCGGTTAATTCCGTTGCTAAGTGCTCGACTTAATTTATATCCATCCGCAATTTATCCCCGGGATTAATGTAATGAAAGTCGCGCGGCTGGGCCCGCGCTAATTGCGACTCTTGATTGTCTAAATAAGAATATACCGGTGTAGCCAGCTGGAAAAATATGTGTTTACTCTAAAAACTCGCTGTTTGAACTTACGCCAAATACGTTTAAATACACGCTGTAATATAGGTATCTAGGTTAAATTATAAACAATGGAAAATATTACATGTATTTTTTCAAAATGTAGTATTTTTTAACTTAGTTATATAGTTGGATTTGTATGAAAGAGGTTGAACATACATTATAAAAAATGCCGATGTCATCTCATAATATGCAGAACAGTCCTCTAAAATAGATCTTATATGGTATCTTAAACCAGTGTGGTAGTCCCAGATTCGATTCCTTAAACACACAAAAATAAGTACCAATATGTCTACAATCGTATCACTCATACAATAAATTGTGTACATATCATTAGGGAATAAACATACATAAGCAAATGTAGGAGGAACGCTTGTGCAAGTTTACATCAAGCAAATTACACACGTAATAAATTGCGGTAGGTATATTCGAAAGCTTGTCTTGTCTTCGTCTACTTTCCGAAAGACTGGCCTCTTTCGGAAAGTTAAACGGTATTTTTTGAATATTTGAAATTCGAATGGCTTAGGAACAAATCGACCTCATAGGTCAACTACCAAACAGTTTAAGCCAAGGCGTCCCACATTTCACGCCTTTTAACGTATTATATGCCAACCAAAACTTCTGAATCCTACTGATATTTTTGGCAAATCTCCAGTGCCAATAAACTTACAATTCGTATAAAATATATGGACGAAATTTGCGAGATTTCAAGACTGCTTTCGGGCCAGTGTATGCGTTCTAATTCACATAAAAAGGGGAAAGTATTCGATTCGTTCGCAATACAATCAACATTACACGCGTGGCAGCTGTGTAGCCCTAAATTACGGCCCGGTTAGCTGTAACGAAGGGTTCTTTGAAAAAAAAGGAGAAAAAATATAAGGATCAAATTGACAGTTTAATCTGGGAAATTGCAAGCGAGGCTGCGAATTTGGGGTGTGCATTTGCTTCGTGAGCATTGTATACAAAACAAGATAAAAGTTGGAAAATGCGGCAACTACTATTCGAATTTCGAATGTCACCACTGCAATTTTTTATTGTCATCTGGATTTTGAATTCGAGTGCCAGTGAATTAAATTATGCTCCAGATTTTGAAATCCCGCATTTAAAATATAAAATTCTTTATTTGAACGTGATCCCATAAACCTTGCCGAACAAATATTGAATCTGTATAAAATATACATTTATTTTTTATTCATCGTGCGACCTCAAGCAGTGAAAACACGGAATCCGACTAATCTCACGATATTTCGTGAAAGTTTTAACTTAGATCTGCCACCAGATTGTTTATGAATAAAAAAGTAAACGTCATTCTTGTTTTAAAAGAAACCGTTATAGACTTTATATTTCTATTCCTTCACAGTTTTACTTTTAGTAAAATAATGGACAAAATCTTTCATAGATCTGCTCTTTGTTATATTGTTTGTGATTCTAACTAACGTGTCTCTCATAGATCTCTCTGACCTCTATCTTATAAAGAGAGCGCTTTTAACTTTGTTTTATTCATCGTTATATACGATTTATGAACTATGTACGAGTTTATTTATATTTGTTTGAGTACCCTTGTTCGAACAATAATACTAATAACTCCGTAAGATCGGGGCCATCAAATATTTACTTTGGCTATGACGGAATACGTAATACGTTTACCGAGTGAAATATTCAAAAGCAATCACCGATCACAAAAAAGTTTTTATGTAAAGCGACCAACTTGACATTTTGGAATTCTCTCTCCATTTCCGAACGCACTTTGTTATTTTTTTTATTATTTTCGCGGGCTTTGAAGTTTGAAGTCATTCGGGCAGTTGGAAAGTTTGTGTTCTTTATTCAATTATTGGAACTGGCTGGTTGATACACCGCAGACTTATGAAGTGAACGTGGGTATATTTCACCCGTGTTTACACGACATGTCAGGCACGTGTGAGATCTACCCCGCACGTGTTGATAACAATAACACCGCGATCAAAGACCTTATCTAACGCTGTATAAACTTGTGATTAAATTATAATAAGTTGGACCAACGCGGGGCAATGCGGTAAGTTTCGTATATTACCGTTTTCGTTTTGTGTATGATTTATGTGGTTCCATGACATGCTAGTATTCTAGTTAAATAGTTTAGTTTGAAGCAGACGGCTTCATTGCCTTTTATTCAACTCATAGTTGAAATAACTCTTCTGTAACCGCAACGTAGGCCACAATATGTATTTTATTACTTGCCACTATTACTTAAAAAAAAGTTTTTATTTATTTTTTGAATTACGTTCTATCGTTTATACAGACTGCAGGCAGTTATCTTAAAAGAAGCTTTTTTGAAATATAAATCGAATCCTAAGTGTGCGACTGACTAAGTTAACAAGCAGTAATATAAATTTGAACTTAAGACTAACGTTATGTCGTACCAAGAGGTCTAAGAGATGGCTAACGATAGAACGGCTTGGCGATTGCTCCACCGACAAGAGCCTAGCTCTTAAATAGAAGATGATGAAGATGATATATGCAGTAAGAATATATTCAAAATTGGTACACAAAACCTCAAAACTCGTACCGGACAAGTCACTAACTAAAAGCCTGGTATCCATTTCCATCAATTCTAGAAAAAAAGTACACTTTTATTGATCTCCTTTCGCCCCTTTGCGGAGCGCAAAGAACATAAGCCAATACGGGAGTACGATCAAATACGGGCAGGGAATTAAAGTCCGCAGTAGGATGTGGGGACTTGCCTCACTGTACCCGACCCTTTATTACCGTAATCAAGAAGGATCTATGTAAAAACTGAATATTGCAGGCCCTATTGTTTACGTCCTTTGTGTATGTGCGAATATCGACAACTTATACGATATAGCCTTTATGTAAGGAGATTTGGGAATCTTGTCGGATTTATATTAGGGTAGGAAAACATTATAATCTATGGTTTAAGCGAATACAATCTCTACATAGTATAAAACAAAGTCGCTTTCCGTTGTCTGTCTGTCTCTATGTATGCTTAGATCTTTAAAACAAGGCACGGATTTTGATGCGGTAATTTTTAATAGATAGAGTAATTCAAGAGGAAGGTTTTAATGAAAAATTAATTTGTGTTTTGTAGGTATTTAGCTTATATGGCTAACGATGGCCGTGCGAAGCTGGTGAAGAGTGCTAGTGTTTCAAATGTAAACTGTTTACTAATGAACAGCGAAAATTTTTCGTTATTTATCTTAATTATGTCGTTTATTACCGACAGTAATATCCACGTGTGCTCTTTGTCTGTGGCTGAGGCGTTTGCAGAAAGAGAATTGAAGGCCAACTATCTATGGTTTCGCATTTAATAAGTCTTTTTTTTTTTAAATCAATTTTATATTTACGGCCACATAAAAATAGTAGGGATTTATGACTTCGCAGGATAACTAAAGGTAAAAGAACTAACATAAAGAAGGACATTACAACCCAAGATCTTAGGATAAACTAGTCTATTAAAAGACCTGAAAATGCTGCACCCCTAAAGCATTGTTGATAACAGTTTTATAGGAACCAACCAACTGTAAGTCCCTAGGTCATGTTGGGGACAATAAAACTCTTTTGTGGATTTTATACGCACTTTTTAAGTCCCCTTTATACATATATAAAACGTAATACGAACACTAGCGATTTATTCTATTCCGATAAAAGAGATGGCATATTAAGTTTAGTTATGTGAGCGAAAGAGACCGCGAATATGACATCTTTCTGTCCAATTAGGTAAGCGTGCACGTCTTGTGACTGGCAAACAGTCTTAGATAAAGCAATTTCAATGATTTTGATTAAGATCTTTGTATGTGGAAGACTAATTGAAAATGAGAATTACTGAATAATTTCTAATAAGACCCATGAATTGGGTGAATTGTTCATCCTACATTATCTAGCTAGACTGTACTAGACTAATATTAATCCTGAAGTAATACATTATGTCTGGCAACGCGTTAGTGATACCTCTGGTATTTCTAGCGGCTATAGACAACGCTACGGTGACTGCTTACCATTAGCTATGAGACTTCAATATTACATATTATCCACTTACAATGCCATACACGTTTGGTTCATGTTTTTTATTGCACGTTGTGATCTACTTATAAATGGCAGAACAATTAGCATGTACTCTAGGACTTAAATCTAATGAATTGTTGTATCTGCTGTATCGTGATCCTATTAAAATGAATTAATAAATAAATAAATCAGGTGGGCCATATACTTGTGTGCCACCTTAGTGGTATACAAAAAAAACCTCGTAAAAATAAAAATACATTAAGGGTAAATCAAGTAGACATTCATAAGTGCCTTACTAGGGCCTAATCTAAATAATCATACATACATACATATATCATCACGCCAAGTCCCTCACGGGGTAGGCAGAGGGTAAAGAGCGCCATTTCACACTTGACTTACACCTCTTTTGCTTCTTTTACATCAGTGAAAGATGTTTAGCAGTAATTGGTCCCATACATACCGGGCAACATCAGTATAATTTACAATACACTACATTCAGTAAAGATATGAAAATTTACAAAACATCAAATTGCTTTCATTTATTTGTGTAAATTGTTTTTTAAAACTACATACAGACGAACAACGAACCTCCTTCTTTTTGAAGTCGGCTAGAAGCATGTAATAATCAGCACGCGGCTTGCGTAAAGTACCAGGCTGGCAGAAACGCAAGGAGATCTCTTAAACCGAGCTGCCAATGACGGGGGCTACACAGACAGATGCGTGGTCCCCCGTGTCCCCCGGCGCCCGAGGGCTCATTCGAACACGATCCGTTTGTTAGTTACGACTGTGCCACCCGATAGTAGAGGGTGACTTAACTAAGGGACGTTATAGCCTTTATGGACGATTTGAGACACCGATGGCTTCCCCGCTAAGAGGGTTGGAAGCTACTGAATTCTTCGGCTCTTAAATTACAGCTTAATCGATATATCGGCGAATGAATTCGATGCAGGCTATTCGATAAATCGATAACAGTTTGTTCAATAATAGTATTTTATTATTTATTAACAATACGCGTTTAAATCTGTATTTTTTTATTGTTGTTCATCTATGGAGTTTAGTTCGTTGGAATAACCGATATATTTTTTGTAATATTTGTATAACATATACACATAATTATAACAATGTTAAAACATACAAAAAAGAAACTAACAAATACGATGAAAATTGCGACTAACATTTCAGCGCAGTGTTTACTAACGTCAAACTGATTAGTACCAAACTAAACAGTTTTAAACCAGTTTCCAGTAGACAGCTTTTGTTTAATTAGAAAAAAAGAGTCTTTTATACGTCTGTGTTACAAAAACATTTGAAGTAATGCCCGACCTTTGCGATTAAAACTAACGTTTTTTTACGAAGGTCTTATTTATCTAGTTAAATATATTAAGTCCGACACAGGGGTTAACGAAAATGTTAAGATAACAGAGATAGTATCGCTAAGCAATTTGTCCGCTTAATTTATGGCCCGCTCATAATTAAACTTATCTATAGTGGGGCCACGAAACGTCCGGGCGGGTCCGCGGCAATGAAGAACTGAAATTTATTGACGATGAGACACTTGTACACATTTTGAGGATTTGAGATGGAGATAGAGTGATTTAAAACTATCTCTAGTGATCTGACTTGTTTATAACATGTCACTTCGTTTTAATGACCTGAAAAAACACGTGTAACATCAAATGTTGTACTGCAATCTGTCAATATTTTGTTTATGGTATTGATTGAGTTTTTTTTAACCCAGTTTTTCTATGATGAAAATTGTCTAGGTGATTATTTGTAAGTCTCATCAAAGTTCGTTCAGTCGTTACGGAGGTTAACGAATCGCATTTTTTTTATAAAGGTGATTATGATCTTAAGCAAAAGGCTTACAGATCTGGTATGTAAAACTTATTCTTCATTTGTGAAGAATATATGAAACATAAGTTCAAAAACATTAGTTCCTTTTTTGAATTTTTGTTCTAGTTTGCATTTTAAATTGCCAAACAAAATGTTTCACATATAAAACCTCCTTTCACATAAGGTTCAAACTCCCCGCCCTGGCAACGAAAGCAAAAACTATTGTGCTTAAAAAGAATACAGTGTGCAAACAGCTTTTAAGTTTACCCGTACTGTGTGCACACCGCTCTAAGATTACCCAGCGACTGTTAGTGCTGTTAGTGTGTGCTAGGGTTTACGTTCGCTAAGGATTTTGTAAATTATCTAGAGTAGACACGCGTATTTTGTTACAATTCACGGCACGAACCGAATTTTCTGTCTGAGACGTGCTTATCCGAATTTAAGATGGTAATATAGGTCTCCTATGTAAAGTGAAGTTATTGGCTTCAAACCGTCAAACAAAACCGTCAAATTGAAGGAATATAAGCCCTGTAAAATATAGGGTATTTGGAATGTTACTTAATATTATATATAATCGACGACACCTCTGGTCTAGAGGTTAGTATACCTGACTGCTACGCTAGGGGTCGCGGGTTCGATTCTCGCCGGGGCTAACATTTATGTGACAAATATGTTTACCTTGCATCTGGGTGTTTGGTATGTATTATAAGTATGTATTTACAAACAAAAAGTATATTAAGTATTATATCAGCTGTTGGCTCCATAGTACAAGCTTCGCTGACGAAACAAACGTTTGTAATATCTATCTGAAAAACTCTTTTAAAACGAGCACAATTTCTAAAACATACTATGTTTATGTTCGAAAGAGGCTTCCTTTTAGAAAGCACTATGTATATACATATACTTAATACATATAGTTCTGTACGCGAGCTACAAGGGAGCCCGGAGTACCGAAACAAACATGCCGACGCCATTTACAAAAACGATACGGGATACAAGTTTGCGATACTAACATGATACTAAGTATGGAGCTTACGTACTGAAGCCATTGAATTACACCTTTTTTATTATTTACAGCCTGTTATATCTTTTATTTATTTACTAAAGTACTCAGAAGGAATATAGGTATAATGAATTCTCCTCACAATAATCAAGACATTTTCTCTCAACCCCGCCATTTTTATATCAAATACTTTTTATAAATTAGTGAATTTAAAAAAGTACAAAAAATGTTTATCCAAGCTTTTTAAGCTACTTTAAATGCTACATACATGAGCTGGGTCAGAGTAATTACATAGTTACAAAATAATTCGTAGCATTTATCACTCCAAATTACGTATACCACGTAATTACAGTAGAAAAAAGTATTTATTCGATGAAGCAACACAATTTGCCCTTCCATTTTTAAATAGGTAACGTTAATAATCTCCTTAGCCGATCAAAACTGTGATGGCCGCTTAAAGTATGAACGAGGCAGCGAGCCACGCTCGGCAATGTCTAGAAACAGTAATAACAACAAAGTAGAATGTTTCCAAATCAGTTTACCTTGTTCATAATATCCTTCCTGCGCTATTATAATACATAAATTCTGACAAAACACAAAGGAAACCGCGGCACCAACTTAAAATCGAGGAGCGAACCTCACGTTACGAAGTCAGGAAGGAACCGTCCCCAAAGTTTGTCCGAAAAACCGGGAAAAACCCCCCAAATTCAGGACAACATTCTGCTTCCGCCGGCCGGGGGCCCCGCGTAAATATTATTCGGGCCTTTTCTCTTATTCCCTTTGTTTCAGACGCTTTATTATTTGCGGTCAGAGGTGAGACGCGCCACCCACCGAGGGATATTAAAAATATATATTGGTACGAAGCGGACGGGCCGATTCCACCAAGCGGCGAATTTCAACGCAGACCGACAAAGAATACCAACACGATAATGAGCCTAAATAACATTTTAAAACTTTCTCCCGTTTGATATAAAAAAAAAAAAAAAACTCGTCCAATTTATATATTTCTCTGCAGTACTTAGTTCAAAGCGAAAGGAAGGGAGCTCACCAGAAGTAATTGACAAATTGGAACAAAAATATAAGAAGCGAAAAGAATTAAACCAACCAAAATTCAAACTTTTACATTGAACCCAACTCGCCCAGCCTCTCACAATAAATAAGTCGTGCAATGGTGCAAATTATCACGTCACACACTAGCCTTATTTTAGTTACGTACAGTCAAAGTATGTTTTAGTGCTGTCAAAAAAAAAAAGTATAGTCAAAATGAATATTTTTGTGTCAATGAACAACAGAGTAGGGTATATATTTTAGTTTCGTTTCGAGCCGTGGTTGTTGTTGGAGCAACGGCCTCTCATCTGATGGGTCCATGTTCAAACCCCGGCCTGAACCAATGACTATTTCTAAGCTTAAGTAGAGTGACTAATCACACCATGAGCTAAAAAAGAGAGGTAGGCCAAATTGGGATCACCCGTGGGTTTTCCCATTAATCCTATAATATTGGAGACTGGGGAATGTACCTCTATCTTACAGAAGATCGCAGTCAATGAACACTACTTGATGTATTGTTGGATTTCTGCTATATATATAGTAAGGTTACCAATGCTCCACGGGGATACGCTGGGCTAGTAGTAATGCTGCTAGCACAGTGAGTCCTCATCAACAACAGGGTTGGCAACTCGTTAGTGATATCCCTGATATTGCAAGCGGCTTTAGGCTACGGTGACTGCTTACCATCAGGTAGGCCGTATGCTTGTGTGCCATCATAGTGGTATGAAAAAAGTATAGTCGGATGAACAAGAGATTTTTTAACAATATCAGAGGTTACGATAAAGTTTAGTGTTATATTTTTCATTTCTTAGCATTTCGGTCTATGGGGACTTTTATGAAACTGTCCGCGCTAGACGTGAATAAATTAGATTCTGTGACTCGACTGACATTTTGGATACTGACTGGTGACTGTGACATCTTGTGTGTTATTGGACATCCTACTTTTATGCGTAGGGTTCTCGACGGTCGTAAATATGACTATGAAACTTTTTACATAGACACAGTTCGCATCAGATTTCGACTTCCCATTCGTAT
This sequence comes from Falcaria lacertinaria, assembly GCA_951449985.1. Classification (NCBI taxonomy): domain Eukaryota; kingdom Metazoa; phylum Arthropoda; class Insecta; order Lepidoptera; family Drepanidae; genus Falcaria; species Falcaria lacertinaria. The sequence goes on from OX602110.1 coordinate 10,855,436, forward strand.
CTCTTTCGGATATTTAGTAAGGAAAAATTAACAGCGCTGGGCATCGCGCTGGTGAAAAGCGGAACTAACATTAGTATGGAATCTCGTTGAGCGAGTTACTTTTTTAAATACGTAGGCGCAATAGAATAGATACTCAATAAGTGTATTATGTGAACAAAATTTTGAATGATTAAGAATGATCCACTTACCGGCAACATGTTGGTATTCTTCAGACTGCAAGGATGGGCTTCTGTGTCCTGCAACAAAACGCATATACGTCTATATTAAGAACACAATATTTTGTCAAATAAAGTATTTACTAATATATAATATATATATATATATAATATATTAATATATAATAAACGTTATAGAATACGAACGTAGAAAAAAAAATCGGCCAAGTTCGAGTTGGACTCGCAAAAAGAGTTTCGTACTAAAAACCAGTTTGAATAACAAACTTAACTTTGCGGTTCGATCCCTAGACAAGGCTATTGCACCAACCACATCTAATCTATAATATAAAATGTGAATCGCTGTGTGTATTGCTAAGCGTAAATCTCGAGAGCAGCTGAACCGATTTCGCTAATTCTTTTTTTAGAATATTCCTTGAAGTAGGTTCGAGGATGGTTCATACGGAGAAAAAAGTCTAAAAATGGGTAGACAAAATATTTGAAAAATATCTACCCGTTCGAAGCCAGGGCGAGCCGCTAGTGGAACATATATTTTAGAACATATACCATATATACTCTTTGAGCATTTCAAGCATCTACTTGTTTTACTATTATTAAGATAGAGCAAAAACCCAAAAAAAAACGTGTTTGGGAGGGGAGCCTTTAGTTATAGGGTTCCGTTGGCTACCTTCGGGTACAGAGCTCTAAAAATTGATTTATATTGATTTGAAATGTTCAAATCACTTGCAACATTGCATTGCCAAGTCACTTAAGTACGAGATTTAATCATATAAAAATTCAGAAGATTGTTCAATGTTGTCAAAGTCCCAACAACAAAGTGGACAGCACTATAGTGATACCTTTGGTATTTATTACGAACCTCTACAGGCTTCGGTGACCGAATTACATCAGAAGTGCCGTAAGCATGAACTCCCCGCCGAGGTTTTGCCAAAGGAGTACAGCATTTGAAGGGTCGGCAACGCGCGAGTGATACCCCTGGTGTTGCAAGCGTCCATATGGCTACGGTGGGCCGTATGTTTGTTTGCCAACTTAGTGGTATAAAAAAAGGAATGCTTGCCAAATTGGTAGTACAAAAAACTAAAATATGTAGGCATGGAAATTAGAATAATTTACTGAATTTACAGAACCATAATCCCTTTCACATAATCTCACCCATTCTTATTTAAAATGACGTCATTACCCCAGAATATAATGTGTAGACTGTCCCAACCGAGGAGGGTTAGCCCATAAAGCGACCAACATAATTGTTTAATGATAACGTTACGCTGAAGGATTTTATATTCATTAAATTGTATAAAAATCATTAAAATTCCACACACACACGCACACCTACGAACCGTGTAAGGGCGGGTACACACCACAGGCAATAATTTACTAGCAAGCGCGTCACCTTTTTTACTCTTTTCGCTACAGTGCAAAAACGTGACTGTTACCACTTTAATATAAAAATGCCTGTTTTTTGACCGACATGAGAATTTTAATTCATTGTCCACGTAAGCACTGTGGACCAATCCTTGCATATTAACGCTTTATTTACGACATAAAAATACACAACACAATTAAAGCGCGTATGTGTGGACACGAAAAAAACTTAAATAAAAAAGTATCTAAAGGAGAATCCCTATCTATGGTAGGCAGTGATATTTCTCATGCTTCAAGATGAAATAATGTTTAAAATATTTAGTTCTTTTTTTAAGATCGTCTTGCCATCAAGATGTGTGTTTTGAACTGGGGATCTCTTTATAAATGTAGCGAGATTCCACATTGATTCCATACTTTAGATTCCATAACGAACCAGTGTTCATTGTTTGTCAACAGACAATGTCAAGTGTCAAAGCAGCTATCGCCGTCAATCGTACAGTACGGTACAATTTATGATAAGTTTTCATTATTAACTTCGAACCGGGTTCTGATTCCCACAATAGTAACCAGAGGTGGTCATTGGCTATTTTATTAACCGTCCAAAAAAAGTTCGGCTTTGAAGCAATTCTAGACGATGGCTCATACAAATTAAGTATGTTATCAGGTACTACAAAATCATACGACAAAAGATTCAAATGGAGGAATTTAATTCAGAATTTATAAGATTAAATACGCCAGTTTTATCTCAAACAAGCTAAACACAGATTAAAAATATTTGCATCACAAAGGTTGCTACTACAGGCTACACTACACATGAATGCAGATGTAATAAAAACGACACGAATCTGCGTAGAATGAAACACATTCACTATAATATATTATCTCAACGAAGTGGGCATACGCGTATGATACGAGCAAAAGAAAAGAAGTTGCATTTGAAAGAGTTAACGGTTTCAACAATTAACTTAAAATTAATGATGGCAAAGTAAATAACGCTTAACATTACGGCGTGAAAGAATTCCTCAGTGATTAGTCAGCGAGTAGAGACGTCGTTAAAAAAGCCGCAACTGTACACAAGACTTACAGATATGTTGCGCCTGATTTATATTTCCGTGCCGTCACTCGAAACAAACACCGAGGTGAAAAATGATCTCGACTTAGCCGCGACAACCGCAGCGCACGCTAAAACTGACCATATTTATATACCCAGGAAGGAGAATTTACAGAGCTATCAGATAAACATGCCAGGGAAACGAGTAAACTCAAATCTGCGTGAAACAGCCTGTGGAATATTTTACTAATAGAATAAAGTTTATTTCTGAATATTAACCAAATCTCATTCCCAAACACATAGAAAACACGCATATAACTTTACGGAACTAGTTAAAAAGATATCAGAATACAAACAAAAAAAGGTTGGCGCACGACAATTCTAGGAAACTAAAAGATATCTTCGACATTGTCAGTAAACCATACCGCATTTTATCTTCAGTTTTCATAATTGGTATATTGGCTAGTACAAATATCAATCTACATAGCATCTCCTATCTATACCAACGCTTTCACACACACATATTTCACAAATAACACACGTAGACTCGGGACCAATATCGGTAAATTTTGTAGTGTCTGGGGAATACCACAGTTTATCATAACTGTCATAAATAAGGTACTAGATTCTCCAGATATACCACTACTAAGCTTCCCACTTCTGGAATGCTGGAAGACAATGCAGAGGCTAAGCCCAGAAGCTACGGTAAGCCATAATCTATTAAGCAATAATAGGTGCAGTTCGGCGCAAGGTGCTCTAACTTACGACTAATTGGCGGGAACAAAGGAGCACGGACAAAGGGGTACGACCCGGCTAATGGCGAAGACATCTTTATTGTGGACGCTTCGGCTATTATCACTGTATCCAGGCAGATACATTTGGAGCGGATATTTCAGATCTGGTGAATACGCTGATTCCTAATAGGTATTGTACGTGGATAAAAAGTTCACAAATCCCCATGGGGAAAAAATGGGAAAAAGTGTGAATTAAAAGCCTCTACACCCGAGTCTGCTGTTCTATTCTGAAAAGATTAAATCGTTTCAAAAGTCATCACATAATATCATCTTTCAATTCACTCAAATTACTTCACTCCTGTTAAGTTTGGTGAGTGAAGTGATAAAAATGTGAGAATTAAAACTATAATGTGTTACTATGGATGGATTCAGTAGTGATTTTGCTAGTGAGCTTTTCAGAATATCACGGTTGTACGTAGATTGTCAACACAAATCGGAATTTAAAGAGTGATCGGTTCCAAACACTATTCCGTTTCACATCGATATGCAACATCGATTAAAATCGCAATCGAGCACTGAAAGCTCGATCCCGGATTACCTGACAAACGTTTGAAACCGGCCTATAAATATTGGACGCGCTAATGCGTTCTACGCACGCGATTAATGTTTCCATAGCAAGATAGGAATAAACTGCTCACAGTGTCCCTATTCTGTATGAAAGTTTCAATCGCCTTTACGTCAATTTAACGTAACAACAACATTCATTGCGGTTTTGGTTATTAATGACAGAATTTTGGGATTTCCCGGGGTTTTTCCATTAAATTTGGATCCACCCGACGGGGGATTGTACCTCCAACTCACAGAATACCGCAGTCAAATAACACTACTTTGATGAAGTGGTGTGTTTCTGTGGTGAGTAAGGTTGCCAGTGCTCCACGAGGATACGCTGCGCTTGTAGTAATGCTGCTAGCAAAGTAAGTCCTCATCAACAACAGGGTTGGCAACCCGTTAGTGATACTGGTATTGCTAGCGGCTATAGGCTACGGTGACAGCTTACCATCACGTAGGCCGTACGCCTGTGTGCCACCTTAATGGTATAAACAAAAGAAAACCGCTGTTGATCTTAAATCACAATCATAGTGATTGAAATAACAATCATAGTGATTGAAATACAATTAAAATTTTCATACAGAATAGCTGATAGCTTTGCCTTTATTGATTTACGTTTATTGCTTTTGTAATAGCCAACAAGACAGTGTACATTGTGGGCTAAGGCACACCTTGCCTCCGGCGACAGCCTTAAACAAACGGCAAGCTTGTCTGCTAAGGAACTTGGCTGCTCTTTGTAGATTACAGTTTCCCCGCTCTAATATCTCGACTCGACGTTCCTCCTCGTTTAAAACTTAACTTAATACATGGAACGAACGTTCCTGATGATATGAACAATATAATAATAAGATATGTATAAGAAGAAGGTTTATAGTAAATAAAAAAAAAAAAAACGGCTCAATCCAAAGAAAGATGAGTAAGTATTCAATGAGAATGAGTTTTTTGAGGGTTGAACCTTCATTGATTTCATATGATTAACAATGCGTCGTTGTGCCCTCAATTTTTTACTGCTTAGCGAATTAGCGAGCAGAACTTTGGGGTAGGGAGGGAACTACTTAAATGGCTTACCATCCGCAGCACGCATCTTCCGAACATTAAAGCATCGCAACGCGTCCTAAAGACTCTAGCTGACAGATTTTAACCTCATTATGCTGTTTCGCGCATGAGCTGTCAAAACCGCTTGGCTGGGAGTAGCTACTGAATGTTTAACGATATTTTGACGTGCTTCGCCCCGGGTCTGCGGCAGACAGCCAGGAATTCGACCGAGGGATGGGTAATGCATAAAATTTCATAGCTGACGCGGGGCCGCGACGGTGGCGCCATCTAAACGTGACAAATGATATATTGTCTATTACTCTGATGTCACAGCGGACGTGCTGTTTGAATACCGACCTACCTAGCATGTTGTATACGTTTTAAGAAAACGGAGTTTGTGGCTAGAATCAAGAGGAGCGGTTGAGATTTTTCCAGTGTCTCGTAAATTGTATTATAGTGATTTTTAGTGTGTATTTTCGGATCATTATATGCAGGAAAGTTTAATTTAGTGATTGATTTGCAGGAACATTGGAAATAATGCTGTAATATTGTTTTTGGGTGAGCTGATCTATCATTTTTGTCAATAGGTTACCTCTGACCTACAGGCATGTTATGATTTTTGCTACTGTTGTAGATTGTCTCCGGAAACAATATTAAGCATTTTAGCAGGAACATTGTCGACAACGTATTTGAAAACGTAACTCGCGAAATGTCAAAATTGCCATACTAATTTTTAGTTCCACTTTTCTCCGGCGCAGCGCTGTTCATTTTCCAATACAAAAATAGTCGAAGGCGAAACGAAAACGTTGTCGCAAAATATTCATGCTAGCCCTACAGAATTTATGATATTAGGAATTTTAATGCAACACAACATACCTTCTATTAAGAAATTTGATAATTCTCTTACACTCGAAACTGGCATAACTGGTCCTTGAAGAGGATTGATTGCCATAGTTAGGAAGAAGAAGAAGACAACTTTGAATTTAGAACAAGTCCATATTGAAACGTAATTGAACAAAAAGTATTTATGCAACAACGTAACAATATTTTATTAATTTGCTTTTAAACGTGCCGGTTTATTTGTAAGCTGAATAAATTAGTGAAAGAGTCAACAATATTCTACAATACATACCGGAAATTAATTTCAATATTTGTAAAATATTATTTGACTTGATGGAAAAAATATAATGTACAATTGAACACAAAATACGTTTGTTTTATTAAATGGAATCCATGCTGTGCTAGACGCTTGAATATACGTAAATAAAAAATTGCAAATAGGATTTCAGCTTTGCTAAAAGCGGTAAAAAACTACCGGTCAAATACACAAGGGATTAAAAGCCGTTTATGCAGGTTGGGCTTACGAGGCGTCCTTAGTTAATACTGGCCAGCTATATATTTCCAACCGTATATAAAATAATGCACACTACAAAAACTTATCATCTGTGTCGAGCAGGAACATTGTCGACAACGTTTTCGTATCGACTTCGAGTATTTTTGTATTAGAAAATGAACAGCGCTGCGGCGGCGAAAAGTGGAACTAAAAATTAGTATGACAATTTTGACATATCGCGAGTTACGTTTTCGAATACGTTGTCGATAATGTTCCTGCTACCGGCACTGGTCATTAATTAGTTAAGAGCAGTGTTGTTCCATTTAAATACAGAGCGCTATCTTTCTTTTAGATAAAAAGTACACCGAATATATATAATTCGAAAATTTGAATATATAGGTAATAACGTAAAAAAATATACCCAATCATAATCTTTTTCCAATTTACGCCCAACGCCAAAATACATTTCTAAACTTCCTAGGTACATACGTAAGTTTCGAAATTAGAACGAGCTTCAGCAAAAAGGACGCAACATCGCGTTTCCATTTTTAATATCGCGAGTGCTGAAAATTATTATTTTATTAAAATTGTCCCGGCAGGTGAGCCCCGGGGACCGACCCGATAGCGAGCCGGGACTAAATCAAAATAACTCCACATTTCCACCATTCAGTCCCGTTTCACTCACTTCGCCCCGTCCTTCGCCTTTGCATAATATTTTTCCTTTTATTGATCCATTCAATCGTTAGGACGAATTCTCTTTGCCGATGTATTTTCATTGTACGGAAATATATGAGATTATTATTTGTGAGTGTTATTATTTCCCGTCAATACACTTCGGTGTCACTTACGAAGATGAATATTGGCACTTTTGTGAATAAGATTCTGTTATACACATCTTTCTGTCTTACTTATTCTCTTTCTTATTATTTTAAATCAGATTTGGTCTATACGGACGGATCATTTACACAAATTAATTAATACGTATCCAATATATTAAAATTGCAAGCGTTTGTTTTCATTTTTTAGTACTAATAGCGTCAAAATAGAAGACCTAGCATACTTCAACATTATAACGTAATTGCTGCCTGGAAAGTGTTAATTTTTGAGAGAGATTTGAAAATTTAAGCTACGTGTGTAAAATGTCATAATGGTTTAGCAATTTGTTTATTGCGTGTTCAATTACTACTAGGTCTTACGGAAAATAGCCATTTTCTTCTTGGCTTCTCTCGGCTTATAGTTATTTGGCTTAGAGAAGTACACGAAAGTAGCAAAGTTAATATTTTTCCTAGCTTAACACGCTAATGACCTTTTATTTTTTTATTATTTAATAAAGGTTGTATGTCAGTTAACGACACTTTTGTCAGATACGTCCTTATTCTTAGTTATGAATATTTTATGACAACCATCCCACTACTCAATATTGTGTATGTAGGTAGATGCAGAAGCAAAAAGTACAAAATGAAGAGATAAGACAGGCTATAGAATAAATTACCGACTATTGTTCTCGCATAAAGTTGTGAGTCTTATTCATTTCGAGTAGGCGGACTTATCCCTACTAACCTGTCCTGTGTAATTGAGACGAATTAATAACGACTCTTGTACATATTTCAATCGGTCCATATGAAACAGCGTGATCGTCCCAACTACCGATATATATATAATATGCATTCAAAATTTTATATCTTTAAATATTTTACAAGAAACACACTTGATAATATTGTTTCGCGTAATTTCGGTAAAGTTTTGCACGAACAAAAATGCATAGTATGTATATATGTTCAATTTAGAATGTATTACTACATGTGAATCACAGATGACCATAGTCATTCAACGTTATATTCTTACCACGTTCGATCATCAAAATATCATAATAGTCGTAACATCTCGTCAGAGCTAACAAGGATCGTAACCGCATTCTATCGCCATCACCTTAATTAGCTAAACATTATTATCAAACTCTTCTTTAAAGTTCTACAGATAACTAAAGAAATTTCGTTTTTGCAAAAAAAATGGCAATAAAGAATTAAGACAATTCCATAAATAACAAAAAGCAGACGCTCGACGTTCTATGCTAAGATTATTACATATTTTGCATTGCCAACTACTTTTTCTAGTAGTATAGTATAGTAGGCAAAGAGAATCAGTATTTTCCGTATATATTCCAAACATAGTTTGTATCCTTTACAGTATCGAGGAGTAGACCATTAAAAATAGCTATCATTAAAATTGCTTTAACGGTTTTTGAATTCCATAATTCTTTTTTTACTTTAACTGCAATACTTCGGGAATCTTGTGTAGTCCAACTAGTCTCTTACATAACATTACTGAACAGAAACAAAATATTCATCTCACTTTCCAATTTCATGTAAATCGTGTACCATTTTACGGCGTCTCATTTGAGGCTTTTCGACACAAGTGACACTTTTACGCCAGTTTAATGTCAGAGAAAATGTCACATTAATGTCAAACATATGGGACAATATTGTCAAAATTATATCGTTTATTACTCTGTAGGATGACTTAATTTCTTTAAAGACTTTGTGATTCTCTATTTGATTACTTCAAGTAATGATATGAGAAGTGTTTGTTTTTTTATACCACTTAGGTGGCACCCAAGCAAGCATACGGCCAACCTGGTACCCTGTAGGTTTTGATTCCCTTGTGAAAGCGCAAAATATGAGATAATTTGCGACATAAACGGTCATATCTTTTCTTCATATTAACTTACAGATTTGACTAGTTTTACAGCTGAAAGAGACCATAGACCCGGGTATTTCATATTAAATTCATTTAGTAAAAAACTGTTATTTCGACATTACAAACAGACACTACAATTTTATTTATTTGTATATATAGCTGAGCTCAATGCCGCTCAAACGGTGCAGGTACACTTTCTTCGAAGAAGTGCTTCTAAAGATTTAAAATAGAAACAGAATGACATATTGCTGGCATTGAAAACTTGGCACGGATTTAGACATTCTTGTTAAACAGAAAACACATGCACTTCTAATGATATTCGCGGAGGTGTGTCGTTGGATTTGTGCGGGTACCTGAGCGTGGAATATACCTAGTACGAAAGCGAATGGAATCTTGCCAAGTAGTTTGGGCTCACTTCGATTTGATTCAAGTTTGATTGCACTAGATTTTAAGAGAATTGATTTGCGACTCGTGCTTAATGCAGTCACAATGCGGTCATTATTCGACTTTTTTATTTGTTATTATGGACTATTCCAATATTGGAATGCCCCGAAGAAAGGTGTTAGTTTCAACACCTATGTGACGCCCTTTTTTGGTCTTAGCTAGAATTACTACCTACTTTAGTTGAATTATTACTACTGCGATATGACGGATACTATTACCCGTAACGCTAGCATAAGAACTGTCGGTAGCGATTCCCCCCCCCCCCCTAATTACCTTATTAATATTCAAATTGTTGTAATGTGCTAAGCTATTTAGCTGACCGAGGCGTGTGGATATTTGTCTAAAATATAAAACCTAATAATATTTGATGCTGATGATGATTACAACATTAATGTAACAAAAACTTCAGTCGACTTCACTGATGTTTCACGATACTTTCCCTCTCAAATATCGTTACGGCCCATTTATGGCTAAATTACAGCAAAACATTTTGGTATTTGAAAATGTTATATAAATATTTCTATTTTATGAGAATTATCCTACTAATATTATAAATGCGAAAGTTTGTGAGTATGGATGGATGGATGTTTGTTACTCATTCACGCAAAACTACTTAACGGATTTGGTTGAAATTTGGAACACAGATAATTTATAACCTGGATTAACACATAGTTTACTTTTTATCCCGGGACAATGTTTTATCCCGGGAAAATTTTAGGTTCCTCTGAGATTCTAAGCTCAACGCGGACGTAGTCGCGGGCAGAAGCTAATATGATCATAATTTTTGAAGTTGCTTAGATTTCGCCGTACGCCGTGCTATTTACGTAAAATTTTGATAGCCAGCTCTGGGGTATATAGGGAATGGTTATTTATTTAAAAATTTGTAGCTGCAATTTTGGCACATAGAAGACTAACGATTGTTTTTCATCGCATGCGTGTATTAAGCTGTTGCTCAGAAATCATATTTATTTTGCATTTTCATAGAACCGATTTTAGTTTTAATAACTTAATCTTTGAAGACTTGAAAAGTGCCACATACAGACATCCGACCATAAATTTTACATGACTATATGTTTCTCATTTAAATAAAAACCACAATCCAAATATGGAGATCACATCTTTATCTTCGCTGCATAATAAGTGGATCGCGCTTCTATCACGGAATCGATTGGAATTTTATTATCGATAAAAGATACGAGCATGCCATCGGCTGTCGATGCCGTAAAGAAAACGCTTTCCTTTTCTTAGCCATTTAGTTATCGTTCCGTTATATTGGAAATCGTCTGACTATATTTCTGCATATGCGTAGGCAAGTGTTAGTATAAGACGAAGAATATCACTACCCATTTTTATATTTAGAAACCTCGGTAAGTTGTTTCGCCGTCGGCATTTGTCAGGTTTAAACTTGAAATTAAAAACAATTTTAAAAACTTTGAAGAAATTATATTACTATCCTTATGTTGATCGAATCATTAATTACTTTGAGATATTCATTCATCAATCCTTCTCCTCTTCTACTCTAATATTATAAAGAGGAAATATTTGTATTTTTGTGGGTTTGTATTGAATAGGCTCCGAAACTACTGGACTGATTTCAAAAAGTCTTTCACCGTTAGAAAGCTATATAAAAGATACCTACTGTAAAAATTTCAAGTCCCTACCCCCAGTCGTTTAGGCTGTGCGTTGATATGACAGTCAGTTAGTCAGTTTCTTCTTTTATATAATACTAGCGGCCCGCCCCGGCTTCGCACGGGTAGACAAAATATTTGATAAATGTCTATGCTCCGAAACTAATGTCTACCCGTGCGAAGCCGGGGCGGGCCGCTAGTATTATATAAAAGAAGAAACTGACTAACTGACTGTCATATCAACGCACAGCCTAAACGACTGGGGGTAGGGACTTGAAATTTTTACAGTAGGTATCTTTTATGACGTAGGCATCCACTAAGAAAGGGTTTTGGAAAATACCATCCCTAAGGAGGTAAAATAGGGGATGAATCACAAATAAATTACCACGCTGAGTAATTTTCGGGGTAGGCAGAGAGTACAGGGCGCCATTTCAACACAAGTACACCTCTTTTGCTTCATCTATATTTAATGTATACTTACATTGAATGAAGATGAATTTTCCATTCTCTGTGGTTCTTTGTTTTTCAAGGTACATATAAAAGCACCGTCACAAACAGTCTTACAAATAAAGAAAGTCTATATTTAGATTTGCAAACGAACCGAAGAAATGGTAATATTTATCGACTAGTTAGTGTACGTGGGCATCACTATCGGTGAAGGTGGTGTTGATTTATAGTGACGCGCAACTTGAGTTATCGATACAGGGTGCCTGATTGGCCGACAGCTTTTGCTCCATTTTCATTTTGCAATTTTGTGTTAACTTTCATTTGTATGCGTCTGTGTTACCAACATCAATATATATAATAAAAATGTAACGGGTGCTGTCTGTACATGCAAGATCTATAAGTAAAACTAATATTGGGAGCCTTTATATTTTACTGGCTCTTTTCCTTTGACTTAAGAAGATTTTTTTTAATACCACTAAGGTGGCACACAATTATACGACCCACCTGGTAAGCAGTCACCGTAGCCTATAGCCGCTAGCAATACCAGGGGTATCACTAACGCGTTGCCAACCATGTTGTTGATGACTTGAGGACTCACTTTTCTAGCAGCAATACTACTACTAGCCCAGCGTATCCTCGTGGAGCACTGGCAACCTTACTTACCGCAGAAACACAACACTACATCAAGAAGTGTTATATCACTGCGTTCTTCTGTAAGGCGGAGATACATTTCCCATTCGGGCGGCTCCAATTTAAATGAGATAACCCACGGGAAATCCCAAATCGCCCTACCTGTCTTTTTAAAAGCTCACGGTGTGATTAACTCATTGGTACAGGCCGGGATTCGAACCTGGGCCCATCAGATGGCAGGCCGTTGCTTCAACCACAAGGCCACCACGGCTTTTAAGATTTATTAATACATATATTATTTATATTCACATGGCTTGTACATTCACTCACAACTTGATCAGTTTAAATATAATTTACTATCTTCACCGCGACTGCGCGCACGCACAAATATAAAATAAAACCTATGACCTAGTCAGTGATAATATAGCATTTTGTTGGTAAGATAATTTTGAAAATTGGTCCAGTAGTTTCCAGTTTATTCATTAGAAAAAAATAATTAATATTTTCATTAATATTAGTATAGATTAGCATACCGGTTTTTAAGATAATATTCCAGGCCATACGATATCCAATTTCACCATAATTATTTCCATAAGCTATTCCGGCAATCCTATAATATCTACAATTTCAGTGCTTGAGACTGAACCTACAGCTTACAAGGTAGGTAATAAATATAATAGAATGAGAGGGTGTATATGTCTTCCGTTTCTCTCAAGACAGACGTGAGTGCAATGCGGAACCACCGTAAATAAACACTACACACAGAACTACGTATAAGCTATGGGCACGGAACACGTGATGTGGTTACTTGCTAAACTATACTATACTTTAAAGTCATATACATAATACAGAAAATTAATTTTGAGAAACTGTAGTTTTTAGAAAATACATACATACATATCATCACGCCAAGTCCCTCACGGGGTAGGCAGAGGGTAAAGAGCGCCATTTCACACTTGACTTACACACCTCTTTTGCTTCTTTTACATTCATCGATCTTTTCATACATGCAAGCTGATACCGACTCTTTTACCTTTCCATCTTTGATTACTTTATTTAAAAAATACCTGGAACTCTGTAACGCCACTTCCTGGGGTTGAATGTTAATATCTGCGACACAGTTTTAAACTACTGCAGATATTATCGCAAAATTTATTTTGTATAATTTTGAATTTTGTTCCTGAATAAATAAATAAATAAATAAATCTCTACTTTGATCTAGAAAGTTGGGACTTGGCCTTCCACGGCTTCCAAAAATTAATTTTGAATTACTGTTATAATGACATTAGGTATCACCAGCGGTTTGAATAGGTCTTATAATTTTTTGCCAGTTACTAGTTGAATCTTAAGAAAAAAATGCTTATCTAGAGATTGTATAGATATTATTACAAATAAGCCATATATAATCACTATAATATTAATATTTGAAGCAAAAACTTTTTACGAAATTACGCGGACGGATGCGTATGATATTTGGCACGGTAAAATTGTATATGGTGAAGGAGTGTAGAACACACACACAGCCATGTCTTCACACACAAGTGTTACTGAATTGCGTTTGACACAACTCTTATTGATAGTTATATTAAGTTTATATTTGGAACTAGCTGTCCCGACATATGTTGTCCTGTCTAAGCTATGAATTCATATGTCAAATACACAGATTATTTCTTATTCAAATTTTATTTCATAAGAACCTTCTACCGACAGTAATAAACACGAAAAAATAAAAGAATTAGCGAAATCGGCCTAGACATTTACGTGTGATGCCGTGGGTAATTCATTTTTATATATAGAGATTATAGTCGACTTTCGTCACTGGGCGACCCCTAGTTATGATAAATACCAATGAAATACAAACGACAATCTAAATATTATAAAAGAAACAATATTTTGTTTTGTAATAGAAGAATCCCAAGTAATTTGTAAATGTTAAAGAAAAACAAGGAAACTAGTTAGTAGAAAGAGAATAATAAATTATTTGCAGCTGAAGGAGAGGCAAAAAATATTTTCTTTTGAAATATGTTATTCAGGAAATATTGCGAACACAGATTTCACGTGAATATGTGTCGAGATTGAGCCGTCGCCAGAAATTAAGTAAAATTTGAATTCACTTCTGATTTTTTACATGGGTCAATAACATTTAATAACCATTTGTTTGGATATTTTAGGAGTGAGGCCGACAGACAGCTTCCATGTACCTATATGTATATGATTATCACAAGCACATATTTCCCGTGATGAACGCTTTTGCAAGATGAAAATCTTACTTAAATCAGTTCAGTATTTTGCCATTGTTCTTTAAAGTGAGCCTTTTTCGTCAACTGTACTTTTAATCAAAAACTTCCTTCTATAAATCTTCTTTCTTCTTTGTATTCGGGGTCTTTCTATATTCGTGGTCCCATTGAACTACTCAAAATAATTAATTATTTCTAAGTGGCGTTTCAGACCACTCTCGAGGTTCCGATTTCCCCCTAAAAAATATTCTTTAAAACCAAGATCGCTTTCGGGACCGCGGTCTCGGTCCCGAAAGCCGAACGACTCTTATTAACCGACTTAATTTAAAAACAAAACAATAACATTAACGTACTGTGTATTTTTGAAACTTTCTATCTGCCTTGATTAATTCCTGGCACCAATTTAAATTTTGACAGAAAAAATATAAAATGAGACATGTTACAAAAAATTATATGCACATAATATATGAGTTAGGAACTGAATGCAAATGTCTAACTTTCACGTAGTTTAGAAAGCCTTAAGCGTTGTAAATGAGATGTTTCAAGATTTATAATCAATGCTAAAAGTCATATAGGAAGAAAGTTAAGTACTTTTGACCTCGGGCTAGGTAGATGACTAGATATAATTGTGCTAATTCTGTTGTACGAAATCATTAAACTAAAATAATTGGACAAAACTTAGCATTGCCATCCTTATTTAACTCCACACATGAGAAAGGGTAAGCAAGACTTTTTGTACAACAGAATCGACACCATTGTGTTCTTTAGTAAATATTAGTTCAAGATCGTTATTGCCAAAACTTTTGGGTGGAATTTACGTCACTTACATAGCTACTCACGACAAAGCGTAAAACGATGCAACTTTACCAAATATATCTAGTTTTTTAATCAGAAAGTGAGGAATAGCTACTAGACCTTTTAAGAAGTTCATGAAATGATTGTTTTGTTTTCATCTAACTGTCATAAGATGGAGAGTAATGTTTATTTCTTTGACAGATTTGGCAAGGCCTGTAGCCTGCAGGCTGCCTGTAGACTTGATGGATTTTATCAAATGAGGTGTCGTTAGATTTGTTTTAATAGAATGGTTATTTTTTTAACTCATTAATGGGATCTTACATCACAAAAAATGTAAATCAGCAATTTTTTTTTTTTTGAATTTGAGCACCCTTAGCCCTGTTCTCAAACCAAATATAAAAAAAAAACCTAAAAATCTGTGAAGCCATTTCGTGGGAGTTTTGTTACATACACTGTGACACGAGAATGTTATATTATTAGATTAAAAGATAAATAGAAGATAATAAAAGCGTGAAAATGCGACAGAGAAATCGCCAGCAAAAACTACGTATTCATAAATAAATCAATAGAATGGGATGTGATAAAACCATTTGTATATGGTGTAAGTAAAATAATCCTTAGTAGAAACGCTAGCCAAATTGGAACAGTCCGCCTTCATCCCGAAACATGTTTTTAGAGCTCCCTATTTTCATAGGCACGAAAGCATTCCCAATCGCATGTTCGAATTCCTTGAAGACAAAAAATTGGCTAGCGGCCAGTTCCCACGGGTTCGCTTCCCGACAGACTCAATGTATTGCTCGCGAACAGTCTTTTATAGTTTACGTCAAGTCTGCTCCGAGTAATTTAATACCATCTTGTAGGAAACACTGGTTCCGTAAATAGTGGAGATTTACCAAACAAATCTCTCTTGAAATTGATCATGTCCTTGCAAGTATGTAACACATATAGCGCAACGTATACCATGAACATGTTTTAAATAAAGCTTGTCGGTAAGTGGTCACCGTAGTCAACGGTCGCTCATTACCAAACTCTTTTTGACAAGATATCTGTACATCAGCAGAAGGGAGAAAATGTCTGTCTCCTTACTGCCAACACTGAGCATCATCGACTTCTAGTAACCTTATTTACCCCATGATGTTACGCAACTTCTTCGATTCTCGATCTGTGCCGGTAGCAGGAACATTGTCGGCAACGTTTTCGTATCGCCTTCGACTATTTTTGTATTGGAAAATAAACAGCGCCGCGGCGGTGAAAAGCGGTATTGATAGCGGCTATAGGATACGGTGACTGCTTACCATCATCATCAGGTGGTAAAAATAAATATATGAAGAGATTGATTAATGTAAAAGAAGAAATTGAGTAAAATGGCGCTGTATACTCTGAGTGGATTGGTCATTCTTGATTAATATTGATTAGCTGTCCACCCACCGGTGGGTGAAGGCAGTGGGTGGACGGGTCACGACCCTCTTTGCGTAACTATGTAGGTAGATACAAAAACTCCTGTTATGCCCGGCTTATCCGTGACCTTGTGCCCATGATCTGAATTTATTTGAATGAAAACAAGCGTTGTAAGTGAGCCATTGATTTTATTGCGTGGCCCGTGTTCCGGCGCGCCGTTGCCGGTTAATGGGGCAATTGGATTTTGGAACAGTTCACTGGAACCGCAACGAGCTTGTACATCTTTCCTTTTTTCCGTCGTAGCAATAACTATGTATTATTCGCCCCCGTTTTTTGTCTCCGAAATTGCGTTGAGAATATTCCGCAACGATACAGGCTCGTTTTAAATATTGTACGTTGAGCTTAATGCTATAATAAAATACTGTGTACAATCGTTTTGGAGTACGTTGTCGGCTATAAAAAAACTACGGACGACAAAAGCACGCCACTGGAGGGTTAATCGCGCCATTGAAGCTGCAATAAACGTGTTCTCGAGTCCGTGTGGGGTTGCCAGTATCCCGCGTTTCGTTCCAACAGCGTTTATTTTAGTGCTTGCTGTCTGCTGCAATTCGCGAAGGCATTCCGCAACTGTTTTTGTTTGGCATGTCGGGGTGCTTGAACATTCCAGCAGAGTGTGAGCATGTATTCCAAACGTATCTTTTAATTATCGTCGGCTTAATTAGGCCCGTGAGAACAGTGACAGGGTGCATGTACATCTAATGGATAATCCTTATTATTTCCCCATTAAAAATTTTTTTTCGTAATTTAATTCGTAACAGTATTTTTGCGTGGGAATATTTTCCTCACGACATCTAGAGGGTAATATAAAATAAGTCTCTATCAAAACCATAGATCTGATTTGCACGTAACCACTGTTAGATTCCGAAGATAAATCTGAACCGACGTTGTCTGGTTACCAGACATACATAAACCGAGACTGACCATCGCTATCCATTGTACCGGGAGTTACCTGGGTAAACAGTTGTCAGATCAGTAGGGCTAGCATGAATAATTTGCGACAACGTTTCGTTTTCGTATCGCCTTCGACTATTTTCGTATTAGAAAATGAACAGCGCTGCGCCGGAGAAAAGTGGAACTAAAATTAGTATGGCAATTTTGTCATTTCGCGAGTTCCGTTTTCGAATACGTTGTCGAAAAAGTTCATGCTACCGAAACAGAACAAAACTACATTACGTATTATGTAAATAATTCCATATACAAGTTCCATTTATCCACCAAACTTATGCGGTTGTTATCCCTTTAAACTTTACACATTAAACGATTCTGTAATATTGTGGAATTTGACTTTCTCAGGCTGTTCGCATAACACTGCAGCGTTGTTGCAAAGGAAAACCGCGCGGTTTTTGACTTACTTAATGTGCGGAATGACACGCAGAAATTCCTTCTGATAAATGTATATAAGAGATCGTTCAATTATGTTTGAAATCTTCCTCCCCGCCGCGCCGTGGTATCCCGAGGGAGTTCGACATGGCGTTCTTCAAGAAGGGTGTGGATAGATTTTTGCAGGGTCGCAAAGCGCGATTTTTACCCTAGCAAGCGTAGAAAACCAACAAAAACTGCTAAACATTTACGAAAATACGAGGTTTATCTAAAACCGCTTGAGTTTATAGGAGCAATTTTTGAAGTGAAATCTTCTGTACCCACTTTGAACGATATTTGGTAAGGACAAAACTTTTAGCCTCGTGTTACCGACAAGCGATGTACTCATGTGACGTGTTGTTACAAAATTTTCAGTTTCCACTTTCGTCGGCAGTCTCTACCTACCAGTTTTTTATGCATTAGTAATATTTAACATTGTTTATAAAGTAATTTTGTGATGATTTCCTTTTTAAAAATCACTGGTATACCGTATATACTCTGTGGATTCGTGTTTTTGTTAGATGTAGTAGCCGTGCTACGGCTTTCAAGGAACGCGCGGTTTCCTACAACTAAGCAGCGTGCATTTGTATGCGCTTGTCACAAGTTTTCCGTGCCCCAATTTGAACTGTTAACAGGTAATTTTCTACTTCGAATTGTGATCAAACTGGGTGTTATCGAGTCAATCGATACGTTTCTGAAGTAGGTCATGAACATTCACTTTATAATTGCACTAGCTTTTTCCCCGCGACTTCGCCCGCGTAGCAATATAGTATACTATTACCCGTTTTCCTGTAGGCATGAAGCATTTTCCCGCGGTAAAAAAAGTAAAAAAGAAGCTTATGTTCATAAGGGATTATGTTGGCTTCTAATGGTTATTTTTTTCAAATCGGTCCAATAGTTTCGGAGCCTTTTAGATACAAACAAACAATCAAATCTCCACACACACCATACAAATTACATATTGAAGTTGTATCCATGCTTCCGAATAGACGAGTGCTAGTTATTATGTGTTGTTCTTGAAAAACAATTACGATCACAATGGAAATCTCAAATTGCTCTTGAGATTGTACTGGCCCAATTATTTACGATTTCAATTCTAGATTCGTGTTCTGATATCAAATTGTTGAAATTTAAATATCAGATTTTTTTCTCCTGGTTTCCCAGTGAAATAGCAAGAAAGTGCTATAAAACTGGGAGATTTGGACAAAAACGGCGAATCATAGCCATATTCTCTCCATCTCAGTCCCTTTCCAATCTCAAATCTCATTCCTTTCCCATATCCTTCATAATACTGCAGCGCGACACTAACCATAAGTCAGGACTTTCTATAAAAACTACTATTCTACGAGCTTTATTTTGCAGAATTATTATAAGACTATTAAAGCTTTATTCATGCAGAACATATATCAAAATGCGAGACAAAAAACATTTGTACAAACATCATTGTTCGCTAATGGCACCGTGGGTGGACTGTCTGCGTGACAATATGACCGTATTATGCTGGTATGAGGATCTGGTTTCACGTCAAATAGGAGAATATGTCACCGAATGTAAGGGAGCAATGAATTAGAGTCACTAACCTAAACCATTCTTTTTTTTCATACCACATTGGTGGCAACCAAGCATACGGCCCGCCTGATTGTAAGCGGTTACCGAAGCCTTGACGCTTGCAACACCAGAGGAATCACTCGCGTGTTGCCGACCCTAGATTTCATATCTCGGGAACTAAGAAAAGTAAAATAGATAATGGTGTCGATTCTGTTGTTCAAAATTACTAAAGTTAACTAATTTGACAGGTCTTTTTGTCCGTCTGTCTGTTCCGGGTAATCTTCAAATATAAGGCGTAACTTACGTTACATTAATTTTGGAAAAACAATAAGGGTAACAAAATAGTAACACATGAAATTTTAAACAAAATTAATCACCATAACCAGGCGTGCGAAGGTGCGGGCACAGCTAGTAACGTAACGTATTAAGAGCTCCACGAAGATACGTTTAAGTGGTAGTACGGATACCATATGCTGCTAGTACATTGAGTCCTCTTCAACAGTACGGTTGGCAACTCGCGGTAATGTATACCTTCATTAGTGCCTTATTAGGGCCTAAACTGAACAAATGATTTTTTATTTTGATTTCGCTTGTCATACCCCTGATATTGCAGACTGCAGTTACTGCTTATCATCAGAAGAGCCATATGCTTGCAATCTTCGAAGTATACATTTTATTTCAGTACTCATGAAAAAAAGTGTATACATAAGAAAATACGTGGCATATCTGTATTGCGTATACGTAGGCATACGTCTTGTGCCAAAACGAAGTAAGATAAATCTGGAAGCACGAGACCAGACTTCTAAATTAAAACACCTTCATGAAATATTAACTTGGACATACGGCCGTGTCTTCGTGTCGTGCGGATTCAAATATGCGACCGCACCGTGAAAGGTCGCCGCGCCTCTGTTATGCTAAGCTATGCTGAGATACTGCGCGATGGGTGTGCTGCGAGGAACAAGATGAAGCGGGGATGTATTAATTTTGATAACACCGTTTGCAAAACCTGACGAATTAGTTGTAGCGGACTCGACCCTCGCCAATCTTTTAAATTTACGTGCATTTGTTTTCACATATAGTTGTTTGGTAGTAGGTAATTAACTATTCTAACCATTGGGACATTTGTTTTGTTAATTTGGAGACACACAAAAGATATCTCATCTTATAATAATATGCTTGTTTTTGCAGCCTCGCTTTTTTCTACTATTGAAACAAAACTAAGATTAAACTAAATCAGAATTTATAATTATTTAAAAAAATCTGACAAAAACATTTCATAACAAAGCTTTGAACATGGGGCTAAATCAGTAAGGATGTTTTTATTAGGACACCTGGCTGATCAACATCGCTTCAGCTCCCGCTATCGCTACCACCGGTGACTTGTACCACCCGCTTCACACAAGAATGGACGCGTGGCGTCGTGGCGCATAAATAAACGTAGCTTTACACAGGTGCAGGCCAGGCTCTCCCGATACCAGAGGGTATGCGTATTTATGCATGCGATGCGCTCATACTACTCAGACGCATTGTATTTAAACTAGAAATTAATCTATGGAATGTAGCTTCGTGTTGAAATAATCTCCACCTTACAGATGATGGTTAGGAAATAGCACTACTCAGATGAACTGTTGTGTTTCGGTAAGGTGTATTAATCTGTGGTAAGGACATAAATGCTGGTAGCACAGTTCTCTCAGAAATAAGATTGGCAACACGTTAATCATGACCATGACCGTAAGCTTGCATGCGAATCTTCAAATACATAGAAAACTATCTCTAGCTACTAGTGTTCCGAATTAATTAACGTGGCTTATTTGTTTGGTCTATCATAAATCGTTTTGTTCAAAGCAAGATTTACATATAAATTATTTACTTTCTTGATGAACTACCTGACATAGTTCTTTAACTACTAACACAGTAACCATTAAAGGGAACTGAACTAATACACCTAGCAATATTCCGTGCGGCGCGCGAGTGCGTGCCCAGGCGCATGCATTAATCGCGCGTGCCCGTAGCAAATGCGTGTGGGCACCATACGCGATTAGCTTTATGTTATATTTCTGCAAAAAGATTTACGTAAAGTATTAACAAAGTAAAAAATACATAAACATTTAAATGACACTCTTTCTGTCTGAATGTGGAAAAGTAAAGGTCAAACCTAAGAATGGTGGATGGACTGTGCGAAAGATGACATGGCTAGAAAGGAGGATAATATAAAGACCACGGCTGATAGAGAGGAATATAATGACAAGGCTAATTAAGAAGTAAATACAGAGATGAAAGCTTATAGAGAAATGGAACCACATGGCTAAAATGGAAGTGAAGACTGAGTTGGCAGATAGAGAAATGGAATTACATGGCTGATAAGGAAGTAAATACAGAGACGACAGCTGGCTAGAATGGAAGTGAAGACCTAGTTGGCTGATAGAGAGGAATTAAAGAGAAGGATTAAAAGCGCCTATTAAAAATAACAGTGAAGACAGAGATGACTGAAAGATTGGAATGTAATAAACGACATAGGCCACAAATAACATGGGAATAGGGAAGGCTGGATGATCTGTTATATCCTGTAGATAAATATAATAATAATAATAATGCTTGGACATTATCACACAGCGCCATCTGGCCCCAAACTAAGCAAAGCTTGTACTATGGGAACCAGTAGCCGATATAATACTTATACACTTTTTTTCGTAAATACATACTTAGTTTATAATACATACCAAACGCCCAGACGAAAGACAAACATATTTGTCACATAAATGTTTGCCCCGGCGGGAATCGAACCCGCGACCTCTAGCGTAGCAGTCAGGTGTACTAACCACTAGGCCAGCGGTCTCGTCATATAATATGATAATCAATGGCATGTTATACGATCTATAAACAAAGAAGAATGCAATACTTAAAATTAATTCTAAAAAGGTGATTCGCTCTACAAAACTTATAGAAGTTTAAAATAACCATACATTGATACAAAATCCTTTCGTGGAACGCTCGGCATAATGTTATTCTAAATTTATTCTGTTACAACTGTTGTATTGAATAGTATTACCATTCATAAGGTTGGTAGGGAGACCTCTTTTTAAGATATTAGTGGGTTTTATAGTGAGTACTATAAAAAGTAAATATTTAATTCAGTTTCGGTTTATTTTAGGCTTCAATGCTACTTAAGGGTAATTACGTTATAAAATAAGAAATACTACACTAGCATAGAGCTGGAAAATTATTATTTACGTTAGTTAGGTCTCGTCAAAAATAGATTTATCTCACTCTATCTAGAGATGTTAATTTATTTAACAATTGTTTATTATTAAACAGAGTAGGAAAATTACAGACACACTACGCAATTTCCGACGATATTCGTGTTTCAAGCTAAGGAAATAGAAATTATTTTGAAACAAATTAGCAAGCTGAAAATTAATTGCCGAGCGAGATAATTAAGAAGCGCTTTACGATACTACATTTCAATTCAATTCCGTTGTTTGTGAGTTTATACCGTGGGTACTTAGTTTTTACATGGTACTTGAAGTTTAAGAAGGCTTCAATTTATTGAAACTAGCAGATTCGCCCTGGCTTTGCACGGGTAACAGAGTATAAACGCCTACATTACCGATTGTTATCCGCGCGACGTCAACATTTTCTGAAATTTTCAACAATAGTCGTCAAGTTTCAGCTATTTTATGTAAAATCTTAATTAATTATACACCTAGACCTTTCCCATGAATCAATCCGGCCATTGGTGAAAGTCATATAAAAATCCATGGCGTACAGACGGACAAACGCGGCAGGATACTTTGTTTTTATAATATTAGTGATGGCCATTTCCCACTTCGTGTCTTCGTCCTCATGAAATATTAAATACTTATATCTTATAAGACTGTTTTTTAAACTTTCGCGATTTAAACACATAGTAATGACATGGACACGGGCTGACGGGCTGACTCAGTCAGCCCGTGACCACGGCCGATGCAACTCGGTTGAAACGTCGGGAGGTAAATAAACAATTTAATATCGCGTATAAGACCCGTTTTCATGCAATTACTTTAAGCTTATAACACTTCGCGAAAAACCCGTTTCTGGTATATAATTAACCTTTAGCACTAAAAAGATTAGAAACGTAGAAATAATAAAGTATTACAAAAGCTATTAGAAATTCTAAGTGAACTTTACAATTTTACAGGATAAATCCCGAACCAGAACTTCCAAACTTTCCCGGAATTTCGGCGTCGGATTTTTGCGACATTTCACAAGGCAATATTTGTTTAGGTTCTTACCTCACATAGCAATGGGTTTGAATTTCTTCTCATCTCAGGCCAAACCACTGTTGAGATCTGAAATAAAGAAAAATAAAAGGTTTAATACAAAATTCTCGAAACAAGTGAACAAACACATTTTTGTGTGCTATTAGCAGTGATTCCTCTCAAAATTTGTCGGAAACGCGTTATTAAAAGCTCGCAGGTGTCAGCTACGGCGACTGCTTACGGTCAATAAGTACTAGACATTGAGGTACTATATATGAGGTATGTATATTATAAAGAAGATATCAATATTGTTCGTTTGTTTGTGTGGAGTAAACTTTGGAACTATTGAACCGATTAATAAATCCTAACACGTCCTATTTCCACGCAGGGGAATTCGCGGGCTAAACCTAGTTATTAATAACACACACACAGTGTCACAGAAATCCTCAACACGTTTCAATACAATCTACATAGTATAAAACAAAGTCGCTGCCCGCTGTCTGTCTGTCCCTATGTACGCTTAGGTGTTTAAAATCACACAACGGATTTTGATGCTGTTTTTTTAATAGATATAGTGATTAAAGTGAAAGTTTTTTTAAGTATAATGCAACTGCAAAATGCGAAGCCGAGGCGGGTGGAACTGACAAAAATTTTCCATTTAACCGTTCGTTCTTGTAAACGGTTTGATGAATGGGTTTGGAAACGGCGAGTCATACTTTTATTTAGCCCTTTATTTTCGCTAATGAGCTACGGTAATGGCGACCCTTCCATCGGCTCACAAATAAAGTCACTGTTGGTACAAGTAACAAGCATACTGCGATTGAACTAGCCACCAGCGGTCTCGGCATGCTAATATATTTTTTTATGAAATTTATGTATTTGTAATTTTAATAAATAAAAATATTTGCCAAATTTCATACTCTTTATTATCTCGATAATATACCTTATGTCCTTATAATTACTGTGTATCTTAAAATATATCTTATATAAGGAAATCTAGCACGCCGTTAAGGCTGCAGACTGTGGCGGAAAAAATTAACATCATACAAACAATTAAACGGTGCCAATGTAATTTAGACGTTCATAAGTGCCTTACTAGGGCTTAAACTGTATAAATGATTTCTTGATTTTGATTAAAAATCACCTCTCTCGTTCTAGCAGTTGGGTCAAAATAAACTGTACATATAAAATGTACTACCGACGCCATCCATCACAGGGCATCCAGAACAATGTAGCCCCTTGTTTAGTACATAATGACCTGCGGATGGTAACCGCACATTCTTGCAAAGTTTACTAAGTTTCGTTTCGCACGCGAAGGTTCGCCGAAGGTTCGGCCGTGCGAGTATTTAGCGAGTTTGTCGTGACTCCATCGGATGATGGGCAGTAATTAGAGACTTGCGTGAGTCGTTAGCCGGCCCGCTTCTAAAAGCCCCGGCCCTTTTTTGCCGGTCATGCGTAGTTATGGACTTTTTGGGAAAGTTACAACCATACAAATTAATGGGGAATAGGTAAATATATACCTCCATCCATACGTAAATATGTGTATTTAATGTTATGGAATAAGTGAGATAAAGAAATATCACCCATTAATGGTCTTTGAATATTACATACTTAGTCACACCCATACATTAATTTCCTAACTAGGCACCAAATAATTAAGCCATTTCAATTCATACAAATAAAGAAAGCAGAATTCTCGTACCGTATGTTGTAAAACAAGTTACGTATTGAAAGTGGAAGTCAGTTAAACACAACTTTTAAAAGAAGCAGTCAATAGAATTCGACAAAAACGTCCTTCGCCTCACTCGTCGGCTAGTCAATCAGACACGCAATAATCGCGACTTGTCAACCACGTTACGTCACGTTGACAGCTGCCAAAGACGAAACGTCGGAGACGGCAACACAAACGCGAGAATATATTATTGTAGGATTCTTATAATATTTTCAAGTAAGTATTATCTAACTAGATAATACAGTAAATACTTCTGAATGGGTCTGTAAGGAATGGATATTGATTAAAGAAAATCTGATTGGATTATTAGTTGAGTTAAAAATTGAACGCACTACAGACCTATAAAGTACTAGCGGTCCGCCCCGGCTTCGCACGGGTAGACGTTTATATCAAATATTTTGTCTTTTGGCGGGCAGCTAGCCTATGTTAATCAGTGATAGTGTAGCTTCCTAACGGTGAAAGAATTTTTGAAATCGGTCCAGAAGTTTCGGAGCCTATAGACATTTATCAAATATTTTGTCTACCCGAGCGAAGCCGGGCGGGAAGCTAGCATAATATATACCCTGTGTTACTCAGTGATGATGTAGCTTTCTAACGGTGAAAGAATTTTTGAAATCGGTCCAGTAGTTTCGGAGCCTATTCAATACATACAAAAATACAAATCTTTCCTCTTTTTAATATTAGTATAGAAGTATAGATATCAATGCATTGAAAAACAAGAGAACATAGTATTTTACTTCTTATTATAAGAGATATAATAACAATATCCTAGACTTTTTGATCGCCGCAGAAAAAGACAGTAAACAAACAACTTATAATAAAATAGCTAAATTACACTGTGGGAACATCTAAGCAAAAAACATTCTACGAAGCTTCGATCAAATAATCTCCATTAATAAAACAAGTTTTATCGTCTGTCTTGTCTAAAGTTTAAAGATTGAAGGCAATAGGCATTAAGTAACAACCCAGCTAGGTACCTTGACTGGAAAATCCACAAATCATCTTCTCGTTTTATCTTGATCTATGGCCGGTGACAAGTTGACTTGCGGTATGGCACAAGTCAGGAAATAAAAGCGATTGGCGGATTTTGCAACACTTTCATTTATTTAAATAACTTGTGTTCACTGTAACTTCTCTATCTAAATCTCTTAATTTCTACCTTTAATGTGGTGTGCTTTGTACTTTAATATTATAAAAATGTGAAAGTTTGTAAGGATGTTTGTGGCTCATTTACGTAAAAACGGCTCAACAAAACGGTTTATAACCTGGATTATCACATACGATACTTTTGATCCCGCAAAATGTTAGGTTCCTGTGGGATTCTAAGATCAACGCTAATGAAGTCGCGGGCAGAAGCTAATAAAGAATAATCTTATTGTAAAGATTGAAAATAAATTCCTTCCTTTGGATATGCAGCTTGCGATGTAACTTAAATGTATATGAATATATTAAAATCTTTGGCTTAAGACATAATCGGTAGTCTACTAAAACAGAGGAATTGCAAGAATAAAGAATGAAAGTAATATCCTTATTCATTGTGATATAAAAAGCCTTAATCAAGGTCACAAACTTGGGAATATCAAATTCGGTCTTGGCGCTGCTTTGCAGATGACGATTTATTAAACTTGTTTTATTGCACAGAAACATTGACAGACATAGTAAATACTCCTATTTACCTATTACAATTATTATTAATTCATAACCAAGTATCACTGCCAAGTATGAGAATTATTTAATTCCTTTCAACCCGACTCTAAGCCTACCAGGTAGGTTATCGGAGCCGGTATGTTTGCATCGTCCACCTGGCGGGTGAATCACTGCTTTACTATATTAAACGAGTTTAGGGTTGGCACTTTCGATGGCCTTTTTTAAAGCTTTATTATACCGCTAAAGTTATACATTCTGTCTGATTGTAAACAGTTATCGTAGGCTGTTGCTTGCACCACCAAACGCACATTTTCTTCCATTGGGCTTATTCGCTATGACGGATGCGCACATTCTGACGTCATTTTAGATAGCAGAGGATAAAAATGGCGGCCTTTGCAAAGAATACCACCGTTTTTATGTTGCTGTTACGTCAGAATGTTTTCAACCGTCATAAAAAATAAGCCCTTGGACCTTATAAAGTTAAATTAATTATTTGTGACACAAGATGTAACTGTAAAAAAATCGCCATGTTACGTTATTTGTAAAAGAATGGCATTTGAAAAATGTATTAAGCCGGTTTCATTGCTCACCAGCTGAGGGATTTTTCAATATCGTTCACTAAAGAATGTTAGTGGCAACCCTATACTTGTTTCTTGTACCTTTTTCCGTAACTTTAAATAACATCTTAAATTAAATACCATTCATGCGTACACTCATGTTCCAACATTACGTTCCGAACGATTTAATTCAACCGTAAGATAGTTAATTGCGCAAGTGTTTATGTTTATCGTATAATTTGCTGCTTATTTATGTAGTTATGTTAAGATTATCTCGGTGTAAGGTTTCACTATGCGGTAAAAGCATAAATATATGTAGCATAATAGTAGGTATTCGAGACTAATAATTTCAATTTAGAAATAGTGATCTAAAAATAAAAATAGATTTAGTTTGAGCTGCAACTTCGTTGCATTACGAGAAATAAATATTGTTATTTTTATACTAGTGATATTGAGTTGTGTTAAATATGTAAGGATTTTAAATATAAACCATTTCTTTATACCACTATGGTGGCACACAAGCATACGGCCCACCTGATGGTAAGCAGTCACCGCAGCCTATACCAGTGTATCACTAACACGTTGCCTTCTCTCTTGTTGATGATGACGCACTGTGCTAACAGCATTTCTACTAGTAGAGCGAATCCCCGTGGAGCATTGGGACGTTACTTAGCGCAGAAACACAACACTACATCAAAGTAGTGTTATATGACTGCGGTCTTCTGTAAGGTAGAGGGAGCTACGTCCCCAGCCGGGCGGCTCCAATTTAAATGGGAAACCCACGGGAAAGCCCAATTCGAACCTCTTTAAAAAAATATCTTGTCTTGGAATAAATCGCATATGAAATGTGGTCTTTGCGATTGTGACTTGGGTCCAGCTTTACAAGGAAATAGGTATGTCGTCATTGAATTGAATCGTGTTTATAGAAAGAAGCCTTCTTAGAGAGACAAAAGCTGTAAATAACTGTGCTCAGGTACTGAGCATTGCTGTTTGACAGCTTGATAGGCATTGCTGCCAAATTTTTTAGCACGACGAGATCGCTGGTCTAGTGGTTAGTATACCTGACTGCTACGCTGGGATCAAGGGTTCGATTCCCACCGGGGCAAACATTTATGTGTTAAGCATTTGTGTTTGCCTTGCGTCTGGGTGTTTGTTATGTGTTATAAGAACGTATTTACAAAAAAATATGTATATAAGTATTATATCAGCTACTGTTTCCCATAGTACAAGATTAGCTTACATGGGGACCAGATGGTGTTGTGATAAAGTTAAAAAAATATATAATTGGCACGCATCCGCCTCTTGCTCTCAAGTCTTAAAAATTTTAAGTTCTACCTTAAATTTGTAGTAAGTTCTTCTTTGTTTTTGTTTTATTTAAAATATTTAATGAAACCTACCTACTTTATGTCATAACACTGTACTGAATTAAGTCCAGTAAAAAATCCTAACATGAATTTTCGTTTAAATCAACACTTTTCATTTAACCCGTACCTGTCATTGCGCAAATTGCCTGCCCCTGATTGGCTGTTTCGAGCCGTTTCGTCGCGAGATCATTCCGAACGTCAATCGTTGCGAATGACGTCATTTGACGTTTCAATTACGGTTGTATAATTACCGCCACTGCGCTGTTAATCTGGCTGCGTTATTGATGGATGAAATAAGGAAGCCTTTTAACTTTAAATATTTCTGTACCATAAGTGGGTATCTAGAATAACAATAGGGAACATTGATGGAAAATCGGGTTTGGAACTTATATTTAACTATCTTTTTCCCCGTGATTTCGCCCGCGTATCAATATAATATATAGCCTATGATACTCAGTGATAATGTAGCTTTCTAACGGCAAAATAATTTTCGAAATCGGTCCAATAGTTTCGGAGCCTATTCAATACAAACATACACACAAAAATACAAATCTTTTCTTTTTATAATATAAGTATAGATATAGATTATCTGCACATTATTATATACTCAGTTTTATATAGTTTAACGTGTTGTTCCAGAAGTTGGATCCATTAAAGTGTCAGTAATGATCGCATAAAACATACAAACAAGCATGATGGTTATACTTTATAGGAAATTAGTTGTCGTATTTGACTATTTCATCGTCGTCACACAAGACAGTCACACAAGGCCTTGATAGATTTGGGTACTGAGCTACTCATCACTGACGAGTAACGATTGATCTACGGCAATTTATTTACGGTTTATAATAAATCGTTTGAAATCATTAATTGTCAATCAATAACAAAACAACAGACGAAATGCAAAGGCAGATGAATGAGAGAGCGCAACCGGCGTCTGCAGTAATAGTTCCGCTAGACACGTTTCCGTAGGGCTGCTGTAGACATGCAATTGGAGATAGCTATAGCTAGCAGATTGGCAGATACACGCATATATTCGTGAAACACAGATTGAAATCGATAACTCTTTGTCGGTACTTCTCGCTTACGAATCCAGTGGTACTCAAGATTTTGAATGCACTTCAGTAATTTCTAATTTAATTGATAACGATAATTTAATTGATTTGAGCTGTGAGTGTTACGGTCTTAATATTATGTATATTGCAATATAAAGTAAAATCAGCAACAAGGTTTTCGAAATATGAAATATGATTTTCGAAAAGTCTCGAACTCGCTTGATAAACTAGTAGAACATAACAAGAATCTATGATCTTTAGAAAAAAGTTCATTATTAAATAACAATAATAGTAATATATCTTGCCTTCCGACGAATGTCTCCGATTCTCCGAAGAGGTAAGCAGAGGTGATACAACACCCACTTTGCAGCGAAGATAATTTGGTGCCAACGTGACAGATGTTGAGTCCGTCGCTTAGGCACTACATACATCCTTGAATTTCTTCTCGGACGCGTGCAAGTTGCAGGATGTTTTTCTCAAATTAATTCAGAGATAAATTAATAATAATTTGAAATAAAAGGTTTACTATAAGATAATTATTTCTCCAACTACCGAAGCATGTACGTCAATCATCACCGTAAAACCAACATGGTTTGTGTTTTTCTCAAACTGATCCTCACTTAATCTCCTGTTTATTTTCATTCTTCGCCTGTGGATTCTTCCGTATGAAGCTCAGTGGTTTATAATTAAGCTGTGCACGCGCAGGTCGGGTAGCGGGACTCGTGCGTCACAAGCTATAATTAACTTAGGATTGATTTGATCGGACATGGTTCTGAGAAGGAATGGCTTAGCAATGATTGTATGTCTATTGATAAACAACAATTCTTCCTGTTCTTGGAGTGATACATGCTGAGGAATGAAGAAACTTCCTTTCTCAGTCCAACTTCCTGGTTCCCGATCAGTGACTATAAGATTATAATTATCAGTAAAATAGCTATAGTACTAATAACATTTTCTGATGCCAAAAATAATTAACTTAACTTGCCTTTGTATCGTTGTAAGTTACCAGCGATACTTATAAAGATACTTACTTACCTAACACATATCAAATTACGAAAACTAACCCTTGGTGTACTAAAGAAACAAAGTGCCGAATACAAAAATCGGTATACCATTAAGACATTAAACGATATCGAATCGAATCTTACCGATATCAAATCGAAATCCGATTCGAATGTTT
Source organism: Falcaria lacertinaria (assembly GCA_951449985.1). Lineage (NCBI taxonomy): Eukaryota > Metazoa > Arthropoda > Insecta > Lepidoptera > Drepanidae > Falcaria > Falcaria lacertinaria. The sequence goes on from OX602110.1 coordinate 10,886,749, forward strand.
GACCAGGAGATTGGTTTCGGACGATGACTGTGGAATTAGATATTTCGATGAGTCGAGCATTAATATGATTGATGCGCTCCTCATTCACACTGACTCGATTCATTCCCATAATCGAGTGGGAATATCGATGGTTACATGCAATATCTGGTTACGATAAAGAAAGGATGTTGGAACAGATGCAATATGAAAGATTTATGACTTAATTCTCTTTTGTTCATGACATTTACATTACAATGATGGAGTAGATTTTTGAACTGAGAATGTTATGACAAAATAAATTCAAACTAACCATTCTATTGTCTAAAAATCATTCTCAGCAATAATAGTAAAAACTTGCAATTTATATGCATCGAATTCTCGTTGTGAATTGCGAAAATATATCATCTCGGGAACAATATAAAGATGCAATCACTTTGTGACAGAACAATCGCGCAGGTATTCGATCCCGTCCCAGCAACGTCGAGATTGCATCTATACGGGAATTTTATTTAAAAACACAACTAGAAAACAACTTGGCGGGAACAAAGTTTGGAACTAGTACACGTTTCGAACGGTGCAGTGTATAGTGTAAGTAAGCCTGGGTCGGAGCGAGTTCGGATTGCATACTAAGCAGGATCGATCGAAACGAATTTGTCAAAAATCGGATTTACATGTGCAGTGCGCGCAGCACTAGTTTTTGTTTTTGAAAATGGAATCGATAACGCTTGTGTAGAATGTCAGCTCATGCTTCGACAAGTGAAAAAGTTAATCTGCACAGAATTAAAGGTATAGATACTTTCTGGTTTATCTGTATGTAATAAAAGATAATGATGAAGGAAATGATAGAATAAGAAAGAAGGAATGACTATTTACCTACACGAAAGCACGTTATGCCGTCACTCCCCGAAGCAACCATGTGATGAGGTTGTCAGTAGCAGAAAGTCAGCTACTAGTTCATTACAGGTAACCAATTTTGCCTGTAAATTTTGTTGTAAGTGTTGATAGCAATCGATTTGTGTGAATTCAGGTAACCGCATTGGTGTAGATGTAGTGCCACTGCCAAGCCTAACAATGTTTGGTATAGGCCAGCGCGATGATAACGTATTATTATATAAATCTAATAATAAACAGAGCCAGAAAACCTTTATACGATTTACCGAATTCACAAAAAATTGCGTCAGAAAGCATCCTCGAATCCCGGGTTCGATTCCCAGGCGGGAGTTTGTTTTTTACACCATCACAGCAGTTCCCAGGGGCACCGACAGGCGCTGTGAAGAATCTACGAATGGAAGACGAGCGTGAAAAAGTGGATAATTCGAAACGAAACGAAATTATGTTTACCAACGCCGTTTTTGTGTGGAGTATATTGATTTTGGGAATCGGTTTGATTCAGGTGATTTTATATTTTTATCCAAATTGAATTATTTAGTGGTTATAAAAAAAATACATTACTATACTAATTTATTAGTTACAATTCTAAGACCCGCGCGTAAATCACGAAAAACCTTTTTTTACTTCTTAATTGTATATTTTCATAACTGTGTTCATAATATCGTCATTCAAAGCAAACAAAAAGTAAAAGCGCATTGTTTAAGTTGCACCATGTTATTTTATGAATTTAATGTTTTTAAAAGATATTCTGCTACAATTTATTCGCCAATGCACCCTTTTGTCTGAGACCCAAAAAATAAATAAAAAAGCATTCTAAGAGCACAGCCCACTCGTAATAATTTGAAAAAGGAACAAACCAAAAGAAAGTAAATCTAGGCGGATACACAAGTGACAAGATGACATTCTCGCCACGACTAATCGGTGTTGACATGCGTCAAACGCGGGTGACAAGGAATTTTGGCGGGATTCCTCTTATATCCAATTTCATTACCGACGGGGGTGAAGTTATTGGATTGGAATGACGCGAAATGAAATACTGTGTTTTGTGAAAACGTTGCGAAATACCGGTGCATTTAATGTTTGTCTAAGAGGGTGTTTGAATTTAGGGGACTTGGAGTATGTAGATGTTCTTGTCTCATAAGACATGTTTTCGCTATCAATTCTTTTTATTTCCAACTTCTTTACAATATGATAGCTGTTGATTAATATGGATGAATAAAAGAATTCAAATTTCGAGATTTACATTCGAATTCATATTTTTAATGACAGCGTTTGACTGTTTTTAATTCAAAATAAGGCGTGATTAAGATATGAGACATTTAATTCGAAATTTAATGGCTTTTCATGAAAAGTATCCTATCTTACAAAATAATTTAACGTAATGATATAAAAATACACCACTAAGCACATTGACCTTAACATTAAGAACGATATATTACGAGCAGGGTGAAGGGGCAATTATAGACTGCTAACCAACAATTATCCCGCAATATTTTGAACTGACCAGTTATTAACGAATTACCTACTCTAGGTGTGAGCCAAAAAGGGGAAGTAGTGGCAGAAGGTACTTGTCATCCCAACAGTAGTATAAAACAAAGTCGCTTCCCGCCGTCTGTACGCTTAGATCTTTGTAACTACAATGGATTTCATTAATAGAGATAAAGGAGTGATTTCTGAGGAAGGTTTTATGTATAATGCACCCGTGCGAAGCCGGGGCGGGTCGCTAGTTAATGATAAGTATCTCCTGCAGAATGTAGGTTGTTTAATAGTATAACTTATATTCAATTTATTAATTGGTCAATTATAATTCTTACAAATAAATCGGTGTACCGAAATTGGCATATATATATCCGGAAGTAAACAATAACTTCTGACATTTATAAAAATGTACACCATATTTTCTTGCCTCCGAGGCCGTGATTTTATTAGAAGTAACTGAATGAATGCTGCTTCCTAGAAAATTATTTCGTTGTAAACAGAACTCCGTTTTAATCAACTTTATCATTGCAACGTAAATATGGGTACCTCCATATAAAAAATATTAATGCGAAAGTAACTCTATTTGTTTGTTTGCAAACTTTTCAGCACTAAACGGCTAGAAGGATCGTAATCAAATTTGACAAGGAGATAGATTATATCTTGAGGAACGACATAGTTAGTCTATTTAAAAATTTATTTTCTCTTTTAACTAAAAGCGTCGACAAAACAAGGGGGAAATTGTGGAATGAATTATGAAAATTACACAGCGTGCAAGGGACGTCGTTTGCGTGGAATTATCCCCGCTAATAAGGATTAATCATGGCCACCGTACGCGCAGGTGGCGCCGGACGCAAATCCTTCATAAATATATTTGATATGACACTTGCAACGCTGAGCCGTTACACAAACAATTAGAATACGATAAAAACCAACGTTCTATTTTTTAAGTATGATTTTTAATTCTATTTTATAGCTAATTCGAAGTTCAAATAATTTATTTTGTTTTATTAGAACTTTGAATGCGTATTTTTTTTAATACATTTGCCTCCGCCTAGTATCAGGCCCATTCAGCAAAGAATTTTGAACTTTATACTCGGGTGTGGCTATATTTCACAATTCCAGCGTTCGGTCTGAATTTCAGTTAGATTTATAGCCTGTACGCGTCCTAATCCGGCATTATGTGTTGTAGGTACACTCACACAGCGGGTAAATTCAATTGAAGAGAGGCATAACTAGTTATCTATAGAAAGTATTTCTATTCAAATATAGTAAATTGGCAATTTAAGAGAATGAAAAAATAGGTCTTTTTATAGCGAGGAATTTCTAAGGATTTTGAAAATACACATTATATGCTATACCTTTATCTTAATTTTATATATATTTACGCACACCGCAAAGGGTCGCCGAAGAAGTATACAGAAATATAAACTAGATATTTTAGGCCTCAACGTGATATTCCCATCCAAGACAATAATTATTTTTTAAATAACACAACTAGATTAGCAATAGAATTCTAGACGACCATCGGAAGTCATGCACTTTTTTAGTTAGATCAGAAAATTGAATTCTACAGTTCAATTCTGGAAGAACAGAGACTACTGCGAGATGTCTATAATCTACGTGACTAGGCTGAGAGAGCGCGACAGAGATACATTATTATTTGTCCATCTCGCTCGCACGTCACTATAGTTTTATGACGTTCACAGAAACAGCAGCGGGTTCCGCCGGGGTAACTGTAAATTACCACTGACCTGGCACAGTACCGATTAAATTATATTATTATATTTAGTGAGAACTGCGCCAGTAATGTTTCTACCTAGTAATGAAGCAGTTGTTAGTTTAAAAATATTAAATACGTGTCGGAGCCGACAAGAAAACTCCTGGATATGTGTTTTGATCACAATATATATTTTCTGGCCTTGCTTGGCTTGTTGAAAGAAGAAGAATGAGGGAGTGACGCGTGGTTTGCCGCCACTTTTGCTTGTTTCGATAACATAAAATGACAGTGACAGTTTGAAGGTTTGAAGTTAGTAAGTTGACGTTTGACACTGGCTTGACATTAAAGATTTGTTCGGAGGCTCGAACAATAAGGTACCTACATAGCCTGCAGCACAGAAGGCAAGTCATTCTAAGAAAATCGTCAGTTTTTCCCAGCCACTCCCACGGTTATCCATCTTTATTACGTAAACAAAACACTGTTTACTGTCTTAGTTTTGTGTACAATTTGCGACGCGTACGAAGATCGAAAATGGCAGACATAATCTCATCGAAGGTGTGTGACGTCAATTGTACTATTATGTTCCCCATAAATACGGCCAATAAGGAAAAGTATTTGCCGGAAAACACGATCCTACAATACTCTCCTAATAATATACGAAAACAGTAACAATATTTAGGCGTTTTCCAAGAAAAGCTTCCTAAATGACAGAGCAATTCTTATTTCCTAGTAACTCGTATCTTGAGATACAATAATAAAGTATCTTATTAAGTATGCCGCGGCCGGAAATATGCTAATATATAATCGAAGTTAAAGATAAATTGCTGAAAAGAAGCTTACCATTAATTTCGTAGTATTTAACGACACAATTGGTTGGTTAGTAAACCTGGAAGACGCGGGTACGAACCCCACATTCTAGTAAACCCATGGACCGGTTGCTTTTCCGGGATACAAAACAGTCCAGATTAATATCTGAAAAGTCCTTCAACTGTCAGTGAAAGTCTAGTCACAATCAATTCAGCCGTTTTGGAATTAGCGTGTATAAATGATATGCAACAGACAGTCAAACGCTTTAACAGTATAAATATCTAGGGCTTGAGGAAAAGCCTTTACTTTGGATAGACAGACGCGTTAATTGTGACTTAAATTAAAGTAACAATTCAAACATTGACGTCATATCAAAACAAAAACCAGCGTATAAACATGTCGACCCAAATAACCTTAGCTAAGTAGGTTAACTATCAGATATTATTGTGAAGTCACTACATGTGGCGTTCTTGTCGTAATAGCCAATTTGTTCATAACTTATGGGCATTAGACAACGCTGTCTGATGTAGGAAGAGGGAGAGGCTAGATGGTGCTTCTCTTCCTTATCGATAACTTAAATATCGAACCTTGATCATTCTCGCATTCCTAAGTTTTTTTATACAACTAAGGTGGTAGAGCGTACATTCTCCATTATCCAACCATAAATAAGGTTCCGCGCAAATATATTAAACGCGTACGAAGTCGCGGGCACAGCTAGTAGTTTAATAAGTTTGTATGATGAAAATTCTGATCGACTATACTATTAAGTATCCCTTGAAATATTTTCAGCCTTGGAGCAGAAACCTAATAACTACTTTAGTCGGATAATTGAGTCTTTAAATTAGCATCATTATTGTCTGAGCACGTTTTGACAAGTCGATAGGTAGTCGATATTCGATACTCCTATCGATACTACGATTCGAGTCATTATCAGTGTTGTGGGCCTCACAAGCAGCGGTAAGGATATCCGCTCATTGATGAAGTATTCTTCTCAATTTCTTCGAAGGCTGATTTAAGAGTAAATTCATAAGGGTACATACCGTACATACCTACTTGTACTTCGCAGCAAAATATATGCTGGGAATGTTATCTTTTGGAAAGGAAAAGTTAATTCTTGAATAAAATAATCTTGGAAATATGTAGGATCTACTTTACTGTGAATTGGAGTACAATTTAATTGTAAAAATATGTAGTAAACATAATAGAGAAATTCATTATATGAAGTACACGTCCTTTGGAACCTCACTACTAGGACATTACAAACCACTTTTATAGTCATAACAAGCAAAGAAAACTATTTAAGTCTCCTACAAGCGATAAGCTACATCATCAAGCGACAAACAATGCAGCAAACAATAAAAAAAATAAAAGAAAATCGGTTCATCCGTTTGAACGCTACGATACCACATAGACATGGATATGCAGATAAACACTACAAACTTATAACATCCAACGTTTTGCGTCGGGGGTTAAAAATAGCGCGAGTCATAACCCTGGTGCTGTAAGAGCCCATATTCTATGGTGACTACCTACCATCAGATGGGTCGTATGCTTGTTTGCCACATTAGTGGTATAAAGATACAATAGCCGATTTGACGACAATTACTTATTGAGACCACTACACCGCCACAAAGTTCAACTATACTTGGACTAATTAACGAATTGACGTAACTAACTTCCGACTTAAATACAATGTGTAAACAAGTTGTTGAAACTTGATATTCATAGAGCGCTTCAAGTTAGGCCCAAGTTAACACTTTAAATTTCCCAAAGGGGCATTATTTTCACATAAATCAACCCTTCTTCGGGTCTCCTCGGCCCAGTCCCCTAGTGATTAATTGATTAATCAAAGGTTCGCTAGTAACTTTAATGATTTATAGCTGTATCAGTGTTACACACGCTTTCTTAAACATGTTAATTAATCTGCTTTTGAACTTTGTTTAACTTCCAACTAACTAGTTCGACAAGTATACAAAATTTCTTGGTTCTCGGAAAAGAGGTTGGGTGTGTACTGATCAGTTGCAGGGTCACATAAGGTTCCACATCCACACCACCTTGTTTTGTGTGGCATCTTGAAACTATCGTATTATGTTGTTATTTAGCAAAGAAAATATAATTAACTTTTTTATGTAAAGATAATTAATTAAACTACTTTTAATGCAAAAAAAAGTAGGTACTAGATAAAATATTTCGCTCCAATTTCAAAATAGTGATAAGATGATTTAAAAATGTCATAATGATGGCCGAATCCGGCAATCTTATAGATTAAAAAAAGACATCTTTTTTCGATTCAAATTCAGAATACCTACTATAAAAATATGTTGTCATGCAGCCATTGCAGCCACAGAACCAAAAAAATCTGCGGTCATAGCGGCGAAACGTGTAAAACAGAAGACCACCGACAAAACCGCGTGTGAATTTCGACGAAAGAAAAAGGATATCAAACGACCATCGACAGCCAATGTCAATATAGTCGTTCACAAAGGCACCAGAATTCGGGTGAATCAATTTCAGACCGTTTAATTGGCTCCGGCTAGGGATGACGGAGCTTTTTGATGTCCCATTCTTTGCTTCCCCTTCGTCTTAAGAAAATAATCACGGTGCTAAAGTACGGTGAAGAATTTAATTGATAACAAGGAATTTCTTTCTCGAATACTCCAGAAAGATGTACCTGTCATTTGTAATAAAGGGAATATTTTTGTATCTGTATCCTTCTCGGAATGTGCTAAATGAAATTGTCTCTCTCTTCATAGTGAATGTTTTTACATTCGAATACATTATTGACATAGTTTCGTGTATTCGAAGTTAACTGACTGAAAATACACAAATGTGAAGTTTTTTTTTATTAGTTACTCCTTGGGTATATTATACGGTTTTTTTTTTAAAAGGGTTGTTTATAAAATGACTTTAAATAGCAATAGTATATGCTAGTGTAGTTTGATCTTTATTTATCAGTCAACAAACAACTTATTTCGTACTTAATTTTGAATCGGTTACTCAAGCGGTTACCGAGCGATGTGAAGATAGAATAATTGTGTGCATATTCACACCGGAATCAAAATATTTAACATACATTGCGTGTATCCTCACAACACCCTAGTTGTAGCCGACATTGTCAGGGGCGCGGCCGGGATTAAAATAAATGATTTAATAATTTCACGTTCGGTGTCCATTATTGAAATCATTTGTTTCAATAGTTTCAATGCCAGATTAACACCCAATAACTAGATATTGACATATGATCCGTCATTTTAATCTTTGACGAGACCGCTGGTCTACTGGTTACCTGACTGCTACGCTATCGCGGGTTCGATGGACAAACGTGTTTGCCTTGCGTCTGGGTGTTTAGTATGTATTTACAAAAAATAAGTATTTAAGTATTCTATCAACTGCTGGTTCTCAGAGTACAAGATTTGCTTAGTTTGGGGCCAGATAGCGCTGTGTGATAATGTCCCATGTATTATTATATTCCACCTAAATAATGTTAAGTCTTTTAGAAGCGGTCTATCCGCTTAAAACTTCTCCAAGGGGACACGTTTAAAACGTTCGTAATCAAATTTGCTTCGAGTCTTTAAGGGTTAGAGCGTTCAACTTTGAGCAGCCCTAATAAATTATATTGCCGACAAAACTGCTCCCGAGTGCGACACAGCTCGTTGGCTTATGTAATTGGTTCAAATTTAACTCGACCCAGCTTATAATTGGTCTGGATTCGACTTATGGCCTACGAAAATTAGTCGAAATTCGAAGCGACGGATTAGGACAGTCGCAAAACCGCACTAGCCTACAAACATAGGTAATGAGTTGGCCGTAATCAAGATACGTACGGAAAACAAATTTGGCAGTCCTGAAACTTCAACTTGCAAGTTTAAGTTCCCCAGGAGGTCGAATACAGGGAAATTCTTGCTTAATTAACGTAACTTGTGTGCGCGCGTTTCGTTTTCGTATGATTTACACGTAGAGGTGTCAGGCTGATTAAACTGGTTTGTCACAGCCGTAATTACAGAACGCTGGTACTGTAACATGTTAGTGGGAAAATTTGTGCTACTTTATCGAATACCAATTACTTTGCGTAGTCAAAATTTATCGTCGAGCCTTAATATATAGCCCTAATAAATACCTTCAAGAAAGTTCTACATTTCATGAACATAATATTTCCGCTACTTTTCACAAAAAAAATATACCACTTAGTTGGCAAACAAGCATACCTATTAAAGCCTATTAAAGCTTGCTACACCAAGGGTATCACTCGCGCGTTGCCAACCCAAAAACTCTTCTCTAATTATTTTTCTTATATAATTAGTAGTACCAGTTTATATATCTTGTGGTACTACCGGTAGTTATTTATACTGGTAGTGAAACGGGCTAGAAGCTATTTTAGTGTTATTCAAATATTTCTCTACTTCTAGTGAATTAAAGTAACTACCCACGTGATAATAGCACCCATTCAATTCCCACCTATCAAACATACGCAATAATAATACACGAAGCGTATAGCGACTATGAAGCTGCGAATTCCTCAGAATTCCCAATTAAAGGCGCGACACTCCATTCGTCTAACTTCGTACAAACTTCACAATCTTGGCGACGCGCTCCGAAAGAATTCCTCGATAATTAGTATAAGTTTATGCAAGTTAGTTAGTTCCAAATCTCTTGCAAGCTTCAATTATCATTGCGTCAATCACTTCTATTCCCGATTTTGCACCACTTTCGGTTTTTAAAGAGAGGTAGGGCGCATTGGGATCTCCAGTGGGTACAGAAGACCGCAGGCAAATAACACTATTTTGATGTAATGTAGTGTTTCTGCGGTAAGGTTGCTAGTGTTCTATGATGATACGCTGCGCTAGTAGTAATGCTGTTAGCACAGTGTCCTCATCAACAGAAAATAGTTGGCAACGCGTTAATGCTAGTGCCTATAGGCTACGTGATCAGCTTAGTGGTATAAAAAATATTTTAAATCACTTGCGCTACTAAGCTTTAATTACGCTGGCGTCAATCTTTTATTCCAGATTTTGCGGCTAATTCCAGTTTTTTCAGCCAGATCCCGGTGTTTTCGGGGAAATTTGGCCGTTATGTTAGATTAACGATGCGGCCAACTGCCGGTATCGCCTTTTTGCTTAGCCTCGGCTCAGAAGATTGAGTAATGAATTTCTGTTGCGAATTAATTGATAATGGTCTCAAGAGATCTTTTTTTATCGATACCTACCTTTATTGATTAAGAAGATTACTTCACATTTTACTATTTTTAAGTGAGAATTTTTCGCATTTTATACGACGAAGGAACGGTTTAAAAAAGCTGCGACCCAAACCATTGGCGGACGTGAATATGTCTCTAATTAAAAAAATATAGAGCTAATACAACGCATACCAGGCACAGCCAGTAATTAACCATACAATAACGTGCAATTTCCTAATAAGACATGTTTGGTCATTTCGAAACAATACCGGTATCAAGAAAATCTCATCATCATCGACTCACAAAATTGGTAAAATTTTCAAATTTCGTTCCTCTTTTCCCTTAAAAAATAGTCAAATGCGATAAGAAAACGTAATCGACAGTTATTGTTGGTAAGGCACAGTATGTATCCTTCACTCATTGCTTTCCTAGCTAACCGGTTTCTTGGAATATGAGGCCTGGCTAAATAATAATATTCGATTATTTTGCGAGTAGTCGAGACATGACGCGACTGCCACCGACCAACTCGGTGGAACTCATTCCAGCAAATCGCGATATAAGCAGCCTCGGGTGAAATTCGGCTGGAGTTAAACGGGTTAGTTCTCTCGTTTGGCTCCTTAGAAGGTAATATAGCGCAGGCGATAATAGTCTCTCAGTCTGCTAAAATCTACGCGAGTAGCTGCGATTAAAAATAATTAGCGCTCTCGAAGCTCTGCCAGATTTGCTACGGACCTATTATAAAGAACTTTTAAATTCAGCAAAACTCTTGAAGTGCTTGCCACCCTCAGAATAAGGACTAGAATCAAAGAGACTGTTATTATCAGTACTGGTAACAAAAACCATCTTTCGACTATATTTTAACAGTCATCAACAATAGAAGTCAGTGTTTTCCTTGCACAGTACCGGTAATGTAACTGGTTATGCACGAAGAAAAAATAATTCCTTGTACATTACCCGGTTATGTACGAAGAATACTTTTTCCTTTTACATTGCCGGTAATGTAACTTGGTAATGTACGAGGAACAAGCGGTGTTACCTTATAAACCTTTTTAACCGATTCCATTCCGTGTTTTAAGCGCGTTATAAATATATTTCTTCCGTAGTCGGGTTTGAGTATTTCAAACATTTTTTAAACACAACTGCTCAACGCCGCGAGACGTAAGCTAGTTAGATCAAGCTAGGAATGTTGTTATTTAGATGAAATATTCATAAAGATCTGCCAAAATGTCTTCTTCTTCTTCTTCTTCTTCCTAAGTATGGCAATCAATCCCTTCAGGGACTATTTTTGCCAGTGTCGAGTGTTAGAGAATTTTCATGTTGCAAAATTTCTCGTGTTTGCCGCATTAAAATGCCTAGTGTCATGCATTCTAACGCCCAAAGGAGTTACTGGAGACAACCCACGGCAGTAGCAGATCGTAATACGCCTTTGGATTAGAGGTAACCTATTTACCAAAATGATAAATCACTTAACCCAAAAGTCGTATTATGGAGATTCCACTTTTTTCTTTCAAGTTGTCACAGATTAAATATAAAGTTTAAACACCGTTTGTGTTGTTAGTTGGTACTAGCAATATCCGTACCTGACAACTTTGTAGACAGACTAGACGACACACGATGATTTTATTTTATGATAAATACGCCGCGTCTTTTATTTAATACTTTCGTAGTACTTTAAGCAAAATAGCGGGGGATTTGATTACTAGTGATATCCTTAAAACTATATCTAATTGCATATTTTTATACTTAATAATATGATCTGATGATCTTCACAAAAGAACAGAATTAGGTTACAAACCATGAGATCAATAAAATTTAATAATACATTAAATTAGTTTTGCAGGTGTAATGAACTTTTTTCAGAAAACGAACGAATTCAGCGAAATCCGTCTAAGCGTCTAACCTTCTTTTAACCCTTTTTGGAGTATTTTTTAAATGGCATAAAACACTTTTAGCCAACAGTTGCGGCGTAGCTTAGATGACATGGTCATCACAAGCTGCTGCGATTAAAAGTCGTGCCGTGTGTTTCCCTTAAACTACGCAGACCTACGTCGGTCTGGAGGAAGATATGTCATTCCGTCGTCTGGCGATTTCATCTTTTAGGAAATTTATTTTGGTAACCGCTCTTCTTTAGTTTTTGGCCGAGGGTTTAACAAGTCTGCTTCAAATTGACTTATGAGATTTAAGCGAAATTATAAGGACTAACCAAACTTACTCATTTATTATTATTACGTTATTGAAACGACTTGAATTGTATATCTTCACGTTTTGTTATTGATATTTGGTATAAAATACAACGTACATTTTGTTCTTGAGGAAATCTCTCAAGTAACCGGTCCAAAATGGCGCTTAGCAGCAAAAGAGAGAAACGCATGGTTTACAAACAAATGCTTTTACCATTATTATATTACTTTTATTAGTTAAGGAATAAACAGGCTTTTAATTATTTATTTATTATGTGTCCTTAATATCAAATTCGTTTTTGTAATGGACAGACACATTGCTGTCGGTATGAACAGATAAATCGTATTGTATCACGACCAATGAATATAAATTGATGACGAGAGAAGCCTATATTTGGGGCAAATTAAAAAAAAGATGATGCCCAACGGCGGCTCCACAAAAGAAATATTACTTATTTCTTTCGGCCGACAACTCGGTAATCACATTTGCTTTTGTTCGTTTCGGCCCTTTCATTCGCTTAATCGCGTTATTTCGGGACTTTGCTGAACAATCTACCGACGGACAATTTATGAATGACAGCGGGATGACGCGTGGATTGCCACACTTGAAAAAAAATACATGTATTTTTTCCAAGGCACGCATCTTATAATTTAGAAAATCTTGGACTACCAGTAAAATAATATTTTTCTTCAATAATTCGTATTTTATTATATTATGTGTTTAATTTTGTGTCCTAAAATATCTAACGGAGTGTTCTTCTATATAAATTATGCTATTTAAAATTGCAATGATGTCGCCATTTTGTGATTTCAACTGTCAATGTCAACTGTCAGCTCGCTGCATTAGTGTTGCTAGATTTCAATCATATACGATCTCGTAAAACCCATGTTTATTCTACTTTTCAGTATTATTGGCACGCTTCCGATCTATATTGAGGCTTGAATCAAATGTGGGCAAATATTGTATTTTTTAAGTGTAATGTGTTAAGTATAAAATGAGAGATATTTTCTTACCTGGCATCCTAGAAAGTTATTAAGAACTATTTATCAAACAAACAAAACTGAAACATACGTTTAATTTGTGTTTCTATAGTTTTAAAGTGTCATACATGTAGGATTCTATATTTGTTGTTGGCAACACTGTAGGTGACGCTATGGAACAAATGCTAGCGTAGGTGTAGCATCAGACTTTTCGCTCAGAAGATTTTCTAAAATAAAACAGCGTAAAAAGTGAATATGTGATTTTTTTTCCATCCCGCTTACATATAAAACTAAAACCTCTTTTCACTTAGACCAACCCTTATATGCGAGCGGAAGGGAGGAAGCAGAGCGCACAACAAGATAGTTACCCGGAAACCGCGGTCGGTACGTACCTAATTTTCTGTTTGTCTAATACATTATCTCATATTGTTCTGATAACTACGCGTAGGAGAAATTATATTTATTGAGCAAGAAGTGTGGTATATTTTTACCCAACAACGGCGAAGCAAAATGCTTATGACTTTGACCGGTATGATTTTTTTATACCACTAAGGTGGCACTCAAGCGAACGGCCAACCTGATGGTAAGCAGTCACCGTAGTCTATAGCCGCTAGCAATACCAAGGATATCACTAACGCGTTGTGAACCCTGTTGTTGATGAGGCCTCACTGTGCTGGCAGCATTACTATCTTCATTAAGCACTGGCAATCTTACTTACCGTAGAAACACACTACACTACACGGATCATGAAATACAGCCCGCTGACAGACAGACGGACAGCTTAATCTTAGAAATAGGGTTGGTTGCCCTTCGGGTACGGAAAATTCAAACATTTTCAAAAAACGCATGTTGAAATAGAATACCGAGTTTTCAATAACGTGGTGCATTGTTAATTTCATGCAATCAATATTGCCAATGCAAAATATCTTTATATAACATTCACACCTGGTAAATGCTTAAGAATTTGCAATGACGTCACTCGCCAAGTATCGAGTTACAAACTTGATAAAGCGATATCGACTTGCTTGCACTTATCATTGTACACACTATTCTAAGAAATCTCAACGAATAGTATTGCAAACTTGCAAAGCAATGCCACTAAGTAACATTAATAAAAACGGTACATAGACACTAGTTTTGTTGCGAAATCGCCTTTACATAAGACAACATTACCTATGTAGTAAATAAAGTTATGCTGATTTATATATATTGCTAATTAATTTATTTAAAAAACTCACTCGTTCACTTATTCCTATGGTTGATTGATTGATGTTTTTCTTCACTAGGTACTTTTCCGTTAATTTATCATGGTTAGAAAAAAATAGCTAAGTAAATAAATTGATTAGTTACATTATTATTTTTAAGTAGATATTTTGGCTTGTCGCATAGTTTTTAAATGCAAAACCTGTCCACTCAGAATACAAAATATTTTTTATTGGCAGCCCGAATTAGGAAACCAGCCAGCAATCGAATAAAAAAACGAATTCAAATTTTAGAACATACCAATTGTGAATTTAAATTGTCTCCGCCCACCTGCCGATGATGTCAGGATTTGAGTCGCGCCTCGGTAATTGCGTTCGAAATATGATTCGGGATATCGATTCGAATCTCGAAATCGCTCGAAACGATTCGCTCGCGTGCTAAATGATCACAACTCATATTGAATAATGTTACTTTGTCTCGTTTAGTTTTGTTTATAGGCGTTCGTGTTATATTCTACAGTGGATTTATTTTTATTAAATGTAATAAAGCTGAGAGGGCGATGATTGCAATTTACAGCTTGGAAGAGTGAAGTAAAAAGCTTTCTCTTGATAGCAGTGTGAGCATATTAATTAGTCTTTTGATTATTTATTAGCAATACATTAGTGTCGATTCTTTTGACATAATAAAATAAAAACTTATTTGACAGGACTAAAAAGTCTTGCTATCCATTTCTCAGGATGGCAATACTTTGTCCTGTCAAATAAGTTAAGTTTAATGATTTAGTACAAACGAATAAGCACCATTAAAAGGATATAATTCTTTACAAGAGTTATAGGCAGCAGCATTGTAGACGAGTATTTATTATTCTAACGATATGACATCACCGCAGTCGCGACGCCTTTTTATCGTCTCGATTCAAGCTTTACGTTAAATTGCAATTATGTGAGAATGGTTTACATTAGTATTGAGATTTTAAACTTGTTTTTCGTCACGTAGTATACGTGCTGCGGTACAGCCCTCAGCTCTTTCTCGTCGTTAGCGGTCACCTTTGCCAGAAGACGTATATTCTTTATAAAAATATGCCACATAACTGAAGGCAACTTGCATGACGAAAAAAGTGTAAAGTAAGAAATGATGATCAAATTGCGTCGACCTCAAATTTGAAAGAATTGAATTCTGCCCGAAATTTCGGCGCGTTGAGCTTACAATCCCAGGAGAACCTAACTTTTTCCCGGGTTTTTTTTTTTACAGGGATATAAACATATTCCCACGATAAAAAGTAATAAACTATACGTGTGCCAAATTTTATACAAATCGTTTGAGCCGCTTTTACTTGATTGAGCAACAAACATCCATACATCCATACATCCATCCTTACAAGCATTTACCCAGCAACACATTGTTGTTCTGGTCCGGAATCGAACCCAATAAGGAAAAACATAAAAAAACAAATTGAATTGTCGAAAACCCGTTATAATTGCTTCGAATCGAATACTATTTCCGATGCATTTTGTCAGACCTATTGTTTGTGAATGAAACACAAACAAAGGGAGTGTCTATTAGCCTGTCCAAAAACATAATAATTTAATCCAACAATAAGGTAACAATAAACCAGTCTCCGGTGTGACGCAATGAAAATCTCATTGACACCGTCATAATTTTGTCTGCGGTCAACTTTTGTTTCGTCTCGCATACGGGAAAATAGCTCGAGTGACCGGCTCGTAAAAATGTAAATTAGAGTAAAACTCGTGTGCGTGGTGCAACACTAACGACGTTATGGCGGGAGTTTTAAATACATTTTTTTACATTTTTCCCGCGGTAAAATTAACTTTCTTTGTTTGCGTGCGTGCATTGTTTATGGTGTTATTAAAAAGTTTGGTTCTATGCTCTTTGCTTTTAATATATTAATTTGCGAACGGTAGTGCTTTTAATGGTCAGTATTTATGATAATTTAGATTTTTTAGAGTTGAGAGCTTAATTAACAAATAAGGGTTGTGTGAAGTTGTTGTGAGTGCTTCGCCGTTCGCAATTTTATGTAAACTATGAGGCTTTTGAAAGGATTACGTTAGTTACGTACGTTTCTAATAATTTTAATACTGTTTCTACAAAGAAATAGCCAACAAACCTGTTGGCTATTTCAATCTATCTATACCTATAATAGGTTATGTGTGGAACGAAACGTGAAATGTCAAATGATTTTGACACGTAAGATGAGTGACGGGACGCCTAAGAGGCGCGTATATAAAGGGTTTCTTATACGACTAGAAATAAAGATCATTCATACTTATATTATATATATAAAAGTAACTATGTTTGTTTGTTTGCTTTTTACGGCAACGGCTGAACGGATCGTAATGAAATTTGGCAATGAGCTTCTAACCTGGGAAAGTACATAGGCTCTCTTTATCTAGAACCACGCGGGCGAAGCCGCTGGTAAAAGCTTGTATTATAAATTTTAGAGATACTGTCTGAGATCTGTCCAGTAGTTCAAGACATTCCTCAGAGCCTACGAAAAATACACCTATTATATAAAAAGTACATAATTATGTTTTAGATAAGACACACACAATATTGCTCGAGCTAGATATTGAATTTAAATATTTTAAGTACCTCTACGCTCCAAATCTAAGCTTCCGTGGGTAATAAAAGCCTATTCATAAGTAAAGCTAGGCTGTAGCCTATGCGAGCAAACCGGGAACCAAGCAGCGCTGAATTTTAGCCGGGTTAATTAAAATGTCAACAACTCTTATTAATCAAAACAACGCTAAGGCACATTCGCTTCGAGGCAGTGCGATTTTCGTGCGAAAATTTTATGAATTGTTTTCTTAAGAACATAACAGGAATCAGATTTAATACTGGTCGGATACAAGGTCGGCAATGCGCAAGTGATACCCCTGGTGTTGCAAGCGTCCATAGGCTACGGTGACCGCTTACCATCAGGCGGGCCGTATGCTTGTTTGCTACCTTATGGTATCGTAAATATTATTGAATTAAACATTATTTAACTTCGATTACCTTATTTATATTATTTAGGAGGCCTGGATTAGGAAATGCATATTTTAGTCGTAGAAACTAAGTATAACCGGAAAACATTAACGCTAGCCTAGTGGTTAGCATAACTGACTGCTACACAAGGGTTCGCGGGTTTGATTCCCGCCGGTGCAAATATTTATGTGACATACATTGTTTGTCTAGCGTCTGGGTGTCGGACCTATGTATTAAAAGTACATATTTACAAGAAAAAGTATAAGTATATAAGTATTCTATGTGTAGTCTGTTTCCCATACTATAAGTATGGGCCCAGATGTCGCTGAGAAGTACCAAAGAGCAATTCCAACAACACAAACATCTTAAACGTACCGCCATACGTTTCACGTAATGCAATATGCTCATAATAAGATTACAGATCGCACCCACATCACTCGTACGGCGAGCTGTGACGTGGCGGCCACGTCATCAATCACCGTAGGGTGGGGGGTATATAAGCGCAGGACGCGCCCGACTACGGGGCATTCTTCATTAGAGTGCCGTGGAGACATGTCATCTGTTATTAATCATAATGGCCACTAGATACCTTATTGCTTTAATATTAATGGTTGTAGCTCATGGCTTCGTAATATGAAATGTATTCCAGAAGCTCATCATGTCATTTGTCATTTATTAGAAAAACCTCCCCAAGTCTTTATTAAACATGCGAATTTATTTGGACCATACCTTTATTTAAACAGTGAGTCTAACGGTTAATACTAAACCGCAGTCAATATAATCCACCAATCGAGGTATTTGTTTAATTATTACCACTAATAAGACAATGATTAGTTTAATGCCGAAACCCTGGTCTGCGGTTATTGGTTTATTGTTAAGGTCTATTTGAATGTTATTATAGTCTAGAATCAATACATTTTGACTTGATTGAGCTAGCGTGTGGTTTCTTAACAATATAGCAAAGAAATTATATGCTGTAATTTATTAATAGGTACAATAGATCACAAATTTATGTACTCGTTATTATTATATGCTTAACACTCGATTTCATCTCAGAAGTTCACAATTTGCCTGGGAAAATGTGGTCCCAATGACTGTACTTTCGATGTGAATACAATATATACAAAGGCGGATTTGAGGTTTCATGTTTTGACCTGAGATGTTACTGGCAAATACCTTATTCTGTTTAAACATTTTTTTGGGCAATAAAATGTTCGAATAGACCTCTAAATTTCAATACCTTTTCATAGAAGAATAATTTTCAGCAATTCCAGCTGAGTACCCGTAAGTTTGGCAAACCTTCCATGTTAAGCGGGTTTATCGACGCCCGGCGGACTGCGATACTTGCCGTGCCGAGTAACTTTGCGATAGGAACAACGAAAGAACTTCGCCGCACGTGATGTGACTTTATATGAGGGCCATACTATGACTTCTCGCAACGACTAATTATGTATATTCAGAGTGATAAAAGCGTGAGTTAATTTTAATACAATAGTTTCTTTCAATTAACGTCCTTCAGGATGCCGTCATACTTGTAACAAATTAAAAAAAGAAATCTAATAAGGTTAAATTTATTTAAAATAATGAAATGCGTAAACTTTTTAGCATAAAACGCTGTAACTGATGTTTGGTATAAAAACGTATTGAATATTGATTGAAAATTCTGACTAATGAGATAATCATCACATAAATATTGTAAAGACCAAACTAAAATAGAGGTGCCAACATGAAATCTGCAGAATTTCATGAAAGTATTACTCACAAAGTTCTCACTTTCGGAGTTCGCACACTCGTAGTAGTGACGTATGAATTGCTGGATACATGACAGAGAAACGTTCACAAAAAGGGTGTTATATTTTCAACGAAACACAGTTGGACGTACTTTCAACACTCGGTGCTCGAAAAAAGGTCTGAAGTAAAAGTTTATTTCAAACTTTATTACACTGTTTTCTAAAGAAAATTGTACTTTGTATTCTTCATAAGTATTCTGCAGTCGTAACTAAGAGGAGATGGTTTAAATTATGTTTCAACAAAATAATTTAAGAGGTGCATTCTCTCAAAGTATTCAAATTATAAACTAGCTAAAGGCACCAACGGGCAAAATCACCGAGGTATGCAGTGGCACACAAGCATACGCATATAGCCTATAGCCGCTAGCAATACTAGGGGTATCACTTACGGGCTGCCAACTATGTTGTTGATGAGGACTCACTGTACTAGCAGCATTACTACTAGCCCAGCGTATCCTCGTGGAGCACTGGCAACCTTACTTACCGCAGAAACACAACACTACATCAAGTAGTGTTATTTCACTGCGGTCTTCTGTAAGGTGGAGGTACAGTCCCCAGTCGGGCGGCTCCAATTTAAATGGGAAAACCCACGTGAAATCCCAAATCGCCCTACCTCTTAAAATCTTATGTGTATGTATTGATATAATAATTAATAAAAACGACCATCATCAAGTAGTGAACATCTTTAATCCCTTGATGACGAAGCATTAATAAGCGATTCAGAAAACGTTAAAAGTACTGTAATAGTAACCACGGCATCGCATTTCTGTGACATTGAAGCAATCGTCACATAACGTGAACCTTATTGAGTAATCAGGTAGTTTCCGTGCAATGTTTTTAAATTTAAATCCCTCAATTAGTCAGTAGCACTCAAAAGCACTTAAAGCCGTACAAGCTCCTTTGCGTGTGATAGCAGCACGATGGCCAACGCCGATAGTGGTCACGCGAAGCGTGCTAGCTAAAGATTGCAGATTTTGACAGCAGTCCTGACGTGTATCATACCCTATCACGACTTTACTATCACACTATGAATGGTTTATCTAAGATTTGGTATCGGTGAATTGGTTATTTATAATTTAGATCGTATCGCTCATGTTATGTATTCAAATTCATTACACTATACATTGAAATTTGTTTAATAAAACCATCATACTCACACTTACTGAAATGTACAAAAGTACTTGTTCAGACTAAGGAATTTATGCTTGAAGCGAAATTTATTTACAGGTTAAAAAAGTAAGTTTAAGCCAAGTTAATTTATAATTCATGAAAATTCCTACATTCCCGTGAATATAGCTTAACTTGCACTTACACCAGTTTAACTTAGCGTTCTATGAACTATCAAGTGAATTCAATTATTCTACACCAGTTTCTTGTTTGACTTTAATTGACTTGTATCTTTTATCATTCTCCACAGCAATGAGAATATTTTAAACATAGTAATTTTATTGAGATATGGAAATAGAATCTCTCTGAAGTTCCAGGTTTGTCGTTGTGTTCTTGTTTTGAATGTAGATGACTAGATTTTATTCTAGAGCTAACCTAACTAACCTAAAGGTGGATGACAAGCCACAAGGTTAATAAACCTTCAAAGAAGGTACATTTCTAATGCTAATAAATGTGATTTGGAAATCTTCAAAGGATCTGGTTCATGAAAACATGTATCGAATTCAATTTCAACAATAATATATTTAATCCCACTAAAGATAAACTTACAAAGTCGTACAGACCCACAACAATCGTAAATTTCCAAGACAAGTGCAAGGCTTAAGTTTGGATAATCTTAGAATCTGCATTGTTATCCCTCCTTAACGGCTTTAAAGCTATTTTCTACAAGTTTATTAACATTGGAAGTCAAAGAACCAACTTTAATACGAGTGCAATAAACGCTAATTTGCTTAGCGCCACCAACATTATTATTTAGTTCTAGATGAATAAATAACCAAGTAGACGTCACAGCTACGTCCCTAAGGATTTGCATTGTCCTGGCAAATTGGAGAGCAACAAAATTCCCAAGTTATTGTGTCTAAATTCTTAGAGACAATTGCTTAATCTGTCTTGTGTGCTTCTGTTGGGTCTCCATTTGTTTGGCGCTTGTCAGATCCAGGGCTATCAGGATATTTGTCATCAAGCGCCGGACAAAGGAAGGCGGTGATTGAGTCGTTGGATCCCCGTAAACTGGTGACGAGGAGACAATACAAATTGTCCATTGTCCCGAAAATATTGGCCCAATTGAGGGCCGCCTGATAGATTGGCCACACTGGAATGGTCATATTTTGCTTACGTGATGAGATTTCGTATTATATATTAGGTCCTTACATATGAAATTGGCGTTTTTCGTACTGGCCACTTTAATCACGAATTTCTCCTCTTTGGTAAGGAATTCCAAATTCAAATTTGTACAGCTATAGACTCATGTATTTGTGCTTCGATGATCGTCATTCATTTGTTTTTTTTCTTCTGTTTTTTTCTGTTTGCGTCACTCATTTTACAAAATGGAAAACCTTAAATATCGCATTATTTACGAGTACGAGTTCCGCCGTGGCTATAGTGCTGCGGAAACAACTCGAAGGGTGAATGATGTGTATGGCGGTCGTGTTGCAAAAGAAAACACAGTTCGTTTTTGGTTCCAACGTTTTCGTTCTGGAAATTTCGACCTGCAGAACAAGCCCCGTGGACGGCCTGAGACTCAAGTTGATAATGAAGAGTTGAAGGCTATTGTGGAAGCGGATCCATCGCAAACCACGTCCGAGTTAGCTGCAGGCTGCAATGTTAGTGATAAAACTGTTTTAATTCACTTGAAGCAAATTGGGAAGATTAAAAAGCTTGAAAGGTGGGTACCTCACGAATTGACTGAAACAAACCGGCAAACGCGCGTCGACTGCTGCGTTACATTACTAAACCGGCACAATAATGAAGGTATTATAAACCGAATCATTACCTGTGATGAAAAATGGGTTCTTTACGATAATCGGAAGCGCTCAGCGCAATGGTTAGATCCTGGCCAGCCAGCCAAATCCTGCCCCAAGCGAAAATTAACCCCAAAAAAGTTACTTGTAAGCGTTTGGTGGACTAGTGCCGGTATTGTTCATTACAGTTTTTTCAAATCTGGCCAGACTATTACGGCTGATGTCTATTGTCAGGAATTGCAAACCATGATGGAAAAGCTAGCGGCTAAACAACCTAGGCTGGTCAATCGCTCCACGCCACTGCTGCTTCACGACAACGCTAGACCACACACTTCGCTACAGACGGCTACTAAATTAGAAGAGCTTCAATTGGAAAGTCTAAGACATCCTCCGTACTCCCCGGACCTTGCTCCAACAGATTACCATTTTTTTCGAAATTTGGATAACTTCTTGCAAGGGAAAAAATTCAACTCCGATGGGGCAGTCCAAATCGCCTTCAAAGATTTTATTGATTCCCGTCCGACTGGTTTTTTTAGTAAAGGTGTAGCGACCTCACGGCTACATAAACCAACGTTAGAAATCGACTAACTAGCAGGACAACATTCAACGAATGACGTCACAATCCTGCCACGCGCTAGCGAAGTTTTCTACGCAATTCAACATATATACAAGTTTCCGACTAGAACAGTCGGAGCCGCGGTTCCCCAGGCACAACACCCGCCTGGCTGGAAGATCTTCCCTTTGCGGTGGCTGAGCATAATCACCCTCGCTCGCCCCACACTGGTGACCCCGTTGCGCCAATATTGGCGTGAACATCAGCAACCTTCTCCACCCCCATCAAATTCTTCAGCAGCAGTCACACAGCAAGCCAGCATCGAGTATCAACAGGTCCAACTCAGCCGACTCACCGCGCTACTGGTCCTGGCACTCACCTCTCCACCGACTACATACGTCCGCCTCACACAGCCCACTTCTGGAGTCCATTCGGCATTGCTCACCGTCTTATCTCCACGTCGTACGCTTGCATTGAGATTCTGGACTCAGTCGGCATCTAACGCTCAGTCTCGACTCACCGCAGACTTCGAAGCACACTGGCACTTGCAAGCATTCAAGCACTGACTGTAATCAAGCTCTGGATCGACCTCCGGTCTCGGGGGGGAGTGATGTAGCGACCTCACGGCTACATAAACCAACGTTAGAAATCGACTAACTAGCAGGACAACATTCAACGAATGACGTCACAATCCTGCCACGCGCTAGCGAAGTTTTCTACGCAATTCAACATATATACAAGTTTCCGACTAAAACAGTCGGAGCCGCGGTTCCCCAGGCACAACACCCGCCTGGCTGGAAGATCTTCCCTTTGTGGTGGTTGAGCATGATCACCTCGCTCGCCCCACAAAGGGATCAATGAACTACCTATGAGATGGCAAAAGTGCATAGAAAATAATGGTTCATACTTTGATTAATTAAATATATTATATTAAAAAATATTCGACTTTTTGTTCCTCCCATACAAAACGCCAATTTCATATGTAAGGACCTAATATATATATATTCTCCGTGTCTATAAAAATAATTTTAGGATTTCTTTTGTAGATAATATTGGACGTTGCCACCCAATGAAGTAAGACAATTGCATTTTTGTTTTGTAATGAAATCAATCAGGTGCCATTTTGTGGAAATCCATAGTTATAGAACTTAATGAATTAATCTGCAACATAAGACAATTTAAAAAGTTATCTCAAATGTTATTGTCCAATAAATGCCGACACAATCACATCACGAGCAATCAACATTCTGCCAAATTCATTCCCATCTCTTTTATTGCATCCTGTGACTTCCCTGCCTAAGCATTAGGGGACGTCCCCATATCTCTTTCTATCTGCAATACCATCTATTCCCTAATGCGATTCGGTGTGCATCAAAAAATGTTTCCGCTTGTCGGAGACGGGGTGGCTTTGTTTTTGATCTCCCGTCCAGAAGCTATTGAGATAAATATATCGGTATTGTCCATATTTATTGCGATATACGGCTAGGTCTGGTTAGTCACGTAGGGGTGATTTGAGATTGTGATGCATTGGAATATGAAATAAGTAGATTTTTAGATCTTACAGATCTACAAGAAGTGTTTGCTTATCCATATTTTACCAATGTAGAAATTCATCAAAATCATATAAAATAATCACGACATTAATCACAAAGTTCGGGTGTACCAGCTATCGATAGCGAGCGGTCCCAGCGTTCGTTTCTAATACCGGTAATGGAAGCAACTTCATTCGATTTTCCGAATCGTTTGCGCCGCGGAGATAACGAGAACTGTCTTGTCCATCGCTTCACTTGCAACCGAGGGTGGTTCGCAGTGTGTTCCTACATCTTACCCCTAGCTGATATGCATCCCTGGTACCAATTACTGAAAAACTTTTTATTTACCCAAAAAGAGAATAGCAGGATAACTTACACCCTTAGTTGGCACGTCTTGATAAATTAGTTATGTATGCAAAGTATTGCAAAGCTGTCTCGATCGCAATCTTTGCTTAACAATTTACGATTTCAAAGACTTATGCTAGGCCAAGTTATTTCAAAACTACACATGGTATAGGGGATACTAATCACTAAAAGAAGCCTTCATTAGAATATAGATCGTGTTTGATAATTTTGTATCTTTATTTATATCATGTAGTGGTGTAGAATACACATTCGACCTAGGGATCAAGAACTAAAGTATCTAGGTTAGGTATTAGTAAGGATTTGTTTTACATACCAGGATAATGTTCCACTTGCAGGAGGTACTGACATCCCAGCTGTATCTGTAAAAGAAGAAATACGTAAGCAGCTTGTTCAAATAAAGTGAATACACATCGCGTCAAGTCCCTCGCGAGAATATATACAATAAAACACTTTTTACGTACGTTTAACAAATTCTGTTCTTTGATCGAATAGCAAACATTTTACTTGCAAATGTGGTTTGCTTATTTCCCCGAAATCAACATCAATTTGGGTCAAATATAAACATAGCAAACAATATGGCATCCGTGAAAAATGCTTCGCACATACCATATTGTTATGTAGTGACATCACCATTGGACAAACAATGTCATTTGTATTCAAGACAGGCTTCGAAGCGACTTCTATCGAGATGAGACCAACCTACGTAATGCCAAGGAAAAACAGATTTATATTAATCAGCTGTTGAGTTGTTTTGCGTTATTGTTTTATCCAGGCATTATGTTTGATAAGGTAATCTTGTTATTTCAACACTTGGTTTTTAAGGACGAAGGATCATCGTGGACTCGTCCAACTTACAGAAGACTGCTGTTAAATAATGCTTTTGTATTGCTTTTAGATTCAGTAAGGCTAGTATCCTTAGTAACTATCCGAGGAAATTCTGGGTAGACTTGTTCTAAAAAAAACAGTATTTATGTCGTAAAATTTCACCAGAAACGATAAAAAGATAGTGGAAGTTAGCCTGAGGAAAGCCTGAGACGTAAATACGGACGAACGGTCGGACGAAAGTGACGAAACTATAAGAAATTATCATTTAACCTTATAAAAGTTGATCATTATGTTGTGGAATTGACAACTGTAAACACATATGAGTTTACAGTTGTCAATTTAAAAAAAAAACATGAAAAAAGACGAACTTCAATTCTATGCCATTTCAGTGATTAAAAAAAACGCAGAAAGAAATCGCGTGGGAACAGGTCTTGCTAAACCTGTGTCAAGCAATGATACACTTTACAATAGGATAATGTACTCCGCAATGTCTTCAGCATAAGGTGACAAATACATTTACATCTTTGTTCGTTAGATTAATGACGCAATTTAAATGATGATATCATTTTATTTGCTATTAGCCGTGAATGACTTCGGCTAGAACATAGCTAGGAGATGTCTGCGGTTTTATTATTATATTATGTTTATAATTTATGCTAACATATTCTATTGGAGCCGTGTACTTATATTCTCATTACGTAAAAAAAATACTTCCATGCTGTATAATTTTGGATGTAGATAATTAAACAAATATTGGTCTAGAATCGTACCCATATCACCGTATTCTTCAATTAGTCATTAATTCGTACAGGCAGTTCGCAGGCCGCTGATATTTTCCATGAATTTTTAACATAACGTATATATACGCAGCCATCGGCATAAATGGTACCGTTCGGGGCACACTTATAATTACCAAGATAAACATATAATATATCTTCACGCCATCCCAACAAGGGTCCCCGAAGAGAGGCGAAGAGGGATGCAGAGGTGCTTGTTAACAAACAAAACCCACTTTTCACCGAAGATAATTTGGTGCCAACGGGACAGATGGTGGGTCCGTCCCGTCACGTATGCAGGTTTCATCACGATGTTTTCCGTCACCGTAAAGTTCGTGGTGTGACTAATCCCTGCATTTCAGTTAGTAAAACTTTTATATATACCACTAAGGTGGCACACAAGCATAAGGCCCACCTGATGGTAAGCAGTCACCGTAGCCTACAGCCGCTAGCAATACCAGGGGTATCACTAACGGGCTGCCAACCATGTTGTTGATGAGAACTCACTGTGCTGTGCTAGCAGCATTACTACTAGCCCAGCGTAACACTGGCAACCTTACTTAACACAGAAACACAATACTACATCAAGTAGTGTTATTTCACTGCGGTCTTCTGTAAGGTGGAGGTACAGTCCCCAGACGGGCGGCTCCAATTTAAGTGAGAACACCCACGGGAAAACCCAAATCGCCTTACCTCTCTTTTTAAAACGCATTGCCAGAGGCCGGTGGGATTCGAAATTAATCGCTAGTATTGCAGACAACGCTTCATACTGCCAACACGGCACCATCACATAGTTACCAAGATGCCGTACATATTGTCTCCCGCGCAGTCTCTACGCCTTCACACGGCCCTCTTGTCTCGCCACAACTTGTTGACTCTCGACATGTTTACCTGTCACTAATTACATAGTTGTTGCATCTATTAACCGTCGCCGGCGTATGCAAATTGTTCGCATTATGCATAGTCTCGCGCCACGGCGCTGCACTGCTTAATTTTACTAGGGAAAAATATAATGCTACCAAACCAAGGAGGTAGCTATCAGATTGTTTAACAAGTAGTTTGTGTTCAAATATATTTTCATCATATGCTGCTGGCTATCGTAGTAATTGCTCTCAAAATAAGTTTGGCTACGCGTTATTGAGACTTGGTATTGCGAGATAAACTACGGTTACCGTTTACCATCAGGCGGCGTATTTGCCCCCTTTTTAGCATATAATAATTATCATGTCACTTCGACTGAAAATTATAATAATAAGATAAGATAATTATAATAAGAGATTGAGATAAATTAGTTCAGTAATAGTACAATTGTGAATTAACTTTTGATATGAAAGACATAAAAGCTAAATTAGTTTGGGAATAAAGAGAAAGGGGAAAGCATAGTCCAACCACAAATGAACATGATGGGATAAGGGCAGGAACGATAGTTCCTGCTGACTTTTAAAACCATACGAAGTTGTATACGAAAATTATCGATGAGATTAAGTAGGTACTCTTGGTAAAATTCTTCGTCTCAATTCCACAGTAAGATATGAACGAACCACATTGGCAACGGGTACTTTTGTAATATTATAACCCTAAGCGGTTTACAAAACCTCTTTCCGCATTGTACTAAATCGATTATTATTACGCTTTTCCGGACCCAAGCTTAAGCTAATCAAGCGTCGCGGTCCCTTGCGATCCCGTATAAATCCCGGGATCCCGGTCACGGGACTAATGTCGCGGCCGCCGGACAAATAGACCGTTGGATTAGCGACGCCTTGATTAACTAAACCGAGTGGCGTTTGCTCTTGTTTGTTATGCACCCCTGGTACTTTTAGATCAGCACTATCAGAGATGCAATGGCAGAATACGGGTACCAAATGAAATTTGCGTAATCAATAATTAATTTGCCTAATCTTTGATTGACAAAGATTACATTTCCTACTAATGTTATAAAGTTCCTACTAAGAATGGAAGTATGGATGGATGTTTGTTGCCCAATCACCAAAAAACGGCTACACAGATTTATATCGAATTTGGCACACCTGTATGTTATAACCTAGATTAACACATAGGATACTTTTTATCCCGGAAAAATGATAGGTTCCTGTGGAATTCTAAGCTCGCGGACGAAGTCGCGGGCAGTAGCTAGTTCCTCTATAAACCAACAAAGAATTCTTTAGTTCTCATGAAAGACTTTTCAATAACTTTTAAATGGAATACACGACATTTTTACATTAAAATTTTAGTTTTGCTTCGGTTCCAAATCCTAGTTGCAAGATTTACAAATTACAAACATAGAGAATTGACGACGTTTTATCGTTCTTAAGCACTACAGACTACGCTTTGTTTAGAATTGTAGCGGAAGTCTACAGTATGAATCATGTAAATTTATGAAGACTTGTCGTCCGTCGCGTCGGTCGCGGATGTACGCAATCTGTGATACGGGCGAGTAATAGCTGGAATTAAATTTAATATGACGCACTTGTCAGTGATAGCTTAATCGCCCCTTTAAGTTTGCTGATATGCGTATAAAAAAGAAAAGATATATGTATTTGGTCAAAATACTAGATAATCATATGAATATCAATCGTCACAAAGATAAATGATAAAATACTTTTTCAAAGATGAAACGACTTCCGCATAAGATAACTTTGTTTAAATTAGATATCTTACATTCATAATCAGACAGTACAATTCAACGTACCACTAAGGTGGCACACAAGCGTACGGCCCTCTTCATGGTAAGCAGTCGCCGCCGCTAGCAATACCAGGGGTATCTCTAACGCGTTGGCAATCTTGTCATTGATGACGACTCACTGTGCTAGCATTACTACTAGCCCAGCGTATCCTCGCGGAGCACTGGCAACCTTACCGCAGAAACACAGCCCTACATCAAAGTAGTGTTATTTAACTGCGGTATTCTGTAAGGTGGAGTGAAATTTAATGGGAGAACCCACGCGACATCTCATTTGCCCTACCTCTGTATTTAAATAAACAATAGTTTAAATAAAACACTTCAGTCATACGAGTACTTGTCTATTTCGAACAATGAGACTTATGAAAGGTCCCTTTGAAGGATACTCAAAGTACTAGCAAGGGCTTTATTCGAAAGCTTTATGAAAACAATTTCCAGACAGTTACAGAATATATTTGAAACAAATATTTTAGAGCGCCACACAGCGGGTCATTGAATGGATGACACTGAGAGAACTGCCATTTTGACGGGATACTAACTGGATTATTGTCACACAATTTGGAGAGGAGCCAGCCATGCATGGCGTTAGCAATTTTTTAGTTTTCAACTCTTTCGAGTGCCATAAAAAGTTGGACTCGCGCACCGAGGGTTCCGGCTAAAATACTAGGTTAAAGGACAAATTTAACTTTGCCGATCTCTCTCTAGTCACGGCTATTGCGCTACCCGCTAATAATAAGTTTGTTATAGTAACTTCGCTCTTTTTTAGCGAAAATAGCAATACCAACCCTGTGAGTAATTCAAGCGTCTACTCGTTGCCATTATTAAGATCGAGCAAATCAAGCAAAAAAGAAACACGTTGCTAGTAAAAGGAGTCCTCTTTAATTTTTAATTAATTATTATTTGTTGTTATAACTACAACAGAAATACACATTGTGTGAAAATTGTACTTATCTACCAATTACGAGTCATGAGATAAGTTTCGCTTAAAAACAGACGGACGGAGGGAAATCATAGAAATAGGGTTCTGTTGGTCACCTTTCGGGTACGGAACCCTAAAAAGTATTTTCGGACAAATATCGCAGTGTGAATTCTAAATTAAAAACAGTTTTAATATTGCTTAACTGCTTAAGGATATAGCAACGTGGAGCACAATATAGTACAAGCAAAGATTGTATCTCAACTCGCAAGGAAACTCGATTACTGCTAAGAAATACTGGACATAAAATGTAAGGTTCCGTTCCCAGCATTTTATAGGTGCAGAAAAGTTGTTTCCAACTCAATGAAAATAAATCAATACTGCTCACAGAGCGGCGGGAACTTTATAGAATTAATAACTACCTGTTCCCATCTGCTGTTCGACTAATGGCAAAAACAATCTGATAGAACTTACAAAAAATCCACTCCTGTCTGGGAATCGAACCCAGGAAATCCGCTTGTAATACTGATACCGTTGCACCTATGCTTCTAACGGGACTTTAAAAGTACATTCGTATGAACGCACAATTATATTACGAGCGGAACACAGAGATTGCTTCAATTATTATGTAACTAAACAACTAGCTCATTGAGACTAGGTTTGAAAACAATTCTAAAGCTCAAAGGTTCAGCCAAAACTGGTTTGTTTTTGATATGCATTTCATATATCTAAGTCATCATTCATACACTTTGCGCCGTCACGATCCGCCTGGGGCTTAATCTAATTTAAAATTTATCCGACCAACTTAAAAAGTCCACTTAATTTGAAGAGGTGTAACCGGGGAGATGCTTCTGTACTCTGTCGGGTATCTTAAGGTGCGTGAGGGCGCATTGACCGCCCTATTTATGGGGTAGCCGCCTTTGAATTTATTTACATAGCCTCCATTGCTAGGCGCGGTCTCTTTAATTGCAAACCGGGTCTATTGAAAGCGGCAATAGTACATGTAGTTAGCGAAGTGCTCGTAAAAGTCAGGTTCGTGATAGTTCGTAGCCTTTTCGCATTGCAATTATCATCCGTATCTTTTGTAATCATAAACTTATGAAGAGCTTTATAAGGTAAGACAAGCCAGGTATTGGTGCTAATTCTGTAGTATATCATCAAACTGAAGTAAACTAATTTGTACACGTTTTGAAAAATTAATAAATAGAAAAAAGTACAGAACTTAAAGTATAGCCATCCTTATTTAACCACGCACATGAGCAAGGGATAGCAAGACTAGAAGTCCTGTCAAATTAGTTAAATTTTATGATTTTGTACAATAAAATCGCCACCATTGTAGTTTCCTGTCCGCAAATAGTTTGGGTTTGTCGTTGAACAATCTCAGTACCACACTATTATAATGGTTGATTTTTTTACTAGCTAAACGTTAATTTGATAAATAAATATATCGATATTTTAACGGTTGAAAATATTAGTTAGTACTTCAATTACGATTTGGTAAAATAGCTGTTGGTTTAAAATAACGTTAACGAAAAAATATCGCCTCATTGAATACAATATATTCAACTCAATAATTATCGGTTTAAACACGTTAACGAAGCAAATATCGCTTAGTTGAATACAATATTGATATTTTTATTCGATAACGGAAATTTTGTTTACTGAATATGATGGTTAATTTTAAATATTAGTAAAATGTATTGGTTGATAGTTATATTCAACATCTCTAATTAACATTACACCATGTATTTGGAAACATAAGTCTGCAAACCAATTAACATGCGTCGGGTCTTGGCACATGCGTTACATTGACACCCTATTTGCTCAAGCTTGAAAACAGAGAGTTTCCGTTCATTGCCAATTTATCGGCACTTTGGTTCCGCTTTTTTCAAGTGTACCCTCGTTAAGCTAGTAATGAATAGCGTGGCACGAGGACACGTCGTGTCTATCGCGCAGGTGGTGGCGGCCTCGCATTAAATAGATTGATGTCGGGTGCCCCTGCATACACTTAGTGTAATTAAAATCTTTAAAGATTTATACCGAATTCGGCTTTTACAATTTTCGCTTTTCCAAGCGCTTTGAATTGGTTTGTCGGAGGTTTTGAAGCTCGCGGTAAATTTTGGACGAAACGTCGAAATGTTTTGCGGGAATGGATTTAAAATGCAACTATTTTGAAAAAGGAAACGTCGGAATGATACGCTTGCCAAATGTCCTTTTTTTATACCACTAAGGTGGCAAACAAGCATACGTACTGCCTTATGGTTACCGTAGCCTATGGACGCTTGGACACCAGGAGTATTACTCGCGCGTTGCCGACCCTTCAGAAATCTCTTCACACCCTTCTTAAAGAACCCGATGCTGTACTCCTTTGGATAAACTTCGGCAGGGAGTTCATTCCACAGTTAAATTGTGCGCGAGAGGAAGCTCCTTTGGAACCGCGCTTTTAAAACCTTTTTTAATTCTTGGCTAATATCTCCGGAAAGTGTACACCGGTAAGCTCCGTTCAAGCTTTATAAGTAGTCGCAATAATTTCTCATAAATCAGGCTGATTAATGATGTGTACAAATTATAACGGGCTACGATAACACACATGAAGAATAATGATCCTGATTATTTAGGATGACTGTATGAAAACGGCTGCCTGATTTGAGCGTGAGTAATATTTTAAGGGTGATACTTTGAATTCCCATCCCATCTTAAATGAAAACTAGCTGTGCTCGCGACTTCGTACGCGTGGTAAATTTAGGGGTGGACTACCCTTAACATTTAGGGGGTTTAAAAAATAGATGTTGTCCGATTCTCAGACCTACCCAATGTGCACATAAAATTTCATGAGAATCGGTTAAGCCGTTTCGGAGGAGTTTAACTACAAACACCACGACACGAGAAATGTATATATAAGCATAAGCAAGAATTACATTATATTTTATGTACATGAGAATTAGATTATAAATTATACAGATTATTATCATTAACTAATTAATATTAAGACCTACCTAATATTTAATTTATTTGAAGGTGTACAGCATGGGGTTCTTCAAGAAGGGTGTGAAGAGATCTTTGAAGGGTCGGCAACGCGAGTGATACCCCTGGTGTTGCAAGCGTATGCTCACCATCAGGTGGGCCGCCGTATGCTTGTTTGCCACCATAGTAGTATAAAAAAACTACTAAAATTGGTATAACTTGAAAGTATGTTAGAGTGTACATAAGGTGAAAATAAATTCTTTTCAGTCGTCTAACACCAACCATACAAAATACGGAAGAAGCAGTCTTTCTTTCTTGTCTCATTAAGCTATTTTCAATAGCTCTTGTACTACCACCTAACCTATTACACAACCAAGTAACAACGTGTCATCACGTCGGTTGTCTTTTTTCAACTCTCCCACGCAAATTGTCGGCATTATAATATCAAACTACGGTTGGTAACACCATTTAGATGTGTTTACACGACTCAGGCGCATTAAACGATCGCTATTAAGAAAGCGTTGCGTGCTTATGATTTATTGAAGCCGCATTTTATGGTAATTTTCTATACATTACTTTTTAAAGTCTTATAAAATTATATAGGCTCAGTAAGTGCCTAATCAAATTTCAAGTACCTTTTTATGTCTGCCTGCTTTTCATATAAATTTTATTGCGTATTTATAAAGTTTGAGTGTATAGGCGCCGTATTGCGAGGAAATAATAAAAAATAAGTGTAATGATGCTTTTAAATTCAGAATATATCATATTCTTTTTAAATATTACACCATTTTCTTCTTAACAACGGCAATCAATCCTCTTCAAGGACAATTTTTGCTAGTATCGAGTTTAAGAGTAATATTCAGATTCTTAAATTGAGCGTTTCATTAAAGTTCATGCATTCTTATGTTTATTGGAGTTTCTGGGAACAATCCAAGGCAGCTTAGATTTTAACACGCCTTTAGGTCAGAGGTAACCTATTGACCAAAATAATTAATCACTTAACCCAAAGTCATATTATAGCATTATTTCAATAGCAAAAATATACATTAATGATCACTATAACACAATTTACGAGACCCTGAAAAAAATCTCAACCGCTCCGCCTTATTCCCGCCAAAAATTCCTTCTTACACCTTATTTAAATAACTAATAAAAAAAATTAAAATGGAACAAAAAAATAAAATTACAACCGGCCAGTCTACTATATTCCCTTGCCCAACCTTTTTGATCTCACTTAGCACTTAACTAACGAGACTTTAACAGTAACTTTCACTTGACATTTGTGTCTTTTGTCGCCTAATATTTCAAAACTGGTTAACTGGCAGTTTATAATACATTAACACACGACTCGATTTACCTCATTATGGGACTGCGATCATCTAATTAGGGTTCACTGAACTTTGAAGTGAATAAAAAATGGTCACACATTCGCCCCACATGTTGCGCTGTCACGCTCTTGAAGCGTCAACATTGATTAGTTTACGTGTGATACTTTGTCTCTTTCTACAAGGTTTAAGAAGAAAATACTTATACGCCTACTTTGTGAATAGCAAACTCAGCCTACAATAACAGTTTGAAAATATTTTTGATAGGTCGGCGAGTGGCGAGCGGCGAGCCAAAAGCTTGGTCGCCACCTTTTTTATACCACTAAGATGCCACACAAGCATACGGCTCACCTGATGGTAAGCAGTACCGCCTATAGCCGCAAGCAATACCACGCCACGGGTATCACTAACGCGTACGTACATATATACATTTTTTTAACAAATTAAACGCAATTTCTCAAAATGTTGCCATCTCTATCACACCTATAAAGCAGTGAGCATGATAAAGCAAACACTCAATCGTAGCGAGCTCTCACCTAATAAAGCTTAAATTGAGTAATCCGTGATATTATCCTATTAAATTCTATGTAAGCGTTAATTTACTGGCTGTGATCATGAGATGCATCCGTTAATTAAATACTGTGTGAACACACAATTGGTGTCAACGAGCAAATTTACGATGTACAAAAGTCTAATCTGCAAAAAAAGAAAACGCTTGATGCGGCATGTGGCATCAAAATTCAGTCACGAATACCTGCGCATTCTGGAGTCTTAGCAGGAATAACTTTCGACTGCGTATTCGTATCACTTTCGACAATTTTTGTATGGGAAAATGAACAGCGCTACGCAACCAAAATAAGCGATTCGAATTAGACTTAAAAATAATTAAATGCATTTTGAAGATATAATACTGACATGAAAACGGGTCTTATACGCGATATTAAATCGTTTCTTTTAAAAAGATATCATGAAATTTAAGGATCGTGTAACTATATAAATTTAAAAAGAAAACTGTCACGATAATATAGATAAATATACAGTTAAAAGAAGCCTATACAAGGTTTCTTAAAATTTCCTTCGCTTCGCATAAGTTAGTTAAAACAACATTCATAATTTGATCGGAGATTTCTTTTTATATTTATGAAGAGATAAACATACGCTATAACTACACAGAACCTAATCAACCCAAGATCATTAATTAACAAATGAGACAAGATCCTGTGACTTGAATAAGAGTAATGCTGAAGAAAATTGGTCGTTAGGTTACAAGGTAAAACCTTTGAAACGAAAAGAAATAAAGTTATTCAGGAGTGAATACTCAATCTAGATTTATTTTATAATACACTTGAGTACTCATGCAATACGTGAGACTTATAATTTGGGATGACGAGATGAGAAAAGTAATTGAATTATACGTTATTCAAAGGCGTATTCAAGCTGGGGCACAATATTTATCTCTCTTAGTTTCAATACATATCATGGTCTATCCGTGCCAAATTTCATTCAAATCCATTCCGCCGTATGGAGTAAAACATCGTGTTATTGTAAAAAAAATGTATACCACTAAGGTGGCGATCAAGCATACGGCCCGCCTGATGGTGAGCGGGTACCGTAGCCTAAGGACGCTTGCAACACCAGAGGTATCACTCCCGCGTTGCCGACTCTTCAGAAATCTCTTCACACCCTTCTTGAAGAACCCCATGCTGTACTCCTCTGGGAAATCCACGGCGGGGAGTTCATTCCACAGTTTAATTGTGCGAAGGAGGAAGCTCTTTGGGAAACGCGCAGTTCGGGAGCATTTACGTTGTTCTCAAAATCTCTGGGATTGGGGTCCATATGATCAAGAATTGGAATGGCTGTGCTTGTTTCAGTGCCTCGTGAATTAAGTTTAATGTGGGCATTAGTGTGTATTATATGTATCATTTTGTGCAGTGTATCTGGTGACTGACAATTATAGGGACAATGGAAATATTGGTTACATATAAGACAGTACTTGCTCCTGCTTTGTTTTGTCTTCAGAAACCCCAAGTAGCATTAAAAACCATGACATTAGACATTGTAATGAGAAACATAACTTAATAAATCTCCTGCACACTATTCTAGCCAAATTCTTGAACAGAATCTGGTTGCCAATACTAAAAAGTCCCTTAGAAGAAGAAAAAATGCTTTTCACGCACACAACAAGAGGCAGATTAATCAGTTTCGCTGGTTCATATCTTTTAGAGTCTCCAACTATCAAGTGACGCATTTCTGTCTACAGTATGTCTCTGAAGCTCAATAAATACAGCTTCCCCGCTGTCTGTCATGTCTTGAACCTTATCCTATAAGACAAAGGCTCATCACAATGGCGTGGGACAAGTGGCGCCGACTGCTCCCTCCTTGTAATCTGCATCGATTGTGCTCAATGGGATCCTTACAGCTATTCTGTTAGCACAAGATGAATTTGAATATCGGTTCCCAAGATTTTATGGATAAGATGAATGGGTTGTCAGGTGAGTGGGGCGCTTTGAATTTAAAGATATTAAGTAACTATCACGTAGCAATATAGCTTTTAATATTTTGTCGTTTACATTTTTTATACCACTAAGGTGGCACACAAGCATACGGCCCACCTGATGGTAAGCAGTCACCGTAGCCTATAGCCGTTAGAAATACCAGGGGTATCACTAACGGGTTGCCAACCATGTTGTTGATGAGGACTCACTGTGCTAGCAGCATTACTACTAGCCCAGCGTATCCTCGTAGAGCACTGTCAACCTTCCGCAGAAACACAACACTACATCAAGTAGTGTTATTTCTTTCACTACTCGTACTATTACGAATGTGAAAGTTTGTAAGGATGGATGTATGGATGTTTGTTCCTGACACGTAAAAACGGCTCAACGGATGTGTATGAAATTTGGCACCGTATAGTTTATAACCTGGATGTTATGAAAATGTTAGCTTCTTCTGGAATTCTAAGCTCAACGCGGACGAGGTCGCGTACAGAAGCTAGTATAGTATTATAATAATATATCTTCACATCCTTCACGCCATCCCGCAAGAGTCGGTAGGCAGAGGTGTTACGACACCTATTTTTGACTGAACATAATTTGGCACCAATATTAAAAAGTTTCAATATATTATTGCTTGGGGAACATTGGAAGTACTGAATTGATAATAAAAACCTTGCATTAAGGGAAAACTACACTCTTCCTAAGTAATATAAGGCTATGCTTATCTTATAAACCATATTTTCATAGTGCTGTTCTAAAGCATTTATGTCCATTCCCAAAATAATCAAAACAATACAATTTATTATCAACCACGTTAAGTATATAATAAACAACTGTATATAAATACAATTTATGTGTTCATTACCCCAATTCCTTTTAACAATGGGATCAGTTCAAACATTCCAAGCAAGCAGAACAATTTGAAATATCACGGCTTTACGCATACGGGGATCTCAGCTTTAATTGTGATACTCAGAGATTCCTATCAAAGGGAAAAGATTAGTGTCTTCAAAGGGAGTCGAGCTTAAATCTACGTCATCAATCGCGACCCTTTTGACTCCTTCAAGTGCCTACTGAAGACGCTTTCACCTACAACATGCAACATTAGACTGTGATAGCTGATGGTCGCAACTCTATTATAGGTCATTTTATTTAGTTTCTACTGTCCGGTGTGTATGTGTGTATGTGTGTGTGTGTGTGTGTGTGTGTAATAAAATCTTGCAAGTTAGATTTGACCCCCTTCCTATTGTCCCTGCTAATTGGTTCCAGTGACAAATCACTATTACGTAATTGCCGCCATTTTTTGTGCAATATGGCGGCCGCCGCAAGATGGCTATTTATAATTTCTTCATTATCCCCTATGATATAGGTATCAAATGAAAGGGCTTGATGAGCTAAACATTATTTTTAAACTAATTACAGCTTTTTTTTTTTTTATTTATGCTCATATTTAAATAATTTTCTTGCATATCGACCTAAATGCATTTGTTTCCGCGTACAGTCACAAACACAAGCCCTTGTAATATAAACACTTAGACCTTTTAAACTACGCAGCGGAATTAAACGGGCGGGGTGACTCTTGAGAGGGGTTTTTACGCACCTTCAATATGGTTAGGTGTAAGCCAGTGCGAAGCCGGGGCTGGTCGCTAGTTATTATATAATACAGCTAACTAAAAACTATTTGGTATGCAACCAATGTTATGAGTAAGCATAAGATGTTTTGTGTTTATTAAACACAGAACGCGAAGCGGGGAGAAAGGGGATAGTTTGACGACCTCCACGCGTTTTAATGCACTTCAATGTATTCCACACTGTCATAAAAGTGACATAAGTTATGTTACCCGAAGGATCCAACTTGCAGCCATTTGGCGGCCTTCGGGGAGTAATAATAGTGGAACTTATTTTACTATCAGCTGTATATTTGATACGAATATCATATTAAAACGTTTGTGTGCTTTTTTGTTAGAGATATACATAACGGTTAATTAATTAAAAGCATCAACATATATATATCACAGTTGTTCGTGGATTTCGAAGAATTATACTATATGAATTAAGTCGAATAACTGATGTCAGCGGGCAGAATCGAGATGATAATCGATTCAGGTATGTTTGATTACTGCTGTTTGCTAGTTTGTGCCCGCTGATTGCGAAACGTCAAATTGAATAATCGTTCTGCAATTATTGCCGTCAACATTTCAGTTGTTTACGGCCATTTGTTATGCGATTTAGGTGTTACATAATGTGGGGATCTGTTTGCGAATGTCCAATACATAACAACCCGTGAGCACATACATGTACAAGTACATAACCAAATGCAGTTGAAAAAATAGTTGATACCACTTTGCTCTAGTCATTAAAGCCACTGTTAAAAAAAACATTTTACGGAGCACGTTTGTTCAACAAAGTACATACTAATTCAAACCACGTAGACTATAAACTGTAAAGAAAGTTTAATAAAAACGAAAGAGCATCATAATTAAACGATATAACCGAAACGAATCACAATAAACAACCAACAGGTGCTACCCTCGTAAGTATACCTAGGTACAGCTAAACGCTGGTTTTATTATTCCACTCGCGTGTACGTACGTCAAAACGCGAGTGCCTGCACACGACAAAATTAAACGGCAAGCTACTGTCAGTCAACGAAACGAAACGTGTCTCTGCGAACTTAAGGAACACCCAAATAAATCCGCAGTATTTTTTTGTATTATACTACAAAGGTATTGTAATGATGAATGTAAAAGAAGCAAAAGAGGTGTGTAAGTCGAGAGTGAAATGGCGCTCTATATCCTCTACCTACCCCATGAGGAACTTAAGGGCGTGATGGTATAATTAATTGTAATAACACTTCAACAGAATGCCCAAATATTCATTTATTTTCTAAACTAGAGGTCACGCGTATCTCGAACCGCCATTCACAGCTTTCCGCTAGCGATTTCATCTACCTATTATCTCGAGGGATGAAAAGTATTCTATGTTCTTCTACAGGTTTTAAGGAAGCTCTTTACCAAAATCCTTCAAGATTAGTTTAGCCGTTTTATTTTTAACAGGGAACAAACAGACAATGTGATAGAGCTTGCGACGGCGGAATATATGAACGTACTAAGACTTCTATATTATGGGACTTTATTAGTTTTTATTTTATTATGGACATTATTATCGTATGCCAATATTATCACCAGCACAATTGCCAGACGTTTCAGAAGATTCCACTTTAAGATTCCACTTCCTTCTTAATTTAAAAGTAACTTCGAAATCACCTGAAGTGTTTAAGTTAGGAGCCAAGAAAGTTTATTCTCATTCGCCGAGGTGAATGAAACGACGTCTCACGTTAGAATAAAATTGCTTGCTTTTTATTCAACGCTGTTGAATGTGGGGACTCCCTAAGAGCACATACACAGGATTGAATCTCATTATGTAACGCGCACAAGTACCGGGGGACTAACTTGTAAAAATATTTTATGCGAAAAATAAATTGGATCTCTGTGAGACTGTATGCTTTTATTTTAAATAAACATTTACAGATTTTTCGGTCGCATTTGAATGGACTTGTAAAAATACAAGCGTTTTTACTTAACCATTTGCAATCTAATCAAAAAATATGCATGCTAAGATATTATTGTATGCACGACGTATGCACGTATAAACCGTTTCGCAAGGATTTAAATATTATGTAAATTATGCACGTGACGACACTTACAATTAAAAATGCAGTATGATCCCTCGGCTCATTCGGCATGCGTAGTAAGCTGTCGCACGCAATCAGCTGAGCAAACGCGAAAATGTTTCCAGCAAACAAAAACAGCCCCGATTCGTACCGAGTCCGCGCATCGGGGTCGAAACGAACGGTCCAATTAGGAGCCCACCAATAATGAGTTGTCAAAACAAGGGTTCTACGCAGTCTGCCGCGGGGTTAAACCTTAGTCACAGATAATAAAGTCCATTTTTCATGGCAGCCTAAAGCCGTAATCTGTTAAATTTAATGCCAAAGTTGAATTGTGAAAGTTCAGATTCGCTGCGTGGGATTGGTTTTAAGTTTCGAAGTCAATCCGCCAATTAGTGCGATCGGATTTTTTGGGGTTTCATATCAATTTCTTTTAATTCCTAAGAAACTGCTGTTAAGTAAGTACCAGTGGGAGTAAGCAACAGGTTTGTTTGTTTTTGAAGAGATAATAAATATAAGTTGGTTGGGGAACTTTTCAAATACAATCACGATACTAATTAGGTACATACACTTGTCTACTGCTAGATGGACCGATGACCTGATAAAGGTCGCTGGCAAGCGTTGGATGCAGGCCGCATTGAATCGGTCATTGTGGAAATCTATGGAAGAGGCTTTTGTTCAGCAGTGGACGTCGATAGGCTGATGATGATGATGATGACTTTTCTACGTACTTCAAGATTACGTTTCCGTCGTAAGTGTTGTTGACCTCGGTATTTCACGAATAGATTTCACCTGACTGTTCTGTTATCAAATCGATAAATCCTTGGAATCTAATCAGTTATTTGAATCCACGATTCTTTTGTATGTCAAGTCAGCTCGATTTATTTTTCAAGTATTAAAATTGACATGGTGGTTTACTATATATATACAACAAATATATAGGTAGTTCGACTTTCTGAGTTTTTTGTCCGTTCTTCTAATGCTATTTTCCGAACCTTGGTTGACTGCAAAATTTTAAGCGCTTTATAAGGTCCTAAAATGTATGTATACGACAATTCTTATACAGCATAATTCTTTCAACGGTTTATTCAACATTACAACCCTACACAACCCATTTATTTTTCGCAAATGCTATTCTTCACTCAAACTTTCTCAAGCCTAAAAATTCCC
Source organism: Falcaria lacertinaria (assembly GCA_951449985.1). NCBI lineage: Eukaryota > Metazoa > Arthropoda > Insecta > Lepidoptera > Drepanidae > Falcaria > Falcaria lacertinaria. The sequence goes on from OX602110.1 coordinate 10,928,115, forward strand.
TACAAGGCAGTTCAAGTCTCCCACAAAATCTTGGCGCTGGCAAGTTTTAGCGACAATATGAAACGTCTCCATACTTTAATAGCGGCATTATTAATCTTGAATATAATTTCCTTCGAGTGATGGATGGTGACTGATGGCGGGGCTCCAGAACTTGTATACTGAGTGAGGTTAAATCGACCATAGACTAAGTGGGCGGAGAGTGGTGTTTTGTTTGTACATGCACGGTAATTTGCCTGACTTTAGTCCTTTCTTACAGTTAATCTGTTTATTGGGATGAGCTGTAATTAATAATTGTTCTCTCCTAATGCTCATTCTGAACAAAGAATATTGTAATTCCCAACTAATCATTTGAGTGAGCGAGAAATTTTTTGCCACGCTTAGCTGTAGCAAATAAAAAGTTTTTTTTACTGACCACACTAACGTCCATCTATAGCTATACCTATCTACTAATAAACAAGAAAAAAGTTCGATAACCTGTAGCCTGACTATTGTTGAAGTCTGTTAAAATGTAGCCTACCTATCGGAGACGGTTGAAATGGCCATCTCCTTCACTATGTACTCGTATTTTCATTAGAAATTTAACCCAGTGGGCATTTTCATAAGAGTGTCTGTTCTATTTGGATTTTAGCTTAATCTATGATAGGTTAGGCTAATGACGCGTAGATTATTCCTCGAATTGAACGGATTGCGTGACTTAATTTGGTTTGTAGCAGCTATTCTACCAGCCTTTTACTTAAACTTTTAAGTACATAGTTTCTGGGAAAGTTGAATTACTAAAATAATAATTCCTTGAATTATTCGCATTTATAAGATGGATTTATTCTATAGCCAGTATAGATAGAACAATGTTTTAATTATATCATTTACGTGTATTAAAATAAGCAAAGAGAATATATGTTAAGCAAGAAACTATGTTAGATTAGAACTATGTTATTATAGTAGCACAATTATGCAACTAGCGTAGTGAGTCCTCTCAGCAACATGTATAAAAGTTGAATTAGCTTCTCCAATATGTATGTATGAACATATATCTGTATGTATGTCCATATGTATCAATACAATGGACTCTTTGATAATTTGATTTGAGGAAGTCAGATCATTTTGAAAATTTGCTCACGTGTACCGATGTACATTTCAAAACTTTATCACAATATACTGACCAGGACTATCAAGGATTATCAAGATAATTACGTGTATTTTTTTAGTTGAGTCGGGGGGTTATTGGGACCAAGACCGTGGTCCGGAAACCCCTTTAGAAATTAATCATTATTTTGAGGGGCACAATGGGAGCACGCAGTCCCAAAAGCCACCGACAATTTTGGTTTTTTAAACTGTATTTTTTAGTAGTTCTAAGGGAGTTACAAGAAAAGGTTACTTTAGTCTGCTTTTTGGAACACAAATGTCCTTACTTTATGAATACATATTTAATTTGTTTTTACCTTATATCATCCAAGTTCTTAATACCTTCGCTTAAGTTACCGCCTTACCTGTAAACAAGAATACAAACATTAGTGAACAAACCAGAGCTCTGAGATATAAAGTAGTCTATTCAGCCATTTTTCTGTGAAGGTAACAAATTGTAAAGATCCCGTCTCGTTGCTGCTAAAAGCTGCTTTGAAACATTCGCGCACCGCTTCCGAGGTGATGGTACAAGTTATAAGAATTAGAAGGATGGTATTTGGTCAAAGAATATTCTATTTTTAAAATTATCATGTTTCCATTAAAATTTACGATATTATTTAAGAATCAAAGAATATTCTATTTTTAAAATTATCATGTTTCCATTAAAAATTAAGATATATTTTTTACACCCCTAAGGTGGCACGGCTCACATTCGGCCCACCTGATGGTAAGCCAGTGTAGTCTATAGCAGCTAGCAGTACTGGGAATATCACTAACAAGTTGCCAACCCTGTTGTTGATAGGACTGTGCTTGCAACATTACTTAGCAGCGTATCCTCGCACTCCGCGTATCAAGATGGTCGATCAAAGATATGAATAGTACAATATTATATTAACTGCAATAATGGGAGATTTTTTTTTTAACTAATCCATGTTTTTTACCCTTAGCCTTAAATCCCATATCCCTTTACCCAAAGTAACCTCTGACGAAAGAAGGGTGGGCTAAAAATAGGCCTCCGTTTAAATGAAAGACTCTCGAGGTTAGGGTGGCCTATGCATGTGATGTGAAAGGCCTTTAGTATAAACCGCCCATTTTTAAGGCAAAGTTACCTGTAGGGAGTAAATCAGCAGAGGTCAGGGTTGATTAAATAATTAATTAATCTTTGGACATTATCACATAGCGCCGAACTTAGCATAGCTTATCATGAAGACTCTAAATAACAATTTTATCCTACGCCGAAGCCAAAAGTAAGAGTTATGAATTTGAGAAGTCTATGTATGTATGTACGTGTTATTGTGTTATGTTATTATTTAATATGTTCCTCCGTAGCTCCTCAACTTTTTATCCGATTTTGATGTGTAAGGTGTCAATCGATTTTTTATTAATAGCTCGGATAACGTGGGCTCCAATTTAACCGACATATATAATAGAACGATTTGGCCTCTCTTTGAAGCTTAAATGTAGTATAAATTAGACTTATGTGTGACAAGAGAATGGTCACCAATATCCACCAGCCTTATAACGCCAACTTCACACAACCATACCCACTCAATAACACCGTTCCATATGCATATTTAAACACTGTCCCGTTTCCGTCTGTCTTCCTGCAGGGGAATAAAAGATGCGCTCCGCTGCGTTCTTTCAAACAACGCTCCATACACGTGTACATACATGAGATATTACGACAAAACAATGCAAGAGTTAGCTATTATAAAGGTGCGTATAATTTGTGTTGGATCATTATTATATCAACCAAGACATTATAGAGAACGTATTTCTTATACCAGTAAGGTGGCAAATTATCATACAGCCCATCTGATGGTAAGAGGTTATCGTTACCTATGGACTCTTGCAACGCTAGTGGTATCACTCGCGCGTTGCCGACCCTAAAACCTTCGATTCATTAACCGAAATTATTTGATAAAGCTGTCTAATATTTTCTTCTAATAATTTCTAAATTGTATTTAGGTTGAATTAATTAAGCATTTAATACAACACAACATTTGACTCAAAAAGATAGTGGTTCTCCTTTTTCATTTGGTTGAATAATACCACCTTATTGTGTGTTATTGGCTAATCTACTAAATTAGCTTTATATTTAATTCTGAGTATGATCAGCAATTAATTATAAAGTTACAAAGGATTGTTTTAATGTAGTTTGGATCACATAAACGTAACATTATTTACAATCGATTCAAAAATATGGTAGCCAGTTTGATTTCGCATCTCTATTTCGTGTCATCAAAGAGATGTGAGAAAGTCTACTAGTTCCGACTCAGAGGCGCCAATTCCCTACCACATTTAGCTTCCATGCTCCTCACAGTGTCAAAGAACAACTATCAGCAGAATGGTTTTATTTTCTATTTACACACGACATAACAACAAATATGTCTATCCGTTAAAGTTAAGAAATACATTTCAAAAAATAAATAGATTAATTAAGTAAACTAAAATCTAGAGACTAAAACTAGGGGGCTTTTGGGACAGGACAACGGTCCCGAACGCCAGCTTACGTTTAGTAAATATTTTTGAGGAATGAGAAATATGGAGCATCTCTATGGTTTTATAAGATCTTACTCACTTTGTTAAATCACCTTTCATTAACCCACAACAAGACAAGGATGGTGGACTTTATTTTCAAGTAGTTTAAACTATAAATTCAAAATTAAAAAGTTAAAAGCATCACATATTCCTCTAAATATTGAAACAAAAAAAAAACTTACTTCCAATTTTGTCATTTTGAGAGTCACGTTTTCGAATACGTAGTCGACCGATATTTTTTGCTTATCGGACCTAGTTCCTAAAAAGTAGGTGTACGTGCGAACCTTCTGATACTCTGCAACTTTCAAATCTTTGACGCAGTGTGATATTACATTCACCACAGATTTCATACGCTTCGTGGAGATTCGCCGCGACGTGCGGAGTCGGGTTACGCGCTAGTCAATAAAGGGATCCCGAGTGTGGACTCGTGTTTCGAATAAAAAACGGCATATTGTTTCCCGTCACGAAGGAGACACTCGCAATATTGCTATGTTATTGAATCCTTTAGCGCCCTCTCGTCCTTGGCACGTGAATCAATTTCAGAATGTTTCTGATGGAAGCACTTCCCTGAGAGAAGCCGCGACCGAATAATATTTGAAGGGAGTGGAGTATGGTCACTTGATTTCTTAAATGATGTAAAGCCTTCGAACTAGAAAGAAAGCAAGAAATAATGTTTTACTTTCCACTCACCCAAACCACAAATCATACCATTAACAGTTAATAATAAATTAAAATAAATGATTATATAAAACTAAATTAAAGACTATGAAGATTATTGTCCTCACAAAATAATCACTAGTCTACACGTCCTTACTTCTAAACGTAGCGGTTGTATTCTCTTGGTTCTAAACCATAGAGATTTGCTAAGGTCTACAGTGTAAAGCAATCTCTATAATGAGACAGACAAAACAGTAGGCAATCGTACTCTGTGCATTTCATTCCGGAACTACTCCGGAAGTAGTGGTGGGTAAGATCACACAACACACTACTAATATGGTACACGCTCGTGACGTTTCACAACACAAGAGATCATCGCTATGTAATTGCTCTATGGAAACAGCTTTTTGGGATTGATGAAGAATAAACATTTCTTCGTTTGATAATTGTTTGAGATTGTTGCCGATTCTTTTCAGGTTTTTTTTTAATCTGTGGTAGAATTTAAGACTAAATTGAATAAACCAATTTTAATTGACATAATTTTAAAATCGTTTAAAACATTCCTCTAACAAACAGCAATGCCTCTGGACTTGTAAATGTCCATAAGTCGTTTGATGTGCATTCATCAATACATCGACGGCCTAGTTATTATAAACCGTAACTTCAAAGAAAACAGTAATAAAACAGATAATATTATCAACAAATTAAATGGAACAAGTGACAACGCACCTAAATGTGTTACCATATAATTACCATATGAAACTATCGTTAGCTTAAGTACTATACGTGAGGAGAATGGAGATGAAAGCATTGTGTTAAGTAGGGACCGACTAGGAATGGATGAATGCTATAGGTAGTTTGTGGTTTACGAGGATTTTAATTTCATGAGTATTTAAGAATTAGAATAAGTCAGTTTACAAAGAGAACAAAGTTTCTACTTGACAGTATTTCATGAGAAAGGAAGATAGAAGGATTTACGTAAACTAATCAGATGATTCGTTTACGTAGTTTACGCAAATCCTCATGAAATACTGTCAAATATAAACTGGTTCGCTTTGTAAACTGACTTCTTCTAATTCTTAAATACTCCCTATAGATATAGAGTAGTTCTAAGTATTTGTGACTTATATCAGGAATGAATGCAAATAGCAGTAATATCAAAGCCATGAACAACTAGTGACAATGACGACAGAAAGAGATTTTTTCGTTCGTTTCAACTCAAAATTGGCAGCAAAACAAAAAACTGTCCCGTAATCCGTTTGCGAATGTATTGAGTACACTCTCACTGAATAAAATATCAAAACAGATAGTTGTGGAAGTAAAATAAGAGCAATAATTTGCAGTAACGACTTGGCATTGTCGTTAGGTACTAAACGTCACAGAATCGCTTGTTACGAGTGCACTGTAAATTTATTGTGGTAGGCTGAGGTTCCTTTCATAGCGGGCTTGGGACAAATGTTGGCCACACATTGGTCATACACAGTGTCTTGTCTTTAAATAGGGGATTTCATGATTTTGTTTTGAAAACAATTCCATAACAATTTTAGTAGTCTCAGTTTTTTGGTTTAAAAGTTTATGAGAAGTTAATTCTACAAAATTTTAGCCCAAAAAACTACTAGCAAATACACAAACTGCATTTGTAACATCAACTTCATTCCCTCAAGAAATTTAAATTTAAATAAGCTATCCGGAAATTTCTCATCCAATCCCGGCTATCAGCACCCGCATGCAATTCCATTCGATTTTACGACTGGAAAGTTTAATAATCGATATGACATTCGATTCCCGAATCGAAGCATTATTATCTTTTGATTGAAGACGCACTCTGATAGTGAGTGAGAATCGATAAGTGTCGATAAAACTTAATACAAGTAAAAGACAGCTTACGATAAAATCGATTTTTAATCCGCTTTCCATTTTATCTCGGTTCCAATATTTAGAATAAATTATGTGAGTCCCACATGAAGTCAGTGTGTCTGTCCGTGTAGAACATTACCCGAATAGGTATCAAAATGGGACACAATAGTGTACTAATGAGTAAGCAATCATTTGAACCCACACGCATGTCGCCTCAATTTGTTATCCTTACAGAAAGCAGTTTTTTTTACCTTAATATCTACAGTAAACCTTACATTAAACTATCTCAGTCACAAACATCTGTCACTCAAAATTAGGAACATTGAAACTTCGACAGAGCTTTTGACATAAAAACCTAGTTAAATAAGCCGCGTTTATAGTAAATAATTTACTATCATGGGAATCAGACTAATCCTCTTACTCAAAATAAAAAACCTGTTGAAGAAACACGTTAAGACTTTTTTTTACTAGTACTAGACGAATGTACCGCGTGCCCTAGAAAGTGACGGAGATAGTTTTATATGTGTGCGTCCGTGTGCGTAGTGCTGCCACACAAGTAACTGCTCCCGCTTAGCTGAAAGATTAGTTGTTACATAAAGTATTTTACGCAACGTAAGAAAACTCTGCACGCGGTAAGGGACAAAACATAGTACAGCTGTATCCTTGTCTTATACATTAATCCTACTAATATTATAAATGCGAAAGTTTGTGATTATGGATGGATGAATGGATGGATGGATGTTTGTTACTCTTTCACGCAAAAACTACTCGGATTTGTATGAAATTTGGAACACAGATTATTTATAACCCGCACTAACACATAAGATACTTTTTATCCCGGGAAATGTTTTGAAAAGGAGAGCAGTTGTTATTGTCTATATTATTTACTCGCTCTGCGCATTATTTGAACTTGAATGTAGAATATTCTAAGCGGGGCACCGATCCATTGATCCGGCATGGACCTATTAAAATGATAGAGCCCAACTAATTGGAGATATTTCACTGTTTATTAATGTACTGCAGCTCACCTCCGCACTCGGAAAGTTGTTAATTTTATCTTTATATTCACAACGAGATATAAATTCCACTTATTATCGATAATAACCTGACTATTTAAATTGACGTTTCGTTAAACGGTCATTTTTAAGAATCTTGTTACAAGTTTAGAAATTGTATACGTGGACAGTGTTTTATGGTCATAGCTGCAATTGTTTTTGTGACCAATAATAATATACCAAACAAGATCTCAAGAAGAAATCTTTCCAAAAGTTTCACATCAGTCAACACGCACTTCCCACGAAAGACATTTAGGTACAAAAACTCACCAGCACACTCCTATGAAAAAAAAAAAATGAAACATATTTGGTATTTAAATATTGGCATAAAGAAAATTCAAGACAAGATTGCACCTATTTTTTTCTGGGGGCACTGACAATCAGCTCTGGCTGGCCACGTGTAGGAACGCAAAGTATGTCATGATAATGCATGAATCGGTCCTTGTAATCAATAAATCGATACCCTTATTTCGATTATGAGAAGCGTGTCATATTGATTTATTGCGACATGCGTATCATGCGTTCATTTTATTTGTTGATGACGTTCGAAATAATTACCTGTCTATAAAAAATATTGACCCATATTAGTTTTGTATAAAAAGTCATGATATTTTTTACTCTATTTAAATCCACTACAAGATGCTTCGTGCCCGTTTTAAAATTGGAACATTAAATTAATGCGATATTTAAATAAAATATATATTTCTTTTTTTAAAACTAGTTTTTTTTTAAATAAACTTTTTATAACCTACGTGGTACCTACAGTTACATTTTTATTTATCATGGCCATATTTTGAATACAAGAATTATAATCTAGTACCGCCGTAACTTCCTCCAAGAGAAAAAAAGATGTAGTAATTAATGTAAGATTTAAAAAACAGCTTCAAGCTGTCAAAGAAGGCGAAATGCATTCCACTTTCTAGGTCGGGAACAGGTTATGTTAAGAAGATTTAATGACGGCATTAAATCTGCGGACCTGCGATTGATTGGAGTTCTCTAAATAGTGACACGTTAATTTTATCATATAGTAATGATAAAAAGCTACTGTGACTGCTAACCAACAATCTACCGGTTGCCATAATTAAGATGAGCAAAAAAACACGTTTCTCGCAGGGGAGTCCCCTTTATCTTCTATGTGTTTGTTGTAGCGGCAACAGAAATACACATTTTGTGATTATTACAACGGTCTACCTATTACTGATTGTGAGGTACAACTACATAAGGACGGACAGCGGCGTCTTAATCATAGGGTTCTGTTGGTTACCCTTCAGGTACTGGGTACGGAACCCTAATTAAAAGTATTCGCAGTAATGAAAATACTACGTAACTTGGCATAGCAGCATAGATTTAAAACGGCATTTATGTGAACCAGGATATATTTCGTTCAGAAAATGCAATAAAACCATAAATGCTTCTATAGTTGAATGTCCTCACGTAAGGCGGTGAACACACAGTGTATTCAAAATGTTATCGACTCCGGGTGCTTTAGATAAAAGCGATTGTGTACACACCCGCTAAAGCGTAATACAGGAAAGCACTACACAGCGCCTTTATTGTATGTAAAATGAGGTAAATAAGATTTGGCTCTTATTCAGTGTGTGATGCGGTTCAATTCTCTGTGTTAGATGGCAGCGATTTATTATTGACAAAATAGTATGAAGTCATAACCGACTATCACACCGTATCACATACTGAATCTACTTTTGAGTACTTATTAGTAACAGTGATGCTAGAAAAATGACGAACACTCAAACTGTGTCAGGTACTTACAATAATAAATAAAACAAGCCTAATCCATACTAATATTATAAATGCGAAAGTTACTCTGTTTGTTTGCTACCTTTTCATGACTAAGCGGCTGAACGGAACGTAATGAAATTTGACAATGAGATAGATCTTAACCTCGGGAAGGCCATACTCTTTCTTTTGTCTCAAAAATAATTTTTAAGCGGGCGGAACAGGGGTTGAAGTTTGTATACCGTCTTAATCACTCAGTCTGCTCTACGTACAGACTGACATTGAAATTTGGCACATAAATAGTTAAAATTCACCCCCTTCGGGGATGAAACGGGGGCCAAATTTTAAATGGAGAAATAAGAATGTGGAAATACGATTACCCGAATTTAACGCGAGAGAAGCCAAGGTAAAAAGCTAGTTTATATATTATAAATGTACTAGCTTCTAGCCCGCGACTTCGTCCGCGTTGAGCTTAAAATCCCAGAGGAATCTAACATTTTCCTGGGATAAACAGTATCCTATATGTAAATCCATGTTATAAACTATACGTGTACCAAATTTCATACAAATCCGTTGAGCCATACAACCATTCTTACAAACTTTCCATTTATAACATTAGTAGGAAGAAGGATTCTGGCAATTATCTCCATAATAAGTTTCAAGGAAATTTAATAACAAGGCATGCAATCTAACGAATTCATTTGTCGCAACTCCGAAGGTAATTCCCAGTAGGGTCGTTACATTAACGCGTATTTTAATTCCGACGTTTCAATTAAAAATACTCTCGCATTCATCAGCATTAAAGCATAAAATGTGTTTCCCTATTTATTAATAATGCCAGTTACATTTGTAAGATAACTAGCTTCTGCCCGCGACTTTGTCTGCGTTGAAGTTAGAATATCAGGAAACCTAACATTTTACCAGGATGAAAAGTGTCCAGGTTATAAACGAGTGCCAAATTGCATACTAATCTGTTGAGCCGTTTTTACGTGATTGAGAAAACATACATCAATCCATACAAACCTTCCCATTTATGATATTAGTAGGATAATAATATTTTTTGGGTGTACCGCCCATTTTTGAGAAATTAAACTCACCTTCCCGACATATTTTTTTACAGAAATATTTATGTAAATGAACAATAACGAGTAAGGTAAAGTAATTTTACATTTCGTATGCATTCAAGTAAGAAGAATCATTGGTATAGGCCGCTGGGATTCGAACTTGCATCGCTAGAATAGCAGGCAACGCTGTATGAAGCGTTGCCTGCTATTCTAGGCCACCACAGCTATTTAAGTAATGTTATTGAGGAGGAGTCAGTGTGCTAGCAGCATTACTACTAGCCCAGCCGTATCCTCGTTGCTTCAACCATAAGGCCACCACGGCTTCACAAAAATATACTGCCCTTACATCCAGGGGAACAAATCTAGTTAAATTAATTAATATCCCGGAATAAGGGATGCCATGTAGATGGTATAATAGATGGCAAAATAATTATCATAATTATTATTCTCGCATAATTACTATTTTCATTATTATTCTGTATGCGAATAACATAAATTTCATGTCTAGTCCAATTATAGAGTTCAAGTGTTTTCCACGGTAATTGCCGCTATAAAATGAATTTAATAAATGCTAATTACTAATTAGTTGAAATTATAATATGTACTCAGTAGTGTATTTCTCCAGCTTCAGCAAAACAATTAACGGTCCACGACTTCAATTCCCACGTGTAAGTAATTTTATAAAAGGTAATCGTTGGCGACTGGCCGAAAACATAGGCCGTTTGTTTTTATTTTATAGAAAAAGAAGTTTTATTTTTTATTTTGACACTACGTCCGTTTAGTTTATTACCAGTTTTGTTACGTGCTTTCTTGTAAATATTTAATTAATATACCGCTTATCACCATAGTACGTCTAATTCTTTACCACCCTAATACTGTCCACTCGATCGCTAACAGTATTTGTTACATACTGAACTAAAAGCAAGAGCGTCTACGACTACGTATTAGAAAACTTAATTCTCAAAATGTCTTAATATTCATACGAATTTTTATTACTATATATATTTATTACTTCTCTTGTGTGAGAAGTTAGAATCGGAGAGCACGTAATGAAGAGATGAAATTAAAGAGGTAGGGCTAATAAGGATATCCCGTGGGTTTTCTCATTAAAAACTCAACTTTGATGTAGTGTTGCTGCGATAAGTGAGGTTGCCAGCGCTCCACGAGGATACGCTGCGCTAGAAGTAATGCTTGCACAGTGAGGCCTCATGAACAAAAGGTTTGGCTACGCGTTAGTGATCCCCATGGCATTGCTAGCGGCTATAGCCGCAGCAGTGACTGTTGAGCCATTAGGTGGGCCGTATGGTTGTGTGCCACTTTGGTGGGTAAAGGAGCAAAAGAGATGTGGAAGTCATCTAATCTATGCCTAGCCCGACCTTGGTGTATGATTATATGAAAGTGTGTATATGCATGGGTGGCACCGCCTTACATCACTACGTCGTAAAAAAGTTTGCTAGTGACTCAACCCTCACACGACAGATAAGAACTCCGAATTTAGTGTCAGTTAATATTTATAGAGTGAACAAAGTTTCGCAACCTTTCGTGTTTGCTTAGACAACACACAATACCTTATCGCGATATCGTATTGGGGCTATCGGACATCGACTTGTAACCATTTGCTTACCCTACACGTGTGGTGGTCGGTCAATATTGTCAAGTTTGTATGAACGGGGTACTCTTTGAAGTTCGATGAAAGTGAAGGAAAGTTTCGCCTACGCCTTTCACATATTTTGGACGGACATTTGTTTTTAAATATACCCATATATAAAAGTATTTAAATTTATATGCATTTAATCTAGATTTGATTTTTTTTTACCACTAGAAGGCAAACAAGCATACGGCCTGCCTGACGGTAAACGGTTTCCGTAGCATATGAACGCTTGCAAAACCAGGAGTATCACTCAAGCGTTGCCGACCCAGGCAATAATTAGAGTAACATGTCATATCATAACCCAATCTTTATCGCATAGACGCATATACGCTTTTTTTTCCGAACCGGTGGTAATTAAGACCTTCATAAGTAACATATTAGGGCCTAAACCGAATAAATGATTTTTGATTTTGATTTTGATATGTATATAAATACAAATTCCAGTAAATTATGCGTGAAATAAAAATAAAAATTTTGGATTCAATTGTTGTGTGTACAAATAAACGAAGCAGGAATTTATGTATTGGCAATTTTTTGGAGGATTAATTCATCAGGTTTTTAATAATGAAACATATTTCACATTCGTCACACTTCTGACCTATTCAATACCAAGGTTATTTTAGCATACAAAAGGCCAACTACCCACACAACAGATTGCGCATAAAATTAACATTGATTGTAGACTAACCTAACGCTGTTGACGCTGTTTAAAAGCATGTTTTTAACAAAAGAACTAGGAAACGGCTTGGTAGGTTACTTTAAATAAAACAGCTTTCCGCGTACACTCAAAGGCGGTGCATTCTCTATAAAATGCCGATAATACTGCCTTGCAGTCGGCTTTGTGCATTCTATGTATGTACGTTATATACGCTACATACGGTACGGTATATACGTATGTAGATACGTATGTAATGCACACACACAGGTTCACAGGCAGGGGACCGTGAGCATAAATCTTTTCAAAAGTAAACCTGTTTATTTTACTCTTTATGCTTTGCATTAGAGATTTTGTTCGCAAGGAAAATTCTAGTGACAATAGGTACAGGTCGCGGCACGAAACTCTAGCGCTGAGCGAAACGTGGAGGGGATAGCTGCGCATGGGTACCATCGCGCACGCAATACAAATTAGTAATTTAATTGCTTAGTTAAAAACAGCAAAATAATGTTTTAATGTAAAGTCAAATAGTAAGTCTAGCGGTGAACAAAATGTGGAACTTAACTGCGTATGGGTACTGTCACGCACGCAAATATTACTTCATGTTACCTACAATATAATTTTTAACAAGTTTATGGGGAGTAGAAAAATAAATACACTATCGGATTTGTAAATTTTTATATTAAATACCAAATAATAAAAAAAATTATATTAAGTCCGAATTACATAAGAACCTACTGAAGTTTCTTCTCAGGATAGAAGAAACCTGCGAGTTCGGCAGGGTGTGGACATCAGACACCGCATTCTCCTTTCCGATATCTAGTCCGAATCAGACAATGGTCTTACACCTTCAATAGTATCCCAACAGGGCCTTTTGCTTACTGAGGGCCCCGGCTCAGGGCTGCTTCGGTCGTCGGCACTAACAGCGTCATCGTCATCAGACTCACCAAGGCTATCCTCTGAACTGTCACCATCAACGCGAATGATGAATTCTTCTGTAACCAAATCCACGACATGGTCACTCTTGACATATTGCTCTTCTATGTCCTTTACCTTTTGGCATAACTTTCCCCAATCCCAAGCACCCATCAGCAAAACTTTTTCTTGAATTAGTTCTATACATTTAGCAACACTCCACTTCACATTTTTACTGCCTACATATTGCTTTATGTCAGACCATGCCATTTCGATTGGATTTAGATCTGGGTGGTATGGTGGCAGTCTTAGCACTTGATGTCCTTGCTCTGCTAGTATCCTGTCAATTGAAAATGTTTTAAATCTATCTTTGTTAGCCCGTATTAAATTGTATAGTTGAGGTTTTAGTAGAGTTTCCTCATATTGTATGCCCTTTTCAGTAAGCCAACCCTGCATGTCAGCTTTTTTGGAATTAGAAGTGGGTGCAAGGTCCCATTGTTTATTATGGTATGATGCGTTGTCGACTACCACGACAGAATTAGGCGGTAAGTTCGGCAATAACTGTGTCCTCAGCCATTTTTCGTAGTTGTCGTAGTTCATATTGTCGTGGTAGTCGCCTGATTTCGCACCAGCTTTAAAAGTTAACAGTGCGTTCGGTATGAACCCAGCCTCTGATCCTGCGTGGACAATGACCACCCGCTGTCCTTTGGAGATAGGTTTTTTGAGACCTTTTGTAGTACCATCGGTCCAGGCTTTTGGAGCAGAGTGCGATGAATCTACGTAAGATTCATCTGTATATACGATGGGCCTTCCCTCTTGGCGATATTGTTTTATTTTGCGTAAGTATTCGATACGTAGTAAACGTATATTTGAACTTTCAATCAGTACTTTTCGATTGTTTTCAGTATTTTTCCACCGAAACCCTAAACTCTTAATTATTCGTCGAAGACTTCGTTCTGAGCCTTTGAAATTTATATCTTCCTCTAGCTTCTTTCTCAACTTTCCGACGGTGGGAAGTTCATTATTTGTCCTATGAAAGTTATGTATGCACCTCTTTATTAATCCTTGATCAAAGTTATCAATATCTGTGACCGGTTTTGATCTGGAGCGTTTTTTGCCTGGTGTTCTAAATACTGATAATAAGTCGGAATTATTGGCTTCAGTGGAGATTTTCCTTACCGTTGCTATGGACGTCTTTGTAGATTCAGCTGTCCTTTTCTGAATTTTCTGTAAGTCACTAATTATACTATTTAATTTTATATTTCCCGCCTGAATAACTTCTGCAGTTTGTTTTATTTCACTTATATCTACAGTGCTGCGGTCAGAATCGAGTAAAATACTCGCAGCTTCGCCAATTTCACTTTGAATTTGTTTCAGGGAATTAATGAAATCATTCGATTCCCTTTTCAGAAAACAATGCACGTCAAACACCATTTTCCGTGCCTGTCTTTTCAAAACAGTATTCCTTCTCGGCCTCGGCATTTTCACTGTTTAAAAACTGTTCAAACTTAATCAAACAGTGAATAAACTAACAAACACAACAAACAAATCAACAAAACAAACTTAACAAAAAACAACAACAAAAATTAACGATGACAACAAAACAATTCAGAACGCGACTGTACACTGGAAGTGCGCGGAGCGTCGTATCGGCACGGGGGACGGAGTACGACTGGAGAGCCAATCGGCGCAACGCACGCTCGCCCTTCACCCCTGTACCCCGCCAAGACACCTTATTTTTTACTTCTGCGCAATAACGGTCAGCGCTAGAGTTTCGTGCCGCGACCTATATACTGTAAATTGTAGCTGACTGAACTGTACCGGATTTGGTAGTGATTGGTCTGAAATCGGAATCAGAGTTTTTATTGAATCACCATTACGTCATGTCGCGTCTTACCCGTTGATAAACAGTACTTCTGGAATTATCTATATGTACTAATATTATAAAGAGGAAAGATTTTTATTTGTGTATTTTTGTGGGTTTGTATTGAATAGGCACCGAAACTACTGGACCGATTTCAAAAATTCTTTCACCGTTAGAAGGCTACATTATCACTGAGTAACATAGGCTATATTATACTAGGTGCCCGCCCCGGCTTCGCACCGGCATGACGGGTAGACATTGATCAAATACTAGGTGACCCGGTGAACTTCTTATCACCATTCATCAAATGTTTGACAGGTATGAACAGTTTGTATGGGAAAATAAATTTGTCGTTTTTAGTGTTTTACGCGCAATTTTTCCATATTTTCTACCATACTTCCACGAATATTTCATGACTAAAATTAGCCAAATCGGTTCAGCCGTTCTCGAGTTTTAGCGAGACTAACGAACAGCATTTGATTTTTATATATATAGATTTTGTCTACCCGTGCGAAGCCGGGGCAGGCCGCTAGTTTGTAATAGAAATACACTTTACTAGTGTGTTATGAGAGTAAACATACAATGATTTAAGTTATATTCAAATTCAAACCATCCCAAAGTATAGACTGAATGAATACTTATGAAACAACAAACCTTTGAAGTCTAGACTGTGCCTAGACCAGCTTTTCGTTGAATTAAGAAAAGCACTACGTTCAGACAGCAGACAACGTAGATATATGTAGCGTACACCGTTCAATTTAGCTGAACAAGTCCTATACGTCGAATGGGTCGTATCCTTCGTCCGACGAACACAATCTACACGTTATTGGTACACGTAAAATTTACGAGCATTTCTAACAGCTTATAACTTGACATAACGGGATTATAGTCGGTTACACGAACGCATAGTGCCTAGCTACGGCGGTTGTACTGTTTTACTGGACCGTAAAGATGTAACAGAAAAGTGAGTACGTCAAACGTTAGTCCTTACGAACGTCCATTGGTTAAATTGAATTAAATGGACGTGAAAGTAGTTTCGTCGTCTACATGAAATAAACGTAATTACATTATTATTAGCACATTTAATTGCATACTTAAAAAAAAACTTGTTTAAGACCACAGTAGTGTTATTGACTGCAATCTGCATAACTTGCAACGGTTAATTTTATGGGACTTCTTATAACACCTTTCTTATATTGTATTTGTACATGATTGCCACCCTTTGTTAAAATAGCAAATAACTTACGTAAGTAGATACAATGTTTTTAAAGATTCGGCTACGTACAACATGCTCTACGTCTTATAATCGACCGAAAGCAATTCGTTGCACAATTTGCTACTTTTTTTATATACCACTAAGGTGGCACACAACACAAGCATACGGCCCACCTGATAGTAAGCAAGCACCGTAGCCTATAGCCGCTAGCAATACCATGGATATCACTAACGAGTTGCCAACTCTGTTGCTGATGAGGACTCACTGTGCTAGGATTACTCCTAGCGCAGCGTATCCTCGTGGAGCACTGGCAATCTTACTTACCACAGAAACAACACTACATCAAAGTAGCCTAACCTAAGCGTGATCTGATGTTGGTTGTACGAAATAATCTATAAAATCGACAATCGTAGCACGTGAACGGCGCCCGTCAGCTGTTGATGTTTTGTTAAGCTAATTGAAATTGATAATGCCACCCTCTAGTATAAATTGATTTCTGCACAATGACATAACCCCTCTACTCCTCGAACGTCCAAAATGGTGCATTAATCGAAATCTATTGAAGCTCATTTTCGCTTCGTCTCTCTATTTATAAGGGGGAACCAAAGCGTTACAATTTAGGGGATTTACACCACAATATTTCGAGAAAAGTTACCGTTCGACGAATTAACGTGTTCGATAAAACTTCTATGTTATTAAATTTGAAAACGATATTTTTAATTAACTAGCTTATATTTAACCTGAATTAAATTTACTAAGAAATCAATTAACATTGAGCCAGTTTTAAATACAGATAACAGCGATTGCAAACTGTTTTAATTAACAAATGGTGCCAAACCGTGAACGCGGCGCGGCAGCAAAACCAACTTTGTTATCAACTCGCTTTTTCTGTCTCATTGTGGGTATAGTGTTTTTGGACCGCAAATAAATTTGGTAATCATTGTCAAGTCTATTTGACACAAGGGATGCAGTCCGCTTGATGGATAATACAAACCATAACTCCTTACCATAATCAAATCGTACGAACAGTTATACAAAGCCGTCTCTCGCATTGCCACACTGCTTTAGCAACCACGTATAACATTTCAAAGAATGAAATGCCCATTATATTTACTACAAATTATAGTACGCACTACCACATTACTCTTGAACACTCGTAGTAATTGGACACCCCTATTGTGAGCGCTCATAACCTATCGATCACTTGGTATCTCGATTCTCGACAGATGGCCCGGCCGATCGTCGGTAATGAGACTAGCATGTGTCGATCGACGCTTGTTTACGACAAACTGTGTGAAATGTGATTATGTATGAACGACCGTCACCTACATTCGTTTGATAATTTAATTAATTTACAGAAAGGGTCTCAACTGTCAGAAGTGGAGAACTAGATCGGTCCAGAATTATGTACTGGAGCCTTTTGGCATACTCAGTTTCAACTTGTCCAAAACACTGAGAGGATGCACTGCTGTTTAGTAAAGTAGTGAGGTGACATGTTCCTCATTTGTTAATTATCTTTTCATGTCTGGTAAGTAATTGAAATTATATTTTTTCATAGTGCAATTGCCGAGTTACTATTAACTACTTTTAGAAGTGAAAATTTGTCAAAATTTGTAAATGCCACAGGTTTGGAGTCTCAGATCAAGTGAATTAGTTGCTTCGACTTTTAAATCTCTCTCTCTCTCTCTCTCTTTTATCTATCCATCTCACTTATCCAGTTTTTTTTACCACTAAGGTGGCACACAAGCATACGGCCCACCTGATGGTAAGCGGTCACCGTAGCCCATAGTTGTAACAATACCAGGGGATTCACTAACACGTTGCCAACTCTGTTGTTGATGACGACTCAGTGCTTGCAGCATTACTACTAGCGCAGCGTGTCCTCGTGGAGCACTGGCTACTTACCGAAGTTACACAACACTACATTAAAGTATAGTGTTATTTCACTGCGGTCTTCTGTAAGGTGGAGGTACAGTCCCCAGTCGGGCGGCTCCAATTGTAATGGGAGAACCCACGTGAGATCCCAAATCGCCCTACCTCTTTTTAACTCGTGGTGTGGTTATTCACTGTACATAAGCTTAGAAAAACAAATTGGTACAGACCATTGGTAAACGTCAGTTAACCTTCCCTACAACAGCCCTCAGATTTTTTTCCTCCGTTTGAACGAAAACTTCTATAACGTTTGATAGACACAGCGTATGCGCGTAATTGGTCTGTGTACGTGTATAGTGGAACGTTGAAACGTGGTCACATAGACCCGTGATTTGGACCGTGGCATAGTTTTCGCAGTTGCAGTGCACGTTAAAAGATATGTTAGGATTTATAGGGTTGACTGAGCGGTACATGATGCACTTTTTGTAGAGCAGGTTTACTTTAGTTTATAAATGGAAATATAATTGTTTACTCTGGTAATGTATTTGTGACATGGTTATAATATTTATTTAGTCTAGAATTTTTTTGTTAAACATTAATATATCGTGATTGTTACATGAAAAAAAAAACAGAGGATCGATTTTCTTGGCGGTTCTTCTCAGGTGGCTTTTTGGTCCAAGCCAGTGGTTATTTGGACCTTCATAAGGGCCTCAATAGGGCCTCAGCAGAATAAACGATTTTCTGATTTTGATTTTAGCCTAAATATGTAGGTACACGTATTTTATTTAAGCTCGGTGAAAGTTGGTGGACGAGATGCGACAGACAATCGTCAAACTTACCTAGGGAGAGATAAGTACATACGCGAAACTAGGACAAGGATACCAAAACATTGACAGCTTTACTGAACAAATTTATTTCATGTATGTACGGAATAGTAGTCACTTCTTCATAAAAATAAAGAATCCCTATTTTAAAGTCAGTAGACAAGATCTGACAAATTAAACTCAACATTAAAACTTCACAATAAAATTAATCAACGTATTGTCGAATTCGAATCAGAAGCAATCGATACTCACATTCGAATACAAACCTCACTAGATTTCCTATCAATTTGGGTCCGTAGCATCGATTAAGCAACATAATTGATTCGATGTCGGTGGTATCAGATATTCGAGTTATTATTCGAAAGGTCAGACTATTGTTTTCGTCAAAGGTTTTATTGTTTCATGTCTAACGTGATTGCATTTGAAATGAGAAGGGCGATGTCCGTTATTTCAATTTCGGTTTTATTCGATTAGTGTCTATCGTTAGAATTGAGTATTCTTTAATTGAATTGTAAAGTTTTGTATTATGGAATCGATTTTAACCAAGACGTTGAGAGTGTATTGTAATAAAGCCGACGTGAGACCTCGCTTTTTAAGGTCTCTCGTCGGCTGGTGAACCTCCCGTGACGGGCGTGCTGGAACATATCTCACTAAGAGATTCAGCATTGCTCTCCAGCGTGGCAATGCTGCCAGCATTCTTGGCACGCTCCCGCATGATTCTGATTAGAGTCAGAACTTTTATCTATAAGTAGGTAGGTTAAGTTATGTTATTTGTAGATAGTATAATAGTTTCGAAAAAAATATTGAGTGTTTTATACAGTGTATTATCTGACTATCTCTATATAACAGGGTCCAAAACTTTATATTGTAAGCGTCCATAGGATATTGAATTTACTTACCATCAGGCTCACCGTTTACCACCTTTGAGGAAAAGGAAAAATAATAACGCAGTATTCATTACCATTATTCATGTATTAACTGTCAAAATACCTTTAACGTTTGTCTCATCAACTAGAATGTTAGATCATCAAAATATCCATTAACGACACTTCATCCAATCCGAATCACCCCGTATCCATAAAAAGTTTAAAAAATACTGCCATAAAAAAGTTGGGACTTTTAAAACGCGTCGACGTCTAAAAATGGCGGATATGCGACCGCAGTGAATGACAGCCCTCGTGACTTTTACGGGTAGGGTTGTCAGTCGCTAGTGTTGCCACCCTTCGGATAAAAAAAGATAATAATTCATACAATGAAATAAGCAACGGCACGGAGTTGTTAAACCGTAAAAAGTATTAGGGGTACGAAAGTCAACAGTTGGTAATGCATAACGAGCGGTTTTTCCTTGTATAATTAAATCAGCTTGTATTTGATTGGTGCATAATAATTTGAATGAGAAAACATTAAGATAATGTTAAGAATGGAATTAATTACTATATATTGAATTCTAAACTAATTTTGACATATAAATCTATTCAAATAAATTATTTTTTCTATAGTTATCTGTATTGTTATGATAATATTAGAAAACGTTTTCTTATACCACTAAGGTGGCACACAAACAAGGCCCACCTGATGGTAAGTAGGCACCGTAGCCTATAGCCACTAGCAATACCAGGAGTATCACTAATGCGTTGCCAAACCTGTTTATGAGGACTAACTGTGCTAGCATTACTACTACTAGCGTCTCCTGGAGCACTAACAAAAAAAAGCTTGTGCAAAAGCTTTTTTCTATCTCCATCGCGTTTTGTTTTCGCTCAATTTGGTAAAAATACAAAATCACGGTTAATAATTGCCGTCAATCCATCATCCTCAAATTTTATAGCGAGGGTTGTGTTGTGTAAGTAATGCAAATTCTAATGAGGGTAAGATTGCATGTTTCGAATTTCGAACGCCAATAAAAATGTCTGGAATAAACATTTGGCGGTTAAGACTAAAAAGTCTGCATGAAATTGCTGAAAAATTTAAACTTGTTCTATGTTCTTATCTTCTGAAGTAAATCCAGGTTCGGCCAAAAATTTCTGTCAAAAGCTACACGACACAAACCACTGTTATTACATTTTATAAGAATATTGATGAATGTAATAACTCGGAAATCGATATAATAATGATATTCTCTCTACCAGAGAGAATCCACCTTGAAAATAAAAATGTCTTAAATATTTCGACAGATACATTGCAAATAATTGCGAATGGAGGCTTAATTGCACAGGCAATTCAATTTTTAAATATTTGAAACAAATCTTGGTCGAAGGAGGGCAAACATTGGCTGAGCGTACGTTAACCCCGCCATGTGAGTGTTCCACATTCAATTAAATATTCAATCGTCAGTATCTGCGCCCCGCTGCGGCAAGCATTGTAAGCTGTGCACTGCGATTAATACCAATTTCGAACCTAGAAATTATTCAAGCGCTTCCTTAGCGCTTCATGTTGCCATAGAGTAGACGCTCGTAGATATGAATTCATAATATGTATTTTTTATTTAAAACTAACTACTTCGAATAATAAAAGGTTTCTTTTGACTTCAAAAAGGTCAGTATTTTTTATCTTGATGAGGATAAAAATCAGAGCAAAATAAAGTTGATTAATTAAATGAGACTGGTTTAAATTAAAAAGATAAAGTATATCAATTATAATCAATTCTGTTTTGTCAGTTATCTTCTTGTTTATCTTTGCAATGCCCAGACCATAACTTTAGTGGTCAACCCGCATATTCAAACGCCAAGCAATGAGGCCATTAAATACTTCAATTTACCCTACATAAAATCATTTTAAACGCTCTTTTTACTTTTTCACTCTATGAAACACTTAACTTACGGAATGCATCATCAAACATACCCTGTTATTACCCTGTCTTGAGTATGTCCGAAGAATTACTAGTAATTACGACCGCTAGATCTTGGATCCGATGAACGTAGTAGTAGGCGTGTCGGATCTACATTTGAATGACAGCATTCTTTGTTCGTAGTGAATACGAAAAAAGAAAATAAGTTTTGTTGTCTTAACGGTATCGAATTCTTTTATTTTAAAAATTCATTTTAAATTTGATGGCCAGTATTATGGAATAAATCTTTCTTAGTGTATCTTCGTAGAGCGCCTCCGTTAATTCAATTAATTGAGGATTTATAAAACGTTCAGAAGTCAGATTTATAAAAAGACAGCTGATGTGTCTTTTTTATAAAATTGTGTTGTTTTTTGTGCTAAATAAATAAATAAATAAGCTATTAAAATTAATTCGGGAAAGCTACGAACTCTGCCTGATATTCAAAAATAGCTAGGTTTTTAAAAGTTTAAATATCGAATACGAAATAACTAATTCAAACCATTATTCTGAGGTAACGTGAGGTAAAGGGTAACTTCAAACCCAAATAATCCGCGTTCACAATTAATATCAATCAACTATCGAAATAATCCGATCCAAACTCAAGGGTTGTAAGGCCACTTCTAGAGTCTTATCTCCAAAATGATTAGAGTTTTCAAAACCGGCTGAGTGGTTGAGTGACTTGCGATTTCAGGTAGTTCGGGCCCGAACCCTAGTTCGGACAAATGAGTTTAATCTTAAAATTTTGTACAGTGATCCATGACACCATGAGGTCAGAAGAGGAGACACGAAGCAACAATCTTATGTATCATCGTTCCATTCAACTATAACAGCTACTCAAGGGTAATAGAATAGGGTATTTCCATATGAAGGTAGTAATCTAACCCGTATAAACGTAGCAGGTATAAATTATGAAAGACTATCAAAACATTATCTGTCTACTTGTGGCCATTATTAAGATTGAGAAACTAAACAGGTTTCTACTAGAGGAACCCTTAGTTTTTTTTTCATTTATCAGTGTGGTAATAGTGGCAAGGGAAACATAAATACACATTCTGTGAAAATTTCAACTGTCCATATTGCGGATCGGACGGAGTGATAGGGTTCCATTGGTTACCCTTTGGATACGGTACCCTAAATAGTAAAAAGAGGCAGCAAGACTACAGTAAAATGCCGCTCTATACTCTCTGCCTACTCCGGAAGGACTGATGGAAACAAGCATTCTTTCACCTCAAAGAGGAGCAGTAGCTCTATGGCGTATTAATGTAAGCGTAAAATGTTAATTAAGAGCACCTATAGGAGCATTAATCATTTTGACGGCCGCTGGCAAAGGTCGCGCTCCCTAGGGGGATCGTATATTATATTTCCCCCTGATTAAATTTGTTACGAGTTTCAAGCCGGCCCCAAAATTCGTCTGAGACGTGAAATAAAGTTTCTTCCTCACAATCCAAGCTTTCCAGATGCAAAGGCCCGGATTGTTGGAGATACGAAATGAAACGTAATTGTTTTTCTTTTGCGTGTAATTTGGATCTCCATAGTTGGTAACTTGGACTTTTTGACGGATTATCAGCGCTAATGCGTAGCCTTATCTGAATCATGTTTTCCTATAACACTCAAATATAAATGGTTCTTGGAAGAACTGATTAAGTTGAATCTATGACAATAATAATGATTGTTTCAACATACCGTGGAATTTCACTATGGAAGTCGTACAGAGTATAAAAATCCCCCACATGATGATTTTGATGGTAGCATTTCGCTGCTTTTTAGAGTTCCGTGTCCGATAGGGTAACCAACGGAACCCTAATACTAAGACTTCGTTGTCCGTCCGTCTGTCCGGTAGCGCGTTGTATATCATGATCCGTTATAGATAGACAGTTGGAGTTTTCACAGAATGTGTATTTATGTTGCCGCTATAACGAGATATAATAAAAACGATAAGAAGAATTAACAATTATTATTTTCACTTGATGCAATAGCCGTGTCTAAGGATCGAGCAGCAAAGTTAAGTTTGTTTATTAACCTAGTTCGTTTATAGCACGGAATCGGTATGCGAATTCAACTCGCGCTTGACCGATTTGCCTTGACTTTTTTATTTGATGTAAGTGCGTAGGTATCTATCTAATATAGTCTAAATGAAACAGTAACTGAATAAATTTGATTCATCTCATCATTTTAAGATATTTACTAAGAATATGTTTTTATCCTAATAGTATGAATCACGGTATGAGAATCATGTTATACCTTAGTCATTCGCAGTGACTAGCATTTGCAGTGGTTGACTGGCATTAAGCAATTTTCCTTGCAAACAATTTAATAGGGCATTTAACACAAGTATACGATTACTGGTATTACGTGTACGTTGCACATAAGAATCTTGAGTAGCTTAGATATTTATTCACCTATTTTCTTTGTTTGTGCTGCTATATGATGCATCACGGTAGGTATTAAAATCAAATAAAAGGTAGATGGAACTTGAAGACGAAGTGACGACGGTTTTTAAACATGTAGTGCGTTAGTTTCTTAGTTGCTTTGTAATCGTTGTATGTGTGTGCGTGTAATTGTGTATATGCTTGCTTAATGTACACTGCACGGCGTAGATTTAACCGGCGGTGTACTAGTACTAGCGTAGTACTCTGTTTATACGATTTAACCCGTCCATGGATGTATTGATAAACTCTATCGTCGGTTCTTTTCAAATCTCTGTTACCTACATAGAGTGCATCGTGATTTTAGTAATTAAACAAACAATTGAATCGTATTTTATCTTATACTAATAAATAGGAAAAATTATCATTGCATATTTTCTAGCCGCTTTCCTAGCACGCCAGCCATATAACACGAACAACGTAATAAAAATGACGGCATTTTTTTCTAATCGTAGTGCCTATAAAATGGTGCTAACGAAATTCGTTACCGAAAAAAAACGTATCACAGTACTAGACTTTTGTAACTGGCGGCGACAAGGTCGCCCAGCCGTTCCTGATATTTCCTCGCACGATAAAAGTGGCCATTTTCTTTGTAATCCGCGTCACGTGTGCCGGTGATAAGTAGTCGGTACGTGTGAGTGGTTATTTGCATTCGTTGATGCTCGACTTCCTTTGATTAGAAGATACTTGCGAGATATTTCGATAACTTGACAAGTTGCGAGATTTGCGAGTGACGATCGTTTACAAATTCGATGATTGGAAATTTAAGTCGTTTATTCGCGAGAAAACTTGCTGAAATTAAATTGTTAATGAATCGTTTAGGAGTGCTAAATGTCCTCATAAAATTTTCATACCTATGGGTTTTTTTATACCACTAAGGTGGCAAACAATCATACGGCCCGCCTGATAGTAAGCGGTTACCGCAGCCTATGGAAGCTTGCAACACCAGGGGTATCACTCGCTCGTTGCCGATCGGTAACACTTAAGGAATAGATATCAGAAAGAAAACTTTGTAAATTTGTATATATATGGAATTCTTTGGAAACTTACCAACGCCACACAGTTATCGTTATGACAAATTAGCTAAGTTACATGTTTGATAAACATGTCAAACATTCATGCATTCACAGAAGCTGCTAGCATCAAATAATGCCAGAACCAAACACCATGCTAATGATTACGAGTACTCGTAACCGTCCATCTAAGTTCTTAGAATTAGCGCTTTTATGCGACTTTCGTACCCTCCCTCTCTGTCACACGTTCGACACGCGGTGTGAAAGAAAGAGGTGGCTGTCAAACAGGTGCGTTTGGCGTGATTATGAAGGTGTCATATTCAACGGTTTCTTATGTCGATATTTGCTGAACAGGGATAAATTGAAGCTTGTTTGAATTTAGAAATTGTGAAATCAGCACTCAAGGTCTGTTCATAAGAAGAGGCTCAGAGTAGATAATATATGGAAGAGGCGACGATACCGTTCCTTTCAATTTACCGTCACTGCAAATATGTACATTGTCAAACACATCGGTATTAATTAAGCTTTACTTAAACTTATATCTAGTACTATTAGATTTGAGTAAATCAAGGACTTGGCTAAGAATCTACTTTTGAGTAGTCTTCTGTATTTTTCCCTTTTCGTTCTACATAGAATTCTGAAAATAATTTACTGATGAATAGACTCGAGAGCCTTGCGTCACATGCTTTGCTTGCGCCGATGTTGCTGACTATCCGTCGGCTCGGCTGTAATATTCTAGAAAACCGTATGGATTTTTTGTAGAACTTTTTCTACTTTTGTAATCACGCTATGCCCCTAAGGAAGTTTCATAACGCAACGACATGTCGACGCACTCGGCAGTGATGATGCTGCTCCATATAAACGACCTTTGATTGAAAATGTTGAATGTAATTAGGATCTACTTCGCATGTAAGACATGTAAGGAAACTTTATCCTTATCCACCTCAGGGAAAGATATTAATTCGACATTGTTTTGACTTGTGGTGAATTATTAATACCATCCATCCGTTAATCCAAACATTTGGGATCAATGAAGTTATGGGATATACTGTATTTTGTTGTGGTATTAGGTCAATGTAGTAGTTTTTTAGCACAATCTAGAACGTTTTTGACCAGTAACATTGGAATATTTGTAAGTGTGTCAGCGTTAATAAGAAAAATAAATCTAGACATACAAACCCGTAATTACAGGTATTATGTGGCAAAGAGTCAATATTATGTAAATGTAAGTGCTTAGCTGCAAACTGCTAGCAAAGTCATGAATTTTAATGACAACGCGACGTGTCTGTATTCACCTTAACGCCACAAAAATAAAATATCCGAGTGCCTAATTTGATTTGAAACTCTTTATACATTTAAAAAACATAAAACTATCCTAACCTTAGTCAACTGCCACACTCATAACTCGTAAAAATGAGAATGTTTATTTTAAATTTGGAACTGACAGCGCCGTGACAGCTGTCTGTCGGCCATTATCCTTCACAAAGCCGCGGAAGAGCAAATGAACCGTTAAAAATAACAATTTACCCATGTTTTAACACGTAGTTTTGTTAGCTACCTATAATTATTACAGAGTATTTAGTTTCGGTCTATTACACGAACGGATACACATTTTTTTGTTACCGAACATTATTTTCAAAAAATTAATCGAGCGTGACATATGGCTACACTGGTTGCCTATTACGTCATTGTTTACATAAGGTTGGTAGCACGTGTTATTACGCGGGAAAAAACACGGACAAGTTTCTAGGAAAAAAGATCACAGGACGCGCGTCGTTGGTGCGCGCGCACTTTAAAAGTTTTTTCAATGCACACCTGCCAGTGTTGCCCCTCGAAATTGATAAAAAATAACCTTTTAATGTTGCGTTTAAGTAAAAACACATTAACGTCAATATTATAAAACAAAGTTACACACTGAATAACACGCATAGGTAGACGGCACGATGTAAATTTAACGACTTTTTTGTTGTAGCTCCCATCCATCGTACTTATTGGTTTTGTAGTTTTTTTTTATACCTTATGGTGGCACACAAGCAAACGGCCCACCTGATGGTAAGCAGTCACCGTAGCCTATAGCGGCTAGAAATACGAGGGGTATCACCAACGGGGTTGCCAACCATTTTATTGATGAGTACTCACTTTGCTAGCGGCGCCCAGCGTATCCTCGTGGAGCACTGGCAACCTTACGTACCGCAGAAACACAACACTCCATCAAGTAGTGTTATTTCACTAGTTTTAAACAATCGTCCTTAGAATACAGCTTTAAAAACCATAATTGTAAGACTGGACTAATTTTAATACCGTTAACTTAGCTGTAAATATTAATTTGAAATTGTATGTAATTGTACACATTTTTTTGAAGGCTAAATATTAAATTAAAACGTTTTATTACTACACTCGAGTACAGTGCGGTTAAAAATTCAGTAAAAATATTATGAAGGTGAAGGTTTATGATTCAAACATACCAGAATATGCATGTACTCTAACTATATATAAGTGTACAGCACATATAGGTTACTATAGAAATATAAGAAATTCATGTCTTATATAAACGCTCGCGGTGGGATAAGCGCGTTGAATCCCACTAATATAATAAATGCGAAAGTTAGTGAGTATAAGGGAATATAAATTCTAGTACAGAAAGGAAGTGGCGAATTTACTAACTTCAGACTCTGTTAAAATAAGTTATGTGGAGAATACAGAAAAACTAACCAAACCCGACGTAACGTTAGTTAAAAGGCTTGTGTTCAGTAGTTCCTTTTAACGAACTGTCGAGCATTTTTGGTCTCTCTAGTTCCTTCAAAGCAACTAAAGGAACATAGTACTGAAACTCCTTATTACCTTATTTTGTCTAGCAGTTCCTTTGGAGAAACTACTGACGCTTACGCTGACGATTTCTAGAGATTTACGAGTAGCAAAGAGTTGAGAATATTAAATACAGTTTCAATGTATTCAAGGTCCTTAACTAATTAAGTTATTAAGCCTAAAGCCGTACACTTGGACATGCTACATAATGAAGAAAATTTGCATCTATAGCGCCCAAGTGGCTGACCTCGTGTGCGCATTAACGAATACGATGTTTACTGCCACCGATAGCGGTGTCAAGTTCATACAAACATTTGTATTTGTATGTATGATACACAATACCGTCACCGTCACGTCCCTATTCCTTTCAAGTACTGCCAACATAACAGCATTAACATAATGGACGTATTTGACACAAATTTCTTCACCCACATTTTAGCCTTCGTACAAACGGTGGCTTCACATTTCAAAAGAATTCATGTTGACGAGAGTATTGGACGTGCAATCAAAGTTATATCAACTTTCTGAAGAATCATTGTGAGATTAAATACCCTAAAAACAAAGAAGGAGTAAAGAAAGAGGCAAGGACATATCGCCACATGTAGGTAGATCGTGCAGCTGCTCGTGGAATAACTCCGACTTGAACTGGCTATTCAAGGATTCTCGTGCCGGCAGCAGTAGGGACGATTTCTGCTGCGCAACACAACACACGAATTCTAGATATAAGCCAGATTAACAATCGTCGCTTAACTGAAACTTATTACGGATATCCGCTGAAAATTCTACATTCTCAGGACTCTAAAGCTATCTTCATGGTAAATGCACTACAATAAGAATTATAGTTGTCGATAATGTTGTGAGTACATTTAATTTTAAGTACACATTACAATATTGTAAGCAAATACTGCGAGAAATAACTGCCGCAAGGAAGTAGCATGTGTTTAATCACACATTTGTCCAGAGTATGTACTTTTACACATGTATCATTGGGAAACCTTGAACTTGGCGCTTGAAAACTCCAAAGACGGGTGCTCAGTTTTTTATAGTCATCAATTTTTTTACTTCAACCAAAATTCTTGAATTCTTTCAATGGAGATAATTGTAACAGAATTAGCTGTAGATCTATCAAGTATAATCTTAAAATAAATTGTTTGAATCGTCCTAAAAAGGATTTATTGGAAATATGTCTGTGCCTAACAATTTACCAACAATACAATATTGTTTGTTTTCATCTGAAATATAAATGCGAGATTTAGGGCAAACAATAGCTCTCGGATTACAAGTATTACAACAACAATAGTGGGACTAAGCAATATTCGGCTTGCGTGAAATTTCTATAATCTTATTTTCAAACCTGACTGGCTAAAGGAAATTGTACCGTAAAATTAATCTACCTTCCTTCTCATTTCATAAGAAATCCGAAAATTATGCAAATATAGGGCCTCCACGAAGCCAATTAAATGATCCGGTTAGATTTAGACCCTAACAATGTTTGGAATAAGACCAAGACGAAGACGATAATGACGATGATTATGGATATCACGACTACACAGGAGCTAGACTTCTTTTTCATAAGACTAAGATGGCGAACAATCCACACGTGATGAATCATTACGGAGTAGGGACCATACTTAGTTTCTACCATTCCCATAGATAATTGTTCCGGGGATCTGCAAATATGATTGCTACCTTTATCACAGCACTTATTCCAGGGTATTAACTAGTAATTACTTTCTTATGTCCTGGTAATTGTGTAGGACAAAGGCAACGGCAGGTTTCCGTCGAGTTAGGTCAAACACATAGGACTTATAGAATGGTTGAATGTTGAATGCCTCGTGGACACCAATGATGCCATAAACACTTTCCATATTTACCTAAGAAGTCAATAAATCTCACCTTCAACCTTTCACCTCCACCTTTGGATCCAAAAAAGAGTGCTTACAAATGAAAATGTTAAGATAAGTATAGCTTAACTTTCTGGAACGACATCCAGTTCTCCGAATCAATTTAGCTTGCCACTTTTATAATTCACAAAGTTTTATCTAAATGGTGATTAAAATCGTGGATCCATTCGTAAATATTTTAAGTCATAATTGCATTCTAAGTTAATTTAGTCTAGCGCATGCAGTTTTGAATAGGCACCTGTTTAGTATTTTCTTAGTATTCATATAACCCTGCCTGCCTACCCCGTAGTGAGGGACTTAAACGCGTGACGATGTTTTTAAGCCTGTCATTTGAGAAGATTTATCAGAATAGCTAGCAGACATCGATGATGACATAATACATGAAATTGATAAGGAGTGTGATAAAAGAAAATAAAAGCTAGGTAAACAAGAAAAAACCTATTTCAAAATTCCTTTTGCGCAAATCAGCTTGGCTTTGAACTTTTAATATGAAGTACGCTACTTTTAAAGTCTTCAAAAACTTTCCTAGTTTTGGGCCCTAACGGTGAGTGTAAAGCCAGGCTCCTGAGATTCTCGAGTACGGGCTATGTCGGCGGCATAATGATTTGTTTTCCAACCTTGGAGATTCTTCCTACTAAGCGCATAAACATCGATTGTGACACAATCACGGCACACGAGTTCTTGGTAGTGCAAGAGTTACAATCAGCTCTATCAGATGCTGCTAGTTCCCATAGTGCAAGCTTTGTTCAGATTTAGTTTCAGGTCAGAAAGCACTGTAAGGTAATGACCGCGCATTATTATTATATTTTATTCAGGTGCGGAATCAGCTACTGAAAATGCCAGACCGTTTTGTGACGCGAGATGTCAAAATTACTACGTCGTCGGTGGATTGTCGGATTGCAGACCTAAGAGTACTTAAGCAGAATGCTTATAGAAAGCCATGTATTCATTATTGGTAATGTATTTTTATTGTATTGTGATTCAGAGACTGATATTGATAACAAAATCAACCAACTCGAACTTAAGTAAGATGAAGTAGCAATTTCATGGGACGTGAACTATGAAGGAGTAAAAGAGTAAGGAGTTGTTTTTCACAAATTTCATAAAAATTCCTAAAGCTGGCCATATACGTTGCGACGGTCGTACGGACTGACCCACGGACATTGGTCCCAAAGCAGACGTACAGACCGCTTTACGGCCAATACATTCAAGATCGAACCTGTCGCATAAGACCAATGTCCTGGGACAGTCCGTATGACCGTCGCAACGTGTATGGCCCGCTTTACCCTTCGAGGATCGTTATTGGGAAGGGCGTGTAGATAAGTTTTATGAAGGTGCACATGTCTGTTTTAGATACATAGCCACAAAGTTTCATATTCCCCTTTGTAAGTTGTGGGTTTAATCAACACCTAAACAAATTGATGTAGTTTCTCAAGGCTATGTTCGGTTGCCTAAATGCAATTGAAGATCTATCTATCTACTAACTAAGTTGGGTTTGGGATGAACATAAACCT
The DNA here is from genome assembly GCA_951449985.1 of Falcaria lacertinaria. Taxonomy (NCBI): domain Eukaryota; kingdom Metazoa; phylum Arthropoda; class Insecta; order Lepidoptera; family Drepanidae; genus Falcaria; species Falcaria lacertinaria. Next base: position 10,959,631 of record OX602110.1, read on the forward strand.
ACTTATAGCAATTTGCTCCTATTGTTCAGAAGTTTAACAATTTGAGATCGTTTCTGGAATTCAGTCTGTGTTTTATAGCTTTATAATCTTTGCTCTGAATTAGTTTATATTTAGGTAGGTACCTACTATGCTATGCTAAACAGAGGTAGGGCGAATTGGGATCTCTCGTAGGTACTCCCATTAATATTGGAGCCGCCCGACTGGGGACTGTACCTCCACCTTACAGAAGACCGCAGTGAAATAACACTACTTTGATGTAGTGTTGTAAGGTTGCCAGCGCTGCAAGAGGATACGGCTGGGCTAGTAGTTCTGCTGTTAGTACAGTATATCCTCACCAACAACAAGGTTGGCAACTCGTTAGTGATATCCCTGGTATTGCTAGCGGCTAATAGGTTACGGTGGCTGCTTACCATCCGGTGGACCGTATACCTGTGTGCCACGTTAACGGTATAAAAAATAAAAAAGGCACTAACTAGATCATTCCGATATTTGGGATCTTGGCAATGCCTCTGTACCTATAGAGTTCAAAAACTGAACTCAAGTCGTTACTGATGTAATTTTCTTTTGCTCTTGTGTTTTATCGTTCTCGTCCTCATAAACGCTAGACACAACATAACCTACCATTCGAGTTAGCTAATAAATTTCATTAGACCGTACGATAAGCGGTGATCAAAGCGGGTACTGTGTAACATGATTTGTAAACATTTGGGCGAGCAATGCCAGCGAACCTAAGGTCTAACGAGAAAAACCGATAACCCTTAACTTTGGCGAAACACGGAAATGATTGTAATTGTAACTTACTTTTATCTGTGTTATTTTGGTATGTATTAACAAACAAAAAGTATATAAGTATTGTATCAGCTGCTGGTTCCCATAGTACAAGCTTTGCTTAGTTTGGGGCCAGATGGCGCTGTGTGTATGTCCAAACTTTATTATTATTGTTATATCATATTATTTTTTATTTTATCTACTACTATTTTGTAATGTTTTATTTTTGTAACTTCTTAATGTTCTTATCTGTTGGTGATCCAAATAAATAAAAAGAGAAGAATAGATAATGACGTTAGGCCCGTCATCGTTATAAGATTGTAAAAGTGAATGTTTTTAATTATTTCAAGAATAGAAACACAAAGAACTATCCCGAGTATCATTATGGTGTCTCCCGCCACCACGCCCCAACAATACCTAGGCTCCAAAGATAAACGTCAAATAGGTATGTACCTATCTACCTTACCTAAGAACGGCACGGCACGTAGGTATGAACGAAGCACCAACCTATTTAGTTATTTGATTCAATCAAATCGACCTTCACTTGTAGCGGTAAGTTGATAACGCGCGAATTACCTATTTGGTACAAGTTGCTACCCGCGGCGTCGCCCGCGTGGTTATAGTGAAAAAAATTGAAATTATGTAAGACTAGCGGCCCGCCCCGGCTTCGCACGGGTAGACATTTATCAAATATTTTGACTACCCGTGCGAAATCGGGGCGGGCAGCTAGTATAATATATAGCCTATGTTACTCATTGATAATTTGACTTTCTAACGGTGAAATATTTTTTAAATCGGTCCAGTAGTTTTGGAGCCTATTCAATACAAACCCACAAAAATACAAATCGTTCTTCTTTATAATATTAGTATAGAAGTATAGATATAGATAGTATAGAAGAGGACTTTGACTGAGCCGATTAAGACGGTATACAAAGTTTAAATTACTTTTTGAGTCAAAAGATTAAAACGCATGTCCTTCCAGAGGTTAGTATCTCATTGCCAAATTTCATTACGATCCGTTCAGCTGTTTAGTCGTGGCAAACAAACAAACAAACAGAGTTACTTTCGCATTTATAATATTAGTATGGATATTCTTTAAATACTAAGTCGTAGGTATTTGTGTGAAAATTTCATAATTTACCTAAGCTACCTAGAGAGGTAACAAATCTTCTTAATTCGCCATTATCATTATGAAAAGAGTTCTACCTTAATTTCCTGTTAGGTATTTTACCTAGATTAAAAAAACGATTCGTCTTGAAAGTAAGAAGGTCGGCAACTTACCGTATAAACGAAAATACCATCCTAGTACCTACCTACCTACATATAAAATTACGTAAAATCTATCCTACTTATAACAAGAACATAATCGTTCGTTTCTAGCTAAAGAAATTTTGATTTTATTTCGCTACCTGATCTCTTAAGTAAGTACCTACTACCTACCTAGATGTAATGTGATTATGCAGTACCTTCATATTATGTAAGCAATTAATTTGTAGACATTGATGGCCTCCATGCCATCCATGATGCCATGTTTCAACTTCAGTGTTTGAAATAGCCTTACTCCCTAGGTACCTAGTTATCTACCTTCTTCAAACACAGTACAGCCAAGCTGTGAGCTCTATTTATACATTAACTACTGAATTTAGTTCAATTATTAGCACGCATTTATACGTACACAACCGCCAAAATTTACATAAACTATTATTACAGTATTAGAACCGACAAATTTACATTCACCTTGGCTCTATTACTCATTCTTACTTACATTACAAATCGTCTTATCTCAGTTGCGCAAACAAACACGCAAGTTGTTTATAAGAGATTCCGCTTACCTTACTAAATTTATCTGGATTCTGGCTCGCCGCAAATGGTGTTTTTTCCAAACAAGTAATAATAAATATCACGCAAGTTCACTTTATGAAAACGTTACACAGGACGGAGCGATTGCAAGAAACACATCACATTTTGCACTTGCCGACGACAGAAACTAGCAAATCCTGCTAATGTTTTATTCGAACACTTGGTGGACACAAAATAAGTCACAGTTTATCCAAAACGTTATTGTGTTATTATTTATCGGAGACTACGGCGTCGAAATCTCCGAGAGATTAACACGTGCACTCACAACGCCAGCGACCGTGCGACTGAAGAGAACGGACGGAAACGAACGAATGAGATCGGTGAACGAATGGGCAACGAGCGGGAGCGGATCGCATGGGGTGCGACTGCGTGCAGCAAGTTTCAAAACAAAACCCTCCCGTCCTTTCCCTAGTATTATTAAACAAGCATTTCACCTTAAACTTGTTCTGCCCTCATTAGAGGTGTTCAAATCTATGAACAATACCATAGATAGTGAACAGGAATAATATACATTTGCACACTAGATATATTATAGTTAGCGCATATACTCGATTTTGTAGGTTCGCAGGCATATTTTTTTATCTCAGAGCAATTTTTTCTTACAAGTATATTCTTCTATCTACTCACTCAGTTCAAATAAAGAAGGTAGATGGAACTTTGCGTCAAACGAAGTGCAAGTGACCCCGCGGCGGTTTTTATTAAACATGGGCAAGCAAGGCGTAGTTTCGTAGAAGGTTAGCTATTATTGGTAGATGAGCGCGTGTAATTGTGTGTATCAACACTGTAAGGCGTTTTAACGTAGTAAAAACTAACTTTGTATTTGATCTGAGCCTACTCAGTACTCCAAAATTAGGTACACGACCCACTTGAGAGGAACCTGCAAGTCTAATTTGCTATTTATCGCATGACTCAAAGTAGGTAGGTAATTAAAGATAAGATTATAATTGTGCACATCACATACTCTAATTACAAACTGTAAAATATTTATTACTCTTTAAATTTGTGTCAGATTCTATCTCAAAAATACTCTTAGCAGCAACACAAGTCAAAACAAAAATGCCAAAACCCAAAATGATTACTATAATAATATTTTAGTTCGCTACCTGCGTTTTGTGTGGACGGTGATAAATATTGAAAGGCGTGTGTACGTTCACAATGGTATAATAAATAGTTATGGTTATATTGGAAGTTGAATCCGCAACAAATGGCGAGAAAGAAGGTAGAATAATGAGTAAATATAGGGTGGAATTCCCATCAATAGTTGACCTCGCAGTAGTCCCAATGTAAAGTTACGAAAGTCATCCTAGACTCAATCCAGGTTGCAAAAAAATACACACATATTACATACGTCTAAAAATGAATTTAATAATTACCAAAATGTATGATAAAATATAAGAGCTTCCGTATGTGAATCTGTTTTCTGGCGATTCAACCCTACTAGGAACCATTCCCTTTAATCTCCAGCAAGTACCAGGCTAACATGAAACAGAGGAAGCAAAGCCCATTTCAACGGTCATGTTTGCCTAGACTAGGCTCTTTCATTTTGTGTGCTGTCAGTCAACACAGATTAGTGTTTGCTTCCTTCCATACATTTTATGATCCAATAGCACCAAGTTATGCTTTGTCCGTCTGTTTATTTGTAGTTAAATTACATTGCATTTCTGTACGGTTTATGGTTTAACAATAATTCATTTTTTTTATACCACTAAGGTGGCACACAAGCATACGACTCACCTGATGGTAAACGGTTACCGTAGCCTATAGCCGCTAGCAATACCAGGGATAACACTAACGAGTTGCCAACCCTGTTGTTGATGAGGAGTCACTGTGCTAGCAGCATTACTACTAACCCAGCGTATCCTCGTGGAGCACTGGCAACCTTACTTACCGCAGAAACACAACACTTCATCAAAGTAGTGTTATTTCACTGCGGTCTTCTGTAAGGCGGAGGTACAGTACCCAGTCGGGCGGCTCCAAGATGAATGAGAATACCCACGGGAGATCGCCCTACCTCTTTTATTGTTATCCTATCTATCTGTAGTGGAATGAGCTCCCCGTCGTGGTTGGCCCAAAGGAGTACAGCATGGGGATTTTTAAGTCGGGCGTGTAGAGATTTTTGCTGGTTCGGCAACTCGCAATTGATACCGGTGTTGCAAGCGTCCATAGGCTACGGTAGCCGCTTACTATCAGGCGAGACGTAGGCTTGTTTGCCACCACACAGTTATATACGTCAATTTGGAATGTATAATCTGTCAAGGTTACCAACTTAAATTCGGTGTACTTAAAATGTTTTAGATGAAGAAAACCTAAGAATCGATTTCTTGCTATCTTTCAGAAGCTTTCTGGATTATAGGCTGTATAATTGCCGCCCTTACCTTTACAAGTAACCAGTTCGAAGATTATTTTAACTATTCAACAATTAAGTTAGAATGGCCCAAGAAATATATTATGTATGGCTAAAAAAAATGTGCCAAAATGTACTGCCCCTAAAATCTGCGATTTAAGTTTCGTCTACTCAGTGTGCTGGTAAAACCATGTTTTTGAATCTTAATTGTTCAAAACTTCTACGACGAACGGAAACATCAGTAAAGCAACAGAAATAATAAAATCAGTTCCAGTCAGCATTAGGATGCATATATTTGGAGTTAAGTGAAATAATTCCATACACAATGTCGACTGGTTATGTTTCTTGGAAAGATGAAAATATAGGTCTTGAGTAAGCAGCAAATTGTAATTTGTAAGTAAAGTAGGTACAGAACTAAGGATATCAATCCTATTTTTAAAGCTGAATAATATTATTCTGAGAAATACTGCAATCGTATTAATATTCTTGTAGAACTACGAGTATCTAATCTTAGAGGTGCAAAAAGATTTTATATTCATCAAACTATTTGTTCTGTTCACCGCCTCGTCTGTAGTTTGCTATTCCTAGGTCGAAACGTAGTGAAAAATATTTAACCATATTTGATATTCATTAAAGCTTAGTTAAAACACGCTTACCAATGTATTTAGCACAAATTTCTCCAACAAACACAATCCAATCAATAAAGTACCTGGTTCAAATTCCCCTATCTGTCTAGGGCCCCTGTCCTGTTCCAAATACATATTAAAATAAACGAGGAAAAGAATCACCGGTTACATTTTATGTCAAGATTGCGATCGGGCGGCGCGTGCATTCGCCCGATTTTATTATGCATGTCCGTATAAAACGTATAAAGGCAATTTGTCACTGTGGCACATATACAATAAAGGGGAAGTCGACTGGATCACACGCAATTCTGGATGCGGAATCCGCAAGGAATGCTTTTGACAAAACCAGAAGAACACAGTCGTGAAATCCCTCCACACACTCGACCGGCCGTAGGGAGTTCTTTTCAAATGCCAATAGATTCTCGAGTGCTAATATGCTTCTGGTGGTAAATAAACATTTCACTAGTAATATTCATCTGAACTGTAAATAAGAATATTTTAATCACTGGGGTTTTAATTCAAATTATAAAAGGCGAAACGGCGAAACCTTATCCCTGTGTTTTTCTTTTCATAAGCCTCAATCAACACTTAGTATCTGATCCCTTCTTGAGAGATGCTTTCATAATCACACAAGACAAGGCATCACGATGTAAAAGATGTGTAAATAAATATCTAAAATGTTTTTGCCCATCCCGTGGCGTGGCGTCCCATTAGCTTCAGTGAAGGTGATAATTCCATTCCTGTTGAAGCCACCTGTCTAATTTGAGCTTTTAACAAACCTCTTACACAGAAGTATCAGATAGTCATCTCTCATTATCGTCGCTCGCCGTCAAAACGTAAACACGCAAATAAAGCTTTATACAAGACCGGTTTGAAATTGGGACAAAATAATTTTGGTTTACTGTATCATCGCATTTAAGTATCGGGCATTTTTAGAGATGCGTCTCTACAAATTTTCATAATGAAACCATAATCCTTAGAAGTATTAACGACAAACTTGGTCTAGTCTAGTTCTAAAAGATTGCTTAGCTAGGTTTCGCAAGTGTAATTCTATCAAACATTTTCGTTTCAATTATAATTTTAATGCTTGGTGGGATTGTGTCTGGGTGTTTGGTATGTATCATATTTACAAAGTTAGTAATTTACGGAGTGTATATTGCTGAAGGTAATTTAGAGAGGGCTTTTCCCAGCAGTGGGATAGTATAGGTTAAAAAAGTATATGTAAATAATACAGTTGTCTGTAACCTATAAAAAAATCTTTGAAGGAGTCCTTTTTAATATTAATAATAAGGATAGTGTATCTATCAGCTTTTAGACAAACGTCTGATTCAAATGAGCCAAGTGTCAACTATAATTCTAATACTGAAGTACTATACGGAAACCTTAAAACATTAGAGAAACAAACACTTGCCCGTATTTTAAAACGGTACGTGGCCTATTCCAACGAGTTAATTTCCCCAAACAATAAAAGGTTCATTTTTCACGATCCCAAGGCAATCGTTCCGAAATTATTATGCCAAACACATAACGTGACGCGATTTGTTCCTTTACTACAGTTTTAATTTGAAACTCGCGTTTGGCCCGTATTCCGGTTCAGTCGATACGTTCCGTTTCATTAGGCATTTTGATGGAGGATATAGATGCCTTTTGTTGGCCTTTTTGGTTCAATTACTGTATCGTTTTAGAACACCAAACAAAGTTGAATGAGTGGATAAACAGGCAAAGTTTTATTTATTTTATTTGAACGAGTTATCTCTCTCTTTCCAACAATATGATCAACAGTGTTTTGATACGTCTGGTATGTCAAGCGTCTATAGGCTACAGTGACCGCTTACCTTCAGGCGGGCTGTTAGCTTGCTTTCCAACTTTCTAAGTTTAACTTTTTTTTTTATAAATAATTTTAAGTTTAACAGATTCACGTATTGCATTATGGCTGCGTAATGTCCCAAATAATTTTATAATATTCAGTTTAGAGAGACCACTTAATAAAATTTACTAAGCAATTATACTAAATGAAGTAGATGAAGCAGTCAAATTATCATTGACGCTACGACCCGATAGCTTACTGAAAAATCACGAATTGTACGAAGATCGTTCGAAATATAACACGAAACAACCACAACCGTATCAAAGCAAATAAAAAAAAGATCTAATATTCCACAGTCTCAACTATAACACCATAAAATTACCCAACTAATATCTGTATGAAGCAATAAGGGGCATGCCATCTGCCCGTATCGAGCAATCAACATTTAAGGGCACATTACACGTACTTGGAATTTCTCCGATGCGAGATCGAGATAGCTGCGAGTGCCTTACATTTGTTTCCTATGATTTCAATAAACGGTCTCCCTCCGTATATAAATAATGCATGACGAATTTTGTACGGACCCGTCCCGTATACCGATAACAATCGATAAAAAATACTCTACAGGGGAAACTGTATAGGTAACACGCAACGATGTTGAATTTGTATAGCCGTTTATAAAGATTGATTATTTTGTATATATTGTCTATATTGACTTAAATTATCGAAAGCAATGACTTTACTATGAGATCATTCTTTGTACGTGAACTGCGTGTGCCAAGATTCCCGTTAAAAGTCTTTAAGACTGGACAGGTATTTTTTAGGGAATTTGATTATAAATTTGAAAAGGTAGTCGTGATGATCCAACTAAATATATCTGCTGATAAACTTGCTCCTGACAAATGTATAAATAAACATTTCAAACCAACACAGTTTGTCGGCTGACTCAATCACGCAATCGGAATCGATAATGCCGAAATATATTCTGTATTGCCGGTGCTTAAAATTCATAATCGGCTGAGTAAATTTGGAGGAATGGGGCATGCGAATTGATTTATTAAATGTTTGTTTAACGCGGATTTAAAAGTCGCTACAGATTTGGGTCAGCGCTCGTAAGTTTTATTGGGCTTGAATATTTTAACACTGTTTGATTCATATCAACACGGGCATGAAATTCGTTAATATTTTAATAGAATGAATGGAAATCTTTATTCGACTGTGTATTCAATACTCAGTCATCACATTTATAAATTATTCTGCTCAATGCGAACTGTGAACAAATTACACGACTCGCTCGTCTCATCACAGTTTTGTATCTATCCAAATATCGATGGGTCGGACTCATTTAAGACAGCCCCAGTGTGCAAATAGGCTCCCATGCGAATTTCTCTTGTCGACTATTTGAAACCTTTTAGGTTAGTCATGTCTGATTAGGCAAGCCTTAGGATTGGATTAGATATCAATATAATGCTAATATGCCAATGCATAGAGATATATTTCTACAGAATCTTTAAAAAAAAATTGCCGTGTAACTCAGGAAATACGCTGCATTGCAAGGATATTAATTTATAATTTATTTTCATGTCCTATGGCATGGCGATCGCAGGTCACAATCACTATTATGATATTAGCGGCAACTGTGGTGAATTCCATAGACGATGTTTTTAGAGACTCGCATTTCAGGCGTACATTTGAATAATCATGATGAATCATAGTTACATTAAACAGACGTAGCCAAACATCTGAATGAAGCTAAAATTAAATGAATGAGTCAGCAATCCTTTACAATTCATAAAAAGCGTCTTATAAACAACTACCTATTTACTGATTCAACATTATAACGGTATTTTGAGCTATTAACGAATAACTAGTGTTGTTCCTCTTTTTGAGCGTCAAATACTGACACTTAAACTTGTTTTGACAAAATTGTGTATGTTGCTTCAATTTGAGCAACAATTTAGTTACCTAGTTATTGTAACCTACTTAAAGTACCCATATTCTGACTGCCCTAATCCCATTAATCGGATCTTATTATAGGGATTGATCCATGTTTTTCCATCCATCACTTATAAAGTCATTTTTACTTTTATTGTGACCTCTGTAAGTGAGAGTTGCTTAAGCCGTTGAAGTGATTTCGTTAAACATGTGACTGAATTGTTTTACCTTTTTGCTATATCTGTGTAACTTACTGTGATTGTGACTCCCTGGAATCTATTCGAATATGTAGTTCCTCATCAGTATCACCGACATGTCCTATAACAACCCTCTGGGTGCATTAACTTGTTCAAGTTGCACCTGTATCGTTATAAATATGATATAAATGAACTGATCCCTTCCAGCAATGGCTTCATAAGATAAGTTTACTAATTACGTGTCTGTATCGACATTACATCTGCTTCTGAAAGAACACCTCTATTCTCAGCTCGTAATATACTTTCTCTTAATTTCGTTTGGCTCGCTTCTGCACCAATCGCTTTTACTTTAGCTCCCGGCTAAAAAGTTATATTTTTTTTACTTTTTGATTAAAACCAAATGAATGCTTGCAAACGCACAATGAATTTATTTGACAATGAACCGTTTTGGTGGTCTTTTTTGTGGATTATCTTATAACAGTAAAACGAACTAAAAAACTTTTGTAATTATTTGGATGTCTAAGGATGTTGTGAGCATAATAATTGATGTCCTATGTTGAGTTTATGCCAACCAGCAGCTTGTTTTAATATCAAAATATTTACTTAGCTTCAAGGCCACTACTCCCACTTATTTATTTATAGCTTTACTTAAATTGACTTAACTATCTCTCACAACATGTCGTGTTAATGATAACGTCATGTTCAGATCTCAAACATGTCGTAATTCACTTCGGAAATAAATGTTCTCACGGTGTTTCAAACGCCGAAAAAACTTACTACATATGGATCATTTTCCAGATTAGTAATAATGAAAAGACGAGAGAAAAAGAATTAAAAGAAACAGAATAAGAACAGGGCATGTAAATAAACCTTTATATGTATTTGAGAAAAGAATAGATCTTTATGTCAACAGCATCTCGTAAGTAGTAAGGAGTTTAGTTAAATTTGACATTTTTAATAGACATGGAGACTTATTGGATACTTTTAAAGATACAATTCGTAAGATGGATGCATAAACTAAACTATTACAAAAATCAAATAGTAAAAACAAACAGAATATTAAACTACTTTCCAAGCTAATAAATATCGAGATATAAACAATGCTTTTTAAGACGCATTATAATATTTATAATTCAAAACGCACCGATTCTGATCTCCTTAGACCTCAGACAATATAGGGCGATATAAATCACTGTACCTTGGACTCTTTAAAATTCAGTATTTTTATTACCAAAGAAATCAAAAGAAAAGTTCACGTGCGGCCGGATGTAGGAATCAAAGGGACAATCATTGAAAGACCCTTTTCAAGCAAAATCGCGGCTTCATGCCAAAACAAGACGTATTGTTGACAAGCAAAGAAAATACCAACCGCTTTGAAACTCCCCAACCCTTAATTCGAGCCGATAGAGTTTAAAATGAAATAACAATACTATTCCAATTGAGCACTGAAGGTGAACAAAGTTATTTGCTAACAATTTAAAATACACAATCATTATTACGGACGGGTAGAGTTTAAATTTGAAGAGAAGCGTATTTTTCGAGTCCACATCGCACTCATTGACGCGCTCCAGTCTCGGACGGAACTCGTAAAATCGAAACAGAGCGCCGATATAAAAGGAAGGCAGATGAATATCGAGATGAGAAAACCGCTATTATGTTTGAGACACATAGACTCGTAGATCGGCCAACAATCGGAACGCTGTTTAAATTCAAAACAGAGCCAATAATTTGACGGATGAATCATACAAATTGAATTTAACCTTATAGTGGAATGGATTGGTATGTATCGTCACAAAAACGTTGTTTGTAATTTACTGGCATATCTTCTCTATTTTAAAATACTAAAAAATAATGTAAAGTTACATTTACTTTTAGTAAATTTTATATATTTTATGCTTTATGACGACGGTCACTGAGATGACGAGAGAAAGGACACCCGGAATAGCCTTTTTGAAAATGTGGCGAGGAGCAAAACTTAATTTTCTTTAGTTATCGTTCTCAATCTCTAGTTATTAAGTACAATCAAATTTTACTTTCTAAACGATCCTATCGTGAGTCACAATTTAAAAGAGCAACCAGACGCGTCAGTTTTATTCTTGACAAAAAAGAGTCGCGCGATTTAATTCTCTTCTCTAGTTCCCTTGTGAAAATTTCTTCCAATACTACATTTCACTGTTCAGTCGGCTAAGTTTAAAGAGTTGTACATTCTTGGTGCTGTTAATTTGTCTGTCTTTGAAGCTGAGATGTGCCCGTAGGATGCTCTTGAAACAATGGCACGGCCAGTCAAGAGTTTCTCAGATCTTTGCGTTGAGCGATGTTCGATGCTTGTGTTTTAAATTGTTTGATTCAATTTGCGCAGATTAAACTTCTGTCTTTTATGAAGTGCTTCAGTTTTAATCTTGTGTATACGACAGATAGTTAAAATGAATTTCAGCTTCACCACAATCTTCGAAACTGACATCAATAAATATTCAACTTCAAATGGTACCAAGTACTGTAAACCCTCATAGGTCTCACATGGTGTTGTCACATAAGGTGAATATTTTATATACGAACCATAAGATTTTTTTGTTTTCATAGTATTGAGCTGCTTTAAGCGGATAATTTCCGACATTGAGATAATTGTTAAAAAAATATTTTAACCAAATTATTTAGATAATATATGCAGTCAAGTGATGACCATTGTTTTCTGTAGTACCTTCTACCATCAGCACTATAGGACGTACTATTATGTATAATATGTTTGTAGGGATAGTGACTTAATTCGACCCATGTTTAAGTAAGACTTACAAGTGACGGTATTTAAAATGCCTACCAGTTCCGCCACGACAAGCAGATTCACCTGGGATAAGTCTGTGATTATCCATTCATTATATTACTATGAAATATACATATTTGAATAATTTTAAAATCCATAAGAAAACAATCCTGCTATCGCCAGCACAGAACGTCGAAGAGCTCTTGTTTATATTTAATAAATAAGAAGAAACATCTAAGCTAAATACGAATATGAATTCCTTTCATAGTTTCCGACACTCTAAAGCCATTTTGAGTAAAAAAGCTGTATCAAATTCTCATAGCCGTGAAAGAAACGGTAAGTGCAAAACATCCTCAACAAAAATCCGAATAAAGAATCCATTTCCATCCGCATTCGTTATTCTAGCGTCCATTATTTTGTTTTTTTCCACGTCCATCCATAGGTATTATGTAAAGGGTGTATTCCGTATCATGCAGATGGTCAGCAATTTTGCGTCTGTTCATATTTATATTATAAGGATGGGTATGAAATATAAGATACTTATGACTAAATAAACAGCTATCTCTTATCAGATAAATGAAAAAGAGCGACCATACCTGTTTAAATTTATCTTACCGATCTTACCGACCTCAAGTATACTCAAGCATACTTTCGTATTTGTTATTCTGGCACTTTGTTAGAGTAGAATGTACACGGACTTTTTGTTATACCTTATTCACGTAACATGTAATACTTATGTATATATTATTGGAACTACAGACAGTGCGGGATTGGTATTTGCACGAAGCAAGGAGGTGAATTCATCACCATCAGTCACCAGGGGCGGCCTTAGCTAATGCGAGGCCCTGGGCGGGTAGATCTTTGCGAAGCCCTTGTCTCTGTGGAATTTGTTTAAATGATAATGCTTGACCTGTTATAGACAAGACGTTTTATTTGTTGTCTGACTGACTGTCACGTTAGGACCTGCAGTATCGTGTGAGAAGCGTGTTTGACTTATTATCAATCCTGTGTCTGTATTTCAGGGGAAGGCGCGAAAGTTTAAGTAATTTTGAAGTCTTGCAATCAGCCACAAGTCACTCAGTGTCTGCCGTTTCCTAATACCTCCGGGAATCGTGGGCCGTTTGAAAGGAATCGCTTCTTTATGATACCGTTCCGGGAGGTTTTCGCAAAATGATGAATTACTCTTGTTGATCTCTTTCGAGATTAGATATTTGGCGTGTTTCACCAACTTTCTGGGCCATTATCCTTGCGGTGTATATGGTTGACGGACATGTTTTGTGCAATCCTAATTTAGGGAAATATGAGATATGCTTGCTCGGTTATTTGTAAACTAGCCACACAAATAGAAAAAAAATAAGGATCTCCTTAACAAATTGTGAAAAAACTTTTTGTCTACTACTATTATTAAACTACTTTACCATTACTACTAACTTGTGGTTATGCTACCTGACATTTAGTTTGACAGATCTGTATCATTTATGGGAAACTGGGAAAGAATATCTTCTGTTTCATGGAATTATATCATGTGTGATCAATTACGAATTTTATCACTGATTAATTATAAAGTACGTTTGTTCGAAATAATGTGAGTATATATATTATTATTATTCAAAACAGGCGGCGGCAATTAAAAATATGATTGAGTTCAAAACCGAATTTATTTTATCTGCAAAACATAACCACATTACAAAACTATCTCACTCACAGCTGAATCTGACCATCGAAATCATATGATATTTGAAGCGTGAAGTAAAAAAATGGCTACCTGTACACTTGTGTACCTGGTTCAGACAAAGGGGATCTTTTCACTGTTTGTACCGTATTATCTATTAACTTACACATGGGTGAGGTCTACGCAATTTGTGAACACAGCCCTAGATTATACGCTTTGTGATAAATTACTCTTAAGAGATAGAACATGGTTTTGAAAAATACTTTTTTTACTCAGACGTATTATTGTCTACTATGCTATGATAGTACTTCATATCGGAAGAATCTTAAAAAGAAAAGAATGGTTATGAATATTCTCGTCCGAAATTATTGTGTCAGAGAGAAATTGCGAGGCAAGTTGAGAGGGTGATGGGGTGAAAAGAACTGAAAGAGTTATTAGAAGTACTTGTAGTGTGGTCCTTGAGTAATGTCCAAAATTTGAGTGATAGACAATCACGGCAGCTATATTTGACTTTAAGTGAACATGAGCAGAAGTATTGGTACAAAGATACGACGAAAAAAAATGATGACCAAATCAATACTATTTCCGAAAGAGAACCGATGGAAGTGCTTAAATTACATGCTTAAAAAGAAAACGAAGCAAACCTAGTTGTCTGCCTAACCGCAAGGTATATGTACTTATGTAAATGTGAATGATTTTCTCAATCCATAGGTAAACACTTCTTGGTATCCAGATAACGAACAAAACCAATCAAATTTAAGTGACAGGCAAGCAATTGATAAATTCCTAAATCATGTCAGTATTCAATTCACCAGAAGAATTTAATCAATTACATAATCCCTTATATTGACAAGACAGGATAGGCTGCAGTCAATCTCATAACATTTATGTCAATGTCATCGCATGGTAAGCTGATAATCCTGTGAGTTATCACCGGATAGTTATCCAGAATCTTAACACGTATTTGTGAGCAATTAACCAGCCAGACCAATTTGACAATTGCCCATTTCTCGGCAAAAACTCGCTACCTGGGTTCTATTGTCGTAGGTGAGGACAGTTTATTGCTTAACCAAAATCTATCTTTTCTGAGATTGGTTTTTACCGAGAGTTGTATAAGTTCTACTTCGTTGGCGGTGCGCTAGTCAAATTACCGTAACGACTAGTTGTATTGATGGTCTCGTGTTGTTTTAAACCACAAAGACGGCAAACAAGCTTATACTCCGACTAATGGTATCCCTCGTATTATAGGCGTCTATAGGCTAAAGTAATCGCTTACCATCAAACAGACGGGTCGTACACTAACGTGCTTTATGCTTAGTAGGTATAAAAATACAATAATTCGATGGTTGTCAGAAGCAAGATTTAGGAATTAGACTTTATTGTGATTTGCGAGTAAATTAATGAGATATTTTATTTGGTCTAAAAATTCATTACAAAGCGAGTGATTCAAATTTTAGGAGTCTTATTCGTTCCTCGTAGATTATTGGGGCTAAAATTACATTACAGCTATCTATCTAATATGAAGAGTTTGGATCCTGCCAAAAGATAAGAGTATCATCTACATACACTAATATTTATAAATATAATGTTTTGTATTAAAGTTGACCTTGGTAATGTGTTTATTAGGATGTAGGTAATCCCAGTTTGTTATTCAATAATATATAAATATTTACTTGCGAAAACACTGCAGTCATTGTATAAAACATGTCACTCAATCTAAACTTATCAAAAGCCGTAACTGCTTGTGAAGTGGGGCCAGTAAGTAAAGACCTCATTATTCTCAATCAATAGCTTAGTTCTTTGTCCAACGAGATGCTTTGGCGGCGACTAGAATTATCAACCTCCGTAATGGTATCGTTAGAAGCTATAATCCCACGCTTAAATTAAAACTGCAAAGGAGCACATCGCTTAAAGCTGCAGGAAATTTTAGTGTTACTGCTGCCGCTCGCGCTTTATAGGTACCACCTTTGGTTCGCTGTACCTCAGATATAATAAAAAAAAGATCTTTGCGAACAACTAATTGAAGCCAGTTTTTTAAACATGTACTGTGTGGGCAAGGCGTAGTTTCTGCTGTGTGCGTGTAACTGTGTAAATGTACACTGTATGGAGTAGTTTTAACCGGTGTCACTTAATCATTCTCAAAATTCTATCTACCGTTTTTTATTTGCATGAAGCTGTTACAGAAAAAAAAATGGGTACGTGTTGTTGTTTTTTGCGTTACATATTTACGCAACAAACAGCATCGATAATAGGCAGGTATACGTAATTAGCACACACAAAGCAGCCTGATTTTACACATAAAATAATTAGTGTCATTGTTTGTTTCCCAGGCTTTTTGCTTTTAGTTAGAAAGCCAGATTAACGGACCTAAATTACTTATATTACTTTCTGTCTAAACCGCTCCGTATGGGACTTGGCGTGATCTTCTTCTAATATATAAAATTCTCGTGTCACAGTTTTCGTTGCCACACTCCTCCGAAACGGATTGACCGATTTTGATGAAATTTTTTGTGCTTATCCGGTATCTATGAGAATCGGCCACATCTATTTTTCATCCCCCTAAATGTTAGGGGTAGTCCACCGGTTTTTTTTTTTTTTGTAGCCCGATTTCAAAAATTCTTTCACCGTTAGAAAGCTACATCATCACTGAGTAACATAGGCTATATATTATACTAGCTTCCCGCCCCGGCTTTGCACGGGTAGACAAAATATTTGATATAAAAGTCTACCCGTGCGAAGCCGGGGCGGGCCGCTAGTAATATATATGTATGTCAGATTGACGAACCGAAATAAAACCATCGATTGTCTTGTCAAGACTGGGGTTGCAACCTTCGTTGTTTGTAATAAATAATTCCATGTAAAAAAATACAATTATTGTTTTGTTTTTCAAAGTGCTTATTAGCGTTAATTTATAAATGGAAAAGTGACGATGACAGCGCCTATCCATACAATTCGACCTTTAAAGAAAAGTATTGTACCTAGAACAAATGTTCAACCTATACTAATATTATAGAGGAAGAAATTGTTTGATTGTATTTATAGGGTAATCTACCTACCTACCAGGGTATCTAGAAATACTAAAACAATAGTTACCAATGAAAACCTACACTATCCTTTACATAGACTGATCTTAAGGGTATGTGATCTACCTATCTTTACGCGAAATTTGTAACAAAGCTATTAAAAAAAACATCTTTAAACCATATTAATCTTTAGAGAGGTAAAACCACAGAAATGTATAAAGTACCAGTCACAGTCCTTTCTTCCTTAGCGGTAACTTTTCTTTCTTCTTTCTATACTTCATCATGAAGTATGAAACATCCTTAAGGGAAAGGATTATCGTCAATTGTGGGGTGTATTTGCATAGGACAGACGTCGGGGCAGATCGGCGCGTAGCCCGGGGCTTGGCGATGCGATGCTACCCTATTTGGGACGGGGCGGGAGTCCATTGTCACTGTTTGGACTTCAATTGTTTTGCTGAATATTAAAATTGCTTTTGTACTGTTTAATGATCATCTGATAGATGAAAAGTGTGTGACCCTAACAAGTAAATCCGGAAAACATAACATCTGATTGATGAAAACGCCCTTATTTTTTTAGGCGAGGTATGAAAACTACCCTTACCTACTCCTAAACTGTGCGGGCGAGCACACATCTATACTAATATTATAAAGAGGTAAATATTTTGTGTGTGTATGTTTGTATTGAATAGGCCACGAAACTACTGGACCGATTTCAAAAATTCTTCCACCGTTAGAAAGCTACATTTTCACTGAGTATCATAGGCTATATATTATATTGATACACGGGCGAAGTCACGGGAAAACAGCTAGTTGTAAATAATTTGCAATCAATGGTTGAGTGTATTTTTCTTTCTCACTAGCATATATTATTAAAATTTTCCGATTGTCCGAAGCAGCATTTTAGTGTAAAGTGCGTTTAAAAAGATATACTCGAATGTTGACTTTATGCATTTTGGTTTAGGGTTTGATATTGAAGTTATTATTATCCATTGATTCAGCTTATATATCGTCATACAATGCACACGCACCAAGTCCCATCCTATGCGAAGGTCGTGGCATACCAATAACGCCTCTTACATCCCACCAAGTTGTACCACGTGACACGTCCCACGACTCGAATGTACCCAAACTATGTACCAAAAACTATATACATTTTATGCACCGCTGAATTTAAGCCTCCGGCCAATCGGCAAAATGATAGACTTCAGTGAAATAAAGCTTTGGTTACACCTAAACGAATGGTAAGCTGTGACGACATGTGCGTGCGATATTTTGCTATCTTGCCGCTCCATTGCGTCATCTCTTGCTGACTATGTACAATGTCTTGTCTATAGCTACCTTGATTAATTAACAATCAAATATGTTACAAATTGTTATATCATGATTGTTACATGAAAAAAAGGCAGAGCACTGAGCTTGACTAAGAACCGGTGGTAATATTAGGGAATAATCTGATATATAAATGATTTTTTGATTCTGATTTCGATTCATATTAAAAAAAACACCTGAGTGCTTATAAAATGAACTTAAAAAGGATACACTGGTAAAAGGCAAAACTCAAGATATGCAGGTACGTTTATTTTGTAGTAAATGCCTACTGCCTACCAAAAAGTATTGGCTTTCATCGTCTCGAAAAAGTAAGTGGTTTGCTTCATTGACTCCTCTAACACTGCTCGGTAGAAATCTTTTAAGAACCGATTACTTTGAAGTTGGTTTAAAATTACATTACATCACACTTCACAGTCGCTGGCAGACGCTTAGGTGTGTCCAACTCCTTAAGTACCTAGCTAGTGTCGTGATTGGCGAGTCGTGAGATCGTCGTAACGATTCTTATACAGTTTAGATAGAACAGCGGCGTTGTTTCATGTTCAAGTTTGTGGATTAGAAAATCCGTTTGACCTGATTCTGGACAAATTAATACCTAATTGATAACACTTAGCTTAGCAACATTGAATTTGAAATGTACACTTTTTAGTAATGATTGGTATCTGCCCGTACATACAATACGTGCCTCGGCAAGCTTACATGGTGTTAATCAGTCACCGTAGCCTATAGCCGCTAGCAACACCAGGGATATCACTAACGAGTTACCAACATTACTACTAGCCAAGTGTATCCCCGTGGAGCATTGGCAGCCTTACTTATCGCAGAAACAAAACACTACATCAAAGTAGTGTTATTTCACTGCGGCCATGAGGCAGAGATACAGTCCCCAGTCTGGCGGCTCCAATATTAATGGGAAATCTCACGGGAGATCCCAATTCGCCCCTCTCTTTAATTCTGTATGTAACCTTCTCCTGTAAATGGGTTGCAAACGTCATAAGGTTGCAAAAAAAATCTGGTAATCAGTTTCATCTGTGTAATCAGGTAGGTTCCCTGACAGTACTTTGGATAAGGCCAGAACGATGATAAAACTATTTTTGAACTATTCCAATATTCCCCTAACGGGACTCCCAGACGTCGCTTCATTCCAAATTCATGATTCCAATTCAATTCGATTGTCAGGAAAAATCTATCAGACAGGTCACACAATCCAGTCCAATCAATTATCCAAAAGTTATCCGCTAAGCAAATGCAAGGTGCTGAGCATTTCCAATTTGCGCATAAAATCCTAAGTATTACTGGTTCATTAGCAATACAATCAGGCTCTGAGCTGAGAGGTTTCCGTTTTCGTCTGAGAGTTTGAGTTCCGTGAGAAGTTTTCGAATCCAGACATACAATCTGCTGTTATTTTACGAGATTGAAGTACGTAGGAACTTGGCCACTCTAAAATGCATTTACAAGCTAAATATCCAAATGTGCAATGGTTCTTTTAAATGTTCAACCGACCCGCGATACCGTTTTTTTTTTTTTAATTTAATTTATATACTTTTAAAAGTTAGCTTGTTTAGTGTTTTTTTCCGGACGTGATCATTTCAGCAATAGTCTACTAATGTTACGTATTCTCAGAACGTTATTACTTTTAAACTTTAAATAAAGGCAAAACATTATCTCTGTTTGGTAAGTCACTCATGATTTTCAATTTTAAACTAACAAATATACTGTAAAATCTACGTGATCATGTCAGCAATATCTGCGTATTCTACGTACTAAATTTATTTTTAGCTGTGACTAAAGGCTGTGACTATCGTTGATAGTTAGTTACTCATGATGATTAAGGTTGACTTGAATCAATTTATTTGATTGCAATTTTAAACTAACAAATATACTGAAAAATATATTAACATAATAGATTATACTAGCCTATGTACTAAACGCCAAATATGTATTATATTATATATAAACTAGCTTTTGCTAGCGGCTTCGCACGTGTGGTAAAGTGAATAAGTCAACATGTACGAAAATCTAAAATTCTATTGTTTTCCTATTGCCCGCTGCTACCTATTTTAATGGATTTAACTAAAAAAATACGGATTTTCATACAAACTTTCATCCCCTATTTTACCCCTTAGGGGTGGAATTTCCAAAAATCCTGAAGCATGTATTTATTTATTTTTAACTAAAAGGCCAAATACCAATTTTCATGCGTTTAACTTCAAAAACGACGAATGTTCATACAAACTTTCAACCCCTATTTTACCCCTTTGGGGGTAGAATTAATCAAAATCCTTTCTTAGCTATATTATAAATATAAATTTGGTATGCAGGTAGTGCAGGTGGTACATACCAAATTTCAGCCCGATCCGTCCAGTGGTTTGGGCTGTGCGTTGATAGATCACTATGTCAGACAGTCAGTCAGTCAGTCACCTTTGAGTTATATATATTTAGATTAATATTTAACGCGCTTTCACGATGGCACTATTCCTGAACATCTGAAAGCTAAGAGTAGCAACATATATTTCCAAATCTATTTAACCAGAATCGGGACGTGGAATTAAGAGATGATAATGAGGAAGCTGGGTGCATTTTGATTTTCATTCTCCTTGGTATTCAGTTGCATAAGGTTGCACGTTCACTCGAGATTGGATAACTTTCAATTGGACAGAGATGTCTCGGGATTCAATTCGGATGTTTAGCTTAAACAACTTATATGAGGGTTTTATCTTTGAGCGTTTACGTTTAGATACACAATTTAAAGAGTTAAATCTTTGAATCCATATCTGTGTCTATACATATATAAAAAAAAAAAAGGCAGCGGTTACTGACTGGCTGATCTATCTATTTGTTACAAATTGTTATATCATGATTGTTACATGAAAAAAAAAAGACAGAGCACTGAGTTTCTTGTCGGTTCTTCTCAAGTGGCTTTTGTGGTGGTTGCCGAACAAGTGGTAATTTAGACCTTCAGAAGTACCAAATTAGGACTTTAGGACCTAAACTGAATAAATGATTTTTGATTTTGATTATCAACACACAGCTCAAACCATTGAAGGGATCGCGCTGAAATTTGGCATGCTACCTAGTTATTATGACGTAAGCATCTGTTAAGAAAGGATTTCAAAATTCACTACCTAAGGGGATGCCTAATATAATGGGGGTCTAAAATTTGTATACAGTTTTTTTTTTATTGTAAATTTCACAGAAGTAAAAAAATTAATACCTGTTTCTGACTTTTCGACACTTAACGACTAAAGTCGTGTTCACTTCTAAGAATCTGTAAATAAAACTGCATTTTTATACCATGACGGTGATAAGCAAGCTTCCGACTCGCCTGATAGTAAGCGGTAACCATAACTTATAGACGCTTTCAACACCAGGAGGCATAATTCGCGCGTTGCTGACCCTAAAATACTTGATATTGTGTTCGCTTTAATTGCAATTTTTATTTCCAAGATCATAAATTGTGCCACTTTCGCGTACTCCGCAAAAAACTACCCCGAGTAACAGAAGCCTAATTTAAGAGCTCAGTCGGTAGGGCAAACTTAAATTGCCCCTTAGTTGCTTTATCTCTAGCGAGTTGAAACTCTTTGTTCTAAGGGTAAACTCATGCGATCCGTTTTGGAAATGCAGTTTTCAACTTTGTAGGTGACATTTAAACATTCGAAGAAAACGAACCTCTTTCTGGATACCGTAGATCACTTGATTTTTTATTTAATTTATTTATTTTAATTAATAAGAACGGCTTCAAGCCAATAAAATTATACTAATGAACAATCACACCACAGTCATACACTCAACTCGCAATACTCCAAGCATGCCGACATTATCATCTGCCATCCATCCGCTAACACGTCACAATCAGGTATCACAACAAAATTTCAAAACACAATTGTTGATTTATTTACTGAAGGATTTTTTGATTGACCTATGATATAGGAGGCTTGTTTTTATTCATTTATTAACTACCAACTATCATTTCAGTGATGCATAATTAGATACTTGTATTTAGGAGTTTATAATACTTAAAAATCAATTTCAATTTTTGCGAGTGTAGTGATACCCCTGGTATTGCACGAATCCATAAATTATGGTTACCGCTTACCATCAGGTGAGCCGAAAGCTTGCTTACCACCATGTAGTTTTTTAAGCTTAATGGAACTGAACATTCGGTTGGAATGAACAAACTCTTTTATTACTGTCTTTTAAACATTCGCGATTTAAACACATAGTAATTACATGAAAACGGGTCTTATACGTCGGGAAGTAAATAAACAATTTAATATCGCGTATAAGACCCGTTTTCATGTCATTACTAAACTCTTTTGTTTTCTGACAGACTATAAAATCCACCATCGAAAAGACAATCGAGCTTAATGTGGGAATTAATTAAATACGAAAACTGTCGGCGACGGACTCCGCATTTAAATCGCTTTGATATTATATTATAAATATAAAATATCCCGATAATAATATTGAAATGGAGATAATCCAGTGCATATTATAAATCCCGATGTCGTTTAACGAACAACCACAAAAGGTCTGTAGTTTTGGGATGCTTTTCAATTATTTGTTGTTTGCGCAGTTATTGGTGAAGTTAATTCGTATTGACTACTAGCTGTGCCCGGGACTTCGTACAGTTTGATGCGTTTTATATTTTTTGCGCGGAACTATAATTATTTTTCTAGAAAAAAAGTAGTCCGATTTACGTCTTATAGCATCAGATAAATGATCCGCTAAAATCGGTCCTGATTCGTAGATTATCAGGAACATAAAGCCAAACGACATACAAAAAATAAAATAAAAGTTTTTTTGCTATACATTGTGCCGTACATTCATTTTGATGTTATTTGACAAACAGACACCTACATTTTAATCTACACTAATATTATAAAGAGGAAAGATTTGTATTTTTGTATGTAACGAATGAACTCAAAAAGTATTGGACCGATTTTAATAATTCTTTTTTCATTAGAAAGCTACATCATCACTGAGTAACATAGGCTATATACTATACTAGCTGCCCGCCCCGGCTTCGCTCAGGTAGACAAATACTTGATAAATGTCTATAGGCTCCGAAACTACTGAACCGATTTCAAAAAATCTTTCACCGGTAGAAAGCTACACTATCACTGAGTAACAAAGGCTAGCTGCCCGCCCCGGCTTTGCACGGGTAGACAAAATATTTGATATCAATGTCTACCCGTGCGAAGCCGGGGCGGGCCGCTAGATATTTATATAGTGCGATTTTATTCGATGAGATTTAACGAAATTATGTCTATAAAATTTATTTTAGTTTTAACAGCTAATGCGCTAGCAGACTTGCAACAATAATAGGGTCAGCACGAGTTAGTGTTACCCCTGATATCGCAGTGTCTAGGCATAGGTAATAGCTTGATATATTGAATAGATTCAGGTGTTACTTTGCGGAAATTCATATTTATAGAATACAAAATATATTATAATTTTCTTTTGTACTCATTGAAGCGGAAAAAGCAAAGTAAAGTTTATTTTGTATTTTGTTTTCTTACCAAGTGTTATGTAAGAAATATAATAATTTTAGGGTCTGCAACGCGCGAGTGATACCCCTGGTGTTGCAAGCGTCCATAGGCTGTGGTAACCGCTTACCATCAGGCGGGCCGTAGGCTTGTTTGCCAGTGGTAAAGTGGTGAAAAAAAAAAAGTTGCAAAGTAAGTATATAATCTCTACGACATGTACCATTTACCATAATGTACACTTAAAAACGTAGAACTTAATTTAATAACATTTATTTATAAAGTAAAATGAATGCATATTACCAAAGTAAGTAATATTAATAATATTCTTTGGAAAACCAAAGGCAAAAGATTTTCTGAACGAGGTGATGGTCGTTCTAAAGGCACATAACCGATAATGAACATTAAAGCAGTTGCTTTTAAGTCGATATTTCTGTGGAAGATATCGTAAGGGAACCTAATCTTTTGTGACACGACACTTTAACTAAACGACCGCTAACTATCCTATCACTAGTGTGATAAGTATAGTAATAGCTGATAGCTGGCAATACGGACCAAAGTCCTCTTGAAATAAAATTGAGTTTAGCATATAAATTTTACTAGATATGATACTAGATTTTTCGGAGCAATATACATACAATGGAACAAATCTCATACATTTGAAGAAAAATCACAAACAAAATTTACATCTATACCTATATTTTTTTGTGAAAGGATATAGTAATCTATGTTATTCAGAGGCGAATACGAATATAAATAATTTATTTGCAAGAAACATGGTAAAACAATTCATTTTGTAGAACTTAGATTAGAACAGCATGTTTCGTCGTTAAATAACGACAAGCAAATAATGATAAGAAGATTTTTTTTATCTCCTAGGAGGATAGACTTCCGCCTGATGGTAAGCGGTTAACGAGCCTATGGACGCTTGCAACATCAGGGGTACCACTCGCGCGTTTTAGCCCCTTAAAAGGTTAGTGTGTTTTTAATCATCACATAATTTGTTTGTTATCTTTACAATATTAAACACTGTACTCGTATTTGTAGCACCAGATGTCAACGTTTTGATTGGATTAATACAAGACAGTTAGTCATTTGTAGTGTGGTTCAATAGGTGACTCAACTACTTTGTATGATGACATTCCCAGTAGCATTCCTTTATCTAGGTCAAAAGCTTCTCCCATGCCTCTCTGTCTACGAAGAACCAGAGGTGTGCCTCAAATTGTCAAAGTATAATGCAAAGATGCTCAAACTTACAACACAACTAACTGTTATGAACTTGAACCATATGTCTGTGGTTTAAAGTTGTAAGTTTACTGACAATATTTGTTTGCTTATTATAATTACGCGTATAATTCTTACCAAGTTAAACTGTTCGTATCCGTTGTAATGTGTTTTGAAAAACCAATTTTATTACTTGGAAATAGAGTGTTGTTTAATTTTGTTATCGGTGAAGTTAATTTTGTTTCGTTTAGCTAAGTCTCGTGAGGTGTCAATTGCTTGACACAGATGTATCGTCCCTCGTAACATTAGTGGACCATTTATTTTGAACTTTAAATTTTAAGCATTAAAGTCGTATTTGAACGGGTGTATATTAAGTAAATAGTAACCTGTAGTAATAGTCTTCTTTAATATTAAGTGCTTTATATGTATAAACATACATATATACATAGCTATACTATGATCGAGATTATGAAATCAAATAGTAAGATAGGTAATAATGCAAAGTAGCTACGCCAGATCAAATAAAACAGGAAGGTGGAACTTTGTGGACGACGACGTGACGCCGTTTGAAACTACGCCCTACAGTGTACATACACACAGCTACACGCACACACCTACAACTAAACTACGACTTACCACGCACTACATGCTTAAAAAACCGGCGTCACTTGTTTGCAGCCTTCCATCTACCTTTTTCTTCTACTGATTTATTTGAACTGGGTATACGCCTAGCTGCTTTTATACACCACTAAGATGGAAAGCAAGTACACGGCCGGCCTCATGGTAAGCGGTATCCGTAGCCCACGGACACTTGCAACACAGGGGGGTATCACTTGCCAACCCTCAAAAACATACGGAGTAAACCATAAAAACCAAACACAAGTACTCAATACTTTTCGCCTATCATTTTTTATCGCTACCTTCAAAACAGGATTTTCATAGACCCGTTCAAGTTAAGCATCAATAAGTTTTTATAGAAACGGAATTGAATCCGCGAAAAAAGTATATTGTAGGTCGGAATAAAAACGACATCCGCGCGAGAAACGTTCATTCCGACCGGAATTGTTTAGCCGAATTTGGCGAGTTACGTTGGATTTATGAAAATTGACATTCGGTGAAGATTCCAGATGGTGTGGCAAGAGAGAAAATATAATTCGGTGACTTGTTGTTTATTTTTCTAAATATAAAAGCCATTTACAACGAACCACTCAATCTAAGCTGTAAATATTGTTACGAGCCGATGTTTGGAATAAATGAAATCATGCAGATCAATCCAAAAATCCGGATTTTTTCTACATACACTTAAGGGGGACAATAAATATACATATAACAAACTAAGTGCTTGCCATTCATTTGTATACAGAGACAGAATAATATTTGAAATATGAACAAAAATTCTCAAAGTCGTAACAGAATCATTATATGTTCAGGTATATCCATAATGAAAGGGTAAAAAATGCTTAGTTGTCAAACGTCAGCCTACAGTTCATCACAACGACACAGAATAGATATTTTTAGAACGCATCAGTTAATGTAAAGCTTTTTTGATAGTAAAGTCGTCCAATTTACGAATTTTAATGGTTCTATAAAATCAACTGGAATTGGACGCTAGGATGAAATTATTCCCAAACCTTTTTTCGTAAATGTCAGCAACATTTTATATCTTCGTGTATGAAGACGTAGCTCGTATGGTTTCGTCGCGAATGTACCCAGTTTATGGCCCACTCGAAATTATATGAAAATATTTACATAAATACATAATATGTATACAGCACAAGTTTTATGATCGCAGTCCTCAATTTTCAGTTAATTCGGTTTCTTTTTTAAATTATGTGCTTTAAGAGTCGCTGAACATTTAAGCTGTATGGTAGGGGATGAATTATGTTTGTTCAAGACAAAAGATATATTAAATTCAGTATTTACACAAAATAAAGAATGCAAATACTTTAACAATTAATATGAAAATACACACGTTGTTTTTTGGTATTAACTTAAAAGTTTACCTGCAATAAGTCAGCAACAGCACCTACCTGAAACAGAAAAAAGAGAATTTTTGAATCAAAACATCTTGTGAATTTTCGTTCACATTTTAAACAAAAAAATATTAAAGCACGAAACAATATTACTTTTATTCCTACTTAACCTGCTTTTATTTCTTGTTCTTTGTTTAATGAACATCATAACTACAACTCCAATAAGGATAACTTTTGAACAGTTTGAAAGACAACGAGTCTAGGTCATTTAGTCCCGTAATATTCTTTATTTATTACGCTACACAGTTTTCTACTTCGAATGTAAGTAGACAACTTTTCAGCAATTATTTGAAAACTTCTATGTGCTCAAGAATAATATGAGCTATATTGAATTGAAGACTTATACACTTGTATATCACACCTACGCAGTTTTAAAAGTTAGTGACGTAAATATAAGCTTAGAAAAACTGTCTAAAGGAAAACTGCCAATATATTTTTACAATAATATTATGCAGGATACAATATAAAGAAACGCGTTGGAGCCACAAACATCATTGTAAACATAACTAAAACTCGGGCCATGGGCATCATATCCATAACCCGAGCATCAGGGTTTAATTCATCGGCTATTGGTCGTATTTCTCGATATTATTTCCGAATATTTTCGGGTTTTTTCGTCCTATATCCCAGTTCGGACGCTCGTAAAAACCGGAATGATCCCGGCCCATCGATGCTTCACGCCGATATGAGAGTTTCTCGCATCGGCTTTTATGTTTCGGTTCAAGTCAAAAGACGTGGCATTGATAATCGATCTTAGGTAGGTATTTTAATTAAAAATTGGTCGATTTTTTCTTTTTATACCACTAAGGTGGCACCCAACCATACGGCCCATTTTATGGTAAGCAGTCACCGCAGCCTATAGCCGCTAGCAATACCAGGGGTATTACTGATGAGTTGCCATCCCTGCTGTTAATGAAGACTTGCTGTGCTAGCAGCATTACTACTAGCGCAGCGTATCCTCGTTGAGCACTGGCAACCTTAATCATCGCACAAACACAACACTACATCAAAGTAGTGGTATTTGACTGTGGTCTTCTGTAAGGAGGTACAGTCCCCAGTCGGCGGTTCCAATTATAATGGGAAAACCCACGGGAGATCCCGATTCGCCCTCCCTCTCTTTTTTTAATATTAAGGTCTGGTCACTTAAGCACATAAAGTCGGTGATTAGTATAAAATTGCATTGATTGAAGGTTTACTATTGTCCTAAAGTTGTAATGGTATGTATATGTAAATATCCTCGGCCTGCGTGTAAAGGCATATAATATCTTCAAAGATATAATACTAGTTTTTCCACAGCTTCGTCCGCAAAGATATACGATAGTATGTTACTTTGCTATAGTTTTGAATCAGTTCTTTAGTATCAGAGATTTCCACAGAAACAAAAAAAGCATCTCTATTTAATATTAGAACAAATGGTCTTGTCCACATTTTCAGCATGAAATAAGATTTGTTATTTTACTGAAAATGTACCCTGAAAATTACTTATTATTTAATAATTATCTACTTGTTAACTATGTGACAAACACCTTCAGAAAATAGAATGCGACCAAGAACGTGACGAACTTTTTTTTTTTAAATAATCGTCCCTCTATCGCTTGTCATTTGTACCATGTCTTGCAATTCCGTGAGCTCAGTAATATTTCAAATTTTAAAGTTCTAGCACGTGGACGTGAGACGTTGATTGAAACTCATATATTTTGAAATTTAATCTGAAGGTACCCTGTTTACTCAGCCAATAAACTATGGCAGTCTGTATTGAAGATTAATTCTCTATTTTGTATCGGGGTATTAATCTTGTGTAGGTAGCTTGCAAGAGTTATAATAATAATACATATATGAATGCTTGAACATTATCACACAGCGCCATCTGGCCCCAAACTAAGCAAAGCTTGTACTATGGGAACCAGTAGCCGATATAATACTTATATCCTTTTTTTTTGTAAATACATACCAAACACCCAGACGCAAGACAAACATATTTGTCACATAAATGTTTGCCCCGGCGGAAATCGAACCCGCGACCCTCTAGCGTAGCAGTCAGTTGTACTAACCCCTAGACCAGCGGTCTCGTCTTTCGTCTTTCGTCGAGTTGCAAGCAATATTTTATTGCATTTCAATACATTGTTAGAAGGGTTAGATTTTATATTAAAATCTTTCTTTAGGGTTTCGTAAGCAAATGTTAAAAATTCTAATACCTGACATGTCAATCAGTGCGTCTGTCCGTCTGTAAGTCCGTATGTCATGGGTTTTTCTGGCATTATATAGGAGACATTTGGAAGGCTTAAGGATATAAAGATGGATTTTGTTTGGAATTGTAAGAAGCAGTTTTTTTGCTGGAATTTTGTAGAAAAACGTATGTTACTTTATGACTGTCACATATCAGAATAAGAATAGACCCTGAACTACTGATAGGAACGTTATTCCTAATACCTTATTTATTTAGCCGACTGCGAACATTTTTGGTAAATTCTTTGCACAAATATGAGTATACTACCACAAACCACCTCATTACCGACGCACCTGATCCAGGGAAAACAGGTCGAGTCCCGGAATTTGCTGGAATAATCCGGGATAACTCATTTATCCCGGGCCAATCATCTATCGGCTGGCAATTAGCTTTCTTAGAGGCTGTCTTAACTTGGCAAATTAGTTTTAGGGAACTGCTTATGGGATGGGTTTGTTTGGGTGGCGAGAAATATCTAATAATATTTCTGTAGTAAGGATTCTGTGGTCATATGCATCAAGATGAGATTTCAGGGTCGGCAACACGCGAGTGATACTCTGGTGTTGCAAGCGTCCATAGGCTACGGTGACCGCTTACCATCGTGTGGACCGTATGCTTGTTTGCCACCTTAGGGGAAAAAAATATATTATCTATATTGCCACTGTCATTAAGCTTCGGAATAGCTGTTACCAAGTAGGACTTTCAATAAGTAAACCGAGGTCCATTGCCAGGATGTTTTTAAAAGTAATAACCATTTTATAAAAAAACGACGTAACGAATTTTAAAAATACTGTTTTATATTTTTCCCTACGCCGATATAATTCACTTTGTTCACATTATTCAGTATTCATAAAATGAGAGTTGTTTATTCAGATTATTTTTATTCGCATTAGACTACAACAGGGAATTCCAATCCCTAATTTTGTTTAGGAGCCCATTTTTGATACAAATATATCGTTTTATTTCAAACTATGTATCATATTATCATAAATGGGTCAGTCAGATTTAAAATTAAGTCTTTCAAGCTTTTGTAGTAACCGAAATAAGTAGATGTGACAGACTAGCTTTCTAATGGAGACTATAATATGTATTCATTTATGGTAGTTTTTTTTTAATACCACTTATGTGGCGTGGCAC
Source organism: Falcaria lacertinaria (assembly GCA_951449985.1). Lineage (NCBI taxonomy): Eukaryota > Metazoa > Arthropoda > Insecta > Lepidoptera > Drepanidae > Falcaria > Falcaria lacertinaria. The sequence continues at coordinate 10,990,051 of OX602110.1, forward strand.
ACAAGCATACGGTAATTAGTCACCGTAGCCTATAGCCGCTGGCAATACCAGGGATATCACTAACGAGTTGCCATTCCTATTATTGAGCATTACTAGCCCAGCGTATCCCCGTAGAACACTGTTAACCTTACTTACCGCAGATACACAACACTACATCAAAGTAGTGTTATTTGACTGCGGTCTTCTGAAAGGCGGAGGTACAGTCCCCAGTCGGGCGGCTCCAATATTTATGGGGAAAGAAAAACCCACTGGAGATCCCAATTCTCCCTACTTCTCTTAAAATACATAGATAGATACACTTTATGTACAACAAGAGGCTACAATGTATGATTGGAAACGTTATTATCGCATAGTAAAACATGAGACGTGTCTCTAGAAAAATACTTGTTGTATTATCTATTCTCCACCGCTTTGCAGAAGTAACTGGTGAACTCGAGCCGGCAGTCCATAACGGCAGTTAGCAGTTGGCGTGCCGTCCCCGTCATGTTCCCGATAGTGCATCGGGTCCCCGGAGAGCTATGTTACGTAACTCTGCCGACAGCATCTTTGCTGCACATTTTGCATGAGATTCCTGCTTTAATATATATTTCTTGTATATAATATAATACTTGGACACTTTCACACAGCTCCACCTGGCCTCAAACTAAGCAAAGCTTGTACTATGGGAACCAGCTGATAGAATATCTACCCATAACATTTTTAAGTCAGGAACCCGTGACCCTAGCGTAACAGTCAGGTATATTATCCTCTAGTCCAGCGGTCTCGGTCTTTGGAACACGAACACGCAAAAGGGACTTAGCGGGTTGATAATTGATATACATAATGTGTAGTGAAAAAATATTTTAAAAACCCAAAATTATAAATTATGTGAATGTCGTAGTACTTGTAGCCAAAGTCCATACTGTGTCTTTTTTAATCGAGCATGTTAATTTTATAGCTGTTACAAATTGGACAAACACACTGACCGATTAAAAATTGTATTAACAAAGCTGACATATTCCAGCAAAAACTACGTACTTTCACCAATCTACGCCGATTTTAACGACCTTCGCAAAAATACCTTGTTTTGTGTTCAAGCAAATCCGAATTGAGTTACATTTTATTGTATGGTCCTTCCGGAAAAACCTGTATTTAACAAAGTTATCTGTTCACCTGTACTATGAATGGGTTTTGGATAATGAAATTAATGTCTTTGAGATAAGGTCTTTCGTATAATTTAATGATTATGCCAAGACCTTTTTGGCTTAGTAATGAGATTGTGAATGAAACAAAACACCCCGTGGAATTATTGTTATTTTATGATAGCAAACAGGCCAAGAGCTATTAAAATATTATGGAAGTATACAATTTTGAGAATGTTTTATCACTGTATTATATAAATTGAATACAGTAAAATTTCGTTTCGTGGAATCTTTTTAAGTGATGAGTATATATATATATCTATAATCAAAGGGTATTTATATGCAGTGGTGGATTTTTTTGGATATTCCATTTAGTTGACATTATACTATATTTGTATAGGTGATACCCCTGGTATTGCAAGCGGCTATAGGCTACGGTGATTGCTTACCATCAGGTGGGCCGTACGCTTGTGTGCCACCTTAATCGTGTAAAAAAGAAGACGATACGATCTATACTATCTCGAAAGTTACAAGCCATAAGATTAAATAATAAATAACGTTTTAAGGTCTGGAAACACAGTGGGTTTAATTTGGACGTCTATCGAATGCTACATACAGACCAACATACAACTTAGTAATGCCTCCTCCTTTTTAGAAGTGGGTAAAAAATACCTTGGAAATTCACATACACTGTCAGAGGCTTAGATATGATCAGACAATTAAAAGAAACGGTCAGAAATGAAAATTGATTATTCATTTTAGGCCCTAATAAGGCATTTATGCAGGTCCACTTTACCATAAGTGCGGAAAAAAAGACAGTTGAAATGAACCCGCAAGTTACTTTTTCCAACCAGTAATGAATGAAAATGAAATGAAATGAAATTATCTTTATTTCTGACTCAACCAGTAGGTCAACCAGTATCTATAGAGACACAAACGATATCATGTAACAGTGTGTGATGTCAGGAATAGGTCCCGATTCATACAACTGAGGCTGCGGCTAACAACCGCAGTAATAAACCTATGAGACTTCCAGTCTTGCTATTGATCAATTATATAATAGTTGTATCTATAGATCTTATCGGGTGGATGGGCCGCACCACTCGGACCCAAACACAATGCTAAACAGACCGAATCAGGTTGCAGGAAAAGTATGATGTGAATATTAATAACACAATTACTCTAAGCAATGCAATACAAGAACTGTTTACGGTGGCACACAAGCATACAGCCCACCTGATGGTAAGCAGTCACCGTAGCCTATAGCCGCTAGCAATACCAGGGGTATCACGGACATCATCCATGTTTATAGAGCACTCATCCCGTCTTCTTCGTCCCCAAAGTCAGTCGCGGCTCCATAGCCCACCTTCCAGCAACGTCCCTAGCTCTGTTGCTTAGATTAAGTCCCTCTTCTGGCTGGAGGCCTTAAACGGCTAACAACCGCAGTAATAAACCTATGAGACTTCCAGTCTTGCTATTGATCAATTATATAATAGTTGTATCTATAGATCTTATCGGGTGATGGGCCGCACCACTCGGACCCAAACACAATGCTAAACAGACCGAATCAGGTTGCAGGAAAAGTATGATGTGAATATTAATAACACAATTACTCTAAGCAATGCAATACAAGAACTGTTTACGGTGGCACACAAGCATACAGCCCACCTGATGGTAAGCAGTCACCGTAGCCTATAGCCGCTAGCAATACCAGGGGTATCACGGACATCATCCATGTTTATAGAGCACTCATCCCGTCTTCTTCGTCCCCAAAGTCAGTCGCGGCTCCATAGCCCACCTCCCAGCAACGTCCCTAGCTCTGTTGCTTAGATTAAGTCCCTCTTCTGGCTGGAGGCCTTAAATGGCCTCGTCACTTTAGTCCGGTTAAGCAGTAAAAGTTCCCTCGAACTAACTGCGAGAGACCATATCCCTAAAAAAAAAACTGAAAGTGCCGGCCAACGCATTTTTTTGTATATTCTATTAGAGCTTGTCCGTCTGAGCATTTATTACATTGCACCAAAGGCATTACATGACATTTCATTAGATTTGGTCCTGTGATTACTTACCACCTTAGTTGTATTAAAAAAAACTGGGTACCTACGGTCTGAACAAAACCCCATTTCGTCTAGTATCTGCCTGCACGTCCATTTAGTTTAGTTAAATGTTTTATACGTCAGTGGACACTTTATACCCCCCATTAACTTGTAATGGTTGTGTCGGGCCGAATTGGCCCCGGTGACGTGGACGGATCTTCGTGTTGGTTTATCGAGTGATTAACTCGGTTAACGAATTTTAACGATCTTTATTCGGAACGGGTGATTTGGTATTTTATCGGTAGCTTGGTAACAGATCCCTTATATTTTCTGAAGAAAATACAAATACCATGACAGCTTATTACACAACGGTCCATGTACAAGTCAACCCTCGTAGGCCAAAGGCGTAGACCAAATGAAATTATAACAAGACAAACATAAAAAAATAAAACTCACGGAACCTAATTAATTCCCTCACCCTATTGGTACAAACACATAACACGTATCCTATGTACCTATGTAGATGGTCACCATACTGCTCACATAGGCTGCCTCGCTGCAGCAACGCGTAATTACTCGGAAATTACCTACAACTCATCCCACTTCACTGATGAACTTGACGTCCTCGCTTCCGGTAGCCCGTATTACTGAGCTAGGTTATGAAATTGTTTATTTACCTCCCGACGTTTCGACCAAATTGCATCGGCCGTGGTGGAACATATCTTGGAAGAAGGACCTAACCACTGGATGGAACTACACGACCCGAAAATCCTTTCAAAAGATCGACACTTCTACCCCAGAATTGTTCGTGAAGCCATTGAAATTAAGAAACACAAAAATTTCAATCGGGAGAGTGGTTTTAAGCTTTCTACTGCGTGGAATCCGGTGTTAGGAAAGTGTTCGGGTCGCGATGTATGTAAAGACGTATCCGCGGATGTCGTGAGTGTTGTGTGTCGGGACCCAAATTAAAAAACTCATATGAAGGTACATAACAATATTCGTTCTACCCGCGAATCAAGAAGAAGGCGACGTACACAACTACAATCAGTCAGCACGTGACCACGGCCGATGCAACTCGGTCGAAACGTCCGGAGGTAAATAAACAATTTAATATCGCGTATAAGACCCGTTTTCATGTCATTACTGTGTTTAAATCGCGAAAGTTTAAAAAACAGTATGAAATTGTTGTTTTTAAGAAATTATAACGAATAACTTTGTTGCATTGGAATATTTTATTTAGAATGTGAATAACAGTGTCATGTAAAAAAGTAACATCAAGTTAACATTTGTAAATTTAAATTAAAAAACTAATGTCCAAGTACTTATGACACTGTACCAAGAAGTTTCTAATTGAATACAACAGAAATATGAAGCTTTTCGTAGGCCTTTCAAGAAAAAAGTAAATTCATACTATGGATTAAACATATTTTATTATAGGGATCTGTAACAAAGGTAAAGGGTCAAGACGAGGTAAAGTTCGTCCCAAAATAGCCTGGACGAAGTGTTTGAAAGACACCAGTGTTTATGTTTGATGAAGATGGCGAGATATTTATGCAATGTAACCGTTTTGCTTTTAATAAGACGATAAACATTGGTGGGGACGAAGAATGACGGCATTAAACTAGTAAATTCGCCAGACTTTCCCATAATCTCGCCACGGGGAGACAGTTTGGTTATTTTTAATGACAATTTTTTGTATAGGAAGTCAAGATTCGTCTTTATGTGACTTCAAATTTATGTGTTTTTTAATTTGATTGGAATTGTTTGTTTTTTATTTTCTGCAGACTTTTTTTGCTGTTGGAAGTGATAATACGTAGAGAGAATGCTATTAGATAAAAAACGACTTAATTTATATTACTTTTTAAATTAATGTTGAGGAATGTTGCCAGAATCTACATTGTCTACGTGTATTTAAATTTGCGACGAACCTTTTATTAATATTATGTGATACGTACTAATTTTGTGATGAAAACTCTTGACTTTATGTTCTGTAATGATTCGTTTAACAAATCTTCAAAACAAAAGAACCAAGCGTACGGCCCGCCCTGTGGCAAGCAGTCACCGTAGCCTATAGACGCTTTCCATACAAAAAATATATTCGGAGGACTCACTGTACTAGAACAATTTGGTCTCCCAGCATACTCTCGAGAAGCTCTTGCAAGCTACCGCAGAAACATCACTACACCAGTATAACAGCAAGAACACCTTTCGCCGTTGTATTTGAAAACGTAACCCTCAAAATGTCGCCACTTGCATACGATTTATTAGTTAAAATTTTCGCAGACACAGCGCTGATCATTTTCCCTAAAATAAATCGAAACGCAATACGAATGCGTAGTCGAGAGTTGTTATTGGTAAGGCTACAGTATTGTTATTTGACTGTGATATTCTGTAAAGCAGGCGTGTCAGCAATTTATATGTCACTACTGCCCGCGACTACGTCTGCGTTGAGCTTAGAATCTCAGAGGAACCTAAAATTTTCCCGGGTTAAAAACATTTTCCCGGGATAAAAAGTATCCTATGTGTTAATCCAGGTGATATGTTATCTGTGTTCTAAATTTCATCCAAATCCGTTGAGCAGTTTTTGCGTGAAAGAGTAACAAACATCCATCCATACTCACAAATTTACGCATTTATAATATTTGTAGGATTTCATGAAATATTAATCGTCGAATCTACTAGTTAAATTCGCTTAAAAATATCCCAAGCTTGAGCTGAACCCTAATATAACAAGAGAATAGACAAAAATAGTAACTACAGACAACATTTCTCCTGCTACAACATGAAGTTCTTTCGTAAGTATGAAAACCTGATGTATCATTTTGTATTATAAATTTACTGTCTCAGGTGTTGTAACATTCAATATACTTAGCTTTTACTCTCGCCGGGTTTTCCCTATTACCAATAACAATGTTTAAACATGTTTTTGCTACGTGCGGCCCTAAGTGAACCTTATTTTGTAGGATCACGTCACGCCCTAACTTATGTAGTTCGTTATGATTGACAGTTCTCGTAAGGGTTGGGTTTGTGTTAAGAGGTATTTTAAACGTAGCATCAGTAACTAGGTGAACCCTATCCCTCTTGAATGTAACAGCGATTACCTATAAATCTTTTATTTAATTCATCGTGCCTACATTGAGAGCGTGGCGCGGTGGCAAAACAACGTTTTATTATCGAGATGTTTTTGCTGTTGCGTCGCTGTTGCAGTTTACGGATGGTGTGTTTTCGGACCGCAAATAAAGTAAGTAATCGCTATTCAATTCAACTGAAACAAAGTATAGGGCTTTTATTGCAAGACTTATTCGTCACTTCTAGCTCAACGATTCCTCTAAATACATAGGTGGCAAGTATATATAGATATCTGGTATCGCAAGCGTATATACGCTACGGCGACCGCTTACCGTTTGCCAGCTTATTGATAAAAAAAATTGTGCTAATAAAATTATCAAATAATTCGATATTGAATTCAAAACATTAAAACTTTGCAAAAAGGTATAAATATATCAAAATAAATCACCTTTTTGTATTTTACTATAGCTGATTGATACCAGCCTACACACGTAAAGCCTCACAGTACAGTACAGCGTAGCCGAAAGTAATCTTGCAGAAAGCCTCGCATCTGTGGGCGGCATATTCAAAATATGGCCATTAAAATAGCGGGTCTACTTAGGAATATTTTTAGCGAAGTGTAATATATCTTTTCACGCTTGCTGTTGTTAATTTTTCATATCACTTCTAAGGTTTTTTGATTCCTCTAAAGAAATTAAGTACAAAAATATATTGCGTATGATTTCAGAAACCATGCTAAGAGATTTAAGGTGAAACAGTAGCCATGACACCTACAACTCTGTTCAGTGTTACTCGCTCTGAAATCCATTTTCAAATTAAGTATAAAAGATTATCAATATTTTTGGAGGTTTTTTTATACCTACCTCTCTTTTAAAAACAAATGAAAGGGCTAGATGACCGAATAAAAGTTTAGGTAGGCATTTAAAAAGAACATATGACTTAGAATTTTGGTTTCCCATTTGCGATCCTGCATTGCTTGTAGCTAGGTTTGACCACACTGGTTAATTCTCGTTTACCATTCGCCGTGGATGCAGATTTTTTATACAGGTGGCAAACAAGCATACCACCCGCCTGGTGCCTATGCCTATGGTCGCTTGCAACACCAGGGGTATCACTCGCGTGTTGCCAAGCCTGCAAAAACCCATACTTTACTCCTTTGCTAAACCATTAACTTACCATTACCTATCTCGGTTTCAATTACGTCATACAAAAATTCAAAGACAGGAAATATAAACCATCTAATAAGCTAAATTACTCATACGAATACCGTTCGTACAACCAGTCCCATACAATGGACAATAATGTCACAATGCTATGACATATTGGATAGTTTATTCATTTGTCAAATGCCTTTAAAAGTAAAAGATAAGGAATTGAAGAATTGATGTGATTGTACTGTTTCGACATTAGTATCTTTTTGTAAGCAGAGAAATATCAATTACACTACATTGCTTTTATTTTTTAACTAGTTTCTGCCCGCGACTTTGTCTGCGTTGAGCTTAAAATCCTAGACGAACCTAACACCATATTGGATTAAAAATTGCGGCATTTAGGTCAAATTTAACGCGCAGGATTTGATCCCGTAAGATCCTATTGTTGTTCCGGATTTAATATTTACTGGGATCACTCACTAAAATCTCAGTGACATGAAAGTCCTGTAAGAATCTGTACAACCGATTCAGAGATATGCGTGGATATACAAATAGACAGACAGAGAACAATAAGTTATTTATTTGAAGAGAGGTAGGGCGATTTGGGATTTCCGTGGGTTTTCCCATTTAAATTGGAGCCGCCCGACTGGGGACTGTACCTCCGCCTTACGGAAGACAGCAGTGCAATAACACTACTTTATGTAGTGTTGTGTTTCTGCGGTAAGTAAGGTTGCCAGTGCTCCACGAGGATAAGCTGAGCTAGTAGTAATGCTGCTATCACAGTGAATGCTCATCAACAAAATGGTTGGCAATCTGTTAGTGATACCCCTGGTATTGCTAGCGGCTACAGGCTATGGTGACTGCTTACCATCAGGTGGGCCATATGCTTGTGTGTCACCATAGTGGTATAAAAAAACTATAAGAAACATGTTTGAATTTTGGCACCATACAAATAATCACATGATCTTAAGAAAATGCCCTTATTTCGGAATGTCAGTCAATTTATTTTATTCATCTTCTCTAGTTTTTACAATTTCCCTGTAATTTTATTATAACTGATCAAAGCTATGAGTCCTAACTAAGTATTAATTAAAAGTACTCAATTAGCCCTCTTGCTAATCAAAGGTCCAAAGTTTTCAAAGCTACACTCAAAAGTCGCTACATTAAGTAGTAAATCCTACTTTTTAAAGTCCGGGCGGGTAGAGCATTTTAAAATCCTACCCTCACTTAATGTTTATTACGTGGAAGTTGAAATGAAAGCAAGTTGGTATTTATTTGGTACGTGCGGTCGACTCAAAGGTTCTTACGGTTGAGGTAGGCACTAGTTTGCATAGGTTTAAAGTTTATTGGACAAGGTTGTAGACTATTAAGGTTGCAAACAAGCATACGTCTTAGTTCGACAATAGTAAATTCTAACAATAATAATAATAAGGTAGTACTCCTCGACACGGCATTGTCAAGAGGTTCCTCACCCTGTAACCCTAACCACCGGTAGCTTGGACTTGCGCCTCGCAACCGATGGCTACCTAGGTTAGTTGATTTTTAATTAAAAAGTATGTTTATGAATATTGTTGAAAATACCTACAATAAGAAAATAATTAAATGAAATGTGAAAACCATTGGAAGCTATGATAGGACATCATCCAAGTTTCATAGACTTTTGGTCCGAATCTGTAAGTGCCAGCCAACGCATTTTTTTTCTATATTCTGTTATAGATGATGTCCTTTCAAGTATTGCTTCATCGAATTAAAGTCTGATATTTATTTAGCCGCAATTTCTTATCAGGTGTAATTGTAGTAATTTTCGATTTTCGGGTTCCGTACCTCAAAAGGGAAAACGGAACCCTTATAGGATCACTTTATAAAAAAAACGAATTTGCTATAACAATCTAACAAAAATATCACTTCTTCTCCTTACCTACAAGTCTGTACGGAACCCTCGGTTTTATTATTCTACTAAGCTGCCACGCGCACGTACGGCCCACATGATGCTGAGTTACCGTAGCCTATAGCCGCTAGCAATACCAGGGATATCACTAACGAGTTGCCAACCATGTTGTTGATGAGGACTCACTGTGCTTCCTTATATCCTTATTTGATGATATAAAAATACTCGGGAATCACACCAAATAATTATTAATTCTATAATAAAAATGTTAATTAAAAACAGTATGGGAAACGTTTCTTATCTTTGCAGATGTTCATCAATGTACATTTTGATAAAATAATTTTTAGCTCTTAATGCGACGGAATTTTCAATTATCCTCAAAGCAATTTAATGCTTTAAAGTTTATTATTCTCGTGTGATGCATTAAAACAGGTCGTTATCCCCCTACGTGACGCTGCTGCGGGATTTGATGAAAGAAATATCAAGAAATTACTTAATGCGGTAGGTTTTCCGTTAGATCACGGAACGTGGTCTGTAGTCTATTCTATGGTTGTGAATATAACCAACAACAAATAAATTTAACTAATATTTAATGTCAATTCAACCATCATATTCAATAAACAAAATTAATGTTATAAAATATAAAATATCATTTCCAACGATATCTCATTTGTCAAATTATGACAAGTAGTTTAGAAGTTATGAGCAAACAGACGAACATACATACATATATACATACCGGTGAAAATCATAAACCTTTTTTGCTTCACCGCAGTCGGTAAAAAATATCTCAATTACCTGAACCAATTTCCTAACAAAAGATCGACGCAGGAGCAGCTGTCTCCAGTGGAAGGCGGCAGTGCGGTTCGCTGATTCGCAAACTGGTTTTTGTAAACTCGGCAAACAGTAAGCACACACTGATTACTAACTGAATATTGTATCATCATTCTGTTTATTAGCTTGCGGATTTTCATTGAAATATTCAACTAGTTTTATTTACCTACTAGATGTAAATCCCTTTTTAATCCACTTTAAGCAATTGTAATTGAAAATACACATTAAAGATCACTATAACACAATTTACGACACACTGGAAAAAATCTCAACCGCTCCGCCTGATTCCCGCCAAAAACTCCGAATCATCAGTTGCTCCTGAATTAATTTAAATTAAAAAGATACCGGTTGACGGCAAATAAAAATAACCAGTGTCTATAACAGACCTCAATGGACATTTATTTGAATTGAGAAACTGGCCAGTAACATCATAAGAGAAAGAATTTTGTAATTTGATTTCACGATTAGGAACGCGAGTCGGAGTTTTTGGCGGTAATCAGGCGGAGCGGTTGAGATTTTTTCCAGTGTGTCGTAAATTGTGTTATAGTGATCTTTAATGTGTATTTTTGGTGTCGATATGTGCAGTAAAGTTTCATTTAGTGACTGATTTATAGGAGCATTGGAAATAATGCCATAATACGACTTTTGGGTTAAGTGATTTATCATTTTGGTCAATAGGTTACCTCTAATCTAAAGGCGTGTTACGATCTGCTACTGCCGTGGGTTGTCTCCAGAAACTCCATTGGGCGTTAGAATGCATGACACTAGGCATTTTAATGCGGCAAACACGAGAAATTTTGCAACATGAAAATTCTCTAACACTCGACACTGGCAAAAATTGTCCCTGAAGGGATTGATTGCCATACTTAGGAAGAAGAAGAAGAAGAACGCGAGTCCTTTGTTTTTACACGCAATTTGTAAAAAGGAAGTGAAATATATTGTTTTTGATATAAAATATATAACATCTTGTTTACAGTCAGGTTTTATTACTTACTAGCTGCCCGCCCCGGCTTCGCACAGGTAGACATTAGTTTCGGAGCATAGACATTAATCAAATATTTTGTCCACCCGTTCGAAGCCGGGGTGGGCACCTATAGCTTATATTACTAAGTGATAATTTAGCTTTCTAAAAGTGAAAGAATTTTTGAAATCGGTCCAGTTGTTTCGGAGTTTATTCAATACAAACCCACAAAAATACAAATCTTTCCTCTTTATAATATATAATAATAAAAAAAAAAAAAAAAAAATATTATATATTATATTAAATACTAATTAATAATATTAATATTAAATATATTAATTAAAATATTAAATATTAATATTATATTAAGTGTAGATTGTATTATTAACGTAACCGGCTGCACTGTAGTTAGCGAATCCATTAGCTATCAAGAAGGAACAATAGATAATTTTATATATATGTACAAGCAAGCCTGCCAATTAATAAGTTTCTTGCCGTCGCGTTGCTTGGATGGAGTCTTCTTCGATCGTTAATAAAGTTGATAAGTAATATTTTTTAATTTTCGCTCTATATTTGAAAATTTTGTGTATAATTTTTGACACTTTCGGAGGTCAACCAAAGAGGTTATTCCTAGTTAAGAAGTATGTGCTATGTGTTTACATGTCAGGTTGTGGTCAAAAATCACTTCCCCCCTCTTCACACGCACGGTTGTAACTGGATTAATTTAAATTGTTTTCAATATACGTGTTCATATGTTTAGAGGGTTGCTTCTAAGTGTTATGTATTTGTTGTAGAACTAGCGAGTCACACCGGCTTCGCACGGGCTTACACAAAACCCAAATAAATACATATGCCGTGGGAGCTTTGTGGTATGAAGCGTTGCCTGCTGTTCTAGCGACGCAAGTTCGAATCCTACTTGTCTGTACCAATGAGTTTTTCAAACTTAAGTGCATAGATTAGTCACACAACGAGCTTTTCGATGAAGGAAATTATCGTGAGGAAACCTGCATACGGATGCAGAAATTCAAGGACGTATGTAGTGCCTAAGAGACGGTGATGAACTCACCATCTGTCACGTTGGCACCAGATTATCTTCGGTGGAAAGTGGGTGTTGTAACACCTCTGTCTACCCCTTGTGGTAAGGCGTGAAGATATATTATTATTATTAGTGAAAACCACATCAAAATCCGTTGTGTAGTTTATAAGATCTAAGCGTACAGACGGCGGGTGCGACTTTGTTTTATACTATTAAGAAGATAGAATTACATATATTTTATAGTTTCCGTTACTTGTCAAGCTAAGGTCTTCGCGATAAATCGTAGGTTTAGTTATCGAGCACCTTAATTTCCTCTCGTCCTGTCTGAGGCAGGCGATGTATGTATGCGATATTTATTCACGCCACCAGAATGGAGAGGTCTCTAGATAAATTGTTGCTGCATTCGAGAATATGTAATTTTAATTCAGTCGAGTGTTAAAGTAAGTGGATGTGGGAGGAATTTAAAGACTCATATGCTAAGATTCAGTTTGATTTTATTTTGTGAATCATCAATCCAGGTATAATGCCAGGGTGTGTGAAAGATGTGCTTTTTAGTAATTGAATTTACTTTGAATTGAATTGATTTAGAATTTATTACAATTATAACAAACACAAATTTGTTTGTCTGCACACCATCGGGCTGGCTTGGAGCAAGCCAGGAGACATCATAAAATAATAAAATCAGAGATATCAAAAAGACATGTATCCAAAGCTCTCAATTAATAAAAAAAAACAGCGCCAAAGTGAGAGCTATTGTAACATGCAGAAGTTCCACTTGAATTTGATTAGATTGAAACTATGCATTCTGTTATCCAAGTTAGTGGTAAAAGTATGCAGGCAGATTCGCGTGCAGAATGTAGTAGCACACTGTGAGGTAGATATTCTAAGTATGCCTAGTGAAAGCCCAGGGCGATATTTTAATGCAATGCATGGCATAAGGAAATTTACATATCTCCGCGATAGTCTCATTCGAACCCCATGACTGCTAATTTGCCTCAGGGACATACCACATCACAAACTTATTAAGCATCATTAAATTCAAGAAACATAGGAATTTATCTCTTATCGCGGAAGTTTTAAGATACGCAAACTCTTTTGTCGTCAGAAACATAAAACTAAGTTCGTTGAAAATGGTGCACAGTTTACATTTCTGTTTGTGAGCGTATAATACATTCCATTTTATTTGTTGTTCCTTTGTGATAAGATTCAACAGTGATGTTTGCTGGTTTATTTTGGTAAGTTTGTGCAGAGATATGATGCAACGGTGGGAACTTTACGAATGCCGTCGGCTGATTGCAAAGTTGCAACTTTGATTTGTATCGCGAGAGAGTGGATATGTCAAGATTGTGACGTTTCCCTGCTTTTATTCCAAGTCGTTTATAAAGTTACTTATAAAAGCAAAATTAGTCTTTATAAAGTACAGGCATAATTCTATATCATAACTTTGAAATACGCGGGACAAGCAAGACTTGAGTGGTTCTTATAGAAAACAATTATGACAATGCTGTTCAGCATGAGAGCCTCATGTCTTGTTCCAGGGGACATATTTTCTGCATTTGCGGTTGGAAATTTGGGTCCAGGGGTCCGGATGCTCTTCAGCTTTTTAAGGTCTCACGTCGGCTGGTTTAAGTCTCTCGTGACAGGCGTGCTGGAACATATCCCGCTCAGAGAATCAGTATTGCTACCCAGCGTGGCAATGCTGCCAGCATTCTTGGCAACCTCTCGCGTGATTCTGGTTTGTGTCTTTTTTTTATATCACTAAGGTGCCACATAAGCATACGGCCCACCTGATGGTAAGCTGTTACCGTAGCCTATAATCGCTAGCAATACCAGCAAGGATATCACTAATGTGTTGCCAACCCTGTTGTTGATGATACTCCCTGTGATAGCAGCATGACTACTAGCGCAGCGTATCCTCGTGGAGCACTGGCAACCTTACTTACCGTAGAAACACAACACTACATCAAAATAGTGTTATTTCACTGCGGTCTTCTGTAAGGTGGAGGTGCAGTCCCCAGTCGGGCCGCTCCAATATTAATAGGAAAACCCACGGAGATCCCAATTCGCCCTACCTCTCTTTCTCTCAAATATATTTATGAATAGTGTATATTTAATGCGAATTTCTAACAAGTATAAGATCACGATTTGGTTTAAATATCTTGTACTCTAAATTATCATAGTCTAGACAACATGGTACGTGAGTGAAAACACCCCAAACTATTATTCCCAGCTTTCCTTAGCTACTCATTAGCACAAGTACCTTGAGTACCGACATTGTCGTCTCACGCTTGATGCGATGCACGTTGCTTTTTTAAGCTCGTCAGAGTGAGGGAGTATGCACTAACTATGCAGAAACACCCACTCTTATAGACTAGTTACATACAAACTTAAAACGCTTTTATTACTAGCTGTTTTCCCCGTGACTTTGCCCGCGTGACAATATAATATAGCCTATGTTACTCAGATTTCCCTCGGCAAAAAAAAAATAGTTGGTCCAGTTGTTTTTGAGTTCATTCGTTACATACAAAAATACAAATCTTTCCTCTTTATAATAGTCTAGATATTCATAGGTGAAGACTAGTTTGATAAGGCTTATTGTAGTCTCTCAGGGGAAGGATTATTATGTTTTTTTTTAATACCACTAATGTGGCACACAAGCATACGGCCCACCTGATGGTAATCAGTCACCGTAGCCTATAGCCGCTAGCAATACCAGGGGTATCACTACGGGGTGCCAACCTTGTTGCTGATGAGGACTCACTGTGCTAGCAGCAATACTACTAACCCAGCGTATCCTCGTGGAGCACTGGCAACCTGTCTTTCTGCGGTAAGTAACCGCAGAAAGACAACACTACATCAAGTAGTGTTATTTCACTGCGGTCTTCTGTAAGGCGGAAGTACAGTCCCCAGTCGGGCGGCTCCAATTTCTCCAAATGGGATAACCCACGGGAAATCCCAAATCGCCCTACCTCTCTTATAAATTTTCTAAATTGATAATACCTATAAAGCAAAATATCAAATACAATTTAAAGATTTGAGTAATTTACATCTCAATAAACCTTTTTCGTTCCACGTTGCCCACAACAAACGACCGGTTAATTCCGGTTGAAAGAGCAACAAAATAAATATAAACCGCAAAGCCGCCGCAAACATCTGTTACTCATTTGCCTTTTTCACTTTCCAATTATTATTTTTTAATATTATTTCGACGCCATTATGACCTTTTAAAATATCGTTGAGTAGTGTTTAAATATTCATAGCTCAGTGTTTTATTCATACCTATTGATTTTAAAGCGTACATACCTACCCTACATATTGACTGACTGGTCTAGTGAACAGTAGGTGTCGCGGTTTCGATTGCCGGGTAAACATTTTTTGATAAAATAAACATAAGCTTTTGCCTTGACTCTGGGTGTATGATTTTATCTTCTATTTGATAAAAATGTATCGCTGAATGTGCTGCTAAGCGCAAATCTCGAGAGCAACTGAACTAATCATATTTTTAGAATATCCCTTGAAGTACGAGGATGGTTCTTACTGAGAGAAAAATTTTAAAAAATGCCTGAAAACGTCTAAAAACTGTTAGACAAAATATTTGATAAATGTCTACCCGTGCGAAGCCGTGGCCGCTAGTAGTTACCATTTTGAAAAAAATGGTTTTCGTCTTTCCGTCCTTTATCTGGTATTCAAAGTACCTGTTTCAATTTCTCTCTGCCCCTATTCTGTATTCAATCGCATTGCAATCAATATGACGTCATTTTTAGATAAAAATTCTGCATAACCGCCATTTTTTATTTTGTTGTTACGTCAAAATGACGTCACAGTGATTGAAATGCGATAGAAATATTCATACAGAATACGGGCCCTGGTCTATCATAAAATCACTCGTTAGTTTTATATATGAATGTATTCATAAAGTCACTTAATTATTAAATTCAAAATAGGTACTCAATTTAAATCTCCACAATCAAAAATCATTAGAAAATGTATTTGATTTCTTCCATTTAAATGAAAATTGGCTAAAACAACGTTTCAAGACCACAGACCGGAAAATTGGTGGCCATTAAGAGGTACTAATCTTTTTTTCTTCGGTGGTAATTAAATGACAATTACTGGAATCTCTCGAAGGAATTAGCTTTTTCCATTGTAGTCGTCTATATTAGTTGGGCAGTGAACTAAATCGAATTAGAGAATGAATGGTTATCGACCACCTATGTGCGGAAGGTGAGGGTCTTGGGTTGGGGGTTGGGGTACATAAGATAATGTCAAAGTAATTTACTATTTAGTGTTTAAAACTCAGATCAAATACTTAAAAAAACTGAAACAGGATTTTTAAACATGCAGCAACACCCACTTTTCGACGCAGATAATTTGGTGCCTACGTGACAGTTGGCGAGTCCGTCGCCGTCTCTTAGGCACTACATACGTCCTTGAATTTCTTCTCAGACGTATGCAGGTTCCTCTCATTGTTCACCGTAAAACTTGTGGTGTGTGTGACTTAGTACTCAAGTAAAAACTCATTGGTCCAACCTGTGGGATTGGTACTTGCGTTGCTAAATATTTGGCAACGGTTTTATCACACGGCCACCGCGGCTCTTGCAATTTAGTGTTCATGTTCAAATAAATGATTACCCATAGATTACGGAAGAAACCCTAAAAATTGGGTACGTAATGATATGAAATAACAGACGGCATACGGTAATGATATATTACTGTCGCACCACACAGGTTTATGTCTCATGGCCTATAATTTCCCAGTCTTTCATAGATTTATAGCATATTTATTCAATCCATGTTGTCTATATTCAATGGCATTAACAATGTGACAGTTAGATTGGAGGCAATCATTTGCTCTGTTATTTGTCGCCTTCATTATGAACCAAGAGAATACAACCGCTGATTATGAAATAGTACCTAGACTATTTACGTCGTTCAGCCTTTTCAAGATAAGGTAAAATAAATATATCTGACAGAAAATATTACTGTTTTTATATAACTTCGTTGGTGGAAATGACAAATGCTTTAGCGTGTTAGGATAATTTCAACACAATATGCAATAAATAAACTTGTAGTTTGGTGCCAACTACCCCCAAAGGGGTGACATTTTTCAAAATCCTGAAATATGTATTTTTATTTTTAAGTGAAAGGCAGAATACCAATTTTCAATGTCTCTAACTAAAGTACTCTCCGAGGATCGGCTTAACACTATGTTGTTAAAATGTCTTTGGAGACCTCAAATACATCAACTATATCCATAAACCACACAGAAACTAGCCTAATACTGGTTTACCACGAACCAGAGTTTCGTCATCCTGAAGGAATTTCAAGAGAAAAAATACCGTGTGTCTGTTGCGTAGGTATCAGTTTTTAATCGGCAACTTAACCCTCATATATCAATTCTGGCAGTGGTATAAATCGCGCCCGGCAATTTCGCCGTTCCCACATCGGTCACCGGTGAACTATGTAAAATCGGTAACATTAGGTCACTAAGTGAGGTTTTATCGTTTTATTGGCAATAAAATATCAAGATTTATATTTTAAATAGTGACTTATTACTTAGTTACACGGATTTATGAATCGCTGGCCAGTTGTGGTGGAAGAAGAGCTTGTACAATATATTTAACTAACTGTTTTCTGCGACTGGGTTTGCGTTAAAGACAAATTAGTAAAATAATCGTTTAGGTTCTACAAACTTCTTATTTAATTATCGACGTAATACGGTACATACACTAACAATTTTACGCTTTATAATTTCAGATTACTGGTGATTTATTAAGACCAATGACAAATAAACGTACGGCTCGCCTGATAGCAAGATACCGTAGCCTATTGACGCTTGCAGCACCAAAGGCCCAGCAAAACTAGCTAGCTACCATTCTTCAAGAATCCCAGACTGTTCTCGTGGGAAAACCATGGCGAGGAGCTCATTCCATAACCTTTACTGGTAACGAAAACATCTTTCGAATACATATTCGAAACGTAACTCTCAAAATGTCCAAATTATCATACGAAATTTCTCCTTTTCGCCGTCGCAGCGCTGTTCATTTTCCCATACAAAAATTGACGATGGTAAGGGTCTGCGGCTGATCGTCTGCGAGCGTTCTTTGGAACACACAGTTCAGGACCAGTTTGGTTTTAATTATAATACCAACTCCACTGCTCGTCAAGATAATATGGTTAGCGGTTTAATCGCCCGTTTCATTTATACAATACATACACGAAATCTGCATTAAATTAACCGAAGCTAGTGCATCGGTTAATTATGTATATTCGGCTGCGCGTGGTGGCATCTTGCTTACACAAGCCGACTTGAGAGTGATGTCTCTCCCTAATAGTCGGGTTATAATTTGGAATATGATAAGGTGAAATTAAATCTGCACTAGTGTGTTTAAAGTTGGTAATAGCTTGTGGGGTCAAATCTAATTTATCATTCTGGAGACGGGTTTATTAAATTAAGAAAATGATGTAGGTAGGTATATACTATATGATGTAGATATCAAGGGCTTCAAAGTATTAGATTTTAACATTATGACAAGCAAAGCAACAAGTAAAACGTTGGAAAACTATAATCTGAATATGGAAAAAAAAAACGGCGCAAATCGGGGTTAACAAGATAAAATCAACTCCTTTTAATATTCAAGTCGGTTAATAGCTTATGTTACCAGCCTCATAATATCGAATCGATTGACATTTTATTCATCCAAGATGAATAATTTAAGCGCTACGGAGGAATATACATAAATACAAACAAGCATACATAGCCTACTAAAATAACCTTCCCTTTTCGCTTCGCCGTAGTCGGTTAAAAACGAGCTTCGGGCTTAAAACTTTAAATACCGTACTAAAAAGCCACCATAATAAGTCGCCACACATAACGGTATATTTTTATATATTTTCGTCGGATATGTGCTGAATATTTATGTTTTATGGCGAAATTTTAGATCGCCTAATAAATACCAGAACTGAGCTTACATAAACTGAATTTAGCATTAAACGTTTTATCGAGACGGACCGAACGTAAAACATCCTTTAGTAGACTTCGGTTCTTCTACCACGCAATCTTATCAACCGTAAAAATCACTAGCACGAGTTGCACTGCGCTTCATGCACCGCACAGCTTATTGTTCTCTCTTACTGGGCGCGCAATGTATAACAGACGTAGATGCTTTTTAAGGATCAGTTCGAGTCCTATTAAAGCTCGACGGCTACGATACGACCACGGAGACGATTCTAAGTGACTATTAATGGCCATTACAAGACATTACATCGCGTTTGAGTTTTATCTTACCAGCCAAAAATGCTAAGGAATTGATTTATTCTGGCGACATTGTAATGAAATAGGTCGTGGTTCTCTACGCTGGTGCATGAATAAGGCGGCCTGAATATAAAAATTGAGAATAAGTTTTTTTTTTAATATGCATTTGTCGTGAGAGGTGGTCCTGTTGCAAAAGATGAAAAAAACATTTAGGTATTTAGTTTAGGCCCTAATAAGGCACTTATGAAGAACTACATTAGATAGATAGATACCTCTTTATTGTACACCAAAATCAATAACTGAGAAACATTTTAAATCAGTACAATTGACGGCCTTATCACAAGATGTATTGTGATCTCATCCAGACTAATTCTAAATGACCACCGGTTCATTGTACGTGGTAAGTCTCTTATATCGAGAAGCCGGCTAGGTGGGTACCACCACAGTGCCAGATATGCTGCTGGCAAGTAGAAGTGTATACGCATTACTTTAAGGTTTAGTTTAAAGTGCACTCACTCTACCAACATTACTGAGCAAATAAGACTTTCAAGTTCACGATTAAAGACCCTGAGTAGAACTGCATCTATTGCATGGGTGGGCATAACGCTTACCATCAGGTAACTTGCTCGTCTCTTTACCTAGCTGTTTAAAATTAGAACAATTCTCCAAAACAGCAGCTTAAGACTCCAATATGTTATTAGGAAAACTTTTCTAAAACTCTTCATGACGATTTACCTTATTAAAATAAATCGAATCCGTCCATTCCGACATTAGACCTTACCCCGTTATCACTAAAAGTCCTTATCGTGTGGCACGTCGTACCCTCGAAACATCTATTCAGTAACATTATTTATTGGTAAACTTGTTACTTTGTACGAACCGTCCTTTGTTGCTGGTATATGTGGAGTTTTGTAACGTATAATTTTTATTACCTTCTGTGCTTTGTTCGCGTTTGTGCTTGCAAGATTTTCTTTAGGACCTCCTGTAGGCTTAACTTTTTTTGGTTTTTGAGAGGGAAACTGGAACATTTCTCATCTGATCCGGCAAATGAGAACCAGTCTATTGGTGACATAAGACCGAATGACATAATGAAACAGCTGATAGCTGGGCTGATGATGTAGTTACAGATGATGGGGAGGACATAACAAACGGCATAAAAAAAGATAGGCCTAGAGAGATCTAGTTGTGAGATGATTATGATGATCATGTAAGGATTCATGGTGAGGAGCATAAATCAAACAAAATACACGCCGGTGTGAATGAAAACAAAAATGTAAGTGAAGTAAAAAAGAGTAACATAGTATTGCATGACAATTAAATACTATTTTGATGTTCTACTATGAAGTTGTGACAAAGTTCAATAAAGTGACTACTAATTTTAAGGATAATACAGAACACTGATGCAGCGTAGAATCTGATGAAGGTTCGGCCGATTTTACCAATTAGATTTCGGCGAAAGATATTTCATAGAGTAACACTTAGAAAATGATATATTATAGTGCATTTAAATACATAAATGTCTGAACGACATTGAGAACGCCACCGAGATTATGTGAGCCGTCTGTCAATACATAATTATTATGCTAATTATTTGAACTGGTAACTCACGACTGACATACAAGGATACTTAGTAAAACACAATAACATTAGAAACACTATTCTTAAATGCCCTGCTTTCTCGGAAATGCGGTCATGAATACAAACAAACTAATCTACATTCATAATGGTTAGTGGAAATGCTAGACGAGCACGTTCCACATCTAGATGAATCTGGCACTTAGTATTAAATATAACTGTATAGTTAGAGATATTTCATCATCATTCGTATGATATAATGAGCTTTTTATTATAACGTAAAAATATTATAATAGTAACAATATATCTCCACACTTTCCCACAAGGGTCCCCGAAGAGGTAGACAGCGGTGTTACAACACCATCTTTCCATCGATGATAATTTGGTGCCAACGTGACAGATGGTGATTCCGACGCCGTCTTTTATTTTTTCTGTTATTTAATTGTTAGTCTCTTTATCTATGTTGTTGTGTAAACAAAAGATTCTAGCAAAAAAATTGGTGGCCAAATAGAAACAGAATTTTACGCATGCTGGGCACAACTAGATCCGCCTGATGGTAAGCGGTTACAGCAACCTATGAACGCTTGCTACATCAGGGGGTATAAATTGCGCGTTGCAGTCCCTGCTCAAAACTCTTCACATCCATCTTGAAGCAATCGATAACTTTATGTCATCACATGATGTCATGGCTTTTTTCCTTTTTTAGACCTTCATAAGTGCGTTATTAGGGCCTAAACAGAATACCTGGATGATTTTAGAGATAAGTGTGTATATAGATTCATTTTACTTATATTTAATAGCATTTCAGATATTTAAACCGCTTTTCTGTTACATAATTACGGCCCAAAGTGCAACAGAGCAGTAAACCGTAAAGTCGCTAGTTACTATTTGTTCAGCGTTAATTGTGCACCAGAGCCCGAAAATGCTCAAGAAATACGTCAGTTACAGAGTTTTTCATGGAAGTCGACTGGCGAGTGACTGCGGGAGGCAGGGTTCAATGGGTACCGGCTGTGAGTGGCGTTCCGTGTAAACAGCACTCGTTACTCGCCGCACAGGATTAGAGACGTGACCGTATTTTACGTGCAACCTCTTTTCCAATACTTTATGTGGTACTTTAATTCCATAATCACTGTTTTGTTCGAAAACTCAGAACTAAATTTATTTTTTTACGCAAACTTATATTGCGCAATTTTTTGTTCTCGTTTTAAACGTGATTTTGAAAATTCACGTCTGTGACTTTTCACGGCATTCAACGTGATATTTTTTTTCTTTCGTTAATTGAAAGATAAATTACTTACTACCTACCGTGGATGATGAACATTTGAACATCAAAATTGGTCAATGGAAAGGCAATTTGACAATATTGAATTATAACGAATTCACAAAAACTTTTAATGAGCATCAATGCGCTTTGGACGTGCTAAGCTATCTAACAAGATAATTGGGATGTGTGAGATGTAATTAGAAAAGTTTACCGACGTTATAAATCCGAATACATAACTAAATATTATATTTATTAACTGTGATAACAGTGAAAATTTTTAGCGATTTATTTGAATAGGTTCCAGACAAGGAATAAAGTTAGAAAATATGTTGATCTTACTCACAGTCAGTTAAAACTGAGGTTATACACATTACACATACATATAATATCCGTTTTGACATGGAGAGGTACATACCTCTTATATATATGTAATGGATACCACACGTGTGGTACAAGGGATTCCGGTTACAAATTGGAGCTGCCAGACTGGCATATGCAGCAAAACGACAAGAGTAGGATATCACTTTAAAATATATTAGTAAGTCAACGGTGGTATATCCTGACGATTTGAAAGGACTTATTTGTAAATTCTTGTTAAATAACGTTGATTTTTATTTTATATACAAAAAACAGAACTTAACCTGCATACTTATAGATAAAATACCTAAACCGGAATGACGCGGGAGCGTGCCTAGAATACTG
Source organism: Falcaria lacertinaria (assembly GCA_951449985.1). NCBI lineage: Eukaryota > Metazoa > Arthropoda > Insecta > Lepidoptera > Drepanidae > Falcaria > Falcaria lacertinaria. The sequence goes on from OX602110.1 coordinate 11,012,940, forward strand.
GCAGTATTGCCACGCTGGATGGCAATGCAATGATTATCTGAGCGAGATATGTTTCAGCCGCAAATTCAGAAAATATGTTCCCTGGACCAAGACCTGAATAAGATAATTATGAAATTAAATTTAAATTTGAACAAGGGCAAAAAGTATTTGGAAACACTGGGCATGTATGAAGAGATTTATTTATGCAATGCAACTGCAGATAAAAATGTGCTAAAAAAAGCAAAGCGCGAGTGATACCCCTGGTGTTGCAAGCGTCCATAGGCTACGGTAACCGCTTACCATCAGGTGGGCCGTATGCTTGTTTGTCACCTTAAAAAGTGTGCCAGACGAGAGTGAAATGGAGGTCTATACTACCTTCCCTTGAGGGATTTGGCATGATTTTATGTATGTATGTAAATCAACAAAGCAAATTTTACTTAATCTGATGCTAAAAGTAACAAAGATCCCAACAAGAGACCCTTAATAACAGTAAGTCATAATGACCCCTAGATTTCAACAATGAATGAAGTGACGCCGCCCGCTGTGGCATTGAGAGTGAATTGAATACATCCCACTGCTAAAGACACGTCATAAAACCAATAGAATTTGTACAATGTTATAAATTGGGGTGTTCTATGAATTGGTGGAGTAATTATTCAATTAAAATGTTTGAATTACTGAATAATTTTTACTCAACTGCGGGCTTTATTACGTCAAGAAACAAGCTAATTATAGCAAACGTCAATTTCAAAGTAACTTAATTGTTGAAACGAATAAGGGTATGCTGTGTTTTGGTCAAACTGAGCGAGGTAAGTTATTGGGTCTAAGTAAAAACAAATTGTACGGTTGTCAGAGCTCTTCGAGGATGTAATATACAGATAATAAAGGGAATAGCCAATTGTTCGTAGGAACAGAGTTTTTTTTTAAATTATATTCCTGGTGCGGTGCCTATAGGCTACACTGCTCTCTGCCTTTTCATCCTTAACTTGGTTTGCGGAAGGATTTGACTGGTAGAAATCAGTCGCTTGCAAACTAAAGTACAGTAGCCTAGCAACAACATCTTCCGACTACGTATTCCAAAACGTAACTCTCAAAATGTCAAAAATTTTAGTTCCGCTTTTCGCAGGCGCAGCGCCATTCTTTTTCCCATAAAGAAAGCGATACGTATACACAGTCGAAAGTTGGTCTTGCTAAAACTATTGAACGGGAGGAAATTTCGTTGAAACTTATTCTCGTCACCAAGCGTTTCTTTTCAAATATTCCTTGATGTTTCACTTACTATAGTGTTCTCACTTGTCCTAGCTTTTGATGTGGTTACCAATTCGGCCCAATGACTGCGTATTCTAGTAACAATGGGCCAGCATTCGACCAGTAATCCGGATTAAGTCGTTCACTGGCCGAATCAATATTGGTAAATCAATCTACCGTGAGTTGCCTAACACCGGCTTTGGGGAAGTGCACGAATGGCTAGCTTCATCGTGTTTAGTCATTAGGCAATCAGTGGTGTCGATTCTGTTGTTCAAAATAACTAATTTGACAGGTCTAAAAGTCTTGCTATCCCTTTCTCATGTGCGGGGTTAAATAAGGATGGCAATATTTTTTGACCTGTCAAATTAGTTAAATTTAGTAATTTTGAACAACAGAATTGGCCCCAGTGTAGTCATTAGGAAGGCAATGTATTTGTTTTTAAGATGATAGCAAAACAAATTATACACGATAGTAAAATCAAAGTCCGTGCCCGCAATCTGTACGCTTCGATATTTTAAACTACGCAACGGATTTAAATGTGGCTTTCACTAATAGAAGATGTGATTCCTGAGAAATGTTTTTATTTATAATTAGCGGCCCGCCCCGGCTTCGCACGGGTAGACATTTATATCAAATATTTTGTCTATAGTAGTATAGTTGTTTATTAGATTATCAAATATTTTGTCTATAGTAGTTTTGTATATAGTAGTTAGCCCGCACCGGCTTTGCACGGCAAAGCCGGTGCGGGCTAACTAACTATGTTAATCGGTGATGGTGTAGCTTTCTAACGGTGAAAGAATTTTTGAAATCGGTCCAGTAGTTTCGGAGCCTATTCAATACATACAAAAATACAAATCTTTTCTCTTTATAATATTATTAGTCAATAGTATAGATTAGTATATTAGTATAGACTAGCGGCCCGCCCTGTTTTCGCACGGCTAGACATTTATCAAATATTTCGTCTAACAGTTTGTAGACGTTTTCAGGCATTTTTTAAAATTTTTCTCTCAGTAAGAACCATCCTCGTACTTCAAGGAATATTCTAAACAAAGAATATGCGAAATCGGTTCAGCTGCTCTCAAGATTTGCGCTTAACAACACATTTAGCGATTCATTTTTATACATATTATATATTCAATTAAGTTTCATATTATAGTATAGAAAATCTATAGTATAGTATAATAAGGTATATCGTAAGCTTCTTGAATAAACAAATTAAAAAATATAAATATCTCCACGTCTTCACACAGCGCAGCATAGATTGATTTGGTCTTAACGTGACAGGTGGTGAGTCCGTCGCCGTCTCTTAGGCACTACATACGTCCTTGAATTTATTTTCAGACGAACGCAGGTTTACTTACGATTTTTTCCTTTACTGCAATGAAAAATATTATTATTTCATACTAGCGGCCCGCCCCGGCTCGCACGGGTAGACATTTATCATATATTCTATAGCCTAAATCCTTCCTCGATAAATGGACTAAACAACACAAAAATATTTTTTCAATTCCTCCAATCGAACCAGTAGTTTATGAGATTATAATATTAGTATAGATGAAAGTTAGCTGACATATTTGTTTTAAATATTATTTTAGATTCAAGGTGCCCGAAAGCCCACCGACTCATTACTATGACTTTAAAAAAGAAATTTCAACACATATTATTATACTGGCACAAAACAACAAAGGTTTAATTTAAAAATAATAATAGAACTACGAAAACCGCTTTCAACATTATGATTTATCGTCCCTCCAGCCTTCACTATACAAACATAAATATATATAACTAAAGGACCCGCTCCTCTGTGCCCTGAGCGTGGTGACGTGGACCCTGAGGTCACGATGACTAATGGTCAGTGTATTCGCGACAGACCGACCGTAAGATATTGTTACTTCATCTTTTACTCTATTTTCTTTGGGAAATAAATTTGTTTTATTTTTGCGCGTGGCGTTTAATTCCGTTATTTATTTTTTATACCACTAAGGTGGCACACAAGCGTGCGGCCCACCTGATGGGAAGCAGCCACCGTAGCCTATAGCCGCTGGCAATACCAGGGCTATCACTAATAAATTGCAAACCGTGTTGTTGAGAAGTCGCTGTGATAGCATTACTACCAGCCCAGCGTATCCTCCTGGAGCACTGGCAACCCTAGATAACGCAGAAACACAACACTTCATCAAAGTAGTGTTATTTCACTGCAGCCTTCTGTAAGGAGGTACAGTCGGCTACAATATTAATGGGAAAACCCACGAGAAATCCCAATTTGACCTTTCTTTTTTAGTTTATGGTGTGATTCATCACTGTACTTAAGCTTAGAAAAACTCATTGGTACAGGCCGGGATTTGAACCTGGACCCATCAGATGACAGGCCGTTGCGTCAACCACAAGCCTACCACGGCTGTAAAATGTTGTTTTTACCAAAACGTTGTTGTTGGTATCAATATTGTGTCCTTGCTAGATGAACGTACGGATGTTTTAAAATTGTATAGTTACGAGTACTAGTGTTCGCTTGTGACTTTGTCTGCGCAAAATTGCAAGCGTCTATAGGTATATGCACCCCTTTCAAAACACATAAGAGTCCATCGAATTAAACTTAAATAAATTAACTTCAATCTGCTCCGTAAATCTTAGAAGCCTCAAAAGGTAGGCGTTCATCGAAAATGTCGGACGAAAATTAATTATTATTTAAAATTAAATTGTTGTTTCCCGAATCCCTGTGCATAGTCTAAGGACGCTTGCAACACCAGGGATATCACTCGGGCGTTGCCGACTCTATGATGATGTAATAATAATAATAATAAAGGCAGGGCAGCTTGTGGCGAGCTGTTGGTGAGTAGCGACACCACGGACCCGAGGCCTCCAGGGGGCGGCGCCTAGGACCCCGCCTCTGGCTTGCCTTCACTGGCCGGCCAGAGTGGAGCGCGAGAGCTATATGCTCGAAAGGGTGGAAGTGCTCAATATGCGTAATAGCGGGGAAACCCGCTCCGGGGACTGCCGTATGCCAGTACCCGCGATGGTGAAACCGGTGCACACCTCTCGACACCCTTCAGCCGCCTGCGCCCATGTTGCCCCTCAGCGGCATCTTATACGCCGCACGGAAGGGGGGCCCATCGAGCAGGTGGCGAGTCACCGTCTGCCAATTTTTATCCATTATTGAGACATATTGCATGGCAGACGTCCGTAGTCTCATCCCATAGCCCAGATATCCCAATCCATTAACAGTTCACCATAATAGCCCAATTTTAGTTTTCAATCCCCATGAAATAGTTTCTGCACTCGGCTAGGATCATCCCCGGGTGCATCACTATGCACTTCGGGAATGATACTCGCCACGTGTATCCCTTACCAAATATTAAAATTCTCGAACGGGCCTCTACGTGTTGGATATATATCCCCACGCAAGCCTTGATAAAGGACCGGACCTTATGAGTATTGCTTATGAGGCTCCGTGAATTTAAGAGAAACATAATAATAATAATAATAATAATGCTTGGACATTATCACACAACGCCATCTGACCCCAAACTAGGCAAAGCTTGTACTATGGGAACCAGCAGCTGATATAATACTTATATACTTTTTTTTGTAAATACATACTTACAATACATATCAAACACCCAGACGCAAGGCAAACATATTTGTCACATAGATGTTTGCCCCGGCGGGAATCGAACCCGCGACCTCTAGCATAGCAGCCAGGTGTACTAACCACTAGACCAGCGGTCTCGTCATGTGGTAATGTATTTTTTACTAAATTATAAAGTTTATTTTTAGGGTAATCTATATTTCTAGAAAAGATAATATGCATTATTTATGCAATAACGAGGAAGGTAGGACTCTTTAATGATGTACTTATATATATATAATAAGATTTTAAAGAGATTATTCGTTTTTGTTTCTTTTCTTAGGGTAATCTCTTTTTCTAGAAAACCTGCAATAAAGTGCAAGGTATGTTCAAACGACAATGATAATAGAAATATATGGAACCAAAGAAATGTCCAAACATTTGCTCCAACGTCTGGCATTGGAGGGCAACAGCTTTCTTCGCAACGCAATATATGAGGCAACCTGCCGTCAGCTCTGAGCGAACCCGTGTCAAGGCACAGATGTGAGGCCCTTACGTTATGAAACAATGTACATAGAAATTTTAATCTGCCGCCTCTAGGGCAAGCTGTAAATCATAAGCGAATCTGATTTACTTTTCAGGTGGGCTAGAGTCAGTTCTGTAAGGTTTAAGCGAAATCTGATAGGACTCAGCGGAAAACACAGATTGGGAAAGACAAATTTCAATTTAATTTCGTCAATCGAGCATGTTTTTATAAAAAGTTAATGCTTAAAAAATACAGAACTGGCATAGTACTTTGACAGTTAACAGACATAGCCTACTCCCTCGAAAAAAAATTAAAAATAAGAGTGTGCAACGTTTGGTCGGCAACGCGCGAGTGACACTCTTGGTGTTGTAAGCGTCCATAGGCTACGGTAACCGTTTACCATGAGGCGGGCCGTATGCTTGTTTACCACCTTAGTGGTATAAAATGAATATACAAATATTTTGTGACGATATGATCTTAAACATAGTCCCGAAAACACGTATAAATTATGAAGATATTTTTTATAATCTTGTGGCTGTCTACCTGAAGCATATCTCGATCCCAGACTGCAATAGCCTTATTTGATGTTCTAACACGCTTATGTATTATCAAATAATTAGATAATGTCTAAGATTAGTGCCACAAGTATAATGGATTCAGGTAATGGAACTATTATGTATTCTGCGATAATGGGTGCTGAGGTACTATTCAAGATTCAATATAATCTCAATGTAGATAATACTATGTACAGGTATGATAATGTCATTAGATTTTTAATTAAAAACTAAACCTAAAACTAAAAACCTTAAAAATATAATATAAATATTAAAACATATTATTAAAGGGAGTCCTTGTGGGCAAGGTTCCGAAGATACTGGCAGCGTTCCCCCTCTGAATAGCAAGACTAAATCTTTGTCCGAGGTAGCTGCCAGCTCTTCGGTCTCTTGTGATGTCGACTAACCTTTTTGCTATTTCCTTAAAAAACAAAAAAAAAGTATGATTAACGTAAAACATTGTTTGCGTTACAATGGAGAGACTTTTGCGCGTCCATATTAATATTTTAAATGCGAAAGTAACTGTTTGTTCGTTTGCTACCTTTTCACGTCTACACGGCTGAACGGATCGTAATGGCAATGATATAGATTATAAGGGGGAAGGACATAGGCTAATTATGTCTATAAACATATGCAGACGAATTCGCGGGTAACAGCTAGTATCCTATAAATGTGTTAAAAACTCCTTTCACTCCAAGCCTCGGGCTGCCTACACTCGACTTCTCTTCAGCTCACCATGCACAAATATGCAGGTCGATTTACCTGGTAAATACATGCAATCTTTATGTAGTACCACGCGGACGAAGCCTTGGACAAAAACTAGTTCTTAAATAAAAAATCAAGAACAAATAAATATTTTTTATTTGAATTAAGAGTTTCAACAATATTGAGTTTTTAATACTGCGATATGCGAATAAGGCGTTGGAATAACCACCTTTCGGCGGTATAAAAATGTGAAAAGTGACAAGTACCTGGTAGTGGTAAGCTGCGGTGCTCCAAGGTTATAATTGAAATCGATGTCAACTCCACAAAAATCGCACGACGCTCTTCTTTCAAACCCCGTACTTTAAATATCCCACGACGGGGAAATGTTGAACCTAAGCGTCCTTGGAAGGAACATTCTTTTATGATTGGATATATAAGTAGCCGTGTTTTAAAAAATTCAAAGAACACTCATATTATATGAAAACGATAGGTACCAGCCAAACCAATGATAATTGTACAATCAGACGAACTTACCAAGACATGTTCGATTGTGTTGCTCCTTATTGTCTCGTCCGAAGATGATGAAGAATTACTACTTGTTAGTACCGAGTCCAGTCACTCGCTACGCCACATAGTGTTTAAAGTCTACAAAAAAAACAATCCCTACACATCTTGCACTGCATCTGCACATCCCTATTGCCGCGATTCTGTCATTCGTTTCTTATGTCAAATAGCTAAAGCGATTTTCACGATAAATAATTAATATTCTACAACTTTGTGCCGTTTCCGAACCGAATTCCCCAAACTAAACCAGTACAGTTGTCCAACAGTTCCGAATCGAGTCACACCAAGTTTGAGCCTACGTCACTGTAATTTACGAGCAGTTTACGGGTTTGTTTATTAGCTGGATTTATGAGATGGGTAACTTGCCAGTTGTTCCGTCAAATAATAATAATATGTTATGTTAGTATGGAGGAAGATATATTCATATAGTTACTACACACTACGAAAGTTTCATCGGCCGATGATTGCAAATTTTGTACACTCCATTGTGTTGTGCACAATGGAGTAATGTTGAACAATAATTTATGTTATACTAGAGCTTCTGCCCGCGGCTTAGTTCGTGTTGAGCTTAGAATCCCAGAGGAATCTAACATTTTCCAGGGATAAAAAATATCCTATATTAATCCGGTATATAAACGCGACCGGAGTGGAGCAAGTTAAGACAAGAATCCAAGGTTTTGAGGTCAATCGCTGCTCTGAGCTGAATGCCAGACGTGATGAATTGAAAGCCCGTCCACCTGCGGCGTTCAATTATAATTATGTAGACGGAGTGCTCACATGCCCGCAATGTGCGCGGATCTTTACAAGAAAGATTGGATACGCAAGCCACATGCGAGCACATGAACGCCACCAGCTTAGGAGTTAAAGCGGTCGCCGTGGCCGAAATCGGCCAGGAGAACACACACACATATATATGTGTGCAAAATTTCATACAAATCCGTTGAGCCGTTTTTACGTGTTACAGCAACAAACATTCATACATCCATCCTTACAAACTATCTACATATATAAGGATTCTTTATGGAATATAAGTTGTGTATAAAATGTAAATAAGTATGCCGTTATTTTCCGTCGAAAATATATAACAAGATGGTGTTCATTTTATTGTAATACAGTGAGCAAACAGTATTATCCTTAAGTTAAATGGTGAAATCCGTTCATACCTCAATATTTTGTACGTAAACTTCACAAGTTGTTGACAAACTGACATCAAATTATACTGTGAGTAAATTCAAATATTTACGAAAGAACATCGTTTCACAGTAATATGTATCTTATTTTCCTTAAAGTTTTTTTTACTAATTACGGTTCAGTGATTGACCACCTGATGGTAAGTGAGGATGCAGTATATCACTTACTTTGAGGTATGAAAATCCACATTTTACAGTACTAGTCACAAGAACATCCTACGACTTCGAATTCGAAAAAGTAACAACTCTCAAAATTTCCATACTAATTTTTAGTTCCACTTTTCGCCGGCACAGAGCTGTTAATTGTATCATATATACGATTGCGATACGAATACCTAGTCGAAAGTTGTTCTTGCTAACGCTACAGTATAACTTACCTTATAGTAAATGTTGATATGTTTCACTCCTGTCCAATTAAAACCTGAAACAAGAATATATTATTGATTAATACAATCTTAAAGGATGATGGTTGGAGAATTTGAAAATGAAAGCTGATAAAGGTGAAAAAAAGCAAATTTTATTTTAGAAAAAAAAAAACGTACAATAAGACGAATACCTATGAAATTGTGAACAATATCATATATAACACGCACGAAGACACGGGCACGGCTAGTTTTAAATACAAATAGAGCCACAAAACACACACCAAACATTATATGGATCTATTGCTTATAGTTTATTTATATATTACGTCAACACAATTTATGACTTCATGCAAGTGTCAAACCCATAAGACCAATGCGGGGCAATGCGCCCAAATCCCGCGAACCCGGGATTGTGATAAATGGTCGTTTTCACCCGGCTAGCTGTTTACAAGACGGAAAAATTGCTAAACCCTCGATACACGGTCGTTTTGCACTCGGCAGTGCAGTTAAGCTGGGATAAATTAAGTTCTGGCTCAACGTATTGCTGGTCGAGCTGGTTAAACTGAGGATTAAAACAAGTTTGCACTTTGTATTGTCGCTTATTGTGCGGTTCTGTTACTCGATTAAATGTAATATTGTTGTATATAGTTGCATCTTATACAATCTATAGTCTCTTTATTTTCAGCACAATATCTGCGACCAGTGTTCTCTTAGGCGTGACAGTATGCTTCAGTCACAATTTGCAAGAACGTTACTGTCCGTGGTATCTTAAACAGTATCTTAAGAATCAACGCAATTAATTTTTTGTTTACCCAATGGATGGGCAGTTTTTCTGTTGAGCTTGAAAACTGAATTGAAATGTATCTAAGAATTAAAAAAAAAATTAAGATTAAATTAAGAAAATAGTGTCATTCGACTGCGGTCTTCTGTAAAGTGGAGGTACAGTCCCCAGCTGGGCAGTTTCAATTTTCATGGCAAAACCCACGTCCCATTTTGCCCTACCTCTCAAGAAATTGTATCTTTAAAACTTAGCTTTAATATAGCTTAGAAATCTATGTAGTTCTAAAGAATCCAATTCCTATTTGACGATTCTAGATTATAAATCGCCCCGTTTTCATACAATGAGTACCAATAGAACTTCCGCATCACAATTGTACAGCCAGTTGAAAAATACCTCCATCCCACTCGCCGGAAAACATCTGGAACCTGGACCCTTCCGGCCTGCGATGTGGATTTCTAAAAGATCTGTATATTTCATACGTAAGTAAGTATTTTGGAATGTACGTTGCTTTATATTATACTTTTGTATCCATACTAATATAAATGCGAAAGAAAATCTGTTTGTTTGTGAGCTACCTTTCAGTATCGTAATACAATTTGACAAGGAGATGGATTATATCCTAGGGAGCCTAATACTAGCGACCGACCCGGCTTCGAATGAGTGCAATTTACTCATAAAGAGTTTTCAAAAATTCAATTCATACCCACATTGTCCTAACACTGAACACGACAAAACAACTGCTATATTGATCGAGGCTGTCCCAAATGAAATGATGCTCGATTGCAATTGATTATATTAATATCCATTATCTTACGTCAGCAATGGATCTAACATAAATCTAATAAAAGTTAAATAAAACATACGAGCACATCCCTATAAACAGGACGTGTATCTATCCAATTATCAGGTATGCACTTAAGGCCCGGAGTGTCCCGGAATCCCGGGATGTCAAGTGCAAGATGCGGACTTGCGAATCGATGTACACAGCAAAGCGTGCAACGTGTTAGCTATGCGGTCTCATGAGAAAATTATAGAATAAGTTTAAAATCCATATTTGAAAATGCATAATGTTGGTTCGATTAGAAAACGTAATAGCTTTGCTGTAGAAAATCTGTCATGAAGGTAACATAAAGGTTCAAGAATTAGGTTAAGTTTTCGGAGTATCAATTAATCTTACAAACCTAGGTGAAGCTTATGACACTCAAAACAATTTTCTTCACTGTGTGTGTCTCTTTATTAAATAAAATAAATGAGAAAACTGTAAATTTTGTACTTATATTCTAGTAAAGCGTGTAAGATCTGACAATATTACGAAACATTTTAATCTGGTCCACATGAATGAAAACCATTTTAAGAAACTTACAGAAAACTTACTTCACCTTAAAATAAAACTACAGAAGGCCAGTTTCACAAAGACAGTTTTAATTTATCATTACCATACCATTTACCAAACCAAAGGGCTACAAAGTCGTCGATCAATCGACGTCGCAGCTCGTAATTGGCAGTAAGTAATATTTATTATCAATATCGTTAAGTCGAATTTACTGCGCCCTTTCGGCCGCTCTATGGCGAAAGCTGGCCTCTGACCACCTGAGAGAATCTTGGTAATGAACGATGTATTCAAAACTGGTGTGCGTGAAATTGGTAATTGGACGTGATTGGACGCTGTTAACTTACTGTTATTCGGGATAATGAAAGGTAAACAGCGAAGTGGCCCACCGGATACGACGAAACATAGCTACAGGTTTTATTTGCATACAAAGTGACCACATACAAGTAGGATATGTTTTTAAACTTTGGGCTCAGGAATAACCTATTGACTGTTCCATGGAAGCAAATCTATCCAATAAACAAAAACACATATTATATTACGCAATCTTTCTTTTTGGAAATAAAACAGTACGCGGAACCGGAGGTAATGAAGAGATTGGTGAATGTAGAAGAAACAAAGGAGGTGTGCAGTGCAACTCTAGAGTGAAATGGCACTCTATACTCTTTGCAACCCCGAAAGGGACTACGCGGCGGCGCGGGCCTATAAATATACATAAGTATAAATAAGATTAGAGATGTATACAATATTGTGTATGTATGTATGTATGTCTTAAAAATGATTTTTTTTTTCTAATTAGAGCGTTAGTGTTTTGTCATTTAATAATATGTACTATGGTTATGTGATACGATGATAAATGATAACTAGTACAGAATTTTTGCTCCATTTATTGAGCAACAAATCCCAGACTGTCACGAACACGTCAACTTTACATGTACACATGGATAGTTTTGTCTTAAAACAACTTTTTTCTTGAACGGAATTTTAATAAACTTGATCCAAAAACATGAAGAAATGTCTCAATGGTTCGTTTAATGTCAGAGAAATTTTTGGTCCAGTTACATTATTGCTGGAAAGGGCAATGACACGCCACACCTCAACTTTGTGTCCTCAGATGGTATTTTAGTATTGCATCTTTGTATCATTATAAAATCTTGACATTTAAATGAACCAGATCATTATAATTCGCTCCAGATAATTTTAAATTGCGAATGAAACATGGGCTTGTTTATAAAAATAATTTTTTTGGATGTTTCCATTCCTACATTTTGAACAATTTATTTTACGTAGGTACTTACTTATCACGCTATTAATTTGTTTTTATATGTGTATGCATAGTCTGTTTCATATTAATTACGCGTAAATTAACATGGAACAGACTTAAGATCTCACAAAGAAACTCCATGAAAGGATTTTTGAAAATTCCCCTCATGATAATTTAAGATGTGATATATGGTGATACACATGTAAAATGTATATAATGCTTGCGCATAAAAATAATGAAACTCGTACTGCCTAGAGATTTTCTAAAATTCCACAAACCAGAGCAATAAATAATGGAAGAAAGTTTATTTGGAGTTCTAAAGGCTCACAGAGTTCTTTTACACTTCTGACTGCACTTGCTAGCTCTAGCTATATGAGTACTTGTGTAGACCGACATTTATCGATATATTAGAATTAATCAGGTTCTTCCTTTTGGGCGTTATGTCCACAGATTTCTGACGCCGCCATATTATATATAAAGCAAATATGGCCAGCATGGGATATTTAACAACTAACCAAGACGCAAAATCCAAAATTGAATACTGTAAATACCCGCCTTAGATTCCTGTGTAAAGTCCACCATAAATCACTTCCAATTTGGTGGAGCGAGGTGCTAAAATTTTACTGCAACTAGTCGACAACTTTGCAACGACACCGGCTGAACAATGAAAACTTTACCGACCGACTAATAAGCGAAACCCAATCCAGATTTGAGTATAGTTCCCATTAATAACATAATATAATATATGGGTATAGTGTTAGGGTAACCGACGGATTCCGATTTAGGAAATTGGGAACGTTTGTAAGGACGTAGATGAAATTTCTGGTAAAATATTTTGACAATGATACGTCTTTATCGTACCTATTTTTCTTATGATAAAAAAATATTGTGTGTACATTCGATGTAATGAATGAAAAACAGATGATTCTAAGAGTAAACATACAATTTTATTATTTATTAGACCCGGTGGCTCTGGAATATGAGCGGTAATTTGATGACTGCTTTTTTATTTCTTGGAAAATGCTGGAATAATAATTATATTGTCATCTATCATCTCATTCTCAGTGTAAAAAATACTTGATAACAAAATGTGAATATAATGTTTATTAGTAAGATGAAGACGACGCAGAGAGAAATAAATTTATATTTATATTGTTATCTACTAACGTAGTGTACTAAATAATACTTGTAGCACGGCGGGGTTGCAATAATACGCGGTGGATGGACGCTAAACAGTTTATTAAGCACATAAGGAAACACATTGGTAACAAAGTACAACAATTGGAATCGGAGAGTCACAGCATAGCGCGAGAGGTGTCGCGAGTCCTGCCACAAGGCTGTGCGTAGCGGCCTCGCTCGCCGTTGCTAACCGACTATTTTTAAAGGCGATGGGACGCGACTCGCACGGCTTCCCTGCCCCGCGCGGGGGTCTCTAGTGTTGTGCACACGCTACATACTTTTATAAATTAATAATTAAATGTGTTATCGCTGATCACAATGAGAATACCATACACAATTGATTCTATGACTATGAAGATGAAATAATAACCGAAGGAAAAAAGAATCTAAGGCATAAGCATTGTAGGGAAAAAAATAATCTAAGGCATAGTAGGAACCTTTCATTATTTATTACTAACAGTAGGCTAAGGTTTGTTTTCTAACAACATATGGTCCTGTGCTTTCAGTGTTTGATCTGAAATAAATGTTTAAATTATCATTATTATTTATTAATTATTATTACAGGCAAAAGCTTTTAAAATGTATCTAGCGATCAAATTCCCAGCCTGTGCTTAAAAACTATCCTGCTTCTGGATACCGACGATCTATCTTTCTTTCCACCGAACCATTGCCAGCATTTTTGGCTTTCGAAACTATGAGGTCAGCAGATCACACGGAAGAGTTTGAAGGGCCCCCGAAAGGTATAAATGGGCCACGCATAGTTTTCAAGTTAAAGGACCGTGTTATCTATTAGTGTCTCCGGATAGTTTACGAGTTTGTTGGGATCATGCTATTCTATTTACCACCGTCGAAAATGTTTTGGGAATACACTAAGAACGATGTTTTGTATGATTTGAAATTCAAGTTTTCCAATTTGTTTGGTTTTTAAACCAATCCAAATTCAAAATCAAATAAATGTATTGCAGTAAAATATTATAATATTACAACCCTAGCAATATTTGCCTCTAGAAGTTGCAGACAAAGGAGATACGACATAACAAACCAGATTTTAAGAATCTCAGGACGTTGTAAGTTTGATAGGTTAGCGATTTGCATGAGGATTTCGGGGCTTGAACTAAATTATTATGTGTAGAGGTTACGGATACTTCTTATCGTCAAATCTGGTTACCTCACGAATATCTTTTAACGTCTTCTCTCATAACAATATTTAAGAATCAAACTGAAACTGAACAGCTCAAATAGGATAAGGTTTCGTTGGATGCATATGAAGCAAAGCAACCCGGAATGTCACCCTAAGCTGATAGACACTGTTATATTCTAATCAACCTCAGATCGAATGAGATTAAAAATCAATTACACCACCGCTGAGACCCACCCCATTCGCTCAGCGGTGCGAAAGATATCCAATCTCCTAGAAGAATAATGGGAGCTGGATCGGCTGTTTAAGCTTTAATTGATGGAGAATCGAATTTACTTACGCACGAATCGATTTGAATTGTATTTCTGTCTGGAATTTATTAAGCTGAAATTGTTACTATTTTAATATCGATAGAGGTTGCTTGAGAGTTTTTCATTCAATTTAAATCAAATTGAAGACTATAAAATCAATTTCTACGAAATAGGATGTTGGTATTTATATTTTTCAAATTACTAAAATATTTGAAAAAGCAAATATGCAATAAGTTTTACTGTATTTTCTGACCTCGAGATATTTTGAGTGCGTTGAAAGTGACGTGATTGAATAGGTGAATTTTGCTGCTTTAACATTTACTCTATAATTATAATAAGAATGCTTTGATTATAAAGTATATAATCAAAGAAAGAATGTAACAGACAATAAGGTATTGCAAATACGACTTATAACTTACCTAGTATATTAAAACGATTACCGCAATGTTCTTTAATGAACTTAACTAGATAAAATACTATCTCATAATACACTGTCAACTTGAACATGAGTACGAAGTATAAGATGGCCGCCAGACTATAAAGTTATTGCCTTCCGCCAACACCACCGACGAAATTTTATTGTGAACGACGTACGAAATTTTATACGCCACAACCTGTACTACAGAAACTAGAATTCATTCATTTTTATTCCTTTTATGAGGTTTTGGGTCCATCTTACCCTGGAATGAATAAAGAGGCACAGACGAAAAGGTTTCCTTACTGACGAAACGCATCCTCAAGGAACTCTGGAAATCTTACGCACTTCAGGAGAACTACAAATCGAAAGAGAAGCGTTATTTGGCTACAGTCCTCTGCAAGGTAGAGGTACAATCTCAAGTAGACCCCTTCTTATTTATGCATTAGCTCCTAATTTTATAGTTTTGTCGATTCTGTTGTCCAAAATTACTAAACTTAACTAGTTTGACAGATCTAAAATTCTGCTATCCATTTCTTATGTGCGGGGTGATACATGGATAGTTATTAATATAATGATGGCAATATTTTTAGACCTGTCAAATTAGTTAAGTTTAGTCATTTTGAACCAATATTAACATTTATCTTATCAATTGTGATAATATCTTTCGGTCACCCATTCGCGAGCGTCATCACACCGGTTCACAAAATAATGCAGGATAAAAAGTGAGAACACAAAGTCTTATGGTAGTGGTCCCTAAAATGCACTTGCAGTGCGCAATACGCATGTGAATATTCACAGACCGTCGGGTAAACTGCGTTTATATACGGTAGCTTATAGCTATGCACGTACATATTTTGTATACACTAGTTCGCCCAAACCCGCTCCGAGGGCGTATTCCACTTGCTAGCAGTTGGTGAGATATTAAAAGGTTGTATCTTATAAAATATTTTGCTGGAATTTTGGGACATATTAATTTTGTGTCTGTTTAAAAAATTATATTTTCAGAACAAATGGTACCCGTGTGTGGGAATGGCATTCATGTACTCTTGATTATAGTACCTACTATGAAGTAGCTAGCTAATAAAGTTACTGGGAAAAGTCGACGTATGGACTAAGTCTTGAAGTGAAGAGCGCAATGCAATGCCACGCGGGGCTTTACGACTGAAGGTATTGAGAGGAACTGGGTGGGCGTGACGCTTATCACCGGGCGAACGACTGACTCACTTGGTCACCTATGAAGTTGTAAGAAAATATTACAATCCTGGTATTACGTGCAAGGTTAATCTCGGTGTCCATAGGTAACGATAACCGCTTACTATTAGATGAACAGTTTGTATTATTGGCAATTTTTTGGTGTAAGTTAAAGAAAATATCCTCATCCAAAGATTTAACGACCAAAGAGGTTGGTGCAAACGAATTGGAAAATGATTTCGTTTTGTTTCAATTCTAATTGTTAGTAACTGTATTCTAAGTGCTATAATTGAGTTAGCTTCGAACCAGAACTCTCACAGAACTTAGATTAACGTACCAAATGTGGGCATCATCAAATGCCAAGAATTGATTTAAGAGATTGAAATCCCAATATTTTTAACATTAGCTTTTTGCCGAGCCTTCGCTTGTGGAGAAATAGGATACCACACGGCCTTAACATAAATAATTACCTATGCTACATAGGCATAGTGCTGTTCTTCATTTGTGAAATATTTTTGGTGCTATCAGAAATCTTACTTACCTCACTCAATTAATAAAAGAAATAGCAAAATATTTATAGGCAACTATTAAATGTTCAATCGTGCTTGACCAATTTTCACTTATCTTAATTAACAATGTGTTAAGTGATTGTTAATGAATTGTATTCGATCGAGACTACTTTCAATTCTTAGCTTGTGATTAGGGGATCAAAATGGATATCATATTGCCAACCACAGTCTGGCTTCTGACACTTTATACATACAGAACAAATGCTGGTAAGCATGCGGTATTATTTGTATAATTTTTTTTACCAGTGAGTGGTGCTAAATCTTGACCCTGCACCGATTTCAAATGCATGTAATATTTAATAACATTTATAAGTAAGTAGGTATTCCTTATTGTTTATTTAAATGCATTTGCATGAACAATTTCAGGAGTTCTACTACATACTTGCAAAAACATCTATCAGATTTAGATTTTCACAAAATTACAACAATGGGAGCAATTTGGGAGCTTTTTAAAAAATAATGTTCCAAATCGGTCTATAAACGTCGGCATAATAAGTCTATACATACTTATGCTCTTCCTCTTTGTAGTCAGCTAAATATGTACATTTAACAAATAACAATATTTCTAGTACCCCCAGAAGCGTGCTTCGCTAACTTTCGATGGGACGACTGCGGTAAACCGCCTACACCCGTCATGTACTACTGGAAATCGGGCTCCAGATGCGAAGTAGGTCTTTGGAGAGGCTGTCTGCCTAACATGAACATGTTTGCCGATGAGTACGAATGCGTTTCCACTTGCATAATGGCCTCGAGAGCTCGTCCAGACGACTTCCATTCCCAGTACGCGAACCAATATGACAACATGATAGATGATGGAGAAACAACGACAATGGAAGCAAACGTTACTGATTATGATGTTGCAAACCAAACTAATAAAGAAGATTTGTCGACGGTAGACCCTACTGGTGATAGCGCTGGTGACACTGGAAGTACAGGTGATCCGGCGACTGAAGCCGGAGGTCAAGATAATACAAGCCCAACCACACTTAGTGATTCACCTGCTGAAGCATCTGAAGCCACAACAGTTGAAGCCGCACCAGAAGCTGAATGACCTTTCAATGTGAGATACAGTCAATAAAAACATATCGTAAATGAAAACATTTTTAAGTTTGATTTGATTTTATAATTAAACGGGGACACGAGTGTACTATAGAGTAGATAATATACTGCGTGTACAAGTGACAAGCGGTTATCTAAAAAATTTTTTTTCTTACTGCGAATTTGGCAAGCAAGCGTAGGCGTACGTCTTGATGGTCAACGCAGCCTATTGAGACTTGAATTGGATATTGAATTTCTATCTAGCAAGTATATCACTAGTGCGTTATCAACTTTATAATAACTAGAATCGCCGAGCTGGTAGCATAAGCAAAGGACGATCCTCTTAACTTGTGCCTGTACAGTGACATCCTTGGAGCTCTAGAATCATTTCATAACGAGGCAGTCTAAATGGAAGATCGGTTATTGAATTGGATACTGAAGTGAGAGATCGAGATCCAGATTGCAAAGTCTAAAAAAGTCGTATAAGGTCAGTACTACGTATAAGGTCGAGCAGTAGGGTGAATTGGGATCTCCCGTGGGTTTTCCCATTAATATTGGAGCCGCCCGACTGAGGACTGTACCTCCACCTTACAGAAGACCTCAGTGAAATAACACTATTCTGATGATGTGTTGTGTTTCTAGGTTAAGTAAGGTTGCCAGTGCTCCACGGGATACGCTGGACTAGTAGTGATGCTGCTAGCACATTGATTCCTCATCAATAACAGGGTTAGAATCTCGTTAGTGATATCACTGGTATTGCTAGCGGCTATAGGCTACGGTGATTGCTTGCCATCAGGTGGGCCGTATGCTTGTGTCACCTATGTGGAATTTGTGTCACCAACGTGGTATTATTATTTTTTATTAAGGTTTATCCTTATCCATCGACTCGGCGTCAGCTAGCTAGAGAAATATATTCGCAATAAATTTAATATGGTGCATTGTGTGGTCGATAGATTAATGTACCATGCGTGCAACCGACACACATTTAAGATTTATACTTATAGAAGATAGATGAGAGCCATTTGATTATGAGAGACTAGCTTACTGCACACGACTTAGTCTGCATATGTCATATCCTAAAAATGTTTTAATTGCTAAGTACAAATTATTTTGCAATGCCACTCCAGTTTTTGAGAATCACAATTTTATCTGTTGTGTTTTGTGAGTGGACGTAGACCCAGTCAGATGCCTCTAAATGTTTGCCAATAATCCTTTCGGGTGCTGTTACCCATAGTCATAAGATATACATATAACATATACAACACTATATATTACTTGTCTCCGTGGTAACGTCCAGGGAATTACTGAGACCCAATATATGTCGTCGTATACAATGGAATGTATCCAGAGTTGGGTGAATTACGGTTAAAATAAATAGCTTAGTAGAAATTGATGGAGTGTTCGCTCTTGCGGGACAAGCCTTGTGGAATATATGATCTGTCTCTGTATAGACCACAAACCAAAGGCACTAGATGGGTTGTTATATATTAAAACGTAACAGATAGTCTCAATTTAGTACTGGCAATTAAAATGGACCTGCTTTAATATCCTGTTGACTTAGAATGTACAGATCCAAAATTACTAGGCAGCAAATCTTTGGAAAGAATTTGCTAGTCATAAATGCAAGCTTTTCAGAATTAATCCTAGACGAGTAATATTGCAGAGCTCTATAACATTAAATCAAATAGACGAAAAGTTCCCCATTGTATATACTTCAATATATTGCCTTAACCAAGAACAATCGGGCTTACTACCACAAAGTTCTAGGTAAATAAAGCGCTATTTATAATGAAGGCCTCTTGCAAAGTTATTGCAATCGGACTCGATAACAATCGGCAGGGTTCGGCAGCTATCGGCGAGTCCTCTGCAGGTGCAGTACTTGATAAATTGAGAATAAACTTTAGAGAATTCTTAAAGCGATAAGCCTGTTAAGTTAGTCGGAAATAAATTGGTTCGCCTCAGGAGAAATGATGTCTGGTCGGTGCTGATTTTAAGAGGTAAAATATCTGTCTTTATTTTAAACTAGTGGCCCGCCCCGGCTTCGCACGGGTAAACATTTATGAAATATTTTTGTATACCCGTTTTCAGACTTTTTCAGGCAATCAAGTTTTCTCTCCGTATGTACCATCCTCGTACCTCAAGGAATATTCTATAAACAGGATTAGCGTTATAATATTAGTGTAGATTAGTGTAGATAGCACAGACAAGCCTTTTCCTACCTTCCTCAATGACGGATGTCAAGGAGGTTCTATGTTCACAATGCTAAAACGGTTATTCATAAAGAAAAGAATTATTTGTTTAAAATTGAATTGACTCGCTGCTTCTTATTTTATATATTCATGCGACATGAATTCTAGCCTAAACTTGTTTGTAAGTAAATTTCAGTACAGTTTGATTTTGTTAAATATAACCCGTTAGATGTATCGTAAATTCATTCCGTCCCACGGTTGCCTTGAAGATATCACCAAGTCGCTTTTTGTACTATACTATGTCACACTGTACTTATATGTTGTATGTTTGGTGTTGTACGATAAAGTTTTAAAATTGACCATAAACCGAAATATAAATTAACTTTGAGTATGACATCCAGTAAGACTTGTGTCAAACGCATGGTAGTTAGTGTGCGTAAGGATTTTTAAATTAACTGAATGTATTTCTATGTGCACCCCTTCTCCATAATAATCTTTAACTGTATCAAATTTAATTTCCTCCGCGTAAATGAAAGCGAGTTTTTTTAATTGTAATTTATTGGATATTGGTATTTACTTCAGCTTTCCAAGGGTTTCAAATTAGTTGTGTAGCAAGTACAGGGTTGATATCGACCTTGTAAAAGGCGTTCACCTTCTTCATATCTCCAAGAACAAGGACGCTTCTACATTGTTAGTGTTCATTAGAGCTGCCTCGGGTTTGGTGTACTTGACATAATTTATTCATAAGTTTTGAGTTAAAAACTTTGCTCGTTACCGCCCGCTGGCGCTCGGATGCGTTTAATAAGGTTTTTAGGCAACGTAAATTTAAATTTCCATGTTTTGCACACTTCTTGTGATGTTGGTGCATCTTGTGTTATTAACTTCAATTATGACAATGTTTGTAAGACACGATATCTTTTACTTTGGTTTGGATGTATGGATGGATGTTCGTTACGTTTTCACGCAAAAACTACTGAACGGATTTGGGTTAAATTTAGAACACAGATAGTGGATAACCTGGATTAACTTATAGGGTTTTCGCTTACGAATTTGCAGGCGGAAGCTAGGTTAATAATATAGCCTGTGTGAATCAGTGATAATATACCATACTACTAATGAAAAGAATTGAACTAGAAAAATGTTTTCTTGGCTTTTTCTCTAAGATTAGTTTGCAACTAAGCTTTGACGGATATAGCTAGTCAAAGTAAAATATCTTCAAAGACCCCAAATACTACTAAATGACGCTTTTTTATTTTAAACTAGCTTCTGCCCGCGACTACGTCCTCGTTGAGCTTAGAATCTCAGAGGAACCTAAAATTTTCCTGGGATAAAAGGTATCCTATGTCATCCCGGTTATAAATTATCTGTGTTCCAAATTTCATCGAAATCCGTTGAGCAGTTTTTGCGTGAAAGAGTAACTAATCCATCCATCCATACATCATTTTATTATTTTAGTTTGGTGCAATGACCGTGTCTAGGGATCGAACGGCAAAATTAAGTTTGTCTTTAATATTTTTCTTGTTCGACTTTCTGTTTGTTTAATGTTTTGAGGTGTTCCTACTGGCTGGTGCTATGCTATTGTTGTACCCGGTAGGTAGTGCTGTTGTCCAGATCTAGAAATTATTTCCTACGCAGGCGAAGACACGGGGAAAAGCTAGTTTTGAATGTTAATTTTTCTTTCAATAAGCTAACAATTTTAGTATCGGAGATAAAACAGTTAATGTTTGTGGCACAGATTCACTGCACGCGAGTGTAGTTACTGACAGGCAAAGAAGTTGAGTTAGTGGAATTATCGCAAGCACTCGAGGCTGCAGTCGAACTTGTGTTCGGAGGAAGTTCGCATCTCAATTGCATTGCAATTTTGAAGACGCCGTAACTTGTCCGCTACGGTTAGTTCAACAATTCCGTCTTCAGAAATTGGGCGAGACGCTATAGATTATTATCAGTTGCATTTGTTCTTATTGCTTGGGAACCTTATAATATACTCCATATTGCCAATCTAGCCAAACTAAGGCCAATTTATCTTGAACATAGTGTAGCCTCAAAAAAGTTGTAATATGTTACGGGTGTGACATAGTCACAAATCTACTCAAAGAGCCTTATAAAATTAAGAATAAAAAAAAAATTACACATAAACTAATAAACATTATTGGTTGCCTGAAAGAGATCGCTCTAGCGATAAAACTGCCTTTTGTTAACCTTACTGATATTATAAATGTGAAAGTTTGTAAAAATGGATGTATGTTTGTTGCGCAATCACGTACTAGCGGCTCAGCGGATTTGTACGAAATTTGGTACACGTGTAGTTTATAACATGGATTAACATAAAGGATACTTTTTATCCCGGTTTTTTTATAATCCCGCGAAAATGTTAGATTCCTCTGGTAAGTAGCGGGCAGAAGCTAAAAATCTTAATAATTGTATTATGCAGTTAGATTCTGAAGTAAATTTGCAAGTGATGTTATCAAAATAATATGGCTGACAGGAGGAGTTAGGATAAAGTTTGCATAGTGCTCGTAATGACCATGTGCATGGTATTGCAAGCGTTTATAAGCCACGATTACCGCTTACAAACATGAATACAGAACAGTGCCGGGAGCAGGAACATTTTTCGACTACGTATTCGAAAACGTAACTCGCGAAATATCAAAATTGTCATGCAAATTTTTAGTTCCACTTTTCACCACCGCAGCGCTGTTCATTTTACAAATATAGTCGAAACCGATACGAAAACGTTGTCGCCAATTATTCATGCTCGCGCTACAGCTTAAAGAAGCATTAACTATATTCACGCTACTTTAAAAAGTCCCTATATCCGCTGATATTATAGTAGATAGTCCTAAGACGTATTTGATATCCAATAAAACTATTTATATTAATTATACATCGGTAAACATGAAGTTATGTACAGCTATACGAAAACAATAGCCCAAAACAATTCACTTCAACTTCAACGAAGATATATAAGGCGCGGTGCACACTAATCCTGAATAGCCGTCCCCGGATGCTTCCGCCCAAAACGTAAGTTGAAACTGGCTGTAACACTCCGTTACTACGACATACATAATTCATTTTTATTGCCAACGAAGTGTGATATACTGGTGAGTATGATGCAATTGTAATACTTCACTGACGCTTGTTTGTTGTGAGTTGTGAGGCTCGGTGTGCGCGGCGGCTTATAATTTTGAATTTAGAATGCAAATTTGATTCTAATTTTACACACACATACGCACACAAGTGTTTGTCATGACATGCGCATAAGCAATGACTGCATGTCACGTGCTAAGAACATCTTTTGTATTATTTACGATTTAATATTTTATCCATTTCTAATTTTAGGTGGAACGACACGAAAACGCGTTATTTCACTCTTGACTTGCTCACCTCTTTTGCTTCCTTTAAAAAAATAAAAATAAAATAAAAATGTTTTATCACCTTTGCATTGATCAATATCTTCATAAATGCATAATTGAGTACTTTAAATTGGTCTAACTGGTTTGTTTTAGTACGGAGCCCTCGGTGTGCGACTCCAACTCGCACTTGGCATTTTTTTTCATATGACATATTCAGTAAACACCAAGCATTGGTTTATAATAATGGTATACGCGTTGTTCTTGCACGTGACATTTAGCTGTGCGGCAATGGCGGCACGCATTGTGGTTGATGCAAATGTCATCGTATTGTTTGGTTGGATCTGTTCCGTGTGGATATGTGTATTTTGTATTGCATTTGCATTGTCATATAAGTTAGTAATTACCTGTTACTTGACACGTAACTTCAGGGAAGTGAAGTGACAGAAAAAAGTAAAATTTCTTTTAAAGCTTAAAAGTTGTATTGTAGCCGCTTCATTCTTTTAAGAAAATTACAATTTTGTAATGATTACTCATTTCCGATAATATATTTTATCAAACTAGCTGCGCCAAGGGCTTAACCGCAGTTCCTTTAATAAATTCTAAGAGTAAGTTCCTTGTGACATTGTGAAGTCCTGCTATAAACGTAGACATTTATTGAAGCAGAAAAGCTTACAAAGGCTACAAATGTTTTTTGCGTAATCATATAAGCTTAAACCACTAAAGCTCATGCAAATCTAATTGGAACCACGTTGTTCTACCGGCGAACAGTTAGTGCTATTTTGGTCAACCACTATCTCCCAACAGGTCCCAACTAGGGTGTACCCTAACTGCTAAGACAGTAGGATCTTATTCCAGTGGGAGTTGTAGACAAACATGCGACTGTGTCCAGGGGATTTTGTTACTTGGAGCCTGTATCCATTATGAGACGATTAAAAATCAAATCACAAATTATTTATTCAGCTTAGGCTCTAATAATATTAATATTAGGAATAATAGTAGGCTTAAATACTCTAGGAGGAATCGTTAGTTAAGAGGTAGATTTAGAGTGGGCAAAACGCGAGTGATACCCCTAGTGTTGTAAGCGTCCATAGGCTAAAACAATCGCTTATCATCAGGCGGGCCGTATGTTTGATTGCCACTTTAGTGGTACAAAAAAAATATTACGTAGGAAGTAATGGTTTCACTGTTAGTAAAAGAAATTAAACAGCTTAGATAACTGTTTAAAATTGTAAGGGATGTGGCATTTTGATAAGGCTTAAGTGGCCAAGCATACCATCCACCTGATGGTAAGCAGTAACCGTTACCTAAGGACGCAGCACAAGGGGTATCACGAGTTGCCGATTCTACAAAAATGACAGATTTTCATAAAAATATCTAGCTAGAGGTTGAATTTCAAAGAAACCTTTCTTGTTCAAATTTCAAGTCTGCAAGCTTATTATTTTTGGGATTTCATGAAGAGAGAGAGTGAGTGACATAATACTTGGACATTATAAAAAGTGCCATCTCATTTCAAATCAAGCAAAGCGCGATTACCCTCACTCCCTATTCACGATATCACTGCCACAGATTGCAAAAAAGCGTTCCAAAATAAAAAGTAATGACGTGTCACTTGAAACAATGGACTGGTGTCCTGGAACAAGTGTTGTCGTAGGGAAATCGTCTCGAACGGCTAGAACACTCACTGTGTTTCCATATTTGCCTTCGCTCAGGCCTTTGTCTGTTCGTGTGTACGCCGAAACATTATTGAGCTTTCCATTATATGGGAATCGATGTATGAAATGTCCGTCCCTGTGTATATATTTGTTCTATTTTTAAGTGTTTTTGGACTTAGCCGTTAGCTGCATCAAGAGTATGATGGATGAGAATTTTTAACGCTTGAATTATTACCAAAGATTGGATTTCAAAATGTGCACTAGCATGACCATGTGAATTATGAATGGAAGTGAGACATGTCTTGGGCATTTGATAAATTGAATGTATTAAATTTAAAATTCAGGCTTTGTATCTATTATCATGTTATAGCGATCAATTTCTAATGAGATTACTTATATGCATTGTTTAACATATTTTTTTAAAAGCAGTCAATCGCTAGATTAGTAACATAGAGACTAATACTGTAGCTGTGGTTACCTGTAAATAGGTGAACACTTACTTAAAGATTGTTCTTGTTTATTATATATGTCGTGTAGTGTTTTCATCTGTTGGTGATCCAAATAAATAAATAAATAAATAGAGTATTCGAATATTATAAGAAGACAGGCCGTTGCTTTAACATAAGCCAATATTTAACACGCAGACTATGAATCATAGACCACGACAGGATTTTATTAACCCGGGGAGATCGGCAGATACAAGAGTATTAACATAACGAACCGGCCAGTCATGCGTGACGCCTTATCTCGGTTCGTTCCCGTTTCGTGCAACGTCGCAATTGGGAAGGATATAAGTTTACGACGATATTTGACGAAATTGATGTCAGTGTTAATTAGGTGTGAAGATTTGACGCTGAGGAGGCGAATTTTCAGAGTAACAATTTTGTTATCTCAGAATATATTTTTGATGTGACTACCCTTTCCTCTCGCTCTCCTGCAATATGTGAGAAAGAGACGGTAGTGTGTTACAGGAAGACGGAGAAGCGCTTTTGATTTGACCAATCAGCGTGCGCCGTGGTAGAGTTGGTGTTCAAATGTCAGATTACACATCATATTATGCTACTATTGTAAGGCTCGCTGGTTTTTTTATATATGCTAATGTGCCGGCTTTGCAAGTCCCAAGTCTACTACTACCATATAGCTACATTTGTCGGCAATAATTCCCAGGGTTTTTGTTGAAACCTTATATGTGATAAAGCACTTGGCTTTTTATTTTACCGATTTCGGGGCCCAATGATGATTTATGCAGCGCTGTTGTGGTTGGAACTTGAACTCAGAGTTATAGTGGCAATATTCTGGAGAATATTCTCTTAAATTTTGAGATCAGTGCAAGTAACCGCTTACGATAAGATGGGGCCATACTTTTTTCAAACCTACCTTGGTAATAATTAAAATGTTTTATGTTTCACGACGAATAAAAAAATGGTTTTGACCAAATGAATATCGTACCACAACAGGAGTCGAACCCGCTAATCGTCCATCGGGCCGGCGGCACGCTCGGACGCGTTGCGCGCGCGCCGACCGTTCACGCCTTCACACGGGGGTGAGCACAGACTTTGTAATTACCTACACGGAGCTTATCGTTGTTACCTACAACTGCATTAGAATAAGATAGATGATAGATTGTAGCATTCTTTATATTACTAGCCCTTTCCGTAATGGCAATATTCACTTGGACCATAGAAATATGTATTAATAAGCTTTTGCCAACGATAATGATGAAGATGATAAAAGGGCTGAGATAACAGGAGTAATTATTGCTCAATGAATCCATAGTGACAAACGTTAGACTGTCAAACTCTATTTTCAGTTGACGTGTGATTGCCTTAATATGAATGAGTGCCGTGAAAGTCTGGGATGGGCGTGATAAAGAAGCTTTCAAATTTGTAGTATGAATGTTTTTCTCGTCTTGAAGTGTTCCAGTAATTATTTAAATGTTGTTCGTGTACAATAAATAAACGATTTATTTTTAAATTGTGAAAATTATCGTTTAATTCGATTATTATAAATCGTAAAAAAAACAAATGCTAAAATAGCGAATGATAAGAACAGAAAATAAAATTAATTTGGAGACAAACAAAAAACATGACTTGGAGACGATGAAGAAATATATTCAATAATTTATTTCCCTTCGAAATACATTGGTTTAAATGAACGCACCAATTATTCAGAAAACGTCTAATAATTCGTTTATTAAAATAATTATTTACATATACACATAGTTAATATTTCAAATTAATTCACACACAATTAAATAAAACTACGGGTGCGATGTTATCTCCCCTAAAATAGAGGAACGTAGCCTTATCGCTGGATGTGGCAGTACGCAGTTTGAATAACATTACCGAATAGTTAATTAGAAATATATTTGTTTGTTTGTACAATCGTCATCAGACAAATGAGCCAATAGTGTGTAGTAGTAAGTTTCGTTAAAACGGTTTAAAAGTTTTTTTCAATGTTAAATAAATTAGACTTTTATAAGTGCTCTATAAAATATCAGTCTGTTACTGAAATAATTTTGAAAATCGGTCCAGTAGTTTTTGATTATATGTATTACAAACATACATACAAATATCTTTATAATATTAAGATAGATAGATAGATATTAATCTCTAAATACACATGTTGAACCTGCTCTATGTACATACTAGCTTTACCCGCGGCTTCGCCCACGTGGTTCTAGATAAAAAAAGCCTATGTCCTTCCCCAGGTTATAATCTATCTCATTGGCCAATTTCATTACGATCCGTTCAGCCGTTTAGTCGTAAAAAGGTAACAAACAAACAGAGTTACTTTCGCATTTATAATATTAGTATGGATTTTGCACACAACTGGTTTAGGGTTATGTTTGGTGTTAGTTATAAACCTATCCAGGGGCAAACCCGCGGTCAAAGTCCAGTAAATTATGAATCGTGTTTTAATATTCACAGTTGTCGCTCGAAGGGTTTAAATTAATTATTTTCTTTATAAAGAGTTAATTAAAATGTTACAAATGGCCCGGGCCTTGTCTATGTAAATCGAAGGATTGAAATCTTGGATTGAATTAATTTGCTTTAGAATTATTTATTGCTCACTATTTGGGCTTTGGGTACGGCTGGCATTTTGTAAGTAACCACTAGAGACTATAGATTACGTTTTAAATAATAGATATGGATACATTTCAAATTATTTGTGAAGGTACAACTCTACTTAATATTATAAATGCGAATGTTTGTGAGTATGGATGGATGGATGGATGGATTACTCTTTCACACCAAAACTATTCCAACGATTTGAATGTAAAGACAGTCAGCTAGCTCCAGTTTTGAACGAGAGATGTTTACAGCACACCTTCCCATAAGTATATTATATGAGAGACTTTGTAAACCTTATTTACCTAAGGAACCACAAAACACTAGCTACATTAGCTACAATCGCCTGTAAGGTTTATGGTTATCATGAATTGGAACTCAAAGCGCTACGTTCTTACGTTGACCACGCGACTGAAGATACTTCGCGTATTTTTGTCCACAGTACTGTTACTTAGAGCAACTAATCACGGGGCAAACTGAATCAGCAGATTGAATTTACTCAAGAGATTTCCTTTAATATTCGATTTGAAGACAAAGAGTGACTGGACAGGACAGGTGTCAATTGCGCGTGAAATGGACCGTAGCTAAAATTATAGTATTTTATGGAAGAAATTACAGAGGTGAGTAATAACAATCTACATTAAAGTAGTGTTATGGCACTGCTGTCTTCCGTAAGGTTGAGGTACAGTCCCCAGTCGGGCGGCTCCTGTTTAAATGGGAAAACCCACGGGAGATCCCCATACGCCCTACCTCTCTTAACATAGAACAAATTTAGCTTTACTAAAATGATATAGTGGTTTCTAAATATTCAAATTTTATTTATTATTGTAGTTTTACTAGTTGGCGTCAGACAATTGAGTGGCAAAGTTGAAGGACTGATAGAAAAGGAAATTGGCCTAAAATCTTTTCATATCATCCTGTTTCCAATAACTTCAAACTTCAGTCAATTCATTGTTAAGTGTAACTTTTGACAAATAAAAAGGATCTTTGAGATAAGCATAGGAACTAGTTCTCAAGCATTACTTCAAGCCACATCCAGCTCATCTCATCTTTTATGAGTCATTCGGTATTCTGCAGACAAAGTGTACAAAATTAAATTGAAATCCAAGTCAACATGCTCCCTCCAGAGCGCTTAATTTAGGTTTGCATTCTTAATAATCGCTTTATTTAGATGATAACCTTTATCTTTTTAACGTGTAATATTTTTATTGAGTAAGGGTAATGTTTTATTTAATTAAAATAATGTGTTTCTATGGCATATTATAAAAATATCTTTAACTGGGCCAAATTTCCTACTCCACCGCTTAAGTTTCGTACAAGGAAGAAAAATAATAATAATTATAAATCCCCGACTCACGTCGTCACCAATTTATCCTCAATACTATTTCCTACTTCATCTTCGGACATATCACCTAAGTATAGCCTATTCATTGTAATAGTAAGTTAGTGAAGAGTTGGGTGTTCTGTAGATTCCAGATGATGCTACACCACCAACTCCAGGTCACCATGTCATTATATTAATTGAGACCTTTGTAAAGACGTTTGTAAAGAAGATATATTTGCTGTAAGTTAGTGAGGAGTTGAGAGTGCTGGTTTCCGAACGTCTGGTCAGATTTTATTTAAGTATAGCTAAGAACACTCTCGATCAAGTCACCTTTAAAAAAACCAAAACTAAATCAAAATCGGTTCATCCGTGTAGGAGCTATGATGCACAAACACACACAGGTATAAGATAATACTAGGGATATGTGTTTTTCATATAAAATTATCTTTTCTCAAACTAGCTTCTGCCCGCGACTAAGTCCTCGTAGAGCTTACAATCTCAGAGGAACCTATTTTTTTTAAATAAAGAGTATCCTATGTATTAATCCAGGCTATAAATTATCTGTGTTCCAAATTTCACCCAAATCCATTGAGTAGTTTTTGCGTGAAAGAGTAACAAACATCCATCCATCCATCCATCCATCCATCCATCCATAGTCGCTAACTTTCGCATTTATAATATTAGTAGGATATATTTTCCGCGGTCTTTATCCGGGAGGGTGGGTACTCAGGCATAAAGGCCACAGCAACCAAGCCAGATAATAATATTAAAAAACCACGGGAAGCAGACGTAGGCGTATGTTTAAGAATTCTTGATCGTCTAGATATAATTTGACAAACTACCGAAGTATTCAATATTTACTTTTCCTTCCGACAATTATTGCACACACACCAATACATCATAAATGTCATTAAATTAAATATAAAAATAATTTCCCAAGAAGCCGTCACGTGACACCAAGGCGTTGGAGTAATAAATCCGACCGAATGAAATACGACACCTCGCGGGTAATCTCTCATCTCGACGCCTGTTCCTGAACTCGGCCGTGTAATACACCGAGACGCATGCGATGTGAGAATATGTAAGGTAGTGTGCGTTTGCATTGTAGTACGATACGTGAAAGGAATTTGGCTCGTGGCAGACTTTTAATTGCGTATATCGTGTGTCTGCGAGCAACCTTAACTATGGCCAGGTGTTGGATCGGTGACTTATACATAAATAATCTTTCTTTATACCACTAAGGTGGCACACAAGTATACGGCCCACATGATGGTAAGCAGTCACCGTAGCCAATAGCCGCTATCAATACCAGGGATATCACTAACGAGTTGCCAACCCTGTTGTTGATGAGGAGACACTGTGCTAGACCCATTACTACATGCTCTACGAGGATACGTCTTCGTAGAGCATTGGCAACCGTACTTACCGCAGAAACACAACACTACATTAAAGTTATTTCACTGCGGTTGTCTGTAAGGTGGAGGTACAGTCCCCAGTCGGGCGGCTCCAATTTAAATGGGAAAACCCACGGGAGATCCCAATTCGCCCTACCTCTCTTAAACTCATTTCATACAGAGTTTTTTCCGTACCTCGGAAAGCACGGTGTTCAGTTCACTTTTGTTCAGTTCTGATTTGGGAAAACGACCTTATTTGCACAAGAATCGCTTCAGTTCTTATCTCGGGTATTTTGATTATAGAACAAACATCATTGAGATTAAACTGAATCATATTAAATTTACAGACATTAATAAATAATAATAGTATCTATCTATCTATAAATAATAATAGTATCTATCTATCTATCTAATAGTATATCTGGAAGAGATCACATCTAGTGATAAGGCCGCCAATTGTACCGATTTCTAATGTATTTTATGTTCTTCATTTATTGATTTTGGTGTACAATAAAGAGTTATCTATCTATCTATCTATCTTCACGCCTTCCCACAAGGGTCTCCGAAGGGCTAGGCAGAGGTGTTACAACTAGTTAATAAATTACTATTTCAGAGTTTCACACAACTTTCACTTTCCATGGAAGATAATTTGGTGTCAACGTGACAGATGAGGAGTCTGTCACCGTCTCTTAGGCACTACATAGTACATACCCTGAATTTCTTTTCAGACGCATGCAGGTTTCCTCACGATATTTTTCTTCCACCTTAAAGTTTGAGGACTCAATATTAAAATGTAAGACTATCTTCCTTATAATAATTTTAATATAATTAATGTCGAGAAATATCGTACCCAACAACAGTGGAAACGAGAATAGTAGCACGTATATCAGTAACTTGAGCTAAGATATTTTTGTAGGATAATATTTATTGCTGAATATATCATTTTAAAGTGTTTCGACTTGAAATTATACGGAAAAATCTTCGTCTTGGTTCCAAATCTTATTATTATAAAATTTTCTTATATTTATAAACCCCTACAACAATATAAAGGAAAAAATCAACATATTAGGAAGACATGCGCAAAATTACTTTTATAAAGCATTGGGGCTCTCTAAAACAAACGGCGGCGGAATCCGCTGCAGTTTCAATCCAAAAGAGACAAAAAAACGAATGTGACGGGCGAATGACAGAGATAGAGACACAAACCATAAATGTATCTCTTCAATGTACGTATCGGCTCCAAACGCATAGCCTACAATGATTATGCAACACACATAAAAAGGGACCTTGGACCTTGTGAAAGGAAGCGTTGCTTCCTATTCTAGCGACGCAAGTTCCAATCCCACCGGTCAGTACCAATTAGTTACTCTAACCTCAGTGCAGTGATTAGTCATACCACGAGCTTTAGGGTGAAGGAAAACCTCATGAGGAAGCTTGCATACGTCTGAGAAGAAATTCATTGGCCTAAGAGATGGCGATAGACTCACCATCTGTCACGTTAGCACCAAATTGTCTTCGGTGAAAAGTGGGTGTTGTAACAGCTCTGCCTACCCTAGTGGGAAGGCGTGAAGATAAAAAGCAGGAGCGTATCCCGTTGCTGTGTTGTTTATACTGCCGATTCATTTGTATGAATGCAGTTGTAACGTGGTAGCGTATAAAGCGTTGACATTCTAAACTGGCGTCACCCACCCAACATCACAGCAGGCGCTGCAGCGCTGGAAACTCTCTAATTGTGGTTAATACAACTTCCTACACAACAAACTTAAAGCACAAAGCACTAACTTGATTATAATATCCGTGTACAAAACTAAGACATTTCAACTAACAAGCACAAGTTTAAATAACTAATACAGGCGTATGCAAACTGCGCCGCATTCAAAGGCAGACTGTCTGTAGTCTGCCACCCATATCAGTCTAGATATGGTTACGAATATGTCTAAGGCTCCATTTACATGGACATACATTATTTGAACCAGTAAAGGTAAATAAAATCATAGTACTCAATGATGAAAATAATGTAGCTATTAGTACAAATACCACGCAATGAGATAAGCTGTACAAAAATAATAACCTAAATAAAAAAGGACTCTCAACTCCTAATCCTAATTATATAAAAGTTACAGCTATAAACACTCCTTTGAAACTAAAATACTACAACAATCGGTCATCGGGTATAGATTCTACGATGTCACAGACAGACACACACAACCCTTTTGGCATTGGGAATTAAAATAAACATTTGAAATAACAGTTTTCTTTTTAATCACAGTTAAATAAAATATTAGGTCCTTACATATGAAATTGGCGTTTTGTATGGGAGGAACAAAAAGTCGAATATTTTTTAATATAATATATTTAATTAATCAAAGTATGAACCATTATTTTCTATGCACTTTTGCCATCTCATAGGTAGTTCATTGATCCCTTTACTAAAAAAACCAGTCGGACGGGAATCAATAAAATCTTTGAAGGCGATTTGGACTGCCCCATCGGAGTTGAATTTTTTCCCTTGCAAGAAGTTATCCAAATTTCGAAAAAAATGGTAATCTGTTGGAGCAAGGTCCGGGGAGTACGGAGGATGTCTTAGACTTTCCAATTGAAGCTCTTCTAATTTAGTAGCCGTCTGTAGCGCAGTGTGTGGTCTAGCGTTGTCGTGAAGCAGCAGTGGCGTGGAGCGATTGACCAGCCTAGGTTGTTTAGCCGCTAGCTTTTCCATCATGGTTTGCAATTCCTGACAATAGACATCAGCCGTAATAGTCTGGCCAGATTTGAAAAAACTGTAATGAACAATACCGGCACTAGTCCACCAAACGCTTACAAGTAACTTTTTTGGGGTTAATTTTCGCTTGGGGCAGGATTTGGCTGGCTGGCCAGGATCTAACCATTGCGCTGAGCGCTTCCGATTATCGTAAAGAACCCATTTTTCATCACAGGTAATGATTCGGTTTAAAATACCTTCATTATTGTGCCGGTTTAGTAATGTAACGCAGCAGTCGACGCGCGTTTGCCGGTTTGTTTCAGTCAATTCGTGAGGTACCCACCTTTCAAGCTTTTTAATCTTCCCAATTTGCTTCAAGTGAATTAAAACAGTTTTATCACTAACATTGCAGCCTGCAGCTAACTCGGACGTGGTTTGCGATGGATCCGCTTCCACAATAGCCTTCAACTCTTCATTATCAACTTGAGTCTCAGGCCGTCCACGGGGCTTGTTCTGCAGGTCGAAATTTCCAGAACGAAAACGTTGGAACCAAAAACGAACTGTGTTTTCTTTTGCAACACGACCGCCATACACATCATTCACCCTTCGAGTTGTTTCCGCAGCACTAGTGCCACGGCGGAACTCGTACTCGTAAATAATGCGATATTTAAGGTTTTCCATTTTGTAAAATGAGTGACGCAAACAGAAAAAAACAGAAGAAAAAAAACAAATGAATGACGATCATCGAAGCACAAATACATGAGTCTATAGCTGTACAAATTTGAATTTGGAATTCCTTACCAAAGAGGAGAAATTCGTGATTAAAGTGGCCAGTACGAAAAACGCCAATTTCATATGTAAGGACCTAATATAAATATTTATTTAACTGTGACTATCTAGTGCTTCATAAAAACTATGTAACGTGTCGTCCAACGATTTCAACTAGCACTTTGAAAGCAAGAGATTAGTCAGGTCTGTTGTTATGATAATGTGGGAAGTGGTGCGAATAAAATTACCGTTTTCCTTTTTGTATGTAGGGCACATGTGTATTCATACTGGAGGTGTCATTGACATACACTTTTCATCAAGATCCTAGCCCCTCTCATGAGAAATGGTAACGATATTGCGACTCGTCCTTTATAACTTATTTCATATAGTTGTGTCTGTTCCAGATATTTCATTTCATTACGTTTGTTTCCACCTTATCACAGGCGTGTGTTACACAGGTAGGAATAAGTTATTCAATTGATGAAAACAAATTTACTCGTCTGTAAAAGAAATCTATCTATGATATAAAAATGAATCGCTGAATGTGTTGCGAAGCGCAAATCTCAAGAGCAGTTGAACCGATTTAGAATATACCTTGAAGTATGAGGATGGTTCTTACGGAGAGAAAACCTAAAAAAAAAATATCTTATAACGGGTAGACAAAATATTTGATAAATGCCTACCCGTGCGAAGTCGGGGCGGGCCGCTAGTATGTAAATAAAAATAAATTATCACAGACAGGGTGATCTTTTTTAAGTAGGCGTCGATCCAAATCCGAAACTATAAGGAATAGCGAAAATTATTCAGAGGAGTCTCGTTATTTTTAATTATTTTTTTTAGTGAAATCAAAAGGTAGTTACAATAAATGAAATATAAATAGGTTTATTAGAATAAATGGTATAAATTCCATAACAATACAGTCCAAAAAAATGATACGTTTATCTTTTTGTTACATAAAAAACAGAACCCAACTAAAACGCGTGAATGTTTTCGACACATTCACTTCGGTATTCTGTGTTACAAAGTTACAAAAAAGAGTTTTCAATCCGATTGTACCTAATAGCAACACTAGTAAAGTCCTAAATTCTCTTAATCACTCACTTATTTTTACTCCAACGCTGTTACTATCTCCCGCTTTTTCCAAACAGATAGAAAAAACTAAAAAGCCAACTCTAAAAACAAATAACGTACATTAAAAATACGGCGCTTAATTTATAATATGCTCGTAATTTCTTTCTTCGCTGCGAGCGAGGTTCTGGTGAATTTTTATTTTACCGCGTTATTATTTCAGTGAACAATGGTAGGTAATAGGCAGGTTTGTTGCAACTGCTAAATGGTTATCTCAGGTTCCTTAGGGGGCACTTTGGGGGATGGTACAAGGTGAAGTCGGGAGCGATTGTAAATAAACACATTTTTATATAACGCAAATCAATTTTGGAACGCGACCATTAACCATCGTAATGCTCATGGCAGCTGGCTCTCGCGATTTAACCTTCAGTAGCCTTAGCTAAAACTACGTTGGCCTACGTAAGCGTATCGCTTTCGACTATTTTGTATGGGAAAACTAAGAGCTGCGCCGGCAAAAAGTGGAACTAGAAATTCGTGTGAAAATTTTACATTTTGACAGTCACGTTTTCAAAAACGTAGTCGAAGGATTTGTTGCTAACAGGGCTTATTAAAGCCTATTTAAAGTATTTTATTCCCTAAGCTTACATACCACACATCGTATGATCATAACATTACATAGTTCCGGTAATTGGCCGCGATCATCTGTAACGTGGCGGCCACCCACCCGGGAACTTGAATTTGAACAGGAACCGTTGTTCCCTACGTCTTAAAATCAATAATACAACCATATGAGGACCTCTTTCATGCCATGGCGGTAAGCAAGGTAATTTAAAGTAAAATATTTTAGTCTTATAACTTGCGCCATGGTAAATAATTGTTGCGTACCTCGCGGCTCCTTGCTGAGTGCCGGCACACTGGCCCCAATCTTGCTAAACGGGCTGCACCGAGCCTTGTATTAAGCTTGCCTTAATGCTATCCACGTACGGAATTTGTAATAAAGGGATGAATATTTCGGCGGGCAGTGCAAGCCGTACCTACTGGTAAAACACGCGAAATTACCGAATAGAGGACCGTGTTCCTATTTATCGTCAAAGCTCTTTGCCAAGGCGGAATGCAAGCGCTGGTCAAGAGCAATGACACATTTTCTTGTATACATAAATAAAGCCTATTATAAAATTGATGATTATGTAAACGATAATGGCTTGGCAGATAATGCTTGGAATATATAGATTAACCTTGCACCCGTGTGCAACTGTGGCTCCCCGCTCCTGGTAGTTGTAATAGTTTAAAAATATTTATTTCATGAAAGCAGTGACAAAACCAACTTGGTATCTTTAATTTTGATTTGTAATTTCCTACTAATGTGAATTTTGTTACTAATTGTTATACCATGATTGTTAAATGAAAAAAGAACTGACAGAGAGCGCCCTGGGACGTCGCCCCAGCACGCTTCCCCCTAACGCCGGCTCTGTTTCTATGGCTGTTGAAGTAAGGTGCACATTATATGGTTTAATAAATAACATGCAATATACCTTTCGGGTTCATACGTCGCATGGTTTCTCAGAAAACAAACGACAAACTGACGTGAACTATTCTCATTCGAATACGTCTTAAGCGAAACTAATTTCGGCAAAGTCCTGCGCTGCGACAAACCCTTATTACAATAGTATTTGACTCTATTTTACTTCATCCAAGTGCATTGTTTAACTCTGCACGTAATCCTTCATTCGTTCCAGTTTGGCGGAACTTTATGTTGTTAGTGTTAGGGATTATTTTGCCTTTTCATAACTGCAATTTAAATTATGTATAGAGTTGTAAGTTTCGCATCGCAAACCGTAGTGGAGATTACTTGATTCTCATGAAGCCGACTTAATTTAAAAAATGGTATTGCGACGTAATAATACTATCTCTTGTGAGATCTTCATACTTTTAAGTGTTTCGTGCCCGATGAGTAACCAACGGAAACTTATTACTAAGTGTCCACTGCGACGTAAATCTGTCTGTCAGCAAGCTGTATCATGATCCGTAATAGGTAGACAGTTGAAATTCTCACAGAATGTGTATTAAAATGTAAAAAGCCCCAGCCGACAGTATTGATCTATATCTATACTAATATTATAAAAGGGAAAGTATTGTGTGTGTGTTTGTGTAATAGGCTCCGATACTACTGGACCGATTTCAAAAATTCTTTCACCGTTAGAAAGCTACATTATCACCGAGTAACATAGGCTATATATTATACTAGCTGCTCCCAGCTTCTCACGGGTAGACAAAATATTTGATAAATGTCTACCCGTGCGAATACGGCGCAGGCCGCTACTCGTTAGTGTTAAATAAAATTCTTCCAACCGAACCTTCTCCACACATTAAGCAGCCCACACACGTCTCTGTTGTATGTAAAAACGTAAAATATTTCTGGAGTAAAACACGACATAAGTGTTGCGAACTGGGTCAATTGACTTTGCGCTTACTGTGCGCACCATTATAGGGTTGCGCTCAAGTTGCCCGCTTTTACTGCTACGTGCGAAAGAGAAAACATATACACACATACATATATTTATTTCTTTTATTGTCCACAAAAAACATACAATATGATTTTGGTGTTCATTTGTTGGGAGTGCTTTTGTGACATTTTGATAACTATAATTTACTACAAGAGATTTTCTATGTGCAGTGAATAGATACACCACAAGCTTTACGGTGAAGGAAAAAATCATGAAATAACCTGTATATGTCTGAGCAGAAATTGAAGGACGAAGTAGAGCCTAAGAGACGGCGACGGACTCACCATCTGTTATTTCGGAACCAAATTATCTTTGTTGGAAAGTGGGAGTTCTTACTGGGAAGGCGTGAAGATATGCGTGGCACTCAGACATAGTCACAGACAAAAGCTTAAGCCAATATATCGAGGTTATCTTGGTCTATGGGCCAAGTGTTGCAATACCCCATGAACTTTAAAAAGTTCTTAATTTACGGCATTTCACAGGTGCCAATCGATTAAAGGTTACGCGATAAGATCGATTATCTCCAGATCGAATAATTCTGATAGCGAAGTAATCGTGTGCAAGTTGACTTATGACCGCGGCCATATTTATTTGGTTAAACGTGAGAAAATCATTGTCATGTAAAGAATGAGTCTGGAATTTGTATTTTACTTATTAATCGTACTTATTTGTATGAGGAATTATATTTATTTAGTAAGACTGTAGCACTAGCTGTCCTACTTAGTTAGTTAGTAATCAGACAAAACTATTGAGTAAATTTTGGGTGAAGTGATTTCAGATCAAATTAAGAACGTAGATGGAGCTTTGCGAACAAGAAGTGACGCCGTTAAATACTACGCCTAGTCTACGCACTACATGTTTAAAAACCCGGTGTCATTTCGTTGTTCGCAAAATTACATCTATTTTATTTAACCAGGATCGGCAACGCGCGAGTGATACCCCTGGTGTTGCAAGCGTCCCTAGGCTGCGGTAACCGCTTACCATCAAGCAGGCTGTATGCTTGTTTGCCACCTTAGTGGTATAAAAAAAAAACTGAAACTGAAAGTGATTTATTATTTTGGCTTAATGGGTTACCTCTGACCTAAAGGCTTATTATGATCTGCTACTGTCGTGGATTGTTTCCAGAAACTATTAAATTAGAATGCACGACACTAGGCATTATAATGCAACGTAAGTTAATATTGAGAAACTTGATAATTCTCTTAGACTCGACGCTGGCAAAAATAGTAATTGAAGAGCAATGATTGCCGTAGTTAGGAAGACGAAGAAGAAGAGGAAGAGAGCGATACTAAAGAATCTCTTAGATACTACTCAAACGGTATGTAACAGTCCGACAGGCAAAGATATTACTGTCACTACTTTTGTTACAAAAATGAAAGGCGTCAGCGGGCGCCCTTTTGATAAATTTAAAGATATTTCTTCTTTTCTACTACTACAACACAGACAAGTAGAATTACTTTGCCATAGATACAGTCATTTTACGAATTCTAATAACATAAATATATTACACAACAAAGCCTTTATACTTAAAGGTTAAGAAGGAGACGGCATGATTTCTTCAAAGACATGACATTTCACGCTTACTGCCAATTATTTCAAATGTACTGTACGTTATCTGCCCACAAACTTGCGCTTACATTGTACATTGCTGCTTTTATTACGGTCTGAAGTGTCCATCCCGCTGTTTAATCAGCAGTGTATAAGTAACTTTCACGATATCCATCGAACAGAACTCGCCAAGTGCTCATTGTATGCATATTCTAAAGTTGATAGTATCTCGGACTTCGTTACCCGACGTGACCAGGGTAAGTTGATCCCTCTGTGGCCTTTCACGTAGATTAGAATAATGGTAGAGCTGAGGCCTAAGGTGGATGGACAGAAGAATCACTTGCTTTGTAGATTGTATCAAAAGGCATTATTTTGGATAGCGCATTTCAAATACATATATATATATTTGCAATACAGATTTTTACGTTTGGATGTGAAAGTATGCTAATTGGATATAAATACTTATAAAGAAATTTAGCCCTGTTTTTTTTTGGTTGTGCTATCTATAGGATAAATTCAAGCTAGCAGTGGCAAAAAGAACTCGATTTAAAAATAGCAGTGTAGCTAATTAGTTACCTACCAAAATTAAGACTTTGATCATGGCCCCGATGTCCCGAAATCGACATTGCAAGATTTATATACTGGTAGCATAAAATATTCCTAAATTGATAGACATCTAATTTATCGTTTAGGACTTTGTTGCTTTGTTTATACATTTTTTTATTGAATATGCTGATGTCTCACTGCTAACCTGATAGAGCTAAAAATAGCCGTCACTTTGTATAAGGATGTCAAAGAAACATTTAAATGGGTCAAATTGAGGGAGATTCATCAGCTTCACGAACAAGATAAAGAGAGTTATGAATATGAATGATACTGTTTAATAAACTTAGAACCAGCTAATGATCATAAAACGGCAACATCGGCAACGAGCGAGTGATACGCCTGGTGTTGCAAGCATCTATAGGCTACGGTGACTGCTTATCATCAGGCGGGCTTTATGCTTGTCTGTCACCTTAGTGGTATAAAAAAATCATATAGGGCCGCTATCTCTCAAAATTAATTTAATGACAATAATTTCTCATAATATTTCAATTAAATACCCTACATACAATGTAATTACTCATAAAGTTACAAGTGTTACAACGATCTAGATATTGCCAGAGCAAGATAGACGATTCATATCACCGTCCCTATTAAATTTTCGGTACAAAAGTTCCCTCATTTTCTCTAATAAAGATTAAATATAATTTCACACAGAAAACTTCGAGTTATATCTTTCTTGCAAATTAGCATTTGGCCTTATACAGTAACTTGAGATAAACTTCTTATTTTTGCCAATAATTTTGAACTCAGACCCTATTACGTATGGCAATTTAAAGAGATTATTTCTTTCATAATCTGACAGATGATAGAAATTACATTTTCCTTTTGCAGAATTGAAATTTGTATACTAAGGCAGCGTTTGCAGAGATTAATAAGACCAGATAAATGTTTCAACTTGGATTATTCCAATTTATACTTACATGTATTACCGAAGTGCTTTAAAATAATTTTTAATTTGTAAATGTATTTACGGCATAAAATAAGCTAACTTAATGGAGGAGCCGATACATTTTTATACCGTAGTAAGATAAATTAATAAATAGTGTGGGGTGCAAGAATTTCTCTTCCATTTTTGTTTTAATGTTGGACATGGAATTACAAACTACAAAGCAGTAATAATCCCTATAGCTTTACGTAATCGGGCAGATTCCTCTGCGGGCCAGCGCAGCGGTAGAATGGTAATATTAAAATGAAATGAAATTAATTTAAATGCTAATGAGTGAGGATCTAGCAGCCAGTGATGTAGTACTCTCTCGGGACCGCGTGGTGACTCCAAAATTCTGATAAGATGCCAGACAATAGCATCGAGTTAACTCACTTCTGTGCATCCACTTCAAGATTAAGATTAATCGTTGCAAAATATTATCACGGTATTTCAGCTTGTTTTTAGGGTTCCGTTACTCAAGTGGAAAAGAGGAACCCTTAGAAGATCAGACCTTAGTCTTGACAAACAGACAGACGGACAACAAAGTGATCCTATAAGGGATCCTTTTTTTCCTTTTAAGATACGGAACCCTAAAAATAAATAATTGAGACAGTTATTTCAATTCCATTGTTTAATTACAAATAGTCAAGTCTTCTGATTATTCGTGTTATGGGGCAAAGTCCTTCACGAAATTCAATTAATATTACAACAATCTATTCTCAGACGGCTTAAATGTGTGTAACGAAATTAATCAGCCCACGCGAGCCTTCATCAAAGCATAGTTTAGACGTGCCAGAATTCTTCGCTTAAGGGTTGTACCCTTACTCAGGTGAAGGTACCAAGACGTACTTGTATTAGAAACGTTACTGAAATTGTAAGTATTACATTGTGGAGTCTAAGCTGAATGTAGTAAAACCCAAAATTTAATGTTTAGAATCTCCACAATGGACATTTCCGACAGTGGACAAATTTGTCTTTGCACATGTATACAAATGTGTTGCGAATTTGATAAAATAAATTAGTTAATGTGCGTGGTAATATGGTTAATTTACAAACTAAAATTATTGTTACGTTCCAAGTAGAAAGATAGCAATGAACATAATTTCATTTCAGTCATTAAAATACTTAGAATTGTAACATGTTTCATGTCATTAAATTGTAATTATATTGTATGAAGGATTATTCGTTAGCACAATACATAAGCATATATTTATCGCATCATTATTACATCAAATAATGAGTACTTAATATACCTAAATTTTAGAATGATTTCCAACCAAATATTCTAGCCAGCTCCAATTATATCAATTAGGTCTGCAGCCGTCGTTAGCCAAAAGCTTAGACTCATAACAAATAGGGCTCAGGTAAGGCTATGTATATTCTGAGTGACCGTTGAGAGGTCACCTTCACATCTCATAAAAGGGTCACTGTTGTACTAAAACCGTCTAGAGTGGCAAAGGGATGCTTCTATAGATTCTTTCAGGGTTTATTTTTTGTTTTAGGGCTTATTTTCATGTTAAAGTATAAAAATGAAGACACAATAAACTGACATTTAGTGCATAATATAACCGATTTAAGTTGATACTTATTCTTCTCTGTTTATGCGGTGGTAACCCTGGGGCCATGGGGTCCAGAGGCTCATCTGCTGTACAAGGAGGTCTCGCGACGATTGATTGAGGCCTCCGGTGACAAGAAGGCTGGAACATATTTTGCGCAAAGGATCAGCATTGCCATACAGCGGGACAAGCCAGCCTTCTTGGCACCCTCCCGCGTGACAACAATTTGGGACAAGATGTTTTATTTATTTTATTTTTTTATATCAGGTTACTTTTTTTTCCTTTAGTTTTAGATTGTATTATTATTGTCCCATATAATTATATTACGTGTAATTCAGTTATGAAATAAATTTGTGTTTGAATTCTAAACATAGAAGTCGCTTTCCGCCGTCTGGTACGCTTAGATCTTTTAAACTTCGCAACAGATTTTAATTCGGTTTTCACAAATAGACGGTGTGATTCCTGACGAAGGTATTTATGTATGCACCCGTGCGAAATCGGGTTCACTAGTTAGTTATTGGTGCCAATTCTGTTGTACTAAACTTATTTGACAGGTCTAAAAATATTGCCATCCTTATTTAACCCCGCGCATGAAAAAGGGATAGCAAGACCTGTCAAATTAGTTTAGTAATTTTGAACAACAGAATCGACACCATTCATTATATATATTTTTTTCGAATTAAAACTAGAACGAAGAGCATGAGAAATGTGATTAATATTTAATTTTGTTCAAAGAAATTTTTAGAGAATATTGCTTTTGGTACGAATTATTGTTTAAACTGGTCGGTGAAGTATGGAAATTAACTCCGACATATATTTTTGTTGTATTTAAGTATATTTACGGCTTTCAATCACCACCTGGCATGTAGTAATCCCACATAATGCGAGACTTGCATTAAGCACTCGCAATATTTACTACACTAAAGTATTGGCAAACAGTTTGTTTGCGAACAAACATTTGAATACACTTACAAGAACTATGTTTTTTTATAACACACCAAAACATTTTGCAGAAAATACACATGTGTGTGCATGTGTGTGTGTGTGTATAAAAGGCAACCGTTACTGACTGATGTATCAACACACAGCTCAAATCACTAAATGGATTACATAAAATTTGGCACGCAGATAGTAATTATGACGTAGGCATGTGCAAAACGACGTTTTTCAAAATTCACCCCCCAAGGGGATGAAAAAAACAGCACAAAAAAGTTTAAGATTTTTTTCAAACCTACACTGTAGTACGTCTGTAAATATATAAGTATGTGTGTTTTAGGCTTTTTCAAAATTCACCCCCCAAGGGGATGAAAAAAATAATACAAAAAAGTCTAAGTTTTTTCATAAACCTTCACTGTAGTATGTCTGTAAATATATAAGTATGCGTGTTTCAGGCTTTTTCAAAATGTAACCCCTAAATTCGTGAAATGGTAAAATGCATTTACCTCGAAATAAACGCGAACTAAGCCGCGGACCAAAGCTAGTAATATATATGTACAAGAGAAATTACGACCATAACTTAAAAATTACCTGTCACCTTTTAAAATACATTTAATATGAGATTGAAGATAAGCCGTGACTTTCCGAAAATGGACGGGACGTGCCGTGACATTATAAAAAAATAATGAATTATATTCAATACTTGTATATTGATATAAAGGTCAGAGAAGAGTTTATATTGACAATGCAATGAAACAATTTGAATAAAACAAAACATTGACTTAGTTATATTGATCTAAATAAATCAGATCAGTCTAATCCCACCAAAAACATTCTGTAAAAAACTAGCCTTGTCTCGATGGAGCTGCTTGTTTATCTCTCAAAAGTAATGAAATCTAGACAAAGTCGTGCCAAGTCTAAGATTCCTTACTGCGATTTCTTTATTATTATAGTTAATGTTGTGCGACTTGGCCGTTGAACATTATTTATACGTTAGTTAGGTAGGGTACAAGTCAATTTTGTTTACACGTAATGTTATATATATAAATATCTGTTGTAACTACCTATGTACTAACGTATAAAGAACGGCCAAGTCGCACAACATTAACTATAATAATAAAGAAATCGCAGTAAGGAATCTTAGACTTGGCACGACTTTGTCTAGATT
Organism: Falcaria lacertinaria; assembly: GCA_951449985.1. NCBI lineage: Eukaryota > Metazoa > Arthropoda > Insecta > Lepidoptera > Drepanidae > Falcaria > Falcaria lacertinaria. The sequence goes on from OX602110.1 coordinate 11,057,615, forward strand.
TCATTACTTTTGAGAGATAAACAAGCAGCTCCATCGAGACTAGGCTGGTTTTTTACAGAATGTTTTGGTGGGATTTCACTTCTTTTTGTAGAAACGTGGGAATACTGATTTATTTTGTTAGATTTTCTTATTTGACACATTTTTTTTCTTTTTAGGAGTAGTTTTTTTATTATAACAAATCTTTCTTTTATTTTTTTCCGGTTCTAATTCTTGTACAGTAGCAAAAGTTTTTCGTATTGCCCATTCGCGTTGAAACCTCTTAGTATACCGTTTTCATACACTTCAAAAGTGAAGGGATAGATTTTTCCAGCAGCCTTAAGCTCAGAAGCTGAGCCGTAAGTAGTGGGTTTCATCATATCGCTCGTGTAGGATTGCGCGCTCGTGTATACGTCACCATCAGCATCACACGTGTACACTTGCATTTCGTCCCAATGTTCAGCAACGTATGCAACTATAGCAGATCTGATACTGCAAGTTGAGTCAGTTCTACCATACACCAAGAAAGATATTGAATGGAAGGGACAAGACCCGTCTTTGGGCATACCAACTACTTGGTAGCCACTAAGTTCGTCGTCGTCTTTTAATATTATCGACATTTTTTACGATATTAACTTGCGAAATCAAACACAAGTAAGCTCAACGACCTTTAGTATATGGACAACAAAACAGCAATACTGATAATTAAAGTATTCAATAAAATTAAAAGTACTTTTTAATGTAATAATTAAGTAATAATCAGTAATCCGTCACTAGTCATAAAATTCCTAACCTATTTAAATCTTCGAATTGTTATAACAACAAACCTGCTAATGAACCTTAGCAACGCTAACGAAATAATAAGCGAAATCAACGAAATGCAAATAATCCCACCTGCTCCCTAGCAAACGTTTGTAAGCGCAATAGAGGAACGTCGCAAACGACTGTAACGTAGCCGGTTGCCACTTCGCCATATAAGGTTATCGGAAAAACTTACAGTCAGCGCCATCTAGCGACGTGTCCGCCACTCTTAGTCCAATCTCAGAGTAGATAATATACTACGTACAAGTCCAATGAATTATATTATTTATTTATTTATTTATTTACAATTACTTACAATGGTACTAATAACTATTGATGTTATAACAAGAAACCCGGTTAGGTCACAGAAATGTAGAGAGGCACTATCTTACTTACGTAATAATAAATATTCTATCTATTATTATAATTATACATATATTAATTTTTAACTTAGGGAATAAAAATTGGTTAGTATATCACAGTTTCTTATATTTATGTATGCATGTGTGTGGACGGTGTTTTATTTATGTTTGTCATTTATACATTCTTGTAAAGTGTAGTAGCATTTCTTATGTAATAAATCTTTTATTAGTTTTTTTTATATTTTATGGTATTTTATTCTTGTCCTATAGTTACGGGCATTTTATTGTATATTTTTGTTGCCATTATGAAGGGGATGCCATTATGGTTGAATGTAGTGTTAGTCGGGAAGTGGGCAGCTTTAATTTATATTTATGTCGTAATGTGTATTTAGTCGGTACATCTTCACATTTGGTAAAGAAATGTGGGTGTTTTCTTACAAATTGGCAGACTTCTAAAATGTATATGCTTGGGAAAGTGAGGATATTGTATTTGTAAAATATGGGCTTACAACTATCTTTTTTTTAACATTGGCTATAACATAATTAATATATACAATGAATTAATATTATAGTGTAATGTGTTTATTTAATTTGTGTAATGTTCGAGTACAATAAAGCTAATCGTTCGACCATTTCTTCTTGTAAACTTAAAAGTATAAGTATAAAAGCCAGTCTATTCTTATCCAGAGTGTTCCTTTAATTTTATTTATATGCGTATCAAAAGCAGAAGGGGAGGCATTCGCCCAGCAGTGGGAAGCAATAGGCTAGATTAAATAAGAAGATGTGTCCCACTACGCTGGATTTTTGCAATGTCAGTCGTTTTTTTTTATTTTTTTATACCACTATGGTGGCACACAAGCATACGGCCCACCTAATGGTAAGCAGTCACCGTAGCCTATAGCCTCTAGCAATACCAGGGGTATCACTAACGAGAGAGGAGTCGCTTTGCTAGCAGCATTACTTCTAGCCCAGAGTATCCTCGTGGAGCACTGGCAACCTTACTCACCGCAGAAACACAACACTACATCAAAGTAGTGTTATTTCACTGCGGTCTTCTTTAAGATGGAGGTACAGCCCCCAGTTGGGCGGCTCCAATATTAATGGGAAAACCAAATTGAGATCCCAATTTGCACTACCTCTCTTTTTAGCTCATGGTGTGCTTAATCTAAAGCTAATACTTAAGCTTAGACATCTCATTTGTACCAATGAGTTAGCCGGTATTTGAATCTGGGCCCATCAGGAGACAGGCCGTTGCTATAAGCACAAGGCCACCACGGCTAGTTAATGTTTTTATTTGTTGCGCCGTACACTAATTACTTTTACAAAATAAATTAAGCCCGATTTACGCCTTATAACAAAAGCTACTTGCCAGTGTAAGCCCTGTTCAAATCCGTTCAGCCGTTCGTATTTGGTTAAGAATTTCATGGGATTTTTATTTGTAGTGCGGAACCCTTATTATTTTTCTACAATACAGGTAACGCCCAGTAAAATCTGCTATCTGCCAGTGAAATTCCCGTTAAAATCGGTTCAGCCGTTTCGGAGATTACCCGTAACATACAGACAAACAGACAGACAGTTTTTTTTTTATCAGTAGCGTTTAACATTACAACGGTAATCGCGTGTCTAATCACAGTGGCTCCTTCAACCAAGATTATTTAAACTGAGTAGTAATTTTCGTTTACGAGACTATGAAATCTGTCTTTTAACAATCAAGGCAACACGTAATACACCATTTATATGAATATACGGCACTTATAGCCAGAATGCATGGTCATGTCAATTCCACGAAGCCCAAATGCGGCTCGGTTACATTTGTTTTATAAGAGAGTTCCAGCAGTTTCCGTCCGGCTACAACATCAGTTCATTGGTGACCGTAAACACCACTAAAGCCACAGGAAATCTTCCAGCTTCCTCATTAGTTCATTGGAACTATCGTAAACACCACTGAAAAGTCACGGCGAAGCAAAATACGTAATTTTGCTTACTTGGATGACATGTTTTCAAATTTCAAATAAGGGTCACCAGGTACTCCAGATCTTCGATTATCCTAGTTTTTATAGTTTTCCCTTTATGTGGCCATTAAACCCTAACTCTGTACCAAATTTCAGCTCTCTGAGTTTATGGGAAGTACTAGTTCTATTTTGATGATCATGAGTGAGTGTGTGTCATAAATGCTTTGCTTTCGCTTAACTTCGGCATTAAATGACCTACAGATTTGAAATTTTTAATTTTAAGTATGATTGTATAGCTTACTGGATGACGAAAATTTCTACGTTCTGGTCTTATCCGGAGGTTCTCAAATAAGGGCCTGAAAATGCGGCGAAATGGTTCGGGTAAAGGATGGTACGGCAGTGTTTGCTTCGCGCTCGACTCGGCGGGGGCACTCCCGTGCCCCCCGATTGCTCTCTGCCTGCCCTGAAAGGAACTCCGCGTGATTATAATTATGTTTAGCTAGTTAAGTATATAAGTATTAGTGTAAGGAAAAATAGTAACAATATCGATATTGATATGACGTCATCTATCGATAGACTATCGAGAGTCTATCGATAGTCGACTATCGATGGGCCAACGGCAACGTTCTACCACCGCGCAGTTCCAAAGGAGTTTTCTCCCGCGCACAAACATATTGTGGAATGAACGCCGAGGTTTTCCCAAAGGAGTGCAGCATGGAGTTTTTCAAGAAGGGTGTGTAGAGAGTTTTGAAGGGTTGGCAACGCGCGTGTGATCCCCCTAAGCGTCCATAGGCTACGGTAAACGCTTACCATCAGGTGGTTCGTATGCTTATTTGCCAATTTAGTGGTCCAAAAAACACTTCGGGCACAATTGAACCCCACATAAACCCACAACTCTTATACATTTACAGACAATAATTTAACAAGAAATGTTCATGAACAATATAGCCGGCGATATACTCGATGTTACATAAACTGTACAAAAGTTATGGTAATTTTATCATTGTATATGTATTAGAATTTATTTGAGTCACATTTGCTTACATTGCTGTACAATAAGCGAATTGTATTTTTGTGTAAATGCTCGGAATAAGGTCGTTGGATGAATTTCCAAATTCCTATTGTATGGCTCTCGTGCCAATGATATTATTATATAGTTCACTAAGTAGGTTTATGTTTTATCTAACTTACTACAGTGTCGTCATGTGCGTTTGTCTTTTTGTCTATCCGCCTGTATTGTATGACACTATCTTTTAGGGTCGGCAACGCGCGAGTTATATACCCTGGTGTTGCAAGCATCCATAGGCTACGGTAACCCTTTACCATCAAGCGGGCCGTAGCAATGTCCCAGAAGAAATTCAATGATAATTCCATTTGTAGTCCCTTATCTGTATCGGACCTACGGTGGGTTATGTATCCCCGATCTGCCCCCTGGGGCAAATTAAGATTCCTTTTTTAATATTTTATAAGAGAAGATAATGTATCATTCTCGGAAAATATTTTTGAAGAATATTCTAGGATCAATAATAATGTATGATATTCAATTTCACATTATTTATTAATCTGTTCAATTAGCAGTTTTCCGACGTAATCCGCAAAATTGATTAAAGAAGAAATATTCATTATGTTACTAGCTTCTGCCCGTGACTACGTCCGCGTTGAGCTTAGAATCTCAGAGTAACCTAAAATTTTCTCGGGATAAAAACATTTTCCCGGGATAAAAAATCCTATGTATTAATCCAGGTTATAAATTATCTGTGTTCCAAATTTTATCCAAATCCGTTGAGCAGTTTTTGCGTGAAAGAGTAACAACCATCCATCCATCCATCCATACTCACAACTTTCGCATATATATAATATTAGGGTTTCTTCAAGTTTAATTCGACGTTCTACAACTTTTCTGCAGACCAAGAATAAGCGAAATGTATACACTTTAAGCAGATTTTTAGTTTTTTAAAAAGTACAGATACTTAATTACTTGTACATTACCAGGTTATGTACGTAGAATCCTTTTTTTTGCCTTGTACATAACTGGTAATGTAACTAGATTATGTACGAGTTACAAGCGTCATTAAGACCATTTTTTTATACCTCTAAGGTGGCGCACCAATGTACGGTCCACCTGATGGTAAGCAGTCACCGTAGTCTATAGCTGGTAGCAATACCAAGGGTATCACTAATGCGTTGCCAACCCTATTGTTGATGAGGGCTCAGTGTGCTAGAAGTAGCATTACTACTAGCCCAGCGTATCCTCGTGGATCACTGGCAACTTTGCTTACCGCAGAAACACAACACTACATCAAAGTAGTGTTATTTGACTGCGGTCTTCTGAAAGGTAGAGATACAGTCCCCAGTCGGTTAAATATAATTGGTTTGAGTCATCGAATGACACAATTAATATTAGCAGCAAGTTAGTGTGTCGGAACGGATAAATCTCTTGAATTGTATCCTCTATGAAAGCCACAAGGTAAGTTTCCGGACATTATACTAAATTCAGGACGAACTAAACTACTATAGAATTGGATGTTTGTAATTAATTGAATCACGGTTAGTATCGAAGTTTAGTTCGCTTTCCCACAGTACACATCGCATGTAGTACGTCAACTACCTAGTAAAACTCTTTCTCAGTTACGCCCACATACGGGTATCGCCAAATGGCGTTGCCTCGGTTCTTTTGGCAACCTTCCGTTCTGTGAAATATGGTTATAATATTTTGTCCGGTGAGATATGCAGTAATCTAGAAAACAATGTTTACAGAGAACCAGTTAGTATTTTATTAGCTTATTGAATAAAAATATAATAAATAAATAGTACTAATTTACAAATGATCTTCACAAAACAACAGAATCCGATTGCTCTTTACATTTTTTGCAAGTCAAGTCAAGTTATATCTCGTGTTTAATGTATTTTGCTACAGTAACAAAACGGTATGTTTCTGCATGATACATCAATATTATTAAAACAAAATAAATAATTTACAAAAAGACAGTAGGTAATGGTGTCGATTCTGTTATACTTGTGGGGCGAGCGAGGTGATCATGCTCAGCCACCACAAAGGGAAGATCTTCCAGCCAGGCGGGTGTTTTGCCTGGGGAACCGCGGCTCCGACTGTTCTAGTCGGAAACTTGTATATATGTTGAATTGCGTAGAAAACTTCGCTAGCGCGTGGCAGGATTGTGACGTCATTCGTTGAATGTTGTCCTGCTAGTTAGTCGATTTCTAACGTTGGTTTATGTAGCCGTGAGGTCGCTACATCACTCCCCCCCGAGACCGGAGGTCGATCCAGAGCTTGATTACAGTCAGTGCTTGAATGCTTGCAAGTGCCAGTGTGCTTCGAAGTCTGCGGTGAGTCGAGACTGAGCGTTAGATGCCGACTGAGTCCAGTATCTCAATGCAAGCGTACGACGTGGAGATATGACGGTGAGCAATGCCGAATGGACTCCAGAAGTGGGCTGTGTGAGGCGGACGTATGTAGTCGGTGGAGAGGTGAGTGCCAGGACCAGTAGCGCGGTAAGTCGGCTGAGTTGGACCTGTTGATACTCGATGCTGGCTTGCTGTGTGACTGCTGCTGAAGAATTTGATGGGGGTGGAGAAGGTTGCTGATGTTCACGCCAATATTGGCGCAACGGGGTCACCAGTGTGGGGCGAGCGAGGTGATCATGCTCAGCCACCGCAAAGGGAAGATCTTCCAGCCAGGCGGGTGTTGTGCCTGGGGAACCGCGGCTCCGACTGTTCTAGTCGGAAACTTGTATATATGTTGAATTGCGTAGAAAACTTCGCTAGCGCGTGGCAGGATTGTGACGTCATTCGTTGAATGTTGTCCTGCTAGTTAGTCGATTTCTAACGTTGGTTTATGTAGCCGTGAGGTCGCTACATACTAAATAACTAAACTAAACTAATTTGGCAGGACTAAAGGTCTTGCTATCGGTTTTTCATGTGCGGGGTTAAATAAGGATGGCAATACTTTAAGTCCTGTCAAATTAATTTAGTTTAATGATTTGTACAACAGAATAGCACCAGTATCTATTTAAAAATTATTGTTTTGACCCAAACGAGAATCACTTGCCACAAATACTGTTGCTACGATGGATGACAATGCTGTATATATAATTAAACTACCTTGATTATTTTCTGGTCTGTGAATTGGTACTGTTTGCTAATTTACCTATGTCCTGACTGTGCGATACAGAGCCGGCTTAGAATGTAACATTTAGTATGCAAAACACAGTGTTTTGTTTAATTTTAATTTGTTGTTTGTTTTAATTATTGTAGTACACATGGTACGTGACGTTCGGATGTGTTGCTTTGTTTTTGTAAACATGCGATTTCGTTTTCACGTTTCCTATTGTTTTGGCTGTGGAAATTGTTCTAGGAACATTGTGCTTGTTGAGTTTAGAGGTAATTGAACCTGAAGAAAGCTTTCTTAAGGTGATTTTCTATGAGGTAATTATGGCTAGAGCTTATGATACCCTAGTACTCATTGCTCGAAGTACAAAATCAAAAATCATTTCTACCAATAACCGGAAGCGTAAATAATAATAAAAAAATATAAAAGATCATCGAATCATATTCATTCTTTTAGGGCTCAGACCAATCTCTTTAATTAGAGTGCATTTGTTATTAATATCAAAATATGTATTTTTGCGACAACAAACCAAAATATATTTTAACTGTCTGTAACAAAACTACAAAAACACACGTATCCAAAGTACCCCACTTTGAAATGCAATACAACTTCCACAATAGGGAACGAATTAACCAATTCAGAACGAAAAACACCTCGTGATGGCCTCACAGGATTGACAAGTCATAATAGGTTACATTCAAAATCCGCGTATTCAATTATACCATTGTTGGAGCGTCGTGTTAACATGCAAATTGGTCCATTCGAAAATTTCGTGGCCCTTTCACATTGCTAATAGGAAATAGTCCTTTTCCGTCCCTTTGTTTTGTCTCTTTGGGGCTTCAAACCATGATAAACTTTTGTCTGTGTTGTCATTCGTTGTGAGCTACTACGTGCTTCAGGATACGCTGCGCTAGTAGTAATGCTGTTAGCACAGTGAGTCCTCATCAATAACATGGTTGGCAACGCTTTAGTAATATCCCTGGTATTGCTAGCGGCTATAGGCTACGGTGACTGCCTACCATCAGGAGTGCCGTACGCTTGTGTGCCACCTTGGTGGTATAAAAAAAAGTATTTTTTCGTCGGTTCGATTGCCAGGGCTTGTGACTGCTTATTGTCAGTTAAAGCCTGGATACCACAGATGCATAATTATTCTGTAAAGAATGTCGGAAAAAAACTTGCTACGTACCTTTAATAAAATTTTGATGTCATATGTTATATGTTAACCCACTAGATTATAGGGGACATTGCTTATTATTTTTCAGCTTAATAACGGTCTTAAAAAAAAAAGATAAAAATAGCAACATTCTAAAGTGGACTCTCAAGTCAAATTGGATACGGACATTTATCACAATAGCAACTCCTTTTCCAAAGTCTATTATATTATGGAACCTTTTCACAATTTCCCGTCTAATTAATCAGAAATCCAATCAACATTTTTATACATTTTTTAAAACGGAAGGGGGAGAGACCCGCTCAATTCAAAACTAAAATGACGCATTATTCAAACCCTTCCCTTGTTGACGATATCATTACAAATGCAATCAAACTTGCATTAGAATAAGGTTTATTTTTCACTAGACAATTTTAGTCAAATAGGGACACATAGCACCCCGATTAGTTTTAATTAATTATGATACAGAAATTGCTTTTTATAAGCCATTTCGGCTGGTGGCTATTAATCATAACTGCAATGGAAATTGCACTATAACACATGTGGAGAAGGTATTAAAATGCGTTAATTAGTTGTGTTAGCTGACATGTTGCTTAATTAGGCATTGACAAAATTGTGGAACAATATTTTTGGGGACTTAATTTGCGATGAATAATCAATATTTGAATTTAGATCATTTTGAATTGAGTTTTACAGTTCTGCTTCGTAAACAAAAAAAAAATTTATGATTTTTTTTAATCGGAATGGACTTTTGAAAATCGAATGAAACATCTGTGCATGCAGTTCATTTATTATGTAGGCAAATCAGACATTTGAGTTCTGTGATTTTTTTGTACCTAATAGTAAGATATATGTATAATTAAAATTGCTGATTATAAAAATAAGTACCTAACATTTTTATTCTTTGTATAGCTTAATTTTTTTTAATTCAATTATCAAAATGAATAAATATATTGGAAATTTACAAAAGAAAACTAGAATAATTAAGGTAAAATTTACCCATACTTTTTTGTGACGAATTTATTTTGAACTTTTTCATTCATTATTTGAATTTTTAAACAGTGCAAACAAATTTAAATATTATCGCTAATAAAAATTCTGTACTACGACCAGTAACCCTCCCAGAGAACACGTACCTACCTAAAGCACCGCCTGTAAATATACCGGTAAAATTTTTATTACTGTGATTAAAAGCGTTGGCTTAGCGTTTTACTATGGGCGGGTTATTTATGACCCGGTTGCTACGAAGACGGGTTAATGGAAAATGCGGGAAAACATTCATTCACAACATTCACTCGTGTGGAATTGTTCGTATTTGGAATAACTTTAAATAAGGTAATATGTTCTCGCTCTTAGTCTTAAGTTTACTTGTTTTGTCCGAGAGATGTCGCCACACGTCATTTACATCGCACCATTGTTTCATTCCATCAATTTACTATGTCAAAGACCATACTACGACAAAACTCTCTCTGTTAATTCTTATTATTATTATTATAGTAGTAGTACTTGTACGTAGTATACTTGTCTATTTGTTAATATTATTTTTTAGTGTTATCAATTGTTTTTATATATTATTTTGAGAAATAGGTATCCATGTTAAGTTAGTATTTGAAATGTAAATTTTATGTAATTCTTTTGGTTTTTAAAAGAGTAATTGCTGAGTTTCTTGCCGGATTCTTCTGTCCGGTGGTAGATTCTGACGATTTGAAAGTGCTTGCCTGTAAAGTCTAGTCAAATAAAGATCTTTTTGAATTTGAATTGAATTGAATATCTATTCTGAGGTAATACATACACGATTCAAAGCAAATAGTTGTCAAGCAATCGATGTCTTGATATTTGGCACTCTTTTTAGATAAGGGGCTTACAGCAAACGTGTTTAAGGTGTAGATGATACGGCCCACCTGATGGTAAACAGTGACCGTAGCCTAAAGCCGCTAGCAATACCAGGGTTATCACTAACGAGTTCCTAACCCTGTTGTTGATGAGGACTCTCTAAGCTAGAAACATTACTACTAGCCCAGCGTATCCTCGTGGAGCACTGGCAACCGCAGAAACACAACACTACATCAAAGTAGTGTTATTTTAAAACTGACCTAAAGGCATGTTGCGAACTGCTACTGCCGATTGTCTCCAGAAATTCCCATAAGCTTTAGATGCATTACAAAAACCATTGTAATCTATTTAGCTATTAATTATACATAAATTAATTTGAATACTATTAATTTAGTACCTGAACATTTACCGCAATTTACAAATCAAATTATCTTGAGCCTACTAAAGCAGACCGAGGTATCTTCACAAACTTAGCGAAATACTAAACAAGCATTTACCTTTGAAATATTACTACTAATAATTTAAACTGTCGAGATATATTTGTGACAAGTCTGTGACGTCACAGAGTATTCGAGCCAGTATCATTACTTCAGAATAATATCTAAAGCGCGCTAACGCTAAGTTATTTTTCTGAGATTATTACGAATAAAGAAGTCTAAATTGAAAACTGTTTATAAATGGAATCTTTTATCTTAGTTCTTTTTTTGTTTTTTTTTTAAAAGCAGCTTGGAATTTTGATCTCAGTTAATCAATCAACTCAAACACAAGTAACTTCGAAAGACTGACTGATAAGTAGAATCATAGAAAATATTGAACATTACTTAGAGGAGTTTTGGCGGGAATCAGGCAGAGTGATTGAGAATATTTCCAGTGTCTCGTAAATAATGTTATAGTGATCTTTAGTCTATATTTTCGGTGTCATTTTGTGCAGTGCAGCTTAACTTAGTCACTGATTATAGTATCATTGGAAATAGTAACATGGCTATTGTGTAAAGGGAATTATCATTTTGAAATTACCTCTGTTATGATCTGTATGTGGATTGTCTCTAGAAACTCCAATAAGCATTAGAATTAATAACACCAGGCATTTTGATTCAACATAATATTGAGAAACTAACTCGATAACTTGTCTTACACTCGACATTGGCAAAAATAGTCCACTTGAAGAGGATTGATTGCACTAGCTACGAAGAAGAAGAGAAAAAATACTAAAGATAAGCTTTTAAAATCTTCTGGTTTTCAGAATACTTCACTCCCTCCCCCCTTCAAATACAGTTTAAGCACATGAAAAGATACTTTTATATTAACATAAAATCGCAAAAACTCATCATAATGAAGCTCGTCTACTGCTTTTATGACTGTATTATGTCCAAAGCCACAAATAATTTAGTTTAACGAAATAATGAGGAAATTATATATTAAGATTCTATTTGCCATTACATAATGTTTATTTATTTTGTTGCGTAATTTAAACATTTTAATTATTTTGGAAGCCGACGCCCTGTTTAGCGTGTTGTTATGAATAAATATTTTCTTTTCTTTTGTTTTCTTACTAACGAGTCGATTGTTAAAAATTTATGCTTTCAAATTTGGGTTCAAATATCACTGTCGTTATAGGCCATTATCTGTTGTTTGAGATGAAGCTGCCTGTAGAATTTCCTTAAAACGAGTACATATCGTGAAGATTTTTACTAAACATAATTAATATACTCACCCAACGCTGGTATATTTCAGATCCGATGTGTTATTCTTAATCTATTATTGTGATAAAAGATTTGGGGACTTACCTGAAACAATACAAAAAACATTAATTACATCAAAATATATGTATCATTACATATTCCTATGTATCTATAATTTATTTACTAAATATTATAAACAGAAAAGATTTGTGTTATGTTTGTAATGAATAAATTCAAAAACTATTCATACGAATTTAAAAAAATCACCATAAGATTGATATTTGAGTAATTATAGGTGTATTGCTACGTGGGTGAAGTCGCGGGGAAACGCGAGTTATATGCCATATAAGGCGCAGTACAATTCTGAAGAAAATTTGTAATGTAATTAATTTCCCGTTTTTATTGTTGCAAGATACAAACACCAGCTTGTAAAAAACACGAACACGATGCCCATGGAGAAGATTCTGAATGATAAAATTTATAAAATACTATATTAAGAGCCTTGGTGGCCGTGTGGTTAGAAGCGTTGCCTGCTATTCTAGCGAAGCAAGTTCTAATCCCTACTGTACCAATGAGTTTGTCCAAAACTTAAGTGCAGTGACTAGTCATACCACGAGATTTAGAGAAAAACATGGTGATGAAACCTGCATACGTCTGAGAAGAAATTTAAGGACGTATGTTGTGCCTTAGAGACGGTGACAGACTCACCATCTGTTACTGGCACCAAATTATTCTTCGGTGGAAAGTGGGTGTTGGAACACCTCTGCCTTCCTCTGCGGAGAAATCTCCTCGATTGAACATCTTGTCATCCAAGGGAACAAGGACAGACGTCCCGTAGGGCCCGTAGAGAGTACCCATCAGCCATACTACTGGTAATACGGTTACCTAGAAGGACATATCGGCTGACCTGATTCCCTTGTTCTATGGGTTGATGTCACGAAATTTTTGTTTTTACATTTGTACGTAGCCCAAAATTGCATTGACTGTAAAATTTCCTCATATTCTTTTTATTCAAAGATGAAACAGCATTAAAGATAATGTAATTTTGTGACTACTATATGAATAAATCTAAATACTGCTTAAACATAAAGAATCAATTGTGTCGATTCTGTTGTAAAAAATCACTAAACTTAACTTATTTGGCAAGACTTTAAGTATTGCCATCCTTATTTAGCTTGCTCTCCCTTTCTCATGTGCAGGGCACATGAGAAAGAGATAGCATGACTTTTGGACCTGTCAATTTTTTTGTCTGTAGTTTAATGATTTCGTACAACAGAATCGGCACCAATATCAAAATAATTATTATTTGACTGGACTTATTTAATACTTTAAAAACGGCAGAATCTACCACCGGATTTGGAGGATTGTTTTTGTAGATAAGAATCACTCATCTCAAAAAAATACATATTATATTACATTTAATCATTACACACTATAAAAACATATATTACAGAACATAATATGATTCAAAGCTTTCTATCTGAAATTAAATTTAAGTTCATTAATTTAATTTAAGTAACGTTACACACTGTAAATTCTATATTCATTCATAACTCAGTGTATAATGAAATCTTTTGTCTTTCACGATGCAGGTATAGGGCGCTGAACGGGCTCTAAATCTATTTAAAATAAGGGTTGATATCCCTTGAATTATCATAAACTCCAGTGGGGTGTGTGACCCACATACGAAGAAGTTACATATTATGATGACGAGATTAAAATGTAAAAAGTAGCTGTACCAGTGATTTCGTACGCGTGGATTCCAATTTCATGGCTTATTTATTCCAAAATAAAAGATACTGGAAAAATGTAGCCTGTATATTAATCCATCTTATAAACTGCCTCCATTTCTATATTAAAAACGAACATCGGCTGCTCGGACCAAACTTCGGACTTGTACCAACATGATCGTGGTAAGAAAACCAAAGACAAAAAAAACTATGTTCGTTTGTCGTGGTAGACCCCCAGAGTTGGTTTCCTAAATTTATACATAGCTCAAACCATTGAATAGATTGTACTGATATATGGCACGCAGATAATTATTATAACGTAGGCAGCCACTAGGAAAGGATTTCCAAAATTCACCCCTAAGGTGATGGAATGGGGGGAGGGGTGTTCAAGAATCTGTGGAGAAACAAGACTAGATTTTATTCCTTTTTTGAAGTTTCACAAAATTACTTCTGTAAATAAACAAGTAAATACGTTTCAGGATTTTACAAAGTTTTTTAAACTAAATACGTGGAATGGGAAAAATCGTTATGTAACGCGAGCGAAGCCGCGGTCTTAAGCTTGTAGTACTTTAAACTAGTAACAAAGTACGATTACCGTTGGTCAAGTGGTTATTTGCAAGAGCCTCAGTAGGATACGCTGCTTCCTCAACAACAATAGGGTTGGCAACGCAACTGCTTACCATTAGGTGGACCGTGTAGCAACTTAGTAGAAAAAAATAACGAAAATATTCTTCTGCATAACAACCTTGAGAGATAAATCCAGCCAGAACTTGTTTTGTTGTGATCATTAGCAGAAACTTCTGCCTATTTATGCTTATATTTTCAGACTTGTTCAACATTACAGTTTTTCGTTGTGTAGTTACATCGCAGTTATCTCGGATCTCGGATGTCGTAATGAGTACGATCACGTTTCCAATTAAGAAAAATGTTATGGATCTTATGAACAACAGGGTACTTAAGACACAAGTTTTTTTATACCATACCGCACACGAGCGTACGGCCCACCGTAGCCTATAGCCGGTAGAAATAATATAAATATCACTAACGAGTTGCCAAATCTGTTGTTGATGAGGACTCACTGTGCTAGCAGCTTTACTCCTAGTAGCGCATTCTCTTGAAGCACGGGCAACCTTACTCACCGCAGGAACACAACACTACATCAAAGTAGTGTTATTTGACTGCGGTATTCTGTCAGCCAGGCGACTCCAATTTTAATGGGAATCCGACGGGAGATCTTATTTCGCCCTGCCTCTCTTTTTAAGCCCACAGTGTGATAAATTAATGTACTTAAGCTTAAACTCATTCTCTCATTCATTAAACTCATTGGTAGAGGCCGGAGTTTGAACCTGGGCCCATCAGATGACACGCCGTTGCATCAACCACAAGGCGCCACGGGAATGTTTACTTTATATATAAGCTACTAACGGCCCGCCCCGGCTTCGTACGGGTAGACATTTATCAAATATTTTGTCTACCCGTGCGAAGTTGGGGCGGGCAGCTAGTATAATATATAATGTATGTTACTCAGTGATAATGTAGCTTTCGAGCCTTAAAAATTTCGGAGAATTAAAACATGATCACGTGACATAAGGTAAAAGTTTTTAATTCCCAAACATTTCCTTCGTTTTCTATAGCGTTAAAGATTTATAGACAAAGAGCGTGGCTGAGCCTGCTGTTTTGTTTTGTTCTTTATTCATGTCTGTTTGTGATTTGGAAATAAGGCTTTTTGTTCAGCTCATGTCTTATCAAGTTCTTCTCGTGTTTCTTTTTTTAAATTATATTCCTGCTGCAGGTGTTTGGAAGTTGTTAAAAGAATATAGGAAGAATAAATATAATAATAATGAATAGTCCGCGGATGATGTCGAAGGTGAAAGCTAGTGCTTTTATAACTTTTTATGTCTGCCTAGAGCTAATAAACTAATTGTTCAAGAACAAGAAAGTAAGATTAACTACTAACTAGAAACATAAAAGTTACTTAACTTGTTCAGTTTAATGATTTTTTTATATTTATATTGGATTTTTTGATAAAGGTGTTTGCTATGCCTCAACAATTTCACCTTTATACAACATATTTTAGTTACATCAACGTAAAATATTTTTTTAGGTACTATAGTCGGCGCAAAAAAGGTTTACAAGACAAGAATGCAATGGCAATGTATCTATACATCGAGAATACAATGTTGTGAGATGATTGAGAGCGAGAGTTGCCAGGAAATGAATTTATATTGCTAATGTTTTAGTGTTGCTATGATACAGTAGCTTAAAATATTATTGGTATTTATTTTAAAGCTTTTCAGCAAAACATTATCTTTTACAATCCTTTGGAACATTAAAACATTCACAAATGCCTTATTAAGGTTGGGATTTATTTAATGTCGGACTTAAAAGTTACTACTATATTTTTTAATAAAATACATTGAAAAATCATCCGTATATTATACGACTTAAAACTTACTTTGAGATGCCACGCGCACAGTCCACACTCACTCAGCACTGACCACAAACGTACTTGCACACGTTAACGTAACCTTCGATCGTAAAGTTCACATTCACTGTGGGCGGGCGTGCTCTCCGTAGGGCGGGCGGGATTGGACTGACGGCGGGAAGTTTGCAATATGGAATTGTGCAGCAGCAAATGTGGCTATTGAGATATTTCCTCCGATCTTGATGAGCAATAATAAATATTTTTGTCCTCCTGATTTTTTTTTTATTTATCTAAACCTTCACACCTTCCCACAAGGATCCGGGGTAGGCAGAGGTGTTACTAACACCCACATTTCATTTAATTAACAGTTTTAAAAAACTTTAAGTGTTGT
This sequence comes from Falcaria lacertinaria, assembly GCA_951449985.1. Lineage (NCBI taxonomy): Eukaryota > Metazoa > Arthropoda > Insecta > Lepidoptera > Drepanidae > Falcaria > Falcaria lacertinaria. The sequence goes on from OX602110.1 coordinate 11,074,064, forward strand.
GTGATAGAATGTCTACATCGAGTCTCGTTCAGGAGCATAGAGAATAGTCTCCATTCACTCTTCACTCAGGTTCACAGTTGATCATGAAAAACCTTCAATATAATTATCTACGCGCCTTCTCACAAGGGTCACTGAAGAGGTAGGCAGAGGTGCTACATCACCCACTTTCCACCGAAGATAATTTGGTGCCAACGTAACAGATGGTGAGTCGGTCGCCGTCTCTTAGGCACTACACACTGGAAATTCTTTTCAGACGTATGCAGGTTTACTCACGATGTTTTCCTTCACTGTAAAGCTCGTGGTGTGACTAATAAGTATCAAGGCTAAAATTCACCAATTAGTCTCTTAGATCTTATCTATATTGCATACATACCATCACGCCAAGTCCCTCACGGGGTAGGCAGAGTGTATAGAGCACCATTTCACACTCGACTTACACACCTCTTTTACTTCTTTACATTCATCATTGTCTTTGAATACTACTAAGGTGGCAAACAAGGTTATGGGCGCTTGCAACTCGCGCGTTTCCGACCCTAATTTTGGTTTATACATACGAATGAGTGATGAAAGAATGACACAAAAGATATACAATTAATGTCAGTGGAAGAAAAAGCCTTAGGTGGCCAAGGTCCAATTGTCTAGATCAAATAACAAAGTAATCAATGATGGATGGAAAGGTATAGATATATATTATTAGTAAAAGGTTTATGAACGTATAAAAATAATATCACCCACAAGCTCAGGTTTGATTCCCACGTTATAAATATTTGTATCGCCTACAACGACCCTCCACAGTAAGAAGCACTTAATTAATCAGGAAAAAAAACAAAGATTCTCAAGGAACAATGCTGCTAAAATTCATTGTTCAAGCTGAGAATAGAACTATCTAACATCGACTACAATCTGCACACAAAATAACAACAACCTACGCTACGCTATTTCATTTCTCAAGTAGTGGAAACGAAAGAATCGTTACACTGTAACGTTCCATTAGTGGCCTGTCACCGGCGAGCGTTCAAAAGGAATGAAAAGAAAAGAAAAGAAAAGCGAAAAAAGTTCGCGCGCTGATACACATCAGTTGGGTAAATTTTGCGGGTATACGACGATTCGTGTAGCGTGTTTGCTTACGTCTCTGTGGTTCATTTAGTTTTCCCTTGGAAGTTGTTTGTGCTAATAATCATAACCAAACCTAACATACAGTGACTAACCCAGATTTTAGACCTCTTCAAGGAAAACATTTCCAAAAGACAAACACAAATATTCGGACGCTTTCGTAAAAAGAGAATAGACACGTAGTGATTTCTATAGTGGTCCGCACGACAGTCTCTCGCAAGTTGACAATGTTGATTAAACAATCGAATTTTAAATCGATTGCATTAGTTAATCAAAATAGTACGGAGAGCAAACACTTTATAAGCCATGTCGACCACAGAAAGTTTAAGAAAGAAGAATGAACACTATAAAATCGTTACATAGGGTATTTTTTCGCTAAACGCATCCTAAAGAGGTACTTCCATTTGAGCAAGTCTTTATTAGCTCATTGAAGCTGTTCTAAAGTTAAATCTTAAAATTAATCCCATAACGTTTAATTTAAATTAGGAACGCGACCATTTAAATTAGGAACGCGACCGTTTAAACCACTTGGCGAAATAAAACGCCACCAAAAAAGTCAGTTAATACATCTCCTCCAATCAGGGCTTGGGAAATTTACGAGGTCCCTAAGTAGGCCCGTATAACATAAGGGCCGATTTATCACAGAGCATCGAAGAAGCGGGATTTGCAAGCGGCTTTAACATGAACACTAAGTGCTTTCGAAATAATGACATTAAAAAATGTGTGGCTGCTGCATTGCGTCCCATAATTGTTTTTGCTGATTTGAGGGAAAGCCTTAGAGTGGTGTGCTAAGAAAGTTTGATATTGAATAATGAACAAGTATATCTCGAGAAAAAAGGTGCTGACCGAGGTATTAGGGTCTGTAACAATGAGTGCCTAAACTTTTTGCACTGTGGTTAGAGAAACCTCGAGCTTTACGGTGAAGGAAAACATCGTGAGGAAACCTTCCGCCGGACAAGGAATTCAAGGATGTATGGTAGTGCCTAAGAAACGGCGATGGACTCATCATCTGTCACGTTGGCACCAAAATATCCTCGGTGGAATGTAGTACCTCTGCCTACCTCTTCAGTGACCCTTGTGAGAGCCTTCTCTAAGCGCCTGCTTAGATAATAATATTGAAGGTTTTACATGATCAACTGTGAACCTGAGTGAAGAGTGAATGGAGACTATTCTCTATGCTCCTGAACGAGACTCGATTTAGACAATCTATCACACAACACTTAAAGTTTTGTAAAACTGTTAATTCATAGACAAGCCATAACAAACTAGTGTCAAAGTGTACATAAACAGGATAATTTATTTAGACTGGTCAATATATAAAGAAATCCGAACGCAACCCTTTTCAAAACATTAAAAAATTTGCTACATACGGAAACTTTGTATTTTCCAAGTGATTGCTAACTTGACTTCAATCGAGCTTCGAAAAATGCACAGTAAATAAAAAATTCACGTTTCAAATTCAGAAGATACGTTCCCCGTATGAAGTCGGCAAGATTTTACCAAAAATTTCGTGGCGCTACCGGGCTTTTCATAAAACCGAAGACAGATATGTCTAAGAGGAATTTAATATCTAACGTTGCGAGCAACTAGCTATTGATTTGAGCAATATTGTGACATTCAGACTTTAATGTGTACCTTTCATCTGTTGTTAGTTACATATGCAATAATGAAATAGTTTTCTGTGGCAGTAGACTGTTTCGTAGGTATAGACAATTTTTAACTGAATTATTTTGAATATCAGAATAAAAAGCGTTGTGTTTTTTAGGTTGGTAGTAGAATGCGTTCTTGTGAATTTATTGCAGGAATTTAGGTGTGCACCTAAATTCCTCGATCGATGTATTGTTAAAATAATAATGTAAGTACAGGTAGGCAGAGGTGACACACACTTGTCAACGAGGATAATTTGGTGCAAAAACGACATATGGTGAGTCCGTCGCCGTCTCTTAGACAAATGGACATTCATAAGTGCCTTATTAGGGCCTAAACTGTATAAACAAATCTTAATTTTTTTTTATTGACTTTTTCGGGCAAACCACATCGGGGAAATTTCATAATATAACAGTCCGTCGATCACACTCAGTCGTCTGTACTCTCTTCTATACATTATCGAGTCCATTTAGTACACACCACTCAAGTCCATATAGCTATAAGTTATTCACAGTCCATATCCAATATGAGGAGTCGAATGTATCAGACAAAATACACAAACGATATTCCATCTATTTTTCCAGTTCTGCGACGAAAAATGATATGGAATATACGGGAATAAATAAGCAACGGGCAATAGTCTCCATTCTCCTTCACGTTATTTATTGAGAGACTAGGACGAGCTTGTGATTTGTCCTGCATACATGTTATGTATTTTAATGACTTTTTCAAACTCAAACTCAAAATCATATTTATTTGATTAGACTGTACAAGTACTTTCAAATCGGCAGAATCTACCACCGGATTCGGAAGGTCGTTTTATGCTGAGAAGAATCCGGTAAGAAACTCAGCAATGAATAATTTACATTTAAATTACTGACATGACAAGTATATATCACAACGCTGCCCGCCCCGGCTTTGCACGGGAAGACAAAATATTTGATAAATATCTACGCGTGCGAAGCCGGGGCGGGCAGCTAGTAAAATATTATATTATACATATTTCATAGCTTATGTCGTACCCAAGGATATAATCAATCGCCTTGCCAAATTTTATTACAATCCGTTCAGCCGCTTAGCCGTGGAAATATAGCAAACAAACAGAGTTACTTTCACTATTATATTATTAGTAAGGATTTTAAATTATTTGGAACATCAAAAATATCTGCGCTATTACTCAAGGCACGATATCCAGCTGTATTTATATAATATTAGTAATACGCCAGACATGAATATATGTGTCACCGGAAGATAACAAGAACCGCAAATTTAAAAATTCCTAAAATTTCCTAGAATTTCCTAAGAAATGTTCTTAGGAAATTCTAGGAAATTTATCAACCTTCGTAGGATTCTAAACGAGAGATTAATTGTATTAATTTACGTTCACCGTTTGTAACATTGTAGTCCGACCTTAGCCGTCATTGGTTGTTTTTTTTGTTCGGTAAGTTTATTAATTTGCGAAAATGTTGGCGTAAATTAATACAATTAATCTCTCGTTTAGAATCCTACGAAGGTTGATAAATTTCCTAGGAAATTTATAAATTTGCGGTTCTTGTTATCTTCCGGTGACACATATACATAGTTTCATAGAGGCAGCTATAACACACAATATCGCCTTAGGACAAATACGTGGGGACGGTACTAATGTGCTTGTATAGGTATGACCGTTATTTATTTATTTTTATTGTTTTATTATTATTATTATATTACTAACACTAGTTTGTAAGCTTGCAATTGTACTTACAAATATGGATGTAATCTTAGGATGAGTCTGAAATAAATGATGATGATTATTATTATTATTTGATCTATATTTGGAGGAGATAAGATAATTACACATAACATGCTGTCACTTTGAATTCTCATTGGTACCACTATGATGCTTATCTATACTAATATTATAAAGAGGAAAGATTTGTATTTTTGTATGTATTGAATAGGCTCCGAAACTACTGGACCGATTTCAAAAATTCTTTCACCGTTAGAAAGCTACATCATCACTGAGTAACATAGGCTATATATTAAACTAGCTTCCCGCCCCGGCTTCGCTTGGGTAGACAAAATATTTGATAAATGTCTATAGGCTCCGAAACTACTGGATTTTTTATCAAAATCGTACCAAAGTAACGGTATAAGAAACTGGTTAAATTTGTGACCATAAAGAAAAAGGTGACTACCAAATAAGTTTTTTTTTTTATTTCTATGGTGTATTTATACAGCTCTCCTGACGGTAAGCGGTTACCGTAGTCTATGGACACACCATTATATATGACACTGATACCACACGTACGTTGGGGAACCAGGAATTATATCTAAAGTTGTATCCTTACTCGGCAAAATCACCTGTCAAGTATTTTGTTTGTACATGGTTTATCATGTTATCCCGTACATAATATAGACAGAAGCGGACAATGCCAAATCCTATAACAACACAGCAATGTATATCAGTGTAGCTATAGGGAAAATGCTCAGCGCGCCCAATCTACCCCTGGTCTGCCCAAGGCGACTAGCGGTTGATAACAATCCCTACTTGTTTCGAGCAACGCTTCTAGAGAAATCCATCTTGCATTCAAATTCCTGGCTATATATACAAAGAAATAAAATGTTAGTGTCTGTTTGTAATCAAAATAATATTTTATTACTAAATTCATATGAAAGCATACAAATATATCCGCAGTTTTTGTCAGTTTGTTTGTCAATCTCCGGCTGAACCGATTTCTAGCGGACTGGCAGACAGCTGATGCTATATGGTGTAACTTGTACTACTTTTTTAATTTATTTTTTTATTATTAATTATGGGTCAGTGATTGACCACGCTCTCACTCAGGCGAAGGTGGACCTTCGCCCACATCGCTTGTCCGTTAGTAGCCTATTCACTCTATTCTTGAAGAGTACCAGGTTGTAGGATTCAAGGAACACGGACGAGGGGAGAGAATCCTTTGCTGTACGCATTATAAAAGATGATGCAAAACGATTAGTGCGTTGGTGGTATATCCACAACGTAAGGGTGAGAGCTTTTACAAAAATAATTATGGTTCCATCAGTCAACCAAAATAAAACCCATAAAATTATTAACAGTATTCCACGCGTACGAAGTCGCGGGCCCAGCTAGTTCTTGTACCTATATTCTCGCTTAACCGCATAGCTCCGAAGCTTGCAATAGTGGATCATCCTTATTATTTATCTTTCTCCTTACCAGAAAACTTTCTAAGTTAGAAAAGCATAGTAAATTGGATCTTAGAAACGCAATGATGGCTGTCGTTGATTGAGAGAAGCTAGCAAAAAAAAATGTAGAATAGTAAAGTTAAACTATTTCTCCGCCACAATTCTATAGAATCAGCGTCTAAAAATCTACATGGATAAAGGAACCTTTTCTGATATCTCTATTTTTTATACCACTAAGGTGGCAAACAAGCATTCAGTCAACCGGATGGTAAGCGTTCACCGTAGCCTGTGAACGCTTACATACATCACAACATATCTCAATATTTTTGCGAATCACAGAACAGAATATATTTCTTATTCTACGCGCACTTTCATGAATTTAGTTCAGAATATTACGTTTTAGCGAACCTAATGAAAATTGTACGTTTGCTCCCGTAATGAATCTTGTCCTATCTGATCTTAAAAATGTAATGTAATTTCTCAAACTAAGTCACATTTGCGTTAGGACGTGACCTTATTTTGGCTAAATCTACGCCATTTAAACTGCTGCCAGCAGATTGTTAGTATTTTTAGACAGCTCAACTTTAACACGGATTAATGATTTCACTGACTTTGAAGGTGAGACACAAAGGAATTTTAAAGAGAGGTAGGGCAAATGGGTTCTCCCGTGAGGTTTCCCATTAAAATTGGAGCCGCCCGACTGGGGACTGTAGCTTCACCTTACAGAAGACCGCAGTCAAATAAGATTACTTTGATATACGTAGTGTTGTGTTTCTGCGATAAGTAAGATTGCCAGTCCACGAGGTTACACTGCGCTAGTAGTAATGTTGCTAGTTAAATGACAGCAGGGTTGGCAACTTGTTAGTGATATCCCTGGTATTGCTAGCGGCTATTATTGGCTACGGTGACTGGTTACCATCAGGTGGGCCTTGTGTGCTACCTTAGTGGTATAAAAAAACAATTACACTATGGATGTCATGTTTAAAATTGGAGCTACCTGATTGGGATTCTGCTTTAGACAATTACGACGGTATAAGAAACAACATCTCGCTTAATACGATCAGTTTTGTAAATTATTCCAGTCAGATTTATTGCCATCCATTCTAAATGCTCGTTTGCTAAATACAGACCTAGAAATGTATTCCATCTCTTTCATTAATTGTGCTTTCTCACTCCGACACATCCTCTGGGAGTGGGGCCATAGTCTGTCGCCCGCGGCGGTTCAAAGACACACATAAATTACGTCATTCCCACTAATTACTCCATACATCATTCAATTCGCTTGTGTTATTTATATTTAAGTGAAGTGGTAGTTTTAAGCCGTGTTCTATTTTTCTGCAGTTATTTCCTACATTATGACTGCGCGAAATTCCTTATTTGATTTCTGAGTCGTATTAACCGGTCTATATCCGTCGGCAACCAGATCTGCTATGAGATTTATGCAGATCAAGTAGCAAGAAACTGCTATAATAGTTCATAATTAACCCTATCTGTTTCGGGTACAAACTTTAGTGAAGCACAAAGGGGACAAACCAACCGTCAAAATTTTAATGTAAAATGATTAAAGGGCTTCATAAATACAAAGCAACTATCAAGTTCTCAGCTTAGATATTCAAACGTTCATGAAGTATTCACTACTTTGGATTTGTAGGCGCCATTCACGGGCCGATCAGTCGCTGTCCCACAGATAACTTTTGATAGATACCTTATAATATGCGCTACATATTGATAAGATTTTCATATTTTTAATTTACCAAGTTGACAAAAAAAACATTCCTACTAATATGAATGCGAAAGTTTGTGAGAATGGATGGATGGATGTTTGTTACTCTTTCACGCAAAAACTACTTAATGGATTTGGGTGAAATTTGGAACACAGATAATTTATAGGTCATTATCATGGGAAAATGTTTTTATCCCGGGAAAATTGTTGGTTCCTCTGAGATTATAAGCTCAGCGCGGACGTAGTCACGGGCAGAAACTAGTATTTTATAACGAATCAAAGACCAGACTTTCATAAAGTTACAAGTCTTAAAAATACCACTGGAAGGCGACAATATATTTAGCAGAGAGCTTTGGTTCTTCTTCTGTCGCGAGGTGAATAGGTCTAAATAATGCCGACACTAAGCTGAAACGTATTATACTATCATAACCATTACTTGCTATACAAACACTCAAAGACCGAAAACACGTCAAAACACGCAATGTAGGCTCAAAATGTTTCACTATTAACTCATCACTTATTCAACATTAATGCGAGACTTAAATAGGTTATTAATGTTTCAGATATTTCAGGAAGTTTGCAAAGGGGCTTGATGAATAAAAGAGTAGACAATTTTAACGCTGATTTGGTTTATTGTGATTATACGTGGCGCTTGTTGGACTTTGAGTAGGATTATGGTCACGTATGAAGACATTGATGAATGTGGAAGAAACGAGTGGTACAATATAAGATTTAAATGTCGCTCTATAGGAACTAGTTTCCTACCCCACAATCAATGCTAAGTAAATAAAATGTCGTTAATGAAAATAAAATAAATTATCTAAAGAATAGATATCTCATTACACTGACGAGACCTCTGGTCTACTGGTATACTTGACTGCTACGCTAGGGGGTTGCAGGTTTGATTCCCGCCGGGGCAAAGAGTTTATGTGACTTTGTATGCCTTGCGGTTGGGTGTTATGTATTTCCAAAAAAAAATTATATAAGTATTGTATCAGCTGCTGGTTCCCACAGTACAAGCTTTGCTTAGTTTGGGGCGAGATGGAAAAAAAAAGTACTGTTTACTTAGTATCAATATTATAGTTAGCAGTAAGTTAGTAGGTGTTTTCTCTAAAGTGACCTCTTCTAGACAAGTACCTAAAGCAGGAACACGTGGTTGTCAACTAGACCTATGTTCTGTAAATAATTGGATAAAGCTTTACTTAAAGTCTACTCACAGTAATTAAATACAAAAACAATCTGAATATTAAAATGGTAAAGACTACTCGGAACCGGTGGGCGTGTATGAACTGGTTGATGAATGTAGAAGAAGCAAGAGGGATTGAAATGGCGCTCTCTGCTCTCTGCCTACCCCGACTCGGCGTGATGATATATGTATGTAATATTAAAATGAAATGAAAATCAACTTGAAATGCTATCAGCGATAAATCTAATTCAACAACTAATATGTTGAGTAAGGCAAGTTACCGGTTACATTGTTAATAAGGAATTACTATTAGTTAGACATAAACCAAAATAGGCTAAAAGCATTAAATCTGTCTGAGTTGTGTAAATGTGTACACAGACCGTAATTTAACGCGTGTTTAAATATATTAAATGAGAGTTAAAGTGAACTTAACTTTGTATGGAACATGGAACTAAGAAAACTGGAGATGACATTCAGAAAAGCAACATGGCTTAGAAGGCATAAAAATGTTTAACAATACTTATGGACGTTTAGATCACTTAATCACGCGTGCAAAACCGCGGGCAAAAAGCTAGTTTAGAATGTGTACTATATTCTGTTTCCATGTTTGCTTTAAAACTTAAAATGTCTCTATTTTAAGTTTTAAAGCAAACATGGCAACTCATTGTTATTTATTATGCGGCAGTTTTTACCGCATCCAAATGAGCGATAAAATTTCATTGCCCCGTGGTCTTCCTAATTCCGTTGGTGATGAATCGTCTGCCTAAAGACATGGGACTCAGTCTATATCGTTTTGGTTAAACGACAGTTATACAACTCTTTGGTATAGTTAAATATATTTACAAATTAATGGTTGCTTCTAGTTCTTAATATGTTTCACCTCGTTAAGAAAGGTTAGTGTGTGATTTATGCGGTGATTCTCGGAATTAAGGATGTTCGTTTTAAGAAGTCCTTGTTTAAACACCTTGAAATAACGTATATATATGACCACTGATTGCTTAACGGGTTGAGAGTTTTGTTGTAGCGTTGTGTTTCTGCGGTAAGTAAGGCTGCCAGTGCTCCACGAGGATACGCTGGGCTAGTAGTAATGCTGCTAGAACAGTGACTCCTCATCAACAACATGGTTGGCAACTTGTTAGTTGATATCCTATTTCTATAGGCTACGGTGACTACTTACCATCATCAGGTGGGCCTTTTTGGAGGATTTTGATATTCAGTCAGTGCCACCTTAGAGGTATAAAAAAAAATTTTGCCCATTGACTATGTATGGTAACTCATAAGTTATGTAATATGTTATGGATTTAAGAGCCAGTATAAATACTATTTTTTAGAATAACAAAGCTAATCTGCTAATTTCACAGTTCCCGATCTTGGTCACGAAACAATGTAACGAGAAATATTGGGCTGAGACGGAGAAAAATTAAAATTCTTTTCTAGCGAGCTGAAGACGCGATTTTTATTAAAGCAAAAAATGCCGAAAAGCTCTGGTTAGAAGGCCAACGGGCCCTGCGGGAGGCTTTTATAAGGCGCGTAATAAATCAAGGGCGGGGAAATATTTAAAAGCTTGCCGCACCAAGATTCCTCGGTTTTGCGCACTTGGCTCTTGAAGATTACGTCCTTTTATCTCAAATTGCCAATAAATATAAGCAAATACTAATAATGTACGGACATTATCACACAGCACCATGTGGCATCAAACTAGAAGCTGACAGAATACCTACTTATATACATGTTGTAAATACCTGCTTAAATTCATACAAACATACATTGATGTAGTGTTGTGTTTCAGCGAAGAGTAAGGTTGTCAGTGCTCCACGAGGATACGCAGCGCTAGTAGGTAAAGCTGCTAGCACAGTGAGTCCTCATCAACAACAGGGTTGGCCACTCGTTGGTGATACCCCTGGTATTGCTAGCGGCTATAGGCTACGGTGACTGCTTACCATCACGTAGACCGTATGGTTGCGTGCCACCGTAAAGGTTAAAAAAAACACATACACAGGTAAAATATGAGAATTCCTGATATTTATAAATACTTATTACTCAATTTTGGTACGAATCATGGCGTACCAAGTGGAACGCAGCATTTCTTGTGGGCGGCTGCGGTATGGCAGGAACATGGCTCGTTTCCTGCCTCATGAAATACATCTTTTCCTTTTATATCCACACCTTATAGAACATACTATATACCAACTCTATCTACAGAATGTGGTTCCCTCAAATCCGCTGCCAATTGGGCCATCCGTCAATTTCGAAATAAATATGATTGTGACGTGCGAGTGAGAGAGGGCTTTTTTTTTAATATACTCACCTGATGGTAAGCAGTCAACAGTAGCCAATAGCCGCTAGCAATACCAGGGGTACCACTAACAGGGTGCCAACCATGTTGTTGATGAGGACTCACTGTGTTAGCAGCACGTAAAGCCATTCTGTCACTTGCAATCTCTTTGAACTCGTACGTAAAATCGTTACCCTTTATCTTTGACTGCTGAAAGTGGATATTACCATCAATAGTTCTGTTCCTATTTCAATTTCTACAATCAGAAAATCCAGAAGCGTAAACACTTAGTCTGAATCAGTGTAATTACCGAGATTTAACTAGGAAACAGTTTTGAACTCGGTCGGTACGAGTCTAACTTGGGTACCTGCAAAACTTGCCCGAACAAAACTGACTGGTGCAGCGTAAAAACAAACTTCTTGGGCTGGTGTACCGCGAATATTAAAGTATTAAGCTGTGTTGGAGCTGTTATTAGAAGAGTATAGTATGCTTCCGTTCACAATATGTGGCTTATTAATAATAAATAAAAAATAATCTTAATTTTTAGTGCAGCGGGCCTTGTGTTTGAAGCAACAAGCCTGTACCAATGAGTTTTCTAAAAGTACAGTGATTAATCACACCATAAGCCTAAAAAGAGAGGTAGGGTGAATTGGGATATCCCTTGGGTATTCCCATTAAAATTGGAGCCGCCCGACTGGGGACTGCACCTCCGCCTTACATAAGACCGCAGTGAAAATACACTGCTTTGATGTACGAGTAGTGTTGTGATTCTGCGGTTAGTAAGGTTGCCTGTACATCACGGGTACACTTTGCGCTAGTAGTAATGGAGCTAGCACGGTGACTCCTCATCAACAACAGGGTTGGCGACCTGCTAGTGATATCCCTGGTATTGTTAGCGGCTTTAGGCTACGGTGACTGCTTACTATCAGTTGGCCCGTATGCTTGTGTGCCACCTTAGTGGTATACAAAAAAAATCCCTCGTAATTTTCAATCGTGTTTATCGTCGTCATGCTAAAGATAAGTGTGTAAATCTGTCAAACTTGACAATATGACAGTATATAAAAAAAATACAATAATGTGCAGATAATCTCACAAAACCAAGCAAGACTCGTACTGTGTATTATTGTCAATTCAAACTTAAATTACCCATATATCCAGTTATGAGGCAAATAGAAATTTCATCACATAAATATTTGGCGAGAATTGAAACCGCTTCACTTAGGGTCAGTCAGGCTTAGGAATACCAATTCATTGGGTAATTAAAACCTTGAAACGGGAAAATCAGAAGGTGATTTGTTCAACTTTGGCCCGAGGCACTTATGAAGGTCCAAGTTACTACCGGTACGGAAAAAAACCAGAAACGTATGGGCACATGATTTAAGAAGACCCTGCTGAAGTATATCTATTTAATATATCTATATTCAACATTAAACCTATCTCGCACTACAAAGTAGCAAACTTTCTTGATCAGTCTAAATAACTACTCTGTCAAAATGAGCTTTGAAAGGTTGACGCTTTAAACTTTTAATAGACAGACAGCTAGACAAAAGTGCAAGCTGAAACAAGTTTACCTCTTGCTTACCCGGTACAAATTGACACTGAACTGATTCGCTAAGAATTCGAACACAATTTGCAGTCTTTTTGGAAGCTAGATCCACGATTTGAATTCATTAACTACTAGCCACTTTTGGCCTGTCAAGATATAACAGAATTAGACTTGAAACGTATATCTGCAGAAAGTGCTTTGTTAAGAAGCTTCTTAGCTCTTGATTCTCCTTTGACAGCACTATAGTTAAGAGATCATATATCTATTGATGACTTAATATGACTTTGTGTATAGATATGCTTAAACATATTTCAGTTTTGTTCAGGTACAAATTGCATGGATGATATTAAAAAGTCCACAGTGAAATTAATATCAACACTTTGAAACTTCAATGATAAGTAAGTGATTCTTTTATTTGAATATTTGAACAAACATGAATTTAGTCACCAAAGTACTCAGTGATGGAAAGAAAGACCAAGAAATCTCGAAATCGAAGAGCATGTACGAAGAGATTTATTAATGAAGAAGAAGAGAATGAGGTGGAAACTCAAGATTGAATTAGTGCTCTATGCTCTCTGCCTACCCTAAAAGGGACTCAACACAGCGTGATGATATGTTTGTCTATAAGTGAATGTGCATTACCACGTGTTTTTGGTTTCCAATATATTTTGACTCTACTTATTTACTTTATACTGTGCAAGCCCTGCGCCGCGAAATCCGATCAATTCATTCGACGATTCCATTCGAATTATTCCTTTGATTCGATTTTGTAGCACTCCGATTTCACAGGAACGTTTTTGGTTTTCAATTAATAATAGAGTCACGGGGCGAATCGCTGTGATACTGTTTGTTAAAACTTCCATTTTGGTCAGTATAAAAGTTGTTAATTCGATTTTGTTGCGAGCCACACGATGGATTCACTTTAATTGATGTGTAACGCTTTAATATCGTTACTTAGGTACTGCAAGCACTGCAGCACTATTGCAATATCTATTATAAAAGGTGATGCTAAGAAATCCGAAGAAATACCAGTATACGTTTAAAAGTATGGTTAATTTCAAGTAAAAGTTTAATGTTTACTGAAACCTGTAGTCAAAACTTTCTCAATTCAAACTAATACAAGAGAAAATACAACCTCAAAAGAAATAAAAAGATAAACGTCGCTCAATCAATAATAACTGGCAAAGTGATTGTATCTACAATAAAATATGATTTCAAAGTTAAAACATCGCCAGAGGCAAAGGAAAGGAGTTCTGTTTAACCCTCACTCGTTGCAATCAGCCACTGCAACCATAATCCAATATGCTCGACCACCGAAACACCCATAAGCATATTTCCAATCAAACCCACAGAGGAATCGAGATACATTCACGATTCTTAATAAAATACGTTGGTGAATTTCATATTGCCGTCTGCTCACATTTTAACTTCGGAAATTCTGTTCGATGATTTTAAATTCTGTGCTTTCACGTTACGGTTGGGTTCAGATCGTAGGGTGATCAGTTTACGACGTTTCGAAAGGATGGCAACAAAACATCGGATCGTGGCGTCTAGTTGGGAACACTGACGTATAAATAACGTAGTACAATAAACCTGGTCTAAATCAAGGAGCATTGTTGAAGGGGGTCTTGTTAGCAGTTCCGTGTACGACCGCTGATTTTTTATTTGATATCTCAATAAACCCTTGTGTTTAGGGTTACAAACCAGTTCGACTGGCCTGGATTCTTTCGGTGGTATCAGCGTTTTTTGCTCCAACCTATTGTTCGGGAGTGTTTGATTTATAAATTTATTTAGAGTTTTGTTTGGTTAGGGTCGTAATGAAGTTTATTGGTGGTTGGAATTTAAACTGCCCCCCGAAGCGTGTTTGTAAAGCCATTTTATTGTTTTTATGTCGATGGAGAATTTTTAAATGATCTTACAATTTTATTGACATTCCAATTGAATGAGTATTTATAGGAAACTTGACATCACTAGCGATGAAGTGTATTCACGTATTATATTGTACGAAATAACAACTTTAAAATTTGTACCTGAACAAATTATTGGCTTATTCGGTATGAAAATATTATTGTCATCATCTTTAAGAACATCACTACCAACCACACATTTATCAATAGCAATCTTCTCTTTTACCACGCCATACATTCGAAATTCTAATTTCTTCTGATCGTAAACCACGAGATTCGATTTGGGCCAAATCCAAAACTATCTTACTTGTACATTCCAGAATGTATTAAAGACAGCCTTTTACTTTATAACATTTAGGTTGATTTTATTTACGGTTTTAGATTTGCGATGGAAAAAAACTTCATAACGTAGAGTAGATATCGAAAATATCGATCATAGATGTAGAAAATTGAGCTACATCTCTCTAGATGTAGCTCAATTTTCTAGTAAGTTTAAGTAAAAAGAGTATTTGGATAGTTTGTTTATAATGATAATGTATTGCCATTAAGAAATGGAACAAAATACCGGTTTTATAATACAAATCACGAATCTTAAACAATCAATAATAGCACCTAAGAAAATTGCTGGCAGCACCGTTAGAGTGCACCCACTTTCCCTGTATACATCTGATAATCGCGGGCTCGAGATAAATAACCGCAATTGGCATTTCGCTCACGGAGGCGCCACCATCCTACGGTGCAAGTGAACGTGCGAGTAAAGCCGTCCCTGTGTTTGGATGTGGTAAATCATATTTCAAAAGTTTTGTAAACCCTACTCGTATTGTGGACATACTCGTATTCGTTAGTTGTCATTTCATGTCACATAACATGTTGAGCTATTGATACCACAAAACACGGAATCGACTTTAAACCTAATTGATCGAGTATCTAAACGGCACGGGTTCAAACTCATTCCAAACTGAAAATCATCTTTATTTGACTATACTTTACAAATAATTACTTTCA
Organism: Falcaria lacertinaria; assembly: GCA_951449985.1. NCBI lineage: Eukaryota > Metazoa > Arthropoda > Insecta > Lepidoptera > Drepanidae > Falcaria > Falcaria lacertinaria. The sequence goes on from OX602110.1 coordinate 11,089,631, forward strand.
AATCGTCAGAACCTACCACCGGATTCGGGAGGTTGCTTTTTGCTGAGAAGAATCCGGTAAGAGACTCGGCATTTACTCTTTTTAAATAAAATATATAATTTACATTTCAATTATCTGCGTGACATGAATATACCATTTTGATAATCATCAGCAGACGAATACCCGTTATTACTAAGACTAACCATCATCACCACAATTTAAAAAACTTTGTTCTTGTCAGTAACTACAGTTCATCCAACTCCTTCTATATCCCACTATCCAGAACAAACTTTTAGATTGTAATATACGTGACAGCGGCCTTCTTAACTTAGCTCATTTACTATATCCTTTCTCTTCCTATGTTCTCTTCTGCGTTTCATTCCAAGATGTTTAATTACATCTAAGGTGGCTAATCATCTTTCCTTGTCTATTTTATTTTGTTTCCATTAATAGTCTTTGTAAACTTAATTTACAAATACCACATCCAAATCTTCCAATGTCACGAGCTATTTCTTCCACACGATTGCTGGCTTGCGATAGATTCGGAACATATCGCGGAACAAGTTTACTGCACAGTTCACGAAAGAACGATCCAACACGAGGTGCAAGGTTTCCACACATATCTTCTTGTACGTGAACTTGATGGTAAGTACTTACGGTGCAGTTGTGTTGTGGATGCTTCTTTTTATTTTAGTAAAATAGATTTTGTAGAATGTTCTAAAATCATTTTTTTGTACCATTAGTAAAGTAACGAAAGCATTTCAAATTTAGAATTAATGGTGTCGATTCCGTTGTTCAAAATTACAACTAATTTGACAGGTCTAAAAGTCTTGCTATCCCTTCCTCATGCAGGCATGCGTGCAGGGTTAATAAGGATGGTAATATTTTTAGATCTGTCAAATTAGTTAAGTTTAGTAATTTTGAACAACAGAATAGGCACCATTTTCTATTTATATTTAAATTATTTCCTATTTACATCATTCTAAATTTAAACCTTGATACCAAATTATTGTAATTTCTGAATTAGTTCAATCGGAGTTCAAAACTTTTTTATCGAATTGACATGGGCTAGAAAGATACTACATAGGCAGCAATGCACAGCACACAGGATTCTCAAGAGAATTATGTTGTGGGGAATCTTTGGTGGCATGAACTGGTCTTCTTACTGTTAGCTAAGCGCATCCACGAGGAGCTCTAAAGCTTAGAACAGAAACACAAGTTATACGGCTGCGATCTGCTGTAAGGAGGACTTACTGCCTCAGTCGAGAGCTTTAATAATTTTGAATGGGACATTTTGTGTTCTACCTCTCTTCAAGCTACTGAGCTAGATTAGCACCGTCTAGGAGCGGTAGCGTCTCTTGGGGTAAAACCAATGGACGTGATCAGCATAAGCCCTGTTCTCTGTTTGAGTTTTCTTTTATAAGTTTTTTTTATAATCTTGAGCTGCCTACCTTCTGAAAATATTTGAAATCAAAATCAAAAAATCATTTGTTCTGTTTAGGTCCTAATAATGCACTTGTGAAGGACTAAATTACCAACGGAAAACAAGCCATCTGAGAAGAACCGGCTTGAAACTCAGTACTTTGTCTTCTTTACTTTTTTAACTTATATTTAAAATTCTTCATGACATAAGTAGGTATTTACCTACATTTTTAGGTTAACGTCATCCTGAAAGTCCTCTTGAACTTCTTGAACCAAATCCCAGTTTGCTTCCAACGAATTAAATTCAAAAGGTGCGAATTACATAAAAATTAACGATGCATTGTTAAAAACGATTAACGCAAATACCCGTTTATTAAGAAAAGTTTCAATACAGGGGGACGTGTTCAAGTTTAACCCTTTCAATGATTCAGTTAAATAACGATAATTCGATTTTAATGAGTCCTTCGTACCACCAGAACAAACTGAAAATTGTATTAATAAGTATTTAGCCAATCATTGCGTGCAGAATTAATTAATGTACGCGATTGAAATTAATTACTTATTATAATTGGAAACGAAAATATTTACTTTAATCAATGATAATAAGTAGCCCATTATATATTGAGGACCTTTGTTTTTATCCCAGGTAAAGCGAATGTATTTACGTAGGGTTTATATGTGCAGAATTTATAAATAACTAGCGGCCCGCCCCGGCTTTGCACGGGTAGACAAAATATTTGATATAAATGCAGCTAGCCTATGTTAACCAGTGATAGTGTAGCTTTCTAACGGTGAAAGAATTTTTGAAATCGGTCCAGTAGTTTCGGAGCCTATAGACATTTATCAAATATTTTGTCTACCCGAGCGAAGCCGGGGCGGGAAGCTAGTATAATATATAGCCTATGTTACTCAGTGATGATGTAGCTTTCTAACGGTAAAAGAATTTTTGAAATCGGTCCAGTAGTTTCGGAGCCTTTTCAAAACATACAAAAATACAAATCGTTCCTCTTTATAAATAGTATAGATACAACACTAGTACTCAATAAAATTACGTCGCTTTTAACCTAGCTAGCTTAGTAGTAAATTCATATTATGTTTTGTTCACCTCAACCCATTCAACCCTCTAATGCTCTATATCATCATTGCAAAATTTATTCATAGAACACGCGTCACCCGAAAAACTTAACCCTTCACTGCGATTATGATCACTATCAAGATTAACTCCTTTAGGGCGCACAAACCAACAGTCGTATTATAAGTTAACGCACAGATTATACCCGTGTCATGTTGAGTATCATAAATCAAACCGCCGCGAATTATTTAAATGCCATAATGACTCACGAGTAAAAGTTAAGGGAGCACCCCGTATTTATCACGCCGGACCCGGGATTACGGATAGGGTTAATAAATGCCGGTTGCACGGAGCGCGGCCATTTTGTTTTTATCAGCGTTTGAAATTCGAATTATGAACGGCGATTCATCTTTGCGGGTGAGATTTTTAAATGTAACACTCATTTTTTTGTCAACTTTCTTTCATTTTTTTTCCTTTTATGTAATTACACATTTTTGGCAGAATATCCAAATTTTTTGTCAATTATACCTATAAACAATTAGGTACCTATATCATTGAGAAACTCGAGTAGGCGAAGATAGGAAATTATCCCTAAAATTCGCCTACTACATTTAATGCGTTATTTCAATCGTTTGAATCATATTATTTATTAAGTATTTTAAACATCTAATTATAGCTTGAATAAGGTAGAAAAGATTTTTAATTATTGGGGCCATATACACTCAAAAATTTGAGACCAAGGCATGAAAATATGTCAAAAACCAGGCGAAGTTATGGGTTTTGACAGTACACTTTTGTAATCTCGTACTATACGTGATATGAATAACTTGTTTCAAATTTAAACCTTATTACGTATACCTAATTGTCAAACACTATTTTGGTTGCTCGTTAAAATATTGTCCCAGTCCCAAAACGACAGTAAATCGCAAATTTGTTAGTATATCACTTATATCATCGTATAAATCAATTCAACGCTAAAATGGACGCAAACAATATTGGCGGTCGGCATTGTTTATACAATGGACAAAAAGTCCCGAAGTGGGCAGTGAGGGGGTTAGGGCTGCCCTGCCACGCAGATAAATTCTTATGAAAATTATAGTATACTGATTTATGGGTACAGTAAATAAAGCAGACGGTCAGACGATTGTTATCATGAAAAAAGAAAGAGCACTAATTTTTTTGCCGGTTCTTCTCAGGTGGCTTTTTTTCGAATCGGTGGTAATTTAGACCTTCATAAGTGCCTAATTAGGGTTTGAGCTGAATAAATGTATTTTTCATGGTGATTTTGATGTTGATAAAATCAAAATCGCGGAACGAACTTAAATAAAAGTGAGGAGAAAGGGAGGCCTATATCCAGCAGTAGATGTTAAAAACTTTGGATGATAATATTATATTTTCAGTGATAAATGCGATGAGATAATGCACGACGCACAAAATCTTATGTACTTACAAATAATTTAACCAAGGAATCAATCAAAACTAACAAACTAGTCACTGACAGCCCTACAGTGTAGAGTGGGGTGGTCATTTGTTACAATTTGCCCCCCTGCCCGGATGCGGGCCGTCTTTAATGGCCAATGCTTTATTTGGCTGCTGAAGACCCGTCTTTAGAGGCTAGTAAGTCCAACTCGCTTGTAAAACCTTTAACATGCGAATACTTCACTTAGGGGACTTGTAAGGCCGCCCCTATTATTGTGCTATTTAGGTCTTATGCACCCATAATATATGTATTGCGTGGATGGAAATAAAAGCTGTGGAGGGGTTGGGAATAAAATTTTGGAGGTCTGGTCTCTTTTGAATGGGAAGCCTTATTCTTCTTTTTAAGTTGCTACTCGCTTAGCACTCACGCTATCACGAGGAAATGCGGACTTGAAAAGGATTAAACCCTAAACTAAAATTTAACCTAAAATAAACCCTAAATTTAAAAAATCTGTTACTAAGTAGGTTATTATGTAGGTAGTCAATTATGGTCGTAATTTTTTTAGGAAAGATTTCTTAGTATTTTTTTACTCTGGTTTTTATTAGGTGCTAGTCCAGGTGTTTGGTCAATAAAATATGGAACTATCCGTTTGAAAATTTCACTTTTAAAATTACAAAAATATATAAGATATTACCCACAACTTCGTTACAATTAATTAAGAGGTTTCAGAGGTTCGAGGAACCGTTCACTCGTGAAAATATTATATAATTTTTAGGGGTATTTGTGATTCCTTGAGGAAATGTGTCTCTTATTAAACTAGTATTTTTGTGGCAAAGATGCTCACGCCCATTAACGAAAACCCATGACCTCACTATCAAAAATGAAATTACGTTCATCCGCCACAATGTTACTATGTGTAACTTCGTGCGTCATTTTCAAATTAGTCAATTCAATTCCTAGGTGACATAATCATAATTTATTTAAGAGCTAGGCTCATGTCAGTGGAGCAATCGCCAAGTAGTTCTTTCGTTAGCAATCTCTTTGACCTCTTGGTACGATATAACGTTACCCTTCGTCTTTATATGCTGCAGGTAACTTATCCTTGGCCTTCCTCTACCACGCTTTCCTTCGATCTTTCCCTCTATGATATTTCATATAAATGCGTCATGTCGTAGCAAATGGCCAATCGTGCTCCCCTCCTATTTTCAATCGTACTTATAATCATTAATGTTTCGCCAAATTTCTTACCTAAGTGACATTCAAACATAAATGTAAGTCCTAGCTTACCGTTAAAATGCAAACTAATAGTTCATGTAACAACCAATTTTGTCTGCAAAATTACATGTATTTTTAGTAAAGGACGCAAAAACTAGGGATGGCGCATTCCCATTGGGACGGCGCTCCCATTATTGGTGCAATTATCCTAATTCGTGGTCCATAATACGGGTACTTCGAGATAACCGCGTAGGGAAACAATTTTGAACTTGTTAATGGAACAGTTTCGAAAAATTTATCTTTTTTCGAAGCGCTCTACCACAGCTGCGTAGGCCTTTATAATTAATTTGTCATGTTAATATGCAGATAGACTTCTCAAATTAATCCACTTGCTCTCATAAAAACAAAAACAAAAACAAATACCAATTGGAATCACGTGGAGTTATGGCTACATTATTTAATTATTAACTGTAATTGATATTTATATGTGTTATTGTGAGTAGAAATTAAAACATTCTTTCTTTCTCTTTCATCAAGAATGTGTTAATATAGACGAGCTTGAACCCGTAATTCTTAAAATATATATTTATATAATTTAAAATCACAAATTTCTTTAGGTCAGATCTTTTATCTATAAGTAGGTAGATTAAGATATGTTTTCGTAAATAGTTTAATCTGTTTTGTGTCAATAAAGATTATCAGATAGCAAAAAAAATATAACAAATATAAAATTACCTACATTGTATATAGAAATGGAAAATCTATGAGTCATTTGGTATTAACTGAAGGTCGAAATTATGTAAGTATCTTGATACTTGTATAAAAATAACACGAGTAAGAAGCAATAAACACCCTGTACGGTAACATTTACAAATCGTATAGATGTAAATTAAAGTAACCAATAAAATTGCCAGTGATCTCTTAAGGGTGCGTTTCAAAGCTGCTTCTTGTTAAGCGCAAAGAAGTTATTTTTGTTCAGTCAGTGTAAACGTTAAAAACATTTTTTGTTATAACTATAAAACTATAAAAATAATTTTAATTATCGAACACGATGGGAAACTTTCCACTTTTAATTAAGATCCTAATAAAGCACATATGAATGTCTATGAGCCTACAAACGACTGGGGTTCGAAACGAAAACCTTCTAAACATTATCGGTTAGAAGCTCAGAAAGGCCACCGAATTATTTTTACACTTGTTAGATCTATGAGCTGAGATCTTACGCAGCATCTTAATGTATCGAGTTCCGACTTGCGATTATGCTACACGACAAGAAAAACGTGCGACTAGGGGAAGATGCTATCGGTGACTGGTGCCTTAAACTAAACCATTTTACAACGCCTTTAGCCGAGTGCAGCTTGCAGCTGTACAGGGTTCAGATAGACCATTATATATATTTATTACTTAATTATTATATTGGGCGGTCATCGAGCAGTAATGTTGCCTAATTGCACTTTGATCGCTTTTATGGCTCACCTATAAATTCTTGGGAGTTATTGATGGTTTTAACTTTGATAGTTCTGACATAAAGTGACGTTGAAACATCTAGAAAACGTTGTTGGAATTTGAAACAATTTATTGTAATTAAGGATGGTTTAGATGAAATAAAAAAGGTAGATGCAACTTTGGGAACAACGAAGTGACGCTGGTTAAAAGTACGCCTTGCAATGTTCATATACACAACTACGCGCACACACCTACAACTAGTACAATGAAACTACGCACTACATGTTTAAAAAACCGATGTCACACTTCGTTGTTGGATGGATTTTTTCCTAATTTTGTGATTATAAGAATATTTTATACTAAATAAATGTAGCAGCTAGTAAAAGAAATATTCACAAGTAAATTACTTACTTAAAAGCAGGTGGCACGGCGCAGCTGGGCAATTGTTAAAAAATGATTTAAAACCTCAAATTGCAAGGTTTACTTCCGCTCAAAACTGTTAAATTATTAACATCGATGGTACACAGCTAGATATTTGCGGTGATAATTTTCTATATAGTACTATGTAATCGGAAAAATACACTGCAAATAATGCGTGTATTGTGTTAAAAATATAATTAGTTTTTTTTTTAATATACTTATGTTATGAATTACTAAAACGGAGCACTGACTGTACGATACTTTTACATACATTTTAAGTACAAAACACATAGGGTGAGGGTCGGCAACGCGCGAGTGATACCCCTGGAGTTGCAAGCGTCTATAGGCTACGGTGACCACTTACCATAAGGCGGGTCGTAAACTTGTTTGCAACCTTAGTGGTATAAAAAAAGTTTTACTATCATACAGTCTCAATACTTTTTGGCGTGATTGTATGTATACATGCATACATACAATCACACCAAGTAGTTTGACGATTCTATCATTTGTGTATTATTATTACTACTAGACTGGGGTATTTTTTTTAATCTGTACGTACAATCCCAAGACCTACGCACCACCACCAGGCAACTAACTAAATCTAATATATAAAATTCTCGTGTCACAGTTTTCGTTGCCATACCCCTCCGAAACGGCTTGACCGATTTTGATGAAATTTTTTGTGCTTATCCGGTATCTATGAGAATCGGCCAACATCTATTTTTCATCCCCCTAAATGTTAGGGGTAGCCCACCCCTAAATTTTTTTTTTTTAGACCGATTTCAAAATTCTTTCACCGTTAGAAAGCTACACTATTACTGATTAACATAGGCTACCTGCCCGCCCCGGCTTTGCACGGGTAGACAAATTATTTGATATAAAAGTCTACCCGTGCGAAGCCGGGGCGGGCCGCTAGTATAAGATAAAATTCTACAAGCAGAATAAAAACAAACCCTCCAATGCGGTCGGGAGTCAAAGATACCCCACCAATTAAATGAAATGACGTCTTAAAACAAGAAAAATACACGCGATACGTCCGTCAGTGTAGCGACTTTAATTAAATTAATTACTCTTCTCTCTGTATATTGGACCTTTTACGACTTTTATTTCGTCCACTTTAGACGGAGAACGTAAATTCTTGCGTCAGCAATTTAACGGTATGTCTGTGCATATAGAACGTAATTATATGAACCTGAAATTTTATTCAGTCTGACGTTTTCGTGTCTCAGACTGCTGGCATGCGCGTGCGCGCTATTAGGTGCTCGAAGCACTAAGGTTAGATTTTATTAGTATTGTTGTTTCATTAATTTCTGTATAATCATTCATAAAGCGACTGAAATAAAAAATAATCGACTGAAATAAAATAGGTACTCGGTAAATGTGTTTAAATTAAAAAGAAAACACTTTCTGCCATGTTTTGAGAGTGTCATTTAGAATCACAGTGCACACAATAATACATATATTATAGAAGAAGAACATATTCTTCCATACCACTAAGGTGGCACACGAGCGTACGGCCCACCTGATGGTAGCCTTAGCCGCTAGCAATACCAGGGGTATTACTAACGCCCTACCTGTCACCTGTCATTCATGAGGACACTGTACTTTTTTTTGAGGAATTACTACTAGTGCAGCGTATCCTCGTGGAGCACTGGTAACGCTACTCACCGCAGAACAAAACACTACACCAACGTAGTGTTATTTGACTGCGATCTTCTGTAAGTTGGAGAAACAATCCCCAGTCGGGCGGCTCCAATTTTAATGGGAAAACCCACAGGAGATCCCAATTCACCCTACTTCTCAAATATTATATTGCTACGCGGGCGAAGTCGCGGGGAACAAGTAATCTTCCATATATTTAAATGATCCAACACGTGTTGGATGTGTATCCGTTCGCAATACTTAAAGACCGTGCTCTATTATATATATGGAGTCGTGAATTTATACGGTATACTAAATAGTGAAGAAAGTCGCAGGTACAAGTAGTTAAGTAACATTAAAAAACATTTCTCTAAATAGTATTTATAGAATAATGAACAATTACAAAGAACCCATTAGGTTGTTAATCAAACCATTGAGAATGTAATTAAAAAGGAAATTTCCTTTAAGGTGGCTGTAAAAATAATTTATTATGCTACCATAAAATTTAACAAACTTCAAAAGTACACATTGTGCCTAATTAGTTAAACGTAAGCCCTGGAAGTGAGTGGCTTTTTCAATTTAAAAAAATATAGGTGTGACTACTATCATCATCATTCTCCTGCCTTTATCCCATATTATTTGGGTTCGGCGCAATATGTGTAGCTGTGACTACTAATACAGTGAATATTCAACGGTGTTTTTCATACATACGGACATGTCTAGAATCAAATAGCGAAATGTACTCTTTCATATCACTAAGGTGGCACACAAGCGTACGGCCCACCTGATGGTAAGCAGTCACCGCAGCCTATAGCCGCTAGCAATACCAGGGATATCACTAACGGGTTGCCAACCCTGTTGCTGCTGAGGACTCACTGTGCTAGCAGCATTACTACTAGCGCAGCGTATGCTCATACAACACTATAAAAGTAAATGTTATTTGACTGCGATCTTCTGTAAGGTAAAGAAAGGTGACTTGACATGAAGATAATTAGTTACAATAACTTATAAAGAAGTAGTATCATAAGTCCTAAATTATGTTGAAATCTCAGCCAACACATAATCCAGACTACGTAATAATAATGAATGAAATATAGCCGCGGTGGCCTTGTGGTATGAAAAGCTGCCTGCTATTTAATTCTAGCAATGCAAGTTCGAATCCCACCAGTCTGTAGCAATATTTTTTTCGTACTTGAATGCAGTGATTAGTCACACCACAAGCTTTACGGTGAAGGAAAACATCGTGAGGACACCTTTATTCATCTGAGATGAAAGAGAAAGAGACGGCGACGATCTCACTACCTGTCACGTTGGGAAGGCACGAAGATATACTAATAATAGTGATATCAAAATGTCAGAATAAATGGTAGCTTTATTCAAGTTTTCTCAGTAGCTAAGCGACGGAATGGAAAGAGATTTTTAAAATAATCTTATAGATAGACGACGCGTGCTGTGAATAGAAATACCTAGGTGTCTCAGCACTTAATATCACTATGATAAAATTGAATTACGCCTTCATGCACCGTTGCTAGGAGGGAGGTAGAGTTGATAACTTTAAAATGTTACCCGATTAATTTAAGTGGGTGTGTCCGAATTGAGACGATTGAGTTAGTCGACTTATATCCACTTTCTGCCTACCCTCGAGGGATTTGGCGTGATGATTGTTTAACTACTGTCCAAAAAGCAAAAAGTCTGTCATGAAAAATGATTGATTTAGAGAAACTCTGTTCTATTTGTGCACAGCCTAATCTGTATTACGAAGTTTGTAAATAGTAGTAAATTTGAAAAGTATGTTATAATTTACCTCTTTCTTGAATACTGGTAAGTCAGTGTGACATCTCATAAAGTCTAAAAACGGGTCGACAAAATAGTTGATAAATGTCTACCCGTGTAAAGCCGGGTAAGAAATATTTATTAATTTTTACAACCTTTATATTAAACACCTGTCTCAGTGTGTGTGGTCAAATGATTTTGAAATTTGGCATACACCTTGGTTTCCGTGACAATGCATGATTACCTAATTGCCGCTATTTCAAATCCAATATGGCGGACTTCACAAAATGGAGATTTATCATTTCAACAGTTACCTTTTTAATATGGGTCTTAAGTGATAGGGCACAAAGGCGGCTTGTCTTTTTAAAAAATATCCTTCTTGTTTGTCACCACTACTTACAACCCAGTACTGAAGGCTCAGTTTCAGAATAAATCGGCCTATAGACAATTATTTCCAAGTTTAAAAGTCTTTAGGTGTCGAAGTAATAAGTAAAAGACATCCTATCTAAGCGGTGTTAAAACTTTTTAAATCATTTATCCTGCTTTCAAGACGGCCAGCGCCGCGCCACAGCCCGGAGTCGTCTGCAAAAAGTAATTACAACTCGTGTGGACTCGACAATTTCTTATTTTTTGCTCTTGTAGTTACAACTTAAGGGATAAAGGGCTTGTACAATGTACATAAGTGTTAAGGGAAAGACGTTAACATCATTATATAGGAATAAAAAAGGTAATGAGCTAAAAAGATACGGCTGGTCTAGTGGGTAGTGTGCCTAACTGTGCTACGCTAGAGGTGGCGGGTTCGATTCCCGCCGAAGCAAAAATGTATGTGACAAACATGTTTGCCTTGCGTCTGGGTGCTTGGTATGTATTATAAGTGCTTATTTACAAAAAAAAGGAATATCAGCTGCTGGTTCCCATAGTACAAGTTTTCCTTAGTTTGGGGCCAGATGGCGCTGTGTTATAATGTCCAAGCATTATTAAAAACGGGAAAATCTAAGCGGGAATTCATATTATTATATTAGTAAAACCTACAGATGTGAACAGCATTAATCTCCAGAATCATATGCGAACGGTTCAAAACCAATCAAAAATCTAATAAAATTCATGATGTTTCCGAGAATCGATTCCGGTACTAAGCATGTTTCTTCTATAATAAAAAATAATAATTATAATTATTTGTTCAACATAGTCGAAAAAGATGTTTACATATTTATTGAGTCCATGTAGTTTAGCTAGGAACCCAGAAATGTTGTAGCATGCACGAATTTCAAGATCACAGCTACTAACTAAATCTTTAATAAAATAGAAGCAATTCAATTTAAAATGTATTTTATCTCTTGTAATATCTTTATATATAAAAATATATGTATTCTAAATAACCAATTAAAATTAAATTGTCATATATCTATAGGTGCTAATATTATAAAGCTGAAGAGTTTGTTTGTTTGAACGCGCTAATCTCAGGAACTACTGGTTCGAATTGAAAAAATCTTTTCGTGTAAAAATTCTTTCTGCGACCAATAGGAGCGAAGCATCAGTGGAAAATGTTGCAAAAGCGGGGAATATTATCCATATTTTAGGGCCAAAAAATGTATATATATGAAAGAATTACTCCTCTGTAAATGATCCAAAAAATGTGCGAAGCTGGGGCGGGCAGCTATTCTAATGATAAAATAAAATTTATAATTTTCCAGAATTATTATTTTTATAAGCACGTCTCACTACAACTTATAATGAAAGAAAAGGACGTCGAATATTATTTAAAATATTTATGTAAAAGAAATTACGAAATTTAATAAAAAATCTTATAAAAAAAGATTAAAGTTAGATCGAAGTTTTATCCACACGGGACGGCCTGCTTAGCATTCGGAAGACGTGTGCTAAGATAAGTGAGCACTCATATTCGTTGCTAGTACCGATCGCTGCTCCACATAAATTATATGAAGCAATAAAATTTTAATTTTTCGCTTCCTAGTGATACGTGATTGCGCTGAAAATTTTAACTAGCTCGAGTAAGATGGGACTTATAACGACTAAAAAGTCTCCTGAACTTCACTTCAAAGCCGTGGTGGCCGTGTGGTAGAAGCTAAGACCTGTCTGATGGGCCCAGATCTAAACCCCGACCTGTACCAATGAGTTTTTCTAAGCTAACACTGATTAATCGAACTATGAGCTTAAAAAGAGAGGTAGTAAATTTGCCAGTGCTCCACGAGGTTACGATGTTCTGGTAGTAAAGATATGCTGCTAGCACAGTGAGTCCTTATCAACAAAACGGTTGGCAGCTATTTAGTGATACCGCTGGTATTGCTAGCGGCTACGGTGACTTAGGACGAGTGAGAGAAAACAAAAGAAACGCGGCACAAGTGAAGTGACGTTCTACTCTAGTGAAAAGATCACTATTTGAGGATTAGTAATTAAGTGAAGGTAACCTTTGGTTAAGGCACTCGAAAACCTTTCCTAAAACTCTATTTTCAGAGTAGCGCATGTTAGCAACTTAGCGGGTAAGGGCTGGTGCCTACGCAAATAGAGCTCGCCTCTAGGGAGCCATCAGTCACGGACGAATGGCGGGCGGTTAGAACGGCCGCACACTGGGAGTCTGGGACGCCGCTTTAATTGACTGCGACGGCTCTAGTTTTACTTTATTAATGTATTCCGAATTTAAAATTTGGCCGTGATCTAATTTGGAACGTTTACGGGTATTTTTGATTGTCGAACATTTAAAATTAGTAAAGTAAATCTGAATAATATGAAATTTAAAACGAGTATTTTTGTCAGCCATGTAACATGTAACCTACACAATATTAATTTATTTCAACATTGGAATTTTTTTTTAAATTGATAAAATAAGTTTTTTAAATTCCACAAAAATCGTTTTTTCGGATTCGGGCACGCCAAATTGAGTTTTTAGTGTAACTCGATTTGGAATATTATCGCGTAAGTATAATCCCACCCAAAACATTCTGTAAAAAAATAGCCTAGTCTCGAAGGAGCTGCTTGTTTATCTCTCAAAAGTAATGAAATCTAGACAAAGTCGTGCCAAGTCTAAGATTCCTTACTGCGATTTCTTTATTATTATAGTTAATGTTGTGCGACTTGGCCGTTGAACATTATTTATACGTTAGTGGGTACAAGTCAATTTTGTTTACACGTAATGTTATATATATAAATATCTGTTGTAACTACCTATGTACTAACGTATAAAGAACGGCCAAGTCGCACAACATTAACTATAATAATAAAGAAATCGCAGTAAGGAATCTTAGACTTGGCACGACTTTGTCTAGATTTCATTACTTTTGAGAGATAAACAAGCAGCTCCATCGAGACTAGGCTAGTTTTTTACAGAATGTTTTTGGTGGGATTTCACTTCTTTTTGTAAAAACGTGGGAATACTGATTTATTTTGTTAGATTTTCTTATTTGACACATTTTTTTTCTTTTTAGGAGGAGTTTTTTTATTATAACAAATCTTTCTTTTATTTTTTTCCGGTTCTAATTCTTGTACAGTAGCAACAGTTTTTCGTATTGCCCATTCGCGTTGGAACCTCTTAGTATACCGTTTTCATACACTTCAAAAGTGAAGGGATAGATTTTTCCAGCAGCCTTAAGCTCAGAAGCTGAGCCGTAAGTAGTGGGTTTCATCATATCGCTCGTGTAGGATTGCGCGCTCGTGTATACGTCACCATCAGCATCACACGTGTACACTTGCATTTCGTCCCAATGTTCAGCAACGTATGCAACTATAAAGTCAGTTCTACCATACACCAAGAAAGATATTGAATGGAATGGACAAGACCCGTCTTTGGGCATACCAACTACTTGGTAGCCACTAAGTTCGTCGTCGTCTTTTAATATTATCGACATTTTTTTCGATATTAACTTGCGAAATCAAACACAAGTAAGCTCAACGACCTTTAGTATATGGACAACAAAACAGCAATACTGATAATTAAAGTATTCAATAAAATTAAAAGTACTTTTTAATGTAATAATTAAGTAATAATCAGTAATCCGTCACTAGTCATAAAATTCCTAACCTATTTAAATCTTCGAATTGTTATAACAACAAACCTGCTAATGAACCTTAGCAAACCTAACGAAATAATAAGCGAAATCAACGAAATGCAAATAATCCCACCTGCTCCCTAGCAAACGTTTTCAAGCACAATAGAGGAACGTCGCAAACGACTGTAACGTAGCCGGTTGCCACTTCGCCATATAAGGTTATCGGAAAAACAAACATAAGCGCGTAACAATACAGTCAGCGCCATCTAGCGACGTGTCCGCCACTCTTAGTCCAATCTCAGAGTAGATAATATACTACGTACAAGTCCAATGAATTATATTATTTATTTATTTATTTATTTACAATTACTTACAATGGTACTAATAACTATTGATGTTATAACAAGAAACCCGGTTAGGTCACAGAAATGTAGAGAAGCACTATCTTACTTACGTAATAATAAATATTCTATCTATTATTATAATTATACATATATAAATTTTTAACTTAAGGAATAAAAATTGGTTAGTATATCAGTTTCTTATATTTATGTATATAATTATGTATGTATGTGTGTGGCCGGTGTTTTATTTATGTTTGTCATTTATACATTCTTGTAAAGTGTAGTAGCATTTCTTATGTAATAAATCTTTTATTAGTTTATTTTATATTTTATGGTATTTTATTCTTGTCTAATAGTTACGGGCATTTTATTGTATATTTTTGTTGCCATTATGAAGGGGCTGGTTGAATGTAGTGTTAGTCGGGAAGTGGGCAGCTTTAATTTATATTTAAGTCGTAATGTGTATTTAGTCGGTACATCTTCACATTTGGTAAAGAAATGTGGGTGTTTTCTTACAAATTGGCAGACTTCTAAAATGTATATGCTTGGGAAAGTGAGGATATTGTATTTGTAAAATATGGGCTTACAACTATCTTTTTTTTTAACATTGGCTATAACATAATTAATATATACAATGAATTAATATTATAGTGTAATGTGTTTATTTAATTTGTGTAATGTTCGAGTACAATAAAGCTAATCGTTCGACCATTTCTTCTTGTAAACTTAAAAGTATAAGTATAAAAGCCAGTCTATTCTTATCCAGAGTGTTCCTTTAATTTTATTTATATGCGTATCAAAAGCAGAAGGGGAGGCATTCGCCCAGCAGTGGGAAGCAATAGGCTAGATTAAATTAGAAGATGTCATGAACAAACCGACGTTACATATTCCCCTCTATTACGTATGTTTACACGATAAAATACGATGTGCCACGACATACGAGTTCCACCACCACTCTACTACTATAAAAGGACGGGACGCACCGCTAAACAATCTCTGGCTGGAGGCCTTAAATGGCCTCGCCACTTTAGTCCGGTTAAGCAGTAAAAGTTCCCTCGAACTAACTGCGAGAGACCATATTCTTAAAAAAAAAAAAAAAGCTAAACAATCACTAATTTCTCAGCTTTAGTTACAGAAGGGTCTACGTGCTGTCGTGGCGTCTCACGCCACCATCATGCTGTGACGCTGCTCCAGCATCCTGTGACGCTGCTCCAGCATCCTGCGACGCTGGTCCAGCATCCTGTGACGCTGCTCCAGCGTCCGACCATCGTGCTGCGGCGCTGCTCCAGCATCCAGACCTCGATGTGACATCACGCTGCTCGACCAACGCGGCGGCACCCTGATGATGGGACGTGGAAGTCCTGAAACACGTGTCGGAAGAAACCACTTCTGAGCTCACACCTGGGCGCAGGCCGTTCGACCGTATCACACTCATTAAGCGGAAAAAGCAAATTATAATATATTTTGTATTCTATATGATTGTATAGCTTACTGGATGACGAAAATTTCTACGTTCTGGTCTTATCCGGAGGTTCTCAAATAAGGGCCTGAAAATGCGGCGAAATGTTTCGGGTAAAGGATGGTACGGCAGTGTTTGCTTCGCGCTCGACTCGGCGGGGGCACTCCCGTGCTCCCCGATATGATTTAGGGTTTGCTATCATTTGTATAAGACTGGGGATTCGGTTAAATCTCTAAGCAAAATATGTATAATGGACATAGTAATTAATTACCCAAGTCAATGATATCATCGCCTAGTCTTTTTCAGGCTCACACCAAATAAAAAAAGTTAGGTGGAATCTTGCGAACAACGAAGTGAAGCCAGTTTTATAAACATTTATTACGTGGGCAAGGCGTAGTTTCATTGTATTCGTTGTAGGTATGTGTGTAACGGTGTATATGTACACAGCAATGCGTAGTTTCATCTACCTTTTTGATTTGATTTCCGGTTCAGGATAGACAGATACTAAAGAGCGCTTCACTCTTCAGAAAATCAAATATTGGTATCATGCACGTATTACGTGATAACATCAAAAATATTTGCAACATAGACGCTTCAAATCGTGAAATAACTTTGTGTAAGTAGTTATTTTTTATAGCACCGTAAACCAGGAGCGTTGTGACTAATAAGTATTCCGTCCGGAGGCTGTAAAGTGTACACTGTAAAGTGAAGAGTATGTTGCAACGTTATAAGGCTACCAACCTACATGAAAATAAGTATAGAATATACGAAAGCCGGAAAAGAGGACAAATTGGGATCTTCCGTAAGTTTTCTCAATAAAATTGAAGCTACCCGGCTGGAGACGGACCTCCACCTAACAGAAGACTGCAGCCAAATTACACTACTTTGATGTAGTGTTCTGTTTCTGTAAGTAAGGTTGCCAGTCCTCCACGAGGATACGCTGGGCTAGTAGTAATGCTAGCACAGTTAGTCCTCATCAGCAACAGGGTTGGCAACCCGTTAGTGATACCCCTGGTATTGTTAATGGCAATAGGCTACGGTGACTGCTTACCGTCAGGGCCGTATGCTTGTGGGCCACCTTAGTGGTATAAAAAATAAGGTATTGAAATCGCACCTAGCTTAGATGCGTGATATTTGACGAAACAGGCACTACACTATACAATACTGCTACAGTTATGCTGTAAAGTATTGATTAGATGTGTATTTTTCCTATTCTTTCCTGCAATCTGTGTGTGATTTCGTGCAAAGGAAATTAATTCCACGCGCACGAAGTCGCAAATACAACTAGTCATATTATCATAAAATGATAAATAAAAATTCCAAATTTGAATATGCATCAGAACTACTAAGTTGTTCGCCAGCCAGCATTAAAAAAAAACATTTAAATTCTAAAAATAATTTAATCACACGAAAGGAGTTTTTGGCGGGAATCAGGCGGAGCGGTTGAGATTTTTTCCAGTGTGTCGTTAATTGTGTTATAGTGATCTTTAATGTGTATTTTTGGTGTCGATATGTGCAGTAAAGTTTCATTTAGTGACTGATTTATAGGAGCATTGGAAATAATGCCATAATACGACTTTTGGGTTAAGTGATTTATCATTTTGGTCAATAGGTTACCTCTAATCTAAAGGCGTGTTACGATCTGCTACTGCCGTGGGTTGTCTCCAGAAACTCCATTGGGCGTTAGAATGCATGACACTAGGCATTTTAATGCGGCAAACACGAGAAATTTTGCAACATGAAAATTCTCTAACACTCGACACTGGCAAAAATAGTCCCTGAAGGGATTGATTGTAATACTTAGGAAGAAGAAGAAGTACACGAAAGCGTCAAACCTTATTAGATATTATTTTTAGACTGTCAAGTTTCTTATCAAAATAACGTCAAGCGTGGATTATTTGAAGTGCACTCGCATGGAAATAGCCTTCTTAATTCACTTAAAGCTTTTAATGCCTATCATTTTACTTAATCACATAGTGTAACACCTACGCTACCATGTTCTAATAAAGATAATTATAATAAATGGGAAAGTAGTCGATGTGCAAGCAGCGTTAATTAGTGAGACAGGATGGCTCTGCTATTTGTCGGCATCTAATTTGAGCCACTGACAATTATTAGTGGCAGGATGACCGCATACAGTGAGGACTTGGCCTTTTATTTTATGCACTAGCTATAAAAGCTCAAGCCATAGCCTCGTGGTTGAAGCAACGGCCTGTTATCTGATGGGCCCAGGTTCACCCCGGGCTGTACCTATGAGTTTTTCTTAGGTTAAGTACAGTGATTAATCACACCATGAGCTTAAAAAGAGAGGTAGGGCGAATTGGGACCTCCCGCGGGGTATCCCATTAAAATTGGAGTCGCCAAGCTGGGGACTGTACCGCTACCGTACAGAAAACCACAGTGAAATAACAATACATACTTTGATGTAGCGTTGATTCTGCGGTAAATAAGGTTGCCTGTGCTCCACGAGGATACGTTGGGCTAGTAGTATTGCTGCTAGCACAGTGTCCTCATCAACAACCGGGTTGGCAACTAGTTAGTGATATCCCTGGTATTGCTAGCGGCTATGGGCTACGGTGACTACTTAATTAGGTGGGCCGTACGATTGTGTGCCACCTTAGTGGTAAAAAAAAGCGCTTACGTTTATATAGTCAGAAGTCTTACGGCGAGGAGAAAGACGCTGTTTTTATCGTGCTTTATTAATTGAAGAGTAATTTTACGTATGTGTTTTAAATTTTCTATGTAATACGCAATACAAAATTCACTGAAGGTAGTTCTTAAGATATTTTATACATTATTATTATAATATTACTTGTTAAACCAATGAGACTGATGCAAGTGTTAATAAAATGTTTAATATTTACTTAGTGACCGTGTTTCAGTAGTCGCATACCGGTATTTTTTATGAACTAACGTTGCCTAATTAACGCCACGTGTGGACAGATACACGGCTTAGGAGGGGTTAACCCATATTTTACATATTTATTTATAATTATATTATAATAAATTATGTACCAATGGTAACTATATCGTGTTTAATAACGAAAAGGTATTATTTACTTAACTTGTTCGTAGTTTGCGGCTTTTGTAAATAGTCGGGTTATATTTTAATTTTTTAAACTAATGTTTTAAACTAATTTTAAGATAGGTTGGGCGATTTAGGATTTCCCGTAGGTTATCCCATTTAAATTGGAGCCGCCCGACTAGGGACTGTACCTCCGCCTTACAGAAGACCGCAGTGAAATAACACTACTTGATGTAGTGTTGTTTCTGTGGTAAGTAAGGTTGTCGGTGCTCCACGAGGATACTCTGCACTAGCAGTAACGCTGCTAACACAATGCGTCCTTATCAACAAACAGAGTGGGCAACGGGTTAGTGATACCTCTGGTATTGCTAACGGCTTTAGTCTACGGTGACTGATCTACTATCAGGTGGGCCGTATGCTTGTGTGGTGTAAAAAAAAGTGGTATAAAAAAAGACAATGTATGAATGCAAGATATCCGAAAGGGCGTTAAGTATATACTTAACGCCCTTTCGGGTTTGTAAGAGAGTTAATGAGTGAAGTAGTGTATATCACGAATTAAAATTACGTTTTATACAATTGTATCTTATTAATTGTGTAAGTACATTAAAATACATTATGTTTAAGATATATATAAAATCATATGTCGCGACCGATCGCTCATGGAACGCAGAGAGCGAGTTGAGGAAAACCTTGTGAAACCTAATATTGAATGAGACCTATTTCACCCTAAAAATGGTATGAAGCTAAAATATATATTGTACAACTACAGCGAATTGCCTTTTTTGAAGCATTTTTTTCTGTTACTTAATCATCACAACCCAATACTTATAATTGTAATTCTGACACGCAAAATGACAAATAAATAAAACATCAGTGATTACTATTAAAATTTAATCCAATTCATAGTTCATAACAACTCACGTCCGGCGTAAAAGGAATTTTATTAAGTGTCATTAGTTCATATCTCAACATTAAAAAACCGGGGACCCAAGTGAGAGCCCTGCGGGACTCCGAAAAGGTCAGTGACGTTTTTTCAAATACATGCACGTAAATAGGCTTGTTATGAACCAGCTGTGAATTAAATTGGAATCGTGTTGGGTTTATAATGAATTTGTTAGTTAGTTGCCTCGTATTTTAATATCTGATTATGGTGAATGGAATCGAAAGCTTCAGCTCGTAATTCGTGTTGTTTAGTTAATAGTGTTGTGATTATCGTTTGTTTTGTTAAAGTGTCCGTATCTTTAAACAGATTATAATTTTCATCCATATCAACCATGTTGCCTGTTAAACAACTGTTATTCAAAAACATATTCTAATTAATTCCTAAGTACTCATATGTAAATATCCAAACTTGTTACTATGAATTTATCATACCGACTCCTTGACATAAGTAAGATGTAATATATTCTAACAATAAGTGTCGGCACCCAAAAGGCTGTCACGTTTGAAGAAGTCATAACTTAAAGCGACACGTCCGTAACTTAGTATAATATATGTGTACCGTGAGATGGCGTTTTCGGTTATCTCCAGTTTAATCCAGATCCAACTGGTTTGGATGTAAGTATGTGGGGTTAGAGAAAAAACATGAATTATGATATTGTTCTCAGGGGAAAACAATAAAACGTCTGTGACCTGTCCTGGGGAGTGGGTTCAAATTAACATAACTATAAAGTGGTGTTACTCGAAGTAAAGCTTGTCTAAACTAAAACGATGCCCAGTACCTATTACTCACTTTCCTATTATTGTACGTAGAATTATATTTGATAGTGATATTTCTTAGGAGAAAGCATTGACGTACTGTACGTCAGAGAGAGATGCCATAATGTGCATATTTTAGTTCAAAACATTATGAACTAAGGATTGTTAGTTCATCAGTTAATATTCCTAAACGTTAAAGCTCTTTGAGACTCTATCTCATAAGCGTAGCACCGTATAAACAGACAATTCAAACAGAGAGCGGCCTTTAGGCACATAATTCCTATCGTCTTCCAATTCCCACCGTTACCTAATTTGAATATCATCTCCCGTACACCCCCATTGGCGACAGATCGGCCGATATTATTGTTCCATGGGCAAATGCAAATGAAATTCAAGATACGTGTCGTGAGAATGAGATCGGGTACCGTATTCTGAATCGATAGAGTTTGCGGGATGAGAGATTTGAATTTCAAAAGTTTGGAATTTGTGTACTCTAATTTAAGGATCGGACTGAATGATCTGTTTTAGGTTAAATATTCAAGTTATAAATATGCGTGTAAATGTTGTGTACATAATGTGATACACGTCGCAAACAGGCGTAATTTTGTTTTGATAAACTGATAACTGTGGATTAGCAAGGATGAATTGAGGTAAACCTGTTATTAAACATAATTATATACTTTTAACAAATATTGAAGTATTGTAGCAATTTTCATACACTCAAACAACAAAATGATAAAAATTAATAATACATATAATTTCGCGAAGACCAATTTTAGTTGAAATCTAAAAATTAATTTAAATTTTTCGATATTTAATGATCGAGTGATACACAATCAGCCTCCAAGCCCGTCTGTTCTCACAAAGCGATTCGGTTAACCCCGCGTTAACCCTGCGATGGCGCGAAAATACTAACAACGATGGACCTTTGGACCAATTAGGTAGCACCATCCATGGTTTGCGGGCTATGCTTGATTTAATACACATTTATCGGGTTAATTTACATTTTCATTGGTCTCAACTTACCTCACGATTACTTAATGAAATATTTAACATTTGGTAATGAAAATACGATTTATTATCCCCTGGGATAATAATAATAATTCTTGGAAATTATCACACACAGCATACTTAATAACTTCTAGGGGTCGCGGGTTCGATTCCCGTCGGGGCAAAAATATATGTGACGAAAGTGTTTGACTAACGTCTGGGTAATGGGTAATATAATGAGTATGTTTTAAAAAAAAAAAGTTAACCCTTTAATCCACAAGATATGGTAAACGAACATAGCACGTAAATTTCAAGTTAAAAGGCAGCTCGGTTAGATTGTCTACTTTTGTTCTGCAAAACGCCGTGTTTTTAATCTATATGCCTTCACAACTCCGCTCCTTTTCAGCTGCAGGCCATTTTAATCTATTTTCCGCTATGCACAGACGGACAAACAAAAACTGGCTTGCACTGTTACTGCAAAGTAATTTAGTTGGGGAATTATTAAACAAGTCTAAGAAATAAAAATCTTTTGAAAGTTTGTATCTTTTACATTCGCATATTTAATTCCTAAAATAAGAAACTAAATATATGTCCTTGAATATAAAACTCTTCAGGTTTGGTGCCTCAGTTAAAAATATACAGACGGGCAAGCTCTCACAAAATATACATCAAAAAAAGTCAAAAAACCAAAATTGATGATGTTGGCCGTCGGTATTCCCTTGGCCAACTTGGCCAGCCACCGCAAAGGGAAGATCTTCCAGCCAGGCGGGTGTTGTGCCTGGGGAACCGCGGCTCCGACTGTTCTAGTCGGAAACTTGTATGTATGTTGAATTGCGTAGAAGACTTCGCTAGCGCGTGGCAGGATTGTGACGTATGTAGTTGTCATTCGTTGAACGTTGTCATGTTAGTTAGTAGATTACTTAGCGTTGTTTATGTAGCGGTGAGGTCGCTACATTTGTAAATGTATATGCAGTAAAGTTATCAAGGGCTTTACGTTACCGGCATCACCAACCTATTGTTCTTGTCAATGACAAGTTCCGTAAATCTCCTAATCCTATAGACGCTATATAACTCTAAAATCGCATAAATATCACACTGGTGCATTCTGGTTAGGACAGAACGCTGTTGTGCCCTAGAGCCAACACGGACGGACATGCGTCGTTGGACAGAATCGTGGAGTTCTATGGTGCTATTCTATTCGATGCATTTAATTAAAATCCTTTTTAGGATGGATGAGAGTTTATGTAGGTGTTACTAGTAGCTAGTATATTATCTACTCTGAGCTAGTAGACTTGAAATGAATTGATGTGTTACTAGTTGTGATGCGACTTCAGTGTCTTCAGTTGCGTGGATTATTGCGAATACAACATTGACTTTAAAATTGATTTTAATATCTAAATATCCTTTCATGAGTACACTACGTCCTGTTAAAAAATCATCATCAATCAGCCTTTATTTTAAGATTTTAACAAACCTGCAGCCAAAAAGAGATTTTTTTGATACCTGAGTAAAAAAAAAATTAAGCCAAAAAGTTGCTCATAATGTATGCCCTTACAAATATGTATATCTCATATATTTTTTGATATGGTGTAATGTGTCATAAAAAAAATTTTGCTGAACCACAAATCATTATTATTATAAATTAACTATAGTTTGTTTTCTCAATAAGAATTTCTTACCCAAATTGTTTCTGTTTCGACAAAATGGAATATATATTGAATTACTGAATATAATATCCAGAATAGGCCCTTGGCATCAAAGGCTTGTGGATTTGACGACCAACAACAATGTTGAAAGCGGCCTTTCTACAATATGAGCGGTCTTTACCAACAATCAGCGGCGGACAATTTGGAAATCCATCCAGTTCAAAGTGATTTCAAATAACAGATTTGCGGTATATATATAATATTTTGGTTTCAGGGTAAATTTATTCATTGCTAAATATAAAGGACTGCATTTATCAGCTAACAACCTAGCCGTGACTCATCTACGTGGAATTATTTTCTTCACGAATTATTTAAAGATTTATATTTCTAACTATTTTTTTTACTCCTTTGGGGGTGTATTTCAAAAATCCACATATAAAGAAATATCGATGGCCACCAATTAATTTGATATTTGTACAATAGTTTTAAGAACCATAAATTCTCGGGATCTCTAATTATCCTATCACGCGTTTTTTTAATATCGGATTTGAACAGACATGGTTGAATGACAGTAAACATGTAAAGAATAAAACAGGAGAGTTAAATAATATAATAGAGAAAAAGGTATACTAAAAGTATTCTATTCAGACACATTCCGAACACTCGTATTTTTAGAACACATAGTTCTATGGAAATCGAATGACTTGGTTTTGTGTTCCAAATTCAAATAACCGGCCATGCTATGTATACTATGAGAATCTTCAAAAAGAAAAACAAACACAATTAAAAACAACAAAGTAAGTACATTAAAAAACAAATGACAGAGGGCAATCAAGAAGCGACGGACGCACGATGGATTGAAGGAATTCGATTACTCACCGAGTCGATTAAAGGGGGTCCGAAATTTTGGTCCTATCGAGAGATCCATCGATAAGATATACTTCTTAAAGTATCACTGCATTGGTTAGGTACGAGTTTGTGGGGTTTGGAAGCGAAATATGGATATTATTACGATGCAGGTTTACTTATTTAAACACAAACCCATATTTATAATATATAATAGTTATCTAATAAGATTTGTGTACTTGTAAAATGAAAAGTGTACCATTTCTGTTTTTCTAGATGCAATTTGCTGTTTCACTCGCATGTTTTTTAACCTTAAAAGTCGATTTTTGGAATTTTATGTACTATCTCTTATAGTGCTCTATTAAATACATAGTAATGACATGAAAACGGGTCTTATACGCGATATTAATTGTTTATTTACCTCCCGACGTTTCGACCGAGTTGCATCGGCCGTGGTCACGGGCTGAAACCCAAAATGAATTATATATTACTTAAAATGTCGATAGGATAGGATAGGATAAATGCCATTAGTAAACATGAATTAAAAAGGAGGCTTTATATGCAGCTATCAAAATTTTAATACATCGAACAACCCAACCCACTGATACAAATCATGCAAATAAACTTTGATCAAATACACATTTCCGACTTCAATAAAATTATCATTATTCCCTCGTTTTGACGTATTAATGGTCCCCAAAGGTAGGGAATAAAACGACTAGGGGTTGTACTGATCAATTCACCAAATAATATTATACGGAATAAGTTGGATCAATCATAAAAATGCGGTTTAAAGAGAGGTAGATTCGTATAGGCTACGGTCCTCGTGAAATCACAAAATATGCGAAAATTTGCGACGTAAACGTTCATATCTTTTCTTCACGCTCACTTACAGGTTTGATATTTTTACAGCTGAAGGAGACCATAGACCCGTGTATTTGATATTAATTTCAATTTGATAACTCCACGCGTTCTTGAGAAATAATGTCTTGACAAACAGACAGACGACAAAGTGATCCTTTTTTTGTTATTGAGGTACGGAACCCTAAAAAAATAAAATAACTAAGCTACCTACAAATTTATCAGTGACTTCTCCGTTCTATGTTACTTCAATTACACATTTTGTATTACTCTAAAGTTCACCACTATCTAAATAAATTCAACCCTTGCCGTAACCAAAGGAGGGTGAAACGAAATCGAATTAAATGTGGGAAAACACTAAAACTACGTTTACTGCCGCTGTAAAATCCCATCCATTTAAATATTTAACGCAACGTAACGTAAAGTGCGTAGGTAACATACAATCCAAGGAGAAAAGATAAGATTTAAATTGAAAAAAGGTAGAAAAATCTAGTTTTATGGCAGCCTAATAGAATAACTATACAAAAAAGAATCAAGATTTGACGTTGCGTAAAAATCATGTTTCCATCCATTTTTATACTTGTTTAAATGTAAAATATTATAATTTAAATCTTCCTAAAACGAAATTTCCTAGAATATATATATAAATAAAACTATCAAAGTCTGTCACACTTAGCTCAGGCCCGTGTGCCAGCTATTTTTACCCCTACTTACAAGGGAGACAAAATAACAAAAATAAATAAATAATAATAATAATGCTTGGACATTATCACACAGCGCCATCTGGCCCCGAACTAAGCAAAGCTTGAACTATGGGAACCAGCAGCTGATATAATACTTTTTGTTTGTAAATACATACTTATAATACATACCAAACACCCAGACGCACGGCCAACATATTTGTCACATAAATGTTTGCCCCGGCGGGAATCGAACCCGCGACCCCTAGCGCAGCAGTCAGGTATACTAACCACTAGACCAGCGGTCTCGTCAAATATATAGTTCTATTGAACAAATAATTATCATTGTCAAAAATTAACTGATGAAGGCAAGTAATTGTAGGTATTGACATTGCAAGCATCAGTAATCGCGTATCAATTAGGTTGCCACTAGATTGCTACATTTGCAGATTAAAAGAGAATTGAATTACAGTAGTGTTCGCTGTTTACTTTTTGAATATATATTTTTCATTCAATGTCACTGGTTGAAAATATAATAAAATTCAGAAATGTTTTTCCTTAGTACGAAGTATTTTTTGAAGTTGAATACCCGACTACAGCGAGCCAAAAAGGGGTTACGATGTAAGCAATCTATGTATGTATTTACGTATGTTCTCCGTAGCGACTAAACTATTCATCCGACTTTGACGAATAAGGTGTCAACCGATTCGCTATTATGGCCCGGGTAACATAAGCTACATTATAACCGACTTAAATACTAGGAGGAGTCGATTTTACCTTGATTAAACCCCGTTTTTAATTGATTTCATTCCTTTTTTAGCGCTGGTTTTAAATATATTTTTTCCGACGTCTGATTACATTTTTACAAAGTAAATTAATTTAAAAAAAATGGCATATAATGCTACTATATTTATGTTAAAGATGATGGATCGAAGACAGAAATGACTTAAAAGTCGTGGTGGCCTTGTGGTTGAACGGCCTGTCAGCTGATGGGCCCAGGTTCAAACCCCGGCCTGTACCAATGAGTTTTTCTAAGCTTAATCACACCATCTGCTAGCACAGTGAGTCCTCATCAACAACATGGTTGGCAACCCGTTAGTGATATCCCTCGTATTGCTAGCGGCTATAGGTTACGGTGACTGCTTACCATCAGGTGAGCCGTATGCTTGTGTGCCACCTTAGTGGTATAAAAAATGACGAGATCACTGCTTAAGGTAGCATTATTTATTACGTATAAAAAACGGCTAATCACATTCCTGTATTACTCTCCGTTTCTACCGCAATTGGGTTACCCTAGCCAAAGATGAGTTTCAAGGGTCTAATGAAAACATTATGATGATGCAGAATCACTTATTAGATACCCTTATGCTTACCACAGCCCTGTTTGATCGACAAACTGGAAATTTTAGGGTTCATTAAGATGTTTTTTTAATCTTTAAAGTTTTGTTAGATTTTTAGTGTCTAATTTAAAAGAAAAACATAAATGGCTTTTGGGTGAAGTGACTTATCAATCCTAACATGTTGGTAAACTCTGACCTAAAGATCTCTGATCTACTACTGCCGTGGATTGTCTCCAGAAACTCCCATAAGCATTATAATGCTTGACACTGGTAATTTTTATTCAACACAAATTTGAGAAACTTGATAATGCTCTTACACTCGACAGTAGCAAAAATGGTCCTTGAAGAGAAGAAAATGCTTAAGGAATTTCAGTCCACCGATAGTATTCAAAATTTAAATTAATAACTCCTTTCCAACGAAGCCTTTTAAGCTATACAAAGTACGTTCAACAATGCTTCGAGATATTTTGGGTAAACAATACTCTTTCGGACAAAAGAAACTAATCAGAGCGATTAAAATGCATTTAATCTTGCTCTGAGACGCTCCCCTGCATTTGAGGTTAAATATTGAATTATGCGGAACCCCACACAGCTAATCTCAATGCTACCCTTGTTTACAGAATGACTTTTAACTTTGAACCAGTATTAGGTAAAGAAATAGATGAACTTTGGACTAAAAGATAGTCACACATCCCATTCTTCCACGTAGTGATGTCCCTTTCTGATCACCCTCTAAATAGGGATGTAACATAATCAAATTAATGACAAAAATGTCTACCGCCTGGCAAGCCAAATTTAAATACGCCGTGTCATCGTGTGACAGCAACAAAAAACAAAATAAATGACAGTATGAATGTCATAGTAGAATGCGGTATTCCTAAATTGAATAATAGTTTTACATTCTTCATTCGTTTATCAGCGAGATATAATCTGCCCTTTATTACGGTGACGTTGATAAATAAATTAGGTTCTCCTACTCAATGTTTGTAACGGTTAAACGTTACAGCATTTGTTCCTTTTTTAAATCGGTTTTAATTAAGTATTTCATGTAACAAAACTACTAGCATTCGATAAAAAATGCGCAAAATTAAAAAACAATTGATAATAGAACTCTTATCAAATAAAGTGTGTAGTGTTTGATTCGTTCGACAGTACATTTAATTAGGGCCATTCTCCGCCGCGATAAAATAAATACAACAATAAATACATAGAAAAAAAGAAAATATATTAGGGGCTCTTTAAAGGCAATTCGGCCTTATGACAGGTGACGCGGCGATCAAAGCCGGCAAAACGGCCAGTCATCGCCAAATGATTATAGGCGACCGGCCGGGCGGCCTCCCTGTATGTCAGATCAATTTTCGACGTTATTGGACGTGGTAGAAAAAATATTGAGCCGCTATTTATAGAAAGGATTACGGCTATTAAGGCTTGATAGTGGGCCTTGAATGCTTTCTTTACATCGAGCTCAGGTGCCAGAAATGTTTAATAAATACGGACTTAAGTTATTGTCTGCTTTGATAAGAATCAGTTTTAGATTTAAAAATGTATTTATGGTTCATAAAGATTAAGCTTCTCTTAAAAATATATTAAAAAAACTAGTGACCCACCCGGCTTCGCACGGCCTGCGTTAGCCATATAAGTTAAATACCTAGGTACAAAGCACAAATTATACATAAAAACCATCCTCTTCAATCACTATCTAATAAAAAATACGGCATCCAAATCCGTTGCGTGGTATTAAAGATCTAAGCATACATACTAAGCACACAGACAAACAGCAAGAAGCTACTTTTTTTAAACTATGTAGTGATAAAGTTTATTAATAGAAAATAAACCGGCCCATTGAAAGTCGGACTCGCGCACCGAGGGTTCCGTACAAACTTGTAGGTAAGCAAAAGAAGTGATATTTTGTAAGATCGTTATAGTAAATTCGTTTTTTTGTTATCAAAACTAGATTTTTACGGTTTTTAGATTATTCCCTTTACTTGTGCTGCAAGGCACTGGTTTTTGCCAAAATTCATGATTCTTGGGCAACGGGAAGTACCCTATAGGTTTTGATTCGCTTGTAAAATCACAAAATATGCGATAATTTGCGACATAAACGTTCATATCTTTTTTTCACGTTGACTTACAGGTTTGATACACGCGTTCTTGAGAAAAAAAATCGTGGCAAACAGACGGACAACAAATTAATCCTATAAGGGTTCTTTTGTTCGTTATACGGTACGGAACCCTAGAGAGGGTTATTAATTTTTTTTTATACAAGCTGCTATTCGGTTCTACATCAAGCCCTTTCAATTGATTCCAATGTCATAGGGGTTAATGTGGAAATTATAAATATCCATTTGCGACGTCAATTATGGAAGGCAGGACAATACAATTAGATAGGTAGGTCATAAACGGTGGGGATCAGAAATCAGAATAGATTCAGTTTTCTGAACCTTATTCGGTAGAACAAAGATATTACGTCAGAAGAAAAAGTTGCCACAAACGTAATTAAAGAAAAACCAAAATTTTATTCCACAAGTAGTTAATCTACAAAAACGTGTTTAAAAATTGTGTAAACTCAATTTCAAATCAACCCAAAATCTGTGAAACTCTACATTATTTTGCTCCTTTCAAAGTCATTATTACATTGTTTACACGAAAATGGCTTCCTTAGCCCGGTAGATAACAGCAAAGCCTTCTATTGTAGCCGAGTCTGTAATAGAAAATATTTAATGAAGGCTGTCTTTAACAATTTTGGAAGGGGAGAAACTTAATTATATATTGACAATAAAATGTTTGGATAGATTGAGGAAAAGACGGATGGATTGTGTGAAAGATGACGTGGGAGGGAAGTGAATAGATGATGTTGGAACAGAAAAATGTCTGCAGACTCTAAACGATAAGGGATGACAACAAGAGCAGATGATGGAGAAAAAAAAAAAGTTTATGATCTACTAGCTATTTTCCCCGCGACTTTGCCCGCTTATCACGTATCTTAACAACAGGCTTGGCAACTCTTTTAGTGATATCACTGATATATCGCGGCTATAGGCTACGGTGAATGCTTACCTTCAAGTGGGCCGTATGCTTGTGTGCCACCTTAGAGGTATAAAAAATCTATAATAAGCTGCGCTGATAGAAATATACTTTGCCTAGAGCCTTTGCCATAACCGGTTTGACATAAAAGCGAGAAAAATCCACTCAGTTCCATCTGTGAACTTGGAATGTTTTAGCTCCAATCGACTCTTATTGGAAAAGTTTCCTCGTATCCGAACGACTTACAGATATAATTTGTAAGTGTACTTCTCAAAATCGTTTAGCATTAACTTTCTTTCTTTAGTTTAATTACTTATTGTTGTTCGTAGATTTGGTCTGGCTATTTTATTGCCCGTTCGGTTCAAGCCGTTAAATATTTATAGGGCACTAAGCGCTGGTCATATTGTCTGAGACTTAACTGGGCAAGGGGTAAAGCATTTTAGGATGAAGGAGTTTATTATGGAGGCAACAAAGGATAGGACTGCTATTAAAGCAGTCATAGTTTATAATAAGTAATTCGGCTTTCTCCATATGATAATATAGGATACTTTTTGGATAAAGCGTTTTAATTATCGACTTCAAAAAGATCTTATTGTCAACAAGTAAAATTTCTTATTAGAGTTCCGTGCCCGAAGGGTAACCAACGGAACCCTATTACTAAGAAGGGTTCTCATTATCCGTAATAGGTATAGTTGAAACTTTCATAGCATTTCTGGTGCCGCTATAACAACTAATAATAAAAGCGAAAAATATTAAGTGTGCTCCCCATACTAGACACGTTTTTTTGTGTTTTTGCTCTATTTTTATAATGGTGACAAGTAGACGTTTGAAATGCTCACAGTTTGTATTGCAATATTTTCAAAAAAACAAAGAGCTAATTTACTAATACTAACTTATCATTTGCGGTTGGTACAATAGCCAAGTCTAGGGGATCGATCAGCACAGTTATGTTTGTCATTTAACCTAGCGTGTTTTCAGTACGGGCTCTCGGTGTGTGAGTCCAACTCGCATTTGGCCATTTTTCATGCCTACCTTATATTAATTAGTTTCGTCACAATAGATACATGGACCTCAAATTTATGTCAGATCAGACCAAATCTTTAACTGACTGATTGAGTTGGCACTTTTGATATTTCAATGATAAATCTTCTAGAACTAAAATCCTTACGGCCACAGCAGTGCGTCACAAAGTTGAATCGAATGTCAAAAACTGGCGTATCCCTCACCCATAGTGATTCTGAACGGGATTTAAACTATTTTATTGGGGGATCAGACTGTGGGACCATAATTTAGAGACTTAGTCTTCGGCCAAGCGTAGTTTCCACTGCTTCACGATCGAGATGACTTGTTGGTTTATCGCATATAAACCAACAAGTCGTCTCGATTCACCTTATTTCCTGGATATCTCTTAAAATATTATAGACCCTAAGCTCATATAATATTAGGTACAAAATATTTGGACGCATTTTGGTTATAAGACCCTTGTTAATTCGTCTAGTTTAGTGAAAATATATTTTTTTAACGATTGATTGCAGGAAGATTGTAATGTCAAATTAAAATTGCTGCTGAGAATAGCTAAACGAAAACCAATGTTAATTAACAATAAACAAAAGACAACTGAATTTTCTCAGTGTCGACAAAGCTAAACTTTGTTCTAGGGTCAGTGGTACGTAATGTAATTAGGAATAATGTAATTAATTCGTAAAAAAAGAAACAGTTTTTTACAAAATTATGTAGGTATTTTAAATCAATTTTTCGCTGCCCTGAATGTATTGTTTTATTATTTAAAGATATTTTATATTATATTAGGTCCTTACATATGAAATTGGCG
Source organism: Falcaria lacertinaria (assembly GCA_951449985.1). NCBI lineage: Eukaryota > Metazoa > Arthropoda > Insecta > Lepidoptera > Drepanidae > Falcaria > Falcaria lacertinaria. The sequence goes on from OX602110.1 coordinate 11,121,767, forward strand.
TTTTTCGTACTGGCCACTTTAATCACGAATTTCTCCTCTTTGGTAAGGAATTCCAAATTCAAATTTGTACAGCTATAGACTCATGTATTTGTGCTTCGATGATCGTCATTCATTTGTTTTTTTTCTTCTGTTTTTTTCTGTTTGCGTCACTCATTTTACAAAATGGAAAACCTTAAATATCGCATTATTTACGAGTACGAGTTCCGCCGTGGCACTAGTGCTGCGGAAACAACTCGAAGGGTGAATGATGTGTATGGCGGTCGTGTTGCAAAAGAAAACACAGTTCGTTTTTGGTTCCAACGTTTTCGTTCTGGAAATTTCGACCTGCAGAACAAGCCCCGTGGACGGCCTGAGACTCAAGTTGATAATGAAGAGTTGAAGGCTATTGTGGAAGCGGATCCATCGCAAACCACGTCCGAGTTAGCTGCAGGCTGCAATGTTAGTGATAAAACTGTTTTAATTCACTTGAAGCAAATTGGGAAGATTAAAAAGCTTGAAAGGTGGGTACCTCACGAATTGACTGAAACAAACCAGCAAACGCGCGTCGACTGCTGCGTTACATTACTAAACCGGCACAATAATGAAGGTATTTTAAACCGAATCATTACCTGTGATGAAAAATGGGTTCTTTACGATAATCGGAAGCGCTCAGCGCAATGGTTAGATCCTGGCCAGCCAGCCAAATCCTGCCCCAAGCGAAAATTAACCCCAAAAATGTTACTTGTAAGCGTTTGGTGGACTAGTGCCGGTATTGTTCATTACAGTTTTTTCAAATCTGGCCAGACTATTACGGCTGATGTCTATTGTCAGGAATTGCAAACCATGATGGAAAAGCTAGCGGCTAAACAACCTAGGCTGGTCAATCGCTCGACGCCACTGCTGCTTCACGACAACGCTAGACCACACACTGCGCTACAGACGGCTACTAAATTAGAAGAGCTTCAATTGGAAAGTCTAAGACATCCTCCGTACTCCCCGGACCTTGCTCCAACAGATTACCATTTTTTTCGAAATTTGGATAACTTCTTGCAAGGGAAAAAATTCAACTCCGATGGGGCAGTCCAAATCGCCTTCAAAGATTTTATTGATTCCCGTCCGACTGGTTTTTTTAGTAAAGGGATCAATGAACTACCTATGAGATGGCAAAAGTGCATAGAAAATAATGGTTCATACTTTGATTAATTAAATATATTATATTAAAAAATATTCGACTTTTTGTTCCTCCCATACAAAACGCCAATTTCATATGTAAGGACCTAATATATATAATATATAATTATTATTAGTATTTTCCGTGCAACTATCAGTTTAAAAGACCTACTAACTTGATAACGAGAAGTATGTTATGTCCTACTTAGATAACATTCCGTAATTTCGACAGGATCACCAATGCCTCCGTGGCGCAATTGGCTAGCGCGTTCGGCTGTTAACCGAAAGGTTGGTGGTTCGAGCCCACCCGGGGGCGTCCATATTTACGCACATCTCTTTTTAAAATTAAATCAGAACCAACAAATGTGTTTTTCAGTTTATTAGAAATAATTTGAAGTTATATAGTGTATAGTCACGCGCGCCTCAAAATCTTATTAATATTGTATCGGAACGGCTGGACCTATTTGAACGGGACTTGCAATGGTAGATAGCTGAAGCTATGATTTGCAAAAATTGAACCCCGAAACCCGTAAAATTGTAAACGAAATTAATTACACGCGTACAAAGTCGCGGGCACAGCCAGTTAAATGTAAGATAAGTTTAAGAATGTATATTTTCCTAAATAAATAAAATATAAATATTACGTAAAGTAACATAACACAACATTTTGCCGTTAAAAATATAACTGCAGCTTTCCTCTTATTTTTAATGGTAGCAACGTAGTTTCGCAACTAGGTGAGGTCGCAAACATTTTCAATGTGTTCATTAATGCTTACAGTACTGGGAACCGGCGGTACGCGCGCGCCAGGCCAGCGAATTTATCGTAACTGAGATAAAAATGTTACTTACCTCTGGCTCTCAAGCTTGTGCAAAATATATAATTTATAAAATAACCTTACATATTTTATAAAAAAATATGAAATTTCCATAATTAAAAAATACCTATTTGACCAGGTTTAAAGTTCCAACTTTTTAACTATTGTTTGAATCAATTCCCCTATAGTCGGAATTATAATTCGATTCCACATTTGACATTAGCTACTGTCATTTTGTAAAATAATGATACCACATAATATAATAGTGTAGTGTTGAACACAAAAATCGATAAACAATCGCGATTTATGTTTATGTAATCATAATATTGGTGTGCCAATTAAAGACTAAATTATTGATTGTAATTAAATAAATACATAATTATTCATAATAATTATTTATTTATTAGTAACAAAATAATAAGAACTGATTCCACGTAACGAGTCTTTTAATAAGTACGCTGTAGACGAAATGGCAGCACAACATGGAATCACTGTTTTAAGACTGCCCCCTTACCATTGCGAGCTGAACCCTATCGAATTGATATGGGCGCAGGTAAAGGGGCATGTAGCTCAAAATAATAAAACCTTCAAATTGACAGACGTGAGAAATTTATTTGAGGAAGGCATTCAAAAAATTACGGCTACCGAATGGTCTAAGCGCTAGTTCAGACATGGCGGGAACCGCGCGATTTCAGAATCGCATGGAAATCGCGCGGGTCTTATTTGTATGAGTTTATAAACTAATCGTTCAGACACAACCGCGCGGTTAATCAAGCCGCGCGGTTACCGCAACCTAACCGCCAGAAAATAGAATCGCGCTGCTCCCGCGCGTTTCTATTACTATGGAGTCTTTACTTCGCGTTCAGTTGGTTTGCGGATACCGCGCGGTGAGCACGTCACTGCTCGTGAGTTCGCCATGGATCGTTTCGACACGGAACTATTTATTGATGAGGTGGTCACGTAATATTGGATGCACCCAATACCGCCTTTTTCTTTTCTTTTTTTTAAGGAGCAACCACAGTAAACACACTTCTTCGTCGACCTTCATTTTGAAACTGACGCTAACCCGCACGTAATCGCATACTAACCGCGCGTGTCTGAATAGCATCACAATTTTGCGGTTTCAAACCGCGCGATGCGTAAACGCACGATTCCCGCATGTCTGAACGCAGGCTAAATGTGTATCCCATGTTGTCAAAGAAGAGGAAAAAATGAGTAGGCTAGATATGTTAATTGACAATATTACAGACACATTTAAAATAAATGTTACAGAAAGTGACAGCGATAGCGATAGCAATGACGGCGACGATTAATAAAATAAAATATTACCATAATACATCTATTTGTTTTATTTCTCATGTTCCTGCATGATCACATTTTTTTTATTTATTTCATTCACAATTATTAAAGAAAACTCTCAGATCCTTAATAAAATTAATCGTCATAACTAAATTATCCGTTCAGAAATATTTAATTTCATGATATACCTACTTAGTTTCTATTAAAGTAGTAGTTGTTTAGATATACTACTATAAACGTACAACAACAAGTACTAAATAGTGACGTTACGAAAATATGAATAATTTCGTAACGTCACTATTTAGTACTTGTCATACGTACGTTGCAACACTGAAATTGTCAAATCTGGAATCGAATTAAAATTCCGAGTATAGACTAGCCTAATGATACTTATAACTTTCTTATAAAATTTGTAAAATCCATTTATTTACACACCCGGACGAAACACCGAATAAATTTCAATAACAACATGTCCATATATCATTTGTCATATCTAAAAGCATAAAACGGATTCCGTAACATAATAATAAAGAACGTACCAAACAACCCCACACGAAAGAACATGTGTGATAAATGACATAACCCCATATTTTGTGTTTTTGACCGTAAGTTATTTTAAACAATTTTAAACGTAGATAATTGCGTGATTTATCGTTGCTTCAGAATGTGGTATTCGGGGTACTATAATTATGATGGGAAGATTAATAGTTAGCGCGGTGAACTAATTTGAGATTTTTATTTGGATGGGTGACTCAACCCAAACTATTTTTTTATATGATCTAATGACGTCAAGAACAAACAATTCGTCTGACGGTAAATAGTCCGCTGATATAGTTGCAGACTCAAACTGCCTCCTTTGTAAGCGATTTCAAGAAAGGTTTTTTGTTAATATGTGATTTTAATGCTTTTATGTGTATATAATTATTTATAATGCTAATCTGATTAGTTTATCAAACCCTGATTATTAAGTAAGTTGTTTCTCGCAAAAGAAAAATATCTGTGTCACTTGAATTTTCTGAGCCGTACACGGGTGGCTCTACACATATAATATTTATTCTGTGCAGGACTGAAGAATATCAGTATCCAGGCGCAGCAGAATAATTTCTTAGATTTGGTTTGTTTTACAAAGAATACCTTGTGGTAACTCTCAGACTAACACTTTATGTTCACGCTGTCTGTCTGATCTAAAATTTATGTTATCACTAAAATATCTCAATCAGATAAAATTGAATTAAGATTACATAGAAGAGTCTTAAAACAAATTTGATAATATATATTACGAGTGGGATCAGTCTTAATTAATTAACTCGGCTACCGATGAGGTAAAGTAGTCAGCGAGGTGTATACGTCCATCTCTTTCTTATAAACGAACATGAAAGAGAAGTGTATATTATTTAGAATGGTACTAATTAGACCACCCGCTGACGCTTTTTAATTACTTATTTGGGATACAGATTAGTTTTCTTAATTTAAAGTTGATGTTAGGAGGTAAATGATCGGAATAATTAGGGTAAGGTTAAGGCCAGTCTGAGAACCAGGTTTCAATAGTCACTTTCAGTAAATTTAGTCATCCCGCTGAAGAGTTAAGCCAGCTAAAATACGGTAAGTTTAGGTTGTTTTCTTACATGCTGGATTGTTATACAATGAAAGAATATATTGATATGATGTTTCTATTTTGTTATATGTCGAACGTATCAAAATAAATCTTCTTAAGCCGGCACGGAGAACAAAGAGATAGAGAATAGATAATTATACAATCAAATCAGTATGATCAAACAAAAAAAATACGCTCATTATAATTACTAAGCCAATTCTAAAAAGAGATATGTTTTCCTTAAATGTTACTCACGATGATCCATAATTAATAATCTACAGAGATACATATATTTAAAAACGGTTTTTCGAGATTGTGGACCTATGATGTATTTTCGTAACTCTCAGTAACATTTTCATCTATACATAAATGACATTCCAGTGCACTTGAAATCGTCTTGCATCGACTGCTTTCGGAAAAACTTGCACACGCAAATATAAAATTCCAAAACCTACAAGTGGCGGTTCTACATAGTTTAGAAAGTTTTTACAAGTTGTGGAATCCAGTAACTATAGGTGAGCTATAGGCAATAGATCGGACTTAAGTTCTTTACAATGAAATGTCGTAGATTGTAAATTAAAAAAAATTAGCTTATTATGGTAAATAATCATATGATTTCAAGTAGATTTACTAAAATCCAATCGATACCTTGGTTTAAGAACTTATTTGTTAATAACATCTAAAGTAAGACTGCTAAGTTAACAGCCTGCGTGTTAAAACATTGGCTATTAGAGGTGATACATGCTGTAAAACCTTTTAATATATCTTATTTTAC